>OX346263.1:2967438-4254799 GCA_947049275.1 Epinotia bilunana | reverse complement strand
GGGACTTATCTACTGATAGCAGCAATTATTAAATATCACAAAAACAAGATATTTGCCACACGTCTTTGTAACGTCTTAACAATCTTCTTTATTAGTTCATAGACATTCTTATTAAGATATCACCAATAACTACAACTTAGAAAAGTTTAAAAACCCCCGACATTTTCATTTCAAAGTCCAATATCTCAAAAACGGCAGAACAGATTTTCATGAAACATGCCTAAGAACACTCGGGATCACATCAGCTTTCGAATAATAAAACCGCATTCAAATCGGTTAATCCGTTTGGGAGCTACGATACCACAGACAGATACACAGATACACAGATTCGCAGGTACACAGACACGTTAAACTTATAACACCCCTTTCTTTGCTTCGGGGGTTAAAAAGGAACCATGTCAGACTAAATTGGCAGCAATTAAGCTTTACTAAACAGGAAAGGAACTTAATATTAGTTACAAATACAACCTTTTTCATAAGTTGTATCTTTTTAGACATTCTTATTTTAACAACAATAGCAGAAAAACAGGAATTTTGCCATACTTTTGGCAAATATGATAATCAATTGTTATTATTTTTGTTACTAATTTATTGAAAATATGTAGTATTATTAATAAATTAGTAACAGTCTTTTAGAAAAGTCTTAATTTTTAATTAATTTTCACAAGAGAAGACACAGTAAGTTTAGTGCACTGACTCTGTCTGTCCAGTCGTCTCTCTGTCATCAGGTCCTGTCACAATGTTTTGCGCGCGTAATTCAATGACGTTACACAGGCTGCGTTCCAAAAGCAAAAACAAAAGCAAGTGCAAAAAACATTACTTACTTATCTTGAAAATATTAAAATAAAGTGATTAGCAATATATAAACAAGTAAATGCTGCTTAAAAGCATAGTTTATTGAAATAAAAATGTAATAAGAAAGTAAGTGTCATTCAATTACTTTGATTTTCCTTTAACATTTATTTACTTTGTTTTTGCGTAGATAAATTGGTAATTTTGACACTTTTTTAACAAAACACAAATGAAGTAATGAAATGAAACAAACAGTAAGAATAAAAACATTTATACCAAACAAAAAACCAAGTACAACTTAAAAACAAAGTAATCGACATGCAATTGCAGCAATAATGAAGCAATTGCTTCATTTATGCTTTGCAATTGTGTTTTGGTTTGTTTTTCTGTAGATCTTTGGAAAAAGTGCCTGCAGTTACTTTGTTTGTCGAATTTTGTTCTCTAAAACTAAAGCTCTTTCGATGATTTTAAGAATTTAGCAACATCTGTTATTGTCTAAAAGTGCCAAAAGTAAAAAAATATCGATTTTGAAAAAAAAACTAAAATTTTTAAAAATTTTAGGGACATTGTTTTTCCGTAGAGCAGCCGATATATTTCGGCTGACTTCAAAGATATGTTTGCAATTAGGCACCTTATGCCTTTGTAAAAAGGCGAAAATGTACACATATATAGTCGACTGTATACGGCGCACGACGATAAGATAGAATGTATCAAGTGTGCTGTAATAACTGGAACTAATTAGGATTGAGTAATAATTACCACTTATGTATAGCGGTATAGTTCATGATATTTATACCAGGTGACAACCGGATCAGTGGGGATGAGTTTTTCAATTCCCCCATGGATTTTGGTCATTTAAATACCTGATATAAATAATTTAAATTTGGATACTCACAATACTGATCTTTTAACATGGTGGGTGCAACGTTAAAATTGTAACCGTATATGCAACAATAAATTATTTTGTATATTAGCTATTAATATACAACATGGTTAACTTAATTAGGTTACGAAAAGCCAATTACAGGTTTTATACTGTCGATTTACGTATGATAACGAGGGTTCCAAATTTGTGATGCGTATTCGAGTTTGCTTCTTACATATGTACAGTAAAGAATTGATGATAACACAGGATCAATATGTACTACAAAAAAGATACACTCTGGGAAAGGAAATGAATCACATAAATTTTGTGTTGTAAGCAACATCACTGGTAAAATTCGTACAAAAATCCAAGCAGCTATGCTACACAGCTTTGATGACTTTAACTGTATACACTTTGCAACTCCAGATGCGAGAATTCGAGACCTTTTGACTACTTTACCTCTCAAGCTTCAGAATTATACGAGCCAAGACTACTGTGTACTACTGATTGGTGATAAAGACTTTGATATAAAGGACGATGACTTCGAGCATGCTGCGCTAGTACAAGAAATAAGATTAACCTTAGAGATGATAACTACGAGGGGAGGCTGGAAAGTAATCTACCTAAGTATGAAGTAAAAAACTGTCGTGGCTAGTTTTTTTTTATTTTTCTATATAGTCTCCTGTAAGAGAAATGCACTTATTGCATTTGTCATAAAGTGACATTAGACCGTTAAAATAATATTCTTTTGTTTTGCTGTCAAAATGCTCGTTTACTGCAGACTTCATGTCTTCATCGGTCAAAAATCGCCACCCTCTTAGGTCTTTTTTAAAAAGCCTGAACAAAAAGTAGTCGCAGGGGGTTAAATCTGGGCTATAAGGTGGGTGATCCAGCTGGTCGTAGCCGTTTGCTTTCATAGCTGCCTTCACAACTTGAGCGGTGTGCACGGGAGCGTTGTCGTGCAATATAAGAATTCCTTTGGCAAGTTTGCCTCGTCGTGTCTGTTTTATTTTTTCTCGGAGCTGATATAATAAGTTTGCATAATATGTACCATTCATCGTAGTATTTTTTGGTAGATAATCTATTAATAAAATCCCCTCGGCATCCCAAAAAAATGTCGCCATCAGTTTGCCTGCTGACGGACGGACCTTAAACTTGCGAGGAGGCTTCTCACCCTTAAATATCCATTGCATGGACTCCTGTTTCCTTTCAGGATCCCATTGGCGAATCCAGGTTTCGTCACAAGTCACTATTTTAGAAACAATTTCTTCATCCATACCTTTGCTCATTTCTAAAAACGCGTTGCAGCACTCGACACGTCGCACTTTATCAAACGGAGTCAGCATTCTGGACACCCATCGAGCACTGACCTTGGACATTCCCAAATGTTCGTGAATAATTTGGTGCACCCGTTCTTTACTAATGCCAATATCTCGTGCAATCTCCCACTGCTTAATACGGCGGTCTTCCATAATGAGTTTTTTGACACCGGCCACATTTTCACCAGTAACCGCTGAAACAGGCCTTCCGCAGCGATGATCGTCTTCAAGGCTCTCGCGGCCATTTTTAAATTGTTTCGACCAAAACTTTACGACAAATTCGGAAGGACATGAGTTACCGAACGCCGCCAACATGCGTTCTCGGATGTGCGATGGAGTATTACCCTCCCGAGTGAGGAACTTAATAACCGCACGTTGCTCAATTTTTACCATTTTACTTTTTTCTTCCGACATATTCACCAATTAATGCTGCCAATTCAAAGCAAAATGTAATAAACAAATGAATGGCGGCAAATTTAAAAAAGGAATAAACAGACATTTGGAAAACATAGTGGCCAGTGTGACTTTCTAATTGTAATAGACAAAGAAGACTACTTTCCAGCCACCCCTCGTAACACTAACATAATTATCTGCACGCCAACATATATATGCTGCGCGCCGCTATATAATTATAGAGTAGAGCTATTCAATACTTGTCTTAACCAGTATTTAAAAACAACTAAGACTGCATTTTTCATCGACTCTAATCTCAATCTCACATTCGATATGTTCTCGCCACAATCAGGGAAAATATTAACCTCTGGAATGAGAGATATATTCAGAACCATTAAAATGTATATAGAGCAAGAATTGCACACTTTTGAATTTGTTCCTTACTACGACTCTAAAAATTTAACTAAACTACAAAATAGTGACCACCCAAATAACAACTGTAAGCAAAAAATTAAGTATAACAACAATAATAATCATGTAACGCCCATGGTCTGTAAAAAACACACTATTACGGACTACTTCCCTGTCATAAATAAGTCACAGAAATCTATGTCAATCACCAAACAAATTTTTTCGTCTATAATAATCTATCAGTATTGCACCAAAATATATCAGGGCTTCCTAATAAGAGTGATGAATTAGCGGTACAATTGAATGAACTCGAAAAACGCAGTCCAATAGACGTACTATGCATAACGGAGCACAATATGACAGCCGACACTGAGATGTTACTCTCAATCCCGAATTTCTGCCTAGCTACGAGCTTTTATAGAGATCGAACTAGAGGTGGGTCTTGCATCTTAGTAAGAACTGGTCTCTGTTATAAGGCACTGGATAACATTAAAAAATATTCTATTAAAAGCTTATTTGAGTGCTGCGGTGTAGAATTATGTGAACATGATATATTAATCATATGTGTATATAGAGTTCCTGGTACTTGTCTAGACACGTTCCACGATAAACTTGAATGTATTCTTAAAGCGACTTGTGACTCAAAAAATAAAAAACTAATTATCTGTGGTGACTTCAATATTGATATTTTGAAAAATACTCCATAAAGCAGAGATTTTGTGTGCCACTTATTAACTCGCAATCTAGCACTAGAAATAAAACAAGTTACACGATCAAGTAGTGGAACCTGCCTTGACAACTTCGCACATAATATAAAGGGTTCAAAAGGCGAGGTCGTTGAAATGGCTCTCTCAGACCACGCAGCACAAATTCTTAAATGTCCTACGAAGAAAACGTGTAACATCTCATCATGGCGCACTAGACGTCGAAATTATAGCAAGGAAAATATGGACACATTTAGGCGTCATTTAGAGAGTCTGTCATTTAATGATGTATTAACTTCCAACAACCCGGAAGTTGCCTACAACAATTTTCTAGATTTATTCAAATGCCTATATGACCTATGTTTTCCTTACATGACCATAAAAATGACGCTGAAATCAAAACATAAATGGATGACTAAAGGAATAAAAACTTGTTGTCGAAAAAAGAGAAACGTGTTGTGGTTGTATAGATCAAATAAAAACCACAACCAAGATATTGCCCTTAAATTCGCATTCAAAACGTACACGAACAGGCTAAGAAAGATCATTAAACTAACGAAACGAGCACAAAATGATCACTTTATTAGAACTGCTGAAAACAAATCAAAAGCAACGTGGCAAGTTATAAATAAATCAAAAACTTGTTTACCAAAAGAGCCAATCCACAGAATAAAAGTAGAGAATAGATACAGTACAGACCCGACGGCTATAGCTACTGCTTTCAATAAATACTTTACAACAATAAGGCAATTAAATGATAATGATCAAGCTAGGCGTCGTACCTTGAACATACAGCAAAATGCACATACGATGTTTCTGGTTCCGACTACACCTCATGATGTACTTAAAGTCATATCATCATTAAAAAATACTAGAAGTGTCGGGTTTGACGATATTAGCACAAAAGTTATAAAACACGTCGGATGCTACATTTCTACACTGCTAAGTCATATTATAAACTTGAGTTTTGAGACGGGCATCTACCCTAGCAATCTAAAACCAGCCATTGTTATACCTCTCCACAAAAAGAGCGATAGAGAAAGTCTACAAAACTATAGACCTATAGCACTGTTATCAGTATTTTCTAAAATATTTGAAAAGATTATTTATAATATAATGTATAATTTCCTGGATAAATATAACATTTTGATCAGAGAACAAAAGGGTTTCCGTAGAAATACGAATATTAATGCTGCTATATATGACTTAGTTAAACGAATCACTAACAATCTTGATAAAAGGAAGCCATCATGTGCCATATATATGGATATGTCCAAAGCATTTGATCACGTAGATCACGGACTTTTAATTGAAAAATTAAGTCGTTATGGTATCCGCGGTAACGCTTTAAATCTTTTAAAATCGGACCTTAGTAACAGGGCCCCGTGTACAGAATTAACTCAGATATGCATTGACACTAAAGAAGAGAGAAAGTATAGATCAGATATTATGGAAATAGGATATGGCGTGCCGCAGGGAAGTGTTTCGGGACCCTTATTATTTTTAATATATATCAACGACATTACTACTTGTACACGACACCCAATGATACTTTTCGCAGACGACAGCACGGTATTTATTGAACATGACAACAACGATGACTATGAAACCGACATTAATAGCACTATTAACAATATATTTCAATGGCTTAGTGACAATAATTTAAAAATTAATTTAGAAAAAACTAATCTTATGCAATTTACCCAAAGTAAAATAGTACCTGAAATAAAAGTTAAATATCAAGGACAAGCTATAGGCAAAACACTTACACATAAGTTTTTAGGTATTTATATAAATCATAGTATGTCGTGGGAAACACAATGCATTGAAACTTGCAAAAAGATTTACAAGTTTTCCTATGCCTTATATAGATTAGCAAAAACTGCAGATCGTAGAACAGTACCAACAGCTTATCACGGTTTCGTTGCATCCACCTTGCGGTACGGCATAATCTTCTGGGGGAATGCAACATACAGATAAATATTATTCAGAGCCCAAAAGAGATGCATTAGAGCCATCTGCGGATTAAAATCATCGGAAAGCTGCCAGCCTCACTTTAAATCATTACAACTATTAACTCTACCATCCCTCTACATTTATGAGTGCTGTATTTTTGTAAACCTCAACCCCGACCTGTTTCAAAGGAAAGAAGCAGTACAAGGAATCTGCCTTCGCCCAAGAAACCCCGGTGTGCATTTTGGAATGTGTCAAACTAGCCTAATGAAAAAAAGTATTCTAACAATGGGTCCAAAGCTATTTAATAAATTACCAGGTGATATAAAAAATAAGAACCCAAGTAAATTTAAATCTTTATTGTTTAAATTTCTTGTAGAAAAATGTTATTATAATGTTCAAGATTACCTTAGTATTAATTAAATCTTATTAGACATAACAATAATTATACTGTTACACTTGACATTTAGCAAATTTATTCAATGTTTTAACTGCTTGCTTACTATTTAATATCATTAGTATTTTAGGATTAAGTTTGTGACATTGTATTTGTAATTTATCGTACGCCGAAAGGTACATCATGGTTGTTCCCTTTCTAATACCTATCACCTGTACATAACCTACCTATGATGACGAAATAAATGATTATGATTATGATTATGATTATGATTATGATTATTATGATTATGATTATCAGGAATTGGCCTGGCAAATCATCTGAACCAGCTGATTTTGACGGATCAAGTGATATTTATGTTAACTATGCATAAATGTGTCGCTACAGTTTTAAAAAAGCTATTTTTTGTAATAGGTACACAAAAAATTAAAAGTCTTAACACTAAACACACAGAACTTGTTTTATTATGCGTACCCGGCCGCGGCCGCGTGCACTGGCTGCGTGGCGAGACCGCGCGAGACCGCGCTTGGCTGCGCTGGCGCTTGGTTCCTAATCCAACCTTTGAGCCTTCTATTACAAATCCATACTATACCTTATATATACCTAAATGCGAAAGTGTGTCTGTCTGTCTGTCTGTCTGTCTGTCTATTACCTCTTCACGCTTAAACCGCTGAACCGATTGAGATGAAATTTGGTATGGAGATAGTTTGAATCCCGGGGAAGGACATAGGATAGTTTTTATCCCGAAAATCATCCCCTGAGGCGGTGAAATGGGGGATGGAAATTTATATCGAGCTACGATATAAATGAGTTCCACACGATACTGGCTTCCAATTCGTCTTGTTTACTTTTGCTCTGCTGTAACCCATGTTGTCGTAGCGAAAAGTCGAATGTTCAAACACAGAATTACGAATTAACTTTATTACCCACATTCTATATCAAGATATGTATACATCATACATTCAATTTTGCACGACATACCTACAGTATACATAAATGAAGGTGGACACCTAAATTTCAACATGTAAAGTACTTAAATAAACAACTAATTACTATGAACATAGGATGTTATGAATAAAAACATTGTTATTGCTGATACCACATTGGGCACTTAACCGCGCGGCCTCTACGTGTCGTCCGCTCAAGTAACACGCGCCGGGTCGGTGACGAACGATGAGGCGCATTGCGCCTATGACTAATACGGCGTGCCTCAGCGGTAACATTGTTATTATTAGGTTTTTTAGAAACAATAATTCTTAACTGGCTCATCTAAACAAGATATTTCCTCATGTAGTGAATATGCTAGCTTTATAATCTATCGGTGGAAATCAGTCATTGCCTTTCAGGTAACTGTATTTTGAAAAACTTGTCCCCTCTCTTAATGGCCTCGAACAGGCCTTGGTATGGGTGTTGCAATGGTCCTCTAACAGCATCGACTCGCACAAATACTTTATGTACGGACGTATGACGGTCCGCATGACACTCAAACCAGCCTTACTAATGGCGTTTTTTTAATTCTATGACGTAATTAACTGCATCGAAACTCAGGCTTAGTTTTCGCGTCATATAGTCAGTCAACTCTGCTGCGCTTACTCCGGTATCGCTACGTGGAACCACACGTATGCGCAGCATGACTGACAGCATGTCAACCGGAATCCACCAAAAATCGTATAAGCTCGTGTTGAAGTCCGTCACCACAAGGCGGTGGTTGGTGGAGCCGATACAGTAACCCGCCTCCGACTTTATCGCTGCTAGTTTTTCCCCTTCCAGCCGCAAAGTTTGATGCACTTAGTAGCCCTCTGTCTGAAACGGAAATGGTAATAGCAGAGCCAATCTGGATCCTGGCGGCTCATTTTCTGCCGTGTCTCTCCTCGCGGTTGGGTCTGCCGAGGACTATTATTACCGCGTCCTCCCGCTGCACCACCCCGCTTCAGCCGCTCGAGCCGCGTGCTGATCTTGGCTATCTCTAACAGTACTCTGTCCCGCCCGTGATACAGACCCTTCCGAACTAACATACTGCGTGGAACGGAACGATGGACTTTGCCGCAAGAGGGGGATTATTGAGCGCTAGTACGTCACATTTTCCAGATAAACTATTTTTGACTCGATTTTTTTTTAACCTTTGTATGGAGCGTTGGCCGACTGGAGCGACGAGCTCCATACAAATGTAAAAAAAAAATCGCGTCAAAATATAGTAACGACACACGAAAATGTGACGTAGGTACCAGCGCTCAATAATCCCCCTCTTGCGGGAAAGTCCATCGTTCCGCTCCACGCAGTATATAGATGACCTATATGTTAGCTATGCATAAATGTGTCGCTACAAGGCAAACCGAAATTAGGCAAAACGTTGTTAGGCCAAACAAAGGTAATCCGATGTAATGAACTATCAAAGTGTTTTGCAGACCGTGTGCCAATCAACTAGGTAACGGCTACGGAATGCAATCACGAATTCGCGAGATTTCGTCCATATTTTACGAGACTGAGTTTGAGATTGATTGAACTTTTCATATAAAACACAGCATGGAAAAAAAACATCTGACTGTCAAAATTACCTGACGAACCACAGAACCTGATGGTTAACTAATAATATTGAAAAAATAGTCTCGGCTGGGTCTGAAACTTCGCGAGATTGCATTCCCTAGTAAGCCCTTGCAACACACTTAGAGTAAATATATACTTATCCCGCCTACCCACGGTAGGTTATTCTGAATAGTCGATATAAGAATAGTTATGAGCTGGCAAAGTGCGAAGGATAGAAAATATAAATCGACCAAATCAACTTTATAGTACAACTACAAAAGTACTAGTTTCTCAGATCTTCCGATACCGTCTTGCGATTCCGGTCATCACAGCATCAATCTTCTCCAGTTCAGAAGTTTTCAAGCCACCTATTGGCATCTGAATCCACCTAGTAGTAAAGGGGTTAATATTAATAATATTTGTTTATTCAGATGACTTTGATCCACTGGTTAGTAACACAAGTTGACACGGTAAACACTTATCAAATGAACACTCTAAATCAGCCGGTTCAGATATGAATGTTGTTTGCAAAACAGCCCAAAATAGCATGGCTGTTCATATCTAGGCGCATGACGTCGGGCTTGTTATTAACGCGCAAAAAACAAAAATAAGGCTCATAACAAAATTGCACACGAAGTTTCTGTACTCGCCCTTCAACATAATTGCCTACACCAAACAGCTGCACGTTACGTGTAACTGTGAAACAATAGAAATGGTTAAGGAACACTACATACTTCTATTTTGTCATGGACTAATAATAGATCACAGGCTCAACTGGGAACCTCATGTTAATTACGTATGCGACAAGCTGAGAGCTATCTTGAGTAGATTATCCATTCTAAAGCATAAATTACCGTACAAAACCCTACGTCTGCTATAACTAGCCCTCGCTGACTCTGCGATCGGCTACGCCCTAGGTATCTATGGTAGAACCTTTAAGACATATATGGAAAAAATATACAACCTACAAATTAGAATACTAAAAACTATTGTACCAACAAAATATTAAAGAGCATTATTTAACAGAACTGTTCACAACTATTTATATACTGTAATTTACTTCATGTACAAAAAAAATTAAACTAGCTGTCTTAATTGAAGAATATCACAATCTTACAAAACTCAAAATTAAGAAAAGATGTAAGTACTTATTAGATTAAGAAAGTTATTATCCCAAAGCCAATTTTGTTTACCTAAATATAATGACATATACGGTGCTCGAAAATACTCATACTTCCATTACCTACTGCCTAAAATAATTGTATCGTAATCGCATAATGGTTTTTAATTTCGGATCGGCCATCGGTCTCGCTTAAGCGTCTACTAAGTTAAGTTATTAATAACTTACGTCTAAGTAGACGCATTTGGTCTCTAATTATTATTAAAGAAATGGATTAAAGGGGTGCTCCGTCTACGGAGCTATAAGTTCCGATCTGCTATTGAAGGACTGCATGCAGGTTAAGGCAGGCAGCGCATGTCTGATATTGTCGTTTGGATTCCGGATCCGGGTTTCGAATTACAGCGCTCGAAGGCGATAATTATCGATCTGTGATAGTTTTGGGTGCTCCCATTATACTGCCGTATCAGGAAACCGGACGCGGAAACCTGATGTGTGCTGCTTGTCTAAATTGGTTCGTCTGGGACAGGTTTTATAGTTTCGGCAGTACGACGAGAGTTATTATGTTCTCTGTGGAAGGAACAGTGTCTCTTCTCTGTGGCTTTTTAAACAATTTTGCCTTTCGGACGCATCGTTTCATAGTTTGCTCTGCTCAATCAGATATTCGTTTTGTATGCGAATTTTAAAATCCTAAAATAAAGTATTATTTATCTCTTTTTCCTGATTTTTATTATTTTTGCGATAATTAGGTCATACTCTTGTGAAGTTTCGAATCAAATAGTCAATCTAATCTTGTTTCCCCATACATACTTTGGACCCCATTTCACCGCCTTAGAGGGTGAATTTTGCAAAATCCTTTTTTAATGCACCCTTAGACCTTATAAGAAACCTACACGCCGGCTGTGCGTTGATAGTTCGGAACCGGAAAATTACGTCACACTTTTTCGTGCGTGCAGCCGGCGTTAATCGATTTATAAGACGTTATCACGTCAAAAACAAACATTCGTTCCACAGAATATGTGACACATGAAAATAAGTACAGCAAGTCTCTTATCAGACTGCAATATAGCCTAAGTACTAGAAGTAAACAGTCGTTTCCTTACACGTGAAATGAAATACAAGCAAGTCTCTTATCAGACTACAGCAAATAATAATAACAACATAATAAGAAAACCAGTAAATAGTTTTTTGTAACTATGGAAAATTTACTTGGACTACGCTATATTGATAATCTACAGTTTGACCACAGGTCGTATCAATTCACAACTCTGGTTTTAATTGAATGAGCGTGCAACATTATAATAGTACATTGCGGCCAGTAAAGAAGCCATACTAGAATACGAGGCCAGGATGGCTATTACGGTCGAAGCAAGTTTAGTTATTTTCTCGAAAATTAAACAAGAAAATAACATGAAAATATATTTAAGAAACATTAATGGTACGATTCATTTTCGGGCATTTGTTAAAGGATATTTATATTGATTTCCCGGAGACAATTATATTCGTTTGTTGAATGTCTGAATTTGACTCTTAGGAGGAATTGAATGTACCTACAAACATTATTTATAATCAAATTTTTAAATATCGTTATGTTATCAAATACTAGCAGCATTTATTTACATTCATCGCTCTTCATCCTACTTAATATTATAAATGCGAAAGTTTAGATGTTTGGATATTTGGATGTTTGTTACTCAATCACGCTTAACCGGCTGAACCGATTGAAATGAAATTTTGCACGAAGATAGTTTATAGCCTGGATTAAAATATAGGATAGTTTTTCCACGCGGAAGAAGTCGCAGGCGGAAGCTAGTCTTTTATAATTACACTAAAATGGGCATTAAACCTGCCATTTGTAATTTTTTTGTGCAATAAATTGAATGAATAAGAATATAATATCACTGACATGAGTGACCCGTCATGATTCATTAAAACAGGGTATTGTCGAATATCGTTTGACATGCTTCAAATCGATCCTTGGTTCCTAACCAGAACCAAGTTTGTTCCACGGCGAACACTTTCTTTTTAACTTTGTTTTTTTAGATCAAAGATGCCGCGAGTAATACCGGACAAACTTTACTCCATTGAACTGTTACGTGGTATTCAACTTTTTGAGACTATTCATAAATTTATTAATTAACTTAGGAATGATTTATTTACGCGTATATTTCCGGTGTGTTTGAAGTGTGTGGCATCAAACTCGTTAAAACGGTCGTGTTGTGTGTATACCGACCTAAAAGTATTTTATAGGACAACTTCCTGGACAACAGATACGCTTTTAAATTTTATAAACCAACCATTTGAACTAATTATTGGTGGTGATTTTAATATAAATATTCTTAGTAATAGTACAGAGGTTCGAAATTTCTTGTATTTGCTAAGTACTTTCAATCAAAAATGCTTTGTAAACGAACCAACCAGAATCACAAATAAGTTTAGTACTTGTATTAAAAATATTATAAGTAATAACGGTCTTGAAAATGTTACTGTAATTGATCTTGCCGTATCGGATCATACCTTACAGTTTGCTAGTATTCCAGTGGTGGTGCAAAAACATAGTGATAAAATCGATAGGTGGGCCAGAGATTTCAGTGTTTATAACTTAAATGGCCTTGTGTCTAGCTTAGAAAGCATATCCTGGCTTCTTGTTTATGTCAATGATGCTGAAATTGGTTTCAAAATATCTCATTTTCCAATAAGAAAATTTAAAGTCAATCGGGGGACAATAAATGACAGAGGATGGTTAACAACGGGGATAAGGAAGTCATACCAAATCAAACGTGACCTATTTATAAAGATCAAGAACAATTCTAACGTAACATTAAATAATTATTATCAGGCCTACTGTAAAGTTCTAAAGAACACGATATTTTATTCTCAGAAAAGGCACAGAGAAAAACAATCCTACACTCAAGCAACAAAGTTCAGGCTACTTGGAAGTTAATAAATGATAAAATTAAGAGATCCAAATCAAATGATTATACTGATCTCGTGGGCTTGTCTGATGGATTATTAGCATAATACTGCAAAATCTATGGACAAAGTGCCTTGTCCGAAGAGAACTTATTTAATAATCACTTCTTATCTGTTATAAGTAACTCTAATGTATGCTAGTATTTTGCATCTAAAACTCTATTACCCCCACATGTACCTTGCACAATGTTTGTACAGCCAGTCGACAGAGAGGAATTAAGGAAAATTATATTAGGTTTAAAAATAAGAAATCCTCTGGCTTTGATGGAATTCCTTCACTAGTCATATAGTATATCGCAAATTATACTCTGGAGCCGCTTTGGTATTTGATAAACCTTTCAAAAAAGCTAATGTTAAACCGTTGCATAAACAAGGGGACAAACTGCATGCTAATCATTATCGCCCAATATCCCTGCTGTCAACATTCTCTAAGGTCTATGAGAAGGTTATGGCCTTACGTCTTGGTACTTATTTAAGATCAAACAAAATCTTAGCTCATGAACTACACTCGCGGGCAAAGAATACGGGTCGGTAAAATACCGTCATATTTCCTAAAATAGTGCGTAAGAGGTTGTACAGTTAATCCTGTCATGATCTTTATTTAATTTTACATATAAACTGCTAATAACAGTAAAAAATATAACGTTACCAGGTTTAAATCGGACTCGTAAAAACCCATTAAAAAAACAACGTTAACGGAGCGAGATATCGCAAAAATCGTGATTTTTGGATATCGATATTTTTATGATAGGATCCAGGAAATTGTTAATACAGTTGGGTATTGTAAATAATAGCATATTATGTAAATAAAACAAGTATTAAATATTTTAAAAAACCTATTGCAGTTATTTAATTTAGGGTGACCCGTATTCTTTGCCCGCGAGTGTATTTGGATTTCAAAAGGGGCTCTCTACAAACGACGCTTTGTTTGAACTAGCTAGTTATATCTCTAAAGCCTTGAATGAAGACGAGAATGTAATTGCTGTATTTATTGATTTATCAAAAGCTTTCGATCATGTGGATCACAAGGTACTACTTGACATTTTAAATCGTTACGGTATTAGAGGGATTGTGAATAACTGGTTTGAATCTTATCTCATGCAACGGGAACAATAAGTCACAGTCCCTTCGTTAGAAGTTAAAAATCACACATTAGTTGGTTTGAATTTTGAAGTCGTGCACTACTCAAACTATATTCGGTGTACCTCAAGGGAGTATACTAGGACCGTTCCTTTTCTTATTAAAAAAAATAAAAAAAATAAAATGCATTTATTTCGGACCATTAAAAAAATCCATATCTTGTTAGTAACAATTTGGTACTTAAATAAATATATTAGTTCTATGCCTACAACTTAAATGATGAGAGGACCAGTGCTTAACTAAATTGCTGTCCCATCTATCGGCTACGACTGTCAGGAGACTGTGGCGGCTGCCGCGAACCCTACAGAGCGTCGCGGCGCAGCGCTTGCGCAGCGTCGCATGAAACCCGTCTACATGCGCGTCCGCAAACATGCCCGACGCGCTGCAGTACCGCGGCAGTCGCAACAGCACCCTGAACGCGTCATTATATTGTACACGCAAGGCATTCATGGCACGTTGCGTGTACTTCGACCACAAACTGCCGGTGTACAGCGATGTACAGTACGCACGAAACAGGGTTATTTTGACTTGCGCTGTACATCGACCGAACCTGCGAGCTATCATGTTGGCTCTAACGGCCAACGCCCTTCGCTCCCTCTCTATATCGGCGTCGTCCCGTAGTTCGTCAGTTACAATGTGACCAAGATATTTGAAAATGTGAACCCTATTTAGCTCTTCGCCGTTTAAACGAATGGGTGGTACGTGTGAAGGGCACTTATTATATGTTAACTTTCTACCAAAGGTAACATGTAACCGTGTAATAATGTTTGCAGATGACGTTTGTGTACTGTTCAAATTTGATCAGAGGTAATTTCTGAAGATCTCTGGCTACAGATATAGGGATAAACTCCGGATTCGTCTGTTTCAGGAGTGACCAAGTATTCAACACAGACTGCAGCTCGAACACCCATGCAAGAAAAATCACCAATACAAAAAAATATAAAAAAGAAAATGTATACTAAAAGAGCAAAAGTACCAAAAGATATTAACGAGCACCCCTCATCCTCAAACTCTCAATGCACCACCACCACCGCCCCTGCCCCCCCACTCTGCCCCCAGCAGCAGCAGCTTTGTGTCCCACTACTGCCCGCATCTCATGCCGATGTGGGAGGAATAGAAAGAGACCGGGACGGTCGATAAATCAATTGCGCAGCTCATGAACTCGCAGTCACAGCTGCAGCCTCGCCCTGTATCTCAAATGGACAACCTCACCACCACAAAGGAACAAGGTAGGGGATCACCCGTATCGCAAACTACTTTCACATATTTGTGAGTTATTACTCCCTGTGTATACCCCCCACTCTCATAAATAAAGACATGACAGACCCACAAGACCTTAACAATCACAACAAACGTAGCAGCGACCGCTGCAATCACATCAATAACAAAATTCGCGATCTAATTAACACGAATTCCACGAACCTAGATCACGCGCAAGTACGCCAAAAGGCACGTGATAGCCCGCGCGCTCCCGCACACTTGGAGAGTAACAACATCGCGCTCTCTCGCTCGCTCCCGGCAGGCGGCGATTATGGACTTTATGGAGCGACCGAGAGGCCACAAATGCGACCGCTCGCACTCGATCTCGCTCCGGCTCGGCGTCTGGCGGCCGCCGCGCCTGGCCAGGCCGGTGCGGTGGCCTGGCGACGGTGAGTACACACAGTTCACACCATTCACCCCGAACCAACCGGAGGCCCCGTCTCCCATTACCAGCTATAAAAGTCATGAGGATGACTCCATGTCCTCCTCCTCCGAAACCACGTACTCCTCCGGCTCACTCCGGGAGGAATAGAGGGTACATGGTGGGACGAATCCGATATGGTAATCTGCGAGTCGGAGGGCGCTCATGCAAAGGCAGCGTAACAAAAGGTTACTAACAAGAAGAGTAAGAGAAGAAGGGCCACAACCCCTCCCTCTTCCTCCACCACAAAAACGATTGAAAAGCGCGAAAAAGATCGACACAATAATAAAATACAACAATAAAAGCACAAACAGTACAGAGACTCAAAATCACAATATAAATATCGCCAACATATTAACCCAAAATCAGTTTCACGGCTTGCCGGTAGATCACACGCCGTCAAACTTGGCAGGGTCCTACTCCCAACAAATAGATGAGGAGGACGTCGAGGTCAGACGCTACCATCTTCCAACAAAAAAAGCAAGGTCTGTTGAATATTCATATTGGTTATCTACGTTAACCTAAGTAGCCAAGTGTGCAATTTTTATAGGGACAGGAGTTATTTAAGTTACATGAGGGGGACCTATTTGACTCAAGGCATTGATGTGATAATGGTATTACTTCTACGCGCGCCAAGCAGTCCTTTGGTTAGGTTAGGTTAGGGTAGTCTACATAAATTTCTAATAATTCGTTTTTTTTATACCAGTTAGTGCAGAACTTATTTGATATTAATATCATTTCAATCATTCAAGTCAAATGGATCTTAAGATGTTGGGATACTGAAATTAATCTGTAACATGTATTGTTTTTATCAAAACAGTCGATTATAAGTATTGGTTAAAAAATATCAAAATAAAGATGCAAAAATAAAACTTCATTCAAACCAAAAATATAAAAGGTGTTTAACCAAAGATATGTGTATGTATTGCCAAGGGTATTTTCCAAAGATTTAGCCCGTGTGTTTTATACTTACTACCTAAAGGACCAACTACTCAAGACCCATCTTCACTCCTCTTTTTACAACAAAGAGACGCGAATTCAAATATTTTGGAGGACCCAAATATACAGGCGCATAGAAAAAATTTATGAATTTTACAAGCGTTCAAAAGAGTTACGCTTCCATCGTACAAGATATGCATAAGTAATACGAGGTATAAGAATTTATCATATAACAGTTATAATATTATACGCTCACTTTGTATAACATTGTTTAGTATAACGTTCACTGCATATTATGAAGGAAAGGTATTTCAAAATGTATATATTCGAAAAGTTTAACGTTATTAAGATATAATATCAATTGATATATCGATTAAAGCATATAATATTCATAACACCTAAATATTAAAACATATATTATTCAATTAATCAACATCAAAGAGTACTTTATCAGTTCTTGAATAAATACTAATAGTTACGTCGTAAACTTGAATGAAAAAGCAAGCATATTGCAAAATTCGCATAAACTGAAAAACGCATAAGCCTATGTTTTTCTTAGTAGTAAATTGCCTTATTCACAACATTGCCATTATAAAATTCACAGGAGATTTATGTTCTGCTTGTGAATGTAGGTATTGTTGGTACAAGTTTTAATAAGTTTATCTGCTCTTTTATTAAAAAAAAACCTTTAAGACGAAATACGCTTTCGACTTCTTACGTATCCGCGATCCGAGTCGGTTTTGCCACTAAGTCCCTGTTCCCTACTGCCTACCTATTTACGTGAAAACTTGAACTTTATACAGCACTATCTTGGCATTGATTGATCTCAGAGAAAAGTTTATTTGACGCCCACCCAATTATAATCATCAATATTATGGCTTATAATTCATAAATGTATGACATTTACAATTATTACTAAAAATAATTATAAGTATCCATATTATGTCTAAATAAATGTATGACATTCTACATTATGGTTAAACCAATTATGACTTATACTATAATTATGACAGAGAACAATTATGCCATAATATAATATAATAGCTGATGCCCGCGGCTTCGCCCGTGTAGTTATAGGAAAATGTAACATATTGAATTTTCCCGTGGGAATTCGATGTCTTCCCGCTGGAAAAAGTAGCCTATGTCACTCTCCAGCTTCTAAACTATCTCCGTACAAAAAATCACATTATTACGACGCTCCGTTGCAACGTGAAAGAAGGACAAACATACACACTTTCGCATTTATAATATTAGTAAGGATGCCAAAAAAATGAGCATCAACTTCATGCGTAATATTGTACCAACGACAACACTGTTAACTGACCATCCTGTGTTTATATAGAACCTTATTACAATGCACTTAAGGTGCACCGATGGTCAGTTAGCTGTTGTCGATAGTACCTATGTCAATAGATATTATGACAATATTTTGTTATGCCACTAGACGGCCACCCACCCTCACTACCAATGAGGACGGTGTAAATAATGACGTCATTATATTCAAATAACCTGGAGCTCTATCCTGGCCCTGTTAAAATAGAATTAAAATTAGAAATACAGTTTTGGTTACGGTAGCCTAGTGGCTCAGCCATACAGCTGACAAACGGCGGCCGTGGGTTCGAATCCCGGTTCGTACCAATGAGTTTTCGGGAACTTATGTACGGAAAATAATTCGATATGTACCGTTAGCTTTTCGGTGAAGTAAAATCGTTGAGAGGAAATCTGTATACCTACGTCTCCGAAGCAGGGACCGGACCCGCTTACCCTACCTAACCCGTTCAAAAACCCGGGTTCTTTTAAAGGTGTTGTCCAAAAACCTTTTCATTGGCTTACCGGTTAATAAAGTAACCCTTTAATTTGAATTAATTCAGGTTAGTGCTTACCGATATCAAAAACCCGGGAAAGGGTTATCGCTTCAAGCGCTGATTAAATACGAGCAAGCTGTTTTAGCTTTTACGCAAACTGTATATGGTCTATTATCGTAGCGCAAGACAACAAACATGGCGGTTCCCTACCTACGCGCGCGGCAGCATTGCGCGTGCGGCATTTGTTAAAAGCTTTGTAATTCGCCGACCTAAACCTAATATCAAAAATTCAAACAAAAGTTTACGTTGTCATGTGGCGCAGAGCGCAGATTTCAAAACACATGTAAGGCAACAAATGGCCAATTATAAGGTGTTGCATTGAGTTTGGTATATTTTTGTTTAGTACTTACTTATTAATCCTATTATTATCACTTTCTTTATCGTTTGCTGTCTGTGCACATCTCTCGTGCTCCCGCGAAGATTCGGCGTTTCAATTGAATACCTACGTGTTTTAATTATAATAATTTGCTAAAGGCCATGCCAGGGTAAGATAAGTGAATCCTGCCCCCAGCGAGTTTTGACTTGCAATTCTTTTCGAAGTAAAAAGTATCGAAAATTTGAGCGCCAAAAATTAGTTATTAAAAAAAACTAAATATGATCGTTTTAGGGTTAGCCAAATGGCAAAAAACGGAACCCTTATGGATTCGTCATGTCTGTCTGTCTGTCTGTCTGTTCGTCCGTATGTCACAGGCATTTTACTCGAAAACTATATAAGGTGTATTTGAATAAATTTTTGAGGATAGTAGTATTTTGTTAGCCGCTACATAGTTTTGTAATTAAATTCCTAAAAAATTTTTTTTTGGGGTGCACTCCATACATAAAACTGAAGGTCAACATTTTTTTTTCATTGTAAGCCCACGTGTGGCACATCAATCGATAGGCCTTCCAAATTAATATAATGTTTCTCAGCATTTTTTTTGATTAAGTGAATAGTCGGAGATAATCGCCCCGAAAGTCACTAAAATTGTGTCCCCCCCTCTAATTTTTGAACCGTGTAATTTAAAAATATGAAAAAATATATTTCTAAAAGACTGCCTTCCTTAAAGAAAAGGACTTAAGTGCCAAAAGATTTCAGTAACGATACAACCTTTTTAATAGGCATGGAACCCTTCGTTGTGCGTGGTCCGACACGCACTTGGCCGCTTTTATTCAATACTAGCTTCCGCCTGCGACTTCGTCTACGTGAACTCGGGATTAAAAACTATCCTATATTTTAATCCAGACTATAAACTATCTTCGTGCAAAATTTCATTCAAATCGGTTCAGCCGTTTAAGCGTGATTGAGTAACAAACATCTAAACTTTCGCATTTATAATATTAGTAGGATATTTTTTGACACGAATAAACGCTACTTACCGTATATAGCCGGGTCCAAACGGCCGAGCGCGGCGGACAGCATACGCTGCATAAGATAAAGCGAGATAGACAGCAGTCTATCCCGCTCATGTCATGTTTGCAGGCCACCCCGCTTGAACGTTTGGACGCGGCGTTTATTTTTACGCCCAAAGGCGTTTATTTTTTTTAATGTTTGTGAAATCAGGAATAAAAATCGCCTAATATTTGAAATAAAATCTGTTTTCTGATTGGTTGATTTTAATATATAGCTGTATTCTGATTAGTTGATAGCAAATAAAAATGTTTTTTTAAACAGTTGTGATTGGTGGATTTAATACGTTGAAGTGCTTTGATTGGTCAAATTAAAATGTATTAAAATCATAAATATGTTTACATATTTTCCCTAGGGGCTAAATGTACTACTTTAGCCCCGCTATCTAGGCCTAATATGACACACTTTTCGAGCATGAGAAGTGAAAAAAATATTACTTTCACGTCAGCGACAACCCAAATTTTTCACCAAAGCTAGCCTCTTTAATAAGTTACAAAATGAATGTAGGTATTTACTTAATGTTATCTGTGGTAGAACAAGGTGTTTTTTTTATTGAATACATAAGGTGGGGATTTTAGCCCTTTTTTACAGTTTGACTACTTTAAAGAACTTTAAAGAATACATAAAAATAAGCATCTTTTATTGATTTGCAGAGTTCCGTAGTCGACTAGGAATAGGAACCCTTATAGTTTCGCTTTGTCTGTCCGTCCGTCCGCGGATAATCTCAGTAACCGTTAGCACTAGAAAGCTGAAATTTGGTATATCAATCACGCCGACAGTGGTAAAATAAAGGCCGGTTTATTTTATTTTATTTAACTTGACCGTTTACGAACTAGAGCAGTTCAAAGTTCATTATTGGGTGGAGCAATCATGGACATTTCAGCACTTTCAACATTTTTTGCCAGTGGTGTCATTATAACAATTTTAAATGATTGTTACGTATAGAACACGTCAAAATAAGCATATTTTATTTGCAAAACTTTACTCTTACTTTTTTTACTTTACGTTCACGGACAGTACGTCGAGAGACGTAAACTAAAACCCTCGTAATATGGCACTACGTCTGTAGACGGGAATTTAATTTTCATTAAAAGTGGCGCTCCGTCCACAGCCGAATATTTGTCATAGTATTTATAGGGAGTTTATGACTCTGTGCCGTTTTTGGCTGTAACACAAACCCGCCAGTGCCACAGCAAGCACTCATACTGGTGCACACAAGTTACCTCCATCACGCACACATTGACAGACCGCGTGTTGAGGCACTACGTCTGTAGCCGGACGATTCGCATACAAATATTCTGTTCGTTTCGCCTGTGGCCGTTAGTGCCGTAACACAGGTCGCTTGACATGAATACCCGTCTACAGGCGATTACGTCTCTGGCCGTTACTGCCGCAACACAAACATTCAAAACCGAGCAATACGACAACCCGTCCCCAGATGTAATGCCGTTTTGTATGGGGAATTTCTATGTCATATCACAAAAAAATCGAGATGGTCCTGTGTCCGTGAACGTGTTAAGAAGATTTTTCCGCTCTTTTATAAAAAAAAATAGCCACGAAGACCTGCTCCCGCCGCCATCTTCTAACCTATCCGGTATCCGAGTCGGTTTACGATACCGAAATTTGCCAGAACCGTTTGAACCCAAATATCCCGGTAAATATCGATCTGAGAAAAAAGTTTAAAGACTAAAACATGCTTATTTTTACGCATTTTTTACGATAGGAAAAGAACATTTAAAAACAAATATAAAAGAAAAAACCGGCCAAGTGCGAGTCAGACTCGCGCACGAAGGGTTCCGTACTATTATCTATAAAAACAGCAAAACAGAAAAAAAAACGTTTGTTGTATGGAAGCCCCCCTTCCATATTTATTATTTATTTGTTTTTAGTATTTGTTGTTTTAGGGGCAACATAAATACATAATTTGTGAAAATTTCAACTGTTTAGCTATCGCGGTTCTTGAGATACAGCCTGGTGACAGACAGGCGGACAGACAGCGAAGTCTTAGTAATAGGGTCCCGTTTTTATCCTTTGGATACGGAACCCTAAAAATTACCAGCCCCCCTGTCCTCCTATACCCAACCAAAAACTCTTTATAGAATCGTGCATGTTTGTAACGAAGATTGGCCAAGTATAAAAATAAAGTCCCTTCTGTGCCGGTTATTCACATAAACTGTCCAAAATGTATAGTTAAGTAATGTATTCAATTAAAAAAAAACACCTTGTTCTACCATAGATAAAATAAAGTAAATACATTCATTTTGTAACTTATTAAAGAGGCGATTAGGTGAAAAAAGAAAAAAAATACTTATTTGTATTTTTTCTTTCTTTTTTGTATCGCAACATAACCTATAATTGATATCATATAATTTTCTTTTTTATATGCACATTATACGTGACGCATGTCAAAAAAAAAAAAACCGGCCAAGTGCGAGTCGGACTCGCGCACGAAGGGTTCCGTACCATTATCTATAACAACAGCAAAAAAAAGTTGTATGGGAGCCCCCCTTAAATATTTATTTATTTTGTTTTTAGTATTTGTTGTTATAGGGGCAACAGAAATACATGATTTGTGAAAATTTCAACTGTCTAGCTATCGCGGTTCTTGAGATACAGCCTGAAAAAAAACCCTTTGTTGTATGGGAGCCCCCCTTAAATATTTATTTTATTTTGTTTTTAGTATTTGTTGTTATAGGGGCAACAGAAATACCTACATCATTTGTGAAAATTTTAACTGTCTAGCTATCGCAGTTCTTGAGATACAGCCTGAAAAAAAAAAACGTTTGTTGTATGGGAGCCCCCCTTAAATATTTTTTATTTATTTTGTTTTTAGTACTTGTTGTTATAGCCGCAACAGAAATACATAATTTGTGAAAATTTCAACTGTCTAGCCATCGTGGTTCTTGAGATACAGCCTGGTGACAGACAGAAGGACGGACAGCGATGTCTTAGTAATAGGGTTCCCGTTTTTACCCTTTGGGTACGGAACCCTAAAAAGATCATATTTAGTTTTTTTTTTAAATAATCTATTAAGCTTTTGGGGGCTCTAATTGTGCATGCTGGTAACCGATACAAAGCCACATCATCGAAAAAAATTGCAAGCCAAAACTCGCTGGGGGCAGATTTACTTAGCCTATCCCCCGGCATGGCCTAGCGAATTGTATAAATGAATTTTATATTATTCTACTCTTTCCACTACATGGAGTAGGCATTAAAAGTTCCATCACGAGTGGAAGGAGAGGAGAGGGGTAAGGCTTACCCTAAACCTAAAGGTTACCGGTTAGTACACGCAAAACACAAACTGAATCAGCTCCTGTAAGCGGTAACCCCTTGTAACGATTAGGTTAATCTGAATAATATGGGTTATCATTATTGTTGGGTAACCGGATGAACGGGTTACCCAAACGATTAGCTTATCATATGAAGGGGTTACCCAAATGAACGGGTAAGGCAAATGAACGGGTTTTCCGGTCCCTGCTCCGAAGAAATTCAATGGTGTATGTGAAGTCCCTAAACCGCACTGGGCCAGCGTGAGGACTATGGCCCGTTCCCTCTCATATATGGGCCTGTGCCAAGCAGTGAGACATATTACAAAGGGTGATTTATAATGTTTGGTTACGGACGATTACGTCCGCGCCGCGCACGACCCGCGCCCGCCCCGCGCCGCGCACGACCCGCGTTCGGTGTGTTCTTAATACGAAAATAGGCCCAGGCCCAGATTCTTTATTAATCACAAATTGTCTGTATCTAAATGATTTAATTAGTATTTACATGGCAGTATACTGAGCTGTATGTAACGTATTTATATAGGCGAGCACATAAAATCGATGTTCTGAGCTCCATTATGCTCCTAAAAAATCACTCAGATCGCATCTGATTGTCAGTGTCGCGGTCACACACACTCGCTTATATGCAAGCGCAAGACGGAGCACAAAATTATTTAAATCTGTCAAAATCGTGTTCCGAAACTGGGCGCCTGTTCTCAACTTCACTTCAGAGCTAATCCAGATTCGCCGGCTAAACATTATTGTAATACACACATGAGCTAAAAGTTAGCTTTAAGCTGTGTAAAGCTCTAAGTGGAGTTTTGCTTAAACTTATGAACAAGTAGCTTGAGCGAGCAAAGAATGCTTTGTCCCCCTCGCTCACTTGTGAAGTGATAAAGCATAAACATAAATAAATATTTAGGGACAATCTTACACTTACCACGGGACTAGTTACGTACTAGTCCCATCGTAAGCTCAATAAGGCTTTTTATGGTGCAAGACGACGATAAAAAGTACATAAATAAAATAAAGCAACTATTACTAACTAAATCCTATTAACGTTCAGTAAGCCCTCCTCTCCCTAAATTGCAGTGCCCAACAGGGTTCACAATGATCTGTAGCTTTAAGTTAGCATCTGTACCTACTTTTGTGATATTGCAATAAATGATTGAGTATTGAGTGTATATTTATTAAATATAAATAAATACTTCATCATCATTATTCAATACGACCTTCAATGCTGCGGCTATGTCGGGGAGTGCAGCAGCATCGTTGCCAATTTATCGTCGTTGTGGTAAAGACGCCCATCACGCTCTGACAAGTATGCGAGTGCGAGAGTGACGGATGCCTTATCCACAACGATAAGTGATAAAATGGCAACCGTGCTACGCCCGCAGATGGCTCGCCAATGGCTCCGATGTCGCGCTGCAGAGCGTGAGCTTTGTGACTTGATCACTCCATTTGGCTGCATCTGCCTAAATAAATAATTAAATACACAGAAAACATCCAAGACACAGAAACAAATATCACACAAATATTTGCCTTTACCGGGATCCGAACCCAAGACCTTCAGCTTCGTAGGCAATGACTCCATGCGTTAGATTAAAACGACTCATGGTACACTATGTTCGGATTCTAAAACGATTTTGAGAGTAGCACCGCTTGAATGCCGACGCAGAGAGGCCGTAAGGGCTACTACGAAATTACTTGACCCAGGGACCTCCTGTCATGCAATGGGGAAAGTCTCATGAAGTAGCCGTTTGATATAAACGTAACGTTAGAAATAATGAAATTTATTCAGTAACGTACATATTTGTATTTCTATTTTGAAATCTGGGCTGTGGAGTGGAGTGAGGTGAGGCGAATGAGCAAACGCGCTCATTCGCCTCACCTTACCCGTCACCCCCAAAGAAACTAAACCTCTGATTACGCTTAGTTACTACGAATCGAAGCGTCAGGATATATTAGGGGAACGGGAGAGATGAAATTACAAGCTACAGTATAACTAATATTATAGAAATAGTAATAGTGTTATACAAATCATACACCTGCGTATGTAGTTACAAGCTCACACACACACACATACGTATAGCTGAGCAAAATTAGTTGAACTATAGGAATACTAAAATTTAACATTTTTAAAACTATATGAAACAATCGTATGCAAACATTTGTTTATTTAATTTGCAAGTAATGAGACGAAATACCTCAATTCAGCGGTCCTGTATAATCCATTTAATGTATAAGCTGCATTAATTTTAACTGACACTGATGATAATAATGGTAAGGGATGGCTCTGTTGTGTGTGTATACATATGTCAATTAAATATAAGGTAAGTTATCAGTACGAAGGAAACGCACAGCAAGACTTTCTTACGACTATTATAAATGTTGATTTAAAAACTCCATCATTTGATATCCTATTTGATACCTACTAAACAAATTGAAACTGTTATTTTTCCGACCTATAGACGTAAACGATTGCCATTGTCAGGTAATACTTGTCAACTTGGTACAAAGTAAAAGGTTTTAAATAAAAAATAATCTTTCTTGTGTATTTAAGTACAAATTATTTAATAAAAACGCAGTACAATTAATTATGTAAGTACAATAAATAAGCTTTAAAAATAGCTACGGTAGCCTAGTGGTTCAGGTATGCGGCTGTCAAGCGTCGGTCGTGGAATAGAATCACGGCTCGTATCAATGAGTTTTTCCGAACTTATGTACGGAATATTTACCGTTAGCTTTCCGGTGAAGGAAAACATCGTGAGAGATTGGTCTTATCCCAATAAGGTATAGTTTCCCCCACGATGAACACAATAAAATTAAAATATTATTGTTCACCAAAAATAAAAACACCACACAACACAAGGAACATACACCATACATCTGTAGACAAAAGACGGTTTATCGCTATTGAGAGATCTTTTCTAGACAACTTTTACATATTAACTTAGTGCACACGGCATCAATTCATTTTTCGTAAAACTTAGGGACTACACTTCCTAAATCAGGGGCATAGTAGTCAGGCTGTGTATCACTCGCTCTCATTTCTTCTTCAGTGTGATGAGTGAGAACGAGCATCGTTTTGAAGCCGGTGTTCTTGCCAAGGCCAACGTCTTGTTCTAACCTGTAAAAAGCATTTGAGGTTAAATACGGTACACATTACGAACATCTCACCACAACCCGACGAATAGCCGCCAACGGAGTGACTGGCGAAGCATTCAAATGCCAACTGCGATTATTTTTATTAAAAACCCCATTATTTTCGGTAAAGGAATATATGGACATAAATTATTATATAATTGTTTGTATATTTTAATTTTCGTTTATTAAGGTATAGTTTGTTATCTGGCTATCTGTCTGTGATATTTACTTAGTACTTAGATTTTTTGCCTTGACATTAATTAATTGTAACTGTATTTAAATCATATGTCAGTGACATTTTATTACAATTCATACTCTATTTGACGCTTTAACTATTGGAATTGTATATTTAAAAAAAAACAAAAAAATGTAAGGCCTCTTGCTGATTTAGCGGTTTCCTTTAACTTTTATATAGTGAAAGCAAGCGTACCTATGTCTATAGACACATGACACAGACTCCAATTCTAAAAGAGATTGAGGCTTAGTATGTTCGTCAGTTCGTATGTAGGGAGTCATCTCCGGAAGGAGTGCTGGGACTGATTTCAGAAACTCTTTCATCTTTGTATAGAATGAAATTTCCGGATCGACATGGTATTATTTTATCACGCCGGTTTGCTTGCGTTTTTTGCGATACGCGAAGCCGCGCGGGCAGTTAGTAATAAATATAGTGCGAGCTGAGGAAAGATTAAAGTTGAAAATTAAATGAAGGCAATCCATCTGTCAGTGGTTAACTAACAGTAATCGTACTGTACTGAATATATAAAAGAATTAATGAAAGCTTGAATTATCCAACCGAAAACGAATGAATATAATGGAACTCACATGTCTCCGATAAACAGCACTCTGCTCGGATCAGTGACACCGGCTCGTTTCATTGCGAATTCTCCGAAATCCTTTGATGGCTTGCCTAAGCCAGTGGGCTGTCTTTTAACTAAGTCTGACACAATGTCAGTAAAATATCCCGTACCTGAGAAATATCAAGAATGAATAATGTGTCCACTATATTATTAATGTGGTCCACACATGTTCCAAATAACGAGATGAGGTGTGTGTATTGAGGCTGTTGATGATTATGATGATAGAATAAATCGCCTCAAAATACGCCACCTTGCAATAATCTTCGAAGGGAAATGATCGATCATTAGTTCATTAGTTCGTTCACTAGTTACAGAACCTTCAAACTGCACTGCAGTCTCAGGTTCAGCACAAACTTGTGACCAGTAACTAAACTTGGATATGTAATCATACAGAGAAAGTAAGAAAATATATATTTCAATGTTTTTATCAAGACTACCCACTTCACTTGGTAGCCACAGTTACTAGCAGGTCGATCAAGTAACGCATTGTATGTACGTTAGGTAGATCTAAATGTCCATTTTTATACGGAAATCTATTTACCTAACGCGCGTTCAAAACCTCCCTCAGAATAAATTTAGGTGCACGAAATTGGTAGCTGTGGTTACCGCAAGCAAGCGAGTAGTTATAAAAACTCAAAATGTTGATTTCAAATCAGAAATGAGGCTATCCGCAGCAGAAACAAGGTAACTGATATAGCCCTCCGAATCGCTAAACTTAAGTGGGCGGAGCACATAGCACGTAGAACCGATGGCGAATGGGGCGGAATGGTTCTCGAGTGGCGACCACGTACCGGAAGGCGCGGCGTGGGTAGGCAATCCACAAGGTGGACGGATGACCTGGTAAAAGTTGCGGGAGTCCGCTGGATGCGGGTGGCGCAGGACCGGTCACTTTGGCACTCTTTGAGTGAGGCCTATGTCCAGCAGTGGACGTCTTTCGGCTGATATGATGATGATGATGAAATGTAAATGAATGAGCTCCTGGATCAACTCACCTAATGCTGTAGTCCCGGCGAACGGCACGAATTTGTCGGTTGGCCCGTTCAGAAAGAGCACTTCAGGCCTCTTCAAATACGTGGTTGCTTTGTAAATCTTAGGCAGGTTCAGTTTGTAGTCACTGTCAAACGCCACGGCCCCGATATCGGGATCGTCGATAAGGTACTCGGTGAAGTGGGAGTAGTTATCGTGACCCACATCTGGCTGAAGTTTAAACATTAATGTTATAGTTTGTAGGTCAATAGCATCGAGACATGACTGCGACAGCTACGGGAAGGGGGCGCGGGGAGAGATGACAAATGCCGGGAGCTATCTGGGCTGTTATTCGCTACGCACTGATGCGGCTCACCCCGCTGGTCATCCGTCACGAAACTAGACCTCTACCTACTATTGGTTACTATATGCATCGCGGTGTCAACATATATTTGTGGGTGAGCGTTGAGGTGAGCTTAAAAAAAGTTACAGAATAGGGGGGGCAGCTGGCCTATCCGCAACTCCCGCGTCGTCGCAGTTAGGCCGAGTATTCTCAGTTGGCATGTATTAAATTCGGAGTATTCGCTCATCCAATCCAAACTTCTTAATACTAATCTCCTAATAACTGTTACTCAGTCCAACACCAGTCAGTAAGAATTAGATCTTCAATCCTGTATGCAATCGATCAATAGAATGGATCGCACAAAAAAAAGGCTTGCACTGACGGTGTAGCGTTTTGTAATGTAGGTAGATATTATTATTTTTAATGTGATTTCGTTTTTTGCTTGTTATTTTAGTTTTTATTACTATTTTTTTTGTTTTTTAAATTGTCATTTTGGTATTTATTTTATTTTAGTTTTTGTTATTTTTACTCTCAATAGTTTCATGTTATGTTTTATTTCCGTTATTTTGTTATGTTTTATGTGTGGTACGTCCCGTGTCCTCACTAGATGGACCCAACGGAAGACCAGCGCTGGCTGCAAAGCCAGCATCACGCAAGTTGGGCCTATTTCGTGACACCACGGCTCAGATTTATTTTCAGTAGTCGCTTTCCGCTACATACTGGATCGGCTACGAGCTTAGCGCAATTAGCAATTTTTCACAGTGAATGAGTTAAATAAACTAATTAGCGACACGGACACGTTTAACCTGCTAAAAATTGTTATATTAATTACTTTCGTTATATAATATTATGTTAATTAAGATTCCTACCTAAACTGAATACAACATTTTACAACTTTCTATCAACAGACAAGGACTGAGAAAATAACAGTAAAACTCTCGTAACAAAGTGTAGTAAGCGTACTGGACTCAACCAAACTTTTTGTAACCAGTCTTAAAGATATAATAGAACAATGCTTTCAACTAGTAATTGTCAATCATTTATTTTTATTGCACATAATGGTCATATAGGTGACATTAAAATAATATAAGGCATCACATCATGTACCCTGTTGGGCGCAGCAAATAAGAAGGTATATAAATATGAGAAAACAACAAAAAGTTCATTATCAATCTTCTTTTTACTTAATTCTATCAACAAACTTATCGTCTAAATATTCCTTTAACGAGTAGTAGGGTTTCGAAAGTAAAAACTGTTTCAATTTGTTATAAACAATGTCTCTTTGTTTTCTACATTCAACTCTTCCGGCAATTTATTATTTATTTTTATTTACATTACAAGAGGTCCTGACGAATGTAACTAGTTGTGGGGGTGGTACCATTAATTTGTCTTTATATAGCGTCCTACGGTTTTTGAGCACATCTATAAAACTCAGGATGTTTACGGACTTTACGAATTTCGATAATGTAGATTCATGGGAGTGTGACTATGTTGTATTGTTTAAATTAAGGTTTACAAACTGTCAGTCTGTTTAATATTAGCTAGGATTCGAATGAGTATTTTTGGAAAATGAGCAGGCTTGGTGCGTGCGTGCGTGCTATTGGCCCAGAGGATAGCTCCGTAACTCAGCCATTTATATGCGTACGAGCACCATGTCTAAAGTGCAGTTTTTAGGTCGGTAGTTTTTTTAATCTCTCTAAGAACGGATACAAAAGCAATTTTGTTTCTTATATTTTTACGTGCCTTCCGGCACAGCGTGGGTAAGGCCCCCCACAAGGTGGACTGATGACCTGGTAAAGGTCGCGGGAGTCCGCTGGATGCGGGTGGCGCAGGACCGGTCATTATGGCACTCTTTGGGGGAGGCCTATGTCCAGCAGTGGACGTCTTTCGGCTGATATGACTGACTGACTGACTGATTTTTACGTGTGGTTTCCAGCAAATATGTTTGTCTATAATATTACTATACCGAGCAGTATACCTACATTTGTCAACAACTTCGATTTTGGTATTATTATATGCATTATATATTTAGCGGTTCCTTTTTCTGCGGGTGGAAAGACATGAGTTTCGTTTTCGAGAAGTTAATTTGAAGGTTTTTTTTATACAACGACGGTGGCAAACAAGCGTCCGGCCCGCCTGATGTTAAGCGGACACCGCAGCCTATGGACGCATGCAACTCCAAAGGAGTAACATGAGCGTTGCCGACCCTTGATATGTTTGAGGATTCGCCGTTTTGACAGCTGAAGGAACAAATTACCTTGCTCTCAACACAACGCATCCTCGGGAGCTCGGGAGGTTATGTTCGCTTAACACTTTTTGTAGTATACTAGTATACCTACTACTAGTTATTTTTTCGTTAAGGTTGTAAGGGTCTTGGCATGGCTTGAGGATTTATATCAGGATATATTGTCAGCAAACAATACGCATGGTTCTTTAATCACTTTTGGGAGATCGTTAATATATATAAAACTAATAGGAGATAAGATTCCACTTCCCTATGGAATCGAGGCGTTAATGGGTTTTTTGTCGGACTGTATATTTTTTATTTCCCCTGTTTTGAAATTGTAGTGCTCTAGTTCTGTAAATTGTTCCTTATATAATAAACACGACGTGAGCCATCTATGCGCTATCCAAAGAATCCCAATTCCATACAATTTATTTAGATAATAAGAAATCGTATTGTACTTTATCGTACGCGTTGGTCATGTCGAGTAATATTCCGACAACGTATTGTTTCGAGTTGACTATGTTCAAGATTTGTAAGTACAACAAATCTTGAACATAGTCAACTTCAAGATTTGTTGTACTTATGTATCGATATACCGCAAAAGTCGTTGAGCAGTTTTTCCGAAACCCATTTTGTACGCTATCGAAAATATTATACTTTTCACAAAAGTTATAAATACGGTTGCACATAGCTTTCTCGAATAATTTTGACGCGGTTGGCAGTAGAGCGATGGGTCGGTAATTATTTAGGTCTGTTTCATTATTGTTTGGCGTGACTATAATGACTTTTTAAGAGATCTGGATATTGACCTTCATCAAAAGACTAATTTATTAAAATACATAAAGGTACCGTTAATTGATCCGCGCACTGTCTTGGTAGAGATGGAGGGAGTTCGTCGACACCGTGACTATTTTTGTTTTTAAGGCTTGTATACCCGCTAAAGTCCTTGAGCGTATGGGCGGAGCCTTGACCCTCTCCCCGCGCAAGTCGCACAACCCGCCGTCGTTTATTAAGCGTTACATAGATTAAGTTACAGACGCGTCATCGCGCATCGTTACCAATGCAAGGGTGGACGTGGGTGGGTGACATTCGTCATGCTTAATTGAAACGTGATATGTCATACATAAATTACATAATTGATTAAGTTCAAAAATTATGTCCCTACTATTATAATACTATTTACTTACGATTAGTGTAGTTCCGTCAGCACGGCTAGCACGAGACGGCCGCGACATACTCTCGATTTTTCTCACACTATACCTCTCTTTCCTAATGTTCTATGTTCTTATAAGAGAGAGACCGATAGTGCGAGAAAAATCGAGTGTATGTCGCGGCCGTCTCGTGCTAGCCGTGCTAGTGAAAACGAAATTCGTTCGAATATCTCTCATTGTCGCTCGAACTAGCAAGCGCGACAGAGAGGGAGATACACGAACGAAGTTCGGTTTCGTTTCGCGGTAGGCCCTCAGCACGCCTAGCACTAGACGGCCGCGACATACTTTCGATTTTTCTCGCACTATACCTCTGTTACTAATATTCTAATAAGAGAGAGAGACGGATAGTGCGAAAAAATATAAAGGTAATAATAATAATCCATACCTACTGTTGCCCTTAGGTCATTTTTTAATGTCGCTATTAATAGGGGCCCATCTAGCAGTTAGCGAGTCACCGTCTGCCAGAGATACAATGTGAAACAGTTTTATTGGGCAGTCGTCCGATGTTTCATCCAATAGCCCAGCTACTAGTCCATCATTTTCACCCAATAACCCGTTTTATTTAGATTCCATCAACTAGCAATAGACTCTTACACCCCAGCGGGTGCTGTTTCTGTGTGCGTCCCATGACACGGGCAGAGACAGCATCCGCTTGGTGTACTCCTTGCATTTCATTAAATTGTCAAAAGGGCCTCTACGTGTTGGCTCAGAGCTCCACGCACGCCTCCCAAAGGTCCGGGACATCATTGTCCCGTGAGCGGGAAAGACATATAATCCATACTATCCATACTTCCATATCCATACTCCATACTAATATTATAAATCCGAAAGTGTGTCTGTCTGTCCGTTACCGTTTGTGTAAGTGTAAGGTTGTTAAGTTTTAAACTAATTTTCGGTATATTTATTATGTTCTACTTCCTTGATTTGATGATGATGGCGTGTACAGTCAGCATCAGATAGTTAGTAGCATCCAAAGTAGCCAAATATCTCGTAACACATTCCTTACTCCTACTTATAGTAACAAAGACTATTTCGATGAATGTACGTTCCGATATATTTGGCTAACTTGGCTGCTACTAACTATATTATACTGACCAACTATATTGTACGTTAACCATACTTTGTTTCATATCAAATAATAACTCTGTATCGAACTTGGAGTTGGCATGCAACCCATAGGTAGGTAGTACTTACAATATTTGCCAATCCCACTATTTTTATTAGAACTTATTCTATTAACACTTGACAGTCATTAATACGAGCAGATAAAACAATATTTTTTCTATAATTGTTCATGCTCTTAAGCAATAGATATTGTAAATATATTTACTAATAAAATGTCTGGTTTTAGCGATTTCCCAATTTTGATTCTGTTTAGATATTTGATACTTTGATAGAATAGGTATTTACTTGTGTATTCTTTTTCCTCTTCTCTTGTAAAATTTCTTGATATTACGTATTTTCCTCGTGCGCTTATTTAACCCCAAAGACCCAAAATAATTATTGAAAAATTTGTGAGACCTAAGCTAAGACGTACTAACTCTAGTATCGTAAGTTTGTATGTTACTAACAGTTTATGGGCAAACTGGCCTGAAATAAATAATTTATTATTATTATTATTATTTCCCATTTTGAACTAAAGACAAAATCTAAACTATACCTACGTAAATGTTAATTAGGTACAAACGCCAACACAGTTAACTGACCATCCTGTATTTATACAAGAACCTTATTACAATGCACATAAAGTGCACGGGTGGTCAGTCAGCTGTCTTGTCTATAGTACCAGTAAGTACTAAGTAAGTAAGTAAGTACTTTACAAACCACGAAATAGATTGTCCACTCTATGCAACAAAATTATCTGTCACTAAAAACTAAACTATACGCAAATATTTATTAGTTACCTACTATACGAATCACAAAACGGATTGTCCACTCTATGCAACAAATATAGTCCACAATTTCCACAAATATTTAAAAATTTCGGCGCAGCGCAAATTGGCAATTTCACGAAAATTTCGAATGTGGAGCCTTAAGGTTTTTTATTAATTTGTGTACTTCGGCGGTCTGACTACATAGTCAGTCGACTCGATGTATTTAATGTGGTCCTGCAGGATGATGAGAACTCCACCACCAGCTCTCTCCTCTCGACAGTATGATCCTGCTATTTTATAACCACTAAATTTTACTAGGTTTAATTATTTTTTTGTAAGCCAGGATTCAGAAATACATACAGCTCGATAGTCTCTATATTCCTGTATATATGCTTCTACTATCCTGTTTGTGGTATACACTTTGCAGGTTCTGAATTATAATTTACTTTAAAAACAAAGTTTTAACCGACTTCAATTTAGTACTCCGCCAAGCCACGAGAACATTTCCACATTTCTTTTCCAATTTACCACATGAACTGATTTCCGAGAGCAAATGCGTTGATTATTAGAGAAAAAAACCCAATCGCTGTATGTGACCCGATAATATTTGAGGACTTCCGTCGAATCCACAAGGATCACCTTTGGCACTTCATTAGTTGCTATTTCAACGGAATCTTATCAGAATCTGTGATATACTTTTGTACTTTTAAGTAGATAATTGAGGAATTCCATAAGTCATCTGTCGTCTTCATCATCAATTCCACTCCACCATATTTATGATTTCCGGGTGTAAATACACGATTTATAATAGAAAATACCAAAATCACTACACGCGTGCCTAATATAATTGAGTTCCCTCAATTCCTCATGGATCCCATCATCCAATTGAATTTTTGAAAAAAATGGGACCCACCGGGAAGCATATATTTACAAAAAAAAAACGAATCGGCTCATCAATGACGGAGTTCTGAGGTAACAAACATTGAAAATAAAATGATAAAAAAACCAACCGAATTGAGAACCTCCTCCTTTTTTTGAAGTCGGTTAAAAAGTAGTTTGAAGTTGTTAACTTTTTATTCGAAAGGATTGAGATCCTGCTTCTGTATGAAAATTATTGTTCGTAGTCAAATCAGCGCTCACTGACAATAGCCGGCTATGAGGTTGCTGGGTTGAGGTTCTGTGTTGGTTCCCCTGTTTTTGATGTCGTTGAGATTTTTGTATATGTTTGTGATGATTGATGATTAGTTTGTAATCTCGGATTATTGCATGCTTTCTACTTTTCCTCTCTTCTATGAGTATTTTTCTCATTTCTCTACGTTTTTCAGATTGTTTGGCGTCTAAGTAATGAGTTATCGCTAATTCAAAGTCTGATATAGTTCGAGTTTTGGAGAATATATTTGGACATTTTCGTACTTGATAATTCTATGCCCATTGGCGGTAGCCCTTCTTTCCAATTCGATGGATGCCTTCTATATATCCTTCCAAGTTTAGGTTAAGTGTGTCCAACTAGATATTTGTATCCCTATATTCTAGTTCTTTTTCGTTTTCCCATCTGGATTCCTCTACACCATAGAATACGATTTTTTTGCTATTGTCTACTTCTGGCCTAATTGTTATGGGTGAGGGGAGTTGGTAGATTATAGATGTTTCCTTTCCAGTCTTTAGTGAACAACATTCAGCTTCAATTTTCATTTTAAAGGTGTCTATTTCTAATTTTTAAGCGTTTTGATCTGTACTTGTTCTTTTCATGTTGCCTGTTATTTCCTGTTGTATGAGCGTTCCTATTTCTGATATTATTTTGGCGTTCATTTCAGAGATGATCAACTGTCTAGTTTTTTATAGAGTAGCTCGCTGAGCTGCTCTAATGTTACGGTTCGTAGTTACGTGTAACGGAAAACGTTGGTGTCCGCAAAAAAATAGTAGAAAATTGCGTATCCCCATGTACCTATGTTATCGCTATAAGTTGTTTCGTCGCATGACATATTTGTGACGTCTAATGTCGTCTGGGGTATGTTTCTATTTAACCCCGCAGGCTTCGCAGGCGCTTCATTGTTATGGCAGCGCGCCGCGTAGTTTAAGTGCAGTCTGGGCAAACCCATTGTTGTTGGAGAGTTGGTTGGAGAAATACTCTCTAAAATACGCCGCCGTCATATTTAAACAACCGTTATGGTAACTTCTTGCGCAACTAGTGCAATTAAGTAGTTCACCTCGCACAATCTTCTTGTTACACCCCGTGCAAATTATTTAGTTGTTGTGGTTCGATGTTTTTGAAAGGTAAGTGTCAGGAATGTACCTTAAAGCAGCAATGTAAAGCGTACGAAGCTGTACGCTTTACATTGCTTTACGCGGCAGCGGCGGCGGCGCTATCTGTGAGCCGCGTGAGTCATGCGATGCGGACGCGCTGCGAGTTGTCGTAGGTCAGCTTTGCTGTACCTTCTTATTCACTTTGACTTTTTTGTTAAAATAAACTCCACTGTAAGCGTCACTTTCGCGGCTATTAAACAATGTAGGTATAAACACTATTCGAGCAACGTAGATTAAACATTTATTTATGAATAAAATGTAGAGAGAGAAATTTAACGCTGTTATTCGCGCAGTAGCGATCCACCTTCTCTTATAACAAGTCTTATTGTATCCCGTCTTGATCCAACTGAATTTAACTAAATACTTTACTTATTTAGGTGGAAGGCATAATCATTGAAATATCAACTACATGAACGCAAAGAAGAATCTGAATCTGAATCGTTAATCTTGTTTTTATCCTCAACTACTACTTCGAAGCCCAGATTCCGCTTGTTATCTTACCCTATAAGGATTGGATTAAATGCTCAAAACTCAATATGTAGGTATATAATACACTGACGCTCAGCCATAGTCATCGAACATCATTCATTTTGTATTCATCCCCAACTACTACCGAAGCCCTGAACCCGCTTGTTATATTTAACCCTATGAATTGTCAGATAATGCAGAAAAGTAATACTAACTTCTTCAGAAGTAAGCGCGGCCGCTCGCGTCCACCGCCTATCGTAGTCGTGGCCGAAACTTGATGTCTGATAATAAGTACTAAGTATTTGCAGATACATAGTAGACAAACAAAACAACAGTTACTTTTGCGTGTGCAATAAAGAGTAGGTACTATAAATACTTACTCCGTATTTTGTCTTGAATCCGTGCGTCTCCAACATCTTTTTCGTTTCTGGACACGTGAGGCAATACACGTGCTTGTTAAAATTTACTGATTTCAGATATTCGACCATTGCTACTGATGGAGTTGTCAGCTTGTCCTGTAAAATACATTTTAAATACTAAGGTTTTCTTCTTGGCATGGGCACTTTACGTCAAAGTTTTAAATTCCATTTAAGAAAAATCCTATTAGTTCGTATTTAATCTTTACTGCTTTGATAAAAAGTGTCCATACAATGCAGTAGTGCACCGTCGATTAGGTACTAGGACGATTACCTTACTAGGCGGTTTATTCCAGAAATTAATGATTTATATTGCGTTTTAATTTGTACTGACATTATACATTCCGACAGACTCCTCAAACATTTTCTCGTTCTAAGATCTCGGCAAGGTTTTGAATACCATGGCTCTTGGTATGTGATGTGGTGTTGTGTTCCTCGTGATGTACAGGACATTTCCGTACTCTTTAACTGAATTGACCCTAAAGTCTAAATATTTGTGGTGTAGCACATAATGTACAATTACTTCTACAGGTGTACATATGTTTTGTTTTTAACTTGTGAATCCGTTGCCATTTTCATTAAGGGGGCAAAAATGGGTAAAGCCACCATCATTTATTGCAAACACATCGTAACATCCAAGGGTTCTCAAAGGTATCTGAACACGCTCTCCTTCTAGTTTTGAGAATACAAGCCTTAGTTAATGTATGTATGACGACTTTTTTTACAATACGCCGCTTTTTCAACGGGTTACTTTGATGCAACTCGGCCAAATCAAATAATTTTCTAGTGTACTTACGAACCCGCCAGGGACCCTCGCTTTATCAAACATATTTGTATAGTTCTCTTTACTTCTGATACTGTTGTTGGACACAAAATGCACGGTCTTTCCATTTTCTTTCATTAGTTTAAAAAAGTCGCCGACTCCCGGCAATTCTTCATGTGAAACCCATAGAACTCCTGTAATGGAAAATTCAGTTTAAACTAACCTACACAATAAGTTATACTAGTGCGCTACATAAGGTCCACTCCCCCAGAGTTTGGTCACGACGTTGAACGGCGGCTGCAGTGGCAGCGTTGCGCCCTTTGTGTGAGCGAGAGATCAAAACGCAGCATCTTACTCTCACCTATGAAGCACATTAGTTGTCGGCAGATTTAATAGAAATGCAATTTGTCTGCTTTGCCCAAAGGTTGACTGGTAGAGAATGCTTACGGCATTAACCCTTTCAGGCCGAACGCTGTCAGCGCTTTGCGCACCGCTATGGCGCAGAACTAACAAAAAGCTCGGTAAACCCGATGCGCCGAGCCGGCGTCATGCCGGCCGACGGGTGCGAATCGTGAAATGGATGGGTTGATGCGTTATTTCCACAAACCAAAAACATGAAATGATGCATGTTTTCATCAAAGTCCGTTATATTCGGTTCCGTACAGCAATTAGGGTCAAACATGGAATGCAGAGATATCGGGTCCGGTGGGCAAGCAGGGTCATTCATGTTGAGCGTGGTCATCGTTGAATCACAAGGCTCTCCTTTATACGACTATATTTTATACGACTTGGCTCTCCAAGTCGTATAAAATATCACCAAACAGAGAAAAACACAAAATCAAGAGCACAGTACAGAGGTCAAACCAAGACTGTGCAACTCTCTATCATAGTGCAACTTATTTTTCAACACCCCTAGTTGTCCTATTGTTCAGGAAAACATGGAGAAGTGGCAAAACATAATAATTTCTTTTGTTTTACCGCTGCTCTTTGCGAGAAAAGGGTCACAGACGCCATACATCACACAATGACGATACTACCTACTTATGTCCTTATCGGGTTTTTTTTCATTCCACACAGGCCACCTGCGTGCTATCAGTAGGAGGATGATGATTTATGTCTAGTTTATAAAAATAAGTAACACGAACCTTTGTTACGTTACGTAGCTGTTATGGTTAATACAGCAGCGGCTTTTCATCGCAATAAATCGTTGGAACTACCAAAAACCCACTATAGAGACGTCAACCTACCATTTTTTTGGCCATAGAATAGTAATAAAATATGTATTTTCCTTAAATATATTTATTTATCCACAAACATTGATATGCTTGGTTAAAACGGCAATAGCATGAAACCATTCTTCCCGACTCAAACGACGTGATTTATGAAAAGTAGCATTACAGCTGTGAACATAAAGCTACTTATGCTTTGGCAATGACAACACTTACGACTCTTTTGAAATGGGTCGTTATGCGTAGTCCACCCGCAAGCCTGAATGACGCCGACCTCGGCGCAAGAGGTTTTAAACCTATTAAATTTAGACATATTTTCTCCAAAATTACTTTTTTCTTACCTATATTATCTACTCTATGTTTTGTTAAAGGACTTCAGAAATGTTTTCAAGCCATATATACAGAAAAAGTGAAATGAAAGTTTGAATTAAAATATTACAATATATACAGATAATTTTGTGTTTTAGTCGTATTGAATATTCCAGCTCAGACTGTTAATTATACAAAAAAATAGGAAAAAGTAACCCCACTTAATCGATTTTATGACATAAATGCAAAAATGTTATGGCGCCGAGCCGGCATCATCAGTACGGCGGACTTGCAAACGGCATGGCGCCGACGTCGGCGTCATGCGCACTGAAAGGGTTAAGTCCGCCTTTTGCGATAAGTTGTTATTTTGTGCAATAAAGAATAAATAAATAAATGCAATGAAATTATTTTAGTTCTTTCGCAATATTGAAAACACTGTGACACTGACCTTTAGTACACACGCCAACACAGTTAACGGACCATCCTGTATTTATATAGAACCTTATTACAATGCACGTAAAGTGCACGCATGGTCAGTCAGCTGTGTTGTGGATAGTACCTAGATCTTATGCCTTCGCAATTTAAGGGGCCGGTGGACGAAATATAATGTTAACAATTATGCACCTAAATATTTTTGCAATACATCTTTGAAGTCAACTGTACTTACAAGCAAAACATTAACAATTATGTATTCAGCAACGGTAAAGTGCGCGTAGCCCTGTATCGATTTGAGATTACGTATTTAACGTGGCCGACTTTTTATAAGACTGTCATTAGAATTGGAATCTTGTACCTTGTAAGATAGAGTTGCTTTTTGAATGATGCAATTCGGCCAACTCAAATAATCTCAAGTATTAAATGGCAAGAGACATGTGTTACACACTTTAAAGACATTAAAGACAGCGTCATATCATAATAAGGTATATCACTTCAGTCTGACGTTTTAAAATACATAGCTAATGATATTTAGTCCACAAAAACGAGTGAACAATATTGCAAGTGCATTTCAAATGCAGAATAAAATATTACTTTACAAACGCAAGGTTGAACGTATCACATTAGATTAAAAACCATTCCATTCACAAACTATACTCTTACCGTATTGGAACAAAGTCCGAAACCGCTTGACTGTTATGCACATAAACACTCACCATCACAATCCGAAAACACATGATCGAAAGAGCTCAAATACTCTTTAAATCCCTCCGAATTCACACCGACCAGATTCACGGGCGCCATTACTGCCACTATTGTATAATAATTATGAAATAACACGGTATATTATTAAGTGATAACGGTAGCACGTGTGTTCATAACCTCTATGGGTTACGAAGTGTGCACAGCTGACGCGAACATTGCCGAGGTTAAGCGACTCCATTGCCTGACGTCATATAGTACGGCTGACGTCAAAGATATGTTTGCAATTTAGCACCTTATGCCTTTGTAATAAGGCGAAAATGTAGATATACTTATATCGTCGACTGTATACGGTGCACGACGATAAGATAGAATGTATCAAGTGTGCTGTATAAACTCGTACTAATTAGGATTGAGTAGTAATTACCACTTTTGTATAGTGGTAGTTCATGATATTTATACGCGGTGACAACCGGATTGGCGGCGGGGATGACTTTTTACAATACAATACCTTATTGATGACACCATATAAGTCGCGGTGTTGGCCAGTCTGCCCAGTGCAAAACACGTTCAGCCGAGCTTGGAGGTTAGTTCATCGATATGGCTCTCCCAGGTGAGTGAACTATCGATCAGGAAACCCAACAGTTTAGTTGTGCGTACCTGTTTCAATGCCGTATCACTGGCGCTAACCTTCACCCTTTTCTGGTCATTACCGTTTAAATTAAATATCATGAAGCATGTCTTGTCTTTGTTCAGCGCAAGTCCGTTCGCTGCAAACCACCCCTCGAGTTGATGGACTACAGCGTTCAGCTTATGCTCCAGTAAGGAGTCAGAGGGAGCCGCTATTACTCGTACCGCAGCGACGTCATCTGCATACATGTATATTTCGGCGCCCCTGACGTGGGTAGGTCGTTTAATAAAAGGCTGAAAAGTGTGTTCGACAGGCACGACCCCTGAGTATATTTTCTAACTCTGCGGATATGACGAGACCTGCATCGCCCACTACCACTTCTCTCCTGTTGGACATGAAAGAAGTGACTAGATATAGTGCTGGTCCTCGGATTCCATGGAACTGGAGCTTATCCGCGATAAGGTTGTGGTCGGCGGTGTCAAACGCGCGCGACAGGTCGCAGCATAGAAGTACTACCCGCAGGCCTGCTTCGCGCGCGCTCAGCACACGCCGCACCACTTCCCGCACTAGATCAGTGGTCGCGTGTCCAGCGCGGTAGGCGTACTGCCGATCTGATAGCATCTCACGTTCACATATAAATCTAAGGAGTCTATTGTTTAGACCCACCTCTAATATTTTACTAATAGCCGGCACAAGTGATATTGGCCGATATGATTTTGCGTCAGCTCGGTTACCCTTGCCGTTGTACAGTGGGCTTATCTTAACTTTTTAAGATCAGTGGGGTAGGTACCCTGCCGAATACTCGCACTGCACATACAGGCATAGTTGCAGCTAACGGCATTGCAAAGGATTTTAATAAGGTTGCCGATATACCGTAACAGTCGGTGCTAGTTTTGGACGCAAAATGATACTTTAAAATTCCCCGATGGATATTGGACATTTAAATACCTCATGATGATGATTGATGATGATCAATATTTAGAGGGCCTGGCCCTCTGTCGTTGCAGCATTCTCCATTCCAGTATATCTTGGGCTCTCGTCTTTACTTCTTTGTGTGTGCCTACACCGAATATTAATAATTTAAATTTGGATGCTCATAATACTGATTGTATCGTATCGAAAAGTGAAACCGTACAATACGAGTACAACAATAAACGAAACTATTTATATAATAATCCTCATTTTAATTTTCTTTCCTCACGGCTGCCTTTTTCATGCTTCGTGTAGGCAGGTGGCTATTGAGAGCGGTTAGTTGTAGACACTTTTGCACAAAAAAAAAACAAGCTTAGCTACTTACATAACAGTACTCTATTCGGCGCTTGAAGATCCAAACTAGAGGCTAGTTCGTGCGTTTGGAATCCGCACGAGTCGACCTATGCACTAATGCTTGAAAAAGTGCTTCCTGCGCTATCTTTTTAAAAAGTTGTACGGTTATTACCCCCTGATTTACCCTACTACTTATCTGCAGGGCACCCTCGGATATAACTCGCTGGCAACGCGCAGATTGTTTGACCAGCTAATCACAACTCTTCGCATATTGCGTGGTCGTCTCGATTGTCCCAGCTTGCTCAGTGAGGCTTGTCGCCTCTTTGTACCCGATGGACGTGTGCGTTTTCGAGCAGCACGGCTAGCACGCGACGGCGCGCGAGCTCTCTCGATTTTTCTCGCACTATCCGTCTCTCTCTTATTAGAACACTTAGAAGAAGAGGTATAGTGCGATAAAAATCGAGAGTATGTCGCGGCCGTCGTGTGCTAGACGTGCAGATCGGCTGCGGCTCTTCGCTGTCCCTTTCTCTCGTACGGTCGCGCATCGTAACTCTCCTGTTTGCCGCTCCCTGCATGCGCAATAAACTAAACGCGAAGCAACTTTCCTGCGATCTGTTTGCGGATGGCTGGACGGTTGTTGAAAGAGAGTGCTTGAAGTTGTGTGAGATGCTTATGTAGTATTTAGTGTTATTTTTTAATTTTTAATATGTGTCTAATATACACATGATTAGAAAAAAATTGTAATGACTTGGGATTTTTCCTGTAATGTTACATTTTTTGTTATTTCTTTTCGGGTCTATAAATAAATAACAGAAAATACAAAAGATGCATTTGAGCTTATCCCTAACGTCGTCGAACTTATTCAACATATCATTTTACCAAACGTCAATAATGTCATAATACCAAGTACATATACAACAATATTCTTAGGAATACTAGGAAGTGGCGCACGTATATCAATGAATGTCGGTACTCACAGGCAGGACTAAACTTGGTAAACTGCATTAAGCATAGTTAACCCGCGACCACACAGGACACAGGGGCAGCACGTACAAATTAAGTTGAACTCGAATTAAGTTCCCAACGTCGTGGGGGAAGCTAGGGATTCCCATTATAAATTGAGGTTGCGAAAGTTGCTGTGGTCAGTTGAAGTGCGATGTTCTTATGTTTTTATTGGCACGTCAAAAAGGTTTCATAGCTTGAATATTTAGGTACATTTTGCGCTACTAGCCGCTGGCCTATGGATGGAGGCATGTAATGATGTAAAACTATCAAAGTGTTTGGCAGACCGTGTGCCAATCAACTAGGTAGGTTAGGGCTAGGGAATGCAATCTCGATTTTGCAAGATCTCGTCCATATTGGTTTGCGAATGATTGAACTTTCCATATGAAAAAAAATCACCTGACGAACCACTGAACCTGATGGTTAACTAATCTATATACATAAAACTCTTGCGTTACTAATCTATTGACAGGCAGCGGACAGCCTAAACCGCTAAAGTTATAAGCATGAAATTTGGAACATTATATTCTTTACACGTGGACGTGTGCTAAGAAAGAATTTTTCGAAATTCAACCCTTAAGGGGGTGACATAGGGGTCAAACCGTTGTATGGAAATCGTTCATTTGGAAAGTTATAGACTTGAATCTTTTTATGACGGTATCTTACTAAAAAACAAAACAAATGATTTAGCTTTGCTATAAAAATTCATCCCCTAAGGGGGTTAAAAAAGAGTTGAAAGTTTCTATTAAAACTTCGGTCAAAAACATTGATAAGGGTTTTTTTTCTAATTCATTCCTTGAAGGGGTTAAGATAGGGATTCAAATATCACACTTTTTAATGATAAACCGTGGCTAGAAACATGAAAGCAGGACAGCACGTTTCTTTTATAATATGCGGCTACTGCGCACTCAAGGTCCAGCTCAAAATGTTTTCCGGCAACTGTACACATAAATGTACCTATATATTTAAATATCTAAAAAGCTACTTGAAATTTTGCAATTTAAACGAATGAACTCATCGCACTGTTACCTTTTACGCTTAATCCCTGAACGGATTTAGATGAAATTTTTCGTACAGATAAGTTCAGACCCTTGGAAAGATATAGGATAGTTTTTATATCGGAAATCATCCCTTAAGATGGTAGAACTTTGTTTTGGTCGGCGATAATTAAGGTTCCGCCTATAAAAAATTTATAGCAATAATTTTCCTAAGACGGTAACAAGTTCTACGCGGACGAAGTCGCGGGCAACAGCTAGTAATATTGAAAAAATAGTCTCGGCTGGGTCTGAAACTTCGCGAGATTGCATTCCCCGGTAAGCCCTTGCAACACTTAGAGTACTTAAATAAATACTTATCCCGCCCACGGTAGGTTATTCTGAATAGTCGATAAGAATAGTTATGAGCTGGCAAAGTGCGAAAGACAGAAAAAAAATATATAACTTTATAGCACAATTACAAATATCAAAGTTCATTGTTTAACTAGGGGCGTAAGTGGAATATTGCGAAGCGAAGGCGGAGGGCTTTTGATGACTCGAATTTGCAATATTCTTACGCCCGTGTTATACACAATGTTTTTCATTACATTTGCAAGGAAATAATAACTACAAAAGACAGAAAAACCTATGTTTCATACAACCGCACTAATTAAAAACTGTGAATTTACCACTGTGTAGAATTTACCAGATCAGCGCCAGTGGAGCGCGCAGCTTCAATATTTCAACAAATCACAGAGCACTACAGTAGTTTTCTTGCGTCGCCTGGCCAACTCGATTTTTTTAAATCAAAAACAGATCAGAATTCTAGTGTCGCGCGGCGCGGCCAACTAGATTTGCTTAAACCAATCAGATCACACACAAGATCATATGAAAATCCATAACTCCCGGGGGAACAATTTAGGCCATTGTCCTTCTATATACAGGCATGGAATAACACCATTTACGAGCAAGCGTGAGGAAAAGTACTAGTTTCTCAGATCTTCCGGTTCATACCATCAATCTTCCCCAATTCAGAAGTTTTCAAGCCGCCCAATGGCCTCTGATTCCACCTAGTAGTAAAGAGGTTAATATTCAAAACATTTGTTTATTCAGATGACTTTGATCCACTTGTTAGTAACACAAGTTAACACGGTAAACACTTATCAAATAAACACAATCTAAACCAGCCGGTTCAGATTTGAATGTAATTTGCAACAGTTCAAAATAGCATGGCTGTTCATATTTCCGCTGGAGCAAAGTTGTGCAGACGACACTTTCTAAACTACGGTGACAGACTCCGCAGGCTGTGGACTTGTTATTAATTTGATCTCAGATACAATGGCCAGATGAGACACTCAGATTGCCTTCCTCGGAGCGACTAACTTCTGTTTTGTTCGGGACGCTATTGTTTTGAATGGAGCAGACCGAGGAAGAGTACTATGTTTTATTAGATGTTTGCACCGTTGTCACAGTCTATTAGTTACGAACTTGCACATTTCGGTGGGTTGTGATGTTAACTTGGTCATCTCATCGACTGGGTTTAGGCTATTAGGCTTCATATGAATTGGAAAAATTCTCCAGTAGGTAAATGTTTGCAATTCATATGACATAATATATTACCCACTGTTAATCTCGCGAAATGTACCAAACTTATCAGAAATTGTACAAGGTACATTTTCTTTTTTTAATTACAATTGTTTCTTCCTCTAAAAAAGCAACGAATCACATTTAAGAGGCACATACTACAAGCGAAGCGAAGTTACAATATTTTCCTCAGATTAATTACAAATCATATCATATCATACATAAGAATGTAGTAGGTATTGCTAAAGAGTATTTTAAAATCTCATCGTGATCCTCCTAGCTTTATCCCGGTAGTGCCTTACACGAGCCCTGACTGAGTCCGCTTTGGCACCTAATCCCAAGATTTAGCGTAGGCACTAGCTTAACAAAAACGACTGCCATCTGAGACCATCTGACCTTCCAACCCGAAGAGAAAACGACCTTATTGGGATTAGACCGGACACGAGGTTTGTTTGTGTCTACTAATAAAACCAAAACCTAGCCACAAAGAGGTTCGCTCATAATTATTTAACAACTAAATTAATAAATCGTATTTTTTAATGAAAATTTGCATAGCAACACACATTGCGGGGTGATTGTTTGATTTTTTCCCCCTACACAAACTCACTCTCGACTATAAAAACCGGAAGGTATAGGTTCGTTCGTTACCGTGTGTACTACGGAGTGGAAAGTAGGAGCTAATAAGTTATTGGAATTAGATTTGATATTGACCATTAATTTATAACAATAATCAGTAAACTTCATGTTCTACTAAAGTAGACTCTGTCGTCAATATTTTATGCGAACGTATAAAAATTATCGTTGACCATTTTTCATGTGATAGTAGATCCAGTCATCAATGATTTGTACTAAAGTATTAAAATACAGTGGCAATTTGAAATTAGAGTCCATTAAAATTATTTTATATATGCAATAAAGACACATAATATAAGCTTTAAATATGTAGACATAGTACAAATGCTATATATGCTATAGTTGCTATAGAATAATCGCCATGCTGCGTCATAATAAAGTAGCTTGAATTACACAATATACGGTTGCTTGGAAGTATTAATTAGACGCTTAAAATTAGTCGCTGACCCATTAATTTAGTAGACAAATAAGTAAGGAAGGCGAAAATTACAATTTAAAAAGCTGCATTGATTACGACCCCTTAAAAAATGTAGTTGAAAAGACCAACTTTTGTAAAAAATCGGGCGACGCAACCGGTACGTTTAGTAGGCGCGCGCGTTTCGATGTAACAAAGACAAACAGCCAACTACGGAACCCTACATTGCGCGTGGTCCGACACTCACGTGACCGGTCTTTTATAATTCTACTCGTGCCAACAACTTATCACCCAAATCCATAGTACCGTCCAACACGTCACACTTAAATATAAGCGGTTATCGATTGGATCTGTGTTATCATTTAGCTAAAAGTCACGAACTTACGATAACATCTGATCTACAACAACCCGAAATTAAAAATGATTAATTCAAAAGATTAGACTACATTTATTTATTCCATAATAAGATTACATTTTAAATTAAATTAATATGTCAATTTACATGAAGTCATGATTATGACCGTCAAAAACCAAGTAGATTATGTGTTCCCTAATAAAATTATTATTTGAATAAGCAATAACACGTACATTTTAATTTAAAGAGCAATATAATCATCTCCGTCAGCGTTTCATATTAATTAAATAAAATATATTTGACGACCCAAATGATAATGTCACAAAACTGACAAATATGAACTGTTCCGGGTTTACCTTAGCTTACAATGGTTTGATTAGGTTTTATATGAACCACTAAAATAGTATAGTATATAAATATCGTAAATAGTATCCGAAGAAAAGTGACAACAAGTCATAAAAATGTAACTCATTGTTTGTAATAGCCTATTTTATCTTGGCTCAAAGAGAACTAGGTTATTTTGTTGACACTTGAATATCTATCAGGAAATACACACGAGAGAAACAAACTCCATAGCTTAGCCGTTTGCATGTGGAAAGAAGAGGTGAGACGTTTCGTGCAAAATCAATAATAATTCAGTCTCAGATAGATGCATTAGGGACAACCTAGTGAAGCTGGTTTTGAACCATACCAAATAAGTCAAGTGCACGTTCACGTAATCAAGAGACGAGACGCTACGTGCAAAATAAATAATGATTCAGTCTCAGATAGATGCATTAGGGACAACCTGTTGAAACCGGTTTTTAACCATACCAAATAAGTCAAGTGCACGTTCACGTAAACAAGATACGAGACGCTTAGTGCAAAATAAATAATGATTCATTCTCAGATAAATGCATTAGGGGCAACCTAGTGAAACCGGTTTTTAACCATGCCAAATGAGTGAAGTGCACGTTCACGCAATCATATAGAAACAAAATAAAATGCACAATACGAGTATAATACTCTTCAGTGCGTGTCGCAAAGCTGTCAAGCTGTCACACATTTTTAGTTTTGTGTAATTCTTTGTCTGAGTTCTCACTCCCGTATCGTGTCCATGCCGTGCTTGGGCTGCCAAAACATACAACCCAACTAAATAAAATGCTCGCCAGAGCCCAATAACATTCTGACTTCTGTCATTCTTCTTCTTGATTCCGATGTAAAAAGAGTGCTGTCTTCGCCAACAAACTGCTTTGCTGTTTGGTAAAAATAAATAATGTATTTGTTATTGCATCTCTTGTGGAAAAAAAAACTTTCTTTGGGGTAGGCCTATGTGCAGTAGTGGACGTCTTGCGGTCGATATGGTGATGATGATTCTAATTTTCTTTTTGATGGGCGTTATCGTTTGGCGGCCGGTGCACGAGTTGTATGCGAGACTCACTGACTGAGTGCCGACCGGCTTCAATAGGCACGGCAGGTGGTGCAGTTTCAAAAAAACAATCAACGTGCTGGGATCGTTGCACGTTGGTTGGAGTATAGGAAAGGGGGGCCGGTTTTTGGACTGAAAAAACTTTTGATATATATTTTTTTTTTCCTATACAATTTTCCTACCATATTGTCGGCATAAATGATTTATACACCCATGCCGAATTACAGCTTCCTAGTAATAAGGGGCGATGGACTAAGCTGCTGATGGGCAGACGGACTGATGACGGACAGACGGACATGGCGAAACTATAAAGGTTCCTAGTTGATTACGGAACCCTAAAAAAACACTCGCCAGTCTATAGAAGTAACATCCATTTAAATTGCAAATAAATAAGCAAATATATATTTATGAAAATCACTATACGAAGTTCTTATCACAAAATGACTCTTATTCCATTAGGACAGATAGAGATCTTACAATTTTCGATAAGTCCATTATCGGTTGTGAATATTGTATATAAAAACGAATTCGACAAATAGATGCAGAGATTTCAGTGAGCATCACCAAGATGGCTTTCAAAGTCTTTGGATTGTTTGTGCTGTTTGCTGTAGTTACTGCAGGTAACCAGAAACACTTTCATAAATTTTAAGGAGGATTTTATAGTTTTATTATTTATTTCCTTATTACTGTTTTATATAGTAAGCATTATGTGTAGTTGACAAGATTAGATCTTTATTAATATGTATAATGATAGTTCGCAAGTTTATACTCAAATGGAACCTTTTTTTGCCTAAAACACAGGGGATCCTAGTTCAGGCTCTGGTAATAATCCCCTAATATTACATTTTAGCATACCTAATAGGAATTTCTGTAAAATAATTCTGAGTTTATAAAATTACTATGTACAAACGACAACACTGTTAACTGACCATCCTGTGTTTATATAGAACCTTATTACAATGCACATAAAGTGCACGGATGGTCAGTTAGCTGTGTTGTTGATAGTACCTATGTCCTAGGTGTCTGCGCGCCCCACCGCCCGGTGAAGCGGGGGACGACACCAACCACATTTAAACCTATGTATAATACAGTCTAAAGTTTCATTTATTGATTCCCGAAGGCTCCAACACTAGGTCAACATAAAAGTGTCGATAGTGCGATCATTCAGTTCACGTGGCGGTCGCTTTGCCTACGAAGCCGGCCGTTCGGGTTCAAATCCCGGAAAAGGAACTTATTCGTCTCATATTACTACGAATATTTGTTTTGGTGTTCTGGATGTTTTCTATATATTTATTTATTTATTTTTATAAGTTTACTGCCGTCTAGTACCCTTCGTACAAACTTCACTCAATTTGTGACCACATCGATTTGTGTTAGGTCGTCATCCAATATAGTTAAAGCAACGACGCGTTTTTGCAGTGTCCAAGAGACAATAAGCGATGGCTTCATTTCATTATATTAACAGCGTACACACTTTCAGGTGTAGGTAAGGAATAAAATTGTAGTCAACAATAGCACTTGTTACAAGTATTATAATGTTATAATTAGTTAACTTAAGGAACGCGGGATGAACCGCGCGATCTCGCCAACTATTGCCCAAACCTTCCAGGTTTTTAATAGTGGCTTTATGTGCAACACATTAAGTATTTTCAAGGATTTGGATTAAATAAATTAAAAAAAGGTAACCACTGTTTCAATCGGCTGCCTCGCTTATTTTTTTCATACATATTTTATATTTCCGGCCCAGTCGGGCCAGTTCGGGTTGCACTGGCGGTTCCACAACACATCGGGAGTTCAAATATCGCGAGCCATCCGGTTGCCTATTAGATAACTACGCATTTTTACTTCTGAATAAGATACCTATCCATTTACATTTATTCATAATTTTATTATATTGGTTTAAACTTTAACGATTCTCACACATAATTTTTACTAAACGGGACTTATTCGCGCGATATTATGTTGCGACACATCCGAAACGTCAGGAGACCTCAGAGTAGTAAATAAATAAGTTAATAGACGCGACTAAGTCTAGTTAAGTAAAATCCATAATCATAGTATCCGATTTCGTTAGTTATCTATTATTATGATAAGATTTATAATTCAGACTTGCACATTAACGAATTGGTATTTTGATTTTATTTAGTTTACTATTATGTTTTATTTATTGTTATTTCTAGAATCATACTTTCGTTCCAGGTAACGGCCAGATGACCCAAATAATCCTTGAAGATGAATACACCACCTTCTTGACCAACCCACTCATCGGAAAATCCCTAGGTATCCCGAAATTCACGTTCGACATTCTGGAATCCTGCCATGTCGTGTTCCCCAATGGAGCAATGGTAGAGGCTTACCCTAATAACGAAATTAACGATCCTTACATCTCATTCATGAATGCAGTCTCACCCTTCACAATTTGCGGTATCGGATTTCTAGGAGCTCCTACTTCCTATTCTGGAACCTATGAACTGTACTCCATTGTCGATGATTGGTCTGGATTAGGCCTCAGCTTGACTAGGAAGAAGTTCCATCTCACTCTAATCGAGTCAAGCTAGGACTAATGAAGCGAGTGTTTGATTACAATCATAACTAGACGATCCAGATTGCCAATTTGTTTATGCAAATGCACCTGGTTGTTAATGTTTGACGAATTTACTGAAGGATTGCATAATAATAAATTATTAAATGATGTACATTCTAACCAGTCTCTTAGTATTTTTTTCTGTTAATTCTGTACCCACTTATATTGTAAAGAGTTCTTAGCAGTGTACGTTTGTATGGATTCAGGTAATCTCCGGAACCGCTTATACAATTTCAAAAACTCTTTAATTTGAGTTTAATGGACTTTCTGAATGGACTTAGGCTATATTTTATCCCACATATTTGGCTACGTTATTTGCTATACGTGGGCGTATAGACAGACAACCAGTAGACTATTAGTTTACATGGTTCATAGTCTCTTCCGCCTAGGGTTGCCATACGTCTAGGATTTGTCCTGACAATATGTCTGGATTTTTTAATGTTTGCCAGGATTGCGGCCGTACTTGGCATCGGGATTTTTATAAATGATCTCTAAAATAAATAAAATTTTAATCAATGAAAAGATACAACTCTGTTACAAGAAATGTCAGGACTTTGAGGGTGATGTCAGGATTTTTATCAGGACAATATTTTTTTCCATATGGCAACCGTACTGCCGCCCACTTGGCATCGGGATTTTTATAAATGATCTCTAAAATAAATAAAATTTTAATCAATGAAAAGATACAACTCTGTTACAAGAAATGTCAGGACTTTGAGGGTGATGTCAGGATTTTTATCAGGACAATATTTTTTTCCATATGGCAACCGTACTGCCGCCCAAGTAGCACACTAGCGTTAAAATAACCTGTATATCATTCTTATATCGGTTCCATCCAAGTGTTAAAGTATTAGAATGCCTGTAATAAAGGTGTTAGAGCATGCACACCCTTATAACCACGAAACAGGCCCACTATTTTACAGGTTAAGGTTTTGGAAAGCCTGTAGAGCAGTGTTATCTGGTCTGGTACCCATAGTGTTGACCAACCCTGTACAAAGACAGTAAGGCACGGTACGGTAATGGTTAAAGTTCATACTTTAACCGTTATTACTGTCTTAGCGAATGGACTTCTCAGCTAATGCTGAGAGTGAATTAACACTCTTGCTCTCACACAAAGGTGAGAGCAATAGTGTTATGTCACTCTCAGCTAACACTTTAACCGTTATTACTGTCTTTGTAAAGGATTGGTCAACACTATGAGCCCCTCGGCTAAGAATTATTTATCCCTTAATACTTTATTGGACCTATGAAACAGTTTCAAGTGACCATCTTAATTCTTACAATAAAATTATGTGACAAATAAAGTCTACCGACAAAACGGCGAGGATAAGTATTAATCTGGGGGCACGGCAGTGCCCCCGCCAAGTCGAGCAAAACAGCGAGCGGCACGGCCGTAGCATGCTTTTCTCGAAGCAGTTCAGGCCATTTTCGACCCCCCTATTACTTCGTTGTGGATAAAACTAGAAGCCTAAATTTTCAGTAACCAAGCACGCATTGTATAACCACGATATATTTCAAATTTCATCAAATTTGAACCAGTGGTTTAAGAATTATAACTAGTCAAAGTTTCTTAATTTTGTCACTCACTGACTCACCGATCATCAAAAGTCTAAGGCACTTCTAGCAGATATAGAAGCTTCAAATTTAGAATACAATTAGTGTTTAGTCACATATAAACATATAGGATTACAAAGTTATATTTGCAGCGAATGGGACGTTGAGGCGCAGAGGTGAATGCCCCCGAGCGAGCGATAGCCGCGCTCATACGCGCGAGCGTCCTCTTGCTGTTCGGATGTGCCACGGATGTGCCTAGAAATCTTAATGAGTTGCCATCAAACGTAACTTGTAAAAAAAAAAACTCGCAACTCAGTTCTTCTACCGTAAAAAGTTGACAGCTAAATACATTGTTGAGATCCATGTAATACCAAGTCGGTTAATTTATTCAGTCCCTACTTAAGGGTCCTTCTGTCTTAAGTTATTACGTAATTAGCTAACCTAACAACATGAATGATTGAAATGCAGTGAATGGAACAAAAAATTTAAAAGCAAGAATGGGACAGCATTCATAATTTGTAAAGCTCGCATTCTGTTTTTTTCGTTCGCTGGCTAGCTAAATAAAATTCTGCAACTTGGCAATCACACAACTTTACTGCATTTATGGATTTTTGCATACCTAAAACTATGTAGTATTGTGTGATTGCTAAATCACAAAATTTTATTTAGCTAGCCAGCGAACGAAAAAAACAGAATGCGAGCTCCTTACAAATTTCTACCCAAGCACGTGCTTAAAACTGGTATGCGCATGTTCTAACTAAACGGCTGCCTGGCATCGTTTTGACACCCCGCTCCCAACCGCGCGTAATGGCAATGGCACCCATTCTGTGGGGCCATTTTGCGGCGCTACTTAGACTTCTATGGTTTTTTCGTTCGCTGTAGCTAGCAAATAAAGAATAATAAGAATGCCTGAGACTTGGTACTACGAAATATCTCACAACTTTTTACGGCGGAAGAGTTGCGAGACTTGGCCCCTTTTTTACATGGATTGTTTTTTATGGGATATATTTGACAGGAGTTACTAATTGAAGTGATTTTTGTTTGTGAATTTAAGTGAAAACAATCTGCCCCTGTGATTTTACGGTAAGTGTTTTGTTGCATGTTTCCCATCTCAATTTTAATGCGCCCAGGATTTATAAAAGATTTCTTATAACTCACGAAGAATAAATTACACACCTAAAGTTTTTCACATTTTCTATTCTTGCTTCTTAGCCAGTGGCATTTTAAATTAAATGGCATTCGTTGAATGGCAAGAGTAACATAAATAATGAAGTATTTAGCGGTCAAATATTTAATAACCCAATCAATTTACAGGTGAGTTCACCAAAACAATGGCGAACTCACATTAAAGCTTTAGTCGTCAGTTAAGTCATCTATAACGCTTTTTGAATTACAACACCCTTAGTCAAGAATATTGTGCAGGCTTTGTCTTCATAACGGTGTTGTTCAACACTAACTACACTCTAGACGAACTCTCTTATAAAGCCTCTGCCTGCACCTTATAGTGGACATAACACCTTAAGCTTAATAAGACACTCCACGGCAATAACTAAAAAGCAATACGAGTTAACGAGAGTCAGCTAGCACTCTTGTAAAGATGTAAGTGTTACAAACATGTTTACGCTACAACATCTTAAGTATACTTGCTTTGATTAACTCTCTTATAACTCTAAACCATCGTTCAATAAAGCTCTAGTAACACTTTTGGAGTTATTTTATTTTCTTAACTTCTCTATTGACTATTAGTTCCAACTGAGATAATTATAACTCACTTATATAGGTTAAGGTTATAATGAAACCTTGTTAGTTCGACACTAGCGACATTGAAAGGTAGTAAGGCAAGTTCGCAGGTGAGGGGGTGGGCAGAAATGTGCGGCCAAGTCCAAACACGACTTCAGACACCTGAGACTTCTTATGTTGGACGTGGGCCATTGAAACGGCGGATTTAATTATCAACTAAAATGAACATATTTTTGATTGAAAGCTAATTTAGATTTTTTTGGAGTGGCTTAGCCGCAAAGATTTTAAGAAACATTATAGTTCCGTCCAAAAGGCAAAAAGGGCGCATCTATGACTATGAAATTCTTAGTCAGATGCGTCCTTTTTGCTTAGGACGGCAGTATATGGATGTGTGACATCCCTGAAGTTATATTACAATCTAAAATTACATCATAAAACGAGCCGTGCGCTTTTTTGGCACCAACGTGGTGTTAGAGCAGTAATTTAAGCCTATGGACGCTTGCCACTTCAGGGGTGCCGCTTGTATGATACCGCCCTTTAAAAAAAAGACTTGCGTTGTATATTTTTTTGTGTGTAACGTGAATTAATATGATTTACCGATTACTTTTAACAATATAACCTACCGGCTACCCTAACAAAAAGTTGCAACTTCAGCGGTTGAAAAGCTACAAGTCTGGGCTGTTATTCGGATCGCGTTAATGCGCCTCACCTTACCCGTCACGCCTAACGAAACTGGACCTCTGATAACACTTAGTTACTGCGAATCGCGGCGTCAATATATTTCTGGGTGAGCGTTAATGTGAGCTTAAAACAAGTTACAGAATAGCGGGGCTGACTTCGTGGCCCAGTGCACAGAGCCACTATCCTGGTATCCAATAATAATTAATAAAATATGTACATTTATAATCTTTTGGCTCGTAACTGCGTTCCTATGGTCCAAAGTAGACTAACTAATTTCTGACAAAAATAATGACTTCTTTAGTTTTTTTTTAATTTTTTAATTTGCCGTTTTGTAGTTTACATTGCTTCTCATAGAGTTCATCCACAATAATAGTCAAACACAATCATGCAACATCGAGTTCATTTGGACCATTGTTAAGAGATTTGGATTATAGTTGAGTGGTTTTACCTGGAGCTAACACGAATTTTCTAAGCTTTTCGTGTCAGTCAAGAGTTTGGGAGACTCTAATGCCCTTAATCATGAACAAACAAAAACATTATTTTAGTTTAAAAATTTAAATATAAATAAAGATATCTTTATTACAGAACCTTTAAATTCCATACAAATACAAATATCCAAATATCCTCCCGTTTAAATGCCGTTTAAATCGTTTGTATTTACATTTGACACTTGAGCACACTTCTTCTTGAGCTTGACACTTTGACATTTGAGTTGGCAAAAATGGGACAAAATACGTTTTGATTGGGGGATTGTTACGTTTTATGATTTAAACGGTTAATTTCGCCTTGGCCACCAAATTTATCCACAGATGACTGTAATGGAAAGACCATCATCTTCCTAGCGATTTCCCGGTTGCGCCTCAAAGAAGCCCGGGGTCCACTTTTGACACGGGCGTAGGCACTAGTTTAACGAGAGCGACTGCCATCTGCCTTGGCCACCGTCTTTATCCACAGATGACTGTTATGGAAAGATACATTAAATTGATCTATTTAATTCATTACTTTGCCAAAATCTGAATACCGGGCCCAATGACGTCCCATTTAATCCATTGGCCGTGACCGCAATTGAATTTAACGTATGGAACGGATAAACGGATCTGGGAATTCCGTTAACAACATTGGTTTAGATTGCAGAACGCTTGAAACAACGTTATGGTGCATGCAGAATTTAGGTAACCAACTGTAAAGTTCATTTCATGAAAATTGCGAAATGAAAATTGAGGATTAAAGTTTGTGTCATAACATTGATTTTGGTCGATGGCCGCTGGGCCAGTAAGGTTCTTGAGTGGCAACTACGTCCCGGAAGACGCAGCACAATTGAGATTGAGAGATTGAGATATTTATTGATAAAATTATAAATAATTTTACATGTCATTTTACATTATTTAGGTTAGATACATTTTATATTTCTTGCTATCTATTGCTATCAATTCAAACAAGGTGGGACTGATGACCTGGTAAAGGTCGCGGGAATCCGCTGGATGCGGGCTGCGCAGCCGACGGATCACTTTGGCACTTTTTGGGGGAGGCCTATGTCCAGCAGTGGATATCTTTCGGCTGATATGATGATGATGATGCTGATATTGATTATAACTAATCAGTGCCATTTCTTGGTAAAATTTGTAGATCTATAGATGGAGAAGAAAATACGATAGGTATAGCAATCGCTAGCCCATCACCACAACACTGAGAACTCAAACCCTATTTATTCATAGTTGTTAATTACGACACATTTACGAAGTAAGAAGGTGATGCTATTTTAACCCCACACTGCGATTTCATATTTTGTTGTCAAAAAGCAAGACTTGCCTTAAGTGTGGTTTTTACCAATACTTTTTCGCGATTGTAGAGGGCTATGACTTTTCCGTTAGTAAAGGGAATGTAATTTGATAATAATAATAAGAGTCTCGACCATCACCTAAAGAGAATCGCTAGATGGCTGGATCAAGGGTCAGATACAGAAGGCGGTACTCCTGGACACTGCCCGGATAGTCAGGAGGTTCCTGTCTCTGTCGCCCTGACTGCCGGTAGCCAAGGCCCCTCCTCGCTGCCGGCTGCACCCTAGGTTAGGTTTCTATAATGATTTTATGTTTTGTATACATAGTTTTATATTTTATTTTTATATAATTATTGTACAAACCTAACTTAACTAAAGAGATAATAATTTAAAAACAGGCAACTAAAGCCCATAGTTACAAATACCTTACAGATGTTAGACATACATACAATATAATATTAAAACACTAATTATTATTTAGGCGACGAAACAGTGTGGCTACGTTGCGTCCTCAAGTCCGGTGTAGAGTTCGGTAGGTTGGCCATGATTTTGCCAGTCCAGGGCAAGTCTACAATATTTGTTCATGAGCTGATGATTTTTTGTTTTCTCATGCAGCTTCCTTAGTAGGCCTTCATAGAGGTCGTGGCAGCACCCTCTATAATTCATACAAAGTTTAATTCCACTAGGTCTCTTCAGAGGGGCCATCTCGAGACGCAAGCGGAGAAGTGGCGAGTTTCAGGTAGCGGGTCAATATAAAATACATGGTAAGAAGTCCTGATTTATTTAGTTGGCGGTGTTACCATTATTAACATTTCACATATTTTCTATTATTACCACCCCCAAACCTATTTTAAAATGACGTAATATATGGACAGCCCCATTCTCAGTGAAGCTTGGGGCACTGTATACGAAGAGAAATGTTTACTTAACTAATAAATAGGTACATCCAAGTCAGTTAGTTCTATGAAACCCTCGTCTCTTTATGTTGTAAGAAGACTTAGATCTCAAGTTTCACCAATCATTTCTAAACTAACGTCCACTATTACTTGATCTACCTCACTTCCTTCTTGCATAGTTTAAGGAGAGTAAATCAGGATGGTGGACAGATATGGGGGCTCCAGTTATGATGGTTTATATGTTTCTGTACCGTCTCGTATTACGGAGTCTCGGCTAAGAGGCTTGGAAATTGTTTTACGTGACACATTATAATGAACTAGGGGATGTCGCTCGCCTTTTGAATAGCTAATGTAGCCGGGGGAAAAGTTATATTTTATTTTGTTATATAAGTAAAGCTTATCTGGATAATGTGTGCATGTTTGAGATCGTGCTGCGGGGTAATGGCGTAAGTTTTGGAACGGATATAACTTCGCTTGGATGCGGTTTGGTCTTTTTCAAAATTGGACAACACCCCTTGGACGGTAATCCATACGCTTTTAATTTTTTTCAAAATCTGAGTAACACTAAAACTAGCCGCCCGCGGTTTTGCCCAAGCTTTTGCCACGCGCGTGCGTGCGTGCTTGCATGCGTGCGTGCGTGCTTGCATGCGTGCGTGCGTGTGTGTTGTGTGTTGCGTGTTGTGTGTGTGTGTGTGTGCGTGCGTGCGTGCGTGCGTGCGTGCGTGTGTGCGTGTTCGTGTGGAGGGGGGGGGGGGGGGGGGGGGCATGTTAAAATTGGTACGTACGACATGGACGCAAACGTTTGTTGCATGTTTTTATAATTTTCTGTACACTACTGTGTGCTGTTGTATATTATGCAATCTACAAATGTTGTTGTAAATTCGTAGATGCATGTAAGCTGGAGCGCGCTTTGCTAAGATGGATTTATACGGTGGGAGGGGTACTTTAAAAATTCGTTTTCGCAGCAGCTGGGCATAGTTGGGAACATAGCAGCATAACCATGCGCTTAGCAATAAAAAGTAGCATTCAAAATTGTAATTGTCTGACTCTCAGAAAGTTTGTTTCTCGATAAAGAGCGTCAGTAGAAAATCGGAAAGGTTTCCTTAGCATGACCTTGACTTGATCACATTATCACGGTTCTTTAGTTAGTTAGTAAATTTTAATGATATTTACCACTTAGATTAGCTGTTGTTCTTGTTTTAAATTTTAACGCCTCACGAATCAATTAAAATGTATAACTAGCTAAGTATTATATCTATGAAATAAAACGTTATTCAGGTATCTCTCTGAACAGCATTGCATTTTTATACGGTTAACGATTGCACACGAAAAAGTACATTAGTGCCTAATGATTGCTTTTTCATACATTCAACTCCTTTCCTAATAGAATGAATAATATCTGCTTTAGTGTGTGCACGGTTAATGACAATGATATGTTCATTTACAATTTATCTTATTTTATAGTATTAAGTATAGATGCCGACAGTTACATCTGAAATCGAGCGGTATAAGAAACCATACAAAGAGCGTCTATCCTTATACCAAAATCCACTCGTAGCAGATTTGTTGGACCCGTCAGCGGTGGTCAAGCGACTTAAAAGGGAGCACCCATTCGATTGGTAGAGGTGGCGCTGGCCGCCCCACCAGAGCAAGCCATTTCCCTCGCAACAAATTCGCTTATGGTCTAACGAACGATTGCAAATTCACATTTTAAAAAAAAGTATAGGTAAGTACAGTCAGCGTCATAGATACACTTTTATTGATTCTAGGACCTTAGTGATAAGGTCCTAGGACCACCAAAACTGTATACATGTTTACGCTGCGGACTGAACCTTTCACGTCGACTTAACAGTACATATCGGTACGTAATATCAACTTATCTACCTCATGCATGCATGTGGTTCTGTACAGTACCGTAAAATGGGGTGAGTAGGGTGAAAACTGACATTCAAACCTCGATAACATTTTATTTTCACTTATACAAACTGAATGGTGTATGTAATAAGTGTTCCGGACGTTTGTATTTTAGTTTTTATTTTATTTTGGGTAGTTCCATTTCACAACTTTGACGATAAACAGGAAAACCCACCTCACCCCGTAGTCCCTCGTGATTGGGGTGAGATGGGTTATCATACAAAGGTGATTTTGGAAGATAGTTGGATCGTTCTTTTTTTATTATGAGTATTACTATAGCTCCATTTTAAATTGGAATACATTATTTTTGTAGCAGTAGCCTTAAAAACCATCTCACCCCCCTTTCATACGTTCTCTCCCCATTCATAACCCAACTCTCCCCGCGAACCCTACTCACCCCGTTTTACGGTACAGTTAGGTTTTCAAAAAAATCTTATTTATTTCTTGCATACGCATACGCTACGGTAGCCTACTGGTTCAGGCATGCGGCTGTCAAGCGGCGGTCGTAGATTCGAATACCTCGTACCAATGAGTTTTTCGGGACTTTTCGGTGAAGGAAAACATCGTGAGGAAACCGTTCTGATCCCAGCAAGGTCTAGTTTTCCCTCAGGGTTGGAAAGTCAGATGGCAGTCGCTTTCGTAAAACTAGTGCCTATGCCAAATCTTGGGATTAAATGTTAAAGCGGACTTCGAGCTCCTTTAGGGCACAACCGGGAATAACGCCTGGAGGATGATGAGATGTATGCATAATGAAAGGATTAAATCTTAGCTAAGAAACTAATGAGTCGGTATGCAAAACGCTCATTTTATATGTTTCAAATATGGAATGTCTAAGCGAAAACTTCTCTACTACAGCACGTCTAGCACACGACGGTCGCGACATACTCTCGATTTTGATCGCACCATACCTCTTCTTCTAAGTGTTCTAATAAGAGACAGACGGATAGTGCGAGAAAAATCGAGAGAGCTCGCGCGCCGTCGCGTGCTAGCCGTGCTGGTAACCAGCATACTTATGTCTAACCTGACAAAAAACGACTACCCTACTTCAAAAAACGCTTGTCGAATAAATGTGTAACACAACACAACACGAATGTAAATTTAATAACATAACATACCCATGTACTTTACAAACTTTTTGCGTTCGTGAACACCGAAATGTACACAACGTGAAAATGCAAACACATTCGTAGATATAATTTAAAAGCTGGCAGGATTACCGCCATGTAAACATGGAATTTAAAAACATGCATGGAAACTCTTTTCGCTTTTACGAGTGTATAATGTGGAATGAAATAGAAATATACATTACACATACAGGTATGAAGCCTAAGCCTGATTTTGAATTGCAACATAATTCTTGCCTTTTATTTGAACGAAGGATATCCTATATTATTAAACGAGCAATATATGTATCATCATCATCATTATTATACCAGCCGAAAGACGTCCACTGCTGTACATAGGCCTCCCCTAAAGAGTGGCACAATTGACGATCCTGCGCCACCCGCATCCATATGTCTAGGAAAATTCATTTTATCCTTATTTTCTCTATTTTCCCTCGAGCACAGCTCGATCGCACAGTAGTAAGGAACTAGCAAAGTAGAAACCTCAATCACGCTTAAACGGTTTAACCGATTTGGTAGAAATTTTGCAGCAAGACAGTTTATCGCCTGGATTTACATAAAATAAAATAAAAAGTTTTTAACCTAACGCGCGTACAATGCGTTACGTGATTGACCAGCGGGTCCACGCAGACAAGTCGAGGGAGGAAGTCAGTGTACTATAATCTATAATCGTTTGCCAAATAATTTAAAGTCAGCCGAATTATCAGATAATATGTTTATAAGTAAGCTTAAGGAATATTTAATAGAAAAAGCATTCTACTCATTAGATGAATTTATGAATAAAAACAATGTTATGTGATTATTAAAATGAGATACTTATTGTTGTTAATATAATATAGACATAGGATGTAAATAAATAAATATGTATAATACCCAGCCGCGTCTATGTGAACGAGCGGCTCACGCGCACAAACCGCCAGCTTTTCCAACGTGTCCGGGAGGAGTGTCGGAAGCAGGCGTGGAGGTTTGCGTGGACGAAGCGGGGACGGGTGTACGCCCGGCAGGGCGACGGGAAACAGGCGTACAGCATCCGGTCGGACGCCGATATAATGCGTGTTTTTGGAGCCGTCCCTGTTTGAAGTCGTCACGCACAGGCTTCCTTTAAGTTTTATTATCTTTATTTATGATTCTATTGCACGGTATGGCAATGGCATGGAAATTTTATATTACTTTATGGTACACATACATCTAATTATAATATATGAGTTACAGAGTATTTTCTTATTTTATTTATTATTATCTACTATATATATACACAATCACCGACACATATTAGCGTGTTTATCTGTTGATGATGATTAATAAGTCAATGAGAATAGGTTTGTTCAATGCAGGTTCTCTAGGCACGAAACACGATGACTTCATAGCGGCTACTTCCCGGCATGAGCTTGATGTGCTGGCTATCAACGAGTCGTGGTTAAGAGCTGGGGAGGAGGGGAAGGCGCCTGCACTTCCTGGGTATAGGTTGCGCCATATCCCTAGGCCTCCTACAGGCACAAGATCCCGCGGAGGAGGCGTGGGTTTTTATATTAAACGTCATGTCAATGCTCGCACCTGGCCTCACCCCGTTGACCCACTGCATAGACTCGTGGAACAAATGTGGGTCACTTTGACCCTTAACGGAAGGAAACTGGCGATCGGAACGGCGTATCGACCACCCTGGATGGATCTAGATTGGTTTTTGGATGCTATTTCTGACACTATTGGCTCAATTCCTGACTATGACCATTTGATATTATTAGGCGATTTAAATATAAATTTATTAAATAATAATGACACTAGAAGTACTAAATTAAATAATTTCTTGACTTGTTTTCAATTGACACAATTAGTTACAGAACCTACGCATTTTACAAACACTAGCCAGACGCTGCTTGATGTAGTTTGTACGGATTTACGTGCAAAATATGTAAGCGTACACCATGTAGGTACGCTCTATGGGCACTGCCTTGTTGTTTGCGAATTCAACATTAAGCTTGAAAAACCAAAGCCATTTCAAATAACCTACAGGCCTATCAAGAACATTCAACGAGACTATCTAGATGCGGACTTGCGGTCTGTGAGGTGGGACCTGATGTCAAACCTGGGAAATGTAAATGATATGGTCGAAGCCTTCAACAAACACATAATATATATATTCGACCTACATGCTCCACTAAAAACTACACTAGTTAAGGGTTGTTCGTACCCCTGGATCACGGACACAGTCAAGCTCATGATGCGTTTGCGTGACAAGGCCGCAGTAGAGTTTCATAGAAGCCAGTCTGACAGTAAAAAACAATACTACAAAGACTTGAAATCTATTGTCAATAAAGCAATGTTCTATGAAAAATCTGCATACTTTGAACTGAACATAAATAGTAAGATTCATGATCCTAAGTCACTATGGAATAACCTGAAGTCAACTATTCTGCCTAAAAAAAACAGTGAACTGCCTACATCATTTGACAACCCAACTGTAATAAATAATCATTTTCTAAGACTTCCCGGAACTTCAGAAGTTTCTATATCACAACTAACATACCTTGAGTTCCACAGGCACAGCGACTCTATATTTACATTAGTTCCAATTAATTCGGTCCAAATTAATAAAATAATAAAAAAATTGAAATCAAATGCTGAAGGTAGCGACGGTATTAATTTGAATATGCTTATGTTGACATTGCCCCACACTATTGATATTATAACTGACATAATAAATACTTCCATTTTGACATCTACATTCCCTGACATCTGGAAGTTAGCGATTGTGCGCCCATTGCCTAAAACTGCTAACCCATCCGAACTCAAAGACCTACGACCTATAAGTATTTTGCCGTGTATTTCAAAAATACTAGAAAAGGCTGTGGGCTCTCAGCTAACTCATTACCTTGAGTCAAACAACATTCTGCCTAGTGTTCAATCAGGTTTCAGAAAGGGGAAGAGTACAGTGACGGCTTTACTTGATGTCACTGACAATATTTTGTGTGCACAGGACAAGGGAATGTGTACATTGTTAGTACTCCTTGACTTTTCCCGCGCCTTCGACTGCCTTAACATTAATCTACTTCTATCAAAGTTGAGTTATTATGGCTTCGACATTAATGCATTGAGATGGTTTCACAGTTACCTTAACAACCGTTGTCAATTTGTAAAACTAAATCTTAGTGATGGCTCCACGCGGGCTTCTGCACTTGCCGGCCTCGAAAGAGGAGTCCCTCAAGGGTCAGTTATTGGTCCGATCCTGTTTATTTTATACTCTGCTGATATAGGGTCACACATCACACACTGCAAGTATCACATCTATGCGGATGATGTACAAATGTACATCTCATGCAAACCTTCCGAACTAGAGAGCACCATAGAAAACCTTAATGCGGACCTTTCAAGAATTTCTAACTGGGCAACAGAAAATGGGTTAATTCTTAACCCAAGCACGACTAAATATATGGTTTTTGGCAGCAAACAATAGCTAGCTCGCACCAGTCTTTCAAATCACGTTATGCTTATGAATATGCCTATTGAGCGGACACAGGAAGCGTGCAACCTAGGTCTTTTGATGGATGGAAGCCTTCGTTATGAGAAACACATTGCCAATACAGTCAGAAGCTGTTTTTATAAACTCAAGGTACTGTACAAAATAAGACCATTTTTAAAAGAGAACCTACGAATACAGTTAGTGGAATCACTAGTTTTATCTAGACTTAATTATGTGGACACTGTGGTTGGTCCACGACTTCTTTCTAAAACAAAGAAACTCATCCAGCGTGTTCAGAATGCCTGTGCTCGCTTTTGTTTCAACATTCCGTTGAGGGCCCATGTCACCCCATTTCTAAACAAGAATAATATCTTGAAAATGCAACACCGCCGTAAGCTCCATCTGGCTTGTTTGCTTTTTGGGGTATTGAAGCACGAGGCACCGGCGTATCTCTTCGAGAAACTCTCCTTTAATAACTCGTCTCGGTGTAGAAGCCGTCAGCGCGTAATATGTTTGGTGACTCCCCGACATGCTACTGCTGCTTTCCGAGGAAGTTTCCGCTATGCAGCCACGAAGTGCTGGAACAATGTCCCGCCGCCGCTCAGAAGGCTGTCGGACGTTAATAGATTTAGAATTAATCTCAAAAAATTCATGCAAGAACATCAGCATAAACAGGAGAATCTCTGTCTTGAAACTAGCTGCATTTAACACTCCCTCACCTGTTGGTTATGCCCCTTCTGCAATTCATTCATTTCATTGCCATACGGTTGCTGGACAACGTAATTTAATATGTTATTTGTCAACGTAGTTTAATTTATAATTAAGTATTGTTTTTGTAAGCCCAATTTCATGTCCATGCTGTTTTGTTTGATGTTTAGAGTTTAGTTTGTCTTGTCTTCTCTTCACTGGCGCTAGTGGTACTGTTCATGTATGGGCTGCGTTCATTTTTACCATTAAGGCCCATACGCACGTAGTGGTTTGTTGGGATGAAACTACTGACAGGCCAACAAACATTTATTATTTAATATTATTAAAAAAAACCGTTCATTGCTTTTTTGTGTATTTTTTATTTTTATTTTTTATGTTTGTATTTTAGTTAAGTATATAGGTATTTCCTTTTAATTGTTTTGTTTGTTACTCTCCGTGCTCTCACCGAATGGACCCTGCGGAAGACCAGCGCTGGCTGCTAAGCTAGCAACATGCTGAGCTGGGTCCATTTCGTGACAAAAAGGAAATGTGCTTTTTTTATTATTATCTGTGTTGTGTTTGTCACGAATAAATGTTTTGATTGATTGATTGATTGATTATAATAAAAATTGAAATGTAATTGAAATGTTCGTTGTAAATAAAGAAACTTAAACTGAAACCTAATATAATAGTAATAAATGTAATGATAATTCATAATATAATAATAATGTATGATATTTAATGTTGTCTGTACCTATATGAAATGTTCAAATTAATATTCTGTGTTAACTGACCTGTAACCATATTATCAACAAAGATTGAATTGAATTAAATTATATATATACAGTTTACCATAATGCCTTGTTTCATTTCAACCATACGTAATATTTGAAAACCCTAACCTACATACTCGCAACCAAGCCCCAACCGTCGGCCAATATAAGCCGAAGTATTTGTCAATCCATTTGCTTCATACATCACGAAGTTGGGAATACCAAGTTCAAGTACTTACTGCCTAAGAAAGGGTGGGGACTGACAGTGATTGACGATTTGCAATGATTTGAGGATCGCAATCAGATGGAGTGCGTGTAATTGAAAGTTTGAACATGGTTAGGTTAGTATAGCTAAAGGCAGATAGTGTAATTAATAGTAGTTTATGCAACTGAAACATAATGAGAGGCATTAAAATACGAGTGTGATGACGCTAGTTTCATAATAGGATCACACGTGTTTTAAGGCCTAATTATGTACAGTGGCATACACTACTTTATCTACACATTTATCATAGGTACTCTAAGATGGGTTCACAATTCTACTTCCGTAACAGCAAAAAACCAAAAAACAAATGACAATAACAGTACTGGCGGCAATTCGATCCTCTGTCAAGACGAATGGGTTCCGTACCCAAAGGGTAAAACGGGACCCTATTACTAAGACTCCGTTGTCCATCCGTCTGTCTGTTTGTCTGTCTGTCCATCTGTCAGTTGACAAAGCCGAGTTTTAAAAGCCGAAGAAGGCAACTGATTACCCCATTCCTTAATGGGCCGCGAACAACATTCAGACAAAAAGTACACAAGTACTGAAATGTCCCCCACCACACTCCTAGAAAAGGAGTGTGTGATGACCCGCGACGACGCCCCCTCTGTCGTTACTCGGCGCTCACTGATTAGGGGCCGCACGGTCCGGCGTCCTAGGCACACACTCACGGACCCGGACGACGAAATCACAGCGTCCATCCAAAGATGGAACGCTGCGCTTTCGGCGTCCGACACATCGCGTACACTTCGGCGTTCCCGCCGGCGGGGACGTCCACCGCGAGATCGCGACAACACAGACACATACAGTCCTTATTCGTCCCGGTACCGCCTCATACCGGGTAGAGTCAGTCCGACCCAAGTCGGGCCTAGCTGAGTTTCTTGCTGGACTCTTCTCAGCTAAGCTAGGTTTTAGCGAACCAGCGATAAAACTCCCAGTAGTTCGACACCATTCACACCCCAGTTTCGGTTGATACCGTTCAACCAATCTCACTGGAGCGCAAACTCGTAGAGTTTTCCAGTGTACAAACTTTCCCGCGTGGTCGTGCAGGAGGCTCCCCCTGGATTTCCCCCAGGCTACCCTCCAACCACGCAATTCGACCGCTATATTGGGTACGTCCTATTATAGCAACAGTCAGGTTCAAAAAAAAAAAAAAAACCGCGACGACGACCACGGGGCGGGATCATTCAATCCTCATCGTTCGGACTGGCAGTGTCTCTGGTTGTAGGCTAGATTTTTTTTTATGAGGGTGTTACCTTTATTGTGGTGAATGGCTCGTCATCATCATCATCATCATCATCATATTAGCCGAAAGACGTCCACTGCTGGACATAGGCCTCCCCCAAAGAGTGCCACAATGACCGGTCCTGCGCCACCCGCATCCAGCGGACTCCCGCGACCAGTGTCTCAAGACGAGAGTCTTTGAACAGTGTGTGTTGCCAGTGATGACGTATGGCACGGAAACGTGGTCGCTTACTATGGGCCTCATAAGAAGGCTCAAAGTCACCCAAAGGGCAATGGAGAGGGCTATGTTGGGAGTTTCTCTGCGCGATCGCATCAGAAATGAGGCTATCCGCAGCAGAACCAAGTTAACCGATATAGCCCTCCGAATCGCTAAACTTAAGTGGCAGTGGGCGGGGCACATTGCACGTAAAACCGATGGCCGTTGGGGCGGAAAGGTTCTCTAGTGGCGACCACGTACCGGAAGGCGCAGCGTGGGTAGCCCCCCCCCCCCAAGGTGGACTGATGACCTGGTAATGGCTCGTCGTTACGGGGAAATTCTGAGTTCATTTACTTGTCTTAAAATTTAGTCTTTTGCATGTGTAACTATGTATATAAACGCTATATTTCGGCATTACCATATCGGTATAGAATGGTCTTAGGTTTTGGCCATATAAGTTTTAAACATAAACATTTAATAATACTGAAAGAAGCAGAGATGCACAAAATACTTTTTAAAAAAGTATTTAAATACAAAACGCAAATACTTTTCTAATTTAATATTTCAAATGCAAAATACAAAATACTTTTGCTTTTTGTATTTAAATACTAAATACAAAATAGGTATTTTCAAAATACTTTATTCTAATAAAATACTTTCAAAAAGTAATCGAAACAAAATCGAAGTCAATCTCGTTAAAAAGCGAAGCGTAACGTCATGCTTCACAGATAATAACGTACTTACATTTTGTTTTAACTGTCATTTTGCACATACTTTCAAAGTTGCAGCACCTCAAGTGGTCATTTGCCGAATCGCTGACCCATTCACTTGAAAACTTTTCGACATTTGACAAATATAAAATACATTTCGAAAGTATAAAGTATTTTGTATTTACATAAAATACAAAATATAAAATACATATTTTGTATTTGCATTTTAAAAACAAGTATTTCAAATAAGTCACCACTGAAAAGAAGTCAGTCTCGGTTTGAGTTAAGAAGTTTGTCTCGGTGTATCTTCTCGAAACAGACCGCTAGGTTTGAGACACTGGTGGACTCATTCGCTGAGTCTTAAACTCATAGACAGCTAGGAAGGTAACTTGGATAGGCTGTTCAGTCCCCATCCAAAACATGAGAAGTAGCATGTGTGAGTAAAAGATTACCACACAACCCGTCGATAGAACCTTTGTTCCAAAATACAAGTATCTAGGCAGATCTATAACTATTTATAGGTTTAAATAAATAACCTTGATTTTATGATTTCTAAAAGCTACTTCCTTGTTCAACCGAACAGATAATAAGTGGTAGGGGATTTTCTAAAGAAAAATAAAAATATTTATAATCATAAAGTAAAAATTGTGGATGAAATACAAAAATACTTTTGGTGAGGTAGGGCACAGCGAAACGTCATCCCGCTCGAATGTGGAGCAGCTCAACTGGGGAAGTACCTCCGCCTTGCAGAAGACCACAGCCATAATAACACTACTACTTGCCCTGTAGTAGTGTTGTGTTCCTGGTGGTGAGCAAGGTCGCCAGAGCTCCCGAGAATGCGTTGTGTGAGAGCGAGGGAATTTGTTCCTTCAGCTGTCGACACGGCGAATCCTCAAACATATCAAGGGTCGGCAACGCCCATGTTACTGCTTTGGAGTTGCATGCGTCTATAGGCTGCGGTATCCGCTGACCATCAGGCGGGCCGTACGCTTCGTTGTATTAAAAAAACTTTAGCGAATGAATTATTAGTCCAAACTTTAGGACTTTATTATAACTAAAAATAGGAGAATAGTAGTTCAAAGTAGCGTTCAGATAGGTTCATTTATGTACGGATAGGCTAGCTAGCTTAATTATATTAATGAGGAGTCCAAAACCTCTCAAGCTTTCATAAAAGGACCTAAATTATTACGGTGCACAACAATTCAGGGTTCTACCACTAACGATCACAATTTGGCCAATCATCAGGTATTCGTAATGAAAGCGTGTGCGCTAAAGTAGATTTGATAAGTAGTAAAATGGTGAGCTTGTCGAAGGCGTAGGGTTTTACATTACGTTAGAGCTTATTACGGATTGTTCAGTGTTCCGAGCTTTGGCGAGAAGCTTCTTCGGTAGCTTTAGGTTGTTCGTGTTCGTTAGGGCAGCGGGGGTGATTGGTCACTTTCACTACTTGTAAAGACACATGCCCACCAGTCAAACTAAATGGAGTCCAAGTACCCCAAGCCGATCAAGCGATACCGTGGAATGTACCTTGATCGACGACTGACATGGAGAAAACACATATTCACCAAACGTCTTGCAATTGGACAACAAGTTCGCAAAATGTACTGGATGATTAAAAGAGAGGCCAAGCTCTCCTTGGAAAAAAAAATTGCAGCTTTATAAGTGCATAATAAAGCCAAACTGAACTTATGACCTGCAACTGTGGGCGACCGCAGCAAAGTCAAACATATAAGTTCTACAAAGATTTCAATAAAAATGGGCTGCATCACGACCTCAATGTTATGCAGGAAATCAAAGACAGTGTAGAAACATACAAAACCAGAATATCGCCACACCCAAACATACTGGCGAAACACTTAATGAGTGAATTAACTCTACCCCGGAGATTCAAAAGAAGAATACCTAGCACAAGGTGTCAGTGGGCGCGACCTGCAAACGCCCTCAAGAAAATATTCATAACCGATTGCTGAATGTCTACGAGACTGATAGCAAGAAAATTATCATTAAAAAAACAAGAAAATAAACAATCATTTAAAGATTTCTCATCGAACGCTGTCGAATTTCAAAAGGCAACCTGCCAAACGCAAAACACGGTGCTTTCATTTTCATGCCTTCAAAGTGTACTTTTTATTAAATGAGTTTCTCCCGACTACCTTCTCCTTCAATAACTTAATGAAAAGCGACCGATACACGCTACAGTTCTTTTATACGAACATATATTCGAGTATTGATGAATGAATTCATTCAGAATATATCGGTGTTTGAACTCTTCACAAATTCACTGAACCATTAATAAAGGAAACTTTTTCAGCCGAAACATATTTTTCGGCTGACTGGTTTCAAAACATCTTTGTTTTGTATAAAATTTTAATAAAGGTCTTTTTGCAGATGTTTCTTGTTTATTTTAAGTTAGTCTTTATTAAGAGATGATGTAGGTATATATTGATGCGCCCTGTAGCCCGGGCATTAGAATACTGCTACGGTAACCCCTGGCTATCGTACAAGGGGATTAAAGGGGTCCTCGGGGTGGTACACGGTTCAGTTTGGGGCTGCAATCGTTAAAAAAAAGGTAGGACCCATATGAGGCAGGACCGTCGGGGGTCTTTAGTCGTTGCGAGTCCGACATAACCTCTGCGCTATCCCCGTGGCGCGGAGGTATCCATAAAGGACTTTCCTCCCAAAAAAAAGGTATATATTGATAGTACATAAAATGTTTCATATTTTTTCTTTTGCTTTCTAAGTAGAACACGATAAATAAAAACATATCATATAGTTCCGAAAAGTAACGCTCTACCACCAAGTAAACAACTACCTAAACGAACCTGAAATCCTAACGCCGCTAAATTTTAAATAAAACAAGTTTCTGTCAAAAAAATTATTTTTGGTAAAAGCTTTTATTGCCTACTGTACTTTTCTGCACACCATCATCAACTACTCATTGAGACGATTCTAACGAGCCCAAACTCAACGGGGCTACGTCGATTAAGTACTGAATTCCCATGGCCACCTTCTGTCTCCAGCATCAGATCAGCTCGATGGTACCATAACATTGAATTGTCATCCAAACTATAATTATACCCAAAATTTCAGCTCAATCGGTCACCGGGAAGTGGGTCAAATTTAACTTGCAAGATTTGATTACAGACAGACAGACAGACAGACAACGGGACAGGTGAAAGTAAATAAAAGCTTGTAAAAACCGTCCAAGTGGTATAATATTTTTGAACAAGCTATCCAACGATACCCTACGCCATGGGTTTAAAATGAAAAAAAAATACAACCCCACGGACAGACGGACAGACGGACATGGCGAAATAATAAGGGTCCCTTGTTGACTACGGAACCCTAAAAATACGGTATGTATTTATTTAGTTTTCCTTTTAGCAGCGAAGGTTTAACCAAGAATAAATTGTACAGAGATGTGATCACGCTGTGAAGTTTTACAAAAAAAATAGGAAAAAAAGAGCTTATTTCGTCTTTATTAAGAGTGTTTATTATTTAGGTACGTTATCAGTTTTTAAATAAATAAAAATAGTTACGTCGTAATCTTGAATGGAAAGGGAAGCATTTTGCAAAATACGCTCGTCTGTAAGGAGTAAGGACTCTTAACCACTTGTACAGTCGAGGTCAAAAATATGTTTACACTTTTGCACCTTATTACAAGGCAATAAGGTGCAAAAGTGTAATCATATCTTTGACCTCGACTGTACACTAGCTCACCCGGCCGACAGTAAACAACTGGCGTCGTGTGAGCGTTCCCATACAATATAATTACGTCGACGCAGCACACAATTTTGAGAACGATGCGACGCCGCGGGTAGTGTGGGGATGTCTTGGAGTTCGACTGTAAAAATAGGGTTGAAGTGTGTTTTGGGCGATGAGCTATCACAAAAATAATGCTCTGCCTACTCCTTTTGAGTATACAGGCTTCAGATTGTATATTATGTCGCGGAGAAATGGCCAAAACAGAGATTTGAACAAATCTCTAAGGGATATGACCAAATCACGCAGGATGTTAAATAGGTATTAAAATTGTATCTTAAAACAGCTTTTTTTATCGAATACATAAATAGGTGGTTGTAAACCAGAATATAATCATTTTAACGGGATTATTTGATTTTATTCCGGTCTACAACCACCTATTCTTGTATTCGATTAAAAAAGCTTATTATTAATTAAGGCCTAAATTGATAAAAATAAAATTGACTTCGATCCCGTCGGCACATTCAGTTTGGCTATACACCAGGTATCCCGAACGGCTGTGTCCAGATTCCATGGAACAGGAGCAAAGTTTAACCCCGTCTCATTTGCGCAACTGCGCCTTGTTTCACCCAACGTGGTGAGTATTCGATTTCAGCAAACTAAATGCACTGAAAACAAAGTATCGCATTAAATTTAATTGCGGCAGCCTTTTCATCTGCACGGCTGCAGCCCTAACGACGTCGTTACACTAATGTTGTTGAGAGCTCTAGCCGCGGTCTGAATTTTGTAGCAATTCGGCAATGTACCTATAACATAACTACTATTTAGAAGTATGTGAAGCTATGGTAGCCTAAGTGGTTCAAACATGAAGCTGTCAAACGGCGATTATGGGTTCCAATCCCTGTTCCTACCAATAGGATTTTCGGAACTTATGCACGGAATATTATTTGATATTTACTATAAGCTTTTATAGTGGACTATAAAAGCTTATAGTAAATATCAAATAATATTCCGTGCAATGTCCGTGTGTCCGTAAATTGTAATTTTTTCCATACAAGTTGTCACTTCATTGACTGGACAATGAAGTGACAACTTGTATGGAAAAAATTACAATTTTGGAAATAATTTATAATAGCTTATTTTTCTGTGTAACGGATATATTATCAATTAAATAGTTACCCATCGACAGAATCCGACAAAATTTCAGACATCGAAAATAATGATAAATATGTTTTGTCTCTATTTTGGTTCATTTACATTTGCTCTATAATATTCAAGATAAATCATACAAAAAAAGACAATGCATGCTTCATTTAAATCTACATAATTAATTCCGGGTGGAAAGTTTGTCGGATTCTTGATTAAAGCATCTTAGAATAACATTTTAAATTGAAATCAACAAAAATAACGCTATTATAAATTAATGTTTTTTAAAACCGTATTTTTCCTGAAGTATTAGTGAGGAAACCTGCAACATAGTGAGAAAACCTAAATACATCTATGAAGAAATTCAACGGTGTATAGGTTTATACGACTACCCATTCCATCTCACCCATGAGAGGAGACGTGTCCAAGCAGTGAAAAGTAGAAAATGTGACTACTGGCCCTATTTGGTGTTGGTCCTGGGTTAAAATCCCGGAAAGGGCAAGTATATTAACTTCAGAAATTTCGAGACAGACATACAAAATCTACTAACTGATTTAGACTATAATGTTCTACTGGGTTAGACTAATTGGTGATGGGTTCAAATCCCGGTAAGGGCAAGTATAATACAATACAATATATTTTCAATACTATTTGTTGAAAAATACTACAGATTCTCCATAAACAAAGCCACAGATTATGTTAACCGTAGAGTAGCAATTTAAGTTGACTACAATCCTATTCTCTTACGGTTATTACTGCACTATTTTTTTTCTAATTTCTACAACATACAGGGAAAGAGTAAGCAGCTACTGAAAATTCGCGGGTACTGAAGGGTTAAGGTAATTAATAGAAGCGTCTACTAATTCAATTATAATTATTCACTTAAATTATTCGCCCCGGGCGGTATTTAAAATTATAAATTACATTATACGCTCAGAGACCTTATACATCTCTGGAATACTGAATTAATATCATCAAACATTCTTGTTAATGCTGATACATACCTAATATCGAATGTAATGGTCATATTTTGCAATTTAGTTTTGTTTTCATTTAGTGACATTTAGTTTGTTAACCGTTTATATCGGTCCTTAATCTGCAAATAATTATTCTTAAGATTATTATTTATTCGATCGTATTTTAATTTAACAAACGATTGCAAAAAAACAGTTCATTGGATTGAAAGAGAAAGAATGACAGTAGATTTGAAACAAACAATGTACGTCAATGGAAACAATGAATGGGAAAATACAATCGTAGAACTAGGGATGTAGGTACATACGCTACTACCACTATAAAGACATTAGAACGGCAGTCTCTAGTTAAATGCTGCCCCAGCGTCACAACACTAATTTAATTCCAGGTGGTGCCAGTATGGAGTAGCTTTGTCGTGCGCTGCAGGATATTTGTATGGAGATTAGATTTGCTCCACACCGACCCTGTGCAACTGTGCATCCGAAATAGGAAATTGGAAAAAAAGAATTTTGCGCGAAAGCTGTGTACCTTGCATCTAGAAATCAAATCGCAAATCGCATCGAAGCCAAAATGTATACAGATTTCGTATTAAATATTACGAAAGATTAATACAATATGAAAAATAATGTTCACTAGTTAGATAGGCCGATGACATAGTCCTGGACCTGGCGGTGGCATAGTCGCACTAACTCAAAGAGAACCCTATGCTCTGCGGTGGGCGAATCCTAGCTGAAAATGATGATGATAATGATAAAGGTGCGAGACTCTAAATATATCTCAGTGATTTAACAAAAAAAATTACTAAAACAGTATAATATCTAACTCTACAAAAGGCCAGAAAGTCATCGATTTGGATTTTGATTAAAGTGGGAACACTGAAAAATTCCGAAGTTATTTGTCAGAAACCATCATTATTCCGAAATTTCATAATTCCGAACGCCATTTCTGCTAAACAAAAATTTGGACGCCGATGACTTAACGGTATATGTATACAGTGTATTAAAAGTGGGGTGTAAACCGATCAAGGGTATCGTGGTATCGTGTTCTGATAAGAAAAAATCTAAGAGATTTTTTTTACGCGATTTTTAGGGTTCCGTACCTCAAAAGGAAAAAACGGAACCCTTATAGGATCACTTTGTTGTCCGTCCGTCCGCGCGTCTACCCTTTTTCTCAGGAACGCGTGGAGGTATCAAGCTAAAATTTATAACAAATACTTAGGTCTACTGTCCCTTGGAGCTGTAAAAAAATCAAACTTCTAAGCCACCGCAATCAAAGATACAGCCGTTCATAAAAACTTACAGGGTACTTCCCGTGAACTCAGAATCTTGAAATTTGGTACGAAGCAACGTCTTATAGCACAGATAAAGGAAAAATTGCGAAAACCGTAAATTTTTAGTTACATCATACAATAAAAATATTTTTAATAATTTTAAAGTTATTACTTATATACCTACAGGTTTGTACGGAACCCTCAGTGCGCGAGTCTTGAGAGGGGGGAAGACCGCGTATCTACATCCAACAATGGTCAGGACTGACAGGATGGACTGGCAGGACTGCCAGGATTCTGTTCCGGGTCGTACCTGTGCGCAGTATTTGTCAGCGTATCGCATCGCAATACACCCAGTTTGCGCAAAACCATCCTAGCGTGGTTCAACGCTGCACGTCGAGCGACGTCACCACCGTACAGGCGCTACAAGCTACAAGAACGGTGCGTCGTGCACGCACAGAAGTTATCAACGGTAAAATACCAACGAATGACAGTATTACTCGCGGTATTTGAGCTCCCGAAGCGTTCTGAAACCTCTCTGTGCAACTCGATCTGAGCCAAGACCACCAAGCATTTCATTATATAAACAGCATATACACTTTGAGGCAACCGCTGTTTCAATCGGCTGCCTCTTTTTCTTTCGTACGTCCCAGTCCAAGATGGCTCAGTTCGGGTTGCACAGGACGGTTCCACAACACTCCGGGAGCTCAAATACCGCGAACCATCCGGTTGCCTCTTGGACTCTGAATATACTTTATTGTTGGTTGTTTGACTCAAAGTTATCTTTATGCTCAAGACGTATAATACCTTCTTTTATAACAACAACAATATTTTAAACTTCGCAACCCTCGCTCAATTTTCTTGGGACATTTAACAGATGACTTGTAATTTTCTTGGCAAAAACGTCGATAAAGTCCACTTTATCATCTTGAAGTCTTAAAACATTCTCGTTTATTGTTGGAGTCAGGACAAACGAGACGAGTGGGGGCGCAGTTGTGTAGTATGCAAGCGTAAAGAGTCAGCGGGACATTTTAAATTAATGTATTTTTATTGTAAATTCGTCTAAAGGAGCAGGGTTGAATTGATTGTCAGCGATGGGCTAGCAATCTATCACTGCGATATCACATTTTGTCGTCATCTTTTATACCCATATTTATACTAAAAGTGGCACTGGAACCGGAACTGGGAAAAAATAAATACTTAACATAGTATAAATGTTGAAAATGCTTATATAGACTAACATAACAGATAAGCACATATATATCGCACTCATTAGTTAAAGAAAATCTGAAATGTAAAAATTACTTTAACTAAGATAAAAGTTTGCAATCATATATTTTTTTCTGAAAAATAAACAGATTAAAAATTAAAATTTAATTCACACAAGTTTCATGTGCTATGCCTCCCTTTTAGGGATAAAGCCGTCAATGTATGTGTGTAGAATTTGTAGTTCTGGAATAAAATATGTAATTCTATAATGTTCCATCTTCGAATGAAGATTTGACTAACTAAATACAATGCTATTATGAGTTAGTACAAAACGGTGACATTTATTTTTGCAGAAAATATTTTATAAATGATTAGATTGATTAGCCATGAACGAAAATCTCTCAAAACTTTTTACATGTTCCGTGTCCAAAGTTAATGCTCTTTGCTTGTGTCAAAATTGTTACTTCCGACTTCCTATTCAAGCTCTCGCAACACGAATAAAAACGCATGCTCATGTCGCTTTTGTGCGAGAGGTCAATCTGACAATTACATGTCGCATTCCAGTTTAATATTAATGTGCTTCTTGGTGTCTTACTTTTAGCTGAAGCTACATTGCAGGCGGGAGCGCGCCTGAAGAGCTAGCTCAAAACCACGCCACCACGACATAAAACCACCACCACGCTCTTTTTAAGTGTTCTAATTAGAAAAGGACGGATCGTTAAGTTTATATCGAGACAACTCACGCTAGCCGTGCTACTCGGACCCCAAGATCCATGCACCTATGACAGATGATTGTTGCAGCGCTCAGGAACACATGGATTGCCGCTTCTACGTCAGTGGCAATTAAAAGTCCTATAGCAGCGCGGCATTTCTTGCCACATCGGTTGCAGTTGCAGACGAATTGTGAATCTGCAGTGGAGGTGATAAAGCAAGGTGATGTTTTTTCTGCTTGAGTTTGACGAGCCAATCTTTGTCGTGTTTTGTTGTCCCGACTATCGTGGCGCCATTTAGGTCTCATGTTGGCGCGTCTTTCCCAGTACCCAATAGTACGTTTACTTACCGGTAAATGTTATATATGGCATTTGCAGCTCTCATTTCTTAAGTCACAAACTTCCTATACAAACAGATTTTAACATACGTCTGTTAAAATCTGTTTGTAGTTACTGTTACCGACAACTTAAAACTGCAAAGCTAATAAATAATGCCAGTTAAGAGTGCATAACGTAAGTGTGAAATTGACCCCCATTTCACCTAATCCTCTTGGAATTTTGCCCAGGTTTTTAAACGAGTGTTTTCAGAGGGAATAATTGTTTTAAAACAGTATTCTGTAGAACAATAGACTTGTTAACCATTGTTGCTTTAGGGTTGTTTTTGTTGTATGTCGAAGTATTTGTATGAGACGAAAGGTTTTGTAAGTAGTACAGTCTGGTTCAAGTGGCGTTTTGTGACGTCCATATTATTTTGAGTTCCTGTCATTAACAGGTTCTTTCATTATTTGTGGTAGCTTGTTCTTTTTAACCGACTTCAAAAAAAAGGAGGAGGTTCTCAATTCGGTTGTATTTTTTTTTTTTTCAATCTTTGTTACCTCAGAACTGTGTCATTGATGAGCCGATTCGTAAAATTTTTTTTCGTTGTACGTATATGTATCCAGGTGGGTCCCATTTTTTTCAAAAATTCAAATGGATGATGGGATTCATGAGGAATTAATCAATTATATTAGGCACGCGTGTAGTGATTTTGGTATTTTCTATTATAACTTGTGTATTTACACCCGGAAATCATAAATTTGGTGGAGTGGAATAGATGATGAAGACCACAGATGACTTATGGAATTCCATACAAAAGTATATCACAGATTCTGATAAGATTCCGTTGAAATAGCAACTAATGAAGTGATAAAGGTGATCCTTGTGGAATCGACGGAAGTCCTCAAATATTATCGGGTCACATACAGCGAATAGGTTTTTTTCTCTAATAATCAACGCATTTGCTCTCGGAAATCAGTTCATGTGGTAAATTGGAAAAGAAATATGGAAATGTTCTCGTGGCTTGGCGGAGTACTAAATTGAAGTCGGTTAAAACTTTGTTTTTAAAGTAAATTATCATTGAAATATTTTCGCGTGCGAAGGGAGGGAAGGAACATTGACTGCTTGCAAAAATACGCAAGTAGGTACATCTCATTGTCACTATGAGACCTGCACTTAGTTATAGACGTTCTTTAGTAGAATGGCAAATGAATTATATTGTTCCTGAAACTTATCATGGATTTCCGCAAATTTACGCCTGATTCCATCAAAAACATACCTACAGATGTTTCTAGTGGCGAATGCCACAAGCACTTGGAATATTGGTTGTGGTCAACAAGTGCCTTTGTAGTGTAGAGGTGATCGCTGGACCGGCAATCGAGACGTCGGTTCGAATCCGACCACAATCTGACGCCGCGACGCGACGCATGATAAGAAAATCTATTAGAAGGAGGTTCCTTCTTATTTTCAGAGTGCGAATGAGACAGGAGCGCGTGATGCTACCGAGCAGCAAGTTGCCAGCCCACCTGAGCCACTGTCCGCCACAATAAGATTTTCGTTAAGCTTCAATTCTGTTTCAAAAACTGAAATACATCGTGGTTCATCTTCGTGTTAAGGTTCTTCAAATAAAGGGTGCGTGGACAGCTCTAGCAGTCACGTTATGTTCCGAGCAAGAGTTTTGGCATGTGCGGCACGACATCAGGTGCGCCATGATTTGCGATGCTGTAGCGCAAGGACTTAGGGTTGAGTGGCCATGATACAGTCCCCATCTGGCCATGACTTACTTGCAGCGGCCAGCTTACGATCTGAGCCCATACAACGTGGTAAAATAGTTTGTCAATACGTGTGTAGACACTAAATAAAATAATCAATAACGTCATATTTTCTCGAAAAAGGATTACAAATGTAGTCAAATGGAGAAAAAATCAACGCAAGAGGTTAAATAATCACGAAGTTATAAGTGTCCAAAGTTTTAAGAAATGTTCTGTCCCTTTTTCGCAAAACGCAACTTTGATGATTTTCGTCACTAGGCATATTTTTTGCCTTCTTTCTTTTGGGGTAATAATAATTTTCGAGTCTACACCCTAAAACAGTTTTTGTAGAGGAACAAATGTTTGTATGGGGGCAAAGAACAAAAATACCGAAAAACTAGTCATAGGGTGACCTCGCTAGCGGGGAAACTTTCGAGGTATCTTTTTATGATTTTAGCTATATTTTGTTATTTATATTTGATTACACAACACACGAAGCAAACAGAAGAGCGAAGATGATAGGGCACCTCATACGACATGACAACCTTATAATCTATATTTAATTGAAGGAAAGGTAGAGGGGAAGCGAGGAAGAGGAAGACCTAGAATAAACTACATAGAGCAACTCAAAAAGAAAGTTGATGTTAGGTCGTATCGAGATGTCAAAGAGGTTGCGTGCGATCGGAGTAGATGGACGGCCTACTTTGAGCTACACCGACAAAAGCTTAGCTCTTGAATAAGAAGAAATAGAGAAGATATACTTGATTGCAATAATTTTATGGTTTACTATACATTAAGTAACACTACGTTATCATTTAGCAACTTTAACATGAGGAGATTTGATTCAAGTATATAAGACTACACGTTCGACGTTTCATTGTTCTGATCACCCCACATCAAACATACGCAAGCTCCATCTTAATTACCCTACAGTGAAATACACATTGTATCATTAGAATTAGCGACACGCGTGCAGTTCAAATATTAGCGCAGGTAACAAGGCTCGAGGGTATGTTCCCGACGAGACCGAGTTGTTCAACCATGTTCGCTAAAGTTTATGAATGTTGTTTGAAATGTTTACAGCGGTCTTTGCTTGTGTTTCTGGGATTGAATTTTATATTAGTTTGATGTTGGCCGTGGTTTTGGAAGGCTTGTAAATTTTCAAACTGCAGAGAGCAGAAAAAGTGTTGATGTAAAGTAATCATTAGGAAAACAAATGTAAAATGCTATATCATCGGAAAACTAACTCGACTCCAATGATACATTAAGGTCAACATTTGACCAGCGGCTAATACCATCATGCCTAGCAAAAGAAATAGACACCATCCTCCCTATTTCAACTTTCGGGTAGAAACAGCTCAATAAAAAACTTCTGTGCAGCGAACTCTGACACTAGCTTAGTTTTAATACAATATAGTTTTATAAGTGAAGGGAGAAATTACTAACTATAGTTTATATTGCTCTCTAATTCAGGCTAGAAATGACACCCTTAGTTGAAGTTCGTCTACACTATGCAATTTACTTGCTAAAGTCTAGTATCTCAAACACAAACGAGATACGAGTAAATGCTGTACTTGAGTTAAGGCATTAGAAATTAACTGTTTCGTTGACATTGTGTGCATTGTTTATTACAAAGAAGTGAAGAGAACTTATTGAAATTAGAACATTTATTGAAATCGATCCATCACATTCAGGATACATTTCTTAAAAACATCGTGATTTAATGCATTTTTAACCCTTGCCGACGCTAAAAGAGGGGTGTTATAAGTTGGACGTGTCTATGTATCTGTGTGCCTGTCTGTGACATCGTAGCATGTAAACAAAAATACCGATTTTAGTGCGGTATTTTTGTCCAAAAACTGACGTGAAACTAATGAAAATGGCGGGGGTTTTCCAACTTTTATAAGTTGGTTAAATTACTGTCTTGAGTTCACAGCTATGATGCTAGTTGCTGTTGTACACAACAGTAGCTGTCACGACAGAGCGGTTGTGTGTGAATTCTGGAGTGATTACCACGTATTGGAAGATGCATCATGGGTAGACCACATCTCACACAACATTTGGGGAGTGGAGAAATTGTAGCAAACATTCTACTAAATAGAAGTTGGCAATAATAAGAATTAAATGTCAAGCTTAGATTTACACACATAAGATATACAAGAAAACATAATAATAACATTTAAGGTAGAGACAGGTAGTGATCTTTTAGAAGAGTTTTAATATATGTCTTATATATGTCTTTCTCTCATCACTACATAGTGTAAAACAAAGTCGCTTCTCGCTGTCTGTCCCTATGTATGCTTTGATCTTTAAAACTCATTTTGATGCGGTTTTTTTTAATAGATACCGTGCGAAGCCGAGGCGGGTCGCTAGTTATTTATAAACAATAAGGACACAGTTGAGTAAAAAAAAAATGCTTTACTTTCCGCCTTTAGCGCACAACCACCACATCTGGTTCATGTGGACCGTTAACTAAGTGGTTCAAGTGCGCGACTTTCAAACAGGAGGTCAAGGAGTTTAGAAACTCATATAAGGAATATCATAAACCAGTTAAAGGTTTTCGGGTAGCGGTAGCTTGAAAACTTCTCAGTATTTTTTTTACTGAGACTGCTCACTTATCTGAACAAAAATGAACTCTGTAGGTCTAATTCCACTACTGAGCCTGAAAGGTCAGAAAAGCCAGTCGCTTCCTCAACCCTGCAATCCTTTAGAATACAACCAGCCAAATAAAGTGTTATTAATTAGAAATTGTGCGAACGCTCTATCGCCTGTCTCCTCGACACTCACTTCTCCTTCCTCGCCTGACCCGCTATTATGCAACTTGTTTTAAGCTCAACTCACCGTTCACTCACAAATATATCTTGACGCCTTGAATTGTAGCACCTAAGCGTAGATAGGGGTCTAGTTTCATTAGTCGCGACTGGTGAAGTGAGGCGCATTAGCGCGTTCCGAAAAACAGCCCTATTAATATCGTCTCTCACGTAGTTCAAATAACTACACTGAAACAAAAATATCATCTAATGCCTTCTGAGACTGCAATTGGAACGTTGCTTTAAATTTAATTAGCAAAACAAAAGTTGCCATCGGAATCTTTAAGCAAAAACTTGCCTACACGTTTATTCAAAATAATTCATAATATTTTCCTCGTTCATAATTATGTTCAAACTCATATTGAAAAGATTCAAGAGCCCTCACTGTAGCGTACCCTCGAAATGTTCAAGGAATTTGCAAACACGCGAATTTCCCCTAATTAGTAAATATAGCATGTCATCAAACAGAATGCGAAGTTGCGTCTCTAATGAGACCGAGGCAAAGTGTTGAATATCTTTCTTATAGCGTGTTTCTTGTCTACTGTTCATACATCGGCAACTCTTAGCCTTTCGCGCGAACATAAACGCTATCGAAATGCGGCCGGAAAAACGATTGCCAATACATTTTAAGCGCTATACCGCAAAATATAAGGTAGTACTAATTATTTCTTAGGCAGATTTTACATGAATGCTCGGGAGGAAAAAGAAAAATCAGTCGGTAAAATTCATATCAGATCAATTCTGCTCTCTATTTTTAAATGCATAAAAGGTTCTTGTGGTGTTCTTAGCTAGCATAATAGATTGTTTCTGTCGATATCTTGAATTCGATAAAGACTTTGTATGTGCGAATGGGTTGAAAGCGTATGTGTATAACATTTGCGCAAAGCTGAAATTCTTTAACGTGTAAAATGGGAAGTTTTCGATATCGTTAAATGTTTTAGTTACTTTGACATGTTAAAATATAGGTTCAAATATTTAGCACGGATTTGTGTCACTGCATAAGAGGGGTTAAGTCTAACAAACTAGACTAGACTAAATAATAGTATGAAGAAATTAGTAAATGTCGCATTTAAGGGCATGTGCGCACTAGCGCGTGGCCCATACAAAGATGTGAATTTTGAGTCGCCAATAGTCCCCTATTTCCTCCGCCAACGCAAAATCAATGCAGCATTACAGGTAATGTCGATTAAGTATTTAAGTTGGTTCGCTTTCCATACAAAACTTCTTTTGACATTTAGCCTGCGTGATATTTGATGTATACCTACAACTTTAATGAATTGGCATTCCATTTGCGCCAAATTCCCCCTTTCCTAACATGAACTCGTATAAATTAGAATAATTTGAGAAATTCGTTTGGGACTTGATACTTTGGGAAAACTTTTTTTGGCAAATTACTCTAGTTTATACAAGTTTATTCTAGGAAAGGGGGTATTTCACGCAATTGGAAAGCTTGTTACATAAGTTTCTTAAAATATCACGCCGTTAGCCTGCGACTGTCAAAAGACGTTTTGTATGAAAAACCTTGCCCCTATGTTCTAATTTATTTGATAACTGATTTTGTTATTGAACTAGAGCCACTTGTAAACTGGCTAAATTCACTTACCTTATCATAGCTTACAGACGTGAAATGTTCAAAAAGTAAAAAAAAAACGAATCATAGAGCCATAGTACAACTCTTTGTTAATCTATGCTGGAAAATGTATTTATATTTACATAGGTCTGACGGAGGAACTAGGGGACTAAGGCGGCTCGACCAGCCCGAATTTCCCCTTAATATACTTTACGTCACACCTGGCCATAATGCGAGATTTACTGCACGCTGCGCGTATGCCAGTTTTACGGCATTGTGGCCAGATGAAGATGTAAAATTGTGTACTTACCACGGGCGGTAATTCGTAAAGCCCCAGATCGCATATTTATCACCTTCGGTTCGGGCCACAGACACCTGCGATCTGGGCCATTCACGAATTCACCGCCCTAGGTACATAATGTACTATTAAGACATAATTTCGTGGTAATAACACATTACAGTCAAAAATATTTCATACAAGATTCGCTATAAAAATTAACATAAGTATACTATTAAGTAACGAAATTAACAATAATATCGTTGGACTGATGTACAATTTGGCATAATTTATTAATTTGGTAGTAATCGAATAATAGATTTCAGGCTTTAAAGCAGGCGTTAGTGATACCACCAACATTATAAGTTATAAGACTTAATTGCGATATTATCTGCAGAACCTCGGGGGGACCGTGCACAATGTTGGCACTGGACCTAGCAGGGACATAAATTAGACCTACTGCAGAGGTCCTATTACATATGTGTCCCTAATAGTAAGTAATAAAGGCTAGTAAGTACTCCTAGATATAAATTAGCAAGTCCGAGAATTGCATATACGTATAGTAGTTAACAGAAATTCCGTAATTAATTTGCCCGACTACGGCAGAGCCGAAAATGATAATGATTTTGGCAGTCTATGTTTGTATTTACGTGTGTTCCACTGTAGCGCTTAAGATACTGTACGCTTACCATGAGTTTGACAATGACGGCTTACGCTAACGAGTATCGAGTTTTCTATCTGTGCATCCCGCTTGTACTGTCAAAGTGCAATAGAGATGCACAGATAGAAAACTCGATTCTCGTTAACGAAAAATTACAATGTCAAACTCATGGTAGCCGGACTGAAAATGAGATAAATGAGGTGTCAATCGATTCGAAAATTTCGAATCGATTGACACCTCTCAACTGATTTTTGTAAGGTGTACTAGTATATGGCATGGACGCTCTATGTTACGTGGCATGGCTTCAATTCGAATGAATAAAAATTTCCTCAGTTCGAATTTAACCCACATTGCTTTGAAATAGTGTCCATGCCAAATAATAGTACAGCGACGAGCACTCGGAGGTTTACCTTAGTCGACTTAGAGTTTTTTGAACTATTTATATGCTTGTTAAATTTTACAGCGAACGCATATATAAGCTACGAGTATAACAATCACGAAAATTCATCCAACCTAATAAACGGGTGAAACAATGTGTCTGGATAACTAAGCACATACAAAACAAAAGTCGTCCAAACTAAACTTCTTCACAATCACACAAATCGCTAAAACTTATTAATAAAACTCTGTATTCCATGGTACACACACCAAGTTACCAGCCTGGCCGGGATCCTAGCAAACTTTTTATCAGGCGGGCAATTTCGCCTCGGATGTCTGCCCCGCCTAATGAATTTCTGAAGTGCCTCCAATCAAACTTTGCTCGTTGCGCCTGATGTATCCTGTCAGCTCAGGTCATGCGGGCCAGGTGTTGCGATAGATTATTTCGTGAGGCGTCGTTGCTATTTTGTTTTTGAAGCGTTATAAGCCCACGTGGTGATGGGTTGCCCGCTTGAAAGTGACTGTTGTGAGCTGAATTTGCCTCTAGCTGTCAACGAGCTTTGCTTTTTTTTTAAGCATAAGACCTGAATCACAGGGGCGCGGCTTGCGGTGGCGGTTAATAGTTAATTTGACACCTCAGGCCGCGTCAGTGTGATTCAGCAGGTCGATCACGTAACGCATTGTACGAACATTAGGTAGATCTAAATGTCAATTTTTATATGGAAATCTGACAGTTGGTCGGTCCTAAGGGGGAGGAGGGAGGGGGACTTTTTTAACTCTATTTTTTTACTTCCCGTAGTGCAACCCGGTCTTTTTTTTTTAATAATATGCCGGGTGGCGGTGCGTCCTGCCTGATTGTAAGCACACACCTAAGCCTACGCTTGCTTGTGGTTCTTCTAGAATCGTCTTTGACCCTTTATTGATTTCAGGATTCTTTATTTTGTGTGTTTTTAGCTAAAGACTGCAGATCCTTCGCCCTCAACACAGCGCATCTTCGAAAGCTCCGGCAACCTCACTCGACCCCAGTAACCCAACATCGCACAGTAATTAAACGTCTGACAAATTCTAATTCAATATTATCCAGCACGGCTATCACACTACATGACGGCCTGCGAGCTGTGACGCGTCAAGATACACTATCCGTCTCTTTCTAATTAAAACTCTTCGAGACTCTTGTAATAGTTGTGGTTGAAAGAGGAGAACAGAGACAGATAGTATATCTTGCCGCGTCACAGCTCGCGGGCCGCCCCATGATAGCCATGCAGGTGAAGCTGCTTGATGTTTTAATATCGTCACACATTATAGTAAGCGATTTTAATTTTACGACTGTAAAATATTTTTCTTAAAAGGTAGTATATGTGAGAACAAGGATATGTGCAATAAAAAGAGGGAGCCTTTGCCCTGCAGTGGTACACTTAAGGCTCTTAATAATAATAATATTATGTGAAGTCTTTAACTGACGTGCACAGTAAGGGGTCATAAATATCCTATTTTATAATGGACACACGGTTTAAAATCCCCCCCTTTTTACAGTGAACATTAGCGCTATCAAAGTTTACGTTCCCTGTAAAAACGTAATATAATTTGCACTCCGCTAAATGTATGAAGGTAAAAGTATGCATCCATTCCATTATCATAAAAAGGTGTCGGTTTGCTGTACAAATGGAGAGTACACAGATTGATAACAGCACGACTGGACGTAAGTAAGGAGTGGCTGCTTTTCCCAGTAAATACTTTTTCCCATTATGCTCGGTTTTTTTTTAACTGACTGTGACAGATGGATTGGGATTGGGTGATCGCATAGGTGTTCCGTTGCCAATTTTGGTACGGAACACTAAAAAAGATTTTGCGGCATATAAAAAAGTGCAAGCAAATAATGTCAATATTTTTTTTGTTTTTTTTTTTTACTTAGAAAGGTACCAATTAGAATGTTTAGTCTAGAAAAAAAGTAAGTAAATTCAGGCAATTACGGCTGACCTCTCTAAGGTCTCTAAGGTGCTATTTTTATATAGTTAGAGCATAGAAAACAGGTTTATTTTGCACAGTAATTGAATACAAACTTTGCCTAGTTACCCGTTTTGATCGTTCTTGATTAAAGGCAACTTTAAGGGAACAAATATAAAATCCACGCTTTTAAGTACAACTGGGCAACGCCTTAATGGTTGCTCGACCTTCTTTATTATATAATTACATACTTGAGATTATTTGAGTTGGCCTAATTGCATTAAAGTACTCTATTCAAAAAGCAACTCTACCGTCCAACGTAGAAGATTTTAATTCCAATGACAGTTTTGTAATGTCATCCCGCTTCATGCCTGTCATGCCTTGTGTTGAGAGCGTGGGAATTTGTTCCTTCAGCTGTCAACACGGCGAATCCTCAAACATATCGATTGTCGGCAACGCCCATGTTACTCCTTTGGAGTTGCATGCGTCTATAGGCTGCGGTGTCCGCTTACCATCAGGCGAGCCGTACGCTTGTTTGCGACCGTCGTTGTATAAAATAAAAAAGCTTTAAAAAAGTCGGCCACATTAAATAATCCCAACCATACCTACTGTATTACTTTCATCCACTGTGAAAGGTACGAGCCTTCGTCGCTCCTCAGAATTACGAAGAAATAACTTTTATAATACCCTGTCGTTTTAGGGGTAGGTTTTTTTTTCACTACTGCTGTTATGTTTGTCGTCGCTGTTTACTTCTTCGTGTCGGGTTTGTCACCAACTTGTTCAGCGCTTTTGCTGTCATGACATTTTGTAGTTTTTTTTCATATATATGTCTGAAAATAAACGTTCATAACCGAGAATATGACTTAGGTACTTTTAAACAATTCAAGATGCAAATCTTGTGACAGCCGCTAGCCGTGATATCACGAACATATGCCCACACACTAGGCGTGTTCCGAGACTTCCGAGTTGTCTGCTATAAAACAAAAGATTTCGATTGTCTTTTGTGGAGATGGTAAGCCATCGTCTATTTCTTGAATTGGTAAGTTTATACACAGGCGTATTCACATTAAATTGTATTTCCAGTGCCACTACTAACCAATTGTGGGTAAAAATTATAATAAATATTACCACACTTTCAACCACTGGGTTCCTATCTACGGTTAAACGTACTGGTAACTATATTGTTTTGGTTCTTGTTACAATTTATATTCTGTATATAGTAGTCTTGGCTGAGACCATGGAGGACTTAAGTACGATGCTCGATGACCTCAATAAAGCTTCCGAACGAGTTGGAACATGGATAAGACGAAGATCATGTCAAATACCCATGTAGTACCAACTCCCATTACAATCGGACACTTTACACTCGAAGTTGTAGACGATTATGTATACCTAGGACAAACTATCTAGTTAGGTAGGTCCAACTTCGAGAAAGAGGTCAATCGTCGAATCCGACTCGGCTGGGCAGCGTTCGGGAAGCTACGGCACATCTTTTCGTCTAATATTCCGCAGTGTCTCAAGACGAGAGTCTTTGACCAGTGTGTGTTGCCAGTGTGTGACATATGGCACTGAAACGTGGTCGCTTACTATGGGCCTCATAAGAAGGCTTAAAGTCACCCAAAGGGCTATGGAGAGGGCTATGTTGGGGGTGTCTCTGCGTGATCGCATCAGAAATGAGGCTATCCGCAGCAGAACCAAGGTAACCGATATAGCCCTCCGAATCGCTAAACTTAAGTGGCAGTGGGCGGGGCACATAGCACGTAGAACCGATGGCCGTTGGGGCGGAAAGGTTCTCGAGTGGCGACCACGAACCGGAAGGCGCGCCCGCAAGGTGGACTGATGACCTGGTAAAGGTTGCTGGAGTCCGCTGGATGCGGGTGGCGCAGGACCGGTCACTTTGGCACTCTTTGGAGGAGGCCTATGTCCAGCAGTGGACGACTTTCAGCTGATATGATGACTGTTTATATTCTGCGGCGAATCAACATTTTATCTACCCAAAGTTTTAGCGGGCTTAATAAACTGAAGGGTTGAAAACTCTAACAAAAAGTACTTAAAATTCGGATAAATACGAGAAAACAAAACAGTCACTTTTACTCCTACCAACTTATAAACGATAATGTTCAAACCAAAATAAACTTTGTGACAACGCTATAGGAGCCGTTACGTTTACCGGCTAAATTGGTCGATCGATAACAAGCTGGAAATGCACGTTAAAATGTCAATTGACCCCGACTTATTTTCAATCTCATTTTGTATTATTTGTTATTGCAAAAGCAACTTCTATTTCTACATCATTAAGTTCACTATGAAAAGTAAGCTTAGGCGCAGATACGAGGTTGATGATGTATTCAAGGGATTTATTTGTTGCACGTACAGGATTTAACTTTTTGACTGATTAGTTACTTGATTAGAGATAATATTGACATTTCACTTGGCGAGGCCGAACAAGGTTCGCACATTGATTCAATAAAATGTGTTTAAACTAGGATCGGGTGAGATTTTGTATTGAAAGTTCTTAAACAGGGATTCTTGAGAGAAATCTTCGTGTAGGTATTAAGGGCTATACGGGAAGAATTGCACTAATAAATATGAGATAGGTCCAAGGCTGCCTGCAATGGGAAATAAAAAATTAAAATTAAAATTGGGCATAATGTGTCGTTATACATTTTAATCTATTTATTTGAATTTATAACAATATAACAAATAAAATAAATGAAAAAACAAATAATTACATTTTTTTATAAAATAAATTAATCTAACAAACCTAACCCAGTCATAAAAAGAAGCCGTGTCTTAATTATTAATTGATCATTAATAAAACCCAAAACACGATTTCTGAACAAAACGATGGAAATAGAAACGCAGCTGGTTTTCCTTTTTGCTGTTTACCTCACCTTTTCAAAGAAAAAAAAATATTTTGTATACGTATATAGCAGCCTTTGAAGACCTTATTGACAGAAAAGATCTTGCAAATATAAGATAATAATTGGTTTAAACATCATTTCATTAGAATAAGTGTATAAAAGGTTACAACACTTTTTTTTATATTTTGCCTATTAGTTAAGACTTCTTCTGAAAAATTGTCATTTGCGGTTACGTTAATTCATATTACAAGCGACGATTACATTTGCATTTTAATGTATCTTTTATTTCTTTCCTTCATAGAAACCTATTATAGTGCCAAAAAAACTTGAATATAATAACCAAACATTTGAGCCCAAAAACCTTATCCACATCTACATTGTTTAATACGACACACTCAAAATAAAGACGATAAAGTATATCTACAGAGAGGAAAGAGACGACAAGAGAAATTGCCGAGTGATTTTAGTATCACATGTCGCTAGATCGACGTGTATGTGCGAACGAGACGTAGATATGTGGTAAACGCTGTAGTTCAAGAGGCAGCCATGTTTGAAAAGACAACTCATTTTTAATAAAAATAATTTAAGAATCATATTTTAGAATAGAATAGAATAAGCATTTATTAATGACAACAACGTATACATGCACAGAGATCAGCATATAAAAACAAATAAGCAGTGCCACGAAACGGTTCCTTCTCAGCGTTGCACGCGCTGGTCTTCCGATGGAACCATCCGGTGATTCCATGGCGTAACACACACTTTAAAACTTTTTGTAAATAGTCTATAAATGTCTGCCTTATGAGTCCGCAGTAAGCTCGATTCTCCATACAAACGTAGTTACGCACTCATTTTAAAACTACGTGTTGGATTGTAACGAAACTTTGCATGTACAATGACATGAGGTATATCCAGGTATATGTAATTAGTTTATGTAGCTTCAGATATCATAGTAAAAAAAATACAGCGAATTTTAGTTTTTCATTCAAACGTGTTTTTGCTGTATTTCGTTTGTTTTATAAACTGGAACCATATTAACTAATTACAGACATATCATTGTACATATGGAAAGTTTCGTCACAACACAATCCAACACTTAGTTTTAAAATGAGAGCGTAACTACGGTATGGGAAGGTGAAATTTTGCCGAGCTTACTGCGGACTCTTATGTCGCTTAATTATGTTACATATACGTATGTTCTGTCTATTTTTTATTGTTACAATGGATGGTACATCGACATACACTTGGTGATTCCATAAGTCATCTCTTATTTCCTATTTTGGTACGGAACACTAAAAGCATTGTTATTTTAAGTATCTACATTTTTGAAATCGTTCATCAATTCGTGGGTCTTCACGTCTTAACATTTGATAGAGATCTGTACGGTATCAGTAAGCTGTCAGCGTCAACTATTAGGCAAGTCAGTAAAGGTTCTTTAATTACTGCGCTCCTACATGTATTCTAAATGAGTGAGCAGTTCTATTGTTGTTCTATTTCACAAATATAATATAATACTGACAGTATACTGACCGAAACCTGGGTGTCAGCAGTAAGCTCTCGGTAAAGCAAAAAAGCGCATACCGATTCCGTTCTACCAAAATGCACAAGTGGCCTCAAGGCATGGTCTGCCTATTGCATACCTTTGCTTCTCATTACTTGGATATTGAAAGTTGCTATAATTTGGTTTGTTTTACATCTGTCAGTCTGTAACTGAGTTCTCATACAAATCTCTTAAATACACTCACCGGCAATAAATTTGGCCCAAATTAGAAAAATACATTGAATTGTTTAAAACTTAATTTAATCTGTTCAATGTATACTTTCAAATCACGAAAAGTTTTTGGACCAAATTTTCTGCCGGTGAGTATGTAAAGGAATTTATCTCTTTGACTATTGCAAGTCAAACTGCCTGTTAACAGGTCGTTGTTCCTGAATTCACGACACTGTTGCGATCAATCGTATAATCCATTAGGAGATTACACGCAAACACCGTTATGGATCCCTGATATACTTTATAATAAGGTCACAATCAACAAAATAATGTAATAAAAGAGCTATAGTTTTATGCCAGTGTTTTTGGTGATAACTCGGCGTTATAATTGAAGCGATTGCGTTTGGACCCTCTGGGCTTTATTAGAACTTTTGAGGCCATGAATTGGTAAATTATGAGAGTTTTCATAGACTGTGCCTGTAAGATTGCAGAGATTATTTTGACGATGAAGAGGGAGGTAATGAGTGAACAGGTGAGGGGTGACAGGGAAGTATGGAAGAAAAAGATATGCTGCGCTGACCCCAAAATAAATGGGATTAGGGCAATGAAATGATTATTTATCTTGTTGTTTTTCGGGAGCCAAATTACGGTAAATCCAAAATTATGACGCGCGCGCGGAGCGCCTCGCGAACCGTCTAAGCATAAGCACGCACATTAGTGCATCTACTTGATGCCGCCATCAGGGTTATAATTGCATTAATATTATAAATGCCAAAGTTCAGATACTTGGATGTTTAGATGTTGTTACTCAATCACGCTTAAACAGCTCAACCGATTAGGATGAAATTTTGCACGGAGATAGTTTATAGCCTGGATTCATATATACTAAAATTTGTATCCCGGGTCCACGCAGACGAAGTCGTGGGCTGAAGCTAGTTTGATTATATTTTTCTGGGTACCGTCAAGTCTCTCTCTAAGTGTAAATTTTTGCCGTTAAACGGAGGTTTTCCCACCTAGAAAACGTAAATTTCATCTCTGACCTTAGAAACTGAAGTAATAGAAAAAATTACCCATCCCATAATGAGGGACGTTGTTATACAACGCAGGACGCCCTTTTAGCCAATGACAACGATGCCTATTCACTATTAATATGAAGAGAAATCAGCGATGCAATTGATGTTTTCCCATATTTCTAAATGGATATTGTTGAAGACTACGAGCTAGATAATGCTTTTTTAATCGCTTTTTAAAGACCCTTATAAGTGCGGGCTTGAAAAGTCACACATTAGGTAAGCACTTTGCCACTATAATAGACACTACAAAGGGATATAATAATATCCACATACACTTAGGAAACCCATTTATCTTCAACTGCAATTCAATATAATATTCCCTCTCACCCAAGAGAGGTCTGTGCCCAGCCCCCCTTATTTTGTAACTTGTTTTAAGCTCACCTCAACACTCAGCCACAAATATATCTTGACACCGCGATGCGTATAGTAACTAAGGTCTAGTTTCGTGACGAGTGACCGGCGGGGTGAGCCGCATTAGCGCGTGGCAAATAACAGCCCAGGGCCGGGCATCGCGGTGTCAAGATATATTTGTGGCTGAGCGTTGAGGTGAGCTTAAAACCAGTTACAGAATAGGGGGGCAGCAGTAGGTCGCAGTTTAGCTGATGATAATCATCTTCATCATTTCTGGACATAGGCCTCCCCCAATCGTATACTCCATTAGGACATTACACGCAAACACCGTTATGGATCCCTGATATACTTTATAATAAGGTCACAATCAACAAAATAATCAACAAAAGAGCTATAGTTTTATGCCAGTGTTTTTGGTGATAACTCGGCGTTATAATTGAAGCGATTGCGTTTGGACTTACTGGGCTTTATTAGAACTTTTGAGGCAATGAATTGGTAAATTATGAGAGTTTTCATAGATTGTGCCTGTAAGATTGCAGAGATTATTTTGACGATGAAGAGGGAGGTATTGAGTGAACAGATGAGGGGTGACAGGGAAGTATGGAAGAAAAAGATATGCTGCGCTGACCCCAAAATAAATGGGATTAGGGCAATGAAATGATTATTTATCTTGTTGTTTTTCGGGAGCCAAAATACGGTAAATCCAAAATTATGACGCGCGCGCGGAGCGCCTCGCGAACCGTCTAAGCATAAGCACGCACATTAGTGCATCTACTTGATGCCGCCATCAGGGTTATAATTGCATTAATATTATAAATGCCAAAGTTCAGATACTTGGATGTTTAGATGTTGTTACTCAATCACGCTTAAACAGCTCAACCGATTAGGATGAAATTTTGCACGGTGTTCACGCGGACACCGCGTGAAGACCGACGGCGACAACGGGGAGCGGCGCGGGGCGAGCGGCGGGCATCGGCGCCGGCGCGGCGCGAACCGCGACGCGCCCACTACGAGATCGAACGACACGGCGCAATGAAGCGGCCGTGATTTTTATATTAACTTTTCTTAATATACATTTTACATGTCCAGGGTGTTTTCATCGCTGCCATCCTTCAGCCCCACTCCTGGACAAGTTGGCGACCAGCAACAGGACCCGGTCTGCAAACAAGGGCCGGCGAAGTCTGAAGAAAACAAAGAAGCCATCCAGTGCCTGCACTACAACAGCGTCTCGCCGGGCAAGGCGAATAACATCGGTCCAAAGGTCACGCGGACATCTTCTCGAAGTTTCTCGGACAGCCATCGCTCCAGGAAACCATTCGCAAAGGAAGTAAGCCCGTTCCTGATAATTTTCCGTTCCCTTGCACCCCCTTAGATTCGTTGTGAATAGTGTCGTGAGTTTAGTGGATAGGCAATTCAAATAGGGTAACGATTAGGTAATCATAGTGTACGTGAAAGTTAAAGTCGAAAATATTTCGTTAAAGTTATTATTATCGCAAACAAACAGCTAAGACGCTTTGTTTGCACAAGTAATACGAGTAATTCCGTTATACTGTACTTAAAACAGCAAATAAAATAAATATATATAAGTAATTATCAGTTCAGTCGTCGATAGGTAGTACAGATATTTGGAAATCTACCTAGTCGTGATTGCAAACTTAATAAAAGATAGCATTGCTTTAATGGTATTCGTAAGTAGTTACCATTTATTTATGCAACATTAGTTAGTTTACATACTACTCTTCGCTTACTGCACTCGCTTGCATCCTTAGTGCTTTGCTTGAGCCTACGCACCGAACATTCCAGGTGGGCGCGGCCCGGGCACGACTACTGCGCGCCACGTGTTGTTGCTAAGCGCGCGGCGGTCACCGCGCCAGCTACATCGTGCAGCGTCAGCGCTACAGCGCGCTTGCTTATCTTCTAGCTGCGCTTCACTGGAATTTGGTTTGCTTGCACATTTTAGCCCTTCTCGTTGTTTATTTGGGTTTGCACCTAGATTCACATCTTAATATAATGGCGGAGGAGGTGGTGATTTTAGTTCGCAAGCGCGGAACTATTAAGGCGCGCGTTACCAAATTTAAAGAGTTTCTTACTGCGTTCGAACAAATTAGCGGGGAAATGATAACTACGAAACATATAAGCGATTTAAATTTAAGATTAAAGAAAATAAATGAACTCTTTACGGAGTTTGAAAGTGTTCAAACCACAGAACACCTCCACTAGAAGCCTAATGTTTGTAATTTTGTTCCCGACGCGAGTCACCAAAGCATGAGGAAGAGGTGAGGGGAAGGGCGGGTGCTAACAGCGTTGCGATTGGGCGATGCGCTCGCGCGCGGAATGCGTAGTGATGGGACATGTTCACGTACAAGCATCCTAATTTTTTAGGTACATTTTAAAGTAAAGTAAGTAACTACTTACTATACTTTTATCTTTAAGTTAAGGTAAAGTATAGATAATTTTGTTACCATTTTAATACACAGTAAGTTAGGAATCCTAACTGGTACCGTAATTTTTTGCTGATAAATCATGGTAGGTCATCAGGCCCGTCTTGTGACACTGGGCCCAACTGCTCACTGAGAGGATTCTTAGAAGCCCGCACAACGTATATCTAACTCACACCAACTCCGAGTTCCCTCACACTTTCTCGAAATTCATCATCAGGCCCATTTTGTGACACTGGGCCCAACTGCTCACTGAGAGGATTCTTAGAAGCCCGCACAACGTATATCTATCTCACACCAACTCCGAGTTCCCTCGCACTTTCTCGAAGTTCATCATCAGGCCCATCTTGTGACATTGGACCCAACTGCTCACTGAGAGGATTCTAAGAAGCCCGCACAACGTATATCTATCTCACACCAACTCCGAGTTCCCTTGCACTTTCTCGAAGTTCATCATCAGGCTCATCTTGTGGCACTGGACCCAACTGCTCACCGAGAGGATTCTAAGAAGTTACTAAAACAGTAAAGTAACTACTACTACTAGTACTACTAATACTTATTATATATTACACTATTTACTTTAAATAACGAACAATAAATAAAACTAAATTTAAGTTCTAATCTACAGAATAACTACTCAAACCAAAATAAACGAGAAATCTGTATTTATGTTACATTTCTTCAAACCGGTTGGAACGAAAGCACGTGGTTTGTCGATTGACCATCATAGCATCATCGGGACATCACTAGTCGTGACGTGTTTTCGTAAGAAAGGAATAGCATATTGCATTTTCAAAGTGATGAAAAGTGACAGACATAGTGTGTCTGTACCTCAGTATTCGCACCGGCCAGTATAAAATAGCCTCCGCTGGCTATAAATATTTTCAATGAAATATTGAATTTGACTCAACTGTGGAATGAAATTCCATCTTTTTTGTAATTAGAAGTCTTTGACGACTTTCCGCACCACCTCACACTACAAAAGCCCACAATTAGCCGCGAAAATCCTATTATTTTGTTTTTTTTTGTGAGAGTCATGCACACTCCGCACAGGTCGTTAACATGGACGCAACTGAACGGAAAGGCGGGCGACCGCGGATTATATAAGCGCAACAACACCAACGCTTGGTGACTCGAGTCGCGAACAAACTGAGAAACATTAGGCTTCTAGTGGAGGTGTTCTGTGGTTCAAACGCAGATTGAAACCAATGATACTGAAAGTAATTTAGAGAGACGGTTGCAAGAACGCTTTGAAATGGAGAGTCAGTTCTTTTCGGTCATTTCTAGCGCTGAGGAAATAGTTTCAAGGAATGAGGAGCGAGTCGAGAGCGCCAGTCGCAGACTTTCAGTTGGCAGTAATTCCAGCAATCATTGCACTAGCCAACTACGACTTCCGACGATTAAATTGCCTAGCTTTGACGGAAATTACACAAGATGGCTCGAATTTCGGGACACTTTCGACTCGCTGATCAACGGGAACGAAGCTATTACCAGTATAAGCAAATTTCATTACCTCAGATCCTCCCTAGAGGGCGGTGCTGCGGTCACAATAAAATCGATTGAGTTTACGGCCGATAATTATCAAGTTGCGTGGGACTTACTTTGTAATAGATACAATAACAAGAACGTGTTGATAAATAATCATCTGAAATCATTGTTTACGCTCGAGTCTGTGAATAGGGAATCTCATAGATCTTTGAGGTATATCATAGACCATGTGTCAAAGAATCTGAGAGCCTTGAATACACTAGAGGAACACACTGAGATGTGGGATACCCTGGTAATATATATTGTAGTACAGAAGTTAGATAGTGTGACTAGTATTAAGTGGGAGGAATATAAAGCCAACCTTCCACAGTCTCCCACCCTCGAAAATTTCTATGAATTTCTGAGAAATCGAGCTGATGTTTTGGAGACTGTGCAAGGTGGCGCAAAGGGTTTTCAAGCAAATAATAATCATACAAACAATCATAAGTTTGTTCACAATAGATCTCAAGGTAATATTAAATCCTTCTTTACATCAACACCCAAAAGAACTTGTTTCATGTGCAACCAGAACCACCGTTTGTTTGAATGTAAGACATTTGCAGAGATGTCACCTGAGGCGAGGGAGGCTGAGGCAATCAAGCAAAAGTTATGCCTGAACTGCCTTCGCCCAGGTCATCTGACTTACAACTGCCGACTTAATGCTTGCAGGGCCTGTAATCAAAAACATAACAGTTTATTGTGTAAAGTGAACATTCAAAATAATAAGATAATTAATAATTGTAGTAAAGGTAACAATAATGAGAAACCTAGCACTAGCAACGAACAACTAAATATTCACAACGCAGCTAGTACGAGTGCTAGCCCTTCGCTAACCACTCTCACCTCATCATCTCGCGACAGTGAAGTCCTTCTGGGCACCGCGATTGTTGAGGTGATTGATGATTATAATAATACTTACCCTGCACGCGTTCTTTTGGATTGTGGGAGTCAAAGTAGCTTCGTGACTGAAAACCTGAAAAGGAAACTTAACATTAAAAGTAATAGTTCACAATTAAAACACGTTAGCGGACTCAACAATCTGACATCTCTAGTGTCAGATAGTTGCACATTAAACATTAAATCAAGAATTAATTCGTTCACCACTAGTGTAAATTGTATGATTATTCCAAGCATTGCTGAAAACTTACCCAGTGCGGAGGTGAATCCTGATGAGTTGAACTTACCCAATAATACACCATTGGCGGATCCCCAGTTTTATAAAAGTGATAAAATCGATATCTTAATCGGGTCTGACATAATGTGGAGTATTGTTAAGGGTGGCCGACAAATATCTTTAGGCGAAAATGCGCCCACGCTAATTTACTCTAAATTTGGTTGGTTGGTATCGGGACCTGTGAGCCCGGCCACACCTATTTTGTCAAGTGGCAAAATACTGTGTAATTTTAGCCAGGACATTAAGGATTCACTTTCCAGATTTTGGGAGTTAGAGACATTTAACACACCCGATAAGATTTGTTCAACGGATGAGCAAATATGTGAAGATTTGTTTAACAAAAATACGGTTCGGTTAGAATCCGGCCGTTTTCAAGTATCAATGCCATTGAGAGAGTCACCAGAAGTCTTAGGAGACTCATTTACTTTAGCTAAGAGATGTTTTTTCAATCTAGAACGCCGCTTTCGAAAGCAGCCTATGTTAAAAAAGGCGTATAGTGAGTTTATTCAAGAATATGCAACGCTGGGCCACTTAACTGAGATAGAGAGGCCACTTAATGGCATATTCTTGCCACATCACGCAGTGCTGCGTGAGAAGAGCGAAACTACGAAGCTGAGAGCGGTCTTCAATGCCTCTGCGCGCACGACGTCAGGCAGGTCATTGAATGACATTCAGTATGTAGGTCCAGTGGTGCAAAATGACTTATTGTCAATTCTGTTGAGATTTCGGCAGCATAAATATGTTTTAACCGGTGACATAGCTAAAATGTACCGCCAGATTTCTCTGGAAGAGTCTCAACGTCACCTACAATTAATATTATGGAGGGACGATGAGTCTCAGCCTTTGAGAACATTACAGCTCAACACTATCACTTATGGTACGGCTTCTGCTCCGTTTCTGGCCACGAGATGTATAGTTCAGTTGTCAAAGGAGTGCGTAGACGGAAAAGTGGCAAATGTCATAAAAAACGACTTTTATTGTGATGACCTGATCACCGGTAGCAATGATATGACCGAGCTGAAGTACCTGCGTGATTCGGTCGTTGACAAGTTGGCAGAAGCTTGTTTCCCGCTAAGGAAATTCCGAACAAATGTACCAAGCATATTTGCTAACGACCCCACTTCGACCACATGTGCTGAAAAGGACTTATCACAGACAAATGATCAATATTCAAACTTGCAAAATCAGTCTTCTGTCCTGGGGTTGAATTGGAGTCCTTCGCAAGATAGCTTAAATTTTCTTGTCGACTTTCAGATAGATCCCGTATTCACAAAGCGGAACATTCTCGCGACAACATGTAAGATATTCGACCCACTTGGCTTACTTAGTGCCTGTACAATAGTACCCAAAATGTTGTTGCAGAAACTTTGGCTTTCTGGACTCGGCTGGGATGACCCGGTGCCCTCTGATATAGGCAAGGAGTGGAATGGTTTCCTGTCGAATTTAAACGAAATTAAAGTAATGAATATTCCACGCTTTGTCATGCAGGACGCACCTGTATCTACACATCTGCACTGTTTTATGGATGCGTCCCAACTCGCATACGCGACTTGCATTTATGTACGTTGTGTAGACATGGTAGGAAATATTTCGGTTAAGCTGCTCTGCGCAAAGGCCAGAGTAGCCCCCATAAAGAAATGCACGATTCCCAGGTTGGAGCTCGCCGCTGCGCTGCTTGGAGCTCAACTGAGCGCGAAGGCATGTCAGTCACTCACTTGTAAATTCGACAGAAAATATTTCTGGAGCGACTCCACCATAGTGTTGGGTTGGGTAAAAAACACAAACCCAAACAATCTTAAACAATTTGTATACAATAGAGTGAACGAAATACACGAGTTGACTGACAAATCTTCGTGGAATCATGTATCCAGCGCCATGAATCCAGCGGACATTGCATCTCGCGGCAGTAGCCCCAGCCAGTTGCAAAATTCGCCATGGTTTAACGGACCATTGTTTCTAATAAAACCTGAATCTGAGTGGCCAACCACGCAAGTTATTGATGTCGAGTTACCTGAACTAAAGGTATATACATGCCTGGTTCCACAGCAGTCATCTTTTGACTTTTCTCGATTTTCTAAGTATCACCGAATGATCCGCGTCGTAGGGTACATTCTAAGATTTATCTTCAATTGCAAAAAACTTAAAAATGTGCGCCAAAGCGGATTTTTATCAAACGACGAGCTAGAACGATCTACTCGAACTCTAATCAAAATCTCTCAACGTAATTCATTCGAAAATGATGTACGGTGCCTTAAAAATAAGCAGCCTGTGCATCGTAAATCTAAAATGTTGTCACTTAATCCATTTTTGGATGAACATAATTTGATTAGAGTTGGAGGACGCATACAAGGAGCCTTATGTGACTATTCAAAGAAACACCCAATTTTGCTGTGTTCTAAGCATTATTTTACCAAACTTTTATTTCAAAAAGAACACTTAGATAACATGCATTGTGGACCTCAATTGTTGTTAAATATAGTCAGAGACCAATATTGGCCTATAGGCGGGAGGAATTTAGCGAAAATGTATGGTGTGTGTGCGTATTCAAGGCATCTCAATTCAGCCAATGATGGGTAGCTTGCCCCCTCCCCGCGTTACTCTCACCTACTCCTTTATAGTAACTGGAGTAGATTTTGCTGGCCCGTTTTCAATCGCAAACCGCAAGGGTAGAGGGTGCACGCTGTCCAAGTGTTGGTTATGCCTATTCGTATGTCTTAGTACCAAAGCCGTGCATTTGGAGGTTGTTAGTAGCCTAAGTACTGATGCCTTTCTAATGACCTTTCGCAGATTTATCTCACGTCGTGGCAGGCCTCATGACATTTATTGTGACAATGGCACCAACTTTGTGGGTGCTAATAATGAGTTGGGCAGAATGTTGCGGGCAAGCCAAAGGTCCATGATTGAGGCCGCCCACGATAAGGGCATAAAATTTCATTTTAGTCCGGCTTACTCCCCTCATTTTGGAGGGATTTTCGAGGTGGGTATAAAATCAGCTAAATCACTTTTGAAACGTGTAGTAGGTGCTGCAAATCTGACGTTCGAGGAGCTAACGACACTATTCACACAAATCGAGGGAATCCTAAACTCCCGCCCGTTGACTCCTCTGACGTCCGATCCTTCTGATATGTCTCCTCTGACTCCAGGGCACTTCCTGATAGGGCGGCCTCTAACTGCCTTACCAGAGCCACCTATTACAACGAACTGTCCAAACAGATATCAAAAGATAGAACAGATGAGACAACACTTCTGGACACGATTTCATGATGAGTATCTGAGCGAGCTGCAGCAGCGGACCAAGTGGCGGGTCAAGAAGCATGAGCTCAGAGAAGGTGACCTTGTGGCCATCAAAGATGACAACGTCCCACCAATGCGATGGCGCTTGGGACGCGTGCATCAACTTCATCCAGGCCTGGATGGCATAACCAGAGTGGCGGACTTTAAGACGACCAAAGGCATCATTAAAAGGGCGGTCAACCGAGTCTGCCTGCTTCCACTGGGTGACACCAGCAACGACCACTCTCTTGGAAGCCAGGGCTTCCAAGGCGGGGACCCTGTTCACGCGGACACCGCGTGAAGACCGACGGCGACAACGGGGAGCGGCGCGGGGCGAGCGGCGGGCATCGGCGCCGGCGCGGCGCGAACCGCGACGCGCCCACTACGAGATCGAACGACACGGCGCAATGAAGCGGCCGTGATTTTTATATTAACTTTTCTTAATATACATTTTACATGTCCAGGGTGTTTTCATCGCTGCCATCATTTCATTCAGCCCCACTCCTGGACACACGGAGATAGTTACCCCAAAATAAATGGGATTAGGGCAATGAAATGATTATTTATCTTTGTTTTTCAGGAGCCAAAATACGATAAATCCAAAAAGTGCCACAACGACCGGTCCTTTAGCTGATGATAATGATGACAATTCAATAATTCGTATACTTTAATGCACACATCAAAAAAAGGAAACAATGTATAACACAATCAATGCCAGTAAATACAAACAAGAGCCGGCCTTATAACACCATGTACAAGCCTCAAGCAAGCATCAAAAAAAATTAAGCTGTTCATTGCATTTAAAAAAGCTTAATTCTACGTTACATCTATAGTTGCAATCTTTTACATTTAAGATTTTATAAACTAAGTATGATGATGAACTATGGTTTGCTTTAGCGGTTTCAGTGCGAACATCACACAAAAGATTTTTTCTCTTTTTGCGTCTACGCCAGCCTTTTAATTTCCTAATACGACACGACACTAGCTTTTTCCATGAATTGGTCCGTATAACGCGCCGTGGTCTTCCCCTGCCTCGTCTTTCTTCTATCTGTCCTTCCATGATGGTTTTAATGGAGTTGTCACCAACCAAGACGTAATGAAGCGAACGCCGTTATAATGCCCATAATGAATTCGATTAAAACATATCATTTATATCATCCAATCATCGGAATTCTCGTAGCATTTTTGAGCTGTCATATCTTCTCGTTTATCTACTTCCGATTATAAAGAAAGAAAAGAAAGAAAGAAAGAAAGAAAGAAAGAAAACATTTATTCGTGGACAAAACAATGGGTATAAAAAACAAAACACAGTAACGTAAAAGTAGCAGGATCCACGAAAAGGTCCCGACTCAGCATGGTGCTAACCTAGGAGGCCAGCGCTGGTCTTCCGTCGGAACCTTTACATGAGTCACCTCCTGTTATACATATATGTATATCGATAAATACAGAATACAATATGTAAAATAATTATGATTACGAGTAGAAGTAAACAACATGCAGTCTTATCGCGAATGAGCGATCTCTTCTAGATAACCTTTGGATACCAACTTTTAGGAAATTATAAATAGAAATTAAAATAATAATATTTTATTATTTATAAATAAATAATTTGTGGATTTCTTATGGCTACTAAACATTTTTCGAAAGAAATTGCAACGAGAATTGCTATTGAGCCTTATGATATGTTATGTACTCGTAGGTACTGGCCGTTAATCTGACGAGCTTTGATTAGTAGTTTTATTAAAATTGTTAACTATTAATTTTGCATTGCTTTCATTGCATATCTCTATTTAACATTTTCAGCCACTTAAAAGTTATCTAAAAGAGATCGCTCGATAAGACCGTGTGTTGTTTATCTCTACTTTTAACCTTCTTTGATATGCTGTGTTGTGCTCTATAATGTATCGACAAAATATGTTATATCGGAAGTCGATAAACGAGAAGTCCCTATGACAGCTCAAAAATGCTACGAGAATTCCGATGACTTCATTACCCATATCATTACCCAAGCCACCCTTTTAAATGTATTTCTGCAAAGCATCTGAATAGACGTTGGTTGTTTGAAAATAATTTACATATTGATTATGCTACAAAACTGTTATTTGGCCCATATAAGGGATATTTTTTGGCGAAACGTTAAATCTGTTTTGTGGAATTTCAACCGTTGCGGAAATGGAACCCGATCTTTTACCATTGTATCCGACTCGCGATAGATTCAAAAAATTTTTGAAGAGATCCCGGGCATAAAAAAATTCAAATCTTCGTATCATTTTATTAATATTTGGAACGCACCGTTTTTAATTTCAAATTTACCGTGTGAGTGCTTTTACAAAAAATCTAAAAGCCATTTGGCATTTCTCACAAAATATTCGAATGAAACCACTCACCAAAGGCAATTTCCTTTTTTCCAGTAAAATGTCCTCCAGTCACACGACAACGGAATATACTCACCGGCAATAAATTTGGCCCAAATTAGAAAAATGCATTTAATTACTTAAAACATTATTTAATCTACTCAATTTATAGTTTGAAATCACGAAAAGTTTTTAGGCCAAATTTTCTGCCGGTGAGTGTACATTTGGCAGTTACGAAACTATTTTATAGTGTCCACAATCCTGTTAAATTGCTTTTTTTTGTCTGATTATACCAGAAAGCAGTCCCCGCGATGGATACGGGCGACTGAATCTACGATTACTGTATCGTAAATGATTTCTAATGGAATAAGTATTCTGTGTATGAATGGTGAGTACGGTTATAATGGATGATGAGTGAAATAAAGAATGAACTATGTGCCATTGAACTTTTTCAGGTTATTAACTAGTGGCGAGTTTGCAAAAAAAGGCTATTGTACTTTCTTTACGAATGATTTCCTGCAGGTTATATGGTTCTATACATGGAGATTATGACAGGTGATTTCGTGGTTAAATCTATGTTAAATTGCTACTCTATATTTTTGAATTGAATAATCTTGCAGCTTACCTACTATTTATGAAATAAATTTTCTGTTAGCCCAAAAGTAGGGAACGCTTTACATCAACTAAATAAATAAATAGGTTAATATTCACAAACATTAATACCATGACTTTCAATACTAACTTATATAGTGTTTTTTTTTTCTAGAACGGGTCTTATCTTTTTTAGAGGGTCTTAACCCTCTAAAAGGAAATGTATATCAATCAATCAATCACATAATTTATTTCGAAAGTGTTTCCATAATTCGTTAGTAATAAAGGTCTTAAAAACCTCTTCTTCGGTCTTATATACCTACAACTTTTTATAAGTAGTTGAAGCATACTTAGTGCAACGGAAACAATTAGCGGCCACACTTAACAATAGATTTGTCTTATCTTTGTACCTAGAACATAGAAAAGTGAATTCTTTTTAGGAAAATGATTCGCACCAGAACTATTTTCGGACCATAAGGGGCCTTAATCTTCAAAACAAGAGCACGCCACTTTTCCCGATCCTGCGCCAAGTGTTGGCGTAAAACTGCCGCTGATCTACCTTAACACTGATATAATAATCCATTTGTCTTGGATTTATTCATACATTTTTCCACAATACCTTCTAAAGCACAACTTTAAAATGGACATCGCATCAGTGCAAAACTTCGGTGTAAACGCATCCGTCCTTTAAACGCCAACCTAGCAAATGCTTGTAAAAATTGGTCCGCCAGTTGATAATAAAAGGGTAGGGTGGGCCCCTGTATGTGTGCCTTTACCTGCCCAATACCCCAGTCACGATCGGGAACTTTTAGAGTTTGACGGCCGTTGCCGTTTTGTATAGCTAAGTGGCTAAGTGAAGTTAGGTCCGAGGTTGGGTGGGGAATATGCTGGGGCAGTTTAATGTGTGTGATTGTTAATGTAAGAGTTAGTGACTTTCCTGTGAAAAAATTCGTCAAACGCTGTACCCATAAACACGTATAACGGAGCAATAACGACCGCTTTAGCGTGGTTGGTAGTGACCCTGTTTACGAAGCAAGAGGTCCCGGGTTCGAATCCCGGTAAGGGCATTTATTTGTTTTTTTTTTTTTTTTTTTTTTTTTTTTTAATTTATTTATCAAAAGTACAAAACAATTAACAATGTTATGTTACTCGCCAAACTGCGATAACAGTTTGTTGGCGAGACCGCGCTCATTTTAACTAATGTTAAGTACCTATGTTAAAACTATGTTAGGTATGCTATATGAACTAGGCACATATGACCTTAAACACTAACTTACACACTAAACATGACAATGCCTGAATACTTCACCTCTGCACTTAAAGTGCTATACTTTTACAATTATTTATTTGTTCAATTATTTTTTTACTGCGAGCATTCTTTTTTACCTATGTAAGTATTAATGTAATTTTTCCAAAAATATCTTTTTTAATCTATTTTTCAATTCAACTTTGCTGCACTTTTTTTCTTCTCTTAACCAATCAGTCTCGTTGTATATTTTTGGTATCATAAATATATTAGCTCTTTTGCCATAGTAGTTTTTAGCAGAATTCTGTACATATTTATTTGCCCTTACATTTTTAGTTTTATATTTATTTTGTTTTAAAACTTTATACTTATTATCAAAATAGTTTTCTACAGCTATCATATATTGCACCCTTTGATGTATAGGTAATATTTTACATATCTTGTACAACCTGTCATAATCACCTCTAAGGTTATTTTTAGTTTTTTTACTAACAAGGTATTTCATACATCTTATTTGTAATTTTTTAATTTCATTTAAATATGTTCGAAAAGTTCGACCATAAACACTGAGCCCATAACCAATAACAGAGTCGGCTAACGCGTAATATACAACAAGCATGGTTTTTTTACTAACTATTCTGTTTAAGTGGTACAGCTTACTTAGAACTGAGCGAATCCTAGAACAAACTGCAGTGACATGTGTTTTCCAATTGAAATTATTATCAATGTGCATGCCTAAATACTTATATGTCTGCACGTATTCTAACGGTTCACAGTTACATTTTTTATTTGAATGGTTGTGTAAACAGTCGTACTCGTGACCGATGACACCAAAGTCTTTATAGTTGACATAAGGAGCCCTGCGATTGTATGGAGAGTAAATGTGCATACATTTAGTTTTTGTTAAATTTATAATAATTCCGTTATCATGGGCCCATTTAATTACATTATCAAGGTCACTCTGAATATTTTTATGGGCTTCCGTCATATCTGCATGTGAATACAGTAAACACATATCATCCGCATACATGTATACTTTACAATTACGCACGACATTGACCACACTGTTGACGAGCATCACGTAGCCGACAGGGCCGTACACCGACCCGGTCGGCACCCCGAGCGTGACGTCACACTCCGCGCCCGTGGTGCCGGCGAGGGTCGTGCGCATGCTCCTGCCCGCCAGGTAGCTGCGGAACCAGTCGTTGACGGGGCCGGCGATGCCACATTCTCTCATCGCCTGGAGCAGCACTACGTGGTCCAGGGTATCGAACGCTTTTTTGTAATCTATAAAAAGCGCCAGAACTTGCTTACCTTCGTTCAATCGGCTGTTTATTTCGTCTGAGAACTGCGCCAGCGCCGACCCCGTGCTACGGCCTCTTCTAAACCCGTGCTGCGCATCCGCAAGCATGTTCTGTTTCTCCAGGAAACCTGTTATTTGTCCAACGACTACTTTTTCAACGATTTTGTTTATTACCGATAGGATTGCAATTGGCCTGTAGTTAGTATATTCTAAGTGATTACCGTTTTTATAAATAGGTCTGATAATAGATTTTTTCAGGTTTTCTGGATAGACACCTTTCAACACACACATATTAACAAAATTAGCCAGAATGGGACATAACTGCTTCTTAATATATTTAATATCTTGCACTCTAATCTGATCAATGCCTGGCGCTTTCTTTGTGCTTAAATTATTAACAATTTTTTCAATATCAATGGCCGACACTTTTGTATACCTAAAAGACAAATCTACTTTTTTAACATAAGAATTACGATCCAGAAATTTAACGTTACATGTGTGTTTTATATTAAAAATTTCACGAGTAAATGTTTCTGAGAATCTATTACATATATTATACATACTGTCTGATTTTCCCAAGTATCGCATAACTACCTCGTCAACATTTAAGTTAATTCGCCCTAACCAGTTGTTAATTGTATTCCAAATTTTTTTATAATCATTTTGACAATCTTTAATTTCTTGTCTGCGGTACTTATTTCTTGCAATATTTATTTGTTTATTTACTTTATTTCGAAACTTAGTGTACTCTAACCTTTTATTCATATTATTTGGTGTCGCCCTCCACGCTCGAAATAATTCGTCCCTTTTAGTTGTCATAATAAATAACCGCTTATCTATCCATGGTTGGGTAATCCTACCTCGTTTAGGATTTTTTTCGACCTTACTCTCGCGATAAATTGATTCAAATACAAAACAAAGTTTATCATAAAGAAACAAAGGACAAATTATAAACAATAACTGTGACCAATCGTAGTTATCTAATTGATCTCTGACGAGTTCATCATCTATTACTAAGCGCGTATTTTTTTTGTAATGCATTCCTGCAATATTCACTGTCAAGGTTCAAACTTAAGCCGATCATGTGGTGATCCGATATACCGCACTCGATCACACTCGCAGCCGCGTACGCACTGTGCCCCTGTTGCCGTCTCGCTCGCACCCACACATGGTCTATGCACGATTTCTCCGGGCGCCCGGACACAATAGCCTCCCGTGTTATCTCCGAACAAGGTATGCCGCATTGTAGGCCGTATCCACACAAGGTGTTTTTGTACTTGATGGTAGCTGCATTTAAATTATTTTTAGATAAGTCTATATTCTATATTATATGTGTGATGAGCACGAATATTTGTTCCTGAGTCATGGATCTTTGTATATAAGTATTTATTTATCTATTTAAGTATGTTTATCGTCGTCTAGTACCCATAGTACAAGCTTTGCTTAGTTTGAGACTAGGTCGATTTGTGTAAGATTGTTCCGTAATATTTATTTTATTTTTATTTATTTATAAGTAAGTATGACCGGAACGTTAATACGTACCTAAACCGTTAACCATAATATATAAGGTAAACTATCGATGTTTCGATTTTTTTCCGAATATTACTACTCCGAAAACGGTTTATCTAATTTTTACCATACAAATATTTTGTTTTGTATTTTTTTGTAATACCATTGATTCATTTTATCGCAATTCATTTGCCAGAAATTCTTGCCGTCTTAGACTTCCCTTCTTCATAATTTCGATGTCACGAAAATTCGAAGTACCTATCGATTTCCATAATTTTATTATACCTACCACTAAATATACTGAAATCTCGTATTTCGCCCAGGTAGGTTTGTTCGGTACTATGGGTAAAAATGGGCAAACTAAATAATCAATTAGTTGTTGTGATGCATATTATAATTGTCTACAGGAATTAAGCCTACTTTTTGTTTTTAATTTTGACCCGTCTGAACCCTTTGACTAAAACTTCTGACAATTGAATGAATTGGCGACTTTTTTCCGCTGCACAGTTTTTCCGACTGCCATTCCGTCTGCTTGTTGATCTGCCAATGATTGCCTGTATAATATACAGCGTGAAATACTATTGACCGTTCAAATTTTCACAGTGGATTCCTCAGCAAAAACTAAAAAATACGTGTTTTTTCTTTCAGTACTATAATATTGCGACACATCAGTTGAAAGATATCCTTAAAAACCACGCGTTCGTGGATACCCCGGTAGCGCGTTGTGCGGGAGGCGGCAAGCGCGCCATCCCCCCGCACCGCTAACCCCGAGCGTCACTCAGCTCCCGATTATCCACACGTTACTAATTAATTATTCGGATAGCACATTTTATTGTGAAAATGCTACCTATGTTTTTTTGTCAGAAATTGCATCTTTTTTTGATACGTAATAAACAATGGGGAAAATATGAACGGTCAATATTATTTCGCCCTGCGTATCGTTGTCATTCGCTCAGGTCTATTCTCTGACCGGTCAGAGTCAGTCTACTGCGTGTGTCAATAGCTTCCCTTTAAACAACTCTGCAGGTCAACCATTGTTGCAACGATTGCAGTGACGTTCTTACACAAATACGAGTAGTATGCTTTCATTTACTAGACAATATCGTTCTTCATTAAATGTTGTATTTTATGACATGAAAGCGGATTACATTTTCGCCATTATATCCATTCCATTAATCATACTACAAATTTTGGGGAAAAAAGAAAGGAACATTTCTCGCCTTTCTCATTATTCTAGACAACACTTTTACTTCAACTACTTTAGTTCAAGGCGAAAAAATTGTCCTAATTCAATCGTTGCCCAACGCGACACAGGTTCAGATGACTCTAGACCTTCTCACCATAGCATACAGTTCAATAATTTGTGCCAGAATTGTGAAGTAGCTAAGGCAAAGGTCTAAGAGATATCGTAAATCATCGTAAGTTGGCGTGCGGGAAACTTCGTTAGTATGAAAAACTGGTGCTTTTACCGCGGGATACACATTATCTTAGTAAAAGTTAGTGTATGGCTTGAGTGCCGTGCCCCACTCGAAGCGGAGCAGCGGCGACGTTCGCATTTGTTTTATATATGGCACGCTCGACCCGCTACGCTCAAGCGGAACCCACTCAGGCCATATATGATGGGTCAGTGTTACCATGATTTTTGACATGGGCTTCTGGTGCTCGGGTAGTATAGAGGCTTCTTCATCATCTATATACGTCCCATTGCTGGACACCGGCCTCCTCTCATGGATGAGAGGGAATTGGCAGTAGTCCCAACGCTGGCCCCGTGCTAGTTGGGGACTTCACATACATAATTGAATATCTTCGCGTATGTATGCCTGTTTCCTCACCATGTTTTCCTTCAGCAAAACAGTCAAAAAACTAACAAATAACTTATGGTATTCCGTACATAAGCTCTGAGAAACGAGCCGGGATTCGAACACGACCGCTGTTTAGCAGTCGCATGCTTGAACCACTAGGCTACCGTAGCTTCTTAGTTAGAGCATAGAGGCATGCAATGTCAAAATTCAATGTTGGAATACACCAAGCTAATTAAAGTCGTGATTACGTCCGCTCACCGATCCAACTATGACCAAGCGCAAGCTACATGGCGCAGCCGTGATTCTGGTCAAAATATTTCGTCCATCCATTTGGATGCATCCATTTGTTGTAGATACAAAGGGCTCGTGAATACTCAGCTTTAAAGGAGTTATACTTTGACTGTCAAACGCGCCGAAAATAAATCCTTGCTCCCGAGTCAGATATAAAAAATGACACCCATCCAAAACCACGACCTAACACGTCCGATTCATGCAACAGATAAGATTAGATATATTACCCTAGAGGCCTCGTAGGTTATAATAGACCCGTAGATCATACTTTAAAGAAAGGCCTTTTCTTTGCATATGAAGTTACATGAAAATCCGTTATATCGTCGTAATGAAAGCGATTTTTCTCTTTTAGAGCAGAAATATACGTAGGCGAGTCGTTTTCATTTTTACTAGCTTGCTCCTATGGCTTTCCTTGCAGGCAATTTCACGTTATTTATTGCTGCGTGCAGGCAATGGCGTGGTATTTAGTTGAAATATGTAGGTACCTAATCGTTCGTTGAATGGGTTTTACATTATTTCATCCCATAAATGGCAAAGCAGGGCGCAATTTTAAAGCAAGCAACCGCCCCCCCCTCCCCCTTTCTAGTTAAACTTAGTTTATAACTTTAAAGATGGGATAGGAAGAAGAGATTTTTTCACTTTTTCATACAGGGTTGTGAAAGAAAGTTACATTAAAACTACGATCACCTGCAATGCTTATTGAACGGTCATTTTTTTATGATATCACCTCTGTACCTATGCCAGCCTGCCCACTGGTCTGTCAAAGGCGTTTTACTCAAAAGTCTTTATAAACACATGTTATGTCAGATATGTATGTCAAACAAGCGAAATTAATACATTTTAAAATCCCGACAGTTTCTTCCTGTCATTCCCACGACAGAGTCTAACGACACCTCTGAGGGGTAAACACGTAACGTTCCGAACGCGCGTTAGGACAATTTAACTGTCATTTTTCCATATAAAAAGTGACATTTAGATCTACCAGACGCGCGTACAATGCGTTACGTGATGGAACTGCTGATGTTAGGCTAGAAACAGTGCTCGACCGACGGTACGTCCTGACCGTACGTCCTGAACGTCAGCGCTTATCGTCGGTTGCGAAAATGCATTCAGTGCAACGCTGACGGCGAACTGCGACGCGTGTGTGCAGTATGTACGGTGTCGGTTGCTCCATCAGCGAAGCACTGAACGCATCCATACGACTCATAGCTGGTCGGTCGACCGACTACGCGCGACCGACGAGCTCGACCGACGGTCGCGGTACGCGCGACGTAGCTGTACGCGCGTAGCAGTATATCAGCGCTGCACTGTATTTCGTCAACCATTTTCATTGATATAGCTACGTCCAACCGATGTCAGCGCTCACCGTCGGTCGAGCACTGTTTCCAGCCTTATAATCCATCAAACCGTTTGGATTGCAGCCTATGAAATAGAATTATTCTTCTCCACATACATACATACCTACACATAACCCTCCCTCTGATGCAGTCCGGTGATTAGTTCGGCGTTTGTCATCAGTTTCCGGGACGAAGGGTACCCACCCAGGGTAGTGTTATTTAAAACCTACGGTAATCGTAAATTACGTCCGTACTCGTATTTGGATTGCAAATAATTTGAGTCCCTGCGAAGGAAAGTTCCTATACGAGTGCGATAAATTGATGCAGCGCCGGCGAAATTTTATTAGCGTATTTTTCATTCGATTTTGTATAGCATACTTGTTTTTGTTAATCACATCCTCCAAGATCCTAAAATTAATTCCCAAGTAGATACTTCCAAGCAGATGCGCAAACTTGCTTCGGTGATTGATTATTGAATTAATTAAAGATATATCAAATATTAGCCTCTTTATTACTTAACATGAGAAAACTAGATATTTTTTCTAAGCAGTGGTTAATAAACTATTAAATAATGTATTACTTAAACAATACGACTGGAAAAGATCGCTCTTCAGCGAGAAGATTGCCTGTTGTCTACCTCTACCTACATATTCTTTTTTGTATATCTTTGTAATTGATTCGTTTGTCGTGCAAACTCTATTATAAGCATGACAGCGTATGAAAAAATCGAATTAGAGTTTGCTATGACTACTAAGTCTTTTTTTGCACTAAAAATAAGTACGAAAATAATATTTAATCTCAGTATAGATTAAGATTTTTGTGGATTTACATAATCCTCCTTTATCCTATTAGTAGCAAAATGTATTATCAATTTAATATCAAAATCTATGTTGTCTGTTTTCTGTGGTAAACATTTTTCTGTTATACGCATTTATTACATTTGTATACAATGAATACCTCCTACACATTTGATTACATGTGAGGCCTCTTCCAAATTTACCGAGTGCTGCAGCTTATTTTATGTCTCCCAGCACGGCTATCATAAGACGGCGCGCGAGCTCTCTCGATTTTTCTCGCACTATCCGTCTCTCTCATATTAAACACTTAGAACAAGAAGCATAGTGCGAGAAAATCGAGAGTATGTCGCGGCCGTCTCATGAAAGACGTGCAGATATCCTTATTTGTCGGTAATACTGCCTGTATTATATACTCGATTGCGCAATAGAATTATTATGCACGCATTACTGCATTCGTACAATCCTGTTTCCGCGTATCCGTGTAAATGTTACTACTGTCGTCCGTTTAAAAAGCTACAAGTTACAATTTTACAAGCCTAAACCCAGCACTGGTCAAAAGGCCCGCTTTATTGCCTGTTTCTTTTTATTTAATTAGCCTTTTTGTGTCCCACTTCTGGGCAAAGGCCTCCCCTTTTTTCCGCCACTCGTCTCGGTCCTTCCTATCCTACGAAGTTTGTAGGATAGATCGGATTAGGAACACGGAGCTGCGTACTGTCGCCATCAGATATACGAACTCCAAGTTTAGACATGTAAAATTGCAACTAGTAGCTTCGTGGAACGAGCCCCTGGAGGTGTATTAACAAATGCAATGAAAGTCCGATTCTTTTTGGTATTGAAAATGCATCGCAGTTTGTGAAAATTCATTTCATATTTTAGACCAATATTTTTCGAGCACCGGGAATTTGTGTGCATAGTTTAGAAGGCCAATCTGACAAGACGTATTGCATTCCAATATGATATTTTAATGTATTGCACGCGCTCCGCCTATTTTACCTAGCTGCTAGTGAGTTCACCAACCGGCCAGTCCCGCCGGTTTCGAATCTCAGCAAGGGCATTTCTTGTTATTATTCCCGGATAATTTTAACCAAGTACGGAATTGGCTCTTTAAAAAAAATGATAAAAATATATGTCTTAGGTTTTTGGAAAAAAACCAACCGGCTCGCCAGCTAACAGACCCACTAGTAATATTATTACTCACTACTAAACTTGAAAAACGACCGCGACACATTGATATGATAACACATCGAAACATGAAATGTTCTGTGAGATTGCCCTCCGGTGTTATTTCTTTTTATTACTCGACAAGCTACTACTAGTATGATCTATTTTGCTTTGCTGCTCTTAACCCTCTTTGAATTTTTTTTTTGTTTAGGGGGGAAAATGCGTTACTCATACTGCCCGGGTGGTGACCCGAATGGTTATGTGGGACTCCCGCATGAGCTGAAGAGACACACGGTATACCCACTAAAAACCCCCCACTTGCCGCCTCACCGCCAAGTGGCGAGGTTACGAGAACGCTTGCGCACACATCCGCGACCCCGCCGGCGGCAGCCGCCCACATGCGACTCTTCGAGGATGTCCGGAGGCCCTGCACGTGAGGCGCGTCAGATGTTTTGACGCGCCTGCCTCTTCGATCTCCACCTGTTCAGGAGCTGACCCCCTGAGTCCTCTACGAGGAGATCGTGAGAGATGTAAAAAAGTAGATTATTTCAATTCCATATTTTTTAGATTATCGTTGTACAGCCGTACGATTTCGTATTTTGACACGAATTTTATAAAAAAATTCGTCCTGACTCGTAATCGTACCTATCTACCAAGGAGGTACTTAAGCGATTGTGCTAAGCTGTTAGCATAAAATATTATAGACTCCGTCGTGACTAGCACGATAACTGACAGTTGTAAGGCGGACCCCGTGTTACGTTTTAGTAACGTGGGATCCGGAAGGGAGTCGGAGCCGGCGGGTAATTTAAACTGACCACTCCGAAAACGCCTGCTTGTGATTCCACCGGCTCCCAACCCCTTGATAGATGTAACACTAGTATTCATAAAGACAGTCATATTATTAATATGGTACACCAAAATATTCAATGATTCCCTAGTAAGGAACTAGAAATTGACTTGTTTATACAATGCTCAAATATCCATATTCTTTGTATAACCGAGCACTGGCTTAGGGGTCATGAATTAATGTTTAATTTTAGCAATCATAGCATAGTCAGTTCATTTTGTAGAAAGACATGTAGGCGTGGAGGGTCTTTGATAATGGTAAAACACAATTTGAAAAGTAAGGAACGTAAATATATTGTTGACAAATCCATCGAGCGCCAAATAGAACTCTCTTGTGTTGAATTGGATCAATTCATAATTGTATGCGTATACAGACTTCCATCGGCGGATTATAGTCTATTCGAGTCAGTTATCGATGAAGTGCTCAGTAGTATTTTTCTAAGTACAAAATGTGTTATTGTGTGTGGTGATTTTAATGTTAACTTACTCGAGAAATCGCCCATGTGTGTGAGTCTAGTGAATACTTTTAAATCGTTTAACTTAGTGAACCTGTTTTGTGAACCTACACGAATTACAGCAACCAGTGCCACATGTATAGATAACGTTTTCAGTAATCAGGATGCAGTTAATAAATCTATTATAAACAACCTGAGTTCTGACCACTGTGGACAACAAGTCTCCTTCAGCGGGAAAACGGACAAAGTTCCACGAGACACCATGTGCAGACCTATTTCCGAAAAGAGATTCGATTTATTCAATCATTATATTGCGAAACGATTACGTTATCTTCCATTTACTCAGGAATGTCCTAATCGTTTGTGTGCTCATTTGTTTAACTGTATTAAAATGGGATTTGATGCCTGTTTTAATTTAAGGAAAATTCAAAGCAAGGTCAAGACTAAATTTAGCGACTTTGCTACCCCAGATATTCACGAAAAAAGACGCCGTCTCTACGAATTGTACGATTCGAGAACTACTGATAAAATACCGGAATTTCTAGAGTATGTTAAGAACTGCGCGAAATCTTTTAAGATGATATGTGTCGCCGCCAAAGCCGATTACTTGTCAAAAAAGATTCAGAACTCCAATGATAAGGTTAAAACTGTATGGCATGTTATCAACACTGAAACTGGAAAACGCAAGATAAGAGATCCGCACTACAGCCTACGAATTGATGATACTTTAGTAAGTTCTGACCATGAAGTAGCGGATCATTTTGAGCGGTTCTTTTCTAACGTACCCATTGAGATCACGAAGTCTTTAAAGTCATCATCAGGTGCCGCTGAATCGTTGTTGAAAGCAAATGTAACGGAATGTACAGAAATCTTTAGATTCACTCACGTGACCCCACCAATTCTTATAAAAGCGTTTAAATTGTTGAACTTGAAGAAGACTGAAGATCTTTGGGGCCTTTCAGTCAAAGTATTACATTCCATTGTAGAATCAATTGCACCTTTCTTAGTTGATATTTTCAATAAAAGTATTGATACTGGAGTATTTCCTGACCTCATGAAACACAGTAAAATTATCCCGTTGTTTAAATCAGGAACGAAAACTGACCCTACCAACTTCAGGCCAATATCAATACTACCGGCACTAATTAAAGTTTTTGAGAAGCTTATTCTTCATCAGCTTATGTCCCACTTTAGTTGCAATAAACTGCTCAATACCAATCAGTTCGGTTTCACTAGGGGTCGCTCTACCACTGATGCCGGTGTGGTACTAATTAAACATATTTTTGATGCCTGGGAAAAGGCTCAAGATGCTATTGGAGTGTTCTGTGATTTATCAAAGGCATTTGATTGCGTTGATCACGAGAATTTAATCAGAAAGTTGAGACATTAAGGGATTAAAATCGGTGCTCTTGATCTCGTGTCATCGTATCTCTCGGAGAGAACACAACGAGTAGTCATCAATGGGACCCAATCAGCAGGGACAACTGTTGGTCTTGGTGTTCCTCAAGGCTCGATTCTGGGTCCGTTTTGTAGCATGTCAATTTCGACAGCTCGATATTTTGATACCAGCAGCGTCATCTAGCGAAACTACAGGGTTTTATTAGTAGCTGTGTCAATATTCTTCTAGCGCGCCATCTCTTGCGTATGGATGTAACTGACAAGTGTATTAGGGAGCTTCCAGGCAATTGTTTCGTGATTAGATTGAGATCAATTATTTTATTTAAAGCTGGAGAACTACTTAAGAATTACGTAAATTAACATAAGAAAAGGAAAGGAAGACTTTTGGGTTTAGTTAAAATGTTTGCATTCTCTAGAGATTCTCCATTCGCGAATGTAATCTATGGGCTTGTCTGTCTGTGGTCGTTCACTGCTGAGCGGTAGATTGAATCGTTCCCTCATTCGAAATCGGACCGCCATGGATTGAGCACGCCGCATTGTTTCGATTTTGAGTCACTCACTTCGGCCAAGTGCCATTAAAAACATAACCCATGTGAATCGCCCTGTAGAGAAGGGAATCTTCAGAAATATTGTGAGTATTGCTGGTTTTTGAAGGCTGGGATCCTTTTCTATGCCGTATTTCGTGTACGTTTGTACAGATGTCTAAATTATTTGTAACAGAAAATGTGGTGATAGCCATCTTCAATGCTCGGAAACGAGTAATCTTTAACATGAATTCTCGTCGATTTTTGTGTTGAAACGCTTAACTACAGACCGGGTAAGTACTCGGGATAAAAAAGTCTGCAAAGATGGTAGCATAAGAAAAGAATTTAGTTTGGTAAAAATTGTATGATCAGTAGATTAACGGATGTTGTTTTATTTCAGCATTACGCCGGTGCTTGGGGCTACCACATGCTTGGGGCTACCACGTGCTGGTGGACATCACATGCTCGCGGCTGCCTGGGTGTCTGCTTGTGCTTGCTACTTCTAGATGTCTGATGCTTGGACTGCGAATTTGTCGTCGTTTCGTCACGCTGGCTGCCACTCCTGCCAGGAACGCTGTTCAGGGTCGCTGGAGCGTCTAGGCAACAAGGGCGCGTCGTCGCGACTGCATTATCAGCTCTTCTGCTAGTGTTGGATCTGTTTTTGGTGCATTGGGCCCCTCGTCGACCTGACAGGACGTTTAAAAGGTGAATGCGCTCCATTTCTTACCTATTTCTAAACTGCGTATGCTCTTCATTGACCCAAGGGAGTTGTAATGATAATACTGTGTAATTTAGCGTAACATAAACTTAAGATAGCATTCTAAGAGGAAATCAAGACCCATGTCTGGATTCTTAATTATACAATTAAGCATTTTGGAAACAATATATCGTGCTGTTTAGATAATTATATGCATTTTCCTTTATCAGACTCCTGAAGGCATACTGGTGCTGTTATTTCCTTCATAGTTGTCTGGAGGCTATATTAGCTAAAGCTATGTGGCGCCCTCTATAATTAATCTATTTGCTAAAATACAGTAGTGTCTAGAGACTTGTCTATTTTCTCATAACTTGTGAATAACCCGAATGAAATAGCAGAAGCCTTTATACCTGATTAGGGCAACCCGAACCTACGAGCTGAATACCCTGAGAACTATGAAACAAAATAACGCATGAGCACTATTTTTTCTTCTCCTCTAGCCTTGCTAAATAATAACACATGCGTTAGCTGAGTTTCATGGTAACAGTTTCTATTTCTGTATTACATAAATGACCTACCCAATGTGTTGCAAGATAAACATGATATAGTGTTATTCGCTGACGACACGTCGCTTATCTTCAAGGTAGACAGGAAAGAGAAAAGCTTCGATGGTATTAATGATGCAGTCAACACTGTGGTGAAATGGTTTACAGCAAATAATTTACTGCTAAACTCCAAGAAAACAAAGTGTATCCGATTCACTTTACCTAATGTCAAGCAGGTAAACAAATACCAAGATCCAATTAAAGGGCGATGAACTGGAATTTGAAGATAAAACAGTGTTTTAGGTATCACCTTGGACTCAAAACTACAATGGCATGCGCATATCGTCGCCCTAGCCGGAAAACTTAGTTCGGCAGCCTATGCAGTAAGACGCATAAGACAGTTAACAAACGTTGAGACGGCCAGGCTGGTGTACTACAGTTACTTCCACAGTGTTATGTCCTACGGAATCCTGTTGTGGGGGAAAGCGGCTGATATCCAGACCATATTCGTGCTACAGAAACGAGCTGTACGCTCCATATACGAACTAAAAGCTCGAGATTCTCTCAGGGACAAATTTAAGGAGGCAAACATTCTTACTGTAGCATGCGAATACATTCTTGAGAATATCATGTATGTGCGGAAAAACCTTCATGAGTTCAAACTCAACAGTGATATCCACGACTACAACACCAGAAGTAAAAACAAGATCGCAGTGAAGGCTAGTCGTCTCCGCAAGGTTAGCACGTCGTTCGTGGGGAACTGCATATGTTTTTACAATAAAATACCCACCGAAATTGTTAATTTACCGTTCAGTAAATTTAAGTCTCATGTTAAAAGTAATTTGCTGAGCAAGGCGTATTATACTGTCAACGATTTCTTAAACGACAAAAATGCCTTTAAGCCAATAGTAGTCTAATTCTATTAGGAATATACCTAAATACACGTAATCATTATAAGTACCTACCTGAAATAACTGTTCCGTTTTATGTAAGAAGAGAGCACGTAATGTTGTTTCTCGCCGAACAAGTCGCTTAATCTTTGTTATTATCAATGTCCGGTGGCTTGAATATGTCATGCTCGCTTAAGGCTTGTATACCCGCTAAAGTCCTTGAGCGTATGGGCGGAGCCGCGACCCTCTCCCCGCGCAAGTCGCACAAGTCGCCGTCGTTTATTAAGCGTTACATAGATTAAGTTACAGACGCGTCATCGCGCATCGTTACCAATGCAAGGGTGGACGTGGGTGGGTGACATTCGTCATGCTTAATTGAAACGTGATATTTGTCATACATAGATTACATAATTGATTAAGTTCAAAAATTATGTCTATACTATTATAATACTATTTACTTACGATTAGTGTAGTTCCGTCAGCACGGCTAGCACGAGACGGCCGCGACATACACTCGATTTTTCTCGCACTATCGGTCTCTCTCTTATTAGAACATTAGGAAAGAGAGGTATAGTGTGAGAAAAATCGAGAGTATGTCGCGGTCGCCTCGTACGGCTAGCACTAGCTAGATATATTTGGCTAACTTGGCTGCTACTAACTATATTATACTGACTGTACAGAAATCGGCCTCGGGTAAATATATACTTATAGATTAGTTGTACGTTAACCATACTTTGTTTCATATCAAATAATAACTCTGTATCGAACTTGGAGTTGGCATGCAACCCATAGGTAGGTAGTACTTACAATATTTGCCAAGCCCACTATTTTTATTAGAACTTATTCTATTAACACTTGACAGTCATTAATACGAGCAGATAAAACAATATTGTTAGTAGGCAATAGATATTGTAAATATATTTACTAATAAAATGTCTGGTTTTAGCGATTTCCCAATTTTGATACTGTTTAGATATTTGATACTTTGATAGAATAGGTATTTACTTGTGTATTCTTTTTCCTCTTCTCTTGTAAAATTTCTTGATATTACGTATTTTCCTCCTGCGCTTATTTAACCCCAAAGACCCAAAATAATTATTGAAAAATTTGTGAGACCTAAGCTAAGACCTACTAACTCTAGTATCGTAAGTTTGTATGTTACTAACAATCTATGGGCAAACTGGCCTGAAATAAAGAATTTATTATTATTATTATATTAATAATATTATATTATTATTATATTATTATTATATTATTATTATTATTACCCGTGTGGTGTCGGGTTAGAATAGCACCACCCCCCTTTCTTCCCGTGGGGGTTGTAAGAGTCGACTAAGGGAACGGGGTTGAAGTGTGTTGTGGGCGATGGGCTAGCAACCTGTCACTGCTATATCACATTTTGTCGATCTTTTATACCCACATTTATGCTTACAGTGGCACTGGACACAGGTTTCATGTGCTCTGCCTACCCCTTTTAGGGATAAAGGCGTGTATGTATGTATGTATTATTGTTATTATTATTAATTCCCATCTTGAACTAAAAACAAAATCTAAACTATACCTACGTAAATGTTAATTAGGTACAAATGCCAACACAGTTAACTGACCATCCTGTATTTATACAAGAACCTTATTACAATGCACATAAAGTGCACGGATGGTCAGTCAGCTGTCTTGTCTATAGTACCTACTACTTTACAAACCACGAAATATATTGTCCACTCTATGCAACAAAATTATCTGTCACTAAAAACTAAACTATACGCAAATATTTATTAGTTACCTACTATACGAATCACAAAACGGATTGTCCACTCTATGCAACAAATATAGTCCACAATTTCGACAAATATTTAAAAATTTCGGCGCAGCGCAAATTGACACAGGTCCATCATGCAACGTGTCTCGTCCCGCACTGACCGTATGGACGAAAACGGGGAGGCGTAGGAACTTTGGCGGAATATTTCAGAAAACGAGATAAATTTTTAAGAAAATTAAGAAAGTAAGAAAATGATGCTCTTGTTCATTATTGTATGAAGAAAGTTATAAAATTTCATATTATTCTGATAAAAAATGGAGCAGTAAAATGGTTACAAGTGAAAAAATAGGGGTGACTTTAGATTTCTATTTCTCTAATTTTTATTGTTAAAATGGATTTCTACGAAAACTATGACCCGTCGCATATCTTGCAGATTATGATATATTTTTTCCGACGGCAAAAATGTTACGTTATAATGTATAAAACGGTTACAAAACAACTTATTTTCACGAAAATTTCGAATGTGGAGCCTTAAAGGGCTTTGCTTACGGTGGCGTCGTTGATCGGGTCGCCACCTTCCCTAAAATATGGTTGAGGGAGGCGATGGCTGAGATATGCGTCATACTCGTGATCGGGTGCTGTTTGTGGAGTACGGACTGTTCATGCTTGCAAGGGCACATAGTTAACTAATTGCATACTAGTGTTATTATTATTATTATCGTATTGACGAGAGACACCATTCTGATCTTGACACGTTTTATTGTCATTAACCCTGTACATCTCTGACAATATTACATTATTGTTCCTTTTTTGTTTCGACGCTTAGAGACCGTATACATCTCTTAGAATATTAGAATAATTATTAATTGTATTTGGAAGCTCAGAGACCTTATACATCTCTGGAATACTGAATTAATATGATTAACTTCTTGTTAATGCTGATACAGATCTTATATCGAATGTAATGGTCATATTTTGCAATTTTGTTTTGTTTACATTAACTTAGTGACATTTAGTTTGTTAACCTTTTATATATAATTTTTAATTATTATTGTGTAAGATTATTATTATTATTTTATTGTAAATTACGGTTTGACATGTAAAAGTGCCCTTGTGGCCTTCCTGGCCTTGTGGATTCGTGGGTGCGGAAAATCCAGCACCCGGTGTCGGATCAGGTCTGTGGTTCCGCCGCCAACCAAGTCTGGGCCGCAGAGGATAGGGAAAGCGGCGTACCGTGATACGATAAAATTAAGCTCAAATGTAAAGGTAACTATCAACAACTCTTTAAAATCTGTAGAATATTACCGGTAAGCATGAAACATAAGTATCTACTTGCTACTAATAACCACGGCTGCCTGGAACATAACTCTGAGTATTCTTCATTAAAACCGATTGATCATACCTATAATACCAAGGCTATGGCGACTGGTAAACTATTCGTTCCTAGGATAAATAATTACTATGGGGACAGAAGTCTCAAAAAGCGTATTCCATACCTACTGAATAGTTTGCCTGAAACCATTCGACTTGAAAAAAATAAGAGAAAATTCAAAAGACTATTAAAAACGCATTACCTAGATGTACTTATGTAACACGTAGAAAGTTTAGTATGTATAACCGATTTATGGACAGTATACTACACTGTTATTTATATTAATGTATGTCTAACCTAGAGACTGCCGTTCCCACAGTCAAACTGTTACTACAGTTTTGTGGGGCTATGTTTTAATTTTTAGTATTAATAAATGTACTTATTAAATAAATAAATAATTAAAAAAAAATTACCGGCATTCCTCTTCCTCTGCGGTTCCACCAATGCCGTTTCAGCGGAACGGCCCCGCTTTGTTCGCAGGGGGTAAGGAGAGTGGCGCACCATTATTCCAACACGCCTCTCCCCCTGCGAACCCGCCTCGGCCGCAGAAAATAGGGAGAGCGGCGAACCGGTACTCCTCTTCCTCTACGGTCCCTCCCCTACGCATCCTAAGCGGGCTTAGCCAAGCCCGCTAGGAGCGCCCTCTTTGGGCCAGCCGGCAGCCCAAACAGGCCGGCCCTGGGTAGGTACCCAGGGCCGGCCTTAGCTTCACCGTAGGTGACCAGTCCACGGTTACTAAGCCCCCCCGCCCCGACAAGGCCGTCACCGCCGAGGGGGTGTGGGTGTGGACCAATGTTAACCTTCTGCGTTTGCCCTTATTTTGGAAATCGGGATCAATTTACGAAGTTCTATGTCGTACCATCGCCAACAGTTAAATGACCGTCCGTGCACTTTATGTGCACTATGTGTAATAAGGTTCGATATAAATACAGGCTGGTCAGTTAACTGTGTTGGCGTTTGTACATTGTATAGTAAAAGTAAGTCGAATATTCATTACGGTTACAAAAATTAAACATAATTGCTTTGAAAGGGCCATTACCAAATACGTTTTGGGAAGGGGGTTAGCAGGAAACTGTTGGTATATTAATTAGCTCCAAATCTACGATTCAATCCTAATTTAAGTAAAAACGTATTTACTTCAAGCGCTCAGTGTGTAAAATTGTGCATACAATAGTACCTACTTATTCCTTCTCATGTGGTCTCACTGTATATATTACATTTGTCTGAAAATGTCAATAAAACGTAATAAAACAATTATTGCAAAGGGAGTAGTAACATTTTATTTCATCAAATGATACATCATAAAATTACGAGGTGGTCAGCCCTGCCTACCGTACAGTCAACAGCAGAAGTAGATACGCGTACAAGGATGTCAAAATGTATGTATTATTCTTAGGTTTTTTTTTTCAGGTGCAGCGGCCGGATAGCTACTTTGCTGCTACCTGTACAACTGCCTGTATAAATATTAATCAGCAATGTTTACTTTAACTTGCTCTAAAAGTTTCGATTTCGTTCGATTGATTTTCTTATACTTCGGATTCGCCTTCACTGATCGTCTGATGCTGCTTCGTGTCATTACTCTATCAAAAACTTCTTCACTGGTGTCTTCGCTTCCATCATCTGAGAAGTGATTGTTCATACTGTCGTCCATTTTCTTTGGCCTTAATACTAGAGGCTCTATTATACTATCTGAAAGCACTGGTTCAGCCGATAAATAATCGTCGTCACTCATGACTCTTTCATTACTAAGCTGTCTAGTTAATCCTTTGCCATATGGGATATCGAGACTGGACGACTTCTTTTCATCTTTTTTCTTATTAAACTCACGACTGCATGGTTTATATTTCATTGGAGAAAAATCGACTCTTCTCAAGAAACTAATTGACTCCGCAAATCGTCTGCTGTACTTTCTCGTCGTTTTTGCTTCAGTTTTATTAGAATCTAATTTTGAATGGCTATCATCCATCGCTACTCCCGAGTCAGAATTCGAATCTGCAGGTGCCACGATGTTTATTTCTGGTAAACTTAATTCCTCGTGAATTTTCATCTTCCTATTGAGTTCGTCGATAACTTCTATCTGCTTTTGTATGATGTCATCTTTTTCGGCGAGTTGTTTTGTAACTGTTTCTTTGCTTATCCCCAAGTTTACTTCGTAAATCTGCAGTTCAGTTGACAGAAATTCCAGTTCCTTTTTCCTATTTGCTTCTAGTTTTTTTACTAAAGCTGCCTGTTTTTGAAGTGACTCTTTTAGTTTTGCTATTTCTTGTTTGTGGGAAGTATTTAAGAATTTGATAATATTAAGGGCTTCTTGTAATGTTGCTGGTTGCATGATGTCTTCTTTGTTCATGTTCGGAGACATTTCAATTCCCAAATGAGATCTGTAACAATAAAAACGATCGTTAAGCATAATAAATATGGTGCAATATCCAAGTCTTAATTAAACCAAACTTCATTTACAACCTTGTGCAATAATTAGTTAATGAGCGACGATTCGAGAGCTGGTTTGTTAATTAAGAAAACACTAATGGGCTGGCCAATTCTTGGTTCAACCTATTTTTAATTGCCTTTCGATTATCTACGGGACTAATAAAATTGACAGGTCAATGTCACAAATGATAGGTATTTTATCAAAACAGTAAATTCTTCAGCATTGTGTATTAGGCACGTGTGATATTATTTAATCGAGATCAATTCTGGAATGGAATATCAGTCACTTCATATAATCTTTGACGTATTTTATATGGCAAAGTTCCAGTCCTATTCTAATCGTGGTTTGATAATAAATACAAATATCTTTATTTTCATAATCACAGGTAACATATGTCGGTGACAATGTGTTATTAGAGCAGACCATGATGAGCCCTTAGGCATACGAAAACTTTGTAAACTGTGTTAAATACACGCAGCACAATTAGATCTAACCTTTGTTCTGGAATCCATGGTTAGTTGTACTTATAATGCATAACTTACACGATGCGTACAATGTTTGTTATATCTAAGCGTACAGCGATCGAAATCATAATACCATCTTATTGTTCTCAGACAACTGGCCTCACGGAAATAAAATATGTGCTATTTTTATATCACATCCCCACAGTAACAATACAGTGTTGATACAATGGAATATAGAACCATCGTAATGTGAAATTAAACAATAACGCAACCAAGTCTACTGCCGGTAATTGGTGCGATTATTGAGGTGCTTTGTTAATAATAGCGTATTTTGATACCCTATACCTATACTATAAAGCAATTAAAGGTTTCCCAGGAAGCGGGTTACTATTATTTGGTTTAGAGTAGAAATTACGGTTTCCTTGAGCTAATGTTGCAAATCCGACGCCACCCAATAAGCGTTATAATCATTAGACGACCGCTTTAGCATAGGTGGTAGTGACCCTGCCTACGAAGCAAGAGGTCCTGGGTTCGAATCCCGGCAAGGGCATTTATTTGTGTGATGAGCACGAATATTAGTTCCTGAGTCATGGATGTTTTCTATGTATTTAAGTATTTATTTATCTATATAAGTATGTTTATCGTCATCTAGTACCCATAGTACCCTTTGCTTAGTTTGGGACTAGGTCGATTTGTGTAAGATTGTCCCCCAATATTTATTTATTTTATAAGAATACTGGAGCTACAATAACCCACAAAGTAATGAGACGCAACACGACACGATACGATAGTTGAATGGAATAATCGTATTCTAAATTAGAATAGTTTCTCTGGCCAAACAAATAATAATAGGCTATAATCGGCACGTAAACTGACAAAAAGAAATAAAGTACCAGTTACACTAATTCATCTAAATATAACGAACAAAGTCTTAGTTCCAAAACAAGTTTCGATAAAGTTACCGTGGGATCAAATGCTGAAACAGAAACAAAAACTTCTACCACAAACAAGAACTCCGCCGTAAAAGGAAATGCCTCGTCTCATCACTAAACTATCTTGTTTTTAGCTGTGCTCTTGGCGTGGGAAACTGTGTAGATTAATTAATAAGAAATAATTGACACTTAAAAGGCGGTCAGATGAAAACTGCATTCTATCGATTCGCGATAGAGCGCCCCACTCCTTTTTATTGCGTACCTACTAACCTGTGTGTAAATGTTGGAATTTTAAGTCCTATCAACAAACTACATCAGTTTTTTTTGTTATTTATTAAATGTACAGGATAATGACATTTTCATTTTTAACTCTAACGTTCCAATTTCTAGTAAAGAAGTAGGCCACAGAAAATACTTGAATCAAGAAATACATTAGGATTACCACCAATATCTTAAAGGAAAACAGATATATCTTGAATAAGATACATCTTGTCTATGAAGATTCCCTCGAACTGAGAGAAAAAAGACGACTCAAGATAACTCCGCTTCATACGACATAATTTAATATTTTGTTATTTTTTGGTTAATAATATTCACCTCGAATTAAATTCGTAGTTTTTTTCTGTATAATGTTTCAGAATGACAAGTGACATTTTTGTGGTTTTATGGACACGCTGGCTAGCTGAATGAAACCAAGTTTTCTTAACAAGCTACGATTACCTTAAAGTAGATACTATAAAACGGCTTATGCATTACCCGTCATAAACAAAGAACATGTACTCTAAAGGCCACAGAACTTATAAACAAAGGAACTAGGTTCTGGAAATTCCATAGAAACTGTGCTGAAATGTCAATGCCAACAATACATCTGTCAAATTGAAACGCGCGAGGAATGCAGCTTAATTATAGAACATGACTCTTCTATAGTTCTTTTGAATAACAAAAGGCGCGTACCTACTACATTATACTGCCTTTAGGCAAAACGTCATATGTCAAGAAACAACTTGGAACTTAATACGCGACTCTTTGGGACAGTATTATAGCAGTGGTCTGATTTGTATGCAAATTTTTGTAAGTAATATAATTCACACTGCTCGAGGTAAAGAAGCCCTAATTAGTCTTTGTCCATGTGGTGATTTTAGATAATAAAAGAAGCATGTAGAATGAAGTAAAACAACTATAGGATTAGCTCGTTGTGAACATGTTTATAAACATAATCTTAACATGGGTCTATATATTATGTATATCTTACAGTAGGTATGGTTGAGATTATTTAATGTGGCCGACTTTATATAAAACTGACATTGGAATTGGAGTCTTCTTTCTTAAACAGTAGAGTTGCTTTTTGAATGGACCACTTTGATGCAAATCGGCTAATTCAAATAATCTCAAGTACGCTAACTAAATGTATATATGTCTAATCAACTCATAGTATTCATAATGCCTGTTGAACTGTTTCAACATAAGGCACCCAGTGACACCGAGAATAGTGAGGGATTCTCAAATTTATAAAACGCAACATAGGTTTTCCCAGTGACGAAATCTTTGACCACAAACGAGTTCTACAAATGTCTTTTGATATAAATTACTTGTTCATCTTTATACAAGTCAATACAAAAATATGTAAGAAACAAAAAACGCTAATCTTGCATTGAATCTAACTAAATAAGTGGAAATAAAACTGTACGTCAGCCACAATTCAAGTTCGACAATACTGCTAACGACTCGAATTCTCGATAATCTTGTAAAAGAGTATCCATTATTGATTATCTACGTTAAATTAATAAAAAGGCATTTTTCATAAACGTGTACCATGGTACGTTAATGTCATGACATTAACGTAGGCAATTACGTCGTCAATAAACCGATGGTTAAAGTTAAACGCATTATTTTCACCATAAAACTGAAATTAATCCTACTAATATTATAAATGCGAAAGTTTAGATGTTTGGATGTTTGTTACTCAATCACGCTTAAACGGCTGAACCGATTTGAATGAAATTTTGCACGAAGATAGTTTATAGCCTGGATTAAAATATAGGATAGTTTATCCCGGGTCCACGCGGACGAAGTCGTGGGCGGAAGCTAGTATAACATAAGTATACCTAAACCATCTGAAAATGCCTTTTAAACAAACACATGATCAAAACCAACCTGTTTCTAAAAGATCCTTAAATGAGGTGAGGTGTCTCACAGGGTTAAAAGGTCCATTGAATTCACCACACTAATGTCACTGTACTTTCACCACCGACGCTCAAACGCTGACTGAATGCTAAGACTAAATTGACAACTCGCAATGCAAGTGTTAAAATGCTGTTAATCACCATGCATTGTGCCGCCAACTTCGTCTTGCCAACCGCTAATAACTTGCCAGGTAAATATGAACCCTAAGTAAAGGGATTAAGATTGATTACGAACAATAGGGTCGTACGGAGCACCCAAGATTCAGGTCTCTACCGGTTGGCCAATGGCATTGCCACCTGTTTCTTTTGTCATTTTGTGAGAATCCTCAATGCGGGTTTGATTCCTGCTTTTATTACATGCCTACTTGGTATTTTAAGGTTGATTTTAGTCGTTTTTAGTTATGTTTAGGCACGTTATTATTTTGAAGACCTATTGCAATGTCGGTATGTAGGTACTACTTAATAATTAGTGGCTTTGTGAGCTGTGCAAATCGCAAGCCTGGCTAATATTTTTTTTTTTTTTCTATGTCTGAAATAGTCAACTTTTTAGGGTTTCGTAGTCAACAAGGAACCCTTATAGTTTCGCCATGTCCGTCCGTCTGTCTGTCTGTCTGTCTGTCTGTCTGTCTGTCTGTCTGTCCGTTTCGGCTTAGCTCAGTAACCCTTACAACTAGAAAACTGCAATTCGGCGTGGGTATATAAACCAATCACGCCGACAAAAAAGTAGAATAAAATCCTGAAAAAAATCCTGATTTTTTTTAGGGTACCTCCCCTACATGTAAATTGGTGATGTATTTTTTTTTCTCGTTAAACCTATAGTGTGGGGTATCGTTAGATAGCTTGTTCAAAAACATTATGGGTTTTCTAAAACCATTTTTCAACTCAATTATGCGTTTGCGAGATAATGGGATTTAAAGCCCTCATTTTTGTTCGAGTCATGTGTCCCCCACTGCCGGCTAAATCGCTACTACTGGGGACGTGAAAAAATTCGTGGCAGTAGTAGATATAATGAGTTTAAAAGAAAAACTATCACAGTTAAGTAGACATAACTAGTTAACGAGTAGTATTTGAACCTTTTACCGTGGACGGTAGAGTTGCTTTTTCACGGCACGGTGCTTCTTGCCCGCGGCGAGCGCGCAAAAGACCTGCCCTGCGACGTGCCCCCCCACCCGTGGCAATGCAAAAACTTAAGCGGACTTACGGCAAGGTGCTTCTTGCGCGCGCGGCTAGTTGCGATGTGCGGCTTGATGCTGTTCGGAGATTTTCGTAATTATTTTACGTAAATAACCTGTTGCTGCTAAAAGTTTGCGATCTGCGGTTCAATTAGTTGTGTACCTAATTACCTAAATATCGTTTGAAAAAACTTAATGTACTATCGACAAAATTAAATCCTGACCCACCATCGAACCTTGTTACAATTAACTGACATATTAACGTCATATGATCGTACTTATAATCGTTAATTGTAACAAAGTTCTATGGTGGGTCATGATTCAGTTGGTTCGATAGTACCTACTGACCTCGTTATTTCAATGGAGAAGTTGTGGTCCCTAACAATTGAGTGGTCGCTAACCGGCACATGAAATTAGGTGGTCGCTAACCAGCGAAATGACCTTATACATTGGTGTGTTATAAAAATAATCATATTTACGATTATTTACGAGGGTCAGCTATAATAAAAACCCCGAAAACCCCTTTAAAGTCCGCATTCTGTGACAGACGGGCAACTACGGAACCCTACCCACCGCCGCTTGACCGCTTTATAAAAATAATGATTGGAGTGAGCATTTCAGAAATTTTTACGAGAATCGGTTGAGACGGTCATATGAAAGAATTTTGATCAAAGCGGAAACGGAGAGCTTCTCTTGCTAGTTAATTGACTATTACATTGTATACATAGCCTTATTATTAACATGAAGCATAAATATCTGACTATTAGAGTTTAGGTTCATGGTACTTTAATATCACGTGTTACTTTTTCGAACAATATGTTACATAATACTGTATGTGCCAAACTCCGATAAGTAGAATCTTCATTTAGGTAGAGCCAGCCAAAAAGTGGTCTATATCACTTCACAAGTATCATTACATTTGTACAATAAAGTTCTAAGGTTCCATTTTAATCACTTTTAGTATGTAAAAAAAATGATACTAAGGTGTTTTTTTTTTTTTTTTGTGGGTTCTTTCTTTTCCCCCTGATATTTATTCAGAGCTTATACCTTTTCGTTATTTAACTTTTCTTTTTCAACTTTTGTAATAGATCTTTGGGGCTTGTTCTTTTTCCAATTAAACTATCTTTTAAAACTTTTCCAGTACTAAAGGTGCGTGCCTGGAAAAAATCCTCATGGACGACTGGGAAGGGAGGACCCAGACAGTGCCGGACTTCTACCGGCTAAAAACCAGACACGCACCTTTTACACTTTTCCTTAATCTTAAGCTAGCATGCTATCTCCCGCATGCTATGGGAGTACTTATAGCTTGAATTAAATTGAAAAAATACAAAAATCTAATATAAAAATTAATAATTATCTAATTTCCAGCATACACACACCTCTACAGATAGAGGTTGGCGAGGTTACAATTTCAAAAAATTCCCTTATTTTTTTTTTCATTAGATAGTAAAAATAAAACCCATTATATAATTTGAAACTGTACAAGTAAAAAGTATAAAATTCATTCACTTAAGATCAATATTGGACAATAAAACAATAAAATGTATAATTCATTAGTAAAAATCCATTACTTAAAATTAAAAAAATAATTAAACAATAACGAACAAACGATATTAAGGTGTTAGTTGGCATTAGTCAAACAAACAAAATATTAACTTTAGATTATATTGTTATGATTATGAATTATTATTGTCAGTATTGGGCCGGTGTCCTTACATTGATTCAATAAATGCGTGTCACGAACGTGCCAAAAAACCAACTGCAACACGAAATATTGTTGTTGCGGACAAATATTTGGGCGAAAAAGGATTCCAACTTTACCGACCTCTTATTATTTCAGGCGGTGTGGGTAAGGTATTTTTCTGTCAATGTCTGACGCTGCCGCTGGCAGTTGGCACAAAACCGTGGTCTCCGCTGTTGCCAACACACTTTTCCATTTCTACAACAAAGTTCTCAGCTGCCAAAAGGCATTCTTCCATTCGGCTCCTAAACTATGTGATCTCGAAGCTGCTCCCAGAATTCCCGAATACCGATTGAAAATAAACGAAATACCTTTAACGTAGCGGCGCCACAGGCTTTCAGTTTCGAATTCTATAGGCAGAATGTCAGTCAGCTGAGAAATTAATAGTTTTAAAGTTAGAAATTCTAGTTTGTAGCAAATAAAATTGGTTGAGGTTTTGTCATTATTGGTGATGGTTTGCTGTAAATATTTGCATATTTGCACGTGCAGAGGGGTGGGCGCATTAACCGCATGCAAACATACTGGTAAAGGTCGCGGGAGTCCGCTGGATGCGGGTGGCGCAGGACCGGTCATTGTGGCACTCTTTGGGGGAGGCCTATGTCGAGCAGTGGACGTCTTTCGGCTGATATAATGATGATGATGATGAAAATATTATAGGAATATTTTAGAGGAATAGCAAATAAATATTGCCGTCGTAACATATCATGGACATCCGGAAAGTAGGTAACGCCTGATTCAACCAATTAGCTAAAATTTCCTTTACCAAATATAAATATTATATAGGAGATTGTATGACAAGGGTCTAAAGTAAGCCATATTACCACGAGATGGTTATTTTCCAGAACGAAGTGAGGGGAAATAGTTCGAGGCTTTTAGACCACTCTACTTTTCACTTCGACAGCGATAAAATAGTAAAAACAAATATCCATCCACAATCGATAATAAATACCACGGCGAAAAAATTTATAAATTTGGCGCCATATTTTTTTGAATAAACTGCTTGACACAGATAAAAATATTGACACCACGAATAAACGCCTCTGACCGTCTAATATCCGCGTCCAAACGGCCGAGCGCGGCGGACAGCATACGGTGCATATGATAAAGCGAGATAGACAGCGTCTATCCCGCTCAATCTCATTGCTTATGCCATGTATGCATCCAACCACGCTTGAACGTTTGGACGCGGCTAATATAGACGGCCATAGGTTTTTTTTAATGATTGCTAATTCAGGAATGAAATGAAATTTATTCTGTTTCCTGATTGGTTGATTTTAATAAGCCTAATATGACACACTTTTGTACAATGAGAAGATAAAAAAATATTATTTTCAATTTTTACGATCTTCACACATAATTTTTGCTAAACGGCACTTAATAACATTGGAAATTATCGCGTGCTTTGAAACGCCGTTCTGACTAGATTAAGAAACAATAACAGCTGATTTTCAGATACATTATTCTAGACTATATGATTGTTTATTTGATTTAAGCGATAGACGATTGCCTAAAATTTTCTCGATAGAAAAAAAAACAAAGTTGGGTCTTTATTTTCCTTCTTTTACTCAGCCTACTCATACAATACATTATTTTATGACACAATCAAGTTAATACTATAGTATTTTATCTCATCTATAATCTCACTCAATGAAATATAAATAAAACTTCTCTAAGTTAGGTATTTATCGAAATTTGTCCAAAAAAGCCATTCCCGTGCGCGGAAGGCATAAGCGTGTCTCTGTAAAAAGGGCGTTGTTGACTCGAATCAAGGCATCCCGTTAATTGCGTATTGACTAATGGGGCATATAAAAGGGCAACATTTTTACGGCAATGTGTGGTGCAGATACTTGCTCTAGCGTACAGACAAGTCAGCGTAAGACAGCAATAGTTGCCGGCCAGAAATTGCAGGATAATGTGGCCCATTTATAAGCCCCATAACTTAATAATTTACCTCTTTGGGGTATCCTGACGTTTTTGATGTGTCACAACATCTTTGGTCGAAATAGAAAACTCCCGTGACTCTCACTCAGACATATTAAAATATAATGAAACCGCCACCTCTTTGACCTCAAAGACGTAAGTGACCTGTTTAAATTATATTTGAATAAGTTAGTTATACGCGATTAAGTCCCGTTATGTAAAAATAATGTACAAAAATATTTATGACCAATCTCTAAGTTATTTTGTACTTGACCAAGATATATGCGGTATGTTGTAGCTTAACGAGAGCTTTCTAATGTGCATGCATCTCGCGCCAATCAGGAAGTACCTACTCATGTAGACACGGAGTAAGGAATCTGTACTGACAGTTGACTCTGACAACTTACTGATATCGCACCGACTTTTCATCACAGAATGCGTAAATGGCCTTAAATAATAAAATAAAAAACCAACCAAGTTATGGTTGAGATTGCTCGAGCGTTGTTTACGTTCGAAAAAGCATACTCGTATTAGGGCCATTATCTCTTCCAAATCAGCGCACCGCTCGAACTTATCGAATGGTAAACTTGGCCAATTATAACTTGCCATTACTTTTCCCCAACGAATTACCGAATACCCACGAATTTCGAGTAAACTTTATGTAAACTTGGTAACAATGGGGAGATTTTTTGGTTCTAAAACGAACACGAAGTTTTAAGTCAGCGAGCTCTTGGAACAGAGACGCTCGGCTATCGCTTAACGTAAACGTCGTTCGTTCGTGTACCTATTTCAAATATCTTTGTTAGCGTATAGTTTGTTTCACTTCAAATGACGGAAATGCACTTAACGTGGGATTCTACCACTTGTTTTGTTGCTAAATATGAAAGGAATAAATAACAAAGAGACGTCATAAAACTGACCGAAGTGTGGCGTGTACTGGAGTAGCTACTGTTTTTTCTATTCTCTTCTTAGTTGTGCACTCTTGAAAGGAGTGGTCGTCACGGTCGATATTTGCACCATCGCAGCCTTTGCAATGCGTCGCCATTTGGCTCTGTTTTTGGCGGAGTGAGAGCAACCATTGATTGTATCTTCTGTGACCGCTTTGATGAGGTCTGTCCATCGTGTTGGAGAGCGCCCACAAGATCGTTTGCCTTCGACTTTCCCTTGCACCACCAAACGTTCCGTTTGTTCTATTATTTATGCGTAATTATTGATAATGGTAGGTTTAATATACAAGTGCGATAGAGATACAGACATACAAAGTTAGTGTTTCGTGGTAGCCGCTCAGTATTTGGGTTCAGGTGAAATCGTTTAAGTATGTCGGCATTAAGCGCAATTTACACATGTAAGATGCAAGTTTCATTAAGTACATTGCAGTTTACCTAGGTCCTTGTACTGAGTTTTATCTATATCAAACTCTGCAATGCTGCATGCAATTTCTTGCGTGTGTAATTTGCGCTTAAGAACGTTTATAAAGAAGCGAGAGAAATATTGAACTGAATCCGAAATAAATAAATAAATAAATATAAGGGGACAATCTTAGACAAATCGCACTAGCCCCATAGTAAGCTCAATAAGGCTTGTGTTACGGGTACTAGACGGCGATATATTTAATAGATATAAATACTTAAATACATAGAAAACATCCAAGACTCAGTAACAAATATTCATGCTCATCACACAAATATTTGTCCTTACCGGGATTCGAACCCAGGACCACCTTCAGCTTCGTAGGCAGCGTCACTACCCACTAGGCTAACCGGTCGTCAAAATGTTGTTAAAGTTTATGTTGCCCTAATGATAGATTTTAATAATAATCAAATATTCCACACCAGTGACAGAAGATGTGGTCAGAAATATTACTATCCGAATTTTTAATTATTTGCCATTTTAATAAAAGGCATTTTTTGTTTCAACTAGAAACCTAATAATATTCGGTTTCCACGATGAGTATACTCACTAAATACAAATGTTTAAGCGAATTTAATCACGTATATTTTACAATATCCATATTATCTACCTTTTCATCATAAATTCATAAATGCATCATGTTTTATAATTATATGCGTAATTTAATTCCATTTGCTAATTGCTGTTTAAATAATTAGTGGACCGAAAATAAGTAATTTGCAAAATCTCGTTAATTGATACGATAGCCATTTGCATAACGAAATAAAACGTTAATACTTAGAAAGCTTCGTCGGCGTAAAGGATTAAAATTAATTGACGTTAATAACCAATTATTTAGCAATTCATATTTTGTAATTTCGTATTATTATGTATATAATAAGTACTAGATAATCCCGAAGGTTTACCTGGCTTTAAACAAAAATGAATGTTAATTTCTATAAGTTTGCCCGAGTATATTTACTTCAACTGTCCGTGGCTAAAATAAAGAAAATTTTGCTCTTGATTGGTTCAGGTATTGTACTTAATTTAAATTTATTTTGTGCCATCTTGGGAACTCTGTCGCACTTTTATAAATTCTTGCTCGTGAAGTTGTGAGGGATGAATGCTTAGTAATAATTATAAGCCATTTATTTCGGGAATTTAAAAGGCCCATAGTCACAAATAAGACTAACATACATACAATACAATTCTCAAATTAAAAACTAAATATTTAGATGACTAAACGGCGTGGCTCCGTTGCGTCGTCAAGTCCGGTGTAGAATTCGGTAGGTTGCCTCGGAACCGCCGAAACACGGCACCCTTCAGTCAGAAGTCAGTGATGGTCTCCAGCGGCGGCCAAAGTGAACAGAGATGCGTTTAGGCACCGATGAGACAGAATAGTATATTCTAGGACTAGGACATTACTTTTGTTTCACGTCTCTGAGATTTCTATATTGAAATCTGCGGGGCAACTAAACAAAAGCTATCACGGAATTACGTAGTTTATGAAATAAACTCAATAGAAGCCTTTACTTAGCATCCACGCAACACGAGCGTAATTTTGAAGGCAAAGACAAAACTTGGCAGCAAAGTTACAGAATTTAATGAGTTTGTAAAATGTTTTCGGGCAAACCCGATTTTAAAGTCACGGTCAACGTACAATTAGTTAACGCTGTTTCACAAAGAAGCTGTAATAAGTATAAAGAATAAGGTAAACGTACCGGTGCCCAACACTATGACACTTGCAATCTTATGTCAAAATAATAGAGCTGAAAAATAGGTGTCAACTATTAGGCATTAAGGTGTCGAGCATTGGGACGTTTACCTTACATTTGAAAGTTTGTCAATCCCACGTCAATCCGGACCAGCTTAACAGGACGGAGACGTGTTGATACGAATAGGTATGCATAGTTAACGTGGACATGTATATTATATTCGTACCAAATGGCATTGCTGTACTCTATAAAGTGTCATACTGTTTCCCAATAGAAAACGGACTAAAAAAACCATAGAAGCCTAAGTAGCGCCGCAAAATGGCCCCACAGAATGGGTGCCATTACCATTAAGGTGATTTTCCACCGGCGAGGCGAGGTGGGGCGTGGATGGGCGAGAATTGAAATTAGTATGGGACTTACTACCTATTTGCACTGAACCCGCGCGCGCGCGGTGGAAATAGGTAGTAAGTCCCATACTAATTTCAATTCTCGCTTATCCACGCCCCGCCTCGCTTCGCCGGTGGAAAACCACCTTCATGCGGGGTTGGGGGTAGGGTGTGGGTAGTTTGGGTAGAAATTTTTAAGGAGCTCGCATTCTTTGGTTTTTTCGTTCGCTGAGCAGTATGGCAATTTGCCGTCTCCCTCTCTAAACCAGTCACTAAATCGTCATTAATGGACTTTACCGATGACTTTATATAATCATGTTTACCTAACCTATACACAAATGTTTAGAGTTACTCGTGACATGCTTCGAACGTTTGTTTAACTCGTGTCTGTGACGTCAATAACGTGTATTATACTCGTAGCATTAGCCGACAACTAAGCAATATATTACGCAATGGTCTTGGTAAATAAGCCTGCGATTTAATTGCCACTTCTCCATAAAAAAAATATCATAAAAAGTCGAGGTCATTAAAAACCACATATTTAAAATTACTACCCCTGACAGTACCAATGTCAGGTACATTGGTACTTAATCTAGTTGAAGCTAGGCATGCTACTTCTTAACTACATACTTGCTAATTAAACACCACAGACGCGAAACTTACTACCACTGACATTACCACTGTACCCGCTAACTTTAGTTAAAACTAGACGTGTTACTTCCGCCAATACGCTCACAAGTTTATTCATGCAATCCTGGAGTTTATGTGAGCATCGATTTTTGCGAATCCACCTGCGACAAAACTTGGCAGATCCGACTGATATTTACGTTGGAGTCTTGCGGAGTGTTAGGAGTTACGTAAGGTAGTAGAGCGTGATTCTAAGGATGTCGGATGAAACGTTTTCAATAACTTTGACATTGTTTACGGCACTTTAACACGTTCAACGTTCAGTGCTAACGATTTCGTAGCTACGCTCGTAGCCGATTGCATGCGAAAAAAAATGTAGTATGTAGAGGAAAACGCCTACTAGTAAGAAAGATACTGCCCAAGATTTGAACTATTGGAAATAAACAAAAGATATTGAAGATTGAAGAATTCTCATCGTATTTATTTATTTATTTAATCTTTATTGGACAAAAGAATATCTTATAGTACAAAAGGTGGACTTAATGCTATAAAGCATTCTCTACCAGTCAACCTTAAGGCAAAGCAGATAAAATGTGGGCAGTGCAACTTAATTTAAAACAAAAACTCTATAACATGTCTAAGGATGCGATGAATAATAATATAGTAGAATACGATGCAATACAATATAATATGATATAACAATATATACCTATAATACATACATACACATACATATGAATATAGATGAAACTTACAAATCTGATAGATTATTTTTTATATCTGCCAGCAAAGAAATTTTGTAAGGACTTTTTGAAGACAAGCCTGTTTGGAGATTGCCGAATTTTGACAGGGAGATGGTTCCATAGGCGAGCTACTTGGACGGAGAAGGAATTGGACATAAAACCTGTACTTACGGTGAGGCGGAATAGATAAGGAAAGGTTGCCAGAGGAGCGAAGTTGACGGACTCGAGAGACACAGTAATACTGAAAAAGAGTTTTGAGGTATTCGGGAGAATTTGGATCGTTTAGAATGGAGAAGAGAGTGCAGAGCAAACGTATTTTGCGGCGTAGGCGGATTGGCAGCCAGCCCAATTGGGAGCGGAAGGAAGAGACATGATCATATTTACGAAGACAGAAAATGAACCGAATACAATTATTTAGAAGACGATCTAACTTGTCAAGAAGCTCTCCATTCAAGTCAGGATAACACACATCACCATAGTCGATTATGGGCAATATCAATGTCTGCACTAATAAAATCTTGGTTTTGATGGGTAAGAAATGCTTTAGCCTATTAAGTGCATGAAGCGAACCTACAACTTTCCGACTAACCTCAGAGATCTGTGGCCTCCAACTGAGAGTGTTGTCGAGATAAACACTATTACATAACTCTTTGACACTTTTGCTGTACGGGATAGGAGTACCATTAAGCACTACTGCTGTTGGATGTTTCGACAGAGAATTAAAATTAAGTTTCGCAAGCTGCTGAGGGCTACCAATGACGATAGCTTGACACTTGGACGGATTAACAAATAAGCCAAACTTCTCTGACCACCGCTCGATGTGTAAGAGATCCAGATTCAGCTTCGTATCCATACTATCCATACTAATATTATAAATGCGAAAGTGTGTCTGTCTGTCTGTCAGTCTGTTACCTCTTCACGCTTAAACCGCTGAACCGATTTGGATGAAATTTGGTATAGAGGTAGTTTGAGTCCTGGGGAAGGACATAGGATAGTTTTTATCCCGGAAATCATCCGCCAAGGGGATGAAGTGGGGGGTGAAAATTTTTATGGAGCAACGATATAAACGAGTTCCACGCGGATGGAGTCGCGGGCAGAAGCTAGTTCTTAATATTTCTACCGAAATCAATCCATTTTAAGGTTAAAATTACGAGCGTTAATGTCTAATGTCATGTTTCTAGTTCAAATATAGCTATGTTTGGGACTAAGTAAGTTTTATAGGTCTTTTAGAACTACAACTTATTTTAAAAAATTGATTAACGAACGTAACGCTTTTTTTACCAGTTTACCCACTTATGCTCAATTATTTAGTTTTACTGTCTTCAAAACTGTAACCTTTGCCATGCTAAAACAAATAATATATTAACTTTTTTGTGCAAGAATCTTTAAGGAATACGTGAGATTGTTGACGTTATGTTTTTCCTCATATTCTTACACCGTATTCGTACCGGGAACAGTAGCTTACTTAACCAACTTCTGGCTAATGTCAAAAACTATACGGAAAAGTTCCAAAACTACGGACTTAGTTACAATAACGAAAATGCGAAGCGACAGGGCAAACTTGTATAACAAACGTTGGCCGTCTGGAACTTCTCAATAATGGAGTGGCTACTTTTATTGATTTAGAGTACACACACACAAAAACAGTTAAGTTATAGGAGTTTTTGAACTATCAGCGCTATTGAAAATTACATTAAAAGTACAACCTTTGTTCATAAAGTAATTTTTTTTTTGCTTTCTAGCGATCGCGGTGCATATAGGATGTGAATTGAGTTTGGTTTTGTATTTTACGTGTACCTGGACTCATGACCTGGTAAAGGTCGCAGGAGTTCGCTGGGTGCGGGTAGCGCAGGACCGGTCATTGTGGCACTCTTTGGGGGAGGACTTTGTCCAGCAGTGGACGTCTTTCGACTGATGATGATGATGAGGTTCCCCTATTTTTAAGTCAAGAATAATTTCTGTGGATCAGTGTTCGTGAATGCATTAAATATAAGTTTTTTTTTTCATTTAAAGTGTAAATCAAATACCTGCCTTAAAAAAAACTGTACCTAGGTAATAATAAGTTTGTATAAGTATTTAATGCACAACTGAAAATATATCAGTAACGTATGTTTTATTTATTAAACATTGCAATTAAACAATCTTAACAATCTAACTAACTTTTAACAAACACCTTTGGAAGGAAAAACTTTGGTGCACTTAGTAGAAACTGGTAGAACTAAACCAATTTTGCTAGTTCTTGCAAATATTTGCTCGAAACAAGGGAATTCTTGTGAATCCTCCAAATAACGGAAACCGTAACAAGGAAAGAATTCCTGAGGCGAGAAACACTATATATAAAGTGCCTTATTAAAATGGAATTGCCATTATTTACATATTACGTTTAAAATAAGCTTCCGCCCGCTTCTGCGTGGACCGGGGATAAAAATCCATACTAATATTATAAATGTGAAAGTGTGTCTGTCTGTCTGTCTGACTGTTACATCTTGACGCTTAAACCGCTGAACCGATTGAGATGAAATTTGGTATGCAGATAGTTTGGATCCCGGGGAAGGACATGGGATTTTTATCCCGGAAACCATCCCTGGAGGGGGTGGAATTGGGGATGAAAGTTTGTATAACTACGATATAAACGAGTTCCACGCGGACGGAGTCGCGGGCAGAAGCTAGCTATCCTATATTTTCAAAATTGCAATCGGTTGAGCCGTTTAAGCGTGATTAAAGGCCTCCACACACCGAACGCGGGTCGTTCGCAGCGCGGGTCGGGCGGTATCTCTATCTCTTTCACGCAGAAGCGCGGCGTCTCTATCGCACAGTAGCGCGGGCCCGCGCTACTGTGTGATAGAGACAAGTGAAAAAGATATTAAATGCGTTGGTAGTGAGAGAGATAACTGCCAACCCGCGCCGCGCACGACTCGCGCCGCGCCCGCCCCGCGCCGCCCTCGACCGGCGCCCGCCCCGCGCCGCGCACGATCGGCGCCCGCCCCGCGCCGCGCACGACCGGCGCCCGCCCCGCGCCGCGCACGACCCGCGTTCGGTGTGTGGAGGCCTTTAGTTAAAAACGTCGAAACATCCAAACTTTCTCATTTATAATGTAAGTAGAATGGATTTTGTCCTTCGAAGATACTTTACTGCTGGTTTTTGTGACGAAATCACGAAAGATACAGCTCACTTTAAGTGAACAAATTTTAATCGGGTCACCGATTAAGCATAGTTATCACGAATCGCGGGATCAGGTTATAGGGACGAGTGATGAATGAAGATAAGACAGCAACAGAATTGCTTATTTAGGTTATGTAAGACATAAATAAGAAAACCGGCCAAGTGCGAGTCGGACTCGGACCTGTAGGTATATAAGTAATAACTTTAAAATTAAAAAAAATATTTTTATTATATGTTGTAACTAAAAATGTACGATTTTCGCAATTTTTCCTTTATCTGTGCTATAAGACGTTGCTTCGTACCAAATTTCAACATTCTGAGTTTACGGGAAGTACCCTGTAGGTTTTGATTCCCTTGCGAGTTTCGAAAATTTGCGGCATAAACGGCTGTATCTTTTGACTGCGTTGGCTTAGAAGTTTGATTTTTTCACAGCTCTAAGGGACAGTAGACCTGAGTATTTGGTATACATTTTAGCTTGAAGCTTCACGCGTTCCTGAGAAAAATGGTCTTGACAGACGGACGGACAACAAAGTGATCCTATAAGGGTTCCGTTTCTTCCTTTTGAGGTACGGAACCCTAAAAAAGTCGTAGGTAGGTAGTGCTTTGCTTAGTGTATTCCCATAAAATAAAATAACTAAGTTTGTATATACTGTAGTTACTTAATAACTACAGTACTATTCAAACGTACTTTAGGTGCCTTAAATACAATTATTAACCATTGGCCAAGTCAAAATGCTTGCGCAACATCCGTTTTAATGTGAGTTTCGTTTGCGATGCATTGCCACGGACAAACCAGTATAAGTATAACCTCTTGCGCAATTGAATTTTTATCATTCTCTATATGAAAATATACTGGGAAAGAGTACTCCGGGGGCAGTGTTTTGTAAATGTTGCTCAGCACAGAAACATCTGGTGGTTGCATCTGACCGTTGCAGACAACTCGCAACTTCGTCGTTCTAAACTTTGAAGGCCGTCATGTATAATATCTGTACAGATTTTTGAATCTGCATATCTGCGTTCAGCTTTCGTGTGGTGCAATGAAATGTGACTTCGGAATAGTTTCCTTAAAGGGAAAGATATACACCCTATCTTCAAGAACAATATTTAGGAGACGTATCTGAATTAGCATTATTTGTCTCGCTCAATCTTATTAGGTACAACACAACAAGCACCAATATATATTTTTTTCAATCCCATACGATTAGTAACCAGGTTCGCAAGCATAACGGAAAAAATCATATGTTAAATTTTATATTTTTATTGACATGACTGACTTCATTAGATATAAAAAATTACGCTATGGTTGCCAAGAATAAACTAGGTAGGTAGTAATGTTTACTTGGGATTGAAAAAAAAGTATTAAAGTATTATTGTTTGTATAAAAATATTATTGGTTGGGTACGCTATCGTCATCGGATTAACAATCACTTTACGCGACTGAACGGGAATTTACATCATGTTTATATAATATACTAGACGTGCCCGCGGCTCCACCCGCGTGAATGAATTATATGAATGTATTTGTCATGCATTATGTTCATGAGCCCTGCTTAGCCGTTGCTAAGCAGGGCTCATAGCCGTTGCTAAAGGCAAATATGAAATAATTTTCAAAGTAACAAACGCAGTGACAGTCTAACGATGAGATTCTGACGTGCCGGAAGGTTGGGTTGCGTACGTTCCATTTCATGTAAAATTCTCTAAACGCAATGCCAAAGCTCAGTTTTAATCATTATTATTTATAAACAGTATGCTTTTTTAGCCGAATCAATTGTATAACGATTATACTAATATGGAAATGTAGTCCCAGATATAATCAAATTACGTAAAATGGAATTTGCCTTAATGTGATTTGAACGTTAGCTGAATATTTCCGAAGATTTCCGAAGAATGGCCGACGTTTCAAGTTGTCAATGTTATCGAGATTTCATTACGTGATTGTAGAAAAAATACGCAACAGAACCGAGCCTTTATGCTCTTATTCTAAGGTAATAAATATCCAGAAAATTGATTCTATCATTTATTTCTCGTGTTACTTGTGTTGTTTTTGAGAAACGTGTCGCCGGAGATCGTGTTTTTGTAAGGCGCTATCTCGCTCGTTCTTGTTTTATCCTGTTCTGGTTTTTTCGATTTTATATAATAGATATTTAAACGTTATGGGATGGTGAAATAGTTATTTGTTATACAAGGGTGCGTGGTTGAACCACGAGCGAAGCGAGTGTTTCTAAAATAGAATCCTGTGCGTAGCGAGTGTTTCAACACACGAGAAGTAAAATACATTTTGCACTCGTGTCTAACTCAAAACTTTTCACCTCACTGTAGCGAGTAATGTGCAACATGCAAAACAACTTTAATTAATTAAAATAATAATATAAAAAAAAAATTAACAATAATAATAACTTATTTAGTAGAATTTTGACCAAGTGTGAGTCGGATTTTCCCATACCTTTTGAGACCCAGCGCCTGATGAAGGCAACAAGCAATTTTTAAAAGTTCTTAAATATTTATTTTATTCTGTTTTTAGTATTTGTTGTTATAGCGGTAACTCTTTTTTTTGTATTATGAGCGTTTCACGTTTTGTTATACAATACAATACAAAACAATACAAATATTCTTTATTGCTCACCAGACATAGTAGACAATAGAAAAATAGAGGTAAGTTAAACATAAACAATGGTAGACAACAGGCGGTCTTATCGCTAAAGAGCGATCTCCTCCAGACAACCTTTGTGTGGTGGAGACGATGCAAGCTAAGATATGATATGATGTTATCTGTCAAAAGCTACTTAAACACGCTCCAAGGTCAAATTACTTTCCCCACTAGCGGATAAAATGCGTTTTTGCCCACTGGTTTTAAAAGATAAAAGACGGCTTTCCGAGGCAGTGAGGGGAAAATAAATTCGTTGAAATAGTAGACCTAGTAGATTCAAGTAGTTACGTTAACTAGTATTAATTCAAGTAATAAAACCAGCAATGCAATATAATCTATTTGTCATCATCCACTACCGCTGGTTTTGTCAATTAGCAAATGAACAGAGCAGTACTAAGGATATTGGAGCAATTTTACCATGCCTCGCTAATTCCAAAAAGACGTAACACGTACGAGTTCCATACTAACTTACGACTTTTCGGTCAATAATGGCAATGTTTACCTTATTACTTGGGCCAGTTGGGCGCCGTACGTGAAATGTTGGTAATTACTTTGATGCTCTATAAAACGGATGCTCAGAGTACAAGGCTTGTTACTATTTTTGAGCAAGGTTACCCAACAGCAGTACTTAATACATTTTTGATGAAAAATAATTTACTTTAAAAACAAAGTTTTAACCGACTTCAATTTAGTACTCCGCCGAGCCACGAGAACATTTCCACATTTCTTTTCCAATTTACCACATGAACTGATTTCCGAGGGCAAATGGGTTGATTATTAGAGAAAAAAACCCAATCGCTGTATGTGGGCCGATAATATTTGAGGACTTCCGTCGATTCCACAAGGATCACCTTTGGCACTTCATTAGTTGCTATTTCAACGGAATCTTATCAGAATCTGTGATATACTTTTGTACTTTTATGTACATAATTGAGGAATTCCATAAGTCATCTGTGGTCTTCATCATCAATTCCACTCCACCAAATTTATGATTTCCGGGTGTAAATACACGAGTTATAATAGAAAATATCAAAATCACTACACGCGTGCCTAATATAATTGAGGAGTTCCCTCAATTCCTCATGGATCCCATCATCCAATTGAATTTTTGAAAAAATGGGACACCTGGAAGCATATACTTGCAAATAAAAATAAAAAATTACGAATCGGCTCATCAATGACGGAGTTCTGAGGTAACAAACATTTAAAAAAAAACAACCGAATTGAGAACCTCCTCCTTTTTTTTTGAAGTCGGTTAAAAAACAGGCAATTGGTTACTTTGTTATTTATAACTAAGTCCATTATATTCAGAGCAGTGAGGCGTATTTGCAGTGTCCAAGAGGCAACCGGATTGCTCGCGGTATTTGCTTAGCTCCCGAAGTGTTGTGGACCGCCCTGTGGAACCCGAACTGATCCTGAGGGGATTTTTTCTGTTCCCCCCAATTTCCACCCAGTCCAAGTTGGCTCAGTTCGGGTTGCACAGGGCGATTCCACAACGCTTCGAGCCCAAATCCGGTTGCCTTTCAGACACTGAAACCACGCGTCATTCGTTTAGCTATTAGGACATGCACAGGATATGCAAAAAGTAGACACCACATTCGGATGGTAGTCCAGTCAATGAACTGACAACTTGTATGGAAAAAATGACAATTTTGGAAATAATTTATAATAGCTTACTTTTTCTGTGTAACGTGTAACTTATCAATTAAATAGTTACCCAGCGACAGAATCCGACAAAATTTCAGGCATCAAAAAAATGATAGATTAACTAGCTTCTGAAAAGTCAGAAAAAATGTTAATAAACACTTTTGTCTTTATTTTGGTACATTTAAAATTGCTCTATAATATTCAAAATAAATAATACAAAAAAGACAATGCATGCTTTATTTAAATCTACATAATTACTTCCGGGTGGAAAGTTTGTCGGATTCTTGAATAGAGCATCTTAGAATAACATTTTTAAATAAAATCAACAAAAAAACGCTATTATAAATAATTTTTTTTCAAAACCGTATTTTTCCTGGAGTATGGTCTGTGTAACATTAGGGTGAATATTTAAAAAATTACTTCGCACGGATCTTACGCGATATTTATTGACCTTTATTTCGGACGTTCTCATGAGAACACAGCAAACTCAATAACCACAAGCATGTTACTCCTTTGAAGCGGTAAGCGTCCATTACTCCAGGCAAAATACGGTTTTGAAAATCATTAATTTATAATAGCGTTTTTTTTGTAGATTTCATTTTAAAATGTTATTCTAAGATGATTTATTAAAGAATCCGACAAACTTTCCACCCGGAAGTAATTATATGTAGATTTCAATGAATCATGCATTGTCTTTTTTTGTACGATTTATCTTGAATATTATAGAGAAGATGTAAATGAACCAAAGTAAAGCCAAAAATATTTATTAATATTTTTTCTGACTTTTCAGAAGCTAGTTAATTTATCATTTTATTGATGTCTGAAATTTTGTCGGATTTTGTCGCTGGGTAACTATTTAATTGATAATATATTCGTTACACATAAAAAATAAGCTATTATAAATTATTTCCAAAATTGTCATTTTTTCCATACAAGCTGTCAGTTCATTGACTGGACTACATGGGCCATGGTCTCTGCCGGTTAGTATCAGATACCCTATACGTACTTACCACAATAATGTAAAAATATGTAACGATTTAATCCTCTCATATGTACCGAAATCTTAATCCATTGACATTAAGAGCGATGGGATATATTTTTGTCTACGTATGTACGAAGTCCGTAGTGGTACGAAAAGATATCATACGAAACTGATATTTTGTAGGTTACCACGCATTATTCTTCGGTTCAACTATAATGTGTTATTACATTACAAAACAGCCAGCTGACGAGGATATGACAAATGGACATGACATGACGCGGCTGTTATAAAAATAAAGGACCTACGAGACAATAATGTTTCTACTTCCAGACCGGCTTCATAGTTCATGACTGTTTAATGTAGGTACTAGGTGTGAGTAGATAGGACTTGTAAAACACGCGGGTGATCTTAATGACGTAACACAAATTCGGTGTTCCGGGCTCTACGAACTATTATAGTACATTACTTACCAAGGGCTGTAAAAGAAAGAAAGCCCGAAATCGCAGGTATTTGTGACCCGAGCCGCAGGCGAGGGTTGTAAATATGCGATAGAGGGTTTTCATTCTTACTGCCCGTGGTGAGAACACAATTTTACGTCTTCACCTGGCCACAATGTGAGTTTTACCGTACGCGCAGCGTGCGGTTATACTCACATTATGGCCAGATGTGACGTAAAAAATATAACGCATCATAATAGACTGGCCCAATTATATTAAAAAAAAACTATAGCAAGTCGTCACATCACAGTAGATGCTTCTGAGAAAGAACACAAATTTAATAATAAGTCCATTCATATTTAATATCCTTACTAATATTATAAATGCGAAATGTATGTTTGTCCTTCTTTCACGTCGCAACGGAGCGTCGTATTGATGTGATTTTTTTGTATGGAGATAGTTTAGAAGCTGGAGGGTTGTCACTCTACATTGAGTTGTCATAGGCTACTTTTTCCAGCGGGAAAACATCTAATTCCCACGGGAAAATTCAATATGTTACATTTTCCTATAACCACGCGGGCGAAGCTGCGGGCATCAGCTAGTGATTTTATATGTATTGTCTTTCGTTCTTAGTTTAATTTTCGTTGTGAACTAAATCGGTTCAGCCGATGTTGCTCATGAATAAGTCAGTAAACCGAGTAAAGCGTGTCAAAAATGTAATTGTAACGTAGGTGTTCGCGTACTGAACGCCATCTAGCGGACACCTACTGAAGAGGAGGAGCCTTCAACTTGCGCCGCGCGGGGGCGCGGCGATGACTTGCTCACTTTACCATCCACAGGCGCTAAGGCACACACGCGATTTGACAACATTTTTATATAAATTCGCCACGAACCAAACTTGTAATTTCAAAATATTTCAAGCTAACAATAAATCAAATTGTAAAATCAAAAAGAAGAAGTTAATCATTGAAGAGACCCGTCTGCTGTTCCTGAATTACTTACTCACGCTACCCCTCAAACATTGGTCCTTCGAGCCGGATGCCATCAACCAGCGCCAGGATCAGCACACAACGGTCAGGTCATCCATCCTTTATCTTCTTCCCGCAAATCGCATTGTGCTAATATCGTGTCCATATATAACCTTTCAGTGTCGTGCACGTGTCGCGCGGTGCAGTTCAGCCGCCATTACGTGCCAACAACGAGTTTCGGGATAAAACTGTAAGTGCTCTACTACACTCTCACACACATTATGGTTACTCCAAAACTACAATTGTCCCCAAATTATTTAACCATCGACTTAAATGACTTACGCAACTTGACCAAAAGACGAGGCACAATCAAGAGTAAACTCACGTTGTTCGCTAAATATGTCGATACGCTTAATGATAATTTAACGAATATCCAAAAGGTTGAGTTACAGTTACGTATAGCAAATGCCACGTGTCTTTACAAAGACTTCGATGGGGTTCAGACTCGGATCGAAGAATTAGTCGAGGAAAGTGAGATGCTAAAGCATGTCGAGTACCGCGAAGAGTTCGAATCGCAATATTATCAAGCTGTGGCGTTGGCTTCTAGGTTCGCTGATGATAGCGGCAGTAACCCTGCCGCTGCCAGCAGTGATCCTGTGAGTTCTTGTCTAGTAAAGTTGCCTACAATCGCACTTCCGACCTTCGAGGGCTCTTACGAGCAATGGTTAGGGTTCAGGGACACGTATACTTCTCTCATACATAATTCTAAGGATATTGGTGCCATCCAGAAGTTCCATTACCTACGCGCAGCCTTAACGGGTAACGCCTTGCAGGTTATCAAATCCTTGGAGTTCTCCGCAGAGAACTATATGACAGCATGGGAGCTTCTCGAAAACCGTTATAACAATAATAGGTTACTCACACACAACTACGTAAAGTCGCTTTTTAACACGCAATCAATCAATAAAGAATCAGCAACACAAATTAGAAAGCTGATTGACTCTGTACTACGTTCCCTTCGTGCCCTGAAGACGCTAGGAGAACCAACGGATTCTTGGGACACCTTGGTAATTTATTTAATTGTCACCAAACTAGACGCGTCCACAGAACGCGAATGGGAGCAGTACAAGGGTTCAATCAACTTAAACCAGCATGATTCGTCAGTTAAAATAAATTTAACGGATTTGATAACTTTTCTACAAAATCGGGCAGATATGTTAGAATCGATTGCAGCCAATCATTCGAAAACTACGCACTCACATTCTCACGAACCAAAAAAGTTATCAAATCAATCGCAATCACACGCAACTCAAAGCTACGTTTCTAGCTCCACCGTTACACACACAAACAAATCCAGCTTCAAACGTGCTTCTCCTCGCATTTGTCAAATGTGCAGCGCTAATCATCCGCTTTATTCGTGCAATAGCTTTCTTAATTTAACTGTCACAGACAGAGTAAAGTTGCTTGACGATAAGAAACTATGCCATAACTGTTTGCGCTCTGGTCACACAGTTGACAATTGCTTTTATGGTCCGTGTAGGATCTGCCAGAAAAAACATAATAGTTTAATTCACAACCTAAGCAGTGACGGCGACGGTGCATCGACTTTGGCTGTTAACGGAAACAATAAGCCACCGGCGAGCGCCGTCCCCGCCACCTCGACTAACTATCACACACTTACGAGTCTTAATTCGCACACAAGCTCATCTTCACTGCAACCGGTCTTGTTATCTACAGCGCTAGTAGACATTTCCGATAGCAACAACACATTCCATAGGGCTAGGCTGATTCTGGATAATGGGAGCCAGCATAGTTACGTCACACAATCATTCGTAAACAAATTAAACGCACCTATGATACAGTCCACATACAAAATCACAGGCGTAGGTCAATCAATCACGCAAAGCACACACTCGTGTAATCTTAACCTACAGTCTATCACAAGTAACTACCACGCACGCATTAATTGTATGGTACTTCCTTGCATAACGGATCAGCTGCCGTCAGCTGCAATAAACACGCATTCCATAAAAATTCCAGACAGTATTCAACTCGCAGACCCTAATTACTTTAAACCGTCACAAATCGATTTATTGTTAGGCGCGGATATTTTCTGGGATTTGTTAAATGAATGTCGCATTCGTCTCGCAGAAGGGCCTTATTTGCAAAACACAAAGCTTGGATGGGTTATTTCAGGCCCTATTCATGGCAAGTACATGCCATTAAATAAAACAAGTTGTCATTTCACGCAGACATTAGACGCGCAACTTAAACGTTTTTGGGAGCTCGAGGAGGTTACTAAGATAGGAGACGGACTGACTGACGAAGAACGCGCCTGTGAACAGCTGTTCACGGCGACTACCACACGCAGTGACGATGGTCGTTTTTTCGTGCGCCTACCTTTGAAGGAATCAGCTGATTCGCTCGGCGATACATTTGATTTAGCTAAAAGTAGGTTCTTATCACTAGAACGTAAACTCGAGCGGCTCCCGGAATATAAACAGATGTACTGCGAGTTTATGCGCGAGTACCTCGAGTTAGGACATATGTCACCGATACACACTTACACAAAGCCTTATTGCTTTTTGGCGCATTTTGGCGTTTATCGAGAACACAGCCTTACAACACGCCTTAGAGTGGTTTTTGACTGTAGTATGCGCACAAGTACAGGCAAATCACTTAATTGCTTGCAATTACTCGGACCGACATTACAAAACGAAGTGTTTTCGATATTATTACGTTTTCGCGAAAACAAATACGTCGCATGCGCCGATGTGGCCAAGATGTATAGGCAAGTTCTTATACAGCCAGACCAGCGGAACCTTCAACTTATCTTGTGGCGAGAGAACCCTTCCGATCCACTAAATGTTTACCAGCTCAACACCATTACATTCGGAACCGCGTCCGCGCCTTTTCTGGCCATTCGTTGCCTAAATCAGCTGGCCAAAGAATGTCCGGACGAAGAGGTCTCTCGCACTATTTTAGAAGACTGTTACGTGGATGACCTAATTACAGGAAATAACGATAAACACGCATTAATTAACATCTGTGAAAAGGTCACCGACGTACTTCAGTCAGGCTGTTTCCCACTCCGAAAATGGGTGTTTAACTTTGACGTGTCAGAATTTACATCATCCAAAATAACGTCACGCGAATTGTGTTTGGGTGACAACTGTCAAAGTAAAACACTCGGTTTAGGATGGACAAATAACACAGATGAGTTTCATTACACCGCTAATATAGAACATGACACGACCCATATTACAAAACGCAAAATATTGTCCGTAATTTCACAAATGTACGATCCGCTCGGGTTACTTCAGCCAGCCATAATTATTGTCAAAATCTTACTTCAAAAACTATGGTTGTGCCGATTAGATTGGGACTCAGAGGTACCTGATGACGTCGCATCAGCCTGGCGTCGATACATAAACACGCATATACAACACATACATAGTCTTCGCATTCCTCGTTATGTAATGGGTGCGTATGCGCAATGCACACAGTTGCACTTTTTTTCTGATGCCAGCCAGGCTGCTTATGGGGCCTGCGCATACGTACGCACACATTCAGGAGATAACCAATCAATTACAGTACAGTTGCTATGCGCGAAGAGTAAGGTCGCGCCGCTTAAATCGGTTACTATTGCGAAACTCGAGTTATTAGGATCTTTGTTAGCTGCTAGGTTGTACTCAAAGGTTATTCAATCACTTAAGGTGAACTTTGATACTGTGACATTCTGGACGGACTCCACTATTGTTTTGGGCTGGTTACGAATGGCACCTCACACACTTAAAACATTCGTCCAAAACAGAGTGGCGGAAATAAATGAATTGACCGGGAGCGCGCGGTGGCTGCATGTGAGTAGTAAACAAAACCCTGCCGATCTGGTCAGTCGCGGCCTTGAACTTGACGCGCTTATCAACAGCAGACTATGGTTTAATGGGCCGTCATTTTTACATGAACCAGAGTCGAACTGGTTGCCTAGTACTACATCACGCACTTCAAAAATGACACATACTGATTTACCGGAAATAAAAACACACACAATTAACATGACATGCCAAGTCGACACCGACTTATTCCCATTCGACAGGTTTTCATCTTTTAACCGCTTACGGCGCGCGGGTGCTTATGTTTTAAGATTTATAAACAACACACGCATTATAAATAAAATGAATCGTAAAATAGGCCCGCTGACTGTTGACGAATTGGATGCTTCGGTGCAGCACTTGGCGCGTCTTTCACAAATTAAATCATTTCCTAACGAATATGATAACTTATCTAAAAACTTACCAAATAAATACACACGTGGGATAGCTAAACTTAACATATTTTTAGACACACATAAACTAATAAGGGTTGGAGGTCGTATTAGCAACTCACCTGGTTTCTCATACGACAAAAAACATCCGATCTTGCTTTGTTCGAAACACCGTTTCACACACCTTTTGTTTCAGAGTGAGCATAGACGGTTACTGCATGCTCCGCCCCGGCTTCTGCTTTCTTCCATCAAAGATTGCTGGTGGCCTCTCGGTGGTACGAACTTAGCAAAACGGGTCGTGCGCAGCTGTGTAACCTGCATCCGCATGAAGGGGAAAACGTTCACGCCTATAATGGGTAACTTACCTGCACAGCGTCTGGAACCCGGGGTTGTTTTTGCTCGCTGCGGTGTTGATTATGCGGGCCCGATGTACGTACTTAACCGTAGGGGTAGGGGTGCTAAACTCGAAAAAGCCTACATATGTTTGATAGTTTGCTTCACGACGCGCGCGGTTTATCTCGATCTTGTCACGAGTCTTAGTACCGAAGGATACATGCTCGTGCTGAAGCGCTTTATTTCGCGACGTGGTAAGCCAGACGCTATTTATTCGGACAATGGCCGAAACTTTGTAGGTTCTATGAAAGAACTTTCATCGTTCCTACAAAGTCACTCAGATGATATTGTTGATGGTGCCTCTAACGATCGTATAAATTTACATTTCAACCCGCCTTATGCTCCACATATGTCTGGATTGTGTGAGAGAGCTGTACAGTCATGCAAATATCACTTGAAGCGCGTTGTTGGTAACGCGCATTTAACTTTCGAGGAGTTCAGCACGGTATTAGCACAAGTCGAAGCCGTCCTGAACTCCCGACCCATGCATCCTATGTCCACAGATCCAAATGACCTCGTTGCCCTTAGTCCAGCTCATTTCCTTATTGGCCGACCGTTGACAGCGCCGCCCTGCAAGGACCTCACTGCGGCGACAGGCCGCCTCCCCCGCTACGAGATGCTGGAGCAAATGAGGCAGCACTTTTGGCAACGATGGTCGAAGGAGTATATCTCTGAGCTGCAGATCAGAACGAAGTGGCAGACACATGGCCAGGACATCGTTCTTCACTCGTTAGTTCTGGTCAAGGAAGATAATCTACCACCCCTCAAATGGCGTTTGGGTCGGGTGGTAGCTGTGTTCACAGGAAAGGACGGAGTGTCTCGGGTGGCTGACGTCAAAACAGCGGGCGGCCTTATACGCAGGGCGTTCTCCAAGCTCTGCCCACTCCTGCCGCAGCCTGAAAGTGACGCGGCACCAGCCACTTCCACATCAACACAACCACATTGAAAGCGGGTGCTTTCAAGGCCGGGGGCATGTTCGCGTACTGAACGCCATCTAGCGGACACCTACTGAAGAGGAGGAGCCTTCAACTTGCGCCGCGCGGGGGCGCGGCGATGACTTGCTCACTTTACCATCCACAGGCGCTAAGGCACACACGCGATTTGACAACATTTTTATATAAATTCGCCACGAACCAAACTTGTAATTTCAAAATATTTCAAGCTAACAATAAATCAAATTGTAAAATCAAAAAGAAGAAGTTAATCATTGAAGAGACCCGTCTGCTGTTCCTGAATTACTTACTCACGCTACCCCTCAAACAGTAGGTATGATCTGTACATACATACATACATACATACATACATACATACATACATACATACATACATACACGCCTTTATTCTCAAAAGGGGTAGGCTGAGCACATAAAAAGTATATTCCAGCGCCACTTTTAGCATAAATGTGGGTATAAAAGATCGACAAAATGTGATATTGCAGTGATAGGTGGCTAGCCCATCGCCCACAACACACTTCAATCGTGGTCCCTTCGTCGACTTTTACGCCACCCACGGGAAGAAAGGGGGTGGTGAAATTCTAACCCGGCACCACACGGGCGTATGATCTGTATGTTTGAATAATTATTTTTTTTACACCATCAATTCGTATAGTGATATTTTCTGATCACTAACTAACTCGAAATATATTTCATTAGAAAGAAATTGCAATAACTATTGATGGTGATCATACATACTCGTATTATGTAGATGGTTCGAAGGCGCGCCCCTCTATCTTAACTACCTATGAACAAAACAAATTATTTCGCTACAAGAAGGCACGAGACGCGCCCATGCGGATTGGACGTCTGTCTAGTCACCGCATGTTCGCTCATTAGAAACGCAATCTAAATCAAATTAGTCTGATTGCATTAACCCATTAACGGCTTATGTATTGCATGCGACGGAAGACCAGCGCTGGCCAACAGGCCTGCACCATGCTGAGTCGGGGCCTTTTCGTGGCATACCTGTTGTTTTTGTTTCTGTGTTCACTTTTGTTATTGTTTTGTATGTGTCACGAATAAACGTTTTCTATTCTATTCTATTTCTATATTTAACCTTTCATCATAGTAAATGTGCTCGTAAATCCAAATTAATAAAGGTAAACATTGTGAAATATGATTGCCGAGTACTTTAAAATTAATTGAATCGGTGCTCAGATTGTTGGATACTTTGTTAATGAGAGCCATTACGGCCGTGTTGCATTACAGTGCTCATTTAGGATCAATAATTAAACATTTACGCAATTCATCAGTCCATTGATGCGAATTTCCTGCTAAGAATCGGCGCTTTGAAAGCTTTAAAAGAGGAAGATATTGCCATCATCTTCTTCTGAAGTAGAAGTCAATGCAAGTTTGGCAAAATCATGAAAAAATAGTATACTTAGCATATTATTAAGACGCCGCATCTTGTGTCTGTGCATTTTACCTAGTTGTCACGGTCTCGAGTGAGAGGTGGGTTGAGTTGACACAGGCCCCGCTATTATTTAAGTAACTTGTTTGGAGGTCTACTTTTGTTGTTAGGCGTGTCGGGAGGTGAGGCGCAATTAGCGCGTTCTGAATAACAGCCAGCACGGCTATCACGGGACGGCGCGAGAGCTCTCTCGATTTTTCTCGCACTATCCGTCTCTCTCTTGTTAGAACACTTAGAACAAGAGGTATAGTGCGATAAAAATCGAGAGTATGTCGCGGCCATCCCATGACAGACGTGCAGCGTTGTGATAGCAGAGCTAAGAGGCGAGGCGGTTGTCTCGGAGGCTGCGTGGTTCCCGTGGGAGTAAACTTGGTCCAAACGGAACTCTTAAAAGTATACCTCGTTTTTATTTCCATTACTTATTTTATGGACATAGTAGCTGATGTCGTCGGAGAATAAAATAACCCCTGTACTATCGACAACACAGCTAACTGACCATCGGTGCACCTCAAGTGCATTGTAATAAGGTTCTATACAGGATGTAACAAAAATGGGGTATGAACCGATCAAGGGCTTAACAGGTATCGTGTTCTGAAAAGAAAAAACAGAAAAAAATATTTTTTGACGCGATTTTTTTTTACCTTTGTATGGAGTTTTGGCCGACTGGAGCGACAAGCTACATACAAAGGTAAAAAAAAAATCGCGACAATTTTTTTTTTTTCTGTTTTTTCTTATGAGAGCACGATACCTGTTAAGCCCTTGATCGGTTCATATCCCAGTTTTGTTACACCCTGTATAAACACAGGATGGTCAGTTAACAGTGTTGTAGTTTGTACAAACGGTATAACAAAGAGGCAAAAATATCTGACACGTCCAAGCAAGTCTAGAAAAAGTGTTGTGTCAGATAATTATGGGCGGTGTAAATCCTTAATATCCTTTACTACAAGTAAAGGATATTACAGGATTAATATTTATAATAATATAAATTAAGTGACTCTCTACTCTACTACATCCTTGAAATCCCTTATTTTACTGACAAACGTTTCACTGAATGCATTGCATGCATGCATTTTCGCCGAATTTTCATTTCATCGAAAAAAAACCTCAGAAACTTTTAACTTTTTAGAAACAGCTAAAAGGTAATTCTGTAGAACCTTTAGAAGTATTGTTTTACTCACTTACTTACCTTAGAAGTTATAAGGCTTAGGTTAGGTTTGTTTTATAACAACCTTGAAAAGTTTACTGTTTCGAAAATAAATGCGAAACATAGTATCGATGAAACGTTTGTGGTAAGACAAGTGTAAACCCTACGTCTCAAAAATCTATTCAAATATTGGTGAAATATTGTTTTATGATCGGGCGATCAGTTTTGGAGTTTATCACAAACTTCGAATAGAAACTACGTCTTTAGAACATTGGTATTGCTTTAATTGTGTAAGACACAGGATACTCCTAAAATGTCTCTATCTCATTTCCACTCAATTGCTCAGAGGTTAGCTGGAAGAAATCCCTCTAATAAGGGAGGCGAGAAAGGGATAACCTCGGCTTTGTGCATGTGTTATCTTTTCTTGAAATAACTGTTCTGTTCCATCTACAATAAAGAATTTACATACATACATACATACATACAATATGTGTCTATTTAATAATGAGATAGGGCACAGCGAAATGACATTCCGCTCAAATATGGAGCAGCCCAACTGGGGAAGTACCTCCGCCTTGCAGAAGACCACAGCCATAATAACACTACTACTTGCTCTGCAGTAGTGTTGTGTTCCTGGAGGTGAGCAAGGTCGCCAGAGCTCCCGAGGATGCGTTGTGTTGAGAGCGAGGGAATTTGTTCCTTCAGCTGTCAACCCGGCGAATCCTCAAGCATATCAAGGCTCGGCAACGCCCATGTTACTCCTTTGGAGTTGCATGCGTCTATAGGCTGCGGTGTCCGCTTACCCTCAGGCGGGCCGTACGCTTGTTGGCCAACGTCGATGTATAAAAAAAATGTCAAGAATTCCTATTTTACACTCAGTTTATTATAATAATATTTTATTATACCACAATGCGTACGGAACGACAAGACACATGCAAAATTACAAATGTCGTCTACACTTACACAATTTACACAGACGTAAGATAATGCATAATGATAATGCACCATGAAATAGTTCGTGCAGCATATGGGACAAAACCTTTACATAACAGTTCAACGTATCTGTCCGCCTATCGCAGGTATTTCATTCAGGTGCCTATAATAAAAATATCTAGATTGGACAGTAGATGTAAAAAAAACAAACCTTTCAGTAAAACTGAAAATCTTCTCAAACCAAAGGATGTGTGTTGCCTGTGCCCATTACAAAAGGTTTAGACCAAGGTTTTTAACTACATATTTAAAGCGAAACCCCTAAGTCATAACTACTATTTATTATTATAACTCTGTACTGTGATGATGATCAAACAGACAAACTGTTCCGACTGTTTTGTGAGACCATGTTAATTACAATGTTTGTATGTTTATTAAATAAATAAACAATAATTATTATTGTTCACAGAAACTATCTGAAATATTTTTAGCTCGGAATGGCTCTGTCCCTCGCCACAGTTTAACGAAGCCTTAAAACCTCTCCAGAGCATCGTTCAGCTGAAGTTTCCGAGCAAAATATTTAATGTGTCATAAACAACTGCCCTTTAGGCATCGCAGTTTTACTTGCAGGGCAACTTAGTATTAACTTGTACTGTCGGCGTCAAAATATATATTTCCGGACTCTGGTGTCGTAAGCAATAAAATTTCTTGATAATTGCATTAAAAAATATATGAGTTTAACCTCCAAAAATAAGTTACCTCTGAAATAAAATATATACCTTCCAGTTGCCCACTCTGTATTAGCCTTGAGGTTAAGATCCGGACACATACCTTTGAATAAACTTGCGTTCCTAATGCGAAAGGTTGCATCACCAAACTGCCATCAATGAGTGTGGCATTATACACACACTTAAGGTGGTTTTCCACCGACGAGGCGTGGCGGGGCGTGGAGGGGCGAGAATTGAAATTCGTATGGGACTTACTACCTATTTGCACTGATCACGGGCGCGCGCGGTGGAAATAGGTAGTAAGTCCCATACTTATTTCAATTCTCGCCCACCCACGCCCCGCCTCGCCTCGCCGGTGGAAAACCACTTTGAGTCCCATACTAATTTCAATTCTCGTCTCGCCTCGTCTCGTCTCGCCCCTCTGGTGGAAAACCAGCTTTAAGTTACTACCTATTTGCACTGAGCGCGCGCGCGCGCGGTGGAAATAGGTAGTAAGTCCCATACGATTTTAATTCTCGCATCGTCTATTCTCGTCCCGCCCCTCCGGTGGAAAACCAGCTTTATTATGTTTTATCTAAAGTGACCGGAACGCAGACGCGAGAAGGGACACTATACATAAGAGATTTTATTAAGGCACTGGTCCCACCGCCGGCTAGTAAGCTAGAAAAGTTGGGCGAGTATAGCATTACATTGCGGATCTGTAAAGGTCGATTGATCACACTGTGCCTGGTCAGCACGCAATGAACCGTTACTCGCCCAACTTTTCTAGCTTACTAGCCGGCGGTGGGACGAGTGCCAAAACTGGGGGGATGCAACCACAATTTGGCGCACCCACTATCTAATGAAACAAAAGCTTGGCATAGACAATATAAACATGTAGCAATTGGATTAAGTATTAAGTAGAAGAAGGTAAGCAAGTATAAAGAGTTCAAAAACTGTGTTCGCTTCGCTCGCTCGTTTGATTAGGTATATTGAGAGTTTCAAGTTTATTATATAAGCAAAACGATTACTTTTCAGGAGAGCCAAAAAACTAAATCACTTTTTTCAGCCTTCACCGATCCATTTATTATTTTTGTTGTGTTTTGCATGATATTACGTTCAATAGTCTGAAAACTATTAAATGTGGCCTAACGCCTCCTTAACCTTGAAGTAAATATCCGATAACTGTGGGGCTTTAGGGGCGTAAAATAAAAAAAATAATCTATTAAAAATATTTGACGTCAATTGGACCTTCTGATGAAAACGTTTTTTAAACATTAAAAAATATACAAAATGCTGGCCAATAGACTGTTTGTTTTTGGTGCAACATTAATGCTTGTAAGTGTTCCGTAGTCAACAAGGAACCCTTCTAGTTTCGCCATGTCCGTCTGGCCGTCCGTCCGTCCGTCTGTCCGTCCGTCTTCGGCTTAGCTCAGTAACCTGTAATTCGGCATGGGTATATAAATCAATCACGCCGACAAAACAGAAGAATAAAATCTTGAAAAAAATTTTTTTTGGGGTACCTTCCCTAAGCTAAGTGGGGATGTAAATTTTTTTCTCGTTAAATACCCCAATGGCTGCTACTGGGAATGTGAAAATTAAAAAAATCGTGGCAGTAGTACATATAATGAATTAAAAGGAAAACTATCACGGGTAAGTAGGCATAACTAGTTACCGAGTAATAATCGACAAACTTAAAATGTACTTAGAAAGGCTAACTTTCGTACAAATTCGGCCGACGCAACCATTTTAGTTGGCGCGCGCGTGTCGATGTAACTAAGAAAGACAGGCAACTACGGTACCCTACACTGCGCGTGGCCCGACACGCACTTCGCATGCTTTCGTTGAGATATCCTTGTTAACTCAACAAAACGGAAAAACGGTGTGTCAATAAAAGATATGTCTACTCGAACCGATAAAAATATTTCAAACTTAACGAAATGTTTGAAACGGGATTACCCAATATCGTGTAATTCCGGTTCTGCCAACCTTATAAGGTCATGCGTCATTTTTATGTACGGCCCGACCGTAACCGAATATTTATATTGTCTGTGAACGGGAATCGGCCTTTTTCCGGATTTATATTATGGGTTCCTATTAAAAATAATCGTAAGTCATTTTTGTAACGTTTGTACGTGACTTTTCAGTATTACTTAATAATCTACACAATTTCCAAATTTTATTTTTCTATAATAGACGTTGTTATAATGGAACGTTTTAGAAATTATGATATTTCAGACGATAGGCTGTTGAAATTACGTACCATATAAAGGTGCCTACCATGCTCCAGTGCGTTCAGAATGAGACCCAAGTATACTCTGCCGGAGGCCGACAATGGCCTTCTGGATTTTTAAAATTAAAAATACCACAGCACTAATTCCTGCCGGTATACTCAATTTAATATGCGGAGGCCCGATGCCTGTTTAAATTAAACAATGAAGCTCATAATGTTTGTCTTTTGTTGCCTAATTTTTTTTACCTGAGCACTTCAGGGGCGTGTCGGTGCATGCTGCATATAAAAAAACACCACGCCAAAATAGAATTTTGCCAGGTATTTTTTGTTATCTCTAATCCTATTGTTATCGCTAATGACCTCCTCAAGTGGCATCGGGCCTTCGCAGATGAAATGAAGTATTGACGGGGTCCCACGGCCCGTGTTATCACAGGCCTGCTCCCTTATTCTGTTACTTGTGCTCACCTCAACGCTCACTCACAAATATATCTTGACACCGCAATGCATAGTAACTAAGCGTAGGTAGAGGTCTACTTTCGTGACGGGTGACCGACGGGGCGAACCGCATTAGCGCGTAGCGAATAACAGCCCAGCAGCCCCCCTATTCTCTAATTTGTTTTAAGCTCACCTCAATGCTCACCCACAAATATATTTTGACACCGCAATGCGAAGTAACTAAGCGTAGGTAGAAGTCTAGTTTCGTGACGGGTGACCGGCGGGGTGAGCCGCTTTAGCGCGTAGCGAATAACAGTCCTGCCCCACTATTCTGTAACTTGTTTTAAGCTCACCTCAACGCACACTCACAAATATATCTTGACACCGCGATACGTAGTAACTAAGCGTAGGTAGAGGTCTAGTTTCGTGACGGGTGACCGACGGGATGAGCCGCATTAGCGCGTAGCGTATAACAGCCTTGGCCGGATCGTGCCGCGCCTGTGGACGCCTGTGCGCCTGATTGCGTCTCGCGCCGAGCCGTTCCCATGGCGTATGTCGGCCTGTTATACCGGCCTGTCGTTACCGCCTACCAGATCGTTCGCCTACTCCATAACGTGCGTGTTAGCGCACGCGCCGCAGCTGGTGGAATCAATGAGTTAGAACAGACGCAGGCGCACCCTTATGCTGGGGTCCCACGGCCTGAATTTTCACCGGTCAGGCCAGACGTGACGGTTCCCATTGTCAGTCTGGCCTGTCTTGGGCACGAGCACGGGCATCCTCAGGCGTCAGGGCAGGCATCATCGGATGCGAAGGTTCCCACCGCCCGTCAGTCCTATTGGTGAGGTAGGGCACAGCGAAATGTCATCCCGCTCGAATTTGGAGCAGCCCAACTGGGGAAGTAGGTACCTCCGCCTTGCAGAAGACCACAGCCATAATAACACTACTACGTGCTCTGTAGTAGTGTTGTGTTCCTGGAGGTGAGCAAGGTCGCCAGAGCTCCCGAGGATGCGTTGTGTTAAGGGAATTGGTTCCTTCAGCTGTCAACACGGCGAATCCTGAAACATATCAAGGGTCGGCAACGCCCATGTTACTCCATGGCATGCGTCTATAGGCTACGGTGTCCGCTTACCATCAGGCGGACCGTACGCATGTTTGCCACCGTCGTATAAAAAAAAAGTCCGGCCTGGCGCAGCATGGCCTCATGCAATGGGAAATCAGGCCGTGGGCCCCCGACTTTTACCTGACTCACAGGTTTTCTCCATAAAGTTTGGTGCTACCAGGCTGCACAAAGTGTGATGCTTTTGCCGCACTTTGTTTTGTCTATCAAGATTAAAATTGTAAGTTTAGAATCAAGTTTTAGTTCAATGTTCAATTGTATTTTTAAATAATTATATTTTTTTTTAATAACAGTCACTTCATTACGTACCCATCATCCTCTCTATCATCTTCAACATAATGTGTAATGAATACAAGCCAGTTTCGTAATAGTACTGACATAATATTTTTCGTGTTGTCTCACGGCTTCATTTCGTCATATTAGAAATTGGGAAGAAAGTTAATTATTCTTCCAGAAACTCATTAGTGAGTCCCGGACTTGGCGAGTTCGGGGAAACTTGCAGTTCTTTTCAGCGAAAAAGGAATTTGGCGTGGGAGTTAATTTGCTGAGGTTATTAATACAAATAATAGATGTAGCAACAGAGAAATGCATTTTAATGAACGAACTTTTTGCAGCTTAGTCATATTTTTAGTATGAGGTATTTTTTTATTATTATTGAATTTTGAAGTTGATGAAAAATTTTTTTTGGTTATTTTGAGTATGTTTTTTTTTATTGAATTTTTAATTGAGGAAAAAGTTTTTTTGGGTGAAATATTGTTATGCATTATAAAGAGGTGAGTTTGTAAGTATGTAGCTTGTAAGTTATATGTGCAAGGTAATCGCGGTAACTACTCACACGACTTAATTTTTTTTCCAATCGTATATACAATGGACCATTCGGATAACCAAAGGCTATATTATATCCCGTGGTTTCTCTTTAGCACATGGTCCAACCATATGTTAAAGAGTGATTGTGTCACGCGGACAGGTCAAACTCAAAAATTTACAACTCATGAAAAATAAATATGAGTACGTCATAAAAAGAAATTATAAACGCGATATATATATTTGCCCAACATGAATTATTAACGTGACATAGATAATTCCATCATAACCGTACCATAACCCAATCAACCATGAAATTCGTACAGGGTTATCGCTGGGAACTTTTATTGGAAAATGTGCGGCAGTCTTAATAAATCATAAGCAGTAGCGACGTGACTTATTCGCAAAAAAGTAAATTTTTTTTGAGAAATAAATTCTGCCGGCATTTGCCATTTTTGTGGATGTTTAACTGAAAATAGTGAAAATATTGCGGAGAATTATTTTAAGGGGAAACACGCTTATGCCTTCCGCGCACGAGAAAATGAGATGCAACACTCTTCGGGAAAGGCTTTTTTGGTCTCGATAAATACCTAACTTAAGTTTTATTTATATGTAATTAAATGAGATTTTAAATGAGATAAAATACTATAGTATCAACTTGATTGTGTTGTAAAATAATGTATTGTTTGATTAGGCTGAGTAAGAAAAGAAATATATAACACAACTTTGATTTTTTTTCTATCGAGGAAATTTTAAGCATCATGTATCGATAAAATCAGATAAACAATCATATAGTCAAGAATCATATATCTGAAAATCAGACCTTATTGTTTCTTAATCTAGTCAGAACGGCGTTTCAAAGCACGCGATAATTTCCAATACACAGACTTAAATATCTTGGTATAGAACACTTCGCACTTATATGTCATAGTGATTTATAATGTCTTTGTTTTCCATCAATTTTTAGAGGTTTTATTTTCTATTATGTTTGTTTGTATTTAAAATGAAATTTAATATTGATAATATTCCAGTTAAGTAAAAGAAACCAGGCTGTTACTTCAAAAAATTGTTTTTTTTTTGCTAACTACTGTACTCTTCCTCGGTACACACTAGGTCTTACGTGATAAATGACTATCTTTGGCCTCATTTTAATAACTAAATGAATACAATACGTACATATTGTAGGTACATATCTTTCATTGATGAGTAGTCCAGGAGACATAATACTAAACATGTATTCTAAGGGGTAACCACGTAACGTACGTTAGGTAGATCCAACTGTCATTTTTTCATATAAAAATTGTCATTTAGGTCAACCTAACGTACGTACAATGCGTAACGTGATCGACCTGCTGGTTGACATTTTAAAGTGTACAATCAAATATCTAAAGCATTTTGACTGCTTTAAAAGCAGTAGGGCAAAACATGGTAGTTAAGGTTTAGCACAATTTGCATACCGCAGGGATAAAAATGAGTTTCAAGGGTAGCACAACTGGATGTGTGTTCATAGACAATTTAATGTATGCATGTAATTATCGCCAATTGACTTGTTTATTAATAATTGTTGCGGCCGTAATGGTTCTGGTTCTTATATTAGGGAGGTAATGAAATATTGAGCAATCACTATATAAAACACGTGTTACCATGCAATTCAGAAAATGAACAATCGTAAAAATATAACAAAGAGACGTAACACAAAAATAACGTAAAACTAAAAACACCCTAAATGAAATAAGATTCAATAAAACAACAAAAAAAAAAACAAAATGTAGTATCTTCGCTGAGGCGCGAACTCGGACACTCAGCGGCGCTACGACGCCGAGTGGTACTGCGTGGCCGTTAGACCAAGCAGAGGATACCGGATTATGCGAAAACAGTAGTCGGTTTCAGCGCGATGAGCCAAATAAGTTTTCGAAAGCAACTCATATGTGGGATACAGAATCCTTATCCAAAAGGGCGTGTCTCAAAGACTGTAAACAACGTAACACAGTACGTGAGCTCACACAAATTCATCTCGAGCACTAGTCAAATATTAAGACGTTAGAAATGTAAACAAATTACTTACCCCGTGTCCGATAACATTTATATACACAACAATTATATAAAAACAACAAATATATCCGAATAAAATAGCTTAAATCTTCCAAGAAACGGTAAATATCATAAAATTGTTAACCGCGTACACAGTGAGATGCTCCTGACCGAACGGATTTCTCCGCCACCCTCATTTCACGAAAATGTCAACATAGTGTCAACGACTAAATAATATTATCTGCGTTTTGTTATACCCGTAGCGACATCTATGCTGACCAGGAGGATTAGTCATTCCACGGCTTATGGCCATCCCATCACTATTGTGGAGGTATATGAGCGTGTTACCGAATCTTTATTGATCTGAAGATTCACCGTGTCGACAGCAAGAGACAAACGCGGGCACTATCGACACAGCGGGTCCCTGAGAGCTTGAAAACTTTCACCAAAAGATTAGACGATGCGTGAAAACCAACGACAGCTCCTCGCCTATAATAAATTATGATGGAAAAGAGAACTTTCTGCTCATACGTTATACTAAAAAGTTCCATAACTTGACGAATCGACTTTGTAAACGCTATGAAACTTCGCCGTAACAATTTACTATTCGACTGAAAACTGATATTTTATTCGCAATACTATAAGGTTTGAAATAAAACGCGTACGAAATTGGATGCGGTTGGAAAGTTGGCACAATTTTAACAATATTTTATTGGTATGATAAATTTAAGTTTAAATACGATGCTATTTTTATGTTATATGAGTTCGTAAATCTTGTTCACGAATGGCCACATAACGGGTTTAACCTATTTTTAAAGTGGCAATTGTTCAAATAGACATTAGAACTTTTTCTATTTAATTTCAGTGTTGAACAGACGAACATATTTGACAGCAATAAGTTAAAGACAAGAATAGTTATCCATTCGTTTGCACTTTGACGAAAGTACACTATGTTCTGTGTCTGTGCAGTGTGCACTATTTGAAATAAAAAAATATAAAAAAATTTTTGCTGTTTATTTCAGTAAAAAAATATAAATTTCAATGATGATTACTTAACTATTAAGCTTAAATAACAAAAGTTTTTTTTTTTTTCAATTAGTTTATCTATGCGCGACGGAAAGGCTCCTATGCAGTTAAATTATAAGAACTGATCTTATACGATCACAATACCATACTTTCCTTTCTGTCACACTTATTGCGATTTGTATACCATCTCGCTTGGATGTGTTATTATTATTACCATATCTTGTCCTGAGTAGGTATTATAGGTTCATGTACAAAACCTAGTCGTTGTTACAGTCACACGCACCCACACAACGACCGCTATAATCACATTTAGCCGTGCGCAAGAATGAGTTGAACTATCTCTAACTTCATCTTCATATATGTGGCGTCACTCCTGTCAGCTGTCGAATCTGACGTGTTCTGCATCGCGCTATAGAAGTTTCATAAATCACTTTGCATATATATAAAATCCAAACAACCCTCATTGGGACTTCGGTCCCTGAGAGATCTCTCTATTGCCGTGACTTCTACATCTACATAGGCCTGCCCCAAAATGTGCCAGTGATCGGTCCTGCGCTACCCGCATCCAACGACCTTTACCTAGTCATTATCACCTTAAGGGTGGTAGACCCACTCTGCTTCTTCCGGTACGTGGTCGCCACTCGATGATCTTGGTACATTAAAAATAATAAAATAAGAAATTAATCTGTGCAGTAAGTAGGCTGCTTACTTATCTTATTGCTGCATAACACATAGCTATTTTTTTTTGTATAAGATTATGTTCATTGTAATAGTATTTTTACGCTTGATTATTATCACTTTTTTATTTGATGTTTTTATTACGTAAATAAAAATAAAAATAAATATTTGCGGACAATCTTACACAAATCGACCTAGTCCCAAACTAAGCAAAGCTTGTACTATGGGTACTAGACGACGATAAACATACTTATATACATTAATAAATACTTAAATACATAGATTACATCCATGACTCAGGAACAAATATTCGTGCTCATCACACAAATAAATGCCCTTACCGGGATTCGAACCCGGGACCTCTAGCTTCGTAGGCAGAGTCACTACCAACTACCAACTAAGCTAAACCGGTCGTACGTACAGAGTCAATTACATGTTTCAGTCATCATCATCTTCCTAGCGTTATTCCCGTTTGTGCCCCTAAGGAACCCGGGGTCCGCTTTGACACCTAATCCCATGATTTTGCATAGGCACTGGTTTTACGAAAGCGACTGCCATCTGACCTTCCAACCCAGAGGGAAAACTAGACCTTATTGGGATAAGACCGGTTTCCTCACGATGTTTTCCTTCACCGAACGTACTCGTACGAGCCGGGATTCGAACCCACGACCGCCGCTTGACAGCCGCATGCCTGAAGCACTATACTACGTAAAATATAGATTGATCCCTATGACAGCTGTCATCTCAGTACAATTTTACGTTTTAAGGTTATAAATTGTACTGAGATGACAGCTGTCGCAGGGCTCAAGCTATATTTTACGTAGTATAGGCTACCGTAGCTCCACGTACATGTTTGAGTGTTGCATGCAAATAAATTCTAATGTTACCCGCTAGTTTTAAGTTCACTTGTAATTTTTAGGCTTACCGTGCCCAAAAATTATAAAATTGTTTGTTCAGTTTAGTCCTAATTTTATTTATTTTTGGGGCTCTTACTGAAAACCAGCGTCACGGTTCCGTGACAACATGCTGAGTGAGGCTCCCGTTTAGCATGTAATATAAGGTTACCTTTTTGATTGCATTTCTTTTTCCGTGTTTTGTGTGCTAAATAAATTAATTCTTATTCTTATTCTTATTCTTATAATAATCTAGTCTGGCCTCCACATTTCTTCAGCTAAAGGTTTACAAGTCTCAATATAAAATACCCTTCGCAAGTTCGCTTACACCGAATCTATTTGGATTGGGGCCAACAGTACGAGATAAGCAATTGGTCGACTCAACCTATCTCACTCGACAATTGCATTCGATATATCGTCTTTGGAATAAAATATCAGCGTCTCCCGAGTTTTAAGGGTTTATTTTTGTCCTTGTTCAATTTGCTTCACAAATCGTTGTTTTGATTCTGCTTTTATTTACTTTGTAGAAAATTCTCAAAGCCATTTTTTTTCATGTATTATTATATATTTACTTTCATTATTGGACTGTAATTTAGACATTCTAACTAACAGGCGTGAGGCAGGCACAGGCGGATATGGCGGGATGACTTGAACGCGTTTTCAAGTGATTGGCCAAGGATTACGGGGGACAGAGACGAGTGGAAATCCAGGAAAAGGCCTTTGCCCAGCAGTGGGATACTCCAACAGGCTAATTAAAAAAAAAGTAATTCATAAAAAAAATACTTTCGTGATTAGTAAAATATTGGTTTTGCAAGCTAGTGATGGAATTTTTGATTTTGCTTTATTAGTAGATTTTGATAGGGTCTATAGTCAACACTGTTTTTACCACTTTTATACAAAATTTGAGGATTTGAACAAGCTACCTTCTATCATACGCGATACGCGGCCAGTCCGTCCTGTCTCAATTAATAGAGCTATCGGAATCTGCTCGGTTCAACGAAATTTTCAACCAGTTTGTTCTTTTACGCCTTACAAAAGCGTACCTACACGCAATGCTGTTAGACATTTTCTATTAGAGTAGTCTCTGCTAGTAATATAATTTTAGTAGGTATGTGCTTGTCCGAGTTTGCTAATCAAACTCAGTGTTGAAACTAATATAATGCCATCAAAACACTAATACGCGAATTGCAGTGCATTTAATACCGCTGGGTTATAATGTTACCCAAATTAGTTTGCAAAACTAATATTCTTTTCACCAGTATCGACTATGCTTGTGGTTATGTGATGCAATATTAAATTTCTCAAACATGCAATGAAATATTGACTTTGTGTTCTTCATAATGGGCTTCGAAGTGTCACGTTTCGGGCGCAGCGAGAGGAGAGATCCGTAATGGCATTTCATACAAAATTGGAGGCCTAGGCCTGCAAGATGGTCTTTTTTAATTTCCATTCCACAACTTGTGGCACAGCTTCATGGCGTTCAGCCATGAAAATTAAAGTTTGATTTCTTGGAGTTTTTTTTTATTACATGTTTGAGAAAAGCACTACCTATACGTACTTCGGCGTGAACAAGGGTTGTCAGCCTCATAACAACTATCCGTACTATATGTACTCGGCAACCCCTTACTTCCCGGCCCTATGTAGTAATGTACTATTAGGCGGATATGCGTGCATTGACGATATTTAAAGTTCATACAGACTTCGATTTTCTGTCGACATTGCTAAAATTAAGGGCTATAAATAAAAATAAAATAAATAAAAATACTTTATTTCAGACCAATTGATCCATAGTGTGTTAGTAACAAGTGACTTAAGACTAATTAAATTTGGTTAGTAACGCAAGTATAAAAAGACAGTTCTTAAATAACAAATTGGGCAACGCCCTTAATCTACCCAATCCAGTAAGACAGGATTGGACAGTCAAACTTCCACGATATTGCCTGTAGAATGCTGTTGGCACTTGCTCTCACCCTGGCTAATAGCGAGGCTATCTTTTTTCGCATGATCGCCTGGAACCCGTCTACACGGGTTTCGGCGAACATGCCCGAAGCACTACACCTCCTCGGCAGTCCCAGCAGCATTCTAAAAGCATTATTGTATTGCACGCGCAGGGCGCTATAGGCTCGCTTTGTGTACTTAACCCACAGGCTGCTCGAGTAAAAAGGCTATTTAGCCAACATTTTGGTTAGACTCAGCACTGTAGTAAGCAGCAGTCTAAACTGCGTCTCCGCTTTCATTATATAATGCCATTATCATCCTTCTAGTGTTTATCCCGTTTGTATCCTAAAGAATCCCTGTGTCCATTTGGCAACCTGGGTCCACTTGGCCCTTAGTCCCAAGATTTGGTGAAGGCACTAGAAAAATAATAATAATTGGGGTTTCTAAATGATGTGTTCTTCTATTCTTCACTGAAAAGCTACTTTAAAATATTAATTTATAATACATGTACAATATCTTTGAAAAAACCCAGTACTGTGGCTCCCTGATATACTCGATACTAGATTAAGAGTAAACCGGAACTAACTACCTATATTAAAACTGGCAACTTATATTCATACTTTTAGCGATTGCCCCACTGATAGCCACCTCACATCTCATAAACCTCTTGTCTCGGTACTATGAAAGTGGAAAAAAAGGATCTCTACTATAATTAACAGTCTATAAGAAAAAAATCTTTAAAAGTTTTCATATAGTTTTTAGTCACGTCACACTATTGGTGACGCTTGATAATTCAACGGAGCAAAGTTCTTCCTTATGCTTGGTGATGTTTAGTTTCAAAAATAATTAAGAAAATTCTATAAAAAAATGCCAAAGCACTATAAAATGTATTTACGTACTTCATACCCTTCTACCGATCATCGCTGCGGGGTCCTTTTACAGACTAATTAGTCCATCGCTCATGCTTCATTTGATAGACGTGAGGCTCAATTTTTGTAAAACTTGATATTGAGATTTTGTTGACCGAGTGAAGCGAGGTCTTAGGTTTAATAAAGGTGTTGACAGGAAAAAAAATCTTACTTTATGGAATTTTTGAATAAAGATGACTAGAAGATTTTCTTATTACGAATTTGATGATTATAAGTCAAACATGCAAATCTTGGCTTGAAAAGGCAAGTCGCACAATGACAATTCGAAGTAAACTAGCTACTCGTTTATAATTTGACTACATGCCCGCTCTCGTATTGTAAATAAAAAAGGCAAATTTGTGGGATAAAATATGCCTATAACCATCCAAAAAGTCCATTCTACACGGAGGTGAAAGAGAGATTACCCGATACATACAAACATACAAAGCTACAATTTCACAGACCGTCTTTATTACTATAGACTAGTCTGTCCAGCTTTACTTCATCCTGAAGTACCATTCTTCTAATGTAAGAATTTTCAAAGAGTAGTTCCTGAGATTAACCCCTACGCACAAACTAACAAAGCTGGAATCTCCCAAACTTTTCCTCTTCATAATCTAATCAAATATGAGTATGTAGATGTACATGTGTATCGTGGTTTAGTAGTTTTAGTACCCATTGAACAAGCAAACAGCTTAGTTCGGTACGTACGTCTATTAGTGTAAGATCCACTAATCTGTCTCCGTGCTGTCTGAGCTGAGTGCTCAGACTGAATGCTCATTCAGTCTGCTACATCACTATAAGTCGCAACTCCATGACAGAGTCATTGTGACATACGATGTTTCGACATAGCGCTGCAATGTGCATCAGTGACGTACGTTTAATGAGGTGTGAACCCGTTGATATCAAACACTAAATGTATACCCGATTAGTATGCAGGTACGTGAAATCATATCAAAGTGCAAATTAGGTTCACAGAGATTGCTTCATATTTAACTGTTTCTCATCGAACTGTTTTCCCTATTAGATCCTAAAGGTTTCCAGGATCCGCAAATTATACTATTGACGAAGGACTGGTTTTTGCAGAAGTGACTGCCATCCGACCGTGCAAATCAAAGTAACTAGAACAATATTCCGATATTGATAAGTTATCACGGAATCCCGCAAAGTAACACCTGATTCAACCAACAACCCAAATTGTACACAAGACTTATTAAACAGACTAAAGCAATGATGTTAAGTAATCTGGTCAAGGAAAGCCAATTTTTATGAATGTAAAAAATAAATTGAAAAATCGCTGAGGTTCGCGTGACAGTAGGGAATATGAAGTGTTATTCCTTTATAAAAGAAAGGGACAAAAATGCCTCCGTAAGGGCACCAATAAAGGTTTATCACAATTGTATTTCTGTATTCAGGTATGTTGTAAAAGTGGCTGGCGGTCACACCGACGCGTAACGGGTTTGTTTTCACGTATAAAGTGCACAAGCGGATGATTCTGAGAAGTACAAAACAGAAGCAGCCCCCAACTATGTGTTTCACGCACTTACTTCCTCAGTTGGACTCAGGTCAGGTCTATCTGAGTTCCCCCCCGACGTGCTGCCACCTTGTTGTGGTGGGGGGCTTGTGTGCTCCTATGATCCCCGAGGCAATACCGGACAGAGCTACCCATACGGGAAGGCGAGGGGGGAGGAGCCAGACTAAGAGCGGCACAAGAGGGCGCCTAGTTGCGCAGAGGGTGAGGGGTTACGAGGAAGAAAACCTCTTTAAAAATTACCCGTGGTAGAAACTCAACAGAAACCACTTAGGACGAGGAGGGTGGTTCCTAACCGAACCAACAGGGGGCCTTCGCCAGGTCTCTCTCATACTGTTAGCCGCAGCATTCTCTCAACGACCCCCATCGTCGGCGTTATGGGGATACGAGAGATGCCAGCCAGATGGCGCGCGGACCGGGGGCCATGCCTTTATTGGCCGGGCCAAGGGGAGTTAACCCCAATAAAAATCCACAACTCCCAACGTGAGGTAACTCCGCGTTGGGATGCTCTTTTTAGAGCGGCTGGAGTGGTTACTAGTCACCTAGTCACACGCTGCGGAAAAACCATCGGGATAATGGGGATCTCTGTCTAAAGACCATCGGGCCTTTAGTTCTCCCCAACTCGTGGGAATAGAATGGATACTGAAAATAAAATAAATAAAAATATGAACGATACATCTAACAACACTGGCGACGAATTGGAAATTGATGATCTGGCGGCGGAAGTGGGCACAATAGTGCGCACCGAAGCCACTGACCCGAGCGCGGCAAACTGGCAACCGGCAGTTCAACTGAGCCGGCTGACAGAGACGGAGACGGAACTATTAACTCGTGGGAAAAGAGGGCGCATGTAGACGACATGAGGCCGGAAAATGGGCCCAAAGTCAATTCGGCTTGCAGAGGGAGGCCCGTGGTACAACCACGTGGGATCAAGGGCAGAAGGTGTGGAGACGACGGAAACAGCCTGGCGACTATCCCCGAGACGAGGGAAATGAGTTCAACCATAGGTCCAAGCGACTCTATCTTAGAGGTCATTATAAAGGAGTCTCACGCTATAAATGAGGAAGCTCGGAAGTCGAAGAACCTTAGTGGGAAGGACCACGACCGCATCAATCGAGCGTGCCGAGAAATTATGCTCGGCGCTGAGAACCTCCAATCACGCGAGGAAATGGATGAGATGCGCATCCTTAAAGCGGATAATAAGAAGATGCGGGAGCAGCTGGCCCATCTCGAGGCGGAAACCAAGGCTATGAGGACGGCCTTCTCCAATAGGAGGGCCGAGCCTCAGCCAGAGCCGACTGACGGCCAGCTCTCAACGCTTTTAAGAAGTGCACTGGCGGAGATGAAGGAGGAGCTTAGGAGGGATATTATCATCAGCACAGGCGAGAGGATGAACGCTCGCCTGAACGATATCAGGCAGCGTCTGCGTCCTGAGCCGATCCTCCGCCCCCCGTTGGCGGCGGATCGAAAAGCAGCTGAAGCGGCCGCCTGACTGGCAGAGCAATCAGCGGCTCGCCCCTCGACGTCGGCAGACGTTTGCGCCTGCTGCCCCTAAGGCCTAAGAAGAGGGACCCTCCTGCGGGCTCTACTCCCCCGTCGCCGGCTACTCAGCCGACGGCCGCACCTCCACGCCTGAAACGCCCGGACGCAATTCCACCACCACTGCCACCTCCGCGGCCTTCGGTGCAGCCACAAACTGAGGTGCAGGAAAACGGAACTTGGGCCGATGTGGTTGGCCGAAATTCCAAAAATAAGGCAAAGAAGGCGGCGATGAGGGCTGCGCCGACACCGAAACCGAGGAGTCGTGGACTGGCGGTTCCCTCCACGGCAGGCATAGTGGTGGCCTTGAGGCCGGAATCGGAGGCAACGTACGCCTCCATCCTCACTAAGGTGATGACGTCGTTCGGACTTGCAGAGGTCGGCCTGGAGCACGTGAGGGTGCGCAAGACCGCCGATGGGGCCCGAATCTTAGAGGTCTCCAACGCGGACGGCGGCAGGGCGGCTAATTGCCTCCGCGAGAAGCTGGAGGGCCTCATCGGGGATGACACAATAGTTTACAGGCCCGTCAAGATGGCCGGCCTCAGGGTGTCGGGCCTCATGGAGTCAGTGACACCTGAGGCGGTGGCGGCGGCAATTGCCACTAAGAGCGGGTGTGGTGCAGAGGAGGTGAGAGTCGGCTCAATCCGGTCTGCCGCCAGCGGGTCTGGTTCGACCCTGGTGAGGTGTCCCGTGGTGGTGGCAAAGAGGGTATGCGAGGGAGGGAGATTGGTCATCGGCTGGTCCAGTGCTCTGGTCCAGGCCTTGGATCCGGCTCCGTTCCGGTGCTATAAATGCATGGGAGTGAGGCATACCAGGGCCACATGCCCATCGGAGGTGGAGAGGGGAGACCTCTGCTTCCGATGCAGCAGACCGGGGCACAGAGCGGCATCCTGCTCGGAGGCACCATTCTGCGCGGTGTGCCACCACGGCAGACGGCCAGCCGGACATATAATGGGGGGTCAAGCTTGCAACCCCCCACAGGTGAGAGGAAGGCCGAACCCCGCCCGGACCACGGGGCACGGTCATAGGAATGCCGAACAGGCTAGGGAGAGACAGCAAATGGATCTCTAATGCCAGTACGCCCATTAGAGATTTTACAAACGAATGCAAACCACTGCCCCCGCGCTCTGGACCTCATAATGCAGGTCATGGCGGAATGGGGCGTGTGTGTGGCAGCGGTCGCTGAACCGTGGTGTGTCCCTCCTCAGCCTAACTGGGCGGCGGCGTCAGACGGGACTGTGGCCCTAATTGTCCCGGCCATTGGGGCGTTCCCCCCCCTTGTGGTGCTGGACAAGGGGCCTGGCTATGTGGCGGCCAAATGGGAGAGTATGGTGGTAGTAGCCACATACTTCTCCCCCAACCGGCCGCTCATAGCCTTCGAGGGTCACCTCGAAAATTTGGCAAGGGTGCTGAGGAGGGAGGCGCCAAAACCGGTGCTTCTGATGGGGGACCTTAACGCCAAGAGCGCGGCTTGGGGTTCCCCCGTCACGGATGCGAGGGGAGAGACACTGCGGGACTGGGCGGTGACAATGGGGCTTGCCGTTGTCAACCAGGGGCGCGCCAATACCTGTGTACGGTGGCAGGGGGGGTCCATTGTCGACATTACGTTGGCAACCCCTATCATCGCCGACAGAATTGGGGACTGGCGCGTCCTGGGGGAGGTAGAGACCCTCTCCGATCATATGTACATCCGGATGAGGGTCTCCCCGTCGCGGGCAGCCCCGCCGCCTGTCCCAGTCAGGCGCCGCGCTGGGGGTGGCTTCCCGCGGTGGTCGCTCACCAGCCTCGATAGAGAGCTGGCGGAGGAGGTGGCCATCATGGAGGCTTGGTCCGAAGGCCCGCGGGGCTTGGACACGGTGGACCGGGCAGTCCGTTTCCGGGCGTCATTCACACGGGTATGTGACGCAGCGATGAGGAGAGCGAGGCGGATGCCTGGTAAGGACCAGGTATACTGGTGGTCGCCGGAGATCGCTGCCCTCGGCACGGCCACTAACGCAGCCAGGCGGGAATTTACGAGGTGTAGGCGCCGTCGAAACTCCGCTGAAGAGGAGGAGGACCTGCGGGTGGCGTTGATAGCAGCCAAGGAGGCCCTTACAGTGGCAATTGCGAAGAGGAAAGATGAAGCTCGCGAGAAGTTCATCTGCACGCTGGATAGGGATCCATGGGGACGACCGTACAAAATCGTGCGGAATAAAATGAAGCACGCTCCCCCCATGGATTCCCTGGAGCCGGAGCTCCTCGCGAGGGTGGCAGAGGGCCTCTTCCTGGCGGCGCTGGCATTTGTGCCCCCGATGATGACGCTCCCAACAGAAGAGGAGGTTGCTGGTGAGGACATTCCGGGGGTCGACGATGTGGAGATACTTGGTGCGGTCGTCAGGCTCAGGTCCTGCAAGAAGGTCCCGGGCGCAGATGGGGTGCCGGGAAAGATCATCCCGGTGGCCATGAAATACCTGGGCCTTCGCCTGCGGGAGCTCTTCGACGACCGCCTCAAGGAGGGGGTATTCCCCAGGCCGTGGAAGGAGGAAAGATTGTGTCTGCTGCGGAAGGAGGGTCGACCAGCAGACTCTCCTTCAGGGTACCGCCCCATTGTCCTCCTAGACGAGGTGGGGAAGATGCTCGAGCGAATAATCGCTCGACGCATCTTAAAATACCTGGAGGACGCGGGCCCGAACCTTAGTGAGAGGCAGTTCGGGTTCCGAGAGGGGCGGTCGACGATCGAGGCACATTGAGGGAGTTCGCAGAGGTGGCAAAGGAGAGGGAGGAGGGGGCCATAGCGGTGTCACTGGACATCACAAACGCCTTCGGCTCCCTCCTATATTATGAGGTAGGTATGAGGTGATACGGGAGGCACTGCGTTACCACCGACTGCCTCGGGAGGCACTCGGTGGTAACGCAGTCGCGTCGTAGAGCACTAACCTCTCCGACAGGTAGTGCCCCACGATTGCCCTCAAGTAGGGACTTGAGGGCAATCGTGGGGCACTACCTGTCGGAGAGGGTAGTGCTCTACGAAGGAGCGGCGGGTCGCCAGGAGCGACGGATGGAGTGCGGTGTTCCCCAGGGTTCGGTGTTGGGACCCCTGCTGTGGAACATCGGCTTCGATTGGGCGATCCGCGGGACTCAGCTCCTCCGAATGGTCACCATATGTTACGCGGTCGACACGATGGTGGCCGTGAGGGGGAGAGAGTATAGGGAAACCCTGAGGAGGGCGGCGGTGGCCGCGGAGGTGACCGTCGGAAGGATTGGCCTCCTGCGTCTTCTACCAAACATAGGCGGCCCCAAGGCCCCGTGTCGGCGCCTCTACGCCAACATTGTGCGGAGCATGGCGTTGTATGGGGCGCCGATATGGGCGGGTAGGCTGAAAAACAGGACACGGGCCCTCCTCCGACGACCACAGAGAGTGATCGCCCATAGAATGGGGCAATGTTACCGCACAGTGGCAGGAGCGGCTGCATGCGCTCTCGCCGGCACTATGCCGTGGGAGTTGGATGTGGGGCTGCTGGCAGAGCGGCATAAGGAGCGGGTGGAGGCTAGGACAAGTGAGGAGTGCCTAGCCCTACAAGAGGTGGAGGCGAGACGGCGAAGGGCGGTCGAGCGGGAGCGAGATCGCTGGAAAGGGCTGCTGGAGGATTCCCCGTATGGTACCTGGACCATAAGGGCACTCCTCTCGCATTTTGAGGGTTGGCTTGACCGCCAAAAGGGGAGCCTTACATACAGGCTGGTGCAGGTAATGACTGGACATGTTGCTTCGGTCATTACCTGCACAAAATAGGGAGGAAGGAGTCGCCGGTCTTCCCCCATTGCGGCTTCGACGACGACACGGCCCAGCACACTCTAGTTGTGTCCTAGCTGGGCTGAAGAACGCTGCGAACTGGTGGCAGCCATTGGGACGGATGACCTCTCACTGCATAGCGTTATAGGCTGTATGCTGAGCAGTGAGAGGTCCTGGAAGGCAATGGAGGAGTACTGCGAAGCAGTAATGCAAAAAAAAGAAGCAGCGGAACGGGAGCGCGAAGAAAGTGCAGATGCGCACCCGCTCCGGCGCAGACGATTGGGAAGAAGGCGGCGTCAATACATAAACCGCCTTCTCCCCTAGTAGGGCCGGTGGGCTGGGGACCCACCACTTAAAGCCTTACACGTCTGGGGGAAGGGTTGATGCGTTCCAATCCTTCCCTCCTTCGGCGCGAGGGTGCCCCCGGTGAAAAGGAGCCGGGGGGACGTCGTGGTAGAATGCTTGCGATCCCATGGCGTCCCCCTATAACGGCAGTGAAGGTGACGCCGGTGTGTTTTTAGTGGGTAGGCTCCTCCCCTCCCTCTGACTAGCAGAGGGGGTTGCGGGAGGAGAGAGTCCCACATAATCCCCCAAAGGGCCTCCCCAGCCCGGGGGGTATGCGTAATGCATTTTCACACCGTCAAAAAAAAAAGTCTAGCTGAGTTTCTTGTTGGAATCTTCTAAGCGAGGCTAGGTTTAGTGAACCAGTGATAAAACTCTCAGTAGTTTCGGTAGAAGCCGCCTCAACCAACCTCACTGGATCACAAACTCTTGGAGTACTGCAGTATTAAAACCGCTCGTGTTGTTGTGCCGGAGGTGACTCCTAGAATTTTCAAATGTAAAAATAAAATACTAGGATATAGAAAAAAAAATAAGAAAAGCAAAAGAACAAAACAAAATATCAACCACTAGGAGCGAATTAGTTCCTGGCTCAGGTATCGTCATTCAAATTTACAAAAAAGTACGTGACACACATTTAATGTCAAATCATGTTAATACAAATTTAAATAGTTAATAATAATAATTTAACATGTCAAGTCAAGACTCATATACTCTTTACTGAGTATAATGGATCTTCCAAGAAAAGGTATTTAAGGCGGCGTCTAAATGCTTCGTCAAACAGTTCCAGTCTAAGAACAGCGGGCTGTCGCTCGTAGTAGGTAAGCCCAATGACACAATGTCCGTGAAGTTAGCGTAACAAGTTCCAGCAGATCAAGTTTTTGTTGGAGTTCTAGTCGCATCCAACATAGTTCTATAGTTCCTGATACTTTTTAGAAATAGTTCTGGCCGCTTACCAAAAAAAAATGGTACTATGGTTTTCAACCAAATGATATGCTAACTTCGCGTAGCATATCAATTTCTTCTGAATGGGCTAAAAATTAATATTCTGCCTTTATACAGGCTTCACAATAGTTCCTGATACTTTTAATACATAGTTGTAGCAAAAAAAAACAAAAAAAAAAATTAAATTATACAATGATATGCTAACTTCGCATGTGATATGCTGATAGTTTCTGAAGAGTTCTAGGCTTATTTAAGGACTCGATTAATAGCTCTAGCCCTGAAGAGTACAGAACTCTGGAGTTCCAGCCTATAGTGTCACAGCTAACACTTTTGTTTTTCGATTTTGTCATTGTACTATAGGATGATGAAATATTTTCAAATGACACCAGCTCGGTTGCAAACAAAAAATAAAGCTATACCTAGTAGGCAGAATAGCGAAATCAATATCTTCTAGCCTGTTACAATCATTATTGAACTAAGAACATAAATTGTATCCTTGTAGAGTTCAAACAGATGATATGCTAACTTCACATGTGATATGCTGATAGTTTTGGATGAGTTATAGGCTTGTTTTTGACTTTAAATAATAGATCTAGCGCTGATGAAAAAAGAACTCTGGAGTTCTAGGCTCTACTGTCATCCTTAAATAAAAAAAGACAACAAAATGCCGATTTCAACTATTTAGGATGTAACAATTTTATGTCAAGCAGAAAATAAATGTCATTTTGTTAAATTCATACAGATCATACGCTAACTTCACATGTGACATGCATATAGTATTCGAGGAGTTCCAGGTCCATATTTATAATATGTTGATAGCTCTACAACTGCGTCATGGAAAATATACGAGTTCTGTCCTCTACAATGACTGTAAAGACGGAAAAAAAATGTTTTACAAAGTAGAGGTCGTCATTTTGAGTTTTGTAAGAACAGGTGTGATATGCTGACATTTTTCGAGGAGTTCTAGGTTTATGTTTATATTATTTTGATAGATCTATAACTGCGTACTAAAAAACAAAAGAGTTCCAGGCTCTACGTCATCTGTGCAGGTAGAAAAAGGGTATCTTGTAAGCTTACAGCCGAAATTGAAGTTTGTCTCCAATCAGGTGTGCTATGCTGATATTTTTCGAGGAGTTGCAGGTCCTAATCAAGACTAATCTTATAGCTCTGTTACTGTTCTTTACAGAACTCAGGAGTTCCCGGCTATATGGAGTATTCTAGCGTACAAATGTATTTTTTACTAAGAAGCGGTCTAAATTTTGAATTTTGTAACAAACAGGTGTGATATGCTGATATTTTTAGAAGAGTTCTAGGTCTAATTAGGTATTGTTTTGTAAGATCTATCAATGCTTCTTTTAAAACAAAAGAGTTCCGGGCTCTACGACTTCGGTGCAGGTAGAAAAAGGGTATCTTGTAAGCTTACAGCCGAAATTTAAGTTTGTCTCGAATCAGGCGTGCTATGCTGATATTTTTCGAAGAGTTCCAGGTCTCAATTAAGACTTTTCTTATAGCTCTGTTAATGTTCTTTACAGAACTCAGGATTTCCTGGCTATATGTAGTATTCTAGCGTACAAATGTTTTTTTTTACTAAAAAGAGGTCGAAATTTTGAGTTTTGTAACAAACAGGTGTGATATGTTGATATTTCTAGGAGAGTTCTAGGTCTAATTAGGTATTCTTTTGATAGCTCTATCAATGCTTCTTTCAAAACGAAAGAGTTCCGGGCTCGACGACATCTGAGCAGGTAGAAAAAGGGTATCTTGTAAGCTTACAGCCGAAATTGAAGTTTGTCTCCAATCAGGTGTGCTATGCTGATATTTTTCGAGGAGTTCCAGGTCTCAATCAAGACTAATTTTATAGCTCTGTTACTGTTCTTTACAGAACTCAGGAGTTCCCGGCTATGTGGAGTATTCTAGCGTACAAATGTATTTTTTACTAAGAAGCGGTCTAAATTTTGAATTTTGTAACAAACAGGTGTGATATGCTGATATTTTTAGGAGAGTTCTAGGTCTAATTAGATATTGTTTTGTTAGACCTATCAATGCTTCTTTTAAAACAAAAGAGTTCCGGGCTCTACGACTTCGGTGCAGGTAGAAAAAGGGTATCTTGTAAGCTTACAGCCGAAATTTAAGTTTGTCTCGAATCAGGCGTGCTATGCTGATATTTTTCGAGGAGTTCCAGGTCTCAATTAAGACTTTTCTTATAGCTCTGTTAATGTTCTTTACAGAACTCAGGAGTTCCTGGCTATATGTAGTATTCTAGCGTACAAATGTTTTTTTTTACTAAAAAGAGGTCGAAATTTTGAGTTTTGTAACAAACAGGTGTGATATGTTGATATTTCTAGGAAAGTTCTAGGTCTAATTAGGTATTTTTTTGATAGCTCTATCAATGCTTCTTTCAAAACGAAAGAGTTCCGGGCTCAACGACATCTGAGCAGGTAGAAAAAGGGTATCTTGTAAGCTTACAGCCGAAATTGAAGTTTGTCTCCAATCAGGTGTGCTATGCTGATATTTTTCGAGGAGTTCCAGGTCTCAATCAAGACTAATTTTATAGCTCTGTTACTGTTCTTTACAGAAATCAGGAGTTCCCGGCTATGTGGAGTATTCTAGCGTAGAAATGTATTTTTTACTAAGAAGCGGTCTAAATTTTGAATTTTGTAACAAACAGGTGTGATATGCTGATATTTTTAGGAGAGTTCTAGGTCTAATTAGGTATTGTTTTGTTAGACCTATCAATGCTTTTTTTAAAACAAAAGAGTTCCGGGCTCTACGACTTCGGTGCAGGTAGAAAAAGGGTATCTTGTAAGCTTACAGCCGAAATTTAAGTTTGTCTCGAATCAGGGGTGCTCTGCTGATATTTTTCGAGGAGTTCCAGGTCTCAATTAAGACTTTTCTTATAGCTCTGTTAATGTTCTTTACAGAACTCAGGAGTTCCTGGCTATATATAGTATTCTAGCGTACAAATGTTTTTTTTTACTAAAAAGAGGTCGAAATTTTGAGTTTTGTAACAAACAGGTGTGATATGTTGATATTTCTAGGAGAGTTCTAGGTCTAATTAGGTATTCTTTTGATAGCTCTATCAATGCTTCTTTCAAAACGAAAGAGTTCCGGGCTCGACGACATCTGAGCAGGTAGAAAAAGGGTATCTTGTAAGCTTACAGCCGAAATTGAAGTTTGTCTCCAATCAGGTGTGCTATGCTGATATTTTTCGAGGAGTTCCAGGTCTCAATCAAGACTAATTTTATAGCTCTGTTACTGTTCTTTACAGAACTCAGGAGTTGCCGGCTATGTGGAGTATTCTAGCGTACAAATGTATTTTTTACTAAGAAGCGGTCTAAATTTTGAATTTTGTAACAAACAGGTGTGATATGCTGATATTTTTAGGAGAGTTCTAGGTCTAATTAGGTATTGTTTTGTGAGACCTATCAATGCTTCTTTTAAAACAAAAGAGTTCCGGGCTCTACGTCATCTGTGCAGGTAGAAAAAGGGAATCTTGTAAGCTTACACCCAAAATTGATGTTTGTCTCCAATCAGGTGTGCTATGCTGATATTTTTCGAGGAGTTCCAGGTCTCAATTAAGACTATTCTTATAGCTCTGTTAATGTTCTTTACAGAACTCAGGATTTCCTGGCTATATGTAGTATTCTAGCGTACAAATTTTTTTTTTACTAAAAAGAGGTCGAAATTTTGAGTTTTGTAACAAACAGGTGTGATATGTTGATATTTCTAGGAGAGTTCTAGGTCTAATTAGGTATTCTTTTGATAGCTCTATCAATGCTTCTTTCAAAACAAAAGAGTTCCGGGCTCGACGACATCTGAGCAGGTAGAAAAAGGGTATCTTGTAAGCTTACAGCCGAAATTGAAGTTTGTCTCCAATCAGGTGTGCTATGCTGATATTTTTCGAGGAGTTCCAGGTCTCAATCAAGACTTATTTTATAGCTCTGTTACTGTTCTTTACAGAACTCAGGAGTTGCCGGCTATGTGGAGTATTCTAGCGTACAAATGTATTTTTTACTAAGAAGCGGTCTAAATTTTGAATTTTGTAACAAACAGGTGTGATATGCTGATATTTTTAGGAGAGTTCTAGGTCTAATTAGGTATTGTTTTGTTAGACCTATCAATGCTTCTTTTAAAACAAAAGAGTTCCGGGCTCTACGTCATCTGTGCAGGTAGAAAAAGGGAATCTTGTAAGCTTACACCCAAAATTGATGTTTGTCTCCAATCAGGTGTGCTATGCTGATATTTTTCGAGGAGTTCCAGGTCTCAATTAAGACTATTCTTATAGCTCTTTTAATGTTCTTTACAGAACTTAGGACTTCCTGGCTATATGTAGTATTCTAGCGTACAAATGTTTTTTTTTACTAAAAAGAGGTCGAAATTTTGAGTTTTGTAACAAACAGGTGTGATATGTTGATATTTCTAGGAGAGTTCTAGGTCTAATTAGGTATTCTTTTGATAGCTCTATCAATGCTCCTTTCAAAACGAAAGAGTTCCGGGCTCGACGACATCTGAGCAGGTAGAAAAAGGGTATCTTGTAAGCTTACAGCCGAAATTGAAGTTTGTCTCCAATCAGGTGTGCTATGCTGATATTTTTCGAGGAGTTCCAGGTCTCAATCAAGACTAATTTTATAGCTCTGTTACTGTTCTTTACAGAACTCAGGAGTTCCCGGCTATGTGTAGTATTCTAGCGTACAAATGTTTTTTTTTACTAAAAGAGGTCGAAATTTTGAGTTTTGTAACAAACAGGTGTGATATGTTGATATTTCTAGGAGAGTTCTAGGTCTAATTAGGTATTCTTTTGATAGCTCTATCAATGCTTCTTTCAAAACGAAAGAGTTCCGGGCTCGACGACATCTGAGCAGGTAGAAAAAGGGTATCTTGTAAGCTTACAGCCGAAATTGAAGTTTGTCTCCAATCAGGTGTGCTATGCTGATATTTTTCGAGGAGTTCCAGGTCTCAATCAAGACTAATTTTATAGCTCTGTTACAGTTCTTTACAGAACTCAGGAGTTGCCGGCTATGTGGAGTATTCTAGCGTACAAATGTATTTTTTACTAAGAAGCGGTCTAAATTTTGAATTTTGTAACAAACAGGTGTGATATGCTGATATTTTTAGGAGAGTTCTAGGTCTAATTAGGTATTGTTTTGTTAGACCTATCAATGCTTCTTTTAAAACAAAAGAGTTCCGGGCTCTACGACTTCGGTGCAGGTAGAAAAAGGGTATCTTGTAAGCTTACAGCCGAAATTTAAGTTTGTCTCGAATCAGGCGTGCTCTGCTGATATTTTTCGAGGAGTTCCAGGTCTCAATTAAGACTTTTCTTATAGCTCTGTTAATGTTCTTTACAGAACTCAGGAGTTCCTGGCTATATGTAGTATTCTAGCGTACAAATGTTTTTTTTTTACTAAAAAGAGGTCGAAATTTTGAGTTTTGTAACAAACAGGTGTGATATGCTGATATTTCTAGGAGAGTTCTAGGTCTAATTTGCTATTCTTTTGATAGCTCTATCAATGCTTATTTCAAAACGAAAGAGTTCCGGGCTCTACGACATCTATGCAGGTAGAAAAAGGGAATCTTGTAAGCTTACACCCAAAATTGATGTTTGTCTCCAATCAGGTGTGCTATGCTGATATTTTTCGAGGAGTTCCAGGTCTCAATCAAGACTAATTTTATAGCTCTGTTACTGTTCTTTACAGAACTCAGGAGTTCCCGGCTATGTGGAGTATTCTAGCGTACAAATGTTTTTTTTTACTAAGAAGAGGTCGAAATTTTGAGTTTTGTAACAAACAGGTGTGATATGTTGATATTTCTAGGAGAGTTCTAGGTCTAATTAGGTATTCTTTTGATAGCTCTATCAATGCTTCTTTCAAAACGAAAGAGTTCCGGGCTCGACGACATCTAAGCAGGTAGAGAAAGGGTATCTTGTAAGCTTACAGCCGAAATTGAAGTTTGTCTCCAATCAGGTGTGCTATGCTGATATTTTTCGAGGAGTTCCAGGTCTCAATCAAGACTAATTTTATAGCTCTGTTACTGTTCTTTACAGAACTCAGGAGTTATCGGCTATGTCGAGTATTCTAGCGTAGAAATGTATTTTTTACTAAGAAGCGGTCTAAATTTTGAATTTTGTAACAAACAGGTGTGATATGCTGATATTTTTAGGAGAGTTCTAGGTATAATTAGGTATTCTTTTGATAGCTCTATCAATGCTTCTTTCAAAACGAAAGAGTTCCGGGCTCGACGACATCTGAGCAGGTAGAAAAAGGGTATCTTGTAAGCTTACAGCCGAAATTGAAGTTTGTCTCCAATCAGGTGTGCTATGCTGATATTTTTCGAGGAGTTCCAGGTCTCAATCAAGACTAATTTTATAGCTCTGTTACAGTTCTTTACAGAACTCAGGAGTTGCCGGCTATGTGGAGTATTCTAGCGTACAAATGTATTTTTTACTAAGAAGCGGTCTAAATTTTGAAATTTGTAACAAACAGGTGTGATATGCTGATATTTTTAGGAGAGTTCTAGGTCTAATTAGGTATTGTTTTGTTAGACCTATCAATGCTTCTTTTAAAACAAACGAGTTCCGGGCTCTACGACTTCGGTGCAGGTAGAAAAAGGGTATCTTGTAAGCTTACAGCCGAAATTTAAGTTTGTCTCGAATCAGGCGTGCTATGCTGATATTTTTCGAGGAGTTCCAGGTCTCAATTAAGACTTTTCTTATAGCTCTGTTAATGTTCTTTACAGAACTCAGGAGTTCCTGGCTATATGTAGTATTCTAGCGTACAAATGTTTTTTTTTACTAAAAAGAGGTCGACAATTTGAGTTTTGTTACAAACAGGTGTGATATGCTGATATTTTTTAGGAGAGTTCTAGGTCTAATTAGGTATTCTTTTGATAGCTCTATCAATGCTTCTTTCAAAACGAAAGAGTTCCGGGCTCGACGACATCTGAGCAGGTAGAAAAAGGGTATCTTGTAAGCTTACAGCCGAAATTGAAGTTTGTCTCCAATCAGGTGTGCTATGCTGATATTTTTCGAGGAGTTCCAGGTCATAATCAAGATTAATCTTATAGCTCTTGTACTGTTCTTTACAGAACTCAGGAGTTCCCTGCTATATGGAGTATTCTAGCGTACAAATGTATTTTTTACTAAGAAGCGGTCTAAATTTTGAATTTTGTAACAAACAGGTGTGATATGCTGATATTTTTAGGGGAGTTCTAGGTCTAATTAGGTATTGTTTTGTTAGACCTATCAATGCTTCTTTTAAAACAAAAGAGTTCCGGGCTTTACGACTTCGGTGCAGGTAGAAAAAGGGTATCTTGTAAGCTTACAGCCGAAATTTAAGTTTGTCTCGAATCAGGCGTGCTATGCTGATATTTTTCCAGGAGTTCCAGGTCTCAATTAAGACTTTTCTTATAGCTCTGTTAATGTTCTTTACAGAACTCAGGAGTTCCTGGCTATATGTAGTATTCTAGCGTACAAATGTTTTTATTTACTAAGAAGAGGTCGAAATTTTGAGTTTTGTAACAAACAGGTGTGATATGTTGATATTTCTAGGAGAGTTCTATGCTATGCTGATATTTTTCGAGGAGTTCCAGGTCTCAATCAAGACTAATTTTATAGCTCTGTTACTGTTCTTTACAGAACTCAGGAGTTGCCGGCTATGTGGAGTATTCTAGCGTACAAATGTATTTTTTACTAAGAAGCGGTCTAAATTTTGAATTTTGTAACAAACAGGTGTGATATGCTGATATTTTTAGGAGAGTTCTAGGTCTAATTTGGTATTGTTTTGTTAGACCTATCAATGCTTCTTTTAAAACAAAAGAGTTCCGGGCTCTACGTCATCTGTGCAGGTAGAAAAAGGGAATCTTGTAAGCTTACACCCAAAATTGATGTTTGTCTCCAATCAGGTGTGCTATGCTGATATTTTTCGAGGAGTTCCAGGTCTCAATTAAGACTATTCTTATAGCTCTTTTAATGTTCTTTAGAGAACTTAGGATTTCCTGGCTATGTGGAGTATTCTAGCGTAAAAATGTTTTTTTTACTAAGAAGAGGTCGAAATTTTGAGTTTTGTTACAAACAGGTGTGATATGCTGATATTTTTAGGAGAGTTCTAGGTCTAATTAGGTATTGTTTTGTTAGATCTATCAATGCTTCTTTTAAAACAAAAGAGTTCCGGGCTCTACAACATCTGTGCAGGTAGAAAAAGGGAATCTTGTAAGCTTACACCCAAAATTGATGTTTGTCTCCAATCAGGTGTGCTATGCTGATATTTTTCGAGGAGTTCCAGGTCTCAATTAAGACTATTCTTATAGCTCTGTTAATGTTTTTTACAGAACTCAGGATTTCCTGGCTATATGTAGTATTCTAGCGTACAAATGTTTTTTTTTACTAAAAAGAGGTCGAAATTTTGAGTTTTGTAACAAACAGGTGTGATATGTTGATATTTCTAGGAGAGTTCTAGGTCTAATTAGGTATTCTTTTGATAGCTCTATCAATGCTTCTTTCAAAACGAAAGAGTTCCGGGCTCGACGACATCTGAGCAGGTAGAAAAAGGGTATCTTGTAAGCTTACAGCCGAAATTGAAGTTTGTCTCCAATCAGGTGTGCTATGCTGATATTTTTCGAGGAGTTCCAGGTCTCAATCAAGACTAATTTTATAGCTCTGTTACTGTTCTTTACAGAACTCAGGAGTTGCCGGCTATGTGGAGTATTCTAGCGTACAAATGTATTTTTTACTAAGAAGCGGTCTAAATTTTGAAATTTGTAACAAACAGGTGTGATATGCTGATATTTTTAGGAGAGTTCTAGGTCTAATTAGGTATTGTTTTGTTAGACCTATCAATGCTTCTTTTAAAACAAAAGAGTTCCGGGCTCTACGTCATCTGTGCAGGTAGAAAAAGGGAATCTTGTAAGCTTACACCCAAAATTGATGTTTGTCTCCAATCAGGTGTGCTATGCTGATATTTTTCGAGGAGTTCCAGGTCTCAATTAAGACTATTCTTATAGCTCTGTTAATGTTTTTTACAGAACTCAGGATTTCTTGGCTATATGTAGTATTCTAGCGTACAAATGTTTTTTTTTACTAAGAATAGGTCGAAATTTTGAGTTTTGTAACAAACAGGTGTGATATGTTGATATTTCTAGGAGAGTTCTAGGTCAAATTAGGTATTCTTTTGATAGCTCTATCAATGCTTCTTTCAAAACGAAAGAGTTCCGGGCTCGACGACATCTGAGCAGGTAGAAAAAGGGTATCTTGTAAGCTTACAGCCGAAATTGAAGTTTGTCTCCAATCAGGTGTGCTATGCTGATATTTTTCGAGGAGTTCCAGGTCTTAATCAAGACTAATCTTATAGCTCTTGTACTGTTCTTTACAGAACTCAGGAGTTCCCTGCTATATGGAGTATTCTAGCGTACAAATGTATTTTTTACTAAGAAGCGGTCTAAATTTTGAATTTTGTAACAAACAGGTGTGATATGCTGATATTTTTAGGAGAGTTCTAGGTCTAATTAGGTATTGTTTTGTTAGATCTATCAATGCTTCTTTTAAAACAAAAGAGTTCCGGGCTCTACGTCATCTGTGCAGGTAGAAAAAGGGAATCTTGTAAGCTTACACCCAAAATTGATGTTTGTCTCCAATCAGGTGTGCTATGCTGATATTTTTCGAGGAGTTCTAGGTCTCAATCAAGACTAATTTTATAGCTCTGTTACTGTTCTTTACAGAAATCAGGAGTTCCCGGCTATGTGGAGTATTTTAGCGTAAAAATGTTTTTTTTACTAAGAAGAGGTCGAAATTTTGAGTTTTGTTACAAACAGGTGTGATATGCTGATATTTTTAGGAGAGTTCTAGGTCTAATTAGGTATTGTTTTGTTAGATCTATCAATGCTTCTTTTAAAACAAAAGAGTTCCGGGCTCTACGACATCTGTGCAGGTAGAAAAAGGGAATCTTGTAAGCTTACACCCAAAATTGATGTTTGTCTCCAATCAGGTGTGCTATGCTGATATTTTTCGAGGAGTTCCAGGTCTCAATCAAGACTAATTTTATAGCTCTGTTACTGTTCTTTACAGAACTCAGGAGTTCCCTGCTATATGGAGTATTCTAGCGTACAAATGTATTTTTTACTAAGAAGCGGTGTAAATTTTGAATTTTGTAACAAACAGGTGTGATATGCTGATATTTTTAGGAGAGTTCTAGGTCTAATTAGGTATTGTTTTGTTAGACCTATCAATGCTTCTTTTAAAACAAAAGAGTTCCGGGCTCTACGACTTCGGTGCAGGTAGAAAAAGGGTATCTTGTAAGCTTACAGCCGAAATTTAAGTTTGTCTCGAATCAGGCGTGCTATGCTGATATTTTTCGAGGAGTTCCAGGTCTCAATTAAGACTATTCTTATAGCTCTGTTAATGTTCTTTACAGAACTCAGGTTTTCCTGGCTATATGTAGTATTCTAGCGTACAAATGTTTTTTTTTACTAAAAAGAGGTCGTAATTTTGAGTTTTGTAACAAACAGGTGTGATATGTTGATATTTCTAGGAGAGTTCTAGGTTTAATTAGGTATTCTTTTGATAGCTCTATTAATGCTTCTTTCAAAACGAAAGAGTTCCGGGCTCGACGACATCTGAGCAGGTAGAAAAAGGGTATCTTGTAAGCTTACAGCCGAAATTGAAGTTTGTCTCCAATCAGGTGTGCTATGCTGATATTTTTCGAGGAGTTCCAGGTCTCAATCAAGACTAATCTTATAGCTCTTGTACTGTTCTTTACAGAACTCAGGAGTTCCCTGCTATATGGAGTATTCTAGCGTACAAATATATTTTTACTAAGAAGCGGTCTAAATTTTGAATTTTGTAACAAACAGGTGTGATATGCTGATATTTTTAGGAGAGTTCTAGGTCTAATTAGGTATTGTTTTGTTAGATCTATCAATGCTTCTTTTAAAACAAAAGAGTTCCGGGCTCTACGACTTCGGTGCAGGTAGAAAAAGGGTATCTTGTAAGCTTACAGGCGAAATTTAAGTTTGTCTCGAATCAGGCGTGCTATGCTGATATTTTTCGAGGAGTTCCAGGTCTCAATTAAGACTTTTCTTATAGCTCTGTTAATGTTCTTTACAGAACTCAGGAGTTCCTGGCTATATGTAGTATTCTAGCGTACAAATGTTTTTTTTTACTAAAAAGAGGTCGACAATTTGAGTTTTGTTACAAACAGGTGTGATATGCTGATATTTTTTAGGAGAGTTCTAGGTCTAATTAGGTATTCTTTTGATAGCTCTATCAATGTTTCTTTCAAAACGAAAGAGTTCCGGGCTCGACGACATCTGAGCAGGTAGAAAAAGGGTATCTTGTAAGCTTACAGCCGAAATTGAAGTTTGTCTCCAATCAGGTGTGCTATGCTGATATTTTTCGAGGAGTTCCAGGTCTCAATCAAGACTAATTTTATAGCTCTGTTACTGTTCTTTACAGAACTCAGGAGTTCCCGGCTATGTGGAGTATTCTAGCGTAAAAATGTTTTTTTTACTAAGAAGAGGTCGAAATTTTGAGTTTTGTTACAAACAGGTGTGATATGCTGATATTTTTAGGAGAGTTCTAGGTCTAATTAGGTATTGTTTTGTTAGATCTATCAATGCTTCTTTTAAAACAAAAGAGTTCCGGGCTCTACGACATCTGTGCAGGTAGAAAAAGGGAATCTTGTAAGCTTACACCCAAAATTGATGTTTGTCTCCAATCAGGTGTGCTATGCTGATATTTTTCGTGGAGTTCCAGGTCTCAATCAAGACTAATTTATACGACAGTTGCTTCGGCAGACTATGGGCCGCACCTGCTAGTCGACACAGCTGTGTTGACTGACCCAGGTTATCCGAATCGTGACATAGTCCTAAGGCATACGCTGGGTGCTATAAGTAGAACTGTCCACGTGGGAGGTCAAACGTACCTACTAACAGGCGCAGTAGGATATATCGCCGATATGTCCCATTACGTAGCCTATACCTTAACGGGGGATATATGGTTTATGTACGACGATCTCATTAAAAAGCGCGCAACCGTAAGACGAGATACTGAAGTGTACCCGCATTTGATTATTTACGGAGTCCACACAAGTAAACGGTAAGTATTTTGAATTTATTTCCTTTAGGATACAAATCACGTCTTTTTTTTCGTAATTTGACCGTGACAAATGTTGATTTAATTGTCTATTCAATTGTAAATTGCTCTAAATCATGGAAAGAACTATATTGTTAATAATTAATCACTTTTAAATACGTTGTAGATACATCAATCAAAAAAAAACAAAAAAAACAAATAGGTAATACAGAGATTATGGTTTTAGTTGCATTTTCTTTCGTGATTATATCATCTTGTTTTTTAATGAGAAACTTAAGTTCGATAGTTAAGTTTTTTAAATATAATGTCAAGGGAGCCTATTCAGTCAGGGTCTATTACATAAAACTGTTAAAACTTCCGTTTTAAAATAGACATTCAGGGCATTCGAATTTTTCAGTGGAAAAAAATCATAATTTTTAATTGCCCAGAATATCGGTGTATAGTGAGAATTTGAAAAATTCCCGGACTTGAAGCCAGCCCATAAGAATAAGAATAAGAATAAGAACTGTTTATTTGCCAGAATACGTTCAGAAGGATCTTACGTGCTACATAAATGCGTCTCAGTATTCAGTCGAACATCCGACATGCAAATTTCCGAGTGGAGGTATGCTATTTAACAGAATTATCATTATATGGGTACATTACATTGCATTACAGACAAATGAGTCACTTAAATCGAAAAAGAATAGTCGGCTTTTAATTAAGTCATATCAAATCTATAAAAAAATAAATAAATTAAATTAAATTAAATTAAATTACATTAAACTAAACGATTATAACGAAATAGACTCTTATGAGTATTTATTACAGTGTATTTTCGCGATTTGCGAGCTCAAATTGGGCATACGCCTGCGACAGGTCAATTTTACTAAAACGCTCGTCTCCGTGTAATCGTACCACTAAATCCTCCACCCTCGGCAATAGATACTGATCTACCTCTAATACTCTATTTAACGTTAAATTGTAGTCAGCACAGATCCATATACCACCGTCCTTCTTGACAATCGGCACAATGGGCGTGACCCAGTCGGAGCGGTCGGTGGGAGTGACCACGCCGTCGTGCACCAGCTGCTCCAGCGCGTGCTGCACCGGCTCGCGCAGCGCGTACGCGTGAGAGACAGAATGGCGGGTGTACCTTAAGTTTGTAATAACTTTGAGTACGGAACGGTACATTTTTTTTTATGTGGTACTAAATAGTACATTTTGGGTACATTTTTTTCGTATACAATTTTTTTATATTTCTTTAGGTACACCCGCCATTCTGACTCTCACGCGTACGCCAGTGGCCGCGCGCGCAGGAACACCGGCCGTGCGCCTTCGCGCAGGTGGATGCCCACTCGACTGCCGGTGAACCGCCCCAGGCCTTCAGCGAACATATCACGGTAGCGGGAGCTGAAATAATTTAAATTAAAATTATTCCCGGTCACATTGTTAACATTACAGTACTGGGGTATTGGTATACATGTTTCCAACTCGGCCCCAACGATGTCCCAACAACGATGTTTTGACATTATCTACAACATACAAATCTAAGCGCTTTGCCTTATGTCTATACTTAACCAGCGGCCTCACTACCCCGACAAGGGATACTAACTCGCCAGTATAATTACATCAATCTCAAATTAGTCTTTTCGATGTTTATTTCACTAAACCATCGTTGATACTTCTCGTTCTTCCCACACGACACGGCGCTGCCGGTATCGCTTTCCATAGTAATTAATTTACCATGAACATAAATTTAATCAAAATAGGTTTAAAGCAGTTACAGCAAGTTGATTAAAATCCGAAATGTTTACCTCAAAGCTAACATAACTGTCGACGTCCAACTCCTGCTCGCGACCCATAAACATCTCGCCTACGCTGTGGTGCTTCGTGTTCTCGTCCCCTGGCGCCGCCTCCACACAATGCTGGTCCGCCATGAACCGACACATCCGTTGGAGATGGCCTTGTCGGTTGCAGACCTTGGATGTTGAGGCATCATGCCCGCCGCCGCCGCCGCCGCCGCTCCCCTGGCGCCGCGGCAGCCGGCGCGCTTGCCGCGCCCAGCGCTGGTACTCGCCGCCCGGAACGGCCTACTACGGCGATACTGCCGGCCCTCTCGATCTGGTGTCGCTCGCCCACGGTCCCATCTCCTGGCGCGACGCGAACCGACAGTCGACGGCCCCGCTCGATGACCTCTTTCTACCTCCCACAACCGCCGCATCCCTTTCCGCTGCCTCCGTACTAACAGCCAGTTTGAATCTCTCAAAATACAAACCTTCCTCGGTAAAAAGCCGCTGCCGTATCGTTTCGCTACGCATTCCGCTTACCAGCTGATCGCGTAGGCTCTCTTCCAACCAAGTCCATCCAGTCCGACATATTTTTTGAGCACTGCCCCATACTCCGAAATACTTTCGTTGCTAGGTTGTTTTCTATGCCTAAATTTGTACCACTCAGCAAGTACACTGTGTTTCAGTTGTAAGTGACGTTCTAGAATGTTCGTCACTTCGGTGAACGTCTTTGATATTGGTTTGGCCGGAGTACACTTTTTACCAATAGTTCATAGCACTCCGCACCCATAACGGTTATTAAAGTAGGAACGTACATGTCTTTATTCACTTTATTAACCACGAAATACTCTAATCTGTCAACATATAGGCGCTAGTTGTCCGTCCCTATATTGAACTCGGCAATCTTGCCCACCGACATTGTCACTTTTGCGTCTATTACACCGTTCCCGTCACGAAACAACACAAAACAATAACACGCACTGGAGTCCGATCGTATTCATCGCCACTGAATAATCTAGGACTTAGGTATCTTCGGTACTTATTAGTATGAGCTCAATAAAACAACGTCTAGCAGCTAGCGGGTTCAATCCGAGATAAAGGAATTACATTGTACCCTAAATATATAAACACAAACTTAAGACTACCCACATAATATATTTCACAATTGAGAAAAATATTTTATTTTTATTACTAGCTCTTGCCCGCGACTTCGTCCGCGTAGAACTTGTTATTGTCTTAGAAAAATGATTTCTACACACACTTCTACCATCTTAAGGGATGATTCCGAGATAAAAAGTACCAAGGGTACGGAAAATTTCATCTAAATCCGTTCATGGATTAAACGTAAAAGGTAACAGTGCGATGAGTTCGTTAGTTTCTAAATCTAAATAGAAATAGTTATTTATGCTACAAGTGTGGAAAGTAGGTGATTTCCGACGAGTGTCATTTTTATACATGAGCGAGTAAAGCGAGCGAATGTATAATTGGACACGAGCCGGAAATCATCTTTACGCGCGTGTATCATACAACGTTTTACTATGCCTTGTGTGAGGAAATAGATTAAATGTTGAAATCAGCTTAAAAAAGAAGAACCTAGGTAGATTGTCAGGTACCTACTTTTTATCTGGAACTTCATTTAACAACTCCACATCTTTTGCCATCAAGCTTATTTACTCAAAAGTTAAAACCACTGTATTGTGGTTTTGGAACACAATTAATTTTACGTCACACCTGGCCTTAATGTGAGTTTTACCGCACGCTACGGCCAGATGAAGACGTAAAATTGTGTACTCACCACGGGCAGTAAAAAAGAAAGCCCTCTATAGCATATTTACAACCCTCGCTTGCGGTTCGGGTGACAAATACCTGCGGTATCGGGCTTTCTTTCTTTTACAGTCCTTGGTTAGTATTGTACTATTAAGTAACTCAATATATTCCACAACAAAAAGACACTGTACAGTCGTAGTTTTAAGAAACATACTGACACTATTTAAACGCAATAAATCATTCTTATTAGTGATTAGTCACTTTCACTCGACATAATCGTCATTTTAAACATATTTACATAAAATAACTCCAAAGTAAACAACAATCACAACAATGGCGGGCTTTTTAACCCCCGATGCAAAGAGAGGGGTGTTATAAATTTTACGTCACACCTGGCCATAATGCGAGTTTTACTGCACGCTGCGCGTACGGTAAAACTCGCATTGTGGCCAGATGAAGACGTAAAATTGTGTACTTACCACGGGCGGTAATTCGTAAAGCCCCAGATCGCATATTTATGGCCCTCGCCTTCGGTTCGGGCCACAAACAACTGCGATCTGGGCCATTCACGAATTCACCGACCTAGGTACGTAATGTACTATAACTGTCTGTGGTATCGTAGCTCCCAAACAGATGGACCGATTTGAATGCGAATTATGTCTGATTCGTAATTTAGTACCATGTTACTTCAATAACATTGAAATGATATGGAAAGATAACCATGACCTGATCAGCCGTTTGAAGATCATCAGCTCTTTTCTAGTTGATGAGGGGATCTGACTAACTTCCTTTGTGTCCGATCGATTCGAAATTTGGTACCGTGTTACTTCAATGATATTGAAAGTATATGGCAAGGTAACCATGACCTGATCAGCCGTTTGAAGATCATCAGCTCTTTTCTAGTTGATGAGGGGATCTGACTACCTTCCATATGTCCTAAATCCTAATATCGATTCGAAATTTGGTACCGTGTTACTTCAATGATATTGAAAGTATATGGCAAGGTAACCATGACCTGATCAGCCGTTTGAAGATCATCAGCTCTTTTCTAGTTGATGAGGGGATCTGACTAACTTCCTTTGTGTCCGAACGATTCGAAATTTGGTACCGTGTTACTTAAATGATATTGGAAGTATATGACAAGGTAACCATGACCTGATCAGCCGTTTGAAAATCATCACTTTAAAAAGGACAAAATAAAAGTATAATTAAAAATTAAAAAACCACTTGACACAAAAAATAAACTCTAAAAACTAACAAATAATATTTTAAACCTAATATAATTATTATCGTCAGATATATGGACGTACTTATGCAAACAGGAACCAACGCACACTTTGTAAGCAGCTTACAAGATACCCTTTTTCTACATGCACAAATGTTGTAGAGCCCAAAACTCTTTGGTTTTAAAAGAGGCATTGACAGGGCTATCAAAAGTATACCAAATTAGACCAAGACTCTCCTAAAAATGTCAGCATATAGAAAGAAAGAAAGAAAGAAAGAAAGAAAATACATTTATTTAACGTCACAACTTAAGTACACAATAAAAAAGAACAAGCAAACGATAAGGCATATCACACCTGTTTCTTAGTAAAAAAAACATTTGTACGCTAGAATACTCCATATAGCCGGGAACTCATGAGTTCTGTAAAGAACAGTAACAGAACTATAAGATTAGTCTTGATTGAGACCTGGAACTCCTCGAAAAATATCAGCATAGCACACCTGATTGGAGACAAACTTCAATTTCGGCTGTAAGCTTACAAGATACCCTTTTTCTACCTGCTCAGATGGCACAGAGCCCGGAACTCTTTCGTTTTGAAAGAAGCATTGATAGAGCTATCAAAACAATACCAAACTAGACCTAGAACTCTCCTAGAAATATCAGCATATCACACCTGTTTGTTACAAAACTCAAAATTTCGACCTCTTCTTAGTAAAAAAAATATTTGTACGCTAGAATACTCCATATAGCCGGGAACTCCTGAGTTCTGTAAAGAACTGTAACAGAGCTATAAGATTAGTCTTGATTTAGACCTGGAACTCCTCGAAAAATATCAGCATAGCACACCTGATTGGAGACAAACTTCAATTTCGGCTGTAAGCTTACAAGATACCCTTTTTCTACCTGCTCAGATGTCATAGAGCCCGGAACTCTTTCGTTTTGAAAGAAGCATTGATAGAGCTATCAAAAGAATAGCAAAGTAGACCTAGAACTCTTCTAATAATATCAGCATATCACACCTGTTTGTTACAAAACTCAACATTTCGACCTGTTCTTAGTAAAAAAACATTTCTACGCTAAAATACTCCATATAGCCGGGAACTCCTGAGTTCTGTAAAGAACAGTAACAGAGCTATAAGATTAGTCTTAATTGAGACCTGGAACTCCTCGAAAAATATCAGCATAGCACACCTGATTGGAGGCAAACTTCAATTTCGGGTGTAAGCTTACAAGATTCCCTTTTTTTACCTGCACAGATGTCGTAGAGCCCGGAACTCTTTCGTTTTGAAATAAGCATTGATAGAGCTATCAAAAGAATAGCAAATTAGACCTAGAACTCTCCTAAAAATATCAGCATATCACACCTGTTTGTTACAAAATTCAAAATTTAGACCGCTTCTTAGTAAAAAATACATTTGTACGCTAGAATACTCCACATAGCCGGGAACTCCTGAGTTCTGTAAAGAACAGTAACAGAGCTATAAAATTAGTCTTGATTGAGACCTGGAACTCCTCGAAAAATATCAGCATAGCACACCTGATTGGAGACAAACTTCAATTTCGGCTTGAAGCTTACAAGATACCCTTTTTCTACCTGCTCAGATGTCGTCGAGCCCGGAACTCTTTCGTTTTGAAAGAAGCATTGATAGAGCTATCAAAAGAATACCTAATTAGACCTAGAACTCTCCTAGAAATATCAACATATCACACCTGTTTGTTACAAAACTCAAAATTTCGACCTCTTTTTAGTAAAAAAAAAAACATTTGTACGCTAGTATACTACATATAGCCAGGAACTCCTGAGTTCTGTAAAGAACATTAACAGAGCTATAAGAATAGTCTTAATTGAGACCTGGAACTCCTCGAAAAATATCAGCATAGCACACCTGATTGGAGACAAACATCAATTTTGGGTGTAAGCTTACAAGATTCCCTTTTTCTACCTGCACAGATGACGTAGAGCCCGGAACTCTTTTGTTTTAAAAGAAGCATTGATAGATATAACAAAACAATACCTAATTAGACCTAGAACTCTCCTAAAAATATCAGCATATCACACCTGTTTGTTACAAAATTCAAAATTTAGACCGCTTCTTAGTAAAAAATACATTTGTACGCTAGAATACTCCATATAGCAGGGAACTCCTGAGTTCTGTAAAGAACAGTACAAGAGTTATAAGATTAGTCTTGATTAAGACCTGGAACTCCTCGAAAAATATCAGCATAGCACACCTGATTGGAGACAAACTTCAATTTCGGCTGTAAGCTTACAAGATACCCTTTTTCTACCTGTTCAGATGTCGTCGAGCCCGGAACTCTTTCGTTTTGAAAGAAGCATTGATAGAGCTATCAAAAGAATACCTAATTAGACCTAGAACTCTCCTAGAAATATCAACATATCACACCTGTTTGTTACAAAACTCAAAATGTCGACCTTTCCTAGTAAAAAAAAACATTTGTACGCTAGAATACTACATATAGCCAGGAACTCCTGAGTTCTGTAAAGAACATTAACAGAGCTATAAGAATAGTCTTAATTGAGACCTGGAACTCCTCGAAAAATATCAGCATAGCACACCTGATTGGAGACAAACATCAATTTTGGGTGTAAGCTTACAAGATTCCCTTTTTCTACCTGCACAGATGTCGTCGAGCCCGGAACTCTTTCGTTTTAAAAGAAGCTTTGATAGATCTAACAAAACAATACCTAATTAGACCTAGAACTCTCCTAAAAATATCAGCATATCACACCTGTTTGTTACAAAATTCAAAATTTAGACCGCTTCTTAGTAAAAAATACATTTGTACGCTAGAATACTCCATATAGCAGGGAACTACCGAGTTCTGTAAAGAACAGTACAAGAGCTATAAGATTAGTCTTGATTAAGACTTGGAACTCCTCGAAAAATATCAGCATAGCACACCTGATTGGAGACAAACTTCAATTTCGGCTGTAAGCTTACAAGATACCCTTTTTCTACCTGCTCAGATGTCGTCGAGCCCGGAACTCTTTTGTTTTAAAAGAAGCATTGATAGATCTAACAAAACAATACCTAATTAGACCTAGAACTCTCCTAAAAATATCAGCATATCACACCTGTTTGTTACAAAATTCAAAATTTAGACCGCTTCTTAGTAAAAATATATTTGTACGCTAGAATACTCCATATAGCAGGGAACTCCTGAGTTCTGTAAAGAACAGTACAAGAGCTATAAGATTAGTCTTGATTAAGACCTGGAACTCCTCGAAAAATATCAGCATAGCACACCTGATTGGAGACAAACTTCAATTTCGGCTGTAAGCTTACAAGATACCCTTTTTCTACCTGCTCAGATGTCGTCGAGCCCGGAACTCTTTCGTTTTGAAAGAAGCATTGATAGAGCTATCAAAAGAATACCTAATTAGACCTAGAACTCTCCTAGAAATATCAACATATCACACCTGTTTGTTACAAAACTCAAAATGTCGACCTTTCCTAGTAAAAAAAAACATTTGTACGCTAGAATACTACATATAGCCAGGAACTCCTGAGTTCTGTAAAGAACATTAACAGAGCTATAAGAATAGTCTTAATTGAGACCTGGAACTCCTCGAAAAATATCAGCATAGCACACCTGATTGGAGACAAACATCAATTTTGGGTGTAAGCTTACAAGATTCCCTTTTTCTACCTGCACAGATGTCGTCGAGCCCGGAACTCTTTCGTTTTAAAAGAAGCTTTGATAGATCTAACAAAACAATACCTAATTAGACCTAGAACTCTCCTAAAAATATCAGCATATCACACCTGTTTGTTACAAAATTCAAAATTTAGACCGCTTCTTAGTAAAAAATACATTTGTACGCTAGAATACTCCACATAGCCGGGAACTCCTGAGTTCTGTAAAGAACAGTAACAGAGCTATAAAATTAGTCTTGATTGAGACCTGGAACTCCTCGAAAAATATCAGCATAGCACACCTGATTGGAGACAAACTTCAATTTCGGCTGTAAGCTTACAAGATACCCTTTTTCTACCTGCTCAGATGTCGTCGAGCCCGGAACTCTTTCGTTTTGAAAGAAGCATTGATAGAGCTATCAAAAGAATACCTAATTAGACCTAGAACTCTCCTAGAAATATCAACATATCACACCTGTTTGTTACAAAACTCAAAATTTCGACCTCTTCTTAGTAAATAAAAATATTTGTACGCTAGAATACTAGATATAGCCAGGAACTCCTGAGTTCTGTAAAGAACATTAACAGAGCTATAAGAAAAGTCTTAATTGAGACCTGGAACTCCTCGAAAAATATCAGCATAGCACGCCTGATTCGAGACAAACTTAAATTTCGGCTGTAAGCTTACAAGATACCCTTTTTCTACCTGCTCAGATGTCGTCGAGCCCGGAACTCTTTTGTTTTAAAAGAAGCATTGATAGATCTAACAAAACAATACCTAATTAGACCTAGAACTCTCCTAAAAATATCAGCATATCACACCTGTTTGTTACAAAATTCAAAATTTAGACCGCTTCTTAGTAAAAAAACATTTGTACGCTAGAATACTCCATATAGCAGGGAACTCCTGAGTTCTGTAAAGAACAGTACAAGAGCTATAAGATTAGTCTTGATTAAGACCTGGAACTCCTCGAAAAATATCAGCATAGCACACCTGATTGGAGACAAACTTCAATTTCGGCTGTAAGCTTACAAGATACCCTTTTTCTACCTGCTCAGATGTCGTCGAGCCCGGAACTCTTTCGTTTTGAAAGAAGCATTGATAGAGCTATCAAAAGAATACCTAATTAGACCTAGAACTCTCCTAGAAATATCAACATATCACACCTGTTTGTTACAAAACTCAAAATGTCGACCTTTCCTAGTAAAAAAAAACATTTGTACGCTAGAATACTACATATAGCCAGGAACTCCTGAGTTCTGTAAAGAACATTAACAGAGCTATAAGAATAGTCTTAATTGAGACCTGGAACTCCTCGAAAAATATCAGCATAGCACACCTGATTGGAGACAAACATCAATTTTGGGTGTAAGCTTACAAGATTCCCTTTTTCTACCTGCACAGATGTCGTCGAGCCCGGAACTCTTTCGTTTTAAAAGAAGCTTTGATAGATCTAACAAAACAATACCTAATTAGACCTAGAACTCTCCTAAAAATATCAGCATATCACACCTGTTTGTTACAAAATTCAAAATTTAGACCGCTTCTTAGTAAAAAATACATTTGTACGCTAGAATACTCCATATAGCAGGGAACTACTGAGTTCTGTAAAGAACAGTACAAGAGCTATAAGATTAGTCTTGATTAAGACCTGGAACTCCTCGAAAAATATCAGCATAGCACACCTGATTGGAGACAAACTTCAATTTCGGCTGTAAGCTTACAAGATACCCTTTTTCTACCTGCTCAGATGTCGTCGAGCCCGGAACTCTTTCGTTTTGAAAGAAGCATTGATAGAGCTATCAAAAGAATACCTAATTAGACCTAGAACTCTCCTAGAAATATCAACATATCACACCTGTTTGTTACAAAACTCAAAATGTCGACCTTTCCTAGTAAAAAAAAACATTTGTACGCTAGAATACTACATATAGCCAGGAACTCCTGAGTTCTGTAAAGAACATTAACAGAGCTATAAGAATAGTCTTAATTGAGACCTGGAACTCCTCGAAAAATATCAGCATAGCACACCTGATTGGAGACAAACATCAATTTTGGGTGTAAGCTTACAAGATTCCCTTTTTCTACCTGCACAGATGTCGTCGAGCCCGGAACTCTTTCGTTTTAAAAGAAGCTTTGATAGATCTAACAAAACAATACCTAATTAGACCTAGAACTCTCCTAAAAATATCAGCATATCACACCTGTTTGTTACAAAATTCAAAATGTAGACTACTTCTTAGTTAAAAATACATTTGTACGCTAGAATACTCCATATAGCAGGGAACTACTGAGTTCTGTAAAGAACAGTACAAGAGCTATAAGATTAGTCTTGATTAAGACCTGGAACTCCTCGAAAAATATCAGCATAGCACACCTGATTGGAGACAAACTTCAATTTCGGCTGTAAGCTTACAAGATACCCTTTTTCTACCTGCTCAGATGTCGTCGAGCCCGGAACTCTTTTGTTTTAAAAGAAGCATTGATAGATCTAACAAAACAATACCTAATTAGACCTAGAACTCTCCTAAAAATATCAGCATATCACACCTGTTTGTTACAAAATTCAAAATTTAGACCGCTTCTTAGTAAAAATACATTTGTACGCTAGAATACTCCATATAGCAGGGAACTCCTGAGTTCTGTAAAGAACAGTACAAGAGCTATAAGATTAGTCTTGATTAAGACCTGGAACTCCTCGAAAAATATCAGCATAGCACACCTGATTGGAGACAAACTTCAATTTCGGCTGTAAGCTTACAAGATACCCTTTTTCTACCTGCTCGGATGTCGTCGAGACCGGAACTCTTTCGTTTTGAAAGAAGCATTAATAGAGCTATCAAAAGAATACCTAATTAGACCTAGAACTCTCCTAGAAATATCAACATATCACACCTGTTTGTTACAAAACTCAAAATGTCGACCTTTCCTAGTAAAAAAAAACATTTGTACGCTAGAATACTACATATAGCCAGGAACTCCTGAGTTCTGTAAAGAACATTAACAGAGCTATAAGAATAGTCTTAATTGAGACCTGGAACTCCTCGAAAAATATCAGCATAGCACACCTGATTGGAGACAAACATCAATTTTGGGTGTAAGCTTACAAGATTCCCTTTTTCTACCTGCACAGATGTCGTCGAGCCCGGAACTCTTTCGTTTTAAAAGAAGCTTTGATAGATCTAACAAAACAATACCTAATTAGACCTAGAACTCTCCTAAAAATATCAGCATATCACACCTGTTTGTTACAAAATTCAAAATTTAGACCGCTTCTTAGTTAAAAATACATTTGTACGCTAGAATACTCCATATAGCAGGGAACTACTGAGTTCTGTAAAGAACAGTACAAGAGCTATAAGATTAGTCTTGATTAAGACCTGGAACTCCTCGAAAAATATCAGCATAGCACACCTGATTGGAGACAAACTTCAATTTCGGCTGTAAGCTTACAAGATACCCTTTTTCTACCTGCTCAGATGTCGTCGAGCCCGGAACTCTTTTGTTTTAAAAGAAGCATTGATAGATCTAACAAAACAATACCTAATTAGACCTAGAACTCTCCTAAAAATATCAGCATATCACACCTGTTTGTTACAAAATTCAAAATTTAGACCGCTTCTTAGTAAAAATACATTTGTACGCTAGAATACTCCATATAGCAGGGAACTCCTGAGTTCTGTAAAGAACAGTACAAGAGCTATAAGATTAGTCTTGATTAAGACCTGGAACTCCTCGAAAAATATCAGCATAGCACACCTGATTGGAGACAAACTTCAATTTCGGCTGTAAGCTTACAAGATACCCTTTTTCTACCTGCTCGGATGTCGTCGAGCCCGGAACTCTTTCGTTTTGAAAGAAGCATTAATAGAGCTATCAAAAGAATACCTAATTAGACCTAGAACTCTCCTAGAAATATCAACATATCACACCTGTTTGTTACAAAACTCAAAATGTCGACCTTTCCTAGTAAAAAAAAACATTTGTACGCTAGAATACTACATATAGCCAGGAACTCCTGAGTTCTGTAAAGAACATTAACAGAGCTATAAGAATAGTCTTAATTGAGACCTGGAACTCCTCGAAAAATATCAGCATAGCACACCTGATTGGAGACAAACATCAATTTTGGGTGTAAGCTTACAAGATTCCCTTTTTCTACCTGCACAGATGTCGTCGAGCCCGGAACTCTTTCGTTTTAAAAGAAGCTTTGATAGATCTAACAAAACAATACCTAATTAGACCTAGAACTCTCCTAAAAATATCAGCATATCACACCTGTTTGTTACAAAATTCAAAATTTAGACCGCTTCTTAGTAAAAATACATTTGTACGCTAGAATACTCCATATAGCAGGGAACTCCTGAGTTCTGTAAAGAACAGTACAAGAGCTATAAGATTAGTCTTGATTAAGACCTGGAACTCCTCGAAAAATATCAGCATAGCACACCTGATTGGAGACAAACTTCAATTTCGGCTGTAAGCTTACAAGATACCCTTTTTCTACCTGCTCAGATGTCGTCGAGCCCGGAACTCTTTCGTTTTGAAAGAAGCATTGATAGAGCTATCAAAAGAATACCTAATTAGACCTAGAACTCTCCTAGAAATATCAACATATCACACCTGTTTGTTACAAAACTCAAAATTTCGACCTCTTCTTAGTAAATAAAAATATTTGTACGCTAGAATACTAGATATAGCCAGGAACTCCTGAGTTCTGTAAAGAACATTAACAGAGCTATAAGAAAAGTCTTAATTGAGACCTGGAACTCCTCGAAAAATATCAGCATAGCACGCCTGATTCGAGACAAACTTAAATTTCGGCTGTAAGCTTACAAGATACCCTTTTTCTACCTGCACCGAAGTCGTAGAGCCCGGAACTCTTTTGTTTTAAAAGAAGCATTGATAGGTCTAACAAAACAATATCTAATTAGACCTAGAACTCTCCTAAAAATATCAGCATATCACACCTGTTTGTTACAAAATTCAAAATTTAGACCGCTTCTTAGTAAAAAATACATTTGTACGCTAGAATACTCCACATAGCCGGGAACTCCTGAGTTCTGTAAAGAACAGTAACAGAGCTATAAAATTAGTCTTGATTGAGACCTGGAACTCCTCGAAAAATATCAGCATAGCACACCTGATTGGAGACAAACTTCAATTTCGGCTGTAAGCTTACAAGATACCCTTTTTCTACCTGCTCAGATGTCGTCGAGCCCGGAACTCTTTCGTTTTGAAAGAAGCATTGATAGAGCTATCAAAAGAATACCTAATTAGACCTAGAACTCTCCTAGAAATATCAACATATCACACCTGTTTGTTACAAAACTCAAAATTTCGACCTCTTTTTAGTAAAAAAAAACATTTGTACGCTAGAATACTACATATAGCCAGGAAATCCTGAGTTCTGTAAAGAACATTAACAGAGCTATAAGAAAAGTCTTAATTGAGACCTGGAACTCTTCGAAAAATATCAGCATAGCACGCCTGATTCGAGACAAACTTAAATTTCGGCTGTAAGCTTACAAGATACCCTTTTTCTACCTGCACCGAAGTCGTAGAGCCCGGAACTCTTTTGTTTTAAAAGAAGCATTGATAGATCTTACAAAACAATACCTAATTAGACCTAGAACTCTTCTAAAAATATCAGCATATCACACCTGTTTGTTACAAAATTCAAAATTTAGACCGCTTCTTAGTAAAAAATACATTTGTACGCTAGAATACTCCATATAGCCGGGAACTCCTGAGTTCTGTAAAGAACAGTAACAGAGCTATAAGATTAGTCTTGATTAGGACCTGCAACTCCTCGAAAAATATCAGCATAGCACACCTGATTGGAGACAAACTTCAATTTCGGCTGTAAGCTTACAAGATACCCTTTTTCTACCTGCACAGATGACGTAGAGCCTGGAACTCTTTTGTTTTTTAGTACGCAGTTATAGATCTATCAAAATAATATAAACATAAACCAAGAACTCCTCGAAAAATGTCAGCATATCACACCTGTTCTTACAAAACTCAAAATGACGACCTCTACTTTGTAAAACATTTTTTTTCCGTCTTTACAGTCATTGTAGAGGACAGAACTCGTATATTTTCCATGACGCAGTTGTAGAGCTATCAACATATTATAAATATGGACCTGGAACTCCTCGAATACTATATGCATGTCACATGTGAAGTTAGCGTATGATCTGTATGAATTTAACAAAATGACATTTATTTTCTGCTTGACATAAAATTGTTACATCCTAAATAGTTGAAATCGGCATTTTGTTGTCTTTTTTTATTTAAGGATGACAGTAGAGCCTAGAACTCCAGAGTTCTTTTTTCATCAGCGCTAGATCTATTATTTAAAGTCAAAAACAAGCCTATAACTCATCCAAAACTATCAGCATATCACATGTGAAGTTAGCATATCATCTGTTTGAACTCTACAAGGATACAATTTATGTTCTTAGCTAAATAATGATTGTAACAGGCTAGAAGATATTGATTTCGCTATTCTGCCTACTAGGTATAGCTTTATTTTTTGTTTGCAACCGAGCTGGTGTCATTTGAAAATATTTCATCATCCTATAGTACAATGACAAAATCGAAAAACAAAAGTGTTAGCTGTGACACTATAGGCTGGAACTCCAGAGTTCTGTACTCTTCAGGGCTAGAGCTATTAATCGAGTCCTTAAATAAGCCTAGAACTCTTCAGAAACTATCAGCATATCACATGCGAAGTTAGCATATCATTGTATAATTTAATATTTTTTTTTGTTTTTTTTTGCTACAACTATGTATTAAAAGTATCAGGAACTATTGTGAAGCCTGTATAAAGGCAGAATATTAATTTTTAGCCCATTCAGAAGAAATTGATATGCTACGCGAAGTTAGCATATCATTTGGTTGAAAACCATAGTACCATTTTTTTTTGGTAAGCGGCCAGAACTATTTCTAAAAAGTATCAGGAACTATAGAACTATGTTGGATGCGACTAGAACTCCAACAAAAACTTGATCTGCTGGAACTTGTTACGCTAACTTCACGGACACAATGACACACGGGTTCTTGCCTGCAAGTGCCATGCGACGGGGAACTGTTCAAAAACGCCCAGTGCGGCGGAGTGTTTTGCCAATCGCATTTACGGTATCGAAAGAAGAAAGATTGTTCCTTACGAACATTATAATTTCGAATACATAGAATGAGTAGTGTGTCATAACATAATACTGCACTAATCAATCTACCGCATTGTTTATCTACATGGCACTTCCAGTATATAATTTCAGTACCACAGTATTATAAAATTACATTTGCTAACATAGAAAGCCTATTTATTTATTTTGCGATAGATTTCTGAATACGAAAAGCCTACCTTTTTCTTCTATCGTCATGACCTTGTTACTTTAATATTGGTGTGACTGGCGGCCTCTTGGTGCGCGAACCTCCCATTGTTCCGGCACAAACGGGACCAGACAAAAAGGGCACCGATTTGATGGAAAAACTGCGATAAGAAGATGAGAGTGCCCCCTGGAGACTGCAATGCTGTTTAAGTCCCCACTTGGAGCGAATTAGGTCCTGGCTCAGGTTTAAGAAGGTTTTGGCAATGGTAACTTGCAGGAAAAGGGAGGTTTTTGTTTTATATATTCAGATATATTTCAATGGCCCGTGTGGGATTACGACGAGCCCTTTAACTCTTTTTTTTAAACTTGAGTTCAAGTCTAGTTTGCACCACACAGAACAAATAAACTTGTCCACAAAAAAAAACAAAGTAGGGTTAAAATGCATCATTTGATGTTACATCCCAGCATTTACAGCATTTAGACAGGAAACAAAAGCGTTATTGTAAGGATGCCTTCAGTAGTCTGGACTGCATGTTTTCCTTAGTTTAAAAAAGTCAAAATCGACATCAGTTTCTAATTATGAATAGGTGCATTTCTGATATAAAAACTTTTTAACAAAAACATTAAACCACCGAAAAAAACTGAAAAGCATAAAATAATAAACCTTTTTTATTTAGTTTAATAACTAAGTTCTTAAACTATTGTAAATATACCTAAGTATATATTTTTGTAATTATTTTGAGTTTATAATTAACCATAATAATAAGTTCTTAAATTAATCTAAGTATACCTAAGTAATTTTGAGTCGGCGCCAAACAATCAATTTTTTTTTTTTGCTTTTCAGTTTTTTTCGGCGGTTTAATTTTTTTGTTAAAAATTATTTATTTTTCACTTTTTTAATATTACTTTTAAAATAGCTTCCTACCTTACTGAAACTATTAATTGCTATATGAACCCAATTTAACTATATTGCTTGTTGTATAATATAAATTCTTTAAAAAAAGATCCTTTATATACCAACATGGGTAGGCCTACAAAAAATGCTGCTCGAATGAGAAAAAGATATGCGGAAGAATCTGATAATGATAGAAAAAAAAAATTGGAAGCAAATAGAAAGAGAATTAGATTAACCCGTTCACAGGAGAGTAGATCAGCGCGAGAAAAGACTGTCGAGGATGAGAAACTACATTAACGATAGGTTATCGCAAGAAGGTGATAAGCAAGCGCGCTTAGGCTGATAAGAGAGCGACTTTCAAATGAGAGTAAAGAACAACGCGCTCATCGTTTAGATCTGATAAGAGAGCGAATTTCAAATGAGAGTGAAGAACAACGCGCTCATCGTTTCGGTCTGATAAGAGAGCGACTTTCAAATGAAACTGAAGAAGAACATTCGCTGTAACCGTTCTGCAATGGTAGTAGTTCACGAAACTCCAGAGGAGAGAACTAATCGTTTGAGCGCCATGCGACAAGCGGCTTGCGAGCGAAGAAACCAGTTTAACGCAGAAAAATTTAAGAAAGCGATTAATGTTCATGCTGACTTGCCGTGTTCAATAATATGCAAAAAAAGTTTGTATCCTCAGCAACGTACGAAATTGCAGACTACAAATTTAGGCTCATTTAGGTAATATAATTACTTGTTCACGATGCGCAAATAATATTAAAAAACATAATACTCCACCCCAGGCCTATTGGGATAAAATGTCGGTAGCTGCTATACCTTCAGAAATTGATGAATTATCGAAGATTGAGAAACGTTTTATTTGCAGAGTAGTGCCATTTCTTAAAATAATAAAAGTTCAAAATCGTTTGAGCCAAGACTGGTGCAAAGGACAGGCAATTATTTTTCCTCAGGATGTGGTTGACCTAGCGGAGCAACTTCCGCTTGAACCTCATCAAACTGGATTAGTGCTCGTAGTAGAAAGTCGTGAAAATTTAGAACATTCAAGGGAGTTTCAAATAGACATAGGTAAACTTCAATTAGCATTGTAGTGGCTCTTAAGGAATAGTGCACTCTATAAAGATGTTCGTGTGTATTTTCCTACTGTGATCGATATTTCTACGATAACACAAATTGCTGATGACCCACACATGGGCATGATACTGAAGAACCAATTGCTGAACAGTCGACTGTACCTACAAATAACTATACTGCGTTAAGTAACAATGTATCTATATTACATGGTTCTTTTCATCGGGGTAATGAACGATTTAGTCCAGGGTCACGTGGTCGGCAATGCACAGGGATTGCAACTGTTGCTAGTGTGGCATTTTCTCTGTTCAATCCTAATGATTGGTGCAAAAGCGACATAGATTACATGTTATTGGTAGGAAATAAATATTATCGAGACTGTATTGCGGCTCGGGCTAACCCCAATGGCGAAGAAGCATATATCGAGTATTTGGCTGCAACTGAGCTTTTACCTAATATAAAATACAACAATCGAAAAGTTAATATCAATGTTCGTCACGAATCTGCCTTTAATGGTCACGTAGACAACGACAATAGTGTAGAAGCATTTACCAACTTGTTAAACGCTCTAATAAATGTATTTAGGAATCATAGTTATGCTATACTTACGCTGAATAATACAACTGTAGCCGTCCATTGTCATGAGCCTGAAGGAATTTCTTACTGGTTGTTTGACTCCCACGCGCGAGGTCACAAAGGTTTCAAAGCTCCAACGAGAGGTACTTCATGTTGTATACGATCTACTAGTATCCATGATTTGCATAATATCGTTAGGAGAAATTTGATCATTAAAAACACATCTGTCAGTATGTTAACTCTGAATGTTTTTTCATTGACAACAACGTCAATCATCTAATTGTCACCAGCCACAAGATCTGCATACATCTATTATCGTGCAACAATCGCCAGAAGAAATAGAAGTAGACTTAATAGACCCACAATTACAGCTAAATTGTAATACAGAAACGAGATATATTTTCACAACCAGTATGCTTAGGAATATAGATGAAAGAGTACCTAATTTGGACAGTGTTGTAACCATAGACAACCCTAACCCAGAAGATGAAGTAAGACTACAAGAAGTTAAAAGAAAAACAGCACCGCCCCTAAATTATGAACGTGAAAAAAGAATGGAAGAGTTGGGCTGGTACTTTTCATTCCCTGACGGAAAAAATGGATTTGGTGAAGAAAGAGAGGTTCCAATTACCCCATTGGACTACTTCCAAGCTCGTGTAATCATAAAAGGTTCTAGAGAAATGATTATTTATTTTTTGCATTTTCTGTAGTCGAGTATTTTCATGCTAAAGCTAGTGTATCAGTTTCATGCAGAATGCGTCAAGGGCAAGGAGAACTTACACCCCAAGGACTAATTGACAATATGCATCTGACTATGAGAAATGTGCGAGGGTTTGCTTCTTACTGGAGACGATGCTGTTCGGAGTTGATTGCTATGGTAAGAAGTCTAGGGCCCCCTACCTGGTTTATGACCTTTTCGTGCAATGATCTAAATTGGCCGGATATGATAAAAGCTTTACTCATTGCGGATGGCCGCAATGTAAATGATATAGATAGCATAACATTTCCCATTTCCTGAACGACTAAAATTGGTGCAAAAATATCCAGTGATTGTTGCCAGACAATTCACAATAAGAATTAATTCGTTATTTAAAACAAAATAATGACTGCTTGGGTGGAAGTATTGTAGACTATTGGTATAGGATAGAATTCTAGAATAGAGGAAATCCACATTTGCACATGTTGGTGTGGTGTGAAAATATTCCTGATTTTTCGACTAATGAAGGAATAAGTGTTATCGAAAAAGTCATTTCGTGTTCTTTGAACCCCCCTAATACTGAGTTATCAAATCTAGTCGAAAATTTCCAAATGCATAGACATACCAACACTTGCTATAAAGATCGTACCAACCATTGTTGTCGTTTTGGGTTTCCCAGGGTTCCAAGTGAGGATACCTTATGTTTGGGTCCCGATGAAACACTTACCAACAACGGTCGGTTTTTCATCTTGCGAAGAACTTCCCAAGAAACTATGGTTAATAACTATAGTCCTGAAATTCTAAGTCTTCGGGAAGGAAACATGGACATTCAGCCATGCGGAAATATCTCTGCCGTCGCATATTACGTTGCGAAATATGCGAGTAAGTGTGAACCTCACGACACTGGAGACGTTGTACGACAAGCAATTACAAATGCTAAAAGACGAGGTGGCACAGCGTGGAGCCAACTGTTTGCGGTCTCTATGGCAATACTCTCGCAACGATTGGTAAGTGCTCCCGAATGTGCATATCGTCTTTGCCACCTGCCGCTTAAAATGAGTTCTCGTAAAACAATATTTGTAAATAGCTGCATGCCAAATCAACGCTTTCGTTTATTGCGATTTGAAGGGGATGAAACCTCAATATATAATAACATATTTGACCGTTACGTATTGAGGCCTGATGAGCTAGAAAATATAAGTCTGGCAGAATTTGCTGTGCGTTATGAGACGGTTTCAAATATTATTTGGAGTGAGGAAGATGGTGATATCGAACTGAGGGAACCTGTTGATGAGCCTATAAGAATAAGATATATACGATTGAAGGACGGTTCACGCATGCGAGTAAGAAATAAGCCAGCTGTTTTACGTATACGTTACTACACGCTTAATAGTGACAAAGATGGATATTATTACAGCTTAATTGTTTTCCATATTCCGTTTCGCGATGAAAACCAACTAATGTTGGAAAACGAGACTTCAGAATCTTGTTTTCTTAGACGAAGAGACGAATTAAGGCCTCTTTTGACTAACCTTAGTACCGAAGATTTCGCTCATGCAGAACAGGTCATTCAACAGGCACTTGCTTCGAATGCCGCCCGTGAAACGCGATGCGAAAATATCAGGGACGATCAAATTATAAACGCCGATGAACATATTAATCAATATCAAGACGACTACTGTGAAGATGTAGAAGAAAAAGGTGGTGCAATGACTGATGATATTTTTTAAAATAATATCAGAGGTCTAAACATACAGCAGGATTTATTTCAAAAAAAATCTACGGCAATTCAAAAAGATTTACATGGTGATAATGAAGAGTTGTTGCTTTTTATAACTGGAGGAGCTGGCAGTGGCAAATCATTTGTTTTAAAATTACTCGTGGAGCACATCAAGAGGTGTTATGCGCCTACAGTTGATTTGCTTCTAAAGCCTAAATTTGTTGAGTGGTGCCGCCGCCCGCCAGGTAAGATAAGATAAGATAAGATAATTCTTTATTAACGCCACAATAAACGATTACACAAAACATATCAATGCAACAACAAGCGACGCTAAAAGGAGCCCCACTCAGCATATTGCCACGACAAGCCGTGGCGCTGATTTTCAGTAGGGCCCTAGCTAAAAAACTACTGTACTATAATTAAATCTAAAACTAGACGGATGACGAATCAACTAAACGATTAACCAAACTTTTCAAACATACCGTCATGTTGCTAGTTTCCGACCGCTACCCAACTAATTACACGGGAAGAAAAGGATCAAAAAAGTACAAAGGAAAAGGAGATTACATGTAGGTATTGAATAATGATTACAGGTAAGAATTTAATGCCAGTCCTAAAACATTGAAAGTGAGAGCGTAATTTATATTTACACATATGCAAAGATATTTATTTAGCTTCGCCTAATTGAATATTTAAAAAATTAAGTCCACACTTGAATTTAAAACTGTTAATTGTTACTTACCTTACCTACCCGTTAAGGTACTTACTTGGGAAAGCATTACATTCTCTTTTTTCTCTTCCCATCGAAAAAGGTAACTCAACTGCGTATAGACGCTTAAATGGTGAAAAGCTAGAACAGGAAAGACGTAAATGGCTTAACATAAGTTGGTTAGGGATTGACGAAGTATCTATGGTTTCTTACGAGAACTTACGAATGATTCATTTGCGGCTACAAGAATTCAAAAACAATGATGTTGTTTGGTGGCATAAATATTGTTCTCTTTGGAGACATCATGCAACTGCCCCCTGTAAAAGGACATTGGTGTTTTGTACAGCCACCTTGGAATGCTGCAGAAGTTAATTTATGGCACGCCTTTTCATTCTGCGAATTAACTATCAACATGAGGCAACGAAATGATACAGAGTTCGTTGACCTGTTAAACAATTTACACGTAGGCGAATTGAGAATAGGTCAACTGGAACTGCTCTGTCAGAGGCGAAGGGTGGCTTTAGATGAAGAGTTTAAGGATGGTGTTGTGGTTCGAATATTCCCGACCGTCAAACAGGTTGACGAATACAATAATGAGATGACAGCTATGAATTCAAAACAAAATCGCGTCTATACAATCCGTTCCATGGAGATCGTGAAGTTGCTACCTATGGAAAGAGACCTCCAGATAATGTTGTTCCAAAAGATGTGAACCATTGTGGTGGACTTTTTCCGAGGTAAAATTAGCTGTCGATTCCCATGTGATGTTGAGTATCTGATGGCCTCGTCAATGGTGCTATTGGTATTGTAAACACATTAAAATGGCCGTCACTACGCAGGGATCAACTAGAGGAAGGGGAATTACCGGACTGCGTATTAGTAAAATTTGACGATGAAAGCATAGGAAGCAGACTAAAAGATAGCAATGGTTGTGTCGCCATACCTCCAGTGGTTGCAACTTTTCAAGGTACGAAGGGTTATGGCGACATTGAGCGCAGGATGTTGCCGATAATTTTATGCTGGGCCGTTACGGTACACAAATTACAAGGTACGGCCGAAGCTGTAATCGACCTCGGAAAGAAAGTGTTTGCCAAAGGGCAGACATATGTGGCACTGAGTAGAGTAAAGACACTTGAGGGTATTGCTTTATCTGACCTAGAGCCAAATAAGGTATTACACAAATCTCACGATGAACGAGCTTTAGCAGAAATGCAGAGACTGAGAGGTCTACACACAAGAGACTGACAGGTGTAAAGCTCATTCATCGTGAGATTTTTCACACGACAACACAACAAAACACACACACATAAGTACACACACACGCACGCACACACACACACACACACACACACACACACACACACACACACACACACACACACACACACACACACACACACGCGCGCGCGCGCGCACACACGCGTGGTCATACATTTCAATCAGTAAGTGAACAATCAATCATCCCCTGTTTTCCTACCACACACAGGCGCGCACACACACACACACACACACACACACACACACACACACACACACACACACACACACACACACACACACACACACACACACACACACACACATATATATATATATATACACGCACACACACGCACACATGCGTGGTCATACATTTCAATCAGTAAGTGAACAATCAATCATCCCCTGTTTTCCTACCCTTAGGGTAAAAAAATATATTTAAAATTTATGTGGGACCAACTTCGAGGTATACCCTTTCTTAATTTCAAAATTGGACTACTCTGTAAAAAGTTATGCGTGGTCATACATTAAAAAAAAAAACGCGTTGACTTCAGAACCTCCTCCGTTTTTTTCGTCGGTTAAAAAGTGAGAGTATGCCGGGAAAAAATAATGTTGTATTCTGTATTGTACATTATGTCAAAAGAAACCACTCTTTCTACATAATATACATAAACAACCAGGCAATCTCAGAATACGAGACAACATTTGTTTTTTTCCGATCACAATATAGTTACTTTGCATGTTTAATATGTTCCAGTATAATACGGTTATTATATTCAGCTGGAAGTCCGCCTTGACTTGGCCTCCGCCCGATTCCTTACCTTTAAACAGTTGGGCCCAAGAGACCAACATTCCGGACACAAAACAAACGAATAACTTCGCAACGACAGCTTTTATCATGGTTTATGTTACGTTCGAACATTAAACGAAGGGTTTATGTAATGACGCTGTAAATATTTACAAATTTGCAGTAAGTAACGCTATAATTTTTAGTTTAGTACCAGGTTAAAATGTATAACTGAAGGACTCGTCTTCCTCTAATTTCTCATGATCCTGCACGATTCTGCTTTGGAAGATGAAAGCAAATTGATAAATCACCTAGTGATGAACAAGATCCACAGCCGTTAAAGAACGACCAGAGAAAGAGATTTATATAAAATTATGAAATACTTTATTTTTACCGGGTTTTGTTTACAGAAGATATATGAACTCTTTTTCTGCAACAAAAAGAAAGGCAAGTATTCCTCTAGTCCATGGTTTGTTAAAGTGTGGTCCATGGACCCCTTAAGTGTCCGTGACACGATTGTTAGGGGTCCACGGCCAGTTAGTTTACTCTTAACCACAGAACACCCCCTGGTATAGACACATGAAACATGTAATTTTTTTCAACCGTGGTATTTTGAAATTCTGAAAGTGGTCCTGGTCCATACCTAATAAAAGTTTAAGAACCACTGCTCTAGTCACAGACAAGATGCGATTCAATTATCGATACAAATTAATTATTATCAGGTGAATGGGTTTTTCTCTGCTTGGATTGTATGTCTTGTACTAAATAGACCGCCTCAATTGTTCTTCTCTTAACTTAAACTGCTTTTAAATACCTAAGGATTTTGTAGTAAGCTTGTCTGATAAGTATTGCTTTTAAAAATATTTTCTGTTACAAGTTTTAACAAGGTAAGGAAAATCGTACCGGGTGCCTCGAATGTTGAAAACAAAATCAACAAAAACATTTTAAAGTGCTTCAAATACATGCGTTCGTCTTGAATTTACCAGATTTTATGAGTTCGTTTTAACTTTTTTGGAACAACAAAGAACTTGAAAATACGACCTAAAATCAACCAACTCGAAGTCAGACATTTAATACTTTATTTTTAATTGAGTTAAGGTTTGTTTGATTTTTTTAGATAAAGTTTTTCACTTTAAAGTTTTGATTAACTTAGTAATTATACTTTGCGTTAGTCTGTCTTTTCTAAAGTCAGCTGACAAAAAATTTGAATGAGTTTTGCGATAAAAAGCCAAGGTGATATATTAATTAGCACCTTTATAGACGATATCTTAGTCGTATTTGGCCACAGCCACTGCTTTTCTACCGTTGACATAGCATCGCTGGTGGCTGATCTAGGTAATTTTCCGAGAGATGAACATAGTTATATCTTATGGACGTTGCCGCGACATCATGGGCATTCAATAGTCTGACCGTGTCAGGAACACAGTAGTCGTCAGGCGGGCTAAGGTCGTTGGTAAAGAGGCCTATCTAATGAGACGACAGCTGCATTGGTGCGGGCATGTCTACCGAATATCTGATGACAGAGTGGCTTCTACGCATCTTTTACTGCGAACTACAGAATGGAATGAGGACACAAGGCCGCCAGTTTCTGCGGTATAAGGATGTGCTCAAGCGTCACATGAAAAGGACTAATGCAGCCGTCCGAATGGGAGGCATTAGCTAAGGGCCGATTACAGTGGAGGCAAATTGTGTTCACACAGGTGAACGATTTCGAAATCAGACAGCGCGCAAAGCTCGACACAAAACGCGATGAGGTAAAAGCCAGGCCACATGCGGCCATACAATATAAGTATGTCGGAGGGGTGATGATGTGTGGCGAATGTGGTCGCACAATCGTTGCAAAAATTAGCTATGTCAGTCACCTGAGGGCGCACCAGCGACACTCAGCAGTGATTAGCAGTCAGGCAGGCAGAATACGGCTAGAAGAAGATGATGTGGCCGTTGGTGGTCCGGCTTTTAGTTCGTCGTGCTAGGCGTCGAGTTCTGCGTGCTGCCTGGCTTTCAAATCATTAGTCTGTGTGAACATTTTATAGCCCAATTGGTAATCTCTCTCACCCCGAAGTGAGTAGTGACTTATTTTCCTTGAATCTTACAAACGAATCCGACAGACCGTCAGCGTAAAAAGTTTGATATTATTATGACATTAAAAAACCTAGTTTTATGAGTCTCAATCCTACACCAAGTCTGATTCCGCACATTAACATATTTGTAGAAAAATCTTAACGGCGCATACAAGAATGTTTATAGTGTACAACGCCATCTATCTACATTTGGTTACTAATAACTTACAGCATAGTATTCAGTGTAAGTATAAAGTAGTAGGTTGTAGACTCAAACTATTATTATACTCCAAAAGAAAGAAGGCAAAAAATACTCAGTCAGATAACTCAAAACATTACGAAGCTACGACAGTTTTATTATTGCTTGTTAGAAAAGGAAAACGCTCGGGGATCATGACGTCACGAGACTCAAGCGTTATAGTAAATGACAATCGCTTCATGCGAAGGTGCGTTTTGCGGAAACGGGGACAGAATATACCCCCTCTTAAAACTTTGGACACTTATAACTTTGTGCTGATTTAATTGCTTTAAACGCTTTTGTCCATTTTGTCAATATTTTTAATCATTTTTCGAGAATATTCATCATTATTGGTTATTATGCTGAATATTGATGAACATTGACGGCAGCGTGTAATTGAACTGATTTGATCGGGGCCGGCTAAAATTACGCAATGCTAATCAGTGGTAACACCGCTGTAGCTTTGACGACTACCCAACGTGCTGTTAATGCAGAGATCATTTATCCATATCGGCATTGCGGTGGCATACGTAACATTGGGGGGCATTAAAGCTGTGCGCTCCATTTGAGTTACCATATGGGCGGAAAATCGACGCTTGGAGAGCAATTACGTAACTTTTGGAACAGACGTCCGTCCCATTGAACGTGGCTGCGGTTGGACGAGTATCATTGTCAGTTGCAGGCAGTTCAATCCACGATGCAGTAACTCAGTCCTCATTCCGAAGTAGTGCGTGTTTGTTAGTGCAGGTGCTGTAGTTTTAGTGTTAGGGTATTAATGTACGTCGGTAGGTTGAGCAATACAAATCTACATTCTGTACTAATAATAATACAGATATGTCTAAGACGTGTAAGTTTGTATGCAAGGGGTATACTCCAAAACTATTCAGCTGATTTCACAACATCTTTTCCCAGTGTTTAGAATTTTTCAGGATGGACTTTGGCTCTAATTTATTACACACTAACTCTGCCCGCGACTCCGTCCGCGTGGAACTCGTTTATATCGTAGCTCCATACACCCATCGCCACCCCCCCATCGGGGGATAATTTCCAGAATAAAACCTATCCTATGTCCGTTCCCGGGACTCAAACAATTTTTTTAAATAATTAATTTCATTTAAATCGGTTAAGCGGTTTAAGCGTGTAGAGGTTACCCACGTCTGTGGGTAACCTCTACACGCTTAAACCGCGTGTCTGTCTGTCTAGACAGACACGCTTTCGCATTTATACTTAAAAGTATAGATAAGGTAAGCGTCCCACACCGTTTTGACATAAGGTTGAAAGTGTTATATGTATTTTAGGGCAGTATTGGGCACTAGGACAATTACCTTAACGTAATATAAAATGGAAAATAAATTAGGTATGTTAGACCCGCAAAAATATTTGACCGGGATGAATATATTGAAAATGTCACAGAACCCTCGACGCGTGAGTTCCACTTGCATTCGCCTGAATTTATCAAGAAAATGGCGATATTTCTATCCGCAGGCAAGGATTTTAAAATATCTTATTCGACGCCGAAATATATTTATCGTAGTTTCAATAATAAACAGTTGAACAACTTTTCCAATGCAGAATGAAAATGTTTTCCCCGGTCGCGTGGATGGCTTCGAGTTTCCAATTTTTAATAACCATTCAGTTACTTCAACAGCTTTGTTCAAAAACAAATGTTCTTGAATTGATTGAGATGATATTTTTATTGATTGGTGAATTGAAATGTTTTAAGTATTGATTCCACTTGAATACCGTATGACTAAACTAATCAAAGTTCGCTTTACGATTTGAGAGATTGTGCTTTTAGTTATCGTCGAGAAATTTTGATATAATCATAATCACAATAATTTATTTATAAAACCAATTTACACGTCAATAATAAATAATAAAATTAGTAGTAGTAATTTACTACAATGTGAGTGTATGATAGTTATCACAAACAGTTCAGATTAATTGCTTAATGTTATTCTATATACCTCGTGAAGGCCGAGAAGGACAAAGCCAGCAAGTACCTAGACCTGGCTCACGAGGTAACCGCTATGTGGGATGTTGATTCGACGATCATCGTCCCGATAGTCGTTTCGGCGAACGGTTTAATAGCGAAGAGTCTCGACCATCACCTCAAGAGACTCTTGCTAGATGGCTGGATCAAGGGTCAGATACAGAAGGCGGTACTCCTGGATACTGGGCGGATAGTCAGAAGGTTCCTGTCTCTGTCGCCCTGACCGCCGGTAGCTTAGGCCCCGCCTCGCTGCCGGCTGCACCCTAGGTTAGGTTTTTATAATGATTTTATGTTTTGTATGTATAGTTTTATATTTTACTTTTTATAATATTATTGTACAAATCTAACGTAAGATAAAATATGAATAAAGAGAATAATAGTCAATATTAAAATGTACATAGTGTTTATAGTACCTGGTGGAATATTAACATATAGTAACAGTATAAGTATTATGGCTTATACGCACTGAATTCGTCGTAGCTATAAAACGATGGTTCGATAAGCCCCTGCTTTAGGCGAAACTTAAAGCTGCCCAAGTTTGGAGCATCGTATACGTACATAACGGTGTCATACGTCATCTATCTTATAATAAACAGACGCCTTCATTGATACGAGTATGATGATTTCTTGTGTCACTAAATAGCTACTTCTTAGAGACCAGGGGCCGTAGACAATGTTACAATCGACAAGCGCTAACGCCAATAGAAAATAAAATAATAAAATGTAGTGGAATGACAGATGCCGACGAGACACTTTTCATTTACATCTGTCATTCCCATACATTTTATGTATGTATGTATGTATGTAAGCACTTTATTGTACACAATAACAGGTTAAAGAATATACATGTCACACAATAGATCAAAGTACAAAGGCGAACTTATCCCTATCAGGGATCTCTTCCAGCTAACCTTTGAGCAATTGAGAGGAAGGTAGGTAGACCGAGATAGGCAAACTTATAACGTGTACAAAAACACAGAGAAAATGAAAACAAAACCTAATAGGTATTAATTCTAGACAAATAAAAACATGCCAATACATATATAAATATACAGTATAAAATATAATACACACTATATATATCGCAAATATACAATAAATAAATAAATACTAAATTCAACCAATTCACAAGTCATTGGAAAGCCACCACTTCTTCAAATTCATCTTAAGTGACGCAACAGACCGCGACTGTCTCAGCGACAAAGGCAACTCATTCCACAACTTAACAGCGTGCGCGGTAAAAGATCTGGAGTATGTTCGCGTCTTTCTAGACGGTACAGCAAGAGTAAGGTTAGCACTCGACCGCAAGCGGTGGCCACTGCCGTCTGCCATATAGTTAAACCGCTCAGAAAGATAAGGAGGGGAAGTAGCGCTGAACAGTGTGTTGAAAAGTAATGACAGGATACGCACGTCCCTGCGCCGGCGAATCGGTAACCATCGAAGCTTAGAGCGGAATTCAGAGATATGATCATACTTGCGTAGACCAAAAATATATCTGATACATACATTTTGCAGGCGCTCCAGCCTATCAAGCAGCTTCTCGTTGAGGTCCAGAAACGCAATATCACCATAGTCCAGAAGAGGAAGCAAAAGGGATTGAGTAAGGGTCAATTTGGTACGAAGGGGAAGGAAATTCTGGAGACGCCTTAGGGAGTGAAGGGATCTAAAGATCCTCTGACTCACCTCAGCTATATGGGGTGACCAAGAAAGCGTCTGATCCATGGTGATACCCAAATTCCTGACAGTAGAGGAAAAAGGAATAGAAATTCCATCAAAAAGGATGTCAGGCACCACCACCTCTGAGAGCTTATTTATATAGTAAGGACTACCAATAACAATCGCTTGCGATTTCTTTGCATTAATTTGTAAACCAAACTTACACGCCCAGCAGCGTATCGACTCAAGGTTTCGATTGACTTCCGAGATTAATGAGGAGATCTCATCCACAGCAGCCGCTGCATAAATCTGTAGGTCATCTGCGTAAAGGTGATATGATGTAGTGAGGGATTCGGTGATACTATTTATGAAAACAGAGAACAATAATGGAGAAAGCACACCTCCCTGGGGAACGCCAGCGGAGAGTTCGCACCACTCGGACATCTTGTCATCGAACATAACGCGCTGGCGCCTGCCAAAGAGGTAGCTGCGAAACCAGGATAAGGGAGTTTCAGAAATGTTAAGAGAGCGGAGAATACCTAGCAGAATATCAAAATCTACCGTATTAAAAGCACTGCTAAAATCAAGAAGAACAAGGGCAGTAAGCTTTTTGGATTCAATATTGAGACGAATGTCATCGGTGACGTTAACTAAAGCGGTGACCGTGCTATGCCCGGGGCGGAATCCGGATTAGAAAGGATTAAACAAAGAATTTCTGTTAAGGTGTGAAAGGAGACGACGATTAACATAATGTTCAATGATCTTTGACAAAACTGGGAGAATAGAAATAGGGCGGTATTAAGTGAAAGATACAGCATTAGGGATTTTGGGGAGAGGAATTACGTTAGCACACTTCCACGAAGCCGGAAAGGTTCCAGTGGACAAGGAGAAATTTATAATATCCGAAAGGGTAGGAACAATAAAATCCGCTACAAGCATAAGCATATCCACACTGAGGCTATCGTCACCGATGGCCTTCGTCTTAACAGATTTGAGAATGGCAAGCGTCTCTTGCGGTGAAATCAAACCAAATTCAAAGGAAGATAAGTCAGGGTGTGTAATACTGGCAAGAAGTGAAAGAGTGGATTGTTTAATGGATGGGTCAAGAATAACCAGCGACGCGCTGAAATGTTTGTTAATAGGGTCAATGTCAAGGGTATTGGAAGAACATTGCTGAGTTTTGCCGACCCCAAGAGACTTTAAAAATTTCCACAACTTAGATGGGGGACAGTCCTCTATCGACTTGTGAATATGGAGGCGCTTTGCTTCCCTACAGACTTTGTTGCAGCGGTTACGTATGGAAACATATCTCTGGCGATTTACGTCCGAAGGAACCAGCCGGAATTTAATACGAGCTCGATCGCGCCTGGCCATGCACTGTTTGATCTCCGGCGTGAGCCACGGTGCAGGAAAGTGCTTAACTCGAGTTGGTTTTAAAGGAGAATGCTTATCAAAAATCGCAAGCAATATGCCATTGAAAGCCCTTACTTTCAGGTTAATATCATCAAGACACCTCACACTGCTCCAATCAGCATGTGAACTATCATTGCAGAGTGCTTCCAAATTTACATCTCGGAGATTTCTACGCATGATTATCTTCTGTCTCTTCTTCGGGGGACGTATGTTAAAAGAGGCGTAGATTAAATCATGATAGGAGAAACCTGCAGCATTGAATTGCCCGTGGAGGGATACCAAATTTGGAGAAGTAGTAAGAATGAGATCTAAAAGAGATGGGGGGCCGTTATGAGGAAAATGCGTAGCATCAAGTGGCAACACGCTTAGATTTATAGAAGTGGCAAGAGGAGAGGAGCTTAGAGAAACGATGGTCGTTTTTAAGGAGACAGGTGTTAAAGTCACCCATAATAATATTGTGATCAAACTGAGGGCTAATATTGACTAAAACAATTTCGAGGGAATCAAAATAATTAATTTGAGATGAAGGGCTATAAAAAACGCCAAGAAAAACTTTAGAGTGATGTAAAGTCACGTCTAAGAAAAGATACTCGGAAGAGTTCGAGTAGACTGATGGCGACTGAGCAACTACACGATAAGCAAAATTGCTTTTTATATATATGGCAACACTATTGAACGAACTATGTCGACCGTGCTGGGGACTCGAACTGTGAAACATCGATTTTCATAGAGGATCGTTTTCGTTACTACTATTATTTATTCTGTGCTTACAACGATACAACTAAGGTGCCAAACAAAACAAAATTAGGTGTCAAAGCGGACCCTGGGATCCTTTAGGCCACAACCGGGAATAACGCTAGGCGGATGATGATGCTTACAACGATACGACTGAAAAAACTTCCTGTTAAAAGTCTCGTGTCCAATTTACTGCAAAAGATCGCATTTCCTCTAACTCAATTTCCTGAGCTTGAAGGAACACCTTATTCCTTTAACTTCTCACTTACCGAACAAGGCTCTGAATATTCCTAGCGACTCGTAAAACTCGCCTGCGATGGCTGCGATACACCAGTTTGTTATAAATAATATAACAAGGTAGGATTGCGTGAACTGGATTTAAAATATTTAAGGTCGGGGAGATCGGGGCGAGTTGGAACTGAGGTTGACGACAATATTTTTAAAAACATTGGTAACACATTCACTGCCCCAACCATTCTCAACTCAGTTGCGGCAAATAGAAAAGTAAGACTATGACAAGGGCAACGAATGGTACTTATATCCCTTTTATTTATTGAGATTTATATACTACCATCTCGCTCGGTCGTGGTATAATTTTACCATAGATTGTCCTGAGTAACTATAGGTCCATGATTGATCGCAATCCATCAATTCCCTAATGTTTCGTACGTAGGTACCTAAGTAGACCTGAGTATAATTCTTTGTAAGGGAAAATATAACATGATTTGTTCGAGCGCTCGTTCGGAAAGTTACATAATTACGAAAGCCAATTAAAGGTTTTTTTTTAAATATCGTACTCTGAATTTTCTGAAACATGCTTATAGGTATATGTTTTGTTTGTTTTCTACCTACAGATTATCTCTTTGGTACTTAATGCGAGACCTTAGAAATAAACAAAACACGATGCTTTTCCATGTTTTAGGTAGACTTCAGTAAAGATAAAAGCAGGTACAATACAGTCACATTATAGGCGACCGAGTCACGGATTTTACGTTTCTTGTCAGCTTATTGTATAAGCCCTTTACATTCCGCACTTTAGTACCATTAAGTACTTCTCAGATTCTCAGAATTCAATGGTACATAAAAATGTCAATGTTAATAACAGAAATTGTATATATCCTACTATATATTAGGAATGAGAAAGTTTCGATGTTTGGATGTTGAGATGTTTGGGTGTTTTGATGTTTGTTACCCAATCACGCTTAAACGGCTCAACCGATTTGGATGAAATTTTGCACGAAGGTAGTATATAGCCTGAAATAAACTATATAATAGTTTTCATGCCGAGTACACGCAGATGAGGACGCGGGTGGAAGCTAGTTATCTATACATTTGAAATTAAGAAATAAGCTGGCTCGATTTTACACGATCTTTTCGTGTACAATGGAGAACTCTTCTGCGAGCCCTTTGCCCCTAATGAGGAATATCGGGAATATCATCATCATTATCATATGTTATAATTTGAAAATAGAATAAGTTTAGATGGTACACTTGTTGGCACTGTTGGCATGTGTAGCACTATGAGCAGCGCAAGCGCAAAAGCGCTTTATCAACGGGCGTTAAAAATCGTTTAAATGACACAAATTGATAACCATGTATTTATTCACATGAAGGCGTTTTTAAAACGCGGCGCTTTTTTATCGAGCACTGTTCAATTTTCGACGTTGGGCGTTGCACGTTAAATCGAATTGAGCGTACGGAACTCCAACGTCGCGTTACAGCGCGACGCTTTTGAAACTCTCGTGCGAACCGGGCCTTAGAGATCAGTGGCAGAAACCCTTGACCCGTGACTTTGCTTGCGTTCTTTGTAACACGTAAGCAAAGCCTTGCGGGTAAATAGTTATAAACTAGTGGGTCTTTGAGCTTTACAACTAGCCACTCGCTTTACCCGCTGGTTCATGCCGTATTCCGTCGCTTCACTCTGGGTATTACAGTACCCAACACTGTTTGAACTTCGCTTCACCTTGGGTACTAAGGTGCGCACGACAGAGTGAATAGTCAGAGCTCACAAATTTATATCTAATCTACTTATACATAGGAAATAGATATGCATTTTTTTTCATTTTCCAAGATTAAATTGAAAGCTACCAATAGAATCCTTAAGCTTTTATATATACAAAATTGTATGACAACTATGTACTTAAACGCAGTATTTTGCGACCGAAACAACAATTTACCTGATTTTCCATACAACGATTAGTCCAAATGTCAGTTGTGACGTTATACCTGTGTGTTTATCAGTATGAAGCGTTTTGCGCTGCCGCCAGCGAGGTCAATCTTTGTCTCAAATTTTTGGGTATTTATGTACCTTAATTGTAGAGCACCATAGAAACATTTGTTCCTCCCCAAAAACTGGTTCGAATGACATCATAAAAAAATCTTAGTCAACATCCCTATTCTGGTCAAACAAAATGCCTCAAGCTGAAACATAGTACTTCGCTTCGCTCGCGCGTTCAATAAACCTAGAGCTAGTCGAAAATCTCAATGAGAAGGGTCTCTTGAAAATAAACGATTTTCAAAATATCATTAAAACCAACACAATAGATTGCCACCAGGCATCTTATAATTCTCGAAACTTACGGCGTGAATTTGGAACAATGACGCTTGGAAAATGCAGTCGCAATTATTATAATAACACCAACAATGGAAAAATCTTATGAAAACTAAAACACAGCAGACGCCTTAAAGCTTTTCAAGTCCAACTTAAATGTTTAAACGGTTTTTTTTACTTTTGTAACTTTTCTGATTCTTTTTTTCTCGTAAAGATTCATTAAACAGTTACGGATTCAGTATATTTTGGATACATAATAAAGGCAGTTGAGTTTCTTTTAGAGAGAACTCGTATATTAACAATAAGATAGGTATTTAAAATGGTATCCTATCGCAAGTACTAATTTTAATTTCCCAAATGTATATTTTGTCCAAATTTTCACTTTCGGCAAAAGGCAGTTTTCTCGATGGCCGCAAAGTTTTGACTTTTTTAAATACTTATCGTGTAGAACCCATAAGGTTAGGATAGCTTAATCATAATAATAAAACATTTATTTCAGGCAACTAAGGCCCCTAGTTACAAATACCGTACAGACTAACTAACATACATACAATATAATATTAAAACACTAATTACCGTAAAATGGGGTGAGTAGGGTTCGCGGGGAGAGTTGGGTTATGAATGGGGAGAGAAGGTATGAAAGGGGGGTGAGGTGGTTTTTTAAGGCTACTGCTACAAAAATAATGTATTTCAATTTAAAATGGAGCTATAGTAATACTCATAATAAAAAAAAAACGATCCATCAATCATCCAAAACCACCTTTGTATGAAAACCCATCACCCCAATTACGAGGGACTACGGGGTGTGGTGGGTTTTCCTGTTTATTGTCAAAGTTATGAAATGGAACTACCCAAAATAAAATAAAAACTAAAATACAAACGTCCGGAACACTTATTATAAGATAGGTAGGTTTTTAATTATACTTTTGCGAATTATAAATTGTGCTACGCCCTTACAGGGCTACCATGTATGAACCTATCTTGTTTGTAATACCTTTGTAACCATGGTTTCTGCATTAAATAAATAAATAAATATACACCATTCAGTTTGTATAAGTAAAAATAAAATGTTATCTAGGTTTGAATGTCAGTTTTCACCCTACTCACCCCATTTTACGGTATTAGTTTTGTTTTACAATACTTTTCAGAAGTATTGTAAAACAAAACGAATAAATGACAGTTTCAGAGAAAAACGCCTTTTTGCCCACATTGAAATTCGGACAAACGATACTGTTGGAAAATAAACGTTGATGATTTCGATAAGTAACCCAATTTCTTTACCCTGCCAATTGTACAGTTCAGTTTTTTTGATATATTTCCTCTCCTAAAAATAGCTCTGTTCGACTTGATAAAGGGTCTCTGCGACCGATCAGTAAAATAAACTTTCGAAATAAAGAAAATATAAGCACATACACGTAATTATGTAGGTACTAGTGCCTACTAAAGAAACGGAATGGGAAAGGTTGCCACAAAATGCCTAACCAGGACTCAGCACGGCGATCTAGTTTTTTTACTTCATTAAATCCATTAACGTTTTCGTTTCTAAAAACCGGATAACATGCGAAAACCCGTTTGTGGAGGAAAGCGCCTACGAGCTGAGCGTTTTTTTATACGATAAAGATAAGGATAAGTTCGCCTCTGTACTTTGATCATGTGTGACATGTCTATGCTTAAACTTGCTATTGTGTACAATTACATACATACATACGATAGCAAACAGGCGAACGGTCTGCCTGATGGTGGGCAAGACACCTTGGCATATGGACGCTTGCGATTTCAGAAGAATCACACGTGCGTTATTGATTTGTGGATTCCTTGCTATCAACAGCTAGAAACAAACGCAGGTCCCTCTGCGTTATAGGTAATTGTGAGACGACATGACATACAATATTCTCTGTCTCATGTATAATCAAGTAACAGATAAAACCCCTGCTATGGAATTCTATCAGAAATGAGGCTATCCGCAGCAGAACCAAGGTAACCGACAACGAACGATAGCCCTCCGAATCGCTAAACTTAAGTGGCAGTGGGCGGGGCGCATAGCACGTAGAACCGTTGGCCGTTGGGGCGGAAAGGTTCTCGAGTGGCGACCACGAACCGGAAGGCGCGGCGTGAGTAGGCCCCCCGCAAGGTGGACTGATGACCTGGTAAAGGTTGCTGGAGTCCGCTGGATGCGGGTGGCGCAGGACCGGTCACTTTGGCACTCTTTGGGGGAGGCCTATGTCCAGCAGTGGACGTTTTTCGGCTGATATGATGATGATGTAATTCTATCTATCAACTATTAACAGTAAAACTAGATAGTAAAGTCTATGTAACTGTTTACTCATACTCTATATAAACCCATGTATTGCGTAATAGTGATCATTCATTTCCCGAGTCTCGTCGTATTAATTAGCTCGTAACGTTCAACATTTCATGGCGACCTTGCGAGGACCACCACAACTCTCTTTGGTGAGGTAGGGCACAGCGAAATGTCATCCCGCTCGAATTTGGAACAGCCCAACTGGGGAAGTACCTCCGGCTTGCAGAAGACCACAGCCATAATAACACTACTACTTGCTCTGTAGTAGTGTTGTGTTCCTGGAGGGGAGCAAGGTCGCCAGAGCTCCCGACGATGCGTTGTGTTGAGAGCGAGGGAATTGGTTCCTTCAGCTGTCAACACGGCGAATCCTCAAACATATGTATCAAGGGTCGGCAACGCCCATGTTACCTTTGGAGTTGCATGCGTCTATAGGCTGCGGTGTCCGCTTACCGTCAGGTGGGCCGTACGATTGTTTGCCACCGTCGTTGTATAAAAAAAAACAACGCATCCTTTGAATCTCTGACAACCTTACTCACTACCAGGAACACAACGCCACATACCAACAAATTAAGTAGTGGCGTATGGTCTGCGGTCTTCTGTAATGTACTACAATTGTGCTCTAAATATTAGCGAGATGACATTCGGTTGTGCCATACCTCTCTTAAAGCCTCTATAACAGCCGGGTCATACACAGATTTAGGTTCGCGTCTTTCCTGTGGACATTATGAAAGTTAAGGGCTACGAAGCCTAATTTTGTTTCGACTTAATCCGCATAAACGGCGTCTCCCCTCCTCTAATTTTGTTTTATACACTGCGTACGGGTAAACACACACATTCGTCTCTCCTGTGGTCAATAGTTAAGAGCTCAAGTGCATATAAATAATGTTTTTATCGAATAGTAATATAGAAGAGGAGACGCCGATTATGCGGATTCGGAGTTCAAACTAAAATTAGGCTACAGTAGCCCTTAACTTTGCTAATGTCCACAGGAAAGGCGCGAATCTAAATCTGTGTATGACCCAGCCCGGCCACGACATTGCGAGGTGGTAGCAGCGGTTTCTCTAATTAATTGCGTGTAATCCCAACTAACCATAGTGCGTTGTGGGTGTCGACCGCGCAAATAACAGATAAAGCGCTTGCCGCGCCGCAATTCGTGCAATGTCGAAGCCGAGGCGTTCGTGTCCACCTAGCGGGTTCCTGGCACTGAAAATGTAACTTTCTTAAAGCTGACTTTCTTATCGACTCGACTTCAGCCATTTCCGTTTTCTCAGCTGTATTTCTCGGCGATATTTCCCGCTTCGACGCATTAGTGCTGCACCAATTAGTGGTGTGCCGTTAGCGAGTAATTTACTGTCACAATCAGAGACCACGGGAACTGGCGGCTCTTAATACGTGTGATTAGAGAGAATCTTAGCGGCAACCAAGTTACCATCACATTTATAATTGTTGTAAAAATCACGCAAACACAGTCTTGGGTTTAAGTGTCAAAGCGGATCTCGGGCCCCTTTAGGACATAACCGGGAATAATGCTAGGAAGATGACGATGAAAAGGTAATAGTAGGTAGGATCAAAGGCAGGAAAAAAACGAGTCCCTTTAATTGGTTTTTAAATGTTTTTTACTCGAAATCTTTATTTCATTGATTCATCAAAATGCCCTTGCCCAAAGTGCCTTGCACATCCCAGTCTCAAGTACCTACTATACTAAAGAGCTATTGCGGCCAGCGTGTTGGGAACCATGCCGCAAGCGGACCTCTTGGTTACTTTCTTTAGTTAGTTTATTTTAATATTGTTTTTTTTTGTCATTGTGTATGTTTAGTGTAAATATTATGCACTTTACTTGATTATGCACTTAACTATACCGCACCAAAAATATTTGAATGAAGGTACATGTAACAATTTCTTAGCTCCAGTAAAGATTTCTAAAAGTGAATTCTAATAATGTTGCCTTCTTTACTTACTATGGAGGTACAGAAAAATAAAACTTAACCTACACACAAAGAATAATGATTACAAAATAAAACTTAAATAAAAAAAACCCTGATGTGCTTTCACCGGGTTGCCTTTGCGGTGCTAGTGTGGCGGGTTGCATTGCCACGCTGAATGGTAATGCTCTAACTTCTTTACTAACTCGCTTCTGCTCAAACGAAACATCAAAATATATGTATACACGTCATGTTGCCATAATCCCAGAAATCTGAAATCTCAAAGGACGATATTTATTGCGTTCATCGATCGATTCTGAGCCGCAGTTCAGGTCCAGATCGCGCAAGGCTTTTGGCGGTCGGAGCCAGAGAGGTTGGTCACTGGCTGCATGCCCATTCTTCACCAAATACCGGTACCTTTCTGGATCCGACCTCCCTTCATCTGGCGACTGGTCTACGGCTTGGGGTCACAGTGTGCACTCCACACATATGCCCTTGTGGCACGGACGTGGACCGACTGGGTCACCACGGACTATGTTGTCAAAAAAGTGCAGGCCGCTTTTCAAGACATGCAACTCTTAATGACATAATCCGCCGGTCTCTTGCCACCATCAATGTGCCTGCTCTTCTTGAACCGCCTGGTATTGTCAGAGATGATGGCAAAACACCTGATGGAGTGTCTCTGGTTCCGTAGAGTTTGGGACGGATGCTTGTGTGGGACGCTACCTTTGTAGACGACACCTCCAACGGACTACTTCTAAAGCGGATGCAGCGGCGGAAAAAGCCAAAAATCTGAAACGCATAAATATAGAGGCCTCGGCAGAGAGTACAACTTTGTACCATTTGGGGTCGAGAGCCTCGGTCCGTGGGGTCCCAGTGCGCAAAAGTTATTTGCGGAAATCGCGAAAAGTCTGGTTAACGTAACTTATGACCGAATGGCTGGCGGCTTTCTCGCGCAACGCATCAGCATTGCAATTCAGCGAGAGAATGCCACCAGTATCCTCGGTACAATGCCTTAAGGGCCTTTTTTAGATTTAACTAGGTTTTCATTTAATTTAGTTAATTTTGTAACGTTTGTATTAAGGTATAATAAGGTAAGGTATAATACATTTTATTAAATATTGTTGAATTCCTTACTACCTTACATAAATCCTTCATTAAATCAAAACATCTCGCTATAATTCACACTCAAATCTTTTTTTGTACCAAAATTGCTATATTTCATCAGACTGCAAACCGCGGCCGACGATTTCCTTAATTGTTTCAATTATGGTAACAAAGAAGGAATTGATTGCTCAAATGAAGATTGGCTCTCAAGGAAATATGATGGCCATTAGGTTTCCTTTCAACACGGAATTAGGGACAAAATGGTGCTAAGAGTCTTGAACCAGTGATTAAGGATTGTACGGTATTGCGGCTGTATTGTTTAAGATAGATGTAGTTTTTCTGTAGATACCTTTGCGATAAATGTAAGGTAAAGGTGTTTAAGTAATACCGTTTTGCGCGGATTTTTTCGGAAAGTCGAGATACACAAATATTGTTTTTGTTTCTTTATTTATTTATTCCATTTCACATAGTAGCTTACAGTGCAGTCACCAAATCGCGTGCAATGTTATTTTATATAATAACTTATTGCTACCTAATTATTCATTTAAATTGATGTAATACGTCATAATTCAACTGAATAAAACATATATATTACTAATCATTGTAAAATTTTAAATAATTCTATGTCACTATATATAAAACATAACAATTTTACTATACTAATCTCTATATAAAATATTTCAGAAGTTAATACAATATGTCCAAGTCGCAGTCCTCGACAGCCTGTAGATTTAAGAGAGCCGGCGCCGCGGCGGATGCGCGCACGCCGGCTGCCGTCCACTACTCCAGGCAAAATACGGTTTTGAAAAACATTAATTTATAATAGCGTTTTTTTTGTTGATTTCATTTTAAAATTTTATTCTAAGATGATTTATTCAAGAATCCGGCAAACTTTCCACCCGGAAGTAATTATGTAGCTTTAAATGAAGCATGCATTGTGTTTTTTTGTACGATTTATATTGAATATTATAGAGCAAATGTAAATGAACCAAAATAAAGACAAACATGTTTATTAATATTTTTTCTGACTTTTTAAATAGAAAAATAGAAATAGAAATAGAAAACGTTTATTCGTGACACATACAAAACAATAACAAAAGTGAACACAGAAACAAAAACAACAGGTATGCCACGAAAAGGCCCCGACTCAGCATGGTGCAGGCCTGTTGGCCAGCGCTGGTCTTCCGTCGAAGCCTAAGTGAGAATGTTTTAGAAGCTAGTTAATTTATAATTTTTTTGATGTCTGAAATTTTGTCGGATTTTGTCGCTGGGTAACTATTTAATTGATAATATATCCGTTACACATCAAAAAGAAGCTATTATAAATTATTTCCAAAATTGACATTTTTTCCATACAAGTTGTCAGTTCATTGACTGGACTACACTGCGTGCAAGAGGAACTTGCAGGCCGATTCGTTCCAACACGGATGGATTATTAACCCTATTGTTAAGCAAGTCGTAGTAGTATACTAAGAGCAGCAAATTACGCATATGCTCTAGAGTTTCAAGCCCTATCCCTAGGACAAAACGAGAGGGGAACAGGTAGGGATAATATCCAAAAGACATATTGTATAAGTGCCTCCCGAACTTCGTCTGAAGTTTTTCTATTAGGAGACTATATTTGGATTCACAGGGGTCCCATGCTATTGCACCGAATTCTAGTTTGCTGCGTACGTATGTGTTATACAGCAGCTCAGCCACCCTGACACTCGTGAATTGAGAAGTCATACTAATAATAAATCGTAGGGTTTTAGAGTCACTCTTACTTAATATTAACAATGTGTTGACCGAAACTGAGAAAAAAGTACAATTTACTAAACCTTAAAACTAAACTTGGAAACTAAAAAACATCTAAATAAGGCCCCCGCGGCATCGTTCTAAAGATGCTGGCAGCATTACCTCGCTGAAGCGCAATACTAATGTGTTGAGCAAGGTAGCTGCCAGCTCTTTGGTCACCAGTTGTGTCGATGAGCTTTTTTTTGATAGTTCTTTTAAAAGCGTCCTGGAACCTGGCCCCCACGGCCCCAGTGTCTCAACACCGAATGCCACAAAGTGGTAATGAGGGCCGAGACACTGGTAATTGCAATTTTTAAGTTTCAGGCGCCTTTGCTGCCGCGCCAGCCCTGACCCCGTATCATGATCGGCCTTATCACCCGATAAGTCTCGTTCTATTGAACGGTATCAGCCAGTGACGGACGCTCTATCTTGTCACTTATCGTGTGATAAGGCCGTCCATTCTACGGGGTCCGGTCGAGGTTCGGGGAAGATGAGACGATGCCAGAGTGTCAACGCAAGTAACATCCCAAACCAGCACACGTCCCATCTTCCATGGGACCAGGGTCATCCCATCCGGCCTCTTGCCTTCGTCCCGCAAAACGCCGTTGGGTTCGAGAATTGCCAGCGCGTTGACGGTGGCATGAGCCCGGTGGATAATATCATTCAAGGCCGCGTGCCTTGAGAAGCGGCCTGCACTTAGACGGCATGATAGGCCGTGGTGGCGTCAGCTCGTCCACAGAGGTGCCTCAGGGGTACCTGTGGGGCACACAGACCCACACCTAGTCTACGACTTACCGCCTGTTTAGGTGTGTCGGGATCAAAACTACGTTTGATGATACCAAATACTGAGTGAACCTTATCATTTCCACACAATACACAAAAAAAAATTATCTAGCTCGTTTTTGGAGCAACTCAACTAGGTAAGTTTCTCCTCACCGACACCACAATTTTTCTGTATACTTAAGATTATTTGAGTTGGCTGAATTGCATCAAAGTAACAACCAATCAAACAGCAACTGTACCGTCCACGGTAGACTAAGATTCCAATTCAAATGAGAGTTTTATAAAAGGGTTCCCTCTATTTGGCATAACTTTGCTTCTCCGAAACGTTTTTCGCATTACAGACTTGGCATATTTGGTTTTCGCCGAATGTTAATGTGGCAGAAACCTTACTTAATAGAATTTTTAAAATGGCGAAAATGTACTAGTCCGAATTTAAATTTGAATAATATTGTTATGGGCGATTATATTTACGCATAATTTTATTCGGCATAATATCGATTGTCCGATACCTACTTCAAACGTAACATAATTACTTAAAACGGGATGCGATATGGTGCGTGGTGGAATATAGTAGATTAAGTTACGGCAGCTAGAAATGGGGGGCTTGGGGGGCACAGCCCCCCGCAGTAAAAAAACAACAAATAACCGTAACAATGGTATTATTAGTAGGTTAGGTTAGGGTTAGCTCGTGTCCCTTAGAACGGAAATAGGCACCCCGCGAAGCGGGGTGACGTCGACACGCTGACAGTTAGGTTAGGATTAGGTTAGGTTAAGTTAGGTGTTAAATAATGTTATGTACATTATATATTTCTGCGAGAATAGTGTTCGACAAAACAAAATGCCTATATAATTTATGCGTGGACATGATTCAGAGCATCAAAATTATGAACAAATAATATTCGGACTATAGATATTCGGCATAATCGAACTATGCCAATCTCGATTCTGGCTAAATATTTTATGCGCAAAGTCAATTATGGCTACATAGATTATGTCAAAATAGAATTCTTACTAAAGAAAATATGCCAAAACAGGGGGAACATTTATAAAACGTCGGCCACATTAAATAATTTTATTTTAAATAATTCATTCAAATCGGTTCAGCCGTTTAAGCGTGATTGAGTAACAAACATCCAAACATCCAAACATCTAAACTTTCGCATTTATAATATTAGTAGGATTTTATAATTGTATTATAGTATTTATAGTTTTGTATGTATGTATCTATGTATGTATATTATATACTTATACACTTATTCATGGAAGTATGTATTTGAATATGTAAATAATTGTCAAATAATGTGGATGTATGTGTTAGTAAGCTTTTCTTTATTTATTCCTGCACTGCCGGTATATAACTCTTGCTGAAAATCTCCTGTTACCCAAAGGTTGTCTGGAAGAGATCGCTTTAAAATTGCCGGTTGTTACCACAATTTATTTAATCTACTCTTTTAACATGTGTTTCTTATGTTGTGGTGCAATAAATATTATTATTATTATTAGTTTGGAGTAGAAAGCGTCCATTGTACCTATATGCTAACCATCAGGCCGTATTCTTGTTTGCCACCATCGTTATATAAAAAATCAGTGTGCCAAATTGAACCACATCGTGGTTAAAAGAAAAAAAAACATCATTTTACAGTTACTTACAAAAGAGAAGAACTTTATTTTGTTACCTTTCGCTAGTTGTGTAAATAATAAACAATTGAAATAATGCCGAAGTTCACTTAATTACTAAAGAAATTTAATATTTCGGTCTCCGCAAACAGGTAACTTTAAAATTAAATTTGTATATTAATTTGTTCAACAAAATGAAGACTGATTATTTTGATTAAAACAAGTTTGGTAGGTTAGTCTGTTATGACTTTACTTTTTAGTTCATTTCGAATAATTTGATTAAAATAAACAAAGTTATAAGTTGCCTTCATTGCAGTAAGTATGAGTTGTGTAATATTTGTACGAGAGTATAAATATGTTAAAGAAACTTGAGGTTAAAGTAATCCTCCGAAAAACCGGCCAAGTGTTTAGTGTCGGGCCACGCGCAGTGTTAGGTTCCGTAGTTACCTGTCTTTCTTTGTTACATCGACAAACCTACGTAAACTAAACGTTGCGGCTGCGTCGGCCGAAATTGTAGGAAAGTTTGCCTTTTCAAACACATTTATTAAGTTGGTCGATTACTCGTTAACTATTTAGTTATGCCTACTTATCCATGATAGTTTTCCTATGTACTACTGCCATGATTTTTTTCATAAACCCTGTAAAGCAGAGGGCCGGAAACATAACTCTAATAAAAATTAGGGATTTAAAGCCCACTAGCACGTAAACCCATCTCTGAATTCTTAGTTTTGAACAAGCTATCCAACGACCCCCCACACCATAGGTTTACCGAGAAAGAAAATACATCGCTACTTTCTGATTAGGGTTTTTTTTTTAAATTTTATTCTATCATTTTGTCGGCATATTTGATGTATTTATATGTATATCCATGTCAAATAACAGCTTTCTAGCAGTAAGGGTCACTAAGCTTACCGCAGACGGACGCACAGTTGGATATGGCGAAGCTATAAGGGTTCCTTATTGACTACGGCACCGTAATAAGGATTCCTTGTTGACTACGTAACCCTAATGAAACTAACAACGAATCCACCAAGTGGTTTGATTTAAAGTATTTAATCCTAATTTGATTGCTCACTTCGATCTAAATCTGAGTTTCTAAAATGAACCATATCATCTACTTCATAGGATTCTTATTTGAAACCCGTTCGTCATTTAAGACGTTGCCGGCAACGGTAAAATGATGCCAAATAACACGGCGTAAGAATAAAATGCTTTTTATGAAGCGATCAAAGGACCTAATCCTTTAGACCTTGGTGGAAATGAAAGAAGTTCTTGGAAACCAACACAAGGTCTCTGGATTTTTCGTAGGCTGGCGTTTTAGAAGAAAGTATAAGTTGTTTTTTAATTATCTCTAAGGCCAGATCGTCAAAAGATTAAGGAAAAACATTTAGTCATTTTTGTACGGAGATTGGAAGATATCAACTTTTGTGTTTACTTAATACTTTTTAATAATTTTCACGGTTAATAGCATTTTGTAGGTATAATAAAATAAAATTCCTAAAAACACATTCAGTGGAATTTTTCGTTCGCGCCATGTTTGAAATGCGAAAACATTTTAAAAATATTACCATACGTTTGCGGTTTCTTCTAAACGACCTTAAGCTATGTACACACGCTACTGAACTGATCCCGATGTGGTATGGAAATAGTTTAGATTTTGGAGAAAACAAAATACTTTAATTCCGCAAATTATATCCGTGTGAGGTGAATTTGTATGGAAGTGCAATAAACTAGTACCATGCGGACGAATTAGACGTCGAAAAAGCTAGATTTTGTGGCAAAAATGCAAATGGTCTACCTGATTTGTAAGCAGACAGCGTAGCCTATACAGTGAGTAACTTTCGTAAGCACAAACTTTTGCACGGCGCGTCGCCGTCTTAACGTGTTTTTGTGTTATGTTATAAGTTTTGTATATTATTATGTATGTTAGTCTGTAAGGTATTTGTAAATATGGGCCTTAGTCCAGTCAATAAACTGACAACTTGAGAAAAATGAAAACTTTGGAAATAATTTATAGCTTAATTGTTCTTTATAGATTAAATAGTTACCAAATTAGGTAATTCGGCACGCAATCTATCGGTAACAAAGCTAACGCTTGCACGCAGTTGTTAAACTCTCCGAAACGTCAAACAAATGTTATTAGGACTACATTACTGCTCAAGAAAATTTGAAAAATTAATAACTCTCCATTAGAAATGGTAATTGTTAAATTTTTTCGATAAACAGGTTCACATCACATAAACCTCAATATCATCCTCCTAGCGTTATTCCTGGTTGTGCCCTTAAGGAGCCCGGTATTCCGGGTATCCGGTATTCCCATAAGTTCCGAAAAACTTATTGGTACGAGCCGGGGTTCGAACCCACGACTGGCTACTGTTCCTACATCATTATTACATAAAAGCTATAATTGAAGGAAAGATAGAAGGCAGGAGAGGCAGGGGAAGAGAAAGTTAATGTAATGTAACCGGTTTAATCCAAATGAGGTCTCTACCATCTGGGTTGGAAGGTCAGTTGGCAGTTGCTTTCGTAAAATCAGTGCCATTATTAGGTTAGGGATTAGGTGTTAAGAGTCTGCAGTAAGCTCGGCCGAATTTCACCTTCCCATACAAACGTAGTTACGCTTTCATTTTAAAACTACGTGTTGGATTGTGACGAAACTTTGCATATACAATGACATGAGGTATATCTATGTCTGTAATTAGTTTATATGGTTCCAGTTTATGAAACAAACGAAATAAAGAAAAAACAAGTTTTGTATGAAAAACTTCAAAACGCAGTATTATTTTTACTATGGTATCTGAAGCTACAAAAACTAATTACAGACATAGATATACCTCATGTCATTGTACATGCAAAGTTTCATTATACTCCAACACGTAGTTTTAAAATGAGAGCGTAACTACGTTTGTAAGTATGGAGAATCGAGCTTACTGCGGACTCTTAAATCGGACCCCGAACTCCTTTAATTGCACAACCGGGAACAACGCTAGGAGAATGATGATGTAATTATCATATCGTATCAGATGCACTATCATATTTCCCCTTGTGTTTTCGATAGTTTTAGTAGACATTTCCTTTCCTATTATATTTCCCTTCTAAAGTCCTAGTGTGTTCAAGGTGACGGACGTCCCTTCGTATCGATACGTCCCAAAAGCAAATAGTCATATTAGCATAATGACCTAAAAGCAAATTGTCCCATTAGCAAAATGACCCGAAAGCAGAACGTCCCTTTCGCAAAACAACCTAAAAGCAAGTCGTCCTATTATCAGGTTGCCCTTTTAGCAAAACATCCCGAAAGCGAAACGCCATGAAATCAGAATGACCTAAAAGAAAAATGTCCTATAAGCAGAACGTCCCATGGTGTAGAGACAAGAAAAAAATCTGCCAGGGGCCCGTTTAAAAAATATTATTTTAATTCAGTCGGAGCAAAATAAAGTAACAATGTGTTCAATCAACTAGCTCTTCTTAACTTATTACTTAACACCACAAAAAAAAAAAAAAAAAAGCACTTCTTTAATATAAAATAACAACTTTTCCTAACTCGACTGCATGTCATTTTAATAACCGTCAGATAAAATTCTTTTAATATGTGTTATCTTTTTCAAGAACTCGTAAGATGAAATTTCACCATTTCTTAGTTTTTGCATCTCCCTATTATATTTTTTTTCAAATGTCATTACATTTCTACGGCGTTTCTCTTCTTTGAAATAAACCCCCGAAATTCTGAAATCGTACCACTTTCCTTCATTCCGGAGTGCATCGATATAAGCTGGCAGCGTCGGTTTGGGTCTGATTTTTTTATTAAAGCGACCATTCCAACCTTCTAGAGCATTATTGGTCCTGTGTCGTGCACCTGCACAGCTAATTACTTCAGGGGGCATTTTCATCCATTGCTTTTCGAAATACTTGACAAATTTTAAGCTTTATTCCGATTGTTCCACGTTTTCTTTTACTTGGTTCCAGGTTTCAATAATGTTTTCTGATGGTACAAGAGGTAAATTTGCAGAAATACTCACCAATTGTCTGCCTTCGACAGTCTCAGTCAGCTTCAGTTTTTTCGCATTACGCCAGACAGATTTATTTAGGTGGTAATAACACCCCGATACCGTAGAGTTTGGAAAGACTGTTTTGAATGTATTTATTTGAGCCCTTTCGTAGTCACATTAAAAAAATGTAATTTGAATGTCAAAATGGGTTAATATCAGATTAAACATCCTCTTGTAGGTGTTTTCTGTTTTATCGGGAAGAAGTGCGTATATCAGAGGGACGATACTTGTGGTTTCATCATCACTGTTCATATCCGCGTGAATAGAATATAGCTGGCAAAATGGCCGAGGGACATGAAAGGTGCCGTCGCCAAAAAATGTCGAAGATGAAGCCAATTGTTTCAAACTTTTCATGCCCAATGATGTCGAAAATAATAAAATTTTGCTGTTGTCTGTCCCATCGTCGCATCTGAGAAAATTGTGGGCTAAGATTTGTGGCACTTTAACGTCATTAAGATGGTTGAAGTCAGTTTTCTGCAGTTGTAGACATTTTCTACGAGCACGGTATAATGTATCTTTCTTTGATACATACGCCGGAATTCTCCTTATATCTGATTCTTTTCCGAACTTCTTTTCAAAAATTTCTTGTACTGGGGTAAATTTCTTGCATACGTCCTTTTTACACTCATCCATAACCATGTCAATTCGGTTTTTAGTGAAATTAGTTCTACACGTGTGCGGCGTTTTTCCTGACAAAACTGATGAGCGGTCCATATTTAAGTTAACACTAGCACTACAATATTCTCGATTGGTACACCGCTAATTTGTGCCACTTTTGCTAGCATATTTAAAATTGTACCGATGGCCGGCATAAAGCAATACATCTTTACCTTTTTGTGACTTTATAAAGGTTAATTTACTGTCGTCACTTGCTGACGAGTGTGACGAGCTACTTGACCCCAACCCATTATCCATATTATGAAATTTTAAATTGAATATTTTACACGTTCCTAATGGCACGTCAAGTGAAATTAAAATGACAATGACATTCAGTAATCATTTTCCTAAATGGCCAGCGTTGGTCGGTGATAAGAAGATAAAACTCTACAGAGTATTGTTGAGACTAGTGCCCTAGTTTATAAGTAGAGGGATATCTAGACTACAAAGAAATACTGAGCGGACTGTAAACACTTATAATAATTAACCAATTCTACAATAGTCGCGGGTCGCGGCGCGTACAAATATTAGTGCGGGTGAGCACGAAGCGGTGCGCGAGGTGAAGTGTCGCCCGGCGGTCGCTGTCGCATCGCCGGCGCGTCGTTATCAGTTAACGGGATTTCTCCGCGCTCTGCGGCGGGTCGGTTTATGTTGCTGGGCCGGCATTGTCACCACCAAGTATCTCTTTAAGAGTTTTTCACGTCTAATGAATATAAAATAAAATATGTAAAGGACGATGGCCATTATTTCATACTAGCGTGCCCCGGTCGAGACTACTAGCGAGATATTGCTTAATTAAACGCTAATAAGCCCCAGATTAATTGAGGCTTTGGAGTCCTTTAAAATCCAGCTTTAGGTTTTATTACATCCAAAAACTAATAATTCCTGCCACATACTACCACATACAAACAAGCTAACTGAGACTGTCAAAGGCAGATAATAGATGAGCACATTTACCTCTAGTGCCATCAGAACACATTAATGAAACCTGGAACCAAGTAAAAGAAGAAAGCTTCGATTCGGACCTGGCTGTTTTTTTCTTGTCTCTACACCATGGGACGTTCTGCTTATAGGACATTTTGCTTTTAGGTCATTCTGATTTCATGGCGTTTCGCTTTCGGGACGGTTTGCTAAAAGGGCAACCTGATAATAGGACGACTTGCTTTTAGGTTGTTTTGCGAAACGGACGTTCTGCTTTCGGGTCATTTTGCTAATGGGACAATTTGCTTTTAAGTCATTATGCTAATAGGACTATTTGCTTTTGGGACGTTTCGATACGAAGGGGCGGACGTATCTAGAACGTGCATATGTAAATGTCTATAAACCTGCCCATTTCCACCGACAGCGCGAGCAAACTTTAGAAATGCTCGCTTCAAAACATATCAATGCATGCCCGGTATTGTGCACTCTCAAATCAAACGGAAAACTCGTCCGAATGCGAAGCGGTTGTAAGCCGCGCACACACTGTGGAGAGGATCGGAAATGTACTGCCGATATTTGGGATGTTTGAGGAATACTTATTTCGGGGTGTTAAATTGAAGTCGATAGCACTTTGTGTTTGAGTTTTATTTTATTGGATGATAGATAACAGTTCAATTCTATAACTAGATAATAATTACTGCTCCATAATATAGATAGGTACTTAAATAAGATACAAAAATAAACTAGAAAAAATGTATTTCATTGTGAAATTCAATTTAAACAACTATCTAGATTTGTGCATTCAACTTATGTTTTAGAGGTTACGTTTCAAAAAGCCTATGAGCCTATTCGTTAAGAAGTTGCACTTTAGTCATAAATAAGAAACTTCCAAGCAATTGTATGTACCGTTAACGTTCCTAAGCTAAATAGGATTAGTTTTAATCATACAAAAACTTAATCATTTAAATTACTTGGTTGTAACCTTGTCGTTACAACAGAGTAATTATAGCTTGTATGAATACGGGTGTAGACTCGAAAATTATTATTACTCCAAAAGAAAGAAGGTAAAAAAATATGCCTAGTGACGAAAATCCCATTCAGATATCTCAAAGAATTACGAAGCTACAAACGTTTTAATATTGCTTGTTAGAGAGAGAAAACGCAAACAGTGTGTGACGTCACATGATGGGATGCTGCCGGGGTGCCGCACATTGCCGTCTATTAGTGACGTCACAATCTTCCAGCGTCATCGTTTCATATGAAGTTGCGTTTTGCGAAAAAGGGACAGAATATACCCTTTCTGAAAACTTTGGACACCTATAACTTCGTGATTATTTAAAACTTTGCGTTGATTTTTTTCTCCATTGACTACATTTTTAATCCTTTTTCGAGAAAATATGACATTATTGATTATATTATTTAGTGTCTACACCCCTATTGTTGGATAAATCAATCCATTCTTTTTTTTTTTCCAGTCTTTTTTGCATGGTAATATACTATTTTAATCCCTAGACATACGAAGGTCCGAAATGAAGCCACTCCTGACTAATTAAAAGGCATCCTACTTCACGATACATTTTACATTTAAAAAATAAGTCGTTTATTAGCGCCCATATGTACGCAACTTTATGTAAACCGAGCGTTAACTAACACCTGACGCGCCGCTGGGTCATTTTGACGATTTCGCTTTCGACTGTTCGGTTGCAATGCTGATTGGGCCCCCGTAGTAAGAGCTTGTTTCAGCGTTTTATTGGTGAGTGCTACTTCTGTCTATGCATATACTTTTTGCTTATGCTTTTTGTAACTAAGTACATAAATCCTGACTTACGGCGTGGAGTTTTGGGGTCGCGCCTCCGACTGGAAGCGTGTGTTCTCACAGCAAAAACGCGCCATCCGCGCGATGGCCGGTAGGCCGGCGGATGCTCCAGCCTTTTCCGCGATCTTAAGATTCTGCCCCTGCCTTGTTTACTCATATACCAGGTCTCAGTGTTCACACACGAGAACTTGGATATGTTCAAGCGCAGAGGCATTAGCACCAATTACAACCTGCGCAGTAATAGACACCACAACAGGCTGATCCCCGACTCGCACAGACTTGCCAAGTCCGAACGATCCGTGTACTATGCAGGCCCCTCTAACTACAATCGCCTGCCGGACTCTGTAAGAGATGCGACGAAATGTTGGATGCAAATGTCAAGTGTGTTATGTTCGCCGACGATATCTCCCTACTGGTCAATGGTATAGATAGTAATGAATGTAACAAGAACCTCAACCACAATTTCCTTACAGTTCAAAAGTGGCTTGAGAACCACAATCTCGAGATCAACCTCAAAAAAACCAAAATTATGCAATTCAAACCCACCCAAAAGAAATCCTTAGAGTTAAAACTGAAAATAGATAATAATGAAATTGAAGAGGTTACCGAATTCAAACTACTAGGAACTACTATTGACTCCAGTTTAAACTGGAAAAGCCACATTCAAAACACGAAAACAAAAATAGCAAAATATATCTATGCACTAAGTATATTGAAATCGAACACTGATCTTGAATCTGCGTTGTCTGTGTATTTTGCATATATTTACTCGAGTCTCCGGTATGGTGTGATCTTGTGGGGAGCCAGCGTTGACTCTCACCAACTATTCACAATGCAAAAGAAATGTATTCGCATATTAGCTAACATCCATATTCCAAGCAGCTGCCGCCCTCATTTTACTAGACTTAGGTTGTTAACACTACCCGCTGTATATATTATGGAAGCAGCCCTCTTTGTTCGTAAACACCCAGACCTGTTCCCGACAAAACCGGAAACGTCAAAAACAAGAAGTCAATATAAGAACAAATTACTTTTACCTAGATCTTACTTAGCCATCTTCAAAAATGGGCCCCAATATAATCTTATTTCAATTTATAATAAAATTCCGGACATTATTAAATTAGAACCAAATGATAACATATTTAAAAATAAATTAAAAGACATGTTAATTAATCACTGCTATTACTCAATTCAGGAGTTTTTTAATGATGAAAAGCTGACGAGGTAGTAAAACCGAAAATTGTAAATTGTTATCTGCATGTAAAATACCTAAATTTAAGTTAACTTAATATAACTGACTAGATAATATGTATAGAGTCTTTTGCACGCCAGCTACGATACGTTATTTATGATGTAAAACAATTTTAGGTATTAAACTAAACTAGATTTAGCAAATATTGTGTGCCCTAACAGGGTGTCATGAGCTTACCATCCTTAGTTATAAGACCTTATTATGTAAATGTGTTCATGGCTATACAATAAATGAAATGAAATGAAATGAAATGAAATGACTTCCACCGCAGCATTCAAAGTTAGGCTGAAAAAATGGTTGACGCAGGAATCATTTTATTCATATGACGAGTTCTTTAGTCTACCAATAATACTGTAAAGGTAGAAAATATAGAGTGACATATAAATTTGAATAATATGAAAATAATTGACATAAAATACGAAAAACTGTAATTAATTGTACTTAAAACTATTGAAAGCTCAATATTGTACCTTGACTTGTAACAATTGTTATTAATAATATATTTCATTTAATTTCATTTCATTTCATTAAAGAGCAACATTTTTTGAGAATGTAGTTGTTTCAGTTTGTGCGTAAGGAGTAATCACTGGAATATGGTTGAGGGAGGCGATGGCTGAGATACGCGTCATACTCGTGATCGGGTGCTGTTTGTGGAGTCCGGACTGTTCATGCTTGCAAGGGCATAGTACTTAAATACTAGTGTTGTTATTATTATTATCGTATTGACGAGAGACATCATTCTGATCTTGACACGTTTTATTTTTATTGACACTGTACATCTCTGACAATATTACATTAATGTTCCTTTTTTATGTTTTGTTTTGACGCTTAGAGACCGTATACATCTCTTAGAATATTAGAATAATTATTAATTGTATTTGGACGCTCAGAGACCTTATACATCTCTGGAATTCTGAATTAATATCATTAACTTCTTGTTATTGCTGATACAGACCTTATATCGAATGTAATGTTCATATTTAGCAATTTTGTTTTGTTTTCATTATTTTAGTGACATTTGTTTGTTAACCGTTTATATCGGTCCTTAATCTGCAAATTTTAAATTATTATTGTGTAAGATTATTATTATTTTATTGTTAATTACCGTTTGACATGTAAAAGTGCCCTTGTGGCCTATTCGCAGAATAAATAATTGATTGATTGATTGATTGCACCACTTACCCGATTACATAGACTATGATTTTTTTGTATAGTAGGTATAGATTGTTTGGATGATCATAGGCTATATGTTATCCCGTGGGTTTGCCTACGCTCTGTTGGTACAATGTGACGGGTACACATACCCGAGCGGGCAGCTAGTAAGTAAATAAAATAATCATTTTATCTTATTTCGCTCGTGGGTTCGAATCCCAGCTCGTACCAATGAGTTTTTCGGAATATATTAACGAAATATTTACCGTTAGCTTTTCGGTGAAGGAAAACATCGTGAGGAAACCGGTCTAACTAATCCCAAAAGGTCTAGATAAGGTCTAGTGTTTCCCTCTTGTTTGAAAGTGGCTTTCGTAAAACTAGTGCCTATGCCAAATCTTGGGATTAGGTGTCAAAGCGGACCCCGGGCTTGTTTAGGGGTACACCCGGGAATAACGCTAGGAGATGATGATCCCATAACAGGAGGCAGTGGATGACATCAAAAATGAATGACGAAGCAAATTCCACTCCATTTTTAAGGTTCCGTAGTCAACAAGGAACCCTTCTAGTTTCACCATGTCCATCTGGTCGTCCGTCCGTCCGTTTTCGGCTTAGCTCAGTAACCATTACTACTAGAAAACTGTAATTCGGCATGGGTATATAAATCAATCACACCGACAAAACAGAAGAATAAAATCTTGAAAAAAATTTTTTTTTTGTTTACCTCCCCTACTTCATTGAATAACTTGTTCAAAAATATTATGGGTTTTTAAAACGATTTTTAAATTATTGATTCGATTGCGAGATATTGGGCTCTAAAGGCCAAATTTTTGTTCGAGTCATGTGTCTTTCGCCCCCCTGCCGGCCGGCTAAATGGCTGCTCCTGGGAATGTGAAAAAAATCGTGGCAGTAGTACATATAATGAATTTAAAACTATCACGGCTAAGCAGGCATAACTAGTTACCGAGTAACAGTCGACCAACTTAAAATATACATAAAAAGGCCAACTTTCGTACAAATTCGGCCGACGCAACCATTTAGTTGGCGCGCGCGTGTCGATGTAACTAAGAAAGACAGGCAACTACGGAACCCTACACTGCGCGTAGCCTGACACGCACTTGGCCGATTGTTTAATAATTCAGGTCATAATAAAAAATTGTCATATTCCAATACAAAGATGAGTAGCTCCGTGAAATTAGAAGACGTGATCCCAATCCCGAATTCTATTTAATCGTAAACAAAAGAAAGTTGGAGTACGAAGCCAAATTTCTCCTTCCTGAGTTTGTTAAGCCGGGTTCACACGCAGCTAAAGTTGGTTCGGTCAACAAAAAAGCCGCAGAATTACGCACGTGATTATTGAGCTTTACTGAAGAGTAGACTGCGCAGAGGTGTTGAGATGTCTTTCAAGACATACGGTACCCCGAGTTGCCTATTTACAATATTAAAGGTTACTAATAAATACTTCCCCGGTATCAGTTTGCCTTTTTTACTTTGATTAGAATGACGATGGTAAAATGGGCTACTTATCTCAAAAAACTTAGTAACTTCTAAAGAAAAATATAAAACATGTATTTTTTTTGTCAATCAAATAAAAAATGATGAAGATATAGCCCGCTATAGTTCCGTGTGAGGTCACATTATGGTACACTTTTTAGCATAATGTGACGTAACACGGAACTTTAACGGGCTCAGGAAAGTACCCAATTAAAGATCAATCCTCCAACCACCCTAAGGCTCATTAACTAATGGAATTTAAACCACACTGAGTCAGAATTGACTTGCATTTGTTTTGTTTCATTCGATTTTGAAACAAAACAAAATCCACTCTATTTTCCATTAAGTACCATTTCTCCATTACACTTGAATCAAATTTTATAGTGGGCTGCTAAAGCTTACAGATGTTTATGTGGCGTTCATCTATCTTTTTTTTTATAGAACGACGGTGGCAAACAAGCGTACGGCCCGCCTGATCGTAAGCGGACACCGCAGCCTATAGACGTATGCAACTCCAATCCGAAGGAGTAGCATAGGCGTTGCCGACCCTTGATATGTTTGAGGATTCGCCGTGCTGACAGCTGAAGGAACAAATTCCCTCGCTCTCAACACAACGCATCCTCGGGAGCTCTGGCGACCTTGCAATCCTGCAAAGAAACTTAGCACTGTTTTAGCACTAATGACTGAACTGACGACCGGTTTAGCCTAGTTGGTAGTGACCCTGTCTACGAACCTAGAGGTCCCGGGTTCGAAGCCCGTTAAGGGAATTTATTTGTGTGATGAGCACGAATGTTTGTTCCTGAGTCATGGATGTTTACAATACAATACAATACAAATACTCTTTATTGCACACCTCACACACAAAGCAGTTAAAAAGAAAAACAATACAATAACATGTAGGTTTACTTTGTATTTAAGTATTTATTTATCTACATAAGTATCATCTAGTACCCATAGTACAAGCTTTGCTTAGTTTGGGACTAGGTCGATTAGTGAAATAGTATTTCTAAATATTTATGTATATACCTACTATAAATATTTACATAATGTTGTAGGTACTTACATAAGAGACGAGAAGTTACACTTATTACTGTATTCTATCCTCGTCTTTATCCCATGTTGGCCATACCCCATCGCGCGAACATTCCTGTCTTAAGAATTCCAAACCTCATCTCTCTTTTAAAATCACCATCATAGCAAACAGTAAGTTTAGCATAATATATTCAAACAAAGAGAGTTGACTGCTCGCTCCTTGTCACTCCGCATTGAAATTTCCTGAAAACATTTCATGGAGGCCACACGTAAGGCACGTTGGACAGCTTCCGCGAAGCTGTGCGAATGACGTAGGATTTTTCAGTTTGCTCACATTTCTAGCTTTGTGATTTTACGTTTAAGAGGCCTTACTCCTACAGAAGCATAAGCGGAAGCGTATTTTGCAAAATGCTTCCTTTTTCATACAAGTTTACGACGTAACTATTAGTATTTATTCAAAAACTGATAACGTCCTTAAATAATCATTTCGTAAACTAGGGGCAACATAGTTCAAATTTTAATTTTCTCTTTCTAAATCTAAAATAAATGAGTTTTCTTGGGAGTCATTTTGCAAAATACGCTCGTCTGTAGGCGTAAGAACCCTTAAACATTTTCGTAGAAACGAACATCTCCGTAAAGTTATAAGATATATAATGTTTAGTTTTGTGGATAAACTCTCACAGCAAACCCTAACAGCGCAACTATGAAATGGAATATTGCGAGTCGATTTTCAGCTACCTACATATTGTTGAATAAACTTGTGTGCACAGATAGATTTGATAAGAATATCAATAAGCATGGCTCATTTAACTTAAATTGGTAATGCATATTGCTGAGCCAATTCACTGCCGCAGAGACACACTTGTTTGATGTTTTATCTGTTTTTGTTTATTTTATTGTTTAATATGTGTGTGTTGTGAATAAATGTATGTTTCTTTCTTTCTTTCTAATTATTTTAGGAATGCAAAAAAAAGGTTTTTGTTTTAGTTTCCTTTGCCTTTTGCGTCTTGTTGGTTTCTCAGTGTAGAGGCAAGGCGGTACGATATCAGTAAACTGCCAGCTGTCAGTGTTAAAGAAGGAAAGTAGGGCGGTAATTCAGTACAGCAAACGGAATAACCCACATCTGCGCTACGGACAGTATATTTACCGACAGTCAGTAAGTTCATATCAAAGTACCCATCTTCTTCTCACCGTCTTATACACCCATTACTTATGTTATTTTGATTATAAGTTTTTGTTTTCGTGTTTTTTTTTCTCTCGCTGTTTCATACTATTAGTTTTTTGTGTGTTTTAAAGTGTCTGTTACACCGTGGAATCACGTTAATCGTGGATGATTCTATTCGACAGACCAGCACCATGGTGAGCTGGAATCGTTTCGTGGCGCTATTTGTTGTTTTTATATGCTGACCTCTGCTCATGTACACATTGTTGTCGATAAATGCTTATTTTACCATATTTCTAGTATATAAAGCCTACCTCAAGTCAGGAACTCACCTTCACGAAAGCCTGTCGCTTCTGCGACATTGCCATCACATCAACAACGCCTAACAATCGTAACAGAGTTACGTTTTACGGCTTGACGAAGAAATGCGGCCGTGTCACATTAACTCCGGGAACCGCGGGGAAATTAACTAACGCTGTCAGAAATGACGTTAAAAAGTTTTAATCTTATTCTTTGACTGACTGTATTTAGTGTCGAAAATCTTCTTAGCGGTACAAGCTTCTGTTCAAGTCTGCAAGTCTTTTGTTCCTTAACGTAGTATTTTTATGCCATAAGTAAAAAACTTTTTTATTTTTCTACTGTCTTAAAGCCTCCAGGGGGCCGATTTTTTACTTTCGAGCGCTCGAAAATTAAATAAAAGTAAATGCTATTGTAGTGTCATAATCACAGGCCCTTACTTTCTACCGATAGAATTGAATACGAGTGGTCAATACCGCACGTTTTTAAATTTTCTATCGTCATTTCAAAATAGCATTTCATAATATTTGTCAGTTTTCGAGTGAAAGAGTCGAGCGCTCGAAAGTCAAAAATCGGTCCCCAGACCTTTTTATAGTCACGGCTAACATACATATACTGAAACGTCACGCAACATATAACGATAAAACGTACATGCTTCTAGGCCAGCTAGTATCAATTGATCAAGTTTATGTTGAGCATAAAGTATTAGTTTCATGGGCCTGAGATGTATACATGGGGAAAAAACAGGCCAAGAGCGTGTCGGGCCACGCTCAGTGTAGGGTTCCGTAGTTTTTCGTCCGTCACAGTAAGTGTCCCCACTTAAGCGTTAAAAAAATGGGCTATTTGTTACATTGAGTTGACATATTAAGTACAAAACCCTAAAACCCGACATACAGCGACATCTATCGGCAAATTAAGTAAACTATTGCGCGAGCTTAAAGTATGGAAGATGATTTTTATGGGATAATTCTTTATTGCGTGAACCGATTTTCACCCTTTTTTTTACTTTATTTGAAAGCACGTCATTTCATTGTGATTTTGTAGAAATTACAAATAGAATACTACTATTTAAATTACGGTTAAATTACAAACTTAGTTCAGAAATTATTTTGTAATTTTTTTCAAAAAATATTCAACCTATCAAGTTCAAAATATTTTTCCTAGAAAGTTTTTATAAAGTTCTACTTTGAGATTTTTTTCATATTTTTAAAACTTATGGTTCAAAAGTTAGAGAGGGGGGACACATTTTTTTTTACTTCTGGAGCGATTATCTTCGATAATATTAAAATTATCAAAAAATTAAGCCACAAGCGTGATTGAGTAACAAACATCCAAACATCCAAACATCTAAACTTTCGCATTTATAATATTAGTAGGATTACTATATGTACTAGGGGTTTGATCTGAGGGTATTTTAAAGCCATATCTGATATAAGGTTTTTTTATTTTTCCATTTTAAGGACTTTATGATGCTTTCAATATCGTCTAGCAAAATTATTTCGGACAAGCCTATCGAACTTAATTTGATACTATTTCACTGACTCCTTGGTACGATTTAAAGAAACAAAAAGCTTATAAGCTGCCTAAACATGTTATCTAAGTGATCTCTTCATGATTGCTCAATTGAGCAGCTGCGAAATGAGTGTGGTGAATTTTTATTTCACGTAGGTACGTTTCGGATTCCCTTCAATTTCTGATGCAAACGAAATGAGGGAGATAGCTAAAAGAATCAGCTCAAAACCAAAGCCTAACGGACATTCATGGCGTTGAACCATCACTAGAGTGGGATAGTTATATTGGATGCCGAAGTTGGAGTTGTCGTAAGTAACATACCATATTCACTAAAAGGCCACCATGCACAGATCCAAACCTTTTTTTTTACTAAAAGATATGATTAAACTATGCCCAGATGTTTAGCTTAACGAATCATGTGTAATTGCGGCTCGCATAGCACGATTTTTTTTGTGTAATATCGTTTTGTTCGGACATCGTAAATTTTCTTGTAGTATTTGTCCGAAATGGTTAATGTTACTCGGGAGATTTGAGTAAATTTTGTCTAAACCATATGCTTTATGTCGAGCTCCCAGGACGAGATGTGTACCTTGTTAAAGGAGTAATTAAACACATGTGTAATTTTTAATTAAAAACGTAATACCAAAAAAAACGGCTAAGTAAAGTTGTCTTTATACTTAACGATATAAAAAGTAAAATATTTATATTTATATTATATTTATACTACATTCATACAAAACATAAGATTATTATAAAAACCTAACCTAGAATGCCGCCGGCAGCGAGGCGAGACCTAAGCCACCGGTGGTCAGGGCGACAGAGAGAGGAACCCCTGATTATCCGCGCAGTGTCCAGGAGTACCGCCTTCTGTATCTGACCCTTGATCCAGCCATCTACCAAGAGTGTCTTCAGGTGTTTGTCGGGGCGCTTCGCTATTAGACCGTTCGCAGAAACAACTATCGGGACAATGATCGTCGAATCAACATCCCACATGGCGGTTACCTCGTGAGTCAGATCAAGGTACTTGCTTGATTTGTCCTTCTCTATTATTATTATTTTAATTTCGATAACGTGACTCGGCCAAAAGATACGAGTATCTATATAATTAACAAACATGCTTACAAAATTTCAAAAGTATCGGTTGAGAAATGCGACCTGCAGAGGAGAACGGCGGGACCAGACACCGGACAATGGACAAAACAATTATCGGCCTAAGCTGAAGCATAGACCTTCGTTTATTTCGCTCGCTGGTTCGATTATGGACACAGCACGTGCAATAAAGTCGAGAACACCTAAGCATCCAGCACTCAATTACCAGGGAAGCCTCATAAACTGCGCCACTAATGAAATTCCTCCAATGATGCGACCGGCATAGAAATGCGGCGACTTAATGAAATGATCTTTATTCTGAAAATAACATAATATTTGCGGAACTCTGAAAACCCTTAGTCGGCTGATTGGGTGTCGGTTTTAAATAATTCAAAAATCTACTGTGCCGACGGTACGGGGAGTACTTTTATACTTAAGGGCACCAATAAAACATGAAATTTTAAAAGCGGTACTACGTACTGCGAAAAACATATAATATTTATCTAACTTAACTATGTATCCGGGGTCATATAGCTTGAGCAAAACAAAAGTTAGCTTTCCTGTGGTCTAAAATGATTTGATTGCGAGGAATCATTATATACGAGGAGACACCCTTTATGCGGATTAAGAGTCCAACCAAAAATTAAGCTTAACTTTGGCAATGTCCCAAAGACGAGACGCGAACATAAATCGCTGTATAATCCATTTGCTTTAGGTATTGCTGTTAAATAGAAGTCAAATCACGATTGCTTAAGATTTGTCTGTATAAAAGAACCCAGTGCGAGACCTTATTTTCTTCTTTTGCCTTGGTAAATTGGCAGTTAAAACAATTAAAATTAAGTAATATCCTGCCAAATTAGAATTTGTGTCAGTGTCAAACCGTGGTATATTACAATTCCCCGCAAACAGTTCAAGTTCAAGTTGTTGGCCGGGATCGTTAACGTGGTAAAGATTGGTTACCAGCTTAAAGATCAATACATTGGTTCGAATGAGAAGTTAGACAAAAAATATTGATCATCAGTACCTACTCGTACACCGTCTTTTGAAGTTTGTGAGTAAATTGAGGACGCTTCCTGACATCGTATTATTATTTTTATCTATTTATTTATTGTTCCAAAATTATACAATTCTTTTTTTTAATCAATTTAAGGCACCGCCAAACTGCATAACAGTTTGTTGGCGGTATTATCACTCTCGTTTCATTCCAATCACGAGATCACACATCCCAGAGGACAAGGCAAGGCTGCCCCTAAAAAGAGCAATAGGTACATGGTTATTGCACACTTTAGTGTTTAGTTGTCCAGTGCCGTGCTTGGCTGGTCCGGCAAGTATTGGAACCTGTTTTATGTTAACTAGTAATGAATCTTCTTTTATTTAATGTTTATGTTAGTTTTAATTGATACTATTAGGTACATGCAGATTGTGTTATAAATACACTCGCGGGCAAAGAATACGGGTCACCCTAAAATAAATAACTGCAATAGGTTTTAAAATTTTTTAATACTTGTTTTATTGACATAATATGCTATTCTTTACAATACCTAACTGTATTAACAATTTCCTGGATCCTATCATAAAAATATCGATAACCAAAAATCACGATTTTTGCGATATCTCGCTCCGTTAACGTTGTTTTTTTTCATGGGTTTTTACGACTCCGATTTAAACCTGGTAACGTTATATTTTTTACTGTTATTAGCAGTTTGTATGTAAAATTAAATAAAGATCATGACAGGATTAACTGTACAACCCCTTACGCACTATTTTAGGAAATATGACGGTATTTTACCGACCCGTATTCTTTGCCCGCGAGTGTACTATTAGGTAAGTACAATCATTAAAAAAAATATGAACTTATAGGGATATTCTCAGCATTTTGTTGACAGTTTGTATCTACTAACATAGCTTGTATTATAAGTACAGACTAAGCTCTTGACAGGCTCTTTGGGCGGAGGCAGGTCCAGGGGCAAGGAAAATTTGCGACCGGTCGCTACTTGCGCTGGGTCTGTCTCTATGGTAGCGGCCTGTCCGGCGGCTAACATGGTAGATGGCCTCGGGGGGAGCTCACAGTTGCTAAGATCCTCGAGGCAAAACTGATTGGGTTCCTTCACGAGGTTACCGCCTGTTAGCTGCCTGGTTCTACCGTTAGAAACAGGCAGAACGGAAACAATCAGTTGAGCCTATACTTGTATATCCCAACCCATCCTATCCCGTTAATCCCGTCTAATCAGCCGTAAGCGATGACGTGGCATGTCGCAGCGGGCTTTCCATCCACAAAGAAGGATGGTTAGCGGTAAAATGCCACCCGCGTGTTTGTGCCGTGCGCGGGGACCCGTACGGGTGGAGAGGGAGATCCTGGAAGCTGAGTCGACCAGCGGTCGGGATAGTTACTGCTGGGAGACAACACTCTTCTTTGGCTCAGGATTCACCTCACACGGGCGGTCATGGCCTAGCCAGCCATGATCAATCGGCTGTCGTGTCCAGTCTGATGGCCACGGGCGAGTGTCCTGGGGTATGGGGTCTGTAGTCGGCGGAGCACGGGTTACGAGTCGTCTGAGGAGATGACGAGTAGCTCGGCACCGTGCGGACTCACAGACAACATACTCTCGGGGCGCTATGTCAGTTTGGTAGCCCTGATGCGCTAACGCATCCCCAGGGTGTGGGCTCCGTGGTGGGTGGGGAGCCAAACTGATGAAGCAAGGTCAAAGGTCACATGGATACCATAAAACCCGAGACGACGGTAGGAGGGAAAGCCGTACCCGCAAGGGATGAGGCCAAGGCGCATAGCGCAAATGCTGTACCGGCGGCACGCACTTCTGTCCCAGACAGGGGAGCGAGAGCGGGTAACAGCCGAGCAAGGGGGTCCGCAAGGACGCAGAAGGCGCGAGGCGCATTTTCAGGCAGAGGCCATGGTGGAGCGGTCCAAACCGGAGGCACCGTTCGAACTTTTCCCCACGGGTCGAAAAGCGGACACACCCAGCAGGTCCCCGCAAGGAGACCGGCTGGCGCAGGTGCCGGAGGGGAGGTCAGCGGAACTGTGGTCATCTGCAACAGGCCGGCCGGTCCTCTTCCGAATCCTGCTGACGATCCGGGCGCTGTTGATAGCGTGTCCGCACCCCAGAGCGCGGATGCGTGGTCCGGTGGAGGAGCCGTCAGTAGCAGGAGGCAGAAGAGGCGAGACAACGCCAAGGCGAGGGCTCAGACACTGAGCGAGGGCACCTCCCAGGATGCACCCACTTCGGGGCCAGGGACGGCGCAAAAGAAGAGGCATCTGGGAGCCAGTGGCGACTCTTCTCTGCTTGTCAGCGACTCCAAGCGAGTGAAAGTTGCAGCTTCGTTCGCTGAAGTGGCTGCAAGCGAGAGGATGGCCATCGTCCCGGAGGCCTTTCCGGCCGAGAAGATCGGGTTGGGGCATCTGGGCGCCATCCAGGGGCTCATTCTGGAGCTTTTGGTTGACGCTCCGGATCCCCTACCCCGAGTCACTCTCGGTAACGTAGTGGCGGGCGCTCTCCACGTCAATTGCCAAGGGAGAGAGTCCGTCACATGGCTCAGGTCAGCAATCGGAAGCGAGGAGATTGCTGGCCTGCGCCTGAGGGTCATGGACGCCAAGGATCTTCCCAAACCTGTCAAAATGGCATGGAAAACGAAGATAGTTGGCGGCCATGACGTTAAGTTGCTTCTCCGTGTGTTGCAGAGGTACAATCCTGCGCTACACACGGAGGAGTGGAAGGTGGTAGACACCTTGACATCGGACGCGAACACCAGGCGCATCATATTGATGGACCGGGTGTCGGCCGACGTTATCAAGGCCGCGGGCTACCACCTACACACGGGTGTCGACCTGAGCTCCTTCAAGCTCCTAGAGGACGCGGAGGAGAGGGCGCTTGAGGGGGCTGGGGAAGGCACTCGTGCGGGGACGGGCGCGGGGGGTCCGACGCCGGGGGAGGGCGCGGGGGTTCCGCAATCTGGGGAGGCCGAGGAGGGCACACCTCCGGTAGGCAATGTGCCTGGCACCAACGGGGAGGCTGAGGGGGCTGAGGTAGCCAAGGGGGAGGGGCAGTCAGAGGTGGAGGACGGGAACAGGGCGGGCTCCGGGTACGGACTTGCTGAATCCCGCAGGGCCCGAGAGTCATCACCGTTATCGGTGATCGGCTCAGAGGACCTGCGGGGATTGGCGGAGCTGTACCTGGGGGCCTCCATGTCTCCCATGTCCTGTGACGAGGCTGTCCAGGAGGAGGCTGCCGACCTCAGCAAGCCCAAATTATAAAAGCGCCAATGGCGGGTCTAAGGTGTGTACAAATTAATTTACAACACAACAAGGCGGCCACTGCCCTTCTGGCAAGGCAGCTAAAATGCGATAAATTCGATATTGCTCTTATTCAAGAACCATATATATATAAAAGTGAAATAAGAGGTTTAGGCGGAACGGGAGGAACAATTGTTCACCTGTGTCCAGATAATAACAATAATATGAGGACATGTATATATGTCAAAAATGGCATCAACGCTATGCCTTTACATGATTTCTGTTGCAGGGATCTCACCACGGTGATGATCCTAAACAAGGGGGAGGGTAAGGAGCTTATACTATCATCAGCCTACCTCCCCTACGAGGCAACGGATCCCATCACACAACAACTGCGGGATCTCGTTGCATACGGCAGCCGGGCGAACACCAACCTGATCATCGGCTGCGACGCGAACGCTCATCATGTCATCTGGGGTAGCTCAGATGTCAACAGGAGAGGAGAGAAGGTACTGGATTTCCTGGTAAGCTCTTCTCTACAAATACTGAATAAAGGCAATGAACCTACCTTCGTCAACTCTAGGCGGGGGGAGGTTATTGATTTAACGTTGGCTACTAACAACACTAGCAACAAAATCAACTCATGGCACGTATCTGATGACATATCCCTTTCGGACCACAGATACATTTGCTTTAGGTACCAAACTAAAATAAAAACGAATACGGTACGTAAACGGAATCCTAGGAACACGGACTGGTCGGCCTTTAGAAATGATCTCAAAGTGGACCTAGGAGACCCAAAAGGTAAGCTAAACTCTATTATTGACATAGAATTCGAAGCGGACAAAATAGTACAAGCCGTATACACGGCCTTCACTAATAACTGCCCGGAAAAGAAAACCCTGGCTAAAAAGTTACCATGGTGGACCCCAGAGATAGTCAAGCTCAGGAGGGAAACCAGGGCAATATTTAATGACGCAAAGTCATCCAATGACTTCGGGTACTATGCACAAAAACTCACAGAACTCAGCAAGGCTGTGAGGAAAGCCAAAAGGAGAGCATGGAGGAATCACTGCGATCAGATTGAGTCAATACCGGAAGGAATGAGACTAACAAAGGCATTAGCAACCACAAAGTCGGTACCGCTCACATCCATCAGGGACAATGACGGTAGAATGACGAAAACGGGGCTGGAGACCCTTAAGATAATGTGTAACACACACTTCCCAGGCTCAGTAATACACGACAGCGTAACAGACGACGGTGCAATTAGTGCGTTGGAACAAACCACAAGTACAACGAGACACAATTGGGACACGTCTAAAAAGGTAGTAGATCATAAAAAGATAAAGTGGGCACTTTCAACATTTCAACCTTTCAAAGCCCCGGGGCCAGATGGAATCTACCCCATTCTACTACAAGAAGGCGCTAATGTACTAATCCCGCACCTTAGCAGATTGTACAGGGCGTGCTTGGCCTTCGCACACGTACCGCGTGTGTGGAGGATGGTAAAAGTAACCTATCTACCCAAACCAGGTAAGGCGGATTACAGTGAAGCCAAATCGTATAGGCCGATAAGTCTATCGTCGTTTTTCCTCAAAACACTGGAGAAATTGGTAGATAGACACATAAGGGATGGCCCATTAAGGAGACATCCGCTGCACGAACTGCAATGTGCATACCAGCCAGGGAAGTCAACGGAAACCGCACTCCACCTGGTAACAACCAAGGCTGAGCAGGCTATAGAGAATAAAGAACTATGTCTGGCAGCTTTCTTAGACGTGGAGGGAGCGTTTGATCGCACCACGTATAAAGCTATCAGCGAAGCAGCTGCAAAACATGGTGTAGAGCCGACCATTTGTAAATGGATAGGCAACATGCTAAATGGCAGACTAATAAAGTCATCTCTCTTGGGGGATGAGATAACGGCCACGGCCACAAAGGGATGTCCGCAAGGTGGGGTACTCTCACCAACTCTCTGGAGTTTGGTGGTGAACTCACTCCTGGTGGAACTCAATAAAGGTCCCACCCACACGGTAGGATATGCTGATGATTTAGTAATACTGGTGAGTGGGAAGTTCCCAGGCACGGTATCAGAAATCATGAACAAGGCACTGAAGACAGTGGAGAGATGGTGCGACCGGCACCAATTATCCATTAATCCAGGCAAAACTGTAGTAATACCCTTTACTAGGAAAAGGACCCTTCGCGGCGTACAGCAGTTAAAACTGTACGGGAGGGTACTAGAACTGTCCAACGATGTGAAATATCTAGGTGTCACTCTGGATAAGGAACTGAATTGGAAGAAGCATACAGATCTCACCATTACAAAGGCACTCAGGGTATTTGGAATGTGTAGATCAGCGTATGGCAAAACATGGGGACTGAACCCAAAGGTACTGAAGTGGATCTATACCATGATGGTGAGGCCCATATTATTGTACGGTAGCCTGGTGTGGTGGCCAAGGACTTTAATGAGCACATGCAGAGATGCCCTGACCAAAGTACAGAGATCGGCATGCATGGCTATAACAGGGGCGTTTCGAACCACGCCTACAGCGGCGCTAGAAGTCCTACTGGACCTACCGCCACTTCACATGGTGATTAAGTCAGAGGCGCGCAAATCGCTCTATAGACTAAGAACTCTTGGACTGTGGAGCGACAGCAAGCCAAAGACTAAGCACACAAACATGGAGACTGACAGTCTCTTAGACAGAATAACAAACATGGGATGTGACAAAATGCTACCCAAGTATGTATTCCATAGGAACTACACAACAAAAGTTCCATCCAGGGCCGAATGGGCCGAAGGTCTAGAACCACCGAGGTCTGGTGTCGAAGACAGTATATGGTACACGGACGGATCTAAAATGGGATCCGGTACGGGAGCAGGCATTTATGCGATTGACTACAGTAGTAGTGTAAGCATGGGTAGTTTGGCAACCGTCTTCCAGGCGGAGACATACGCCATAATTGCCTGTGCACAGGAGAATATAGACAGGCAAACCAGAGGGCAGACCATCTATATCCTCAGCGACAGTCAAGCGGCCCTTAAAGCGCTTACGGCGCCGAAAGTGGATTCTAGACTAGTCTATAATGGCGTCCAGGCACTGAACAAGCTTGGGAAGCACAATAAGGTGCAACTAGTTTGGATACCGGGGCACGAGGGCTACATCGGCAACGAAAGAGCGGATGAGCTTGCAAGAGGGGGGTCTACAAATCACTTTGTAGGTCCAGAACCATTTGTGGGACTCTCGCAGAGAACCATAACTTCGGCCTTTAAAGCCTACGCCAAAACCAAACACCAACACGAGTGGAGGAATGAGGCGGGCTTAAGGCACTCTAAGCTCTTCATAGAAGGAGTGGACTCGGGCTGGACTAACAAGCTCTGGAAATCCAGCAGGAAGCAACTCAGAATCATATCTGGGGTGTTCACAGGTCACTTCGGAGTCAAGGATCTCTTGGCCAAGATGGGACTGTCGGACAGCTTAGTCTGTAGAATGTGTGGCGAGGAGGATGAGACCATGGAACACTTACTGTGTGAATGTCATGCCCTTGCCAGACAAAGAATGAATTACTTTGGTAGCGACTATCCGCAACCAAGGGAGTTCAAGGTGCTCCCGCTGAGCTGCATCATCCGCTTTGTGGAAACGATGGAGCGAGCTTGGGAGTAGGCATAAAGGAGAGGGCAAATGCACAAAAGATCCCGCTGGGTCGAAGTGCATCCGAAAGGGCCCTCATCTAGATAAGATAAGATAAGATAAGATAAGCTCTTGACAAGTTCTGTTCATAATGTAACTTTGTGTCGCTACGCGCTCCAGGTTTGTCTACGAACTTGCTACGAAGAGAAAACAGGACTAGCGATAGCGGGTTGTGCGTAACTAAAGTGTTTAAATCTTGTGGCGTAATACTCAATGGAAATAAGAGTGGACTGTAACTGGTTTGTACCAGTATTATAGTTTATATGAAAAGAGGGATGGCTAATTTTGACTAGCTAGTCAATCACAAAAGTCTACATCAAAAGTGAAGAAAATAGAATCACCGTTCTACTTCAGCGAGGTACTTTATAACAGACGTTCCTGAGCCCTCAAGTTTATTCTTTATTAACCCACTAGTGGAGCAAATATGCTATCATCATCATATCGATTGAGATTATTTGAGTTGGCCGACTCTACCGTTCAAGATTCCAATTCCAGTACACAGTTTTGTAAACGGCCACACTCTACCGTTCAAGATTGTAAAAAGTCGGCCACACTCTACCGTTCAAGATTCCAATTCCAGTACACAGTTTTGTAAAAAGTCGGCCACACTCTACCGTTCAAGATTCCAATTCCAGTATACAGTTTTGTAAAAAGACGGCCACACTCTACCGTTCAAGATTCCAATTCCAGTGCGCAGTTTTGTAAAAAGTCGGCCACACTCTACTGTTCAAGATTCCAATTCCAGTACACAGTTTCGTAAAAGTCGGCCCCACTCTACCGTTCAAAATTCCAATTCCAGTACACAGTTTTGTAAAAATTCGGCCACACTCTATACGGCCACACTCTACCGTTCAACATTCTAATTCCAGTACACAGTTTTGTAAATATTCGGCCATACTCTATCGTTCAATATTCCAATTCCAGGACACAGTTTTATAAAAAGTCGGCCACATTCAATAATCCCAACAAACATTAATTGTCACAAGTGCAAGTTAAGTTACTTATTCATTTCTATTTTTATATTTTACTATTTATTATGTATTTATCCTGTTTATTAAAATCAAGCTGTATCAACACTGCACTTTCTGTTGTATTTAGATCTCTCTTTATTAGTGTTGTGTTATTTGTGTTATATTATTTGTGTAAAGTGGATTCACTGAATCAGAGTCGTGGCTCCCCACGCTCCGACACATGCTGAGTGGACTCCTTTTAGAGACCACCCTCAACATTACTAGTACTTCTTTTTATTATATTTTTTCCCCAGATTTAAGTAGTTTGTATGTAATGTTGTGGTTGTGTTTTTCACATAAATAAATAATTCATAAATCATTCATTCATTCAAGTTGTGTGTGACAGGCCATGTGCTGTTTGCCATCATCTTCCAATAATACAAAGTCAGTTAACTGTGTTATCACTTAGTAACTTTGGAACTCTTGAGATTTAATATAAAGGTCTCAAGTAACCTATTTACTAAAATTGAAAAATATTTTTTTTCTTACGCAAAACTGCTGCCGAGTGCGTTAATTGACAAATTAAAATTTCAAAGTTAATTAATATAAAAATTTACTTAAGATGCAAAGTTCCTCGTCCCTCATTACCAACTTTTCAGCAGTTGTTAGGTGATTCAATTAAAATTTACAATGTATTGTACTGTCGACCTCGAAATTTGTGAATAAAACTTTAAATTAAGTACTCTTTCGTACGTCGAATTATGACTTAAATCACAGTCTCACTCATCAGGTTTTAAGATCATTTGTTCTCAAACTCACTTGTATGCGAATTACATTTGTAGTAACATAAGTATAACTATCTATCACTAATTTTACTTAGGCTAGGCTGCTAACGTACAGTTGCACACTTAATATCGCAGCACTAGAGTTGTACCTACCCTCTGCCGTGGCCTTTATATTTAATACGTCTTAATTCGTTTATTTCATGGATTTGAATAGCAAATGGTTGATAGTTTACCTTCATGTTTGGCCAAATCTATTAGACGCGATGCTGCATGCTCTTGCAATAAAATAAATAAAAATAAGGAGCTCTCTTCATGCTTCACATATCAATATGGTTTAGCGCGCTAGCTTCCAGCTTCCGAGTTATTGAGGAACCGAATCTGTTTTAAATGTTCCCATTTTACGGTGGCTTATCCAAAATTAATGGTGCCTGAGTTTCTCTTTCCATATTTGATTTATAATTATGTGAGGTAGATTAACCCGAAGGGTCGGGCGAGGCCGATATGAAACGAAATTTGGTAACCACATTTTATTATATTTCGAAATGAAAATAGGTATGGGTCACTAAGCGTGATAAATAGTTTATTAACACTTTCACTGCAAGGAACCCGCGATAGTCGCTTTCCGCTACATACGAGAAAAACCATGGGATCGGCTAAGAGTGTAGCGCGTAGCGATTCTTACCAGGGAATGAGTGAACACATTCTCGTAAGCGGTAAGCGACTACGGAAAGTGAAGTTTTAAGCAATTTTTTTAAGAAATAAGTTTCTGTTAAAGATTGCATTTAGGCGTTTGTAACATACATATATTATTAATCACGCCTGTTTGCCACAGGGGTAGACATCGATCACGGTTTTCCATTTACTACGACTTTAACAAAATTCTATTGTTTCATTACCTTTCATGAAATTCTTCAAACATGCTCGTCGGTTTAGGTTACTGTTGACTTGACGTTCCTTTAGAATGTCTCCGATATACATATTATTTTGAAACAACACTCGCAGTTGGCAGCATTCAAGATTTTCATTCCCACACCTTGGAACGTAGTAATTTGCCGCTTACGGTACGGTTTTAGAGGAATTTCCTCCCATGCACGTGGCTGTAGAATAAACTTTGCGTTTTCCGAGGGCCTATAGTATAAGGTTCTTTATTAAGGGGCATACAGATTTTTAAAAGGTAGGCAATGCGCATGAGAGTCACATACAGTTGCAGGCGTTAAAAGGCTTCAGTAATAGATTAAGGCAGGTTGGTCGTACGTTCCTTTGCGTCCTGGTAGTTATTATGTAGAACATACCTTCTGCTAAACAGGTTACCAGGAAGAGATTCCTTATAGGGATAAGTTTACCTTTGTAGTTTAATCTTATCCGTCATATATGTATATAATTAAACCAGTTATGGTTAGTAACAGTCCGCCCTAAGAACGAGCTGTAACCATGTAATTTCCCAGAATAACATAATGTTTTAACTACCTGAACGCCCTGAAAACCCTTGACTCCAACCCAAGGGCCCAAAACTTGTAATTACTTATGCACTAGTGACAACCGGCAGACATTTACATTTATATTCACCCGGTACCCCAATCAACCCCATTTAATTTCCAAAGCAAATTATCGAAATTTCCCCCTGGACAGATTTTCACTCAATTAATTTGACTCCTTTGATAAACGCTTTGTCTTCCGGCTCAGTTAAATGTTGTAAGTAAAGGTGGCCTGTTTGAGAGCTTCCAACTTAGTACTTGGGGCAGGCAATAATAGTAGATTGTATTACTAGGGAGAAAAATGGTATATTGTAGCGGGGTTGACTGATTGAATCCTGAGCGTAGGGAGGGATTCAAGCAACGTCGCCTGAGGTGTAAATAATTTTGCTACCGCGTAATACACCCTTCTTTTCACTCCTAAGGGAATAATAATTAAAAACATAGTAATTACGGTAAATATTTAAAAAAGAAAGAAGAAGAATAAAGAAAAAATTTATTGTTACATTTGTATAGTTTTGCAACGTCAAAGTTATATTTTTATTGGGCACCGAAATTTTTGTTTTACTAATATGAGTATTTTGAGTTGTACACTCTGTGAAGGTTTGGCTAACAGCTTCATTATTTCCAGCAGCAATAATCGAGTTATTTGCTTGTTCTGTGTTGAAGTATTTTCCGTAAAGCTCGGGCTTGCGTTTCCGTGATTTACATGCACTTCAGATGTTGGTGGGTCAGCCATCGCGGCTTGTAATATAGCGTCTTCTGCTTGTGCTTGAGCCGATGTACCAGGTTGCGGTGACAATGAGCGGTTAATTTTAATATTATGAGCTATATTCCTGCTTACTTTAGCTTTATTTTCTATAGAGTTTTCAATGTACCCTTCGGCCACTGTAGAAGATTTCCATCCTGCAAGACGTTTGATGGAAGTCAAATCTGCCCCAGAATCACCAAAATTGTGGCAGATGTTCTCCGGAAGCAATGACCTGTGTTTTGCTCAGGGTTGGGAAAGTTAAGGTAACATGCGATTTCTTTGGGCATGGCACCAATGTTTTTTTTCCAATCACCTGATTCGTCCACTTTCCATTTTAGTAGTTGATAAAAAATCTTTTATTTGGCATGTCGCACGGCCGCAATGATTGGTATTTTTCAATGACCCTAACATATCATCGCGAAGGACAAAAGATCTATCTATCCACTTTAGTTTTAGTATCAGTCAAATTTACTAATATTAGTGTCTCCGAATGTTTCTGTATGTCGTCAACAGTAATTTTTAATAATTCCATGCCACGACACGCGCCGGTGACGGTGACCCCGAATATCAAAGTCACCTGCAAAAAACAATGTCTTACGTAAGAACAAGTTTTAATATGTATAAGTTTAACTAAATACAAAATTATAGCTTTGTCATACAGACGGACAAGCACAGAGATATTCATTAATTACGTTCCATTATACGTTCCGTATCATCTTGACTGAATTCATCCAAAACTTTGTCAAATAAAATTACAATCTATGTTGTAACGTTGTAAGCCACAGACTGTTTTTGATAAGTTGAAAAACGAGCTCGATACAGACTAACTTAGTCTGTGTGTCCCTCTCACTCATTGAAATATATTGATATAGTAATTACCCATATTATAAAGCGACACACTACGACACACTGAGTCTCTTTCGGCTCGCGTTTACGATCTCATAGAGGGCCTACCTAGAAAGACATCCGAAGTTTTCCCTCTCTGTCACACTTGCGAGTTCGTTCGTAAGTGCGACAGAGAGGGAAAACTTCGAATGCCGTTGGCGGTAGGCCCTCTTACTTCTTTATGTTTTTTTAAGCTTCTATGTACTCTATGACCAGCGCGCAGGGAGCAAACTCGAATTTTGCTCCCTCGGGCAAAAAAGACAGATAGAAAAAAAATGCAGACAGATCAAAAACCAGTTTTGCTCCCTATAAACGGGCTAGAAATAACTATTTTTCGAATAGAAGGAGTGAAAATACTATTCTTGTTTTATTACTTTAGTGTCGCCAGCTATTGTTAGGTGGTTGCCACACTCACACTGCCCCGCCGCGTCTCGTTTCGAGACGCGGGGCTCGTTGTATGCAAGTATCGATAAATTAACGAGAGCATGGAATTGCATATGTAGTAGTAGTATGTTTACAGGCATTCTATATTTGAATTTTTTATTTTCTCGTACAACCACTACAAATGCAATTCCATGTTCTCGATAATTCATCTATACCTCAGTTTGTATATAAATTCCGTATGGTACGACACACTGCAACGCACCTCCGTCCGGCGAAAATTGTATGCAGCGATGAACCTCCATCAGGATATGAGGAGCAGTGTGACGACCGCCTTGGTCGAAAATGGCGGCAAATTATAGAAATCCATTATTTTTGGCACAAGGTAGACTTTGATGTTATTTATTTATTTATATGCTGTTACATTATTTTGAGAGTAGTAGCAGTGGCAGTGCACTATAGTCACTGACATAGGCAAATGTGTAACGCAAATGGAATGCCAATGGGCCGTCCCTATCTGTCGTAGGGACGATAGCCGATAATGGAGACAGCGGCGAGTGTTGCCATGGAAACCTCGGCCAGGGAATCGTAGTGAGCCCGGTCAGGTGGCAGGCAGAAGAAGAAGAAGAATAGTGGCAGGCACATCAATATTTTGGGGTCGATTTCTCAAGCAACGCAGTTTTGCTTTTGCATCCGTAGAGACTAGACCACGACTAGACCACAGTATAGGAACAGTAGATAAACTTCGAACAAAGGTACATCGCACGGCTGCATACATGCGCGCGTGTTCGGTACGCACACACACATAGCCTTCGGGAATGATGGAGAATGCTTCAATCGGGGCCGCGCCGTTGCGGTGTTCGCTCGTTCTCACTCGCTACGTCAAAGGAAACTGCCTCGTAGGTATGAAGACAGCGAGCCGCCAGTGCCATGATATCACAAGGAGTCGAATAGGCTTGTAACTAAGCACCTACCAACCTAGTGCAGTTTAGCAACTATTATACTTACTCGGAAATATTTTAGGCATAGTATAGTGGTATTAAAATATTCGATGAAGTGGGAAACTAAAAACACATACCTACTATCTATAATATTATTACTTTGTGTATACAATATTGTCTATTAAACTGTAACAGAAATACTTTTCATACTTAAAAGCAAAATTTGTATTATAAGTATGCCAAGCCACAAACTTGACACAGCCCTGCGCATCGAGCGAAAGTAGGTAACGAACGCTCCTAAACGGCCTCAGATTACCTACTGTATTATTCTTCTATACTGTGACTAGACTAAGCTGATTAATGGAACTTATTAGATGGTGTTGTATAGGCGGGGTCACTGTTCCGTATACTTATTATGACGACCCCCCTTATATTAAGGTACAACGGCCCAGACACTATCAGTAATATTGACAAGAATATAAACAATATAGCAGAGGGCGAGTCACCTTCTGCCAGAGATAAAACGTGAGACAGTTTTATTGAGTAGACGTTCATTATCTCAACCAATAGTCCAGCTCAACACAGTTTGCACAAGACAGCGCGCGAGCTGCGTCGCGGCGAGATAGACTTTCCGTCTCTTTCTACTTAGAACACTTAAAAAGAGACGAATAGTATATCTCACCAAGACAAAGCTCACGCGCCGTCTTGTTCTAACCGTGCTGCAATAAGACCTGTACAGAGAGTGCTGTCTTTGTGTGCGTCTCATGACAAGAATGGACAACAGCATCCGCTCAATACCCCTTGCATTTCATTAAATGGTCGAAAGGACCTCCCCTCCACGTGTTAGCTATTTGGTACTTGTTTGGTACTTCAACTCCACGATTTTTTTATTTTCCTTAAAAATACGGGTGAGCGAGAAATATATTAAAAATACTGTCATTAAGATAGAAGAATAGCTTTGCAGTATCTAGCCGAACGTGCAACGTACGTACTAAAACATTGGTGAGATTGAAACATATTTAGAAGTGGAAATTTTTTCTCTTTTTGTATGACGATGTAAGAGTACATGGTATTTTCCCTCTTAATTATTAACTATTTCCAGTCATTTCAATCACTTCTAAGTGATGTCATTGCTACTGATAGTGTTAATGATAGTTTATGAAAGGACCAGGAAAGAGTATAGGTTAGGAAGTGAAAGGAAAATTTAAGAAAGGACTTGTTACAAATTAGGAAGTCGAACATACGCGAATCAGCCTTAGCATTTCAAACCCAAACAAAAGCTCAAATGAAGCGAAACAAAGTAACCTCGATGGGCGTGAAACACTTTACAGTCCACACACGTTTTCTATTTCACTCCGAGAGTACAATTTTTAAGTCTGTGTTAAAGCGATGTATAAAGTTGCTACGTGACACTCACTGAAGGAATTTATGCTTCTGCACTGAAGACGGTAGCCAATTTTCAGCTTATGTGTCAATAAAAATCCGGTGTTAACTGGTTATGATGGCAAAAGGTTCTGGTTTTTATGAGGGACGTTTGGATTGAGTTGAATGGAATCATGTAAGTATTTATATGTCAGTCGCGTGGGACAAATATCTCTGTAGATCTGTCTCTTTTGGCTTACTTTTTCTTTCAAACTATAGATCATTTCTTTCCTCCTTCATACCAGTGTACTGCGCAGTGGTATAAAAATCTATGTTTATGGATTATTTAATTTAGGTTATATAGTATCAATTTGATTCCATTCGAGCAGCATTTTATGTGATCGAGTTGAATTGAAAATCTAAATATTCCAACCGACAACATTTTATATTGATAATAATTACAAAGTGGGATCGTACTAGGATTACAAAAAAGAACTATAACCTCGACACGACTTTAGCAATTTTTCGTCGAATGATTTTCATAGGTCCGTTTCTTTACGGCAGGTTAAATGCTAAGCTAGATCTTACCCTGTCATCTATGCTAAATGTAAGAAAACTCCCTGAGATGCCCTTCAAAGAATGTCGTACAAAGACACAGAACCTATTTATTGTTCTAAAATAAATCTTGATTTATTTACTAAATACTTTGTATAACTGTTAAGTTTAGTAGTGTATTTAAATGTCTGTTTTATATTGTAACAGTAACAGTAACATTTTACAGTAGGTAATATTCTGACTACTAGGATTGTGCTCCCTGAATAGGTAAAACCTGTACTTCAGGATAAGCAGCGCTCCTCTCCTCACAATGTTAGATGCAAAAGGAACAATTCATAACTATTGTTGAAGTATTTATGTGTGTGTGTGCGTGTGTGTGTGTGTGTGTGTGTGTGTTGTGCTCGTGCGTATTACATAACAACTTAATTGCATTACAATTCAAGCTAGTACGCTTAGAATCTCTTCAGTCTCATTGTAATCATTGCTAGCCAGTTTGTAATAGTTTTTTTTACATTTGATTTTAGTCTTGGGGTACATGGTTCTATTTAATCTATTATAAATGAAAGGCCCAATGATATTATATAATTTTTTAACAAAGCTAGTATGAAATATGACATCTCTTTTTCCTATACATTGAGGTCTACGGGTATTATCTGTCTTTTTTGACCAAAGTGTGTTCAGAGTGGTAACGAACGACAGTTCATATAATAAAAACCAGCCAAGAGCGTGTCGGGCCACGCTCAGTGTAGGGTTCCGTAGCCCGGTCCGTGAACCGAATGTATGAGCAAGAGAGTTCAAATTCCCAAATCAAATCGACCATGTATTACAGACAGACACAATACAAGCAATACTTAGCTAACAATTTTATTATTAGACAACGAACGACCAAAGACAACTAAGATAATTCGAGGACGACACATTTTCGACCTAATGTATGGGCGCACCTGCTCCGACCCCATTAAATCAGGAAAAATCTTAACAGCGCCATGTACAATGTGAGCGTTCCGCGTACAGCGACATCTATCGGCAAATTAAGTAAACTATTGCGCGCGAGCTTAAAGTATGGAAGATGTTTTTTATGGGATAAATCTTTATTGCGTGAACCGATTTTCACCGTTTTTTTACTTTATTTGAAAAAACGTCATTTCATTGTGATTTTGTAGAAATTACAGGTACAATAAACGGTTAAATTACAAACTTAGTTTAGAAATGATTTTGTATTTTTTTTCAAAAACGATTTAACCTATCAAGTTCAAAATAATTTTCCTAGAAAGTTTTTATAAAGTTCCACTTTTGAGATTATTTTCATATTTTTAAAACTTATGGTTCAAAAGTTGGAGGCGGGGGACACATTTTTTTTATTTCTGGAGCGATTATCTCCGAAAATATTAACATTATCAAAAAGGATTTTAGCAAACCCCTATTCATTTTTAAATACCTATCCAACAATATATCATACGTTAGGGTTGAAATGAAAAAAAAAACACTCCTCACGTTACGTATAGGGGAGGTACCCTAATAAATAAATAAAAAAACACTTTTTATTTTACCACTTTGTCGCTGTGATTGATATACCGTATTAATACCAAATTTCAGCTTTCTAGTGCTGACGGTTACTGAGATTATCCGCGGATGGACGGACAGACAAAGCGAAACTATAAGGGTTCCTAGTCGACTACGGAACCCTAAAAAGTGGTCTGACACTTTGGACTTCGGCTATACTGAATAGTAGTTGAGTGGAGTAAGTAAAAGGCTTAAAATACATAACTTTCAACACTGCACGTTGGGCTACTTCTAGTTAACATTGTTGTTTTAGGAGCTCGTCCGCATACGGATACACAATATGTTATTAGGGATTGACAGAGAGCCTGATATACACATCTCAACAACCCCGCATCTGCCACATGACGGATATTCCTGAATATATATATAAGTTTGCGAACTCTTTTGCTAAGCGTGTCAATGTGGAGTTTAAAATTCAAATAAGTGTCCATATACACTCCAAGATATTTAATAGAGTCAGTCTTGACTAAAGGTTGGCAATAAAAAAAGAATACAGAGAGGTCGCTATTGTAGCGGGAATATAGTTGAAAAATACGCGACTTCAGTCACTGTCCTTGTAGCTTAGTGGTCAAAGCACTCTAGCGTTAATGGAGAGATCGCAGGTTCGAGTCCTGTCGGGGGCTACAGACGAAGAAAAAAAAGGTTAAATCAATTTCACTCAGGGCACACTTTGACGTCCTAGTCCTCGACAATGGACTAGTGTATGACATGGGCCCTTTGTTTCAGTGACATGGCTTAAATAAAAATGAAGAAACATCCTCTTAGTTGGAATTTAACTCATATTTAACTCATTTATAAATGTACGTGTTCATATCACCAAATTTGTGTCAATATCCAAGACCCCAAGAAACCGACTGACAACTTTAGAGATGAATGGATCTGCCCCACTTGTCATAGTAAACTGCCAAAGAAAGGAAATTCAAATACTCCCCTGCGACCGGCGGCCGGCGCGACGGACGACTCTAGTGCAAATGCCAATGTAACCCTGCGAGCCCAGAACCGGAAAGCTACCCCGTTCCTGAATAGCTCCGAAGTAAATACAGAGCCCGATGCACTGTCATCACTCATTACAGAGATCAAATTAATGCGACAGGATATGTGCAAAATGAGTGAGCACCTGCAAACTCTTACCTTGTCATTTACCCAGTGCAATGAGCGCTTCGACAAGTGCGAGAACCGTTCCACTGCTTTTGCCAGGCAGATAAAGGTGATCGAAGACCGCGAAATAAAAAACGAGGCTCTCCGTCGAAGGGTTGCACAACTTGAGGTTCAACTAGACGCTCAGGCGCAAAGCCGGCTAAGTAATGAGATGGAAATCGTGGGCATAAATGAATGTCCTAATGAAAACAAAATGCATGTAGTGCTCACCACCGCTCGAAAGATGGGTGTCCCCCTGTCTGAGGCTGACTTGGACTACGTTACCAGGGCTGGTCCTAAAAAGCTACCATCAAGCGACAGCAGCCTGCCCCGGCCGTTAGTTGTGAAGTTTGTACGGAATGCAAAGAGGAATGAATTTCTAAAAGCAGCCAAGAGTAGGCGCAGTATGACCTCAACGGCAATTGAAGTATCCGGCCCCTCAAGGAGAATATTCTTTAATGAAAGACTGACGAAGTCAAAACGCCAGTTATTTCGCGAAGCCAGAGTACAGTCAAGTAAAGCTGGGTTCAAGTTCTGCTGGACAAGAAACGGCACTATCCTCATCCGCAAGAAGGAGGGTAGCCCGGAAATCGTCATCAGAAACACTTCTGACCTTGACCAATGCACCAGGATCAGTACAGAGGCCTCCGGGCCCGGCGAGAAACCCCTGGCTCCCAGCACAACCGCGGAACAGAAGCAAACATCGCATAAATGAACGAGCAGCAGTTACTGTTAAAATGCCTTTATTATTATTGTTATTATTACCTTGTAAACTTTGCTTAGCTCACCTATCCAAGTGCAGTTTGTTCTCACACATTCAAATGTCACACATACACTGTAACGTATTACACTTACACAAAATCAAGACAATAACTACTCGATTCCACACGGTAATAAAGTCACACTCGGTCAAAGTTACTATTTTTCTCTTGCTTAGTGACACTATGACTACAAAGTATTTCAAACTAGTAGGTCCATCATACTGCTACGAAGATGGCATCACTTGACCTGCATAATAGCATAGACCAATCTTTTGCGATCGATTGTCATAGTCTTAATAATCTTGGCCAATGCAAAGATGTTCTGACCCCTCTTTACAAATTTAAATTACTTTCATTAAATATAAGAAGCTTACAGCGCAACTTCGACGCTTTCGTAGTGACCATAAAGCAAATAGATATCCTGTATGATGTTATAGTTCTCACAGAATGTTGGTTGAGTGAGGGCTCTGTTATTGATCAATTAGCGGGTTATTACTCATTTAATACAAATAACACTATCAATAAAAGCGGAGGCGTTGTTATTTATGTCAGAAACGACCTTAAGGTGTCTGTGACTGAACCATTGTTCTATGATGCCAACTGTCTCTGTGTAAATTTATCTGACGGAATAGTACTTTTCGGTATTTATCGTTCACCATCTTTTACAAACACGGATAGATTTCTTAACTCTCTCGATGTTGTTTTAAACCAAGTAAAAAGTAATCAACATATCATTGTAGCAGGCGACTTATTGAGTGAATCTTCGCACAGCCTTTCGGAATATACTTTGCTTCTGTCATCTTATGGTTTATTCCCTGCAATTACTAAGCCAACTCGAAATGACTTGTCTTGATCACATTTTTATAAAATATAACAATGTCTCAGTAGGCGCAGTAGTGCCATGTTCTGTTACTGATCACGACATTATAATGGCGGGTCTTGTAGGTCACCCTATGGAAAAGTCGGCGAAACGTAACCGTTATAGGCAAAAAACAGATTACCAGAAAGTGGCAGACGAGCTTAGAGCTGTAGACTGGTCGCCAGTTACTAGGGAGAGTGACGCAGCCGTGGCCGCTGCAAACTTTAGCCATTTGATCACACAAGCTATAAAAAGAAACACAATTCTCCTGAAGGTTAGTAGAACTAAATTCAATTTAAAGCCATGGATTACACCTGGTTTAATGAGATCTATGAGGCACAGAGATAAGCTACACGCACAGGTTAGAGCATCGCCAAATAATGAAATCTTAAAACTTGCCTATACTAGGTATAGAATTTTTTTAGATAATCTTCTGTACACTCTAAAAAATGAATACCAGAACAAGCAATTGATGGACTGCAGCAATAACCCTAGGAAGCTTTGGAAATCGATTAAGGATATAGCTCAAAACCCAGTACAGAAAAATGATGCAGAGGGATTAATCCACAATAATAGTAAAGGTATACAGGAATCACTAAAAGAGTGCAATCAGTATTTTTCAACTATCGGTAAGACGCTCGCCGACAAGATCCTTGAAAACATTTCAGAGACTCAAACTACTCTTGCTTCTAAATGTAAACCACTAAAAACGGCTACTAACTCGTTCTACATACACCCTACCGACATTCATGAAGTGAATAGAATTCTCTCCCAACTCAAATCACACAGTGCCCCTGACCCTGACGAGGTGAAACCTTTACTAATAAAAGAAATTAAGGATGTGATTTTAGAGCCACTCGCGTACATCTGCAATCTGAGCATCGAAACTGGCTGCTTCCCGGATTGCTGGAAGATTGCTTCCGTGTCTCCTATTTTGAAAAGCGGTTCCAAGGATATGCCGAGCAATTTCAGGCCAATATCTCTCCTGTGTGTTTTTTCAAAAATCCTCGAAAAAATTGTCAACACTAGGCTGATTAACTTCATTGATTACCATCATCTGATCTCAGACACCCAATTTGGATTTAGAGCGGGACTGTCGACAGAGGATGCAGCAATTTTACTCACCAATCAAATCTCTGATCACCTAGACCGTGGCAATAACTGCATTGGCATATTTTTAGACTTGGCCAAGGCCTTTGACACGGTCTCTGTGTCCATACTTCTGAGAAAGCTCGAGTACATGGGCATTAGAGGCACTGCGCTGAATTGGTTTACCAGCTATCTAACTGATCGACGTCAGATGATAAAAATAGGACAACATGTGAGTGAACAGCTTCCTGTCAGCTTTGGTGTACCGCAGGGGAGCGTACTTGGACCTACCTTGTTTACTCTATATATTAATGATATCTTAAACATAGATTTACCTAATGCAAAGCTTGTCTGCTACGCAGACGATACAGTAGTCGTCGTTAATGGGAAAACTTGGGATGAAACTTATTGTCGGGCTGAGATTGTGCTTGCTGGCGTGGCTTCATGGCTGAGCAGCAATTTACTGACACTAAACGTTGGTAAGACTAACTTCATAGCCTTCTCAAAGACAGCAGTTACCTATACATCCCCGCCTGATAATAAAACTATAAAATTTCACTCTTGTGTAAATTACACCTCGGCATCATCTTTCTGTCATTTGCACGGTTGTGCCTGTCAAGAAATTGGAAGGCGCCACTATGTAAAGTACTTAGGGCTCCTCATTGATCAACACCTTTCCTTTAAACAAAATTTGTCCCTGCTTGCGTCTAGGGTAAGAAAACTTATTTATGTGGTGAAGCGACTTCGAGACTGCGCTGCCCCTGATGTACTTCGTTTAGTGTATCACGCCTTATGTCAATCCATACTACAGTACGGTGTCGCCATCTGGGGTAGTGCAGCCAAGAGCCACATCATTCAGGTGGAGCGTGCACAGAGAGCTGTGTTAAAGGTGATGCTGAGGAAACCGTTTCGTTATCCCACGGATACACTCTACCGAGAATGCGGGTTTCTGAGAGTGCGCCAGCTTTATATCATGAGAGCGGTCTCGCGGACTCACAGCTCTTTACTCAATTCTGCGTCGTATGCAGAAATATTAAGCAAACGCATATATAAAGCGCCCTTGCCACCGCTCAAATCGGCTTTGGCTCGTAGATCTCCAGCTTTTTCGCATCTCTACGTTTACAATAACATCTGCAATTACCAGAACATTAAAAGGCTTTCCACTCTTCAAGCTGGACGTATGGTGAAGAAATGGTTACTAACATTGTCATATACTGAAACCGAGAGTCTGGTCAGAATACCGCACTCAAACTGAACCCTTTAATGCTGATGTGGAATTTCACACACATACACCCACACATATACACTCACACACTCACACACGCGCATTCATACATACGCACACACGCACACACACACTTGCTGTATGTCAACAGAACTTAGTTTATAATTTGTAACTAGCTACCTTTCCTTAACACCACTGTAAATCTTGTTTATTCGCACCCGCAGACTGCCAAGATACAGGCTTGGCCTAGTTTGGAGTCTGATGGATACACCCTATATCATGTAATAAGTGTTTTGTGAAATAAATAATTTTATTATTATTTTATTTTTATTATTATTATATTGCTTTGACATAAAGTGCCATGTCACAATAGTTCAATCTCGATGACTAGGACGTTTTTAGGTATTAAAAACATTCCAGGCACCAGAACTTCTAAAATACATCTCCAGCGATCGTAAACGAGTAAAGAATGGGCGCATACTTGAGATTTATTACTCTGTACCGGAACAATCTTTGTACCAGCGGCACAATCGCTGTACCGGTAAAAACGAACATTAAGGAGGGTTGTAATTGCTTTTATATCCACTGCGTGATATATTACACGTTGGGTTTCAATTATTATGTTAATTTTATCGCCGTAAAGGTAAGGAAACTTTGTGAGAGATGAGGGCAGAAAAATAAAGTCGTTTCAGCTTAATATTAGCTTTGTGATTATTTCAAAGTGGCTTTAATGACGTTATTGGAAAGGTCAGGTTAAAATGTCAGTTATTACGGAAGATCAATATTTTCATTTTGGCTTTCATTTGAAAGAATCGCATGTTATTTCTGACCACGAAAGTATTAAAAATAAAATACCATAATTTATAGTCAAGAATTCCTGTTACAAACTTTGAAGTTAAACTTTCGCGCCTAAACGGATCTGCAGTTCCTGTGACGTTACTCATGTGTATTTGTTTGTCCGTGGTTCGACCCTAGATGTCATAGAGTTGCCAGTTTTGACTTTTGACAGGAGTTTCGTCACCAGACGCTGATTGTTGGATTTAAACACGTTCCGTTTCACGTTACTTCAAATTAGGGATGCCACGGATGCGACTTTTTAGACATCCGCAGATGCGGAAGCGGATGCGGATATTTCGAGGCTCACATCCGCGGATGCGGATCTCGAGGAAAAGACTCAAAAACATAAATACGCAACGTCTTTAGGGTCACGAACATGTTGCGACTGATTTACAATCGTTGCAAACCTAACGCATCACCAATAGCGAATACGGCGAATCGTCAGATTACAGAAACGAAATGAATATTCTTATTGACAAATCACGAACATACTGAACACGCGCCTGGCACGCGCCGTTGGCCCCTATCTGGTCGCGAACTTGTACCTACTTCATCCGCATCCGCAAAAACTCAGCATCAATTTTTGCGGATGCGGAGGCGGATGCGGATGTGGAAAATCATGCGGAACATCCGCGGTTGCGGATGCGGATGCGAATGTCTGCAACATCCCTGCTTCAAATCGTAATTATTGTTTGAAATTAGTATAAATTAAAGTGAAAACGTTAATTATTATTTTATGTTTTTTCAACATTTTGGTCACAAAATAATGGTGAATATTGTTGCGCCGGTGGTATGAATAAGAATAAGAATAAGAATTTATTTATTTAGCACAAAAAACACGGAAAAAAGTAAGGTATAAACTTCAAACTTGATTTTCCATGCTTTAGAAGCGTTTTCAGCAGGCTGAAAAGTGATTTCAGGCCGTTTCAGAGGTGGCTCTTCCAAATACTAGAAGATTGAAAATTTACCCTAGTTGCCGTTGTTTTCAGGCGCCTGCAAACATGTTTTCAGCCCGTTTCAGGACAGCCTCTATCAGATGGCGCAATAACCTGAAAACCCGTTTTCAGGCGTTTTCAGGACCCCTTATGGGCCTTTGAAGTACACTTCAGTATATGGCGAAATTTCTCGAAGGCATGAAGGAGAGAGCACTATTAGAGAGAGACATCTGATTGAGAAGGATCGAGAAGTGTGTGAAAGAAACAACTAGAAAGGGACAGCATATTCGGGAATTTTCCAGTCATCAATTCAATCATCAATTAGTAATTTTTTAATAAAGTTTGCATTCCTTTTAATTAGTGATTAATTAGTGTATTTTCTATCACGTTACCCACCCCGTGGACGTAACAATATTATAGCTGCATCTTCCCTATTGAGTAACGTACTTTTCTATAAGCATCCGTGATAATTAGAATTAGTAGTAGTAGCTGTACAAAAATAAAATAAGTTTCTGTCAAAAAAGAATGGTAAAAAATATTTCCCACTGTACAATTTTTGCGCAGATTTAGATTTAGATTTAGATTTATTTATTTCACAATATACAATAACAATATAAATTAAAACTCATCCTGCTCGTTGAGAGGGTTATAAAGAGCACGCACACAACGGGTTTATCTTGTTGTTGTTGTTCTAGGGTGCCCCAAAGGTGCATAGGGCCTTCATAAGCTTGCGCAACGCCTTCCTGTCCTGAGCGACGTCCCTGGCCTCGCTCTGGCTCTGTTCAACTGCTCGCAGCTCACTCTCGACTGTTCGCCGCCATGTGTGCACATGACGTCCGCCTTATGTAGTTTAGGAGTTGATAATATGTACCTTCTGTGTCCATTATCGGATCAGCTCGGTGGAGCCGTAGCGTTGTCACTGAACTTACATAAGTATGCTATTAATTAATACTGGCAGTGACAGAAAAATGGTATGTATATTTTGAACGATTACTTACAGTATACAAACATTGCAGTAGTAGTCGACGACCTCTTTAGCCTAGTTGGTTGTGACCCTGCCTACGAAGCCGGAGGTCCCAGGTTCAAATCCCGGTAAGGGCATTTCTTTGTGTGATGAGCATAAATACTTGTTCCTAGGTTATGGATGTTTCTATGTATTTAAGTATATATGTATCTCGTACGTTTATCGTCGTCTAGTAAAAGCTTTGCTTAGTTTGGGACTAGGTCGATTTGTGTAAGATAGTCCCATAATTTTTATTTATATTAATATAAAAAAAGCTAAAAGGAAAAAACGATGGAAGAGATAAAGTGCTCAAATATTGTAAGACGTTGAAGCGAATCTACAGGTACCAGGTACCTAGGCATTAATTATACTGGGTACCTATCTGGTAAATTAGATTGGCACTACATATAACTATTTTCCAAATAACTTTATACGTTACCAGAGGCTCTAGTATAAGTTTTACCGAAACAAAACTTTACGATCGCGTTTGCGTTTTATCCTCAATTTGTATGGGATTTGACAGCTAAACGCAAACGCGGTCGTAACGTTTTGTTTCGGTAAAACTTATAATAGAGCCTCTGATCCTTCCTCGCGTACAATTGATTACAAAAATATTATATTTTATTACAATGACTTAGGATCAAATATTCGTGCTCGTCACACAAATAAATGCTCTTACCGGGTGTTAAGTGGGTAGGCGCGGCAATGAAACAAGACGATCGGGTATAGACTGAGTGTATTGTATAGATACCGTGCATTATACATAACACTTTTCCCCCTTAATTGTTTAACTGATATTAACAATAACTTATCCACATAGCTAAACAGTTGGTTACTGGCATGTGGTAGAAATTTAATTACAAACTCCAAACGATCCGTAATTACCTATATAATGACTATTTAAGACTTAAGATTATACCTAAAATAGTTATTGCTTTATATAATTCTGTATCATTGGGTCAGCTGTTGTATTGAGGTCATGAAGCGGAACACATTTAGACATAGTTAAAAACCATTATCAACTTTAGAACAATTAGTGTAAGGTCGTTTTTAATATGATATCGAGTTAGAATGACTGAGTTAAATACAACCAAATCGGGTAGCCGAGTGTATTTATTCCAATTACGACCCAATGTGCACGATGTAAAGTTTAACTTAAGATATTTATATTTGTGACATGTTATATTTTAAACTATTTATAACATTATACACAGGTACCTACTCCTAAGTCTTTCTTAACTAAATTATTTATGTTTACAATGTTTATGATCCTTTAAGGTTTCTTTTTATTTTATTTTTAACAACATAGGTTAGGTAGTCGTATAGCAAACTTTATTTATAAACATTTCGATTTGAAGTAACTTATAACTAAGGTGTCCATATAAATAAAAAAAAAAATAGAGTAAAGACTGTTGGGGCTAAGCGTTATGCAGCCTTTCTAGGCATTTTAAAGCCGCCTTCCTGCGTAAAAGAGGACTAGGATCCGCCTTCCTGCGTAAAAGAGGACTAGGATCCGGCGCTGGTGACTTTTGTCCCGGCGAGCCCGGGGAGGGACCCGGCGATGCGGGCTCCGCCGTGTGGCCCGCCATGCTGTCATAAAACTCGTCAATGTTTGTATCGTCTGCCTTGTTAACGAGTGACGACCGCGACGGCTCTGGAGACTCTGATGAGTCATTGAGTACCTGGCTAAGCGAATGACGCGATTTCGTTTGATTTCGACCGTTTGCTTTATTCGTTAAAATCTGGTCAACATGACGTTTATGAGTGCGCCCATCACTCGCTTTGACCTCGTATAATACGGGACTTGACCTTTTTGTTACGACGCCTTCCTGCCATTTACGCCCCGTCTTAGAATAATCTCTAAATAAAACTTCATCCCCGGGATGCGCTTGGCGCAGGGCGCCCGCGCGGCGCTGCTCCTGCGAGAGCTGCGCTTCGCGCACGGCGTCCGCGGCGTCCGGACGCAACATGTCCAGCCGCCCGCGCAGCCGTCGACCCATCATCATGACAGCTGGTTCCCGGCCGGTCGTAGCTTGCTCTGTATTTCTGTAGGTGAAGAGAAACCTGCAGAGTGCCGTATTTGGGTCTTCGTTTTCGAACTGAGCTTTCTTTAGGACACGTTTAATTGAGCGCACAGCATTTTCTGCGGCCCCATTGCTGGCCGGGTGGTACGGTGCTATCAAGGTGTGTTTAATACCATTCCGAATCAAATATGAAGCAAATTCAGATGACGAAAACGGAGGCCCATTGTCGCTAACTATTCTCTGGGGCAAACCAAAACGTGCAAACATTTGTCGCAAATTACCAATAACAACTTGCGCCGAAGTGGTTTTTACCTTCTTGGCTTCAATCCACTTGGAGTGCGCGTCGATGACCACTAAATAGTAGTCGTTACAAAAGGGACCTAAAAAATCCACATGCAGGCGGGACCAGACCTGAGGCGGCCACGACCACGAGTGCAGCGGCGCCACCGGCGCGACGGGCCGCTGCGAGCGGCACGCCAGACACTCGTGCGCCACGCGCTCAATATCTGTGTCCAAATTCTCCCACCAAACATAGTTTCTGGAAATTTGCTTCATTTTCACGATACCCGGGTGCCCATCGTGAATCTCCTTTAAAACCCTCTCTCTTAAGGATTTAGGAATTATAATTCGGTATCCCCATACCAGGCACCCTTGATCGATGTGCAAGCTTTCTTTCCGGTTGAAATATTGTTTTTCAATTTCGTCACAACCATTGGAGGGCCAACCAAACATGACGTATCCATACATTTTAGACAATAAAGGGTCTTTCGACGTCTCAGTTTTCACGTCCTTGAAACTGAGTGGAAAGTTGTCCTCTATAAAATGAAGGTAACTAAACTCGTCCCGACGCTTCACTCTAAATCGATCTTCCATCGATCCTAGAGGAAGCCGAGAAAGTGCATCCGCGAAACAATTTTGAGTAGACCTTACAAACTGTATTTCGAAATCGTAAGCGGCTAATTTGACAGCGTAGCGTTGCAAACGGCTAGCGGCCGTCACCGGGATACCTTTATGTTTGCCAAATATATAACTCAACGGGTGATGGTCGCTGCGCAATACAAAATGCTTACCATACAAATAATGGTGATGCTTGGTTACTCCAAACACGATAGCCAGCGCCTCCTTATCCAACTGTGAATAGTTGAGTTCGGCGGCGCTGAGCGTGCGCGAGGCGCAGCACACGGGGCGCTCGCAGCCGTCGGCGCCACGCTGAGTGAGCGCCGCGCCCAGGCCGTAGCTGCTGCTATCCACTGACAAGATCAGAGGACGCGACGGATCGTAGTGCGCTAAAACAGGAGCGCTGCCTAAAACCTTTTTTATTTCACGGAATGCCCTTTCGCAGTCGTTACTCCATTCCCATTTAGTATTTTTCTTTAATAGATTGTATAGCGGTTTCAAGGTATCACTAATATTTACGCAAAATTTTGCATAGAAATTTATAAGTCCAATAAAACTTCTCAATTGTGTTACGTTAGTAGGGGCGGGTGCTGCTACTATGGCATCAATTTTTCTTTCGTCTGTGTGCAAACCGAATTTATCTATTTTATATCCCAGATATGTGACGCTATTTTGAAAGAACTCACATTTACTGAAATTGATTCTTAACCCGTTATCTTTCAGCCGTTGTAGCACCGCCCTTAAATTTGCCAGATGGGTGGGTTGGTCCTTGCCAGTGACACAAATATCGTCAGCAAAAACAGCCGTTGACGGCAAACCACTCAACGTCTCTTCCATTATTTTCTGGAAGTTTTCTGGAATACATTTTATTCCGAACGGGACTCGTTTATATACGAAAGTACCTATATGTGTGGTCACTGCTGTCATCGGCTGTGATTGTTTATCTAATAAACATTGTTGGAATGCATTGGACAAGTCTAATTTGGTGAATTGCTCGCCCCCACCTAGTACCGTGAACAGGTCCTCGATCCGCGGCATCGGGTAGTGGTAATCTTTTAACAATGGATTTATAGTGATTTTGTAGTCACCACACAATCTTATTGAACCATTTTGTTTGACCACTGGTACGATAGGCGTTCCGTAGTCGGACCGTTCCACTTTATAGATGACCCCCTCCCGCTGCAGCCGGTCGAGCTCGCGCTCCACGGGCTCGCGCAGCGCGAGCGGCAGCGAGCGCGCCTTCACAAACACCGGCGTCCTATCTTTTAAGTGCAATTTCAGTTGCGATTTAAATGTGCCCAACCCATCTGCAAAAACCTCCGGGAACTCATTTTTTAAGGATCTCGCCATTGAATCGTCGTCTTCGACAATATTATGACAATCGACTGACATATTCAACTTTTTAATCCACGTTCGACCCATCAATGGCGGTCCCCCGTTTTTAATAACATACAAATTGAGTATTTCCGATCTGTTTCCACAAGCCACGCTGACGCTTATGTAGCCTAATGTTTGGATGACGTCACCAGTATACGATCTAAGGGTAAGCTGCTTACTTTGAATGGGTAAATCTTGAAAATATTGGTCATAAAAACACTTTGATATAGCCGAAATTTTGCTTCCCGTGTCAACCTCGAAATTACAAGTTACATTTTCAACCTTCAAAGATGCATAATATGGGCCGTCACCCTCACTGGTAACTACTAAATTATAAAACGGACAATCGTCGCTGGCATCGCTGTCGTCGGGATTATTGAAATATAACTGACCTCTCGACATCTTTCCGGTCGTACTACCAACTGCACTTTGTAGTTTACACATTACCTTTAAGTGCCCTTTTTGTCCGCAATTGTCACACGTATAGTTCTTGAACCGACACCTGCCATCAGCATGCCCCGCCTTGCCGCAGCGCCCGCACGCGCGCTGCCGAGAGCCGGCGCGCGCAGCGGCGCCGGCGCCCCGGCCCGAGCCGAACCGATGCAAGCCGTCGTCTCCTAGGGCGGACTGTGTGGCCGTCCGCGCTGCGCCCGCGGCCCGCGGCGCGCACGCGGTCGCCGCGTGTCGCTCCGCCGCCTCCAGCGCCAGCGCCAGTTCCACAGCGCGCTTGTAGTCTATACTTTGCTCCGCGAATATCCTGGATCTCATGTCTTCATTACACAGCCCCGACACGAACTGGTCGCGAAGATTTACCTCGAGACAAGTGTTAAAATTGCATGTTTTTGCTAAATGTTTAAGTGCTTGTAGGTAGTCTCGAACACTTTCTCCTTGTCGCTGTGTTCTCTGTCGAAACACATGCCTCTCCGCTATCTCGGACCTCTGAGGTTCGAGATGTTCCTTGACCAGTCTCACAAGCTCCTCGAATGTTCTCGTTTCCGGATTAGCCGGAGCACACAGGTCGCACATTAATTCGTAACATTCTGGGCCGATGACAGTCACTAACGTAGCGACTTTTAACGTATTGTTTATAGAATTTACCTTTATATATTGTTCAACACGTCTCACATACGCGTCCCAATTATCACTAGTGATATTAAAACACTCAATATGTCCAAACGGCATTTTTAAGGTTAAATCACGCACGCGTCGACTAGATTTAGTAATAAGTAATATTATTCTCGTTCGCCAGTGTTAAGTGGGTAGGCGCGGCAATGAAACAAGACGATCGGGTATAGACTGAGTGTATTGTATAGATACCGTGCATTATACATAACACCGGGATTCGAACCCAGGACCTCTTGCTTCGTAGGCAGGGTCACTACCAACTAGGCAACAGCGGTCGTCAAAAATATGAACACTTACCTCAACAATCTGGACAGTTATTGAATCGCACTAGCTGACGCACAAAAATGGTTATCCATAAAGATACCTGCGGCATAGCGTTGATTCTTACTTTTTGTACAAAAAGACATATTTTCGTACCAAAATCTGTCTGTTACGACTTATTTTATTAGGCAGTATTGCTGACTCGGAGGCTGAATTTTATTACAATAAAATATCAATCGAAGAGCAATTCGGTGGAGTGATGAGGGTATCATTTGAGCTGCTGACAAAAAACTCTTTGCAGTTTGATTTAGAAAGTCGTATTGTCTCTTACGAATGGTAGAAAGTTCGACGTCACTTAAAAGTATATTAAGTTTATATTGACATGGTAAGTTTTTTAGTAGTGGGCATTGGGTTGAATTTTCTTTGCACTTAATATTTAATAAACAATACAATACAAATACTCTTTATTGCACACCTCACACAAACAAGGCAGTTAAAAAGAAAAACAATACAATAACATGTAGGTAGAGGTAGACAACAGGCGGTCTTATCGCTGAAGAGCGATCTCTTCCAGACAACCTTAAAAACCTTATAAAGTGCGGAAATAAAAAAAATAACAGGTTTTTTAAAACAGGGGCTGCATTTGCCTAAGCTTATATTTATATTAAGCGGAAGAGTCTCGCCTTTTGTACTGACACATTCGATTTCTTATAAATAAAATTACAAATAAATACGTTAAGACCAGTACACCTCTCTCAAACATAAACAAATATTATTACAATATTTTTCTCTCACACATTGAAACATGTTGGCACAATAATTTAATACAAACGTATTATTTGTAAACTTAGAACGCATGTTTTTATGAAAGTACTAGCTTCCGCCCGCGACTTCGTCCGCGTGGACCCGGGATAAAAACTCCTATATTTTAATCCAGGCTATAAACTATCTTCGTGCAAAATTTCATTCAAATCGGTTCAGCCGTTTAAGCGTGATTGAGTAACAAACATCCAAACATCTAAACTTTCGCATTTATAATATTAGTAGGATAAACAATATTTCTGATTTAAAATGGCGTAGTACACGTATATTTTGCCATCGCGTCTATATTGTTTTCCCTTTGCCAAATAAATACGAAGCCGTCATATCTGACAAACCATTAACCTCCAACTAGTGTAACCTTTTTTTACGACTACGAGGCGACCATAAAATGAAATCATTTCGGAGACAGATCCACGCTGATTATGAGCATCGTGAAGGCGTAGGAAAACCCTCCACTGAACGGCGCGGGCAGGGCACAATAAATCACACCCACATGGACACCCTATCTTAAAAACAGATAGTGATGGGCTTAGGACACACTAGGCGAATCAGAAATGTATACTTGAGTATTGAGTAGGCGGAATTGCATCAAAGTAGTACATTCAAAAAAGCTACTCTACCGTCAAACGTAGAAGATTCCAAGCAAGGTTAAGCATTTACATAGTACGATAAAATGGAAATACACCGTGCTCCCTGCATTTAGACTTGCATTGCATACATATGTCATATGTACCTACACATGTTTTTCAGTATGATAAACAGCGCTTGCTATATATTTTGAACCACGTTTGGCAAGTCTAAATGCAGGGATTGTGTGTGACTGGTTCAGACAAAGAAAAGTGTCCCCAAGTTTTCATACATTTTGTAGCTTTCTATTTATTATTATTATTATTATTGTGTTATTGTGGGCCTTTATATGCCGCTTCGACCAGCAGGTGATCTATTGTGGCAGCCCTTTGTTTATATTTCACCGTTTAGTCCCGTTGCCTCTAAGAAGTTCCAGATTCTTTGGGCGGTGATATGTTGTACCTCTTCTGGGTGCACTACGTGCCGCCCTAGGTAGATACTTCTTTTGTGCATGAGTGGTCCGCAGGAGCAGAGAATATGCATTGCTGTTTCCTCCGTCTCCTGGCAGAACCTGCAAGTTGCGTCCTGTTTCATACCCATTTGAAACAGGTGCTTGTTTAATTTGCAATGTCCTGTCAGAATTCTCGTTACTGCGCAGGTTTTGTGCCTTCTGAGTTGCAGTAGCTCTTTAGACAGTTTGTTATTGTATCCTTTAATCAAGGCTTTAGCATGTTTTTGTCCTTTGGCGAACTTCCACAGCTTTATTGCCTCTGATTTTTCTGTGTTGTGTAGCAGAGAATATGCTTTCCGTTTTGTGATACCACAGAACGGTTCTGGGCCGACCAGGGTTGTGTCCGCGCCCTTCCTTGCAAGTTCATCTGCTTTTTCATTCCCAACTATGTCGGAATGTCCTGGTACCCATCTAAGTATGACTTTGTTGGTATTGGCCAGGGTGTTTAAATTGTTTTTACAGTTCTGGACTAGTTTAGAGTAGGACTCTAGGGATTCTAGTGCCAGCAGAGCAGCTTGGCTGTCTGAGTTTATGTAGATGTGTTGGTTTCTTAGGTTTCTCTCGAGATTGATCTCCACGCATTTATTTATTGCGAAGAGTTCAGCCTGATAGATTGAGGCCTCTTTCCCCATGCTGACGCTAGCTTTGAGCTTCGGCCTCTCACCGAAGATACCACATCCAACATCATCACCCTTTTTTGATCCATCCGTGTACCACACGTGGCTTCCCTCCTTAAAGTCCATTTGGTCGTTTAGCCATTTGTCTCTCGGAGGTATTTCCACTGTGTACAGTTTGGTGAATTTGCATTCCACGTAGGTGTCGTCAGTGGGCATGCTTAGTTTTTTGTTATCAAAGACAAGGGCCTCTAGTTTGGTAAGCGCTTGGGAGCGCCATTTTGACCTTGTTAGTGTGCATATCCTATAGATGCACTGCTTCGCCTCCTTTTGCACATGCAGGTGGAGTGGCGTTAGATCGAGCAGTGCATCCAAGGCTGCCCCCGGTGTTGAGCATAAAGCTCCTGTTGCTGTTAAGCAAGCTGTACGCTGTAGACTGCTTAACTTTGTGATGGCTGTCTTTTGGTTGGCTTTGTTACACCATACTGCAGAGGCGTATGTGATTACAGGCCTCACTACCGCTGTGTAAAGCCACAAAGCAATTTTGGGTCTTATACCCCATCTTGCTCCTGCCATTCGACAGCAAGTCCACATGGCCATTTTTGCTTTGTGTATTATGCTATTCAAATGAGCGTTCCAAGTTAGCCTTTGGTCAAAGGTAACCCCTAGGTACTTGACCTCATTTGAGTATGTTATTTCCTGTCCATTCAGTTTTCGTTTGGCGAGCTTGTCTAGTTTCCTTTTTTTTTGTAAAGGGCACTAGTACTGTTTTGCTCGCATTGATGGACAGGTCATTCTCTTTGTACCATTTATTTATGGTGTTAAGCGCTCCTTGCATTAAGTTCGAGATTGTGTGGAGGCACGGACCTTTGATTATGACTACAAGGTCGTCGGCATATCCTTGTGTGTCATAGTCTAGGTCCTTCATAGTTGCCAGGAGTTGGTCCACTGCTAGGGTCCATAGTAGTGGGGATAGTACGCCTCCTTGTGGACATCCTCTTGTGGTGTAGAATGTATGCTCAATTGCATTGAGGGTCAGAGTGACTATTCTATTTGAAAGCATGCTCTGGATCCATCTGATGGTGCTTTCGTCCACGCCCTTTGATGCCAATCCCTTGAGGATAGTTTCTGTGGGTGTGTTGTCGAAGGCACCCTCGATGTCAAGGAAAGCACATAGAGCTGTTTGCTTGTCCTCTAGGGTTTTTTGCACTTTGTCGACCAGATCAAGTAGTGCAGTTTCCGTAGATTTCCCCTTTTGGTAAGCATGTTGGCTCAGACTCAGTGGTCTGGCTACCAGATATTTCGCTCTGATGTGCTGATCAATGACTCTTTCCATCGTTTTAAGTAAGAACGATGATAGACTAATTGGTCTGAAGGATTTAGGCTGTGAGTAGTCCTTTTTCCCTGCTTTTGGTATGAAGCGTACCTTGACTCTAGTCCATTGTTCTGGTATGGTCCTCCAAGCAAAGCTAGCTCGGAATATTCTTACCAGGTGCGGAGTGATTAGGTTTTGTCCTTGCTGTAGTAATGCAGGAAAGATACCATCTTCTCCCGCCGATTTAAATGGATCAATTTTTTTCAGTGCCCATATAACTTGGTTTGGTCTGAAGATATTTGCAGCCAAATTCCAGTCGTTGTTGTGTGCCCTCCGGGCTTGTGTGCTCCTTTGGGTGCATAGCTGAATATCACTGGTGGGGTACGAACCTGGGAAGTGGATGGTTCTAAGCAGGTCCATTGTTTCCACCTCCGTGGTCGTAAAGCTGCCATTAGGCTTTTTAAGTAGGCCTAGGTAATTGGTTGGTGTCTTGGAGAGGATTTTGTGAATTCTCGCTCCTTTATGTGTTTGGGCGATCTCTTCACAGAACCTCCGCCAAGACCTCCTTTTGGCTTTTCTGATCTGTTTGTTATATTCAGTCAGTGCTCTACCGTACCTTTCCCACTCGTTTGGTCTGGTTGAGTGATTGAATATGCGACGGGTGGACACACGGAGCTTTTCCAGCCTTTTGTTCCACCATGTCGTTGTGTAATGTGTGATTGATTCTCGCAATGGGCAGCTCAGTTCGTAGGCCTTATAAATACCTTTGGAGAGTTGGTTTACTGCTATATTGAGGGAATCTGGATTTTTGACATATTTTGGGATATCCTTTAGATGGTCCTCCAGGTGAGCCTTGTAGGCTTCCCAGGAAGTTTCTTTTGGATTTCTTCGTGTTTGTGGTTCCATATCTAACGGGCCCTTTACACTAAATATAATATGTTTGTGGTCCGACATTGAGTTCTCGCAACTAACGTGCCAGTTACTTAGGCAGTTTGCTGCCTTTTCAGTTGCAAAAGTTATGTCTAATACTTCTTGTCTTGCCCTGGTCACGAAGGTTGGCGTGTTGCCCCTATTTAACAGGTGTAGACAGTTGGTAAAAATAAATTCTGAGAGTAACTCACCCCTTTTGTTGATGCCGGTGCTCCCCCAGATGGTGTGATGAGCGTTTGCGTCGCAGCCCACAATCAGTTCTGCCTTTTGTGCTTCAGCGTACTCTACAACTTTAGCCAGTTCTTCTGTGGGGTCATGTTTCTCTCCGGGCAGGTAGGCGGAACAAATCAACACCTTTTGTGAGCCCTTTCCTTTAAGATCAACATACGCAGCAACAAGATCATCGCTGCATAGTTCTGTAACAGGCAAGAAATTCATACTTTTGTTAAACACGATGCAGGCCCTTGGTTTGGATCCTTTTTCGTGTATTACCTTACCTGCTTTGTTAAGTCCTGTTCCCATGGTTTTGGTGTTGATCCATGGTTCTTGTATGAGGGCGATGTTTAGGCCATTTTCGCCGAAAAGTTTTTCTACGACCCCGCTGTAGGATGGGATGCAGGGTTGGGAGGGACTGCCCGTTTAGGTCCCGGAAGGATCTTTCGGGCGGGTGTGTGGTTGGGGTCCCTCGACGTTGACGGGTTTTGCGGTGGTGGGGTTGGGGACGTGTTGAGTTCCGGCTGTTGGGTCTTTGGTGTACCCTTTAGCCGAAACTGGACCTTACGGAAGCCTAGGCTTGCCTTTAGGTCCATCTTTCGGAGATTCTCCACTGACTGGTCGTCTAGGGCTACGGTCAGCATGACCCCGCCTTTCTCGACCTTTGTGTGGAGAATCTTCCAATACTTTGTGTACAGCCCAAAGTTCTGTGCACAAAGTAGCGACAGTGACATTTTCACGTCGGAGTCGCGTAGGTCAGGGATGAACACCATCCCTATGTTAGGCTTTGGAAGCTCATTTTCGGGTATGACCCTGAGGTTGGCTTCTGGCCATGGCTTGAGGGATGGTGTCGTCTCTTCAAGCCAGGCTTTGGACCGCTGGTCCTCGCACGTGATGAGCAACCAGCCTGGCTTGTGCGCGTAACCTACGAATTTAGGTCCTTCGGCCATCTTCAGAGTCGAGATCTTCTGCAGGATGGTGTAGCAGAGAGACTCCAGTTGAGTGTCCGACATCGGACTGGAGTCCTTGATCCCGACTCTGATTTGGCTCAGGACCTCGCTGTAGGCCTGCGCTTGTTGGGGTTGGGTTATGGGTTGGGTTGGGGGGGTTTCACTCACCCTCGGATTTTTGGGTAGGTTACCCTGCGGTGATTCCTCCTCCGAGCGGAGCCGTTTGACCGGCTTTTGCCCGGGTTTGGATTGTGAGCCCCCAAACTTGTAGCCCATCTTTTTGAGCTCCGCAAAGCTCTTTACGGACAGTTTTAAAGCCTCTTCGTGCTTCAGTCCCAGTCCCACTAGAGCTTTGTAGCGGCCTCGCGTGGAGCCTCCCAATTTCTTGTGAGGCTTGTCGGTGAGCGGATTCTCCGTTGGTGGGTTAGGTCGTTCAACGTCCTTTTCCACCGTGTCGGCGCTATCCACCACCTCCATTGCTTGCTCTGACATTTGGGCGGTTTGGTCCGCGCATACTGTCAGAGGCAGTAGTTCCTGGCATAGGTCTTCCAGGGTACCTTCAATTTTTTTATTTTGTTCTTCCATGTGAATCCCACGAGAAGCTAGGGAAATTGGGTCCGTTCCAGCAGAGCCCCGCTTGCTGGAATAAGGCAAAGGTTCTCCTCGAGGTTGCCCGGTATCGAGGGTCCACCGTTAGCGACTGAGCTCCCCCTCAGTCACGCATCTCTCGGCACGGTAGGTCACACCTGTAGATTGGGGTTTTTGGGGTTGAGGTTGTCTCCTCCGGGAAAGGGTGTGGGTGAGGACCAGAGGAGTGTGAAAGGATGGTGATGGTGGAGGGATGGGATGTTTGGAGTGACAGGATGTAGGGTTGGGAGTACCTGTAGGGCGGGAGTGCCGGTCCAGGTATCGTCTCTCATACTTTGCTGTCTCAGATCCGGGGTAGGTGGTAAATAGTGTGACGCCCGTTCTCGATCTTCGACATTTCCAGGGTGCACGACCCACGCGCTGGTGGGTTCGCCTCAGGTCTGTACGTCGGCAGTGCCTGAGGCGACGGGGACGTGTATGAGCAGACTTGGGGAGGCGAATCGATAGCCCTGCGTCACATACCAGGACGTATTCACCCCCCTCGCACCCCGCAGCTTTCTATTTAGTGACGGCTCATAAAAAATGTATGTAAAAATGACACATAACAATTACGGACACTCTTTTGTTTGTCGGAATTTAGAGTGCCCACGGAGTACGAAACCCAAAAATCCAAATTCTGAAACAAGTAGACACACTACACTTAATATGAAAAACGCCCTGAGAAATGCGTAGTTTGGTAATTCTAACAAAACCGACTTTTTATTAAAAACGGAACAATTAACTGCCGCACTTAACCTTTAAATCCACATTAAAATGACAATGCCAAAACAACCCCGTGTGTACCCAACCCTTCAAAACAGATAGTGGAAGTAATGCGTCCCCACGGCGGGTCACATTTCGGACAAGATTATGAATAATGAAGGCAACGTGGAACTTCCGGCAAGGAGCTGGCTGAATATAAAATATGCAGCGCCGATGAGGTGAAAACATTTGAATGGTAAGAAAAGTCACCGACCGAGGTCTTTTCGCTTTTTCGCGAGAAGTCAAGTTAAAGATTGGTTACTTAAATGTAATACAAATTACTGCCTATTCTAATTACCTTAAAATTAAATAAACAAAAAAAATCAGTAGTGGCAACCATCTCACGACAAAAATAGTATCGTTATAAGAATTTTTACATCTAATACCCGTCATAGATGCCGAAATCAATGGGGAAATTCAATATTACATTAGTAACCGTCTAACTTTAATACCTAAACCATTGATTTATTCATGCAAGGATTTTTATTTACGCTACGGCCTCATTATGTGGGGACATTCCGTAGACGTCGAGAGAGCGTTCTTAGCCCAAAAAAAATGTATACGAGCGATAAGCAATATAGGCAAAAGAGAGTCGTGTAGACCAATTTTCCAACAATTAAAAATACTTCCTTTACCGTGTATTTATATTGCTGAAATATGTTTATTTGACAAAAAACATAGTAATTACTTTACTAGGATTTCGCATCATAACCCAAATGCAAGAAGTATGCACAGAAATAAAGTATATGCACCTAGAGCAAATTTAAAGTTTTATAAAAACAATGTTGTTGGGATGGCTGCTCGAGTCTATAATCACCTGCCCACGGCTTTATTAGAATTACCTATTAAGAAATTTAAACCACAACTGTTAAAATGGCTCTCTCAAAAAAATTTGTATTCACTAAAAGATTTCTTTTTACCATTACATAAGTAGTCATAAGTTATCCGTAAGTTAGGTTTAGTGTTAAAATATTTGTATACCTACTACTATAAGGTATCAAACATTGTTGAGACCAACTGTATACTGTAAAAACATCTTCATATATGTACACACTGTTTGGCAAATAAATCATTATTTATTTATTTATTTATTTATTTCATTTATTTGGCAATATGGCGTCATTGTGAAGTAGAAAGTGCCATAAAAAACGTGACAAACCTGCGTTTGTCCCTAGCCATGAACACAAGAACACAACATAGGGACCCGCGTTTGTCCCTAGCCATCAACACAAGAACACATCGTCATCCTTCTGGCGTTATTCCCGGTTGTGCCATACGATTTTTTTATATACGTATTTTTTATTTATTATTGCTAAACAATGGTATACAAAATTTTATCCATTACATTTCCCTGCAAAACTGTTTTAAAAAACAGTTTGTCTGCAGGTACGAGTCTCTAAAAAAACTATATATCTATGATGTTAACTTTGATCCCCTTTGATGGCATAACTTTTTTTAGACTATTATCGTTTCGCATAATTGATTTGGCATAATTTGTATTGGCATAATAGTACTGTCGCATAGTAATACTTTGGCCTAATACTTTGTTGCGCATATTACGCTTTTAGAATAATTTTAGTTGGACTAATATAATATATTCGGCGAATATACATTATGCATATTATTGTATTATTGCATATATTTTTTATATTTGTCATTAACCATTATTTCAGTTTTCTTTTATTTTCTCTACATAATGAACAAAAAATATTAGGTTGCGTTAGAATAGGTTAGGTTAGGTTAGTATGATATTTAGGCGCGCCTAAACAACGTAGAATAGGAGGTCCGCGAAGCGTACCTTGTCGACCTCGCCTTTGTTCCTAAATACATATAAACACAAAACTAACCTTTTCTCGTAGTGCGTCAGCCTCATGATTGTGGTTTTTATCCGTTTGGATATGATTTCATGATTTTGTGCATTTACTTTGGTTTTCAGTCGAGCGTTGCTGTAATTATTGTCGCAATTGCATTTTTTCAAGACAATAATTTTATGCCTGTTGTAATTATTATGACTTTTTGTATTTATGCTATCTGATGATAGTCTTTGTGATGATTATGCTTTCTTTATTTATGCTTTTTTTTCATTTTATGCCTAAAATTGTATGCCATTAGAGATGATTAGGCTTAACACTAATTCGGCTAAATAAAATTATGCGTAACACTATTATGACAAATATATTATCCAACAGAGAACCATTTTAACTATGTATCTAATATAATTACATAATGTAAACTAAACGACCCTGGGGTCCACTTTGACAACTAATCTCAAGATTTGGCGTAGGTTCTTGTTTAACAAAAGCGACTGCCATCTGGCCTTCCAACCCATAGGTAAAACTAGACCTTATTGGGATAAGACCGGTTTCCTCACGATGTTGTCCTTCACCACACATACAACACAAGAACACAGCCAATCCTCAAATCAATAAGGGATCGGCAACGCGCTTGTGCTTCTTCTGGAATCGCAAGCGTATATAGGCTAGGGTGTCCGTTTACCATCAGGCAGAACGTAAGCTTGTTTGCCACCAAAAAAGTAGTTCGCTAGCAAAACGTCTGTGCGCAGCTTCAGGCAAATTCCTCACGAATCGTATTGCAATTTGCATGACATTATGACAAGGCGAGATCAAAGAAATAGCTTCGGTTAATTGTGTAAATTGACAGAATACGCCCTAATTATTAGATCTGTGTGTGAATAAAGGTATTGATTAAGTCAGTAGGTACTGATTATTGAATGAAATTACTAAATAGTGTAAGCTTTTTAAAAATATGAAATAAATGTACTTTTAGGGTTCCGCAGCCAAATAGCAAAAAGCGGAGGTTTTCGCACAAAAATAGATAAAAAAAACAATTGGGGGTTCCCCATACTTAGAACTGAACCAACTTTTTTTTTTCATCACATCCATACGTGTGGGGTATCTGTGGATAGGTCTTCAAAAACGATATTGAGGTTTCTAATATATATTTTTTCTAAACTGAATAGTTTTCGCGAGAGACGCTTTCAAAGTCCATACAAACTTCCACCGAAAATTGGTTTGAACGAGATCTAGTAAGTAGTTTTTTTATTACGTCATGAATCGTAAACCGCAATTTACCTTTCATTCAACGGATAATGGAATTTATGCGAGGGACCCATCAAAATACATCTCTAATAATAATGTCGAGAGAAGTAGCCGATTTTTAGTTTGTATGTTTCTTTTCTGAAATTACATGGACTATATTTTATGCCGCGGTTCCGCACGAGTTCTCTGTAATATGCGAGCGGAGCCGCGCTGCCAGCTAGTTATGTATAGACCTACGAAACTTTATGTCCTCGTGACAGCCATGGCAATATCTGTATGTGTAGGTATCAGGAAAAATGCATGGCAATATTATTTATTTCAACTAGATGCCCGCGCAGCTTCGGCCGCGTAATTACAGATAACCCAGGCGGAGAAAATATACTTACTTCTCTACAAACTTTAAACTAACAGTGTTTTTCTCGTTTCATAAAAAGTTGCTGATTTCACTATCAGTATACAATGCCTATTCTCATTTAGAAACACAGACACATAAATGGCGATATCCCTGACTGAGGAATATCACATCACATTTTGTAAGTTAAAACGCGCGAAAGAACTGCGCAAGCACACGTCACAAAACTGTGAAACTTTCATTTTCAAAAATTTATACGTCATCCGAAACTTCGCCAATACTCGTGCCAAGCGTATCACGGGCAACGTTCCCCTATCAAATCGTAGGTCGCTGTCAATAGTTACCTTTCCTCGCATTTGTACCTGCATCAGCTGTCAGTTTAGTGTCCAAAGACAGGGCTTGTCCTGTCTCGCCGTGCCTGATAAGTGCTGGGTGAAGTATTTTAATGTATAATAATAATAACACACATTTTGGCGATCTTTTATGCCCACGTTTATGCTAAAAGTGGCGCTGGAACATACTCCGCCTACCCCTTTTGGGAATAAAGGCGTGAATGTATGTATGTATGTATGCATGTAATAATAATAAATCAGCCTATATACGTCCCACCGCTGAGCACAGGCCACGAATGAGTGGGAACGGGCAGTAGTCCCCACGCTGACCCAGTGCGGATTGGGGACTTCACGTACACCTTCGAATTCCTTGGCAGATGTATGCAGGTTTTCCTCACAATCACAATGTTTTTCCTTCACCGAAAAGCTATAATCTAATCTTATTCCGTACATAAGTTCCGAAAAACTCATTGGTACGAGCCGGGATTCGAACCCACGACCGCTGTTTGACAGCCGCATCCCTGAACCACTGGGCTACCGTAGCTTTTTTATGTATACAGTATTAATTTTAATGTATAAAGTATGTGTGAAGTTTTTTTTATGTAAACAGGGTGTTTTTTTAACCGTCTTAGAGCTGAAGCCTAGTTAATGTATACATTACGAAGCACTTCAAAAAAGGTTTTTTTTTAATGTGTCATTATTGTTTTTTTTTGTAAGTACTAATATTAATTTTAATCATCCAGCCGCCATCTTATGAAGATATCTACGAACTCTAACCGGGTGAATGAACTTCGCACCGCGTGCCATACAGGATTTTTCAAACTTAATTACCTTTTATTACTAAAAACTTAACTAATTTTTTTTTTCGGTTTTTTCAAAAATGTTTAGTACGTTTTGGATACTTTAAGTGGGCTTCGGCTTTAAGACGGTAAAAAAAACACGTTGTAAAGTAGGAGATACAAATAGAGGCTCGATTTGCACCCATTTCCTTAATGGATGAAATAGTAGTTATGTAGTTCAAAAATCTTTAGAATTTAAGATTAGTAGTTAAGAAATATGTACGTATGCTACTTTTAAAAAAATTAGTGAAATAAACAGATTATTTTTTTTATTTTTTTTATGCAATTGATCCATATAAGAGGCCTTAAAAAATGAGTGTGGTTCGCTGACGCTCGTTTCATAATAGGATCACACGAGTGTTTTAAGCCCTAATTATGTACAGTTGCATACACTACTTTATCTACACATATCATAAGTACTCTAAGATGGGTTCAAGATTCTACTTTCGTAACAGCAAAAAATCATCAAAAATATGACAACAGCAATGGCGGCAATTCGATCCTCCGTCAAGACGAATGGTTTTTTTTAAATCATAGACAAACGAATGAATTCCCTATACTCATGTCACTCGAGATATAATGTCGTGCGTAAATATAAAACAAAAAACATACTGAATTCACGTTTCGTATCGATAACTGTTTAAATACTCGTATATATGGACGCATAAGCAGTTAATAACCTTTAATTAGAGTGACATCTACAATGTCAATTAATTTTTAGAAATATGTTATATCTATTTATAATTAAAACTACCTTGACATGTATAAAACGTATGTACCTACCTACTCTATTCTGTATCCTGTCTGAAATGTAAAATACTATGTTTTATGAATAAAATCTGAATCTGATTCTGGATACTAGAATAGAGACCCACTTGAGTTTTGACAGCTGTTCCAAATTTAAACTCATAACGTTACAAAAATCTGTACTGTTATAACATTAAAGTACAGAATTTACCTACTACCACAAACCAGAAAGATCTCATAGTTAAAATCGGTTGTAATAATGCTGGTCAGTTCCTACGGTTTCTGAACACATTTTAGAGCACTAATGATATGTGCGTAGATAAAGTATTATTAAGGACATTAAAAAATGTTTTGGTAATGGGTTGGCTAAAAAAAACATTTTTTGGAAACAGCTCCGAGTTTGCGGATCGTTAGGTAAAGAGCGGTTAAATGTCAGTGTGTATATTTTCAATTAAGGAAACGCGGAGAGGAGACACAAAACCAAATATGTCATTGCCAAAATTCCTATACATCAGAAATATTGGCAATAAGATTTGTGATAATTAATTCATTTTACTTAATCGCAATATACCATGAAGATAATTCTTTCGCAAGCACCTATTACGGACAGCTCGATGACTAAATTATTAACAGTTTAAAAAAATACAGTCTCAAAGTTACTAAAAAACATCCTTTAATTTTTTTATTTTATAAAACCTAACCTAGTTAAGTTAACCATGTTGTATTGATAGCTGTTGGTTTTTCCAAATAATAATAAATAAATAAAAGACTGTCCTGTGATTGACCCTAACCTCACCTGATGGTAAACGACGACAGAGCCTAAGATGAAGCTCACTGGTTCAGTAATAGCCTATTCACTCTTGTTTTCAAGGCACCTAGATCGTAGTTCTCAGGAAATACAGATGATGGGAGCGAATTCCATTCCTTAGCAGTTCGCAATGAAAGACGAGGCAAATCGCTTCGTGCGAATAAGTGGTAAGTTGACAACATAAGGATGCATTCGCTCTCCACGCCTGTTAACTTGTTCAGTTCCTGCGCAAACTCTCCAAAATGTATCCGATAACACACCGATAGGCAAGCTACTCACCGTCGTCGGTATTCGAGACTCTGTAGTTTTGACTTAAGGGGATGATTCGAGTCGAACACACGCTTATGCCGCGCACGAAAAAAAGAGATGGTTCGGGAATGGCTTTTTGGACAAATTTCGATAAATACCTAACTTAGAGAAGATTTATTTAAATTTCATAAAGTGAGATTTTAGTTGAGATAAAATACTATAGTATTAACTTTATTGTGTCGTAAAATAATGTATCGTTTGAGTAGGCTGAGTAAAAAAAGGAAAATACAGACCCAACTTTGGAATTTTTTTCTATCGAGGAAATTTTAAGCAATCATGTATCGGTAAAATCAGAAAAACAATCATATAGTCAAGAATCATACATCCGAAAATCAGACATTATTGTTTCTTAATCTAGTCATAACGGCGTTTCAAAGCACGCTATAATTTCCAATGCACCGCCAGGAGTCTGAGAGCTTGGCGCTCAACTGAATCCAAAGCCGGTAACTGATACTTGGCGGAACCGTCCCATAGGTGGCAGCAATATTCCATGCACGAACTGTTTCTTACCAGAAACGTTGTTACTCATTGCTGGAAAATCGATACAAGTAATAAAATCTTAATATTTTAATGATTTTATTTCATGTGTTAGTGATTCTTTAGATTGGCAGGTACCAATAAATAATATACAAATTTCCCTCCCCTCATAAATAAAACTTATTTTCATCATCAATTTATCCCCTAGAGGAGAAATTGATGACCTGCAAGGTAAAAGGATATCACTTACGTTTGTCTTTGATCCTCACTCAATAACAAGTCATGGATCTTTTGACAGGTCTTTGTTAAATAAAATGGGAGTCAGCAGATTTGGAAGGTATTTTATAGGTCCTTTTATATGTAGGTGTTAAAGCATTAGGTGCTTTATCGGACAGTTGTAGATGTGCACGATTAAGCAACGGGTAGGTGAGAGTAGTATGATTAAACATGTACGTTTAATACAGTAATGGATGTGATGATTCTTCTTTTTATTATGTGACTTTTAATCGCAGCTATATTATAATGAATATATAATAAGAATTGTATTACTATCCCAGTTAAATTTACAATTGCTCAGGCAAACGTAAAATATATTTATACTTACTTTATATTTAAGTGAGTCCGTCATATAAAAAATGGTTTCATATTTTAAAGTGATGTTGAATACGGGGGTGTAGACTCAAAAATTATTATTACGCCAAAAGAAAGAAGGCAAAATATGCCTAGTGACGGAAATCCCATTTAGATATCTCACAGAATTACGAAGCCGTTTTAATAATGCTTGTTAGAGAGAGAAAACGCAAACAGTGTGTGATGTCACAATACAATATGCGAGGCTGCCGCATTGCGAGCCGCGCGCGCTGCGGGCCGCTTCTATGGCAGCGCCGAACACGATGCATGGGGCAGGGACAGAACTCCAGACTCAGACTCCTTCTTAAAACTTTGGACACTTATAACTTCGTGATTATTTAACCTCTTGCGTTGATTTTTTCTCCATTTGACTACATTTTTAATCCTTTTTCGAGAAAATATGACATTATTGATTATTTTAGTTAGTGTCTACACCCCTATTGTCCTCGTAAATCTTAGAGAAATGCACAATTTATCGTAGTTAAATCGAAAACGAATACAATTAATATATTTTTCGATTAAATGTAAAACGACATTTCTGATTAATAGTACAATAATAATAAATCTCATTTATTTAAATAAATTGTGTTACAATTGTTACCAAATGTGACATAAAATTATGTTTCGTCGAGCTAAATACTTAGAACACCCCCACAACATCCCCACAACACCCCCAAACATAAACAATGAACATTCAACCCCGGGAAGATTCGATTTCCTTAGTGTTGATCCAGTTATGGCATGACTTAGCATACAAATATGCTAACGTACCTATACAAGTGAATATAAGTTATAAAAATATGATACTTTAAGAAAAGAAAACATAACAACAAACAAACAAAACAAACATCATAATGATGTAATGAAAAACAACTCCAAGGAAACAACTACAAAGTATGAAAGCGTCATAATATTTTTTACCAATTAACTGAATCGAGGGCGAGGGTAATTACGAGGACTTGATTTACGTTCGTAATATAATATGCCCCTCTAGAGGGCATCTTAGCTCGAGCATGTGCCAAGCAAGATGCCACGAAACTAGCGGCTTTTAAAAATATGCAATATTACCAGAATTACTAAAAGTAAGGTTTGAAATTTGTTTTTCTATTTGAATATCAGTGTGTCACGCTCACGCAAACTTGAATGTGAGCTAACGTCCGTCAACCAAGATGATTTACAATACGTCAACAATGCTTAATTTTATGTTGAGGACAAAAAAGACCTAAGTTTGAAGTGTACATGCGTCATAACACGTCAGATCTTTCACTTGCTCAGTAAAAGACTTTTTAAAGTACCCGTTCCGATGGTCAAGACCAAATTTGCAAAGCGATTCCCTAGGTTTCTGTTTCCGCATATCTATAATGAATTTGCAAAAGCGATTGAACTTAGATATTGCAGCGTCCAAGAAGCAAAAAAGAAAATACAAACGCTCTTATTGTCTTGGAGTTATGAACAGTCAGAAATCATACTTCAGGTTGTGTCATGACGCTCACTATCACGCAAATACACACACATTCACACACACACACATATACAATTGTACACCCTCCACTTCACTTTTACTAGGACTCCTCAAAATGGTTAATTATAATAGCTATTTAGGTATTTAATTATTATTATTATTTCTTGTTTGTATACTTGTTTGTAAAAGTTCATACCTTGTCTTGCTTTTTGTTTAAGCCGCGTAATTGTTAATCTGTACTGTTTGGTTTCCACGGGACAGGCCTAGCCTAGTGTGGAACCATGGCAACTATGTTTTGAATTGCTTTTTTCGTGAATAAATTTCATTTTATTTCAGATAAATGTGAATTACCCCTCTGGCCGCGGACCCGCAGTGCTAAACGTGCCGGCGACACGTGTGCTTATGAATAGGAACCGCGAATCGGTTCGAAACATGTCGAGCGATAAACAACCTCACGTGAGTGACCCGTTTCATAATATTTGAATATGTCTGAGACTCACGGAAGTTTTCTATATAATGTCCAATGTTAAATGTGCTCATTGACGAATTACTCACATGAATGTTGACAACAGGGTAAACTAGGAAGGTTATGTTCGCACAATTAGCTCGAAGAGGAATTCACCCAGTTGTGAGAACGAACATGCATCACTGTTCCCACAACGCAAAAAAAAAAAAAAAAAAATTTCAACACATTCGCTCATAACGTGGCGCTTCCTACCTTGTTTTCCAGTATCATTATCCAGGATATTAATGCATTGATGGACAGTAGATAGGCGTAATTCTATTGTTATTTATAGTATATCTGGAATAGTGTCCATCAAAGTGCTAAATTAAATTGTTTTATAACATTATCGTACGAATGTTTTATATATCCCGATTAAGATACGTTTGTACTTCCCTGTAAGGTGTATTGTATAAAAACGGGCTATAGAAAAAAACTTTTCAATTTATAAAATTGTATATTTATTATGCACTAGCTACTGCCTGCAACTTCGTACGCCTATAAATTATGATTTACATGATATCCTTATGTTTAACCATACGCATACTACTGACAAATTTGAAAATAAAGATTTAATTTCCATAGATTATGCGTGTAACAGTTCAAATTCTCTTCCAATGTAACACACAAATATAAAACACCCTCATAAACTTGGCCGTCAATAATATTATATAGATGCCCAAAGTACCTACCCTTTTAGGGAGCGAGCCCCAGATCTGAAAGCCCGAGGGCGAGTCCCACGGACACTCACTATCCCCAGGTGTCTTGCAAGCGAGATCTGAGGCCAAAGTCCCGAATTTTCATTGGAATTAAAGGCCTAAAGCTATCCTTCAGAAAGCGGTCTCATTGCGAGCTCGAGGGCCTAAGGCCCGAGGCCGAGCCCCCACGGATACTCGTTATCTCCGAGTAACTTGCAAGCAAAACCTGAGGGCCAAAGTCCTGGCAGTAACTAACGCAAAGCGCACGAAAAAAAAAATGTTGCGTGCCATCCACGATTATTTGCAAACATTGTAAAAATATTCAACAGTTTACACTATATTCATTGTGTTTACGTATCCTTTGCAAGCATGTTATAAAGCGTCCTATTAAACGCGTGTGTTTTGATCAATTAGATCATTACACTCTCGTCTTTCTTCCGCACGTCGAGTGCAATGACATTACATTATACACACAATCAGCAATTGATTGACAAAGCAAAAACAAATTTCGGTTTTGATCTTCGAGTTGCCAATAAAGATTTCAAAAGTCGCTAAGCCCGCTCGTCGTATGGCCTCTATGTATTATAGGTTGTAGCTAATGGCAATTATTGTGTGTGTGCGCGGGTCAAGTCATACGTAAACAAGCTTTGATGTAAGCCCTCTTGAGGCTACACGGGTTGGATATCTATTTGCTGGGGCATACACGAGTATCATTTGATGGCATAGGTTCTTGCGCCGTCTGTGTGGAGATAATTAATGTAATTGTTTCATTAGCTTACAAAATGAGATAAACCAGGTAATGAATAATGAGGTACAGTATTGGAAGAACAGAAAAATAAATATCAAATAATCTAACATACAAAACTCTCTATTCCAATAGCCGTATTTATATAAACATTGAACAAACCTATTTTAGCTAAAATGTTGTTAAAATTTATTTTCAGTCATTTAGACGTTTGAGTTCAGAAATAAGGGACAAAGCACATTTTATTTATCAAAGGCATTTTCAGTTTTATGAATAAAGGGGTGAGGGTTTTAAATGGTCTCTTAGCTGATATGGTATTAGTAAATTTTTTTATCTGAATGTAAGGAAACAATATTAAGAAAATGTCTTTTTTTTATATATATTACAGGGTTGTCGTTTTTGATAAGAACAAGGCTGAATACCCAGATTTTGTATGTATTATCCTTTCAATTATTACTCATAGAAGTCATACAGTACATCTGAATGTCTGTCTATTTAGACCAGTTAGGCAGGACTGGCTTATTACATGACGAGGCGCCTTGACCTATAGGTTTTCGGATGTAGCCGAGATTCTGTATAACTTAACGGAATTGGATTTAAAATCTAGAAAATAAGTTTCGCATTTTTTTAGGTTTTGCGGGTCGGTTTGTTCGTCTGGCAATAAACCCTTATTTATCAATAAATTACAACCTTTTATACTCGATAGGTGCGGTTTCAGGCAGATAATTTTCAAGAAAAGGCCCGAATTGGGAAAAGTGACGTGCTTTCGTTTTGGAAGCCTTTTTTGATTACTGAGCCAAAGAGTTTTTAGTCATCTATTTGACATGTCTCGATATTGACTGTGGCGGACGATACTTAGTGTATGTTACTATTTGATGCTATTTCAACACTCAGCAGCAGGCATCTCAAATGATCATAACTGGAGCACTGGATCACGTAATTCGTTTGTTTTGATTATCCAATCGTTCCTACAATGGTATTATCTCACGATTGTCGAACTTGTGTAATAAACGAAAATGATGAGAGCATCGTTTTTAAATGTTTACTCACTTTTCGCTTGACCGCAGCATTCGACGGTCACCTGAAGTAGAAATTCATTTGTTAAAAATGTGTATTCGAAGTCAGAGGTTCTTCCTCAATAAATAGTGATAGTGAATTTGTTATAATCTGAGCAGTGATTATTTATTTAGATTATTTATTAATTGCGCGCCATGAGATTATAAGTAATGAGATTAAAATAAAATCATGTGAATATGTAAAAAGACCTGTGTAATCGCTCGCATACTCTGCTCAGTTAGTTAAAACATATTGAACGTATTAAGATTCAGAGACACAAATATTCTTTTAATAAATGTACCATTGCTAGACAAACAAGAATAGAACTGACTTTAATCTCATCTGATGTAAGTAAGATAATTTTGATACCATTTGTTTTCAGTATTTACAGGGCAGGGGTAAGCGACTTTGTTTTATACTATGTAGTTTCCTTGGGCTTTTATTTAAATGGAAATACTTTGAATACCTACTACAACTAAACTTAAGAGCAATGAAAAAATACTAAATAAGATTTTCTTTTGAATTTATATATCACTAGCTTCCGCCCGCGACTTCGTCTGCGTGGACCCGGGATAAAAATTATCCTATATTTTAATCCAGACTATAAACTATCTTCGTGCAAAATTTCATTCAAATCGGTTCAGCCGTTTAAGCGTGATTGAGTAACAAACATCCAAACATCTAAACTTTCGCATTTATAATATTAGTAGGATTATGGTTGCATGGAAAAATATTTACGGAGATATCGATACATTTTATAATGTTTTCAGGTCCTAAGATGATCTTGTTCATGGTACTTGTGAGCTCACATATCGTCATCACCATCGCTGACTGCGACGTCTGCGTAGAAGGTCAGTGCCACACCAAGATCACGCTGATGAAGAACGTCGATATCACCGACCAGCTGGCCATCGACTGGACGGACAACATTCTATACGTTCAACTGAACTCGTTCATGAACACGGCTTTCTATATCAAGAACTTCACATTCTTGAAAATGCATGTGGTACAGGCCTTGGAGACTTCTGGAATGACCGTGAATCAAGACACGCAAGAATTATACACGGCAGATTTAAAAAACAACGTTTACAAAATTAAAAAAGGAACTAGTTCGGTAAAGGTTGTGTCACATGGCCTACTCGGTGGAACTGCAGCCTTCTTGTACTTTCGCAATAAACTTTATTTATCTAAAAAAGGAATAAAAAATGTACTTTATATCGATGAAGCAAAGCGACTGATAGCAGCCAGAGATTTGGTTAACTTTACAATAACAGATTTTGTCAAGACAGAAAAAGGTGCAGTATTTCTTGCTGACGATATGGTTTACGAATACAAATGGCCATTTAATAAACTTCCCAAAGTATTAGTATCTAAAAAAATGACACTATCCATAGATAAATACGAAAATGTTTACTTGGGAGCAGTGTCTCAAAAAGTTATTTACAAAAGAACTACTGAAACTAACAAAATGTTAATATACGCTGCTTATTCAGAAGGTTCTGTTGAAAGATTTGTATTTGATAAAAATAATAATATTATAGCTCATGATGCTGTGAATAAAACCATTTCTATTTGGAAGAGAGAACCACATGGGTGCACAATTATGCTGCCGCATTGCGGAGTTCAAATAAATGTTCACAAGCCTCACAATATTTTTGAGCATGCTGACGAAGAGAATGATAACAATAGCGGCATGGATAATTCAGATGACAACATTGTTTACGATTTCTTTTGGAAAGAGGGTCAGAGTGATTAAAAATATATCAACAATGATCGGTATGATACAGAAAACAAATATTATGGAAAAATAAACCATCAACGTCTGAAGCCCACGACAGGACCCGAACCTGTGTCCTGTGTATTGCCGGTACTTAATCCGGTCTTGGGCTTCAGACGATAGTGGTTTTTTTCCATTATATTTGTTATCTGTATCAAATCGTTTAAAATTTGATCGTGGTAACTGTTACAACCGTTACCATGTTAAGAGGATCAATCATAGTATTTTAAGATTCTACAAATTAGCTAAATAGCCTGTTTGTGAGCACAGGTGTTAATGTGGAACAATTTCTCACATTGATCGTCTTTAGAGTAAATTATTGTTTGATAGAAATTGTGTTTTCTTCTCCCTAATGAGTTTTCAATGACAATATCTTCAACAGGTTTAGATCGTTTCAAATAATTTCTAAAATTATCCGCCAATTGCAGCTTTATTTCAATATGATCATAATTAGTTAACACATAGTATTTACTTTTTTGCTAACGGTCATACTTACGTCATCATTCAATCAGCCATCAGCAATGTAGCCGTGTGGTAAGGCGCAGACTTTTAATCTGAGGGGTAATGAAGTAACGATATGTACGCGCGTAAGGACAATCCAACTGTTATATTTCCATATAAGAATTGACATTTAAATCTACTCTACCTAACGTGCGGACAATGCGTTACGTGTTCGACCAGCTAAACGTCGTGTGTGCGAGCCAGGGCGGCGCGTTTTTTCAAAAAAACTATGTATTTAGGTACGAAATATCATAGATATTGAACAGTGGCTTTTCGCTGGAGGAAAACAAGGCGAGAAAACTGGTCTAATATCAAAAATTGTCTAGTTTTCCGTCTGGGTTAGAGGGTCAGATGGCAGTCGCTTTCGTAAAACTAGTGCCTACGCCAAATATTTGAATTAGGTGCCAAAGCGGACCCCGGGACGCTAGAAGGATGATGATGATATAGGTAATTAACATACCTTTATATAGACACTAAATAAAGAAGTCCAGTTCCGCGGCCACTTGGTGGGTAAGGCCAAATTAGCCTCGATGAAGCTCGGTGTGCTCAACAGATTGAGACAGTATTTCACGCCGGCTCACCGCCTACAGCTCTATAAGGCGCAGGTCCGTCCACATATGGAATACTGTTGTCATCTGTGGGCGGGGCTCCTCAGTACCAACTCCTCCCTCTAGACCGCATTCAACGGAGAGCGATTCGAATTGTCGGCTGCCAGCGTGTTTCCGATCGGCTTGATTCCTTAGCACTACGTAGAGATGTAGCCTCGCTTTGCATTTTCTACCGCATGTACAATGGGGAGTGTTCCGAAGAAATGTTCGGATTAATCCCCGCCGCTTCCTTCCGCCATCGCCCTACGCGACAGCTTTTTCTTTCTCACCACGTAGATGGTTGGCAGTCCTCAACTGTGCGTTTCTCTTGAAACTTTCTGCCTCGCACAGCCAAACTCTGGAATGAATTGTCACCTGCGGTATTTCCGGACCGTTATAACCTTCAAGCCTTCAAGAAAAGAGCGTACTCACATCTTAAAGGCCGGCAACGCACCTACAACTCCTCTGGTGTTGCAAGTGTCCATGGGCGTCGGTTATCGGTTACCATCAGGTGATTCGACTGCTCGTTTGCCTCCTATATAATAATAATAATAATAAAAAAAATAGTCAATAATCTGGGGGCACGGCAGTGCCCCCGGCAAGTCGAGGGTGAAGCAAACACTTCCGTACCATCCTTTACTGGAACCATTTCGCCGCATTTTCAGGCCCCTATTTGAGAACCTCTGGATAAGACCAGAACGCAGAAATTTTCGTCATCCAGTAAGCTATAATTACATACTTAAAATCCAAAATTTCAAGTCTGTAGGTCATTTAGTTCCGAAGTTAAGCGAAAGCAAAGTTTCACATTTATGACACTCACTCACTCATGATCATCAAAATAGAACTAGTACTTCTCATAAACTCAGAGAGCTGAAATTTGGTACAGAGTTGGGGTTTAATGGCCACATACAGGAAAATCTATAAAAACTAGGATAATCGAAGATCTGGAGTACCTGGTGACCCTGATTAGAAAACACAAGAGCCCAACCAAACTATTAGAGATATATCTATACCGCCTTTACAAAAAATATTCAACTTGGTGGGCCGCTTCATTTGATGTCAAAAATCAAAGGTCTGAAGTATTTTTTATTTGATTAGAGTTATATTTGCGGTGAATGGGGCAAAAATAAACTGCATAAATAAATCCCATATAAACATAATAGGATTACAAAGTTATATTTGCAGTAAATGGGATATTGACACAATGACCTACAAAAAGAAGTGAGATCCCATAAAAAACATTATATGTAAAAATGAGGCCAATTCTCGAAACTCTTCCATCGAAAAAGTTGTGCGATGTAACGTTGTACGTACATATATACATATTTACATAGATGATTTATATTTAAAAGATAATAATGATTTTAATTCATAACTGAAAACTATCAAAGTACCGCTTAATCAACTTACCTATTTAATTAAATAACAAACATGAAGAATTAACATTAAAAATAAATTAAGAAAAACATTTATGTTTATTTTCGAACAAACACTCTGACCGCAACGTTACTCTATGCGCTTCGCGCGTAGTAACGCGAGGTCAGCATTTGTGCACGGCCGACGGAATATTCCACTGCAGCCGCGCCACGATTCATTTCTCGCCCGAGCGTCCCGAGAGGCGCATCGCCTACTGCAGCCGCGTTCACATATACTCTGTGTCTTCTTACGCGCATGCAGAAATTTTACTCTTTGTTTTAAACAAGTAAACGTTTTAAAAGTATTCCGGCAGTGAAGGCCCCGGAGCAATTTGTGCGTCGACACGAAACAGTGTACCTGTCGCATCCTCATATCGTCTTTCACCCCGTAAGGGTAAGTGTTGAACGTTACCTAGTCTTAAGAATGTTAGTTATTTAATCGTGCAATGCCAGGCTGTATGCGCTTCGCTTTGAGCTACTTATTTCGCAGATGTAATGATGTCGCTCGCAAGCATATGTAAGTAACCGCTGCGCGCGTTGGCAAAAAGTACCGTTATAAGATGGCGTCCCATACATTGTGCACCACGGTATTTTTGCATGTCGTCACCCTTTTTGAATTACAAAGCTTGTGTTTATATTAATTATAGAGTATCTACATGTAACAATTAATATTATAGTTTAGCACCTCATGCATTTTTAATCTCGGCCGCTTTGCTATAGCGTTTGCCTTCAATCTCGCCTAGTAACTCCGTTCTGATTATGAACACCCACCAGCTACTTAAACTGTTGCTCCTTTTCCGGCTAGCCTGCAACATACCAGGGGTTCATAATCGGCGGCATTCTATTACGTGGCCCTAAATGTGGACGACGTTGATTCCAGGGTGCAACCTTACGGCTGTAAATTGACGGTCGTCATACTGAGGACCTAGGCCTCCGGCATCGCTCGTCCACCAACCACCAGCTGCCCACGGCGCTCCCCGTGATACAGATTACGCCCCTGGACCTGCTCGACCAGCTCGCAGCCACGTAGGGGAGTACCGCATTATACCAGTGGAACCAGACGGGCAAATTCCCCTTAGATCGGACCTTGGCCACGACCTTTTCAATAAATTTAACTGTTTTCTTTTGACCGGTTGTCTTTCATTAACACTCTAAATTCCAACCGTTACAGCGATATTTGGTAGTACCAAGTCTCAGGCATTCTTATTATTCTTTATTTGCTAGCTAAATATTTTTTTTTTACTTGGCAATCACACAATAGTTACTACATAGTTTTAAGTTAAAGCAAGGCAAGAGGTTAAATAATCACAAAGTTATAAGTGTCCAAAGTTTTAAAAGGGGATGTGATCAGTCCCTTTTCCGCAAAACACGCTCGCAGATTGTGACCTCACTATATGCGAGCGTTATCTCTTTCTAACAAGCAATATTAAAACGGTTGCAACTTCGTAATTCTATGAGATATCTAAATGGGATTTTCGTCACTAGGCATTATTATAATTTTAGAGCCTACACCCGTATTAGCATGAACTTAAAAAAATATACTGGTACGATTGCTGACTACCATTACTAAATAATGCATTGTTGATTATTGAATGAACAAAATATCTAAACGTAATTACTTGATTGTAGATTAATTGATTGTAGTGATTAATTACATAGTTAACTAAAATCCATACAGCATTTGCAAATGGGATGATGGAGCACTTGGTATTTACTAACATACCACTGGGCATATTATACTATTAGAAATTATATCAATGGCAATTAAACATCATTTACATAACGAATAAAAACTTCAAGTCAATCAAAAGCTAAAATCGAATTCTCACGTGACTATGAAAAAAGACAAAGTAGAAAAAAACCATATCATGTAACTCTACTACGCTCTAAACGTTCATCATTTACTCTGCACCAATTTAAAGTGTCTCTGTTTGGCCTTATGGTTGACTGGTAGAGAATGTCATTTGCCATTAAGTCCGCCATTTGTAAATTATTTTGGTTCAGTGCAATAAAGTTTAAATAAATAAATAAATATCATGACTGACACACAGATTTCTGACTTTGGCTTAATTTCCTCGTATTTGAAATGAAGAGATGAGTAAAAACGATTTATTATCTGTTAATATACAATATTTTTCTCAAACATGCAATGAAATGTCATCGTTACGTGCGTCATTACAGGCTTCGAAGTATCACATTTCGGGCGGAACAATTCGAGAGAACTGTAAGTGTAAAGGAATTTCATACAAAATTGAAGGCCTTTAATCTAAATATGGCGTCTGTGTTCATGAACAGGCTAAACGGCTGAATTTTTTTTTTTCTAGAGGCTGAACTGTTATGGGACCAAAATATCCACGTTAATGCCTATTACACACGAACTGATATTAAGAATACAAATCTGTATGGTTCAATGTGTTGATGAATAAATTTAAAATATTGTCTATTCATAAGTCACCAGAGACCATAGACAATATTTAAAATCCTCTGCATTAATTTTATTTATATCCTCTGCATTTATTTTATTTATTATAGAAATTAAGATTCTCATTATCAGTTTGTGTATAATGGCCCTAATAGGGTCTATTCGAACACTACACACGCGTAAGTAATACGGACGACTTCCATAAAATAAAACATTATGAAGGGGTTGGAGGGAAAATTAAAAGTTTTTTGTCGTGTAACTGGATTTTATATTTGTGGTGGACATTGTTTTTTGGGTGGTGATATTTTTTATTTCATTGCATTATGTTTGAGAAAAGCACTATACATGCCTAGCCCTGAAAAGGGCTTGCGGCTTCGTGTCACTATCTATACCTACTCACCCGGCAAGCCCTTCTTTCCCGGCGGCTGCAGTAATGTACTATTACAATAATAACTTTTTAAAAGATACTAACCAAATATTAATAAAATAAAATAAAAATGTAAGCAAAAACGGTCCCCAAGGTCGGTTCCCTGCGGAAAGGTTCCCGTAAGACTGGCTGCGTTCTTCCCTTTGGTTAGCCATACCTATCCGTTGGACAAGGAACGAGCCAGCCCTATGGTCTCCATACGGAATTATCAACTTTGAGCAATTTGTTTGAAAGTTGTTTAAAGAAATGGTAAGAGCTTCTGCTCCAGGGTCTGAGCGTTTCCACAGCAAAAGCCGCAAAAACATAGGTGGCACGGCGCCAGGGTGTCACAAACTTTTGAATCGCGAATCGTTTGTGCACACGGGTGCAACTCTTTTCTACTGAAATGGGTGGTTTCCAACCCTTGCTTAAGAATCTACTATTCCAAAATAACATTTTACTTTACTTCTTTTCTTGTATGCTGGTCGCATTGCTATTGCCAATGATTCCGACGTGTAAAATAAAATCCCAAAAAAATATTCATAAAAGGTTACGGACAGTAAAAACCGCTGCATAAAATATGTGTACTGTCTACAGGCCGTGGCTCGAACCGCCCTAATTAATTACGATTGTTGCTAAACGAACCGTTACATTGTGCCCAGAGGAAATGATCCTTTTTCCTCCCGCCAGTGTAGACAAGGGTTTGTTAGGAAGTTTACAGCTTGATGTTTGCACTCCAATGTACGGGACAAGGCGTGTCAAAGTGAGAAACGGTTTTGTGTGTTTGTAACTGTGTTTGTTTGTAACCTAGGGATAAATATGCCTGGGTGTTAGACAGCTATTCTAAGGGGTAATAAGAATAAAAATAATTTATTTACCATAACTTACCAACAATTTTCTTAGATAGAGTGATTTCCACACTAGGCATAGGCCTGTATCCTGTGAGTGAGACACAGATAACCTCCAATAGATAGAGCCTATAAGCGATTTAGTTCGATGCAAAGGTCACCACAGTTGGCGGTAGGTGCGGGTTGCGGGGAGGTCGGTAACGGCGCTGTGATTGGCTGTTTCAAAAGTAGCGCGCTTTCTCACATCATGGCGCCAGAAGCGTAGTGATGGGGCGCGTTGGTCGTTAACGGTTTTTAGCGGTGCCGCAATTAATTGTTAGTAGAATATTTTACATGGCGTAGGTGCCTTTAACATGTTTTAAATTTTGAACGGCTGTCACTGTTATATTATTATCATGTTTCGTTCATAGAATATTTTATCACCACGTAACATAATAAAAATATGTTATAATCACGTCGAGTAGTCATATAAAATAGTTATTTCTAAGCATTTTACAACATTTTCTGCATTATCGTGTTTATGTCGGAGGTCAGACAAGAAGCCTTCGTCTCGTTCGTATTTACATACTTACTAGAAAAGAACGAATGGGATGTTTATTCGATATTAACGCGAATGTGCTAGCTAGGCTTATGTATGATATTTTAAGATTGGTATAGCTAGGTAAGGAAGACAAATAAAAACAATGTCATAAAAAGTACATATATTTATTCACTGTGATAAAATTATGTGGTTGATGATGGTTCCATCACTAACCACCTCCGAGATCCCTCGCACTTCGTTGAAGTCCAGCATGAGGTGCAACTCGTGACACTAGTCCTAATTGCTCTCAAAGACGATTCGAAAAAACCCAAATGCCATAGCTCTAACCTCCTCCGAGATCCCTCAAACGTCGTCGAAGTCCAGCATGAGGTCCATCTTGTGACACTACCTAGTCCTAATTGCTCTCGAAGACGATTCGTACAAATCCAAATAATACTTGCGTATTCATTATTAAATTCTATTTCATCGATCCCTCGATTTTTCTCGCACTATCCGTCGTAGAACAAGAATCCAGAGTATGTCGCGGCCATCTCATGAAAGACGGGCTGTAGGTACTACAATAATATATTCCCTTCATTAGCTCTGGAAGCTATAAAATAGAGCGAGATAGTTATTTACTACATCTCCCTCTACCTCATAGCTTGTAAGACGATTGCAGTCCTCCACGCTGCCTTCTTCGTGCAGTTTAAACCTTTAGTACATCGTATACATTACCTATGATTTCTAACAAAAGAATTTTGACAATGCAATGACAAGGATATAAATATAATCTTTGGTGAATTTTCGTATTAAAATAGTACACGAAAGCACGGATGAATTAACGTATTGTTTCCTTAAATGAATCTGAATCGGTAAAATTCGAAAGCATCACTAGCCCATCACTAGAGTGTCACGTGCTTTCGTGAGAAAGGAACAGTATATTGCCATTTCTATTTGATGAAAAGGGACATACATACTTCACTACTTCTTATGGACCAGTGTAAAATGAACTCCGCGTGACAGAATGGAATTTACATCTATATGATAAATTTAACTTACCTGTGAAATGTTATTCCATCGGTTGTGAAATTAGACGTTCGGGAGTTTTTCCCACACCACTTCACACAGCAATAACTCATTTTTGTAACGGAAAACATTTTTAATTTGTTGCTTGTTTGACGCACGTATAGATCGCGTACCTGGTCACAACTGACAATATGGCGCGGGGCAGGGGGGGTTATCAGTGCTACAGCATATATGCGGGGTGACCGCACGTCGCCCTATAGGCTCTATCTATTGGAGGTTATCTGTGGAGTGAGATCAAGCATGAGAGTTTAAGTTTTAATATAATGCGGCTTTTAGCAAATGTATAAAGAAATATAAATACTAAAATATAATATATATTTTTTAATTGGATGTTATAAATTACTTACAGGGCAAAAAGCATGCAATAATGAATTCATTCGTAGTGAGATTGCTGAGCGAATGAATGCAGGAGAGTGTGTGTAGTGTGATTGTGGGATAGGGTAGGATGCAAGTAGCTCTTTACTTCCTAATTGAGAGCTTAATTGATATTTTGGGGTAAATAATAAGTAACGATTTAGTTACACATACATAATGTACCGCTTTACATACCTGTAAGAATATTTTTTCACATGTCTCACGTTGATCGTACGCTGTAGTACCTACTGCAGGAAAAATACGGGTTCGTAAAACATTAATTCATAATAGCTTGTTTTTTTGTTAATTTTGTTTTAAAACGTTATTCTAAGAGGCTTTATTCAAGAATTCTACAAACTTTGGAAGTAATTATATCAATCTATATATATATATATATATATATATATATATATATATATAGTGATGCATCCATTGTCTTTATTGGACGATTTATCTTGAATATTATAGAGCACATATATTATAAATTAAAGATAAAAAGATTTACTAATAATAATACTACTTATGTTTGATATTTTGTTGGATTTTGTCTCTAGGTAATTCGAGGTGATTTTATTATTTAATCGTATGGCAAACAGGATGACAAATTTACACAAAGTAGCATATACATATAATCACTATAAGTTCATATTAAGGCTAATCAGCCACTTGATGGCTTCGTCGCTAAGGGCGATCAGGTCTTCCGGGGGGCCATCGGCGTAGCGCGGCCTAAGGGCAACAGTAGGTATGGATTATTATTATTACCTTTATATTTTTTCGCACTATCCGTCGCTCTCTTATTAGAATATTGAGTAACAGAGGTATAGTGCGAGAAAAATCGAAAGTATGTCGCGGCGGTCTAGTGCTAGGCGTGCTGAGGGCCTACAGCGAAACGAAACCGAACTTCGTTAGTGTATCTCCCTCTCTGTCGCGCTTGCTAGTTCGAGCGACAATGAGAGTTATTCCAACGAATTTTGTTTTCACTAGCACGGCTAGCCACGAGACGGCCGCGACATACTCTCGATTTTTCTCACACTATACCTCTCTTTCCTAATGTTCTAATAAGAGAGAGACCGATAGTGCGAGAAAAATCGAGTGTATGTCGCGGCCGTCTCGTGCTAGCCGTGCTAACGGAACTACACTAATCGTAAGTATATAGTAATATAATAGTAGGGACATAATTTTTGAACTTAATCAATTATGTAATTTATGTATGACAAATATCACGTTTCAATTAAGCATGACGAATGTCCTCACCCACGTCCACCTTCGCGTCTGTAACTTAATCTATGTAACGCTTAATAAACGACGGCGGGTTGTGCGACTTGCGCGGGGAGAGGGTCGAGGCTCCGCCCATACGCTCAAGGACTTTAGCGGGTATACAAGCCTTAAGGGGCAGGGCTCGATGATGTGCTGGATGGTCTGTGTGTCGGCACCGCAGGGGTAAGCTGGTGACTCCACCCAACCGCAACGATGTTTATAGTGAGCGCAACGGCCGTGGCCAGTACGTAGCCGGTTAATATTGCACCAGTGTCGTCTTGGGAGATCTGACCCTTTTATTGTGGCACCTGGAACTATCCTGGAGCCTAGCTTTCCCGCCATTTCCGATTCCCATAACTTCGACCATTCTTGCATCAGGTTGAAATTATTGGCGAGTAGGTTTCTGGCGATGCTATTTTGGGCGCGATTTAACTTTCTAAATGTGACATGCCAATGCATTTGATAATGATTTCCCCTCTTTTCTCTACCTGCCCTTTAAAATGAGACATACAAACCGCGAACCTGACAGCGAGACGTGACATGTTTAAGTCAGTCAAATCCGTTTCCTAAGATTCTAATTAACCACCAAGTCATTGATTCTCTGATGAATTTCGCACAATTCATAACTTCTACTTAATTTCGGTTGACCATTAAAACAAGATTATTTCGAAATAGAAATAAGCTTCCTGAAACAGAAAGCGAGCCTGATTTCATTTCAGCTTTAAATTGTTTTAGCTTTGAAACTGTTCCTAATAATATTTCAAGTTTCCGGTCGTGTATTTTGTTACAAGCGACATTTAAAAGCTATTTCATTGCAGCCTTTATTAAATGTGCAATATTGTTAAAGGTGGATTATAAAACCGTTAGAAATTATCCAGTAAGTACCTATATTTCGAATCCGCGTTGATTTTCAATAACGTAACGAAAATGTCTTGTTTTAAACGAATTGTTTGAAATTTTCTGAAGTGAAAAGAGGAGATTTTGATGTTTGTCGAGATGTAATGTGTTTTTATGTTTAAATATTAAATAAATAAATATTAGGGGACAATCTTACACAAATCGACCTAGTCCCAAACTAAGCAAAGCTTGTACTATGGGTAGTAGACGACGATAAACATACTTATGTACATAAATAAATACTTAAATACATAGAAAACATCCATGACTCAGGAACAAATCAATCAAAATCATCACACAAATAAATACCCTTACCAGGATTCGAACCCGGGACCTCTTGCTTCGTAGGCAGGGTCACTACCAACTAGGCTAAAGTGGTCGTCAGTATCATCGGGTGCTGTTTGTGGAGTCCGGACTGTTCATGCTTGCAAGGGCATAGTACATAGTTAACTACTTACATACTAGTGTTGTTATTATACTCTTTACTCAATTTCAATCTTAGGCTAGGTTTTTACAATAATTATATAAAAAGTAAAATATAAAAACTATATACAAAACATAAAATCATTATAAAAACCTAACCTAGGGTACCGCTGGCAGCGAGGCGGGGCCTAAGCTGCCGGTGATCAGGGCGTCAGAGACAGGAACCTCCTGACTATCCGCGTAGTATCCAGGAGTACCGCCTTCTGTATCTGACCCTTGATCCAGCCATCTAGCGAGAGTCTCTTGAGGTGATGGTTGAGACTCTTCGCTATTAAACCGTTCGCCGAAACGACTATTGGGACGATGATCGTCGAATCAACATCCCACATGGCGGTTACCTCGTGAGCCAGGTCTAGGTACTTGCTGGCTTTGTCCTTCTCGGCCTTCACGAGGTTCTCATCATGGGGGATGGTGATGTCGACGAGCACTGCCTGGCGTTTCGATCGATCTGTCAGCACAATATCAGGCAAGAATAGTCCTGTCCGTGATGACAGATCGATCCCAATATTATAGAGCGTGGCACGACCATTTTTTGTTATTATTATTATTATCGTATTGACGAGAGACATCATTCTGATCTTGACACGTTTTTTGTTATTGACCCTATACATCTCTGAAAATATTACATTAATGTTCCTTTTTTTTTGACGCTTAGAGACCGTATACATCTCTTAGAATATTAGAATAATTATTAATTGTATTTGGACGCAAGGAGACCTTATACATCTCTAGAATACCGAATTAATATCATTACCTTCTTGTTAATGCTGATACAGATCTTATATCGAATGTAATGGTCATATTTTGCAATTTTGTTTTGTTTACATTACCTTAGTGACATTTAGTTTGTTAACCTTTTATATATATGATTTTAAATTATTATTGTGTAAGATTATTATTATTTTATTGTAAATAACCGTTTGACATGTAAAAGTGCCCTTGTGGCCTATTTGCAGAATAAATAATTTATTTTGATTTTTGAGTAGGTACTTTCATCGTTATTAAGTTTGTTTTTCATACTTCATTTTGTGTTGTCATTTCTGATTACATCTCTGATGTTACCCACTGACTACAGTAATTCCTCAAAAGAAGGCTATTTTACAATTTAGTAACCTTTATGCATTCATTTTAAAAACGATTTTTCCCTATATAGGAGTGAAACAAAGGCCACGAAACTATAAAATTTTGTCAAGAATATATAAAATAGTACAAAATAAAACTACCGTGAGTTTAATAAATTCTAGGCAAAACGACGAAAAAATATCGCGAAACGAACAGGTACAAAAAGGATAGTCCATGTTTGCACACACTCTTTTTAGAGATCCGTCGTTGTGTTATCATGTTTTGTTTTGTGTTGGTTTATGAGTAATTGATTGAATCAGACGTTACTTGATAAAGTTGTAGAACATTTATTCTTTAGCGGAATAACAAAAGAATATTGTTCTACTTAGAAACCGGTTCAGGAGTAAGTCAGCTGGTCATTCGCTGTCATTCTAGATACCTATAATGATATTTTGAAAGCCGAATGGCATTTAACACATGAGTTGGACGGTCTATGTCAGCCTACCTCTTTCCGCGACTCCATTCGGAGTCAATTTGTCCCCATTTCTAACTTTTCTACGTAATTTTGGAACACAAGTTACGAGTATGTGCAACGGGCCCCTGGTGCTAAGTAATATCACCAGGAGGTCCTCCCGACGATAAAAAATTGTTGAGAGTGAGATATTCAGTTGTCTCTTGAAGCCGACCCGGCGAATTTTGAAATCAATAAAGGGTCGCAGCGGGCTTGTGTCGCCTCTAGAGTTGTTAGCATCTAAAAGCTACGATTAATTAATAAATGAATAATTATAATATGTTTGTACAAGTGGGTTCTCAAAATTCCTATTAGATACATTCGAAATCATATAATGGGGTGTCCCAGAAGTAAAGAGACAATTTTATTTTCAAAATATTTAATATAAAGTAAACAATAAAAGTTATAATTTTGGTTGAATGTTGTAACAAAAGTAATTAAATTATAAGATTTATATTAAATTTGCGCCCACGACACCTTTAAAAACGATTTTTCTTAGATTTTTCGATCGGCACGCTGTATTACGGCTGTTCCAGATTTTTCAGCCACTTGTTTTAACAATCTGGTCCATCGTTGGTTAAAAGCTTTTAAGGATTTTGGTTCTTCGGTTCGTTCCTTATATTCTCTTTTACATAGGTTCTAAAACATCTCGATACCGCGAGCTTGGAGTACATTTGGAGCGTTTTTTTCTTTACGTACAAAGTCGATTTCTTCGCACTCTAAGTACCGAGTAACCTCAGTAGCGTAGTGGCACGTTGCCATGTCCGGCCAATATATAACCTTATCTCTGGAGTGATGCTTGTCTATGAAAGGTTTCAACCGTTGAATAATGCATTCATTCACATTCACTTTTCCGTTCATGGAGGCTGACAAATGTATGGCTCGGAGACATTACCAAATTCGTCTATAGCTTGCCATACTAAATATCTTGTGAAAAATTTGGCTTTTAGTAATTTTTTTGGTTGTAAGTCACATCGTTACGACTGGTTGAATGGAAATACTGCTTTCCAAGAACATCGTTGGGATTCGCCGGGACATAAGTTTCATCGTCAATAACGAGTACTTTTCTCAATTGGCTGTTATAAACTCTTCGGCGCCCTCTTTTGGCACGTTCGTCTTGGTCGTTTATCTATCTAGGAGCTGATTGTTTCACTTATGCTTTCAAACCTAGATCGTTCCTTTTCATTCTGGCGACAGACGACTTTGATATTTATTATTTATCCGCTGCCACTCGGACGGAAGTCGAAGCAGTCTTATCCAAAATCGTTTTAACTCGATTTACATTTCGAGGTACTGATCTCTCTTCCCGGAATCTTCTTAAAACTAACCTCTCCCGTTTCTTCATAACGTCTTATTATTCTATGTATACTAGTTCGTCTAAGTAGCTCCTTCTTGAAGAAAGTGATTTACTGTATCCTTTTTATTATTGTGACTCGTATAATAGAATAACTCTATCAGCAAAAACTTCTAATTCTTGACACTTCGTGTTAAGTGTGCGGACATCGCACTATGAGGAATATTTGAAGGCAGAAACTAGCTCTTGATGCGGTCGGATGCTGAAAGCGATCCCGCGGCGTTCCTCTACGAAGCGAAGCGGGTACGTGGTAGCGGTAGTCAAAGACGTTTGCCGTTGTAAGTCCACCATACCCCCTGCCTCCTTACCGGGCGGGATTCGTAAATAAATTTCCCCAAACGTTAATAAAACGAAACAGCAGAACCCAGCCCCAGTACCCTCAAACACGCTTAACAATATTCCATTTTTCGCCATGATCCATCAATGTCCCGTTCTTTGCTTGCATGCTACCGAAAAGTTATACGAGTACGAGGTGCAACACTAGTTTTTAATTTACGGAATGTTCGTTGCACACCAATTTATAAGACTATAAGGGAAATTTTAGTTTAGGTAAAAGATATTACTTGCAGTAATTATACACGGTGTTTCCGGGATTTTCCGTTAACTTCGGCATATTGCAGAGTACATTCACAGAAATAAATAAGCATAACTATTACTTGAAAAAAAAATTACAAAATAATTGAATGTAGCAACAGTGGTTAAAGTTGCAAATCTGATTAAATTAAAATATTGAATATCTTGATAACAGTAAGAGTTAAGATACTACTGTCTTGGAGAAATGAACTTTATTTGATCTAACCTATGCCCCCTTGCAATTCAATCAATCTATTCATTCAATCTATGGGCAAACTGGCCTGAAATAAAGAAATTATTATTATTAATAATTAACGGAAATTTACAAAAACACGTAGTATAACTATGCTGTAAGCTATGTTTATTTATTAACTAGCTGCCGGCCGCGACTCCGTCTGCGTCATCCCGGGATAAAAACTTTCCTATAAGTATTTTAATCCAATAAACTATTTTCGTGCAAAATTTCATACAATTCGGTTGAGCCGTTTAAGCGTGTTTGAGTAACAAACAGCCAAACATCCAAACATCTAAACATCCAAACATCCAAACTTTCGCATTAATAATTAGTAGGATATAATTAGTAGGATTGAGCTTTGCTTTTTAAGTAAAAGATTACTAGATAAACTTAAAATTCGTTAAAAGCAAACCAAGCAAAGCAAAGCAAGCCTGTTAAATATAAGTAAGAACCAATTATAAATCGACCAATGGTTACTATATACGGATCGGAAATTATAACATATTATAATAATAAGCTGCATAATTAAGTACCTATTGCTGACATAGAACATGAAGTACCAATGACCTCCACTGAAACAGAATACAAGCAAAGAAAAAGAACACTCAAATATCACAAACTTTATAAAAATTGCCGTGGAATGCTCAATATTAAATTATTCTGTAACTCAATTTTCTGGGTCTTAATTTAGGGACTAGGTCGGATTTATAATTTAACGAATTCGGGCATCGTTCAAGTGGCAAAGGGAACTGTTTGTTTTTATGCTTCGGTGGAAACCCTTAATTTTTTTAATTAAAGCTGAGATTTCTGGAGGAAGAAATTGAATTATTAGTAATCCGGAAATGCTTACATTTATAAATGTTAATTCACATTAATAAACTAGTTATTATAATTTGTAAATTAACGAGAATGTCTGGAGGTTACAGGATTTGTTACAAACTTACTCACGCAAGACTGACTAATATGAGTTTTTATGAAACTATGCTGTGATGTAACTGTATTTATTAAACGATGAAGATGTACGACTTTAATTATACAGGATGTATCAAAAATGGGGTGTGAACCGAGCAAGGGCATATAAATAAATAAATAAATAAATAAATATTAGGAGACAATCTTACACAAATCGACCTAGTCCCAAACTAAGCAAAGCTTGTACTATGGGTACTAGACGACGATAAACATACTTATATAGATAAATAAATACTTAAATACATAGAAAACATCCATGACTCAGGAACAAATACTCGTGCTCATCCCACAAATAAATGCCCTTACCGGGATTCGAACCCATATTTGGTAGCGCATTGCAATTCCAAATATGCATTTGTATATGTTTTGTATTTTTTGTTTATTTTGTTACCATTGATATTTTTGTTTTCATTACAGTCTTTGTTTTTGTTCACATTGCTTGTGTATGATAAGATTCCCCCGCGAGGGTGAAGGGTGGGAGGGTTTATTTCATTTTCAACCGCTGCGCGCACAGCTGTTTTATGAAAACAAAAGTTTTTTTGACACGCAGGTGACAGCTTTTACGTTCTTGATTCCATTTTTGATACACCCTTATTGTTGAATCAAACCAGATTTTGCTCTAAATTATGAGATTTTGCTATAAATATAGCACACTACCATATTACGTAGAATAATGATAAGGAACTATAAATATATAAATAAATAATATTAATTAGGAGACAACCTTATACAAATCGAACTAGCCCCGTTATACGCTCTATAAGGTTTGTATTAAGCGGCTGAAAAGACCTAATTTTGTTGAAATTGATGTTATTTAAGCAGCTTTTTAAGAAAAATATTTTTTTCTAGCACATCAAAAAAAATATTAATAGGTATTCACCATATTTCGCAGACCGTGGACGGGCTCGATACATAATTGGACGAAATCGGCTCGATAGAAAACAATTGCAAAGATTGGTCTTAAAATCATCATTAAACGGTTCTATGTCTTTATTTTTTTGACGTATGGGTCTGCAATTAAAAACATGAAGTCGACATATTCATACCTAAACCGCTAATGAGTAATATTTGACAAATAATCCACACTTTTATTATTTTAATATTTATTTACTTTGACAAATAATCCACACTTTTTTATTTCAATATTTGTTTACTATTTATCTTTCTTCTCCGCCCAGTAACACTCGGTCTCATTTATTCCGATACAAATAGACAGTGTGCGCGCTATCCCAAATCCTCAAGGGCATTTTGGTGTTGACAGCGTCTTTAGGGTACTAGACGGCGATATATTTAGTAGATATAATTACGTAAATACACAGAAAACGTCCAGGACTCAGAAACACGTATTCATGCTCATCACAGAAATATATGCGCTTTACGGGGATTCGAACGTTCAGCTTCGTCGGCAGCGTCACTATCCACTAACACGCTTTCCAGAATAAGAGTGGTGTGTCTACCATATTTTATTTTATCTGTGTCTTTATTTTAACTTACGTACGCACCAAGTCGCGTGCTCATCTTGCTTCTATGTTTTTTTAGTCCAACATCGCAATGATACATGTCACATCCAACCACGTTTCTGTTCTAAATAAGTCTTACTAAAAAAAAGTATAAAAAACCGTTTATTTTTAGTCGTACAGTAACACCATCAGTCGTCTGATGTCAATCAGTGTCTCTCAATTTCAAAATACTATACGTCAGCTTAAACGAGCGCGTAACATACTTGTGACGACAGTAGGCGCATACTGCGTCTGCTGGGTAGTGAAAAATTTATAAATATTCCTCGAGAGATATAATAATACAATTCCGTGATTTATTGACAATATTTCCTCTCACACTTGTTTAAATGTTAACAATAAATCGCGGAATTTTATAGTTTTTTTTGAATGCACAAAAACAAAAAACTTTTGATATCTTACTTATATTTAGTAATTATATGTATAAGAAAAGTATACACTCGTATACCAGTGTAACCTCTTTCCTTAACTTAATTTTTTAAGTTGATAGCTGACGTCTGACAGCTTTTGACTGTGACACGGGATTGAAGAAATATTATTTAATTTATGTGTGATTAATTGTTAAAAGACCTGAAATTAAAGGCTTTAAATGTTGTTTCTTATTCTTTACAGGTGAGTGAATTATTTGTTTTCGCATAGTATAATTACTATCGGTTTAATAAGTGTAAATAGTAAATAAATTCTTATTCTTTACAGAAACGCAATTACGTCTGTTTCATTTTTGAGATCATATAAAGAAAGAGTATGATATCATTATAAAACAACATTGACTGCACATATTTCAAAAAACATGGAAAGTTGAGGTTTGATTTTGTTGTAAAATCAACGGCAGATGGAAAATCAAACATCATATGTATAAGCTCCATAGCTACACCCAGTGGTCAGATTTTTGGAATTCTATCCGATTATCAACCTGCAAACCTGCATGGAGTAATTACGAAAACTCCCAACTATGCTAAAGTGAAAAAAACATTGACTAAAAGACTTCAGACAAGGAAAATATGGATAAATTTGACCGACGAAATATCAAAGATATATTTGGAAGAACAAAACTTGCAGTTTCATGATATTTACTTGGAAGAAATAGTGCAACAAACAAATAGTGCTGAACCCATACCTGGTAGCTCGAATCAAACGTTAGAAAAAATGATAGAGAAATTACTTGAAGAAAAACACCAAAAGTCTGAAACTCAAAATTTAGGAAAAATTGCAAAAGATTTTATGATCGGGAAGTTTACTGCCAGGAACTCTAATGCTTACCAGTGGATTAAGGATTTTAATAAAGAATGCGAATTTTTCCAAATCGCTGAAGATAAAAAAAAATTAAAAAAATTGCTTTATCATCAGCGATTAAGAAATTTTGGAAATTAAAAAAATTCTTAGAAAACTCTAGCGTTGATTGGTACAGCTGTATGCTAATGAAACTTACAGTGGAATCAGAATGGAGCAAATGGGAGAAAAACTTTTGTGAGACGTTTGCAAACAAAGGATGGTCCAGCACTAGATATGCTCTTGGTTTTAAATATCAGGCAGGCTCCTTACTTGAGTATGCTTTAAAAAAAGAAAATTGATACTGGAAGTAAGAAAATCGATTGACACTGGAACACTTATAGGTTGTGAAAAACAAGTACGAAAAAAAGAATTTTACTTCTTATGACAATAAACCCAAAAAAATGAAGAAAAAAACATGCCAAATCTGTATCAACGAGAAAAAAGGGAAACGTTACCATCCTGAAGAAAACTGCTGGTTTAAAAAGAAAAATCCAAAAGCGGTTGTGAAAAATAACTCAGAATTGGAAATAGAACTTAATGAGAAAAATCCAAAAAATTAGAAGTACCGCCATTAATAAAATAGAGTTACTATTAAATGACACTCTAAAAGTTTCTGCAATTTACGATTCAGGTTCAAATGTATCATTGATTAATGCTAAATTATTAAAAATGCCACAAAAAGAACAGGCAAGTGATATACAAGTAATAAACCTGAAGACTATTAATGGTGAGAAGAAAACAAAACGAATGGTAACATTTAAAGTCAATATATATGATATTGAAGAAAATATGGATGTTTTTGTGGTGGATAAAGACAACTTTAATTACGAGTTTCTAATAAGATTGGATTGCATTAAAAAATTCAAATTAACACAAAATGAAGAATTAAAGATAATGCAAATAATCAATCCAAAAGAAAACCAGATGACCACAAATAAAGAGGATATGAAAAGTAAAATTACTCAAACTTACCAATTGTCGAAATTCCTGATGTACTAGGTGACAGCAATGAGAAGAGATCTTATCTATACTCTAAAGTATTAAAAAAATCCCCAGAACACTTAAACAAATATGAAATAAACTTTAATGAACATATTATTAACATATAATGAACATATTAATCCCGAAACTTTCTGCCTCGCACAGCCAAACTCTGGAATGAACTGTCGCCTACGGTATTTCCGGACCGTTATAACCTTCAAGCCTTCAAGAAAAGAGCGTACTCCCATCTTAAAGGCCGGCAACGCACCTACAACTCTTCTGGTGTTGTAAGTGTCCATGGGCGTCGATTATCGCTTACCATCAGGTGATTCGACTGCTCGTTTGCCTCCTATATCATAAAAAAAAAAAAAAATAATAATTCAGATGAATTCGAAATCTCAGTTAATCCTCTAGATTTATATCAACAATCAGAAATTGATAACTTGATAGATAAATACAAATCAGTTTTTGCCAAGGATAAATATGACGTCGGTACAGTACGAGATTATGAAGCTCATATTGACCTGATGATAGATAAATACTGTTACAAACGTCCGTACAGATGCACATCTGAAGATAGAAGAGAAATAGAAAGTCAAATATCGAAACTATTATAAAATAATTTGTTTAAGGAATCATACAGTCCATTTGCTGCTCCTGTAACTCTGGCATATAAAAAAGAAGACGACAGGAAAACAAGGTTATGTATAGATTTCAGATATTTGAACAAAATAGTCGTCCCACAATCAAGACTTGATGATAAAAACTGTAAACTATAAAGTATAATAGTAAGTATTTCTCTACTTTTGACATAAATTCAGCATTTTGGTCCATCCCTTTGAAAATACAAGATAGACAAAAGTGCATTTGTAACACAAGAAGGCCATTTCCAGTGGACATGTCTCCCATTCGGATTAAGAACTGCTCCGGCAATTTTCCAAAGGATATTGAGCAATGTAATAAGAAAACACGAACTATCTAGTTTTGCAGTAAATTTTATAGACATTTTAATTTTTTCCAAGAATTTTGAAGAACATAAACTACATATAGGCAATACTAAAAGAAGGGTTTAGACTGAAATTTTCGAAATGTACTTTTGCAAGTGATAGTGCAAAATATCTGGGTCACATTATAGAAAATAATTCAGTAAGACCTCTGAAAGATTATTTAACCGCTGTAAAAAAAAAATCCAGTACAAGAAACAAGGAAAAATATACGTCAGTTTTTAGGAAAAATCAATTTTCATCATAAATTCATACCACACAATGCAATTATCCTAGACCCGTTACACAATTTACTACGGAAAGATGTGAAGTTCGCATGGTCTGCAGAATGTCAGGAGTCATTTGACAAGACAAAAGCATTGTTATGCTTAGAACCAATTCTGAAGATCTTTGATCCTGATCTACCAATTAATATTTACACGGATGCTAGTATAAAAGGAGTAGGAGCGGTATTAAAACAAGAAGATGAAAACGGGAACAGTAAACCGGTTACTTATTTTTCAAAAAAAATAACAATCTCAGAAAAAGAAGAAAGCCATATACTTAGAATGCCTGGCAATAAAAGAAGCTGTAAAATATTGGCAGCATTGGCTAATGGGAAAACAATTTGTTGTATATTCGGATCATAAACCATTAGAAAATATGAATATCAAAGCTAGAACTGACGAAGAATTAGGCGATTTAATGTACTATTTATCGCAATACAATTTCAATATAAAGTATAACCCAGGAAATTCAAATCAAGAAGCAGACTGTTTAAGTAGAAATCCCGTTCTAGAACCCTGTGAAAATAACGATGATTTTTTTTTAAATAGTAAATTTAATAAACAGAGGAAATAAAAAATGACCAACGAACAAATAATCTAAAAAATTGCAAAACTAAACTTATATTTCAAAATGGAATTTACTATACGAAGGATAAAAAAAGAAGAAAAATCATATTATCAGAAGAACTCAGTAAAACTCTCATAAAAGATGTCCACGATGCTTACTGCCATCTTGGAAGAACCCAGCTGACTAATAAAATATCACCGTTCTACGCAGCAAAGAATATCATATCAAACATTAAGAAAATTTGTGATGAATGTGAAACTTGTATGAAAAACAAGTCAAGGAGAAAACCAAAATATGGATTGATGTCACATTTGGGTCCAGCAACACGACCATTTGAAATTGTATCTATTGATACCATTGGTGGCTTTGGAGGATCTCGGTCAACAAAAAAATACTTGCATCTTCTGGTCGATCATTTGACAAGATACGCATATATTATCACGTCAAGAAATCAAAGCGCCAGTGATTTTATTAAACTTATTAAGAATGTGACAGAAAGCTACAGAATTGAAATGGTATCAACCGATCATTATCCTGGCATAAACTCCAAAGAATTTAAGCATTTCCTAAAGGAGGAAAATATAAAAATAATCTTTACCGCTGTGGATGCACCTTTTTCGAATGGGCTTAATGAAAGGTTAAACCAAACTTTAATAAATAAGATAAGGTGTAAAATAAACGAAGGTGACAATAAAATTGCATGGACAACTATAGCACAGAAATGTGTTGAGAAATATAATGAAACAAAACACACTGTTACGAAGTTTGCTCCAAAATACCTTTTGGAAGGCGAAAATGTGGATAAATTCAAAAGGTAGGATCTTTTGAATTGAAATCGAGATGTACAGCAGAAGATTTAAAAAGAGATAGAGAAATAGCTCTTAACAATACAGTCAAGTCTCACAGTTACAATAAAAAAATATTCGACTTTCATAGAGAAGACTACAAATTGGAAGTCGGAGACAGCGTTTTCGTGGAAAATGGAAATCGTCTAAATAGGAAGAAAATGGATGAATTGAGGATTGGACCATACAACATTTTGAAGAAGATTTCGAATTGTATTTATGAAATTGACACCGGACACAAGAAAACGGAATCTAATCTCTATCATATTACAAAAATATCTCCGGTGTTGTTAGCTAAATGAAGAAAAATTGCGTTACACTTGCAATTATTTCTCTCGGAGCGGGGGAGATATAAGAAAAGTATACACTCGTATACCAGTGTAACCTCTTTCCTTAATTTATTTTTTTAATTTGATAGCTGACGTCTGACAGCTTTTGACTGTGACACGGGATTGAAGAAATATTATTTAATTTATGTGTGATTAATTGTTAAAAGACAACAATACAACAACAATACAAATACTCTTTATTGCACACCTCACACAAACAAAGCAGTTAAAAAGAAAAACAATACAATAACATGTAGGTAGAGGTAGACAACAGGCGGTCTTATCGCTGAAGAGCGATCTCTTCCAGACAACCTTTGGGTATCGGAGAAAGAGATAAAACTAGATTATGTAGTAGGTGGTGCAGAGATTATAATAAGCCAAAAATCAAAATAATTATATTAATGCACGTACATAGATAGCTCTATATATAAACATACATACACAATCATAAATATATACAAATAACACAAATAAAAATATATAAGACATAAACAGTCAGCCAATAATAATAATAGTAGGACAATCAGGGTTAGGGGAAAGACAAATAATGTTCTTTAAGAAGAGATTTGAAGTTGCCGATAGATTTAGCTTGTCTTATATGAAGAGGGAGAGAGTTCCACAGTCGAATAGCCTTAAAGGTGACCGAACTACTGTAAAATTTGGAAGATGACAAAGGCACAGTTAATAGCAAATTGTTAGAAGATCTAACAGAATTCAAATAACTAAGAACTGAAATTAAAGGCTTTAAATGTTGTTTCTTATTCTATACAGGTGAGTGAATTATTTGTTTTCGCATAGTATAATTACTATCGGTTAAATAAGTGTAAATAGTAAATAAATTCTTATTCTTTACAGAAACGCAATTACGTCTTTGTTTCATGTTTGAGATCATATAAAGAAAGAGTATGATATCATTATATATGTATAAGTCACCCAAAGCAAAGAGCTATGGAGAGGGCTATGTTGGTCGTTTCTCTGCGTGATCGCATCAGAAATGAGGCTATCCACAGCAGAACCAAGGTAACCGATATAGCCCTCCGAATCGCTAAACTTAAGAGTCCGCAGTAAGCTCGGCCGAATTTCACCTTCCCATACACACGGAGTTTCGTTCTCATTTTAAAACTACGTGTTGGATTGTGACGAAACTTTGCATATACAATGGCATGAGGTATATCCAGGTTTGTAATTAGTTTATGTAGCTTCAGATGCCATAGTAAAAAAAAAATGAGACTTAACTACGTTTGTATGGAGAATCGAGCTTACTGTGGACTCTAATCTTAAGTGGCAGTGGGCGGGGCACATAGCACGTAGAACCGATGGCCTTGGGGCGGCAAGGTTCTCGAGTGGCGACCACGTACCGGAAGGCGCGACGTGGAAAGGCCCCCCACAAGGTGGACTGATGACCTCGTGAAGGTCGAGGGAGTCCGCTGGATGCGGGTGGCGTAGGACTGGTCACTTTGGCACTCTTTGGGGGAGGCCTATGACCAGCAGTGGACGTCTTTCGATTGATTTGATGATGATGATGATAAATACCAAAACATGTTTATTTTTCGTTAAAAATTATCAGCCTTTTGTAGCACCATTTTGTCTCAATATGTGTATTCACAATAACTGTACATCGTTTTCATCCATGTGTATTCCTTACATTCGTAATACAAACTGAACGAGTTTATATGGGCTGAAATAACTTTGGTTAGTATGTACCACAATTAAAACAGAGCCAAGGCCAATTTTCAGCGCGTCCCATATGAATCACTCGCTGCTGAATGCTAGTAATGTACGTAATTGGGTAAAAGGATACGCATATTAAGTTCGTTTTGGTTTTGATGACATAAAGTGCGTGCATTCCAATTTTATTGTAGGTCGTTGCACTTTTAATACCTTGTAATTTTTTTTATACAACGACGGTGGCAAACAAGCGTACGGCCTGCCCGATGGTAAGCGGACACCGCCGCGGCCTATAGACGCATGCAACTCTAAAGGAGTAACATGGACGTTGCCGACCCTTGATATGTTTGAGGAACAAAGACATAATATTAGTACTTAAAACAAAGAACCCTAATAGCATGATCTTCGACGGGATTTGTTAGGCCTATTAATGTGTTATCCGTTTGAAAATAGTTTGTGAAAATTTGTACGTACATTATTTGAGCTAAGTGGCAAGTTAGTGTATTTTTTTGGGGTGTATATCATACAAAACGAATTGAATGTTATACCTTAATTTAATTTTGTCATGTAGGTACCCGATTTGTGCTGTACCTTGTTTACTACTGCTAATAAAACATTGAACAAAAATGCATTATATTGATTGAGTAATTTTTCCCATTTGGCTAGAACAAGCTTCAATAAAATAATCATAACATTAACAAAATTGTAGCCGTCTATATGTCATAATGTTTGTACAGACAATAATATTTTCCCCGGAATCAACCTACTGTTTCTATTACACAAAAAACGTCTTCTTCGCCGTACTATCCATCTTTAAGTCATCGGCGGAAACAAATTAAATGCTTTAATTCTCGAGGCGTGACAAAAAGAGGAAGAAGGTATAGGATAGACAGCTGATAGTTTATAACACCCGATTGAGAAGGGGGGCTATGATAGTTAAATAAAATAAGGGGCTTCGAGAGAGTTAGGTTGCTTTGGACGCCAAATTTTGGTTGGATTCATTATCATTATTTATTTCGTGAAAGAGGAGATCTGGCCGAAGGATGTAGTTTTCCGGCGGATTCGAGGCCGGCTACCTGACAACCACAAACTTGAGCAATGACTTAGAAAAAGATGCGTACCCACTAAATGTTGTGAATATTGTAGTGGCAATATACATATTTAAAATTATAAATTGCCACACTAATTTGTAAATCTCATGATTGTAATGCAGCTTTGGTAAATAAAATTGTTTGTAATTGTTAATAAATGATGAACCATTATATTTGTGTTCTTTTTTGTAGTAGTATTCGATTAGGGCATTTATTTATTTGTGTGATAAGCACGAATATTTGTTCCTGAGGCATGGGTGTTTTCTATGTATTTAAGTATTTATTTATCTTTGTAATTATGTTTATCGTGGTCTATTTAGTACCCATAGTACAAGCTTTGCTTAGTTTTTGACTAGGTTGATTTGTGTAAGATAGTCCCCTAATATTTATTTATTTAATAACGGCGGTAAGCTATTTGAAGATACTGTTTCTAGTAATTGTAACAATATTTGATTATATAGCCAATACGTCACCATAAAGTAATCATCGGACGCATTGCTACAAGAGGGGTAATCACGTAACGTTACGAACGCGCGTTAGGACAGTTAACTGTCATTTTTCCGTGACATTTAGATCTACCGATACGTGACTGATACGTGAGTATGTTCTAGAAGTCTAAATCTTACTGCCAACAGGGATATTGCATATTGCAACACGGCCATAACGTCGACGTAAATAAACAGTAAAATCGAATTATTTGCGATTGAATCTGATTTAACTTAACTGTCGCACGCTTCATAAGCAATTGCCTATTTCATGGTAAGAAAGCCGTCTCAATATCAACTTGACGGTTTCTTTATAATTAGACGCCCAAGTGGTGTCTAAAAAACGCAGGTCCCCCTTATATCCGGAATCTAAATGTGTTGCCGCAGTGTCGCCCTGTGACATTTACCAGGGAAACCCATCAGGGAGATCATTGATCTTTTGACAGTTAGAAACCACTTTTTTCTGACTTTTAATATTCTTTGTACATAAAGTCGTCTGTTCTAGGATACAAAAAGCGTAACTCCAGTGTATTTTACGTTATGTTTATAAAAGACATTGTATTCAGAATTTGGTTGTAAGTCACCGGTATAAATATTATATCGGTAAACATATCAGATGATTTACAACCATCAGTGTTGTGAAAAAAATATACTAAGTATCAAAAGAAAAGTACCTCGTAACTAGCATGAAAATACTTTAAAAAAATTTTTGTATAGGTGCTCTTCATTTAATATTACGTATTGTTTCTTACCTTCTTTTAGTTACTATTGATAGCAATTTACGAGTCGTTGCCTAGATTCCATTAATAGCCGTCAACTTTAACAGAACTAAAACTAATTGTAGTTTAATACGCAAGCGTGGCGCCATTTGGCACAAAAACTGGGTAATTAACGTGTGCTGAACATCACAACAAAAAAGCGTGTCTACACACGCTTTTTTGCTGTCACGAGCAAAAAACATAAACAGACCACCCTAATTCGCTCAGTTAATATTTTCTCGACGACAGAGGTTGTTAGGATTTGATTTCGTTTTTACTCGACTGCCTCAAAAGGAGAGTAAGTTTTTTCAAAGATAGTATGTTGACGAGAATACTACTATGAACGACAGAAGACAACGAGGACAATCAGGACCGCATGTAAGAAATATATAATATATATGTACCTAGATTGTATAAGTAAATAAAGACTGACCCCAGCTAGAATCCCATTTCACTTAGAAATCCACGTCAAAAGTAGGTAGACGTTAGGTAGGTAGAGTCCCCTAACATTGTATAATTATACCAGTTAAAGTATATAAAAGTATATAAGAAATTATTAATGTGATCTGAGCATGTCCATAAGCCAGACTGGCAAAGCTAATCTCACTCAAATCGAGTATATCTAATAGACACGCCCATAAATACGACCGCCGTGTCAAGCGCGATCATTTTTAGCAAGATTATTCTAATTGGCTATAATTATTCCATACTAAATTGTAAAACTTAACTTGAGGAAGAGTAATTTTACCTAACTTATGAAACCTTTAGCTCGATGAGCCATTTATCTTTAATAACACAAGAGTAATTTATATGTCAATAGATCGGCCAAAGTAGGTTCTATCCGATTAATATTCTAAACAATGGCCAAATATCATAATTATTGTATGAACTTAAAATAAGTACGTCATGACGGGTCAAAAACGTGAAGAACCCACATTCATTGTTTAACAGTTCGGATTAGAAAGCCATGAGAGACGCAGAAATGTTGGTAAGACGTCAATTAGAATCTACCTCATTTTATCAAATAGGTTTCATTACTAATAGGTTGAGTCCGCTTGGGATATCATAAATGAAAGATCAAATCTTAGGGAAAACAGGCGAATCCGGCATGGGCGGGGCTTACCCTCACCAGCGACCAAAGCGGCTTTACGCATCAATAGGTTTACAACTCATTATTCGCCCGTATTGACGTTCCCACTAGGTGGCGGACCTAATCTTGTATAATAACCGCTCATTGTCCCAGTGCAATTTGTCTCGCCGCACCAAGCGGCAGCCAGGTTCACGGTGCCTACTAGTATGGATAGTACATCCCAGAAGCTTAAACCTGCTTCGATTACCATTGGCATTTACAATGCCAATGGCTTGAGAGGTATGAAAGACGAGGTGATGAACTTCCTTCGCGATCACTCAGTAGATTTACTCCTGGTCCAAGAGACCTTTTATCGTCCCAACATTAGAGCCTTTCGCGTCCCTGGATACGCTCAGATTAGAGATGATAGGCAAGATGGTAGGCCATTCGGGGGCACGCTCATTTTCTACAAACGTAACTTGCATTGCATAAGACTCAATCCCTCTCAGCCCCTGACAAATATGGAAGTGTCGGTCTGTCGCATCTCGATGGAGGGTCACCCCCCGATATCGATTGCTTCAACCTACCTTTCACCTCAACGAGGCTTACTGTTGACCGACCTCAACTCTTTAGCCTCCCTAGGTCCTTCGGTCATCGTGGCCGGGGACCTAAATAGTAAACATATTAACTGGGGTTGCGTAGTAACCAATCCCAACGGCAATCGGCTTCATCACCTTTTGATCGATAGCCTCCCTTTCGATCTCCTCGCTCCCTTAGAACCGACTCACTTCCCTCATAACGTAGATCACCGACCTGACATACTCGACATAGCACTGTTAAAGAACGTAGCGTTAACTCTGCGTTCTATAGTAGTGATACACGAACTAGACTCGGATCATAGGCCAGTCCTTTTGAGACTAGGTCCTCACCCCAATAGTACTCCTCGAACCAGGACACTCGTGGACTGGGACAAGGTGCAAACAGGTCTCTTACAGACAGATCCCCCCTTGCTTAGAGACATCCCAGACAATATAACTACAACCGAACAGACAGACCAAGCGATCGATTCTTTCACCAACTACCTCAACGCTGTACGAAGCGAGGCCTCAAGGGAGGTGTCGGCGGAGGACATCCAACACCGACCCCTACCTAGGGAACTGAGAGAGTTGGTAACAAGGAAAAATCGCGCCATCCGTACCTATTCAAATCACCCTTCTGCCGAAAATCGGCAAATCCTGAGGTACTTGTCTAACGAGTCCAAACAGAGAATTGCCGAATTTCGGGAGCTCGTTCAGGGATCTGATGGGGGAGATAACGCCTAGTCATCTGGCTTACTGGAAACTAGCGAGATCTCTCAAATCCGATGCCTGTTGGACTATCCCTCCCTTCTCAACCCCCGCGTCCGAGGACAGTGAGAAAGCCGAATGCCTTGCGAGTAGCCTAGAGTCCCAATGTTCGCCCAACCTCCTCCACACCGACGAAGCCCATATTAGAAGGGTCGATTCCGAGGTGGACAGGAGATCGCGTCTCCCCGTAACTTCACCCATTATACCGGTGTCGGTTAAGGAAGTCAGTGATCATGTCAGGCGTCTACGTATTAGGAAGGCTCCGAGTGCGGATGGTGTATCCAATCGCATCCTGAGACTTCTCCCCGAAACCCTCCTCCTCCTTTTGGTTGGCATCTTCAATGCCGTGTTGACCAATGCTCACTTTCCAGGGAGGGAACGTACTCGGACCCACACCCCATCCGGGCCGAAGTCCCGCAAGGCTCCGTGCTCTCTCCCACTCTCTACTCGTTGTTCACGAACGACATTCCCAGGCACCCTAAGGTGCAACTGGGGTTGTTTGCGGACGACACCGCGCTCTTTACGACCCATTGTAAGTACGCTACTATCCGGCGATACCTCCAAGAGGCAATCACCGACCTAGGTCGTTGGTTTAATCTTTGGCGTATCGAAGTCAACCCGGAAAAAAGCACTGCAATAGTCTTCCACCCGTCTGACTGCGTTAGTACAGAAAGACGGGTGGCTCCGATCCAGATGTTTGACCGACCCATCCCCTGGGTCAACGAGGCCAAATATCTTGCAGTGAACCTCGACAGGAAACTGACTTTCCGTAGCCACATCCGTAGGGTTCGCAACCGCGCGTTGTTCGTACTAGGAAGGCTTGGGCCGATGATCAACAAGTTTAGTAAAATGTCACTTAGAAATAAGCTGGCACTCTACAAGACTTGTGTTCGTCCAATCATGACATATGCAAGTGTAGCATTTGCTCACGTGCCTATGTCATCGCTCAAGCCGCTTCAGGTCATTCAGAATCGTTTTCTCCGTAGCGCGACTGGTACCCCGTGGTACCAATCGAACCTCAGCCTGCACCACGACATGGGGATTAGCGCCATGTATGGTTTCTTTAAGCAGGCTGCCAGACGTTATTTTGACAACGCTCCCCACCATAGGAATCCGTTAGTTAGGAAGGCTGCTGATTACGTTCCCACCCCTCCCCCCTCTGTCGTTACTCGGCGCTCACTGATTAGGGGCCGCACGGTCCGGCGTCCTAGGCACACACTCACGGACCCGGACTCACACCCCAGATTCGGTTGATACCGTTCAACCAATCTCACTGGAGCGCAAACTCGTAGAGTATTCCAGTGTACAAACTTTCCCGCGTGGTCGTGCCGGAGGCTCCCCCTGGATTTTCCCGAGGCTACCCTCCAACCACGCAATTCGACCGCTATATTGGGTTCGTCCTATTATAGCAACAGTCAGGTTCAAAAAAAAAAAAAGTGCAATTTGTCTTTCCCGCGTGGTCGTGCCGGAGGCTCCCCCTGGATTTTCCCCAGGCTACCCTCCAATCACGCAATTCGACCGCTATATTGGGTAGGGCACGTTATAATTAAAAGTGTGAAGATTTTAATAAATATTTAATTCTGTTACAAACTATTTTTCATTTCTATTTTTCATAGGTAATAAGGTTACCTCGGTATCTGCGGGCACTCCGCGACCCCGAACTTACAACTCGGGCATCGAGTCTGCGAGCTGTCGTAGGCCGGCTGGGCGAGCCGACTGGATTGTGTTCCGGGCCGCACCTAGTCGGTGTTGGTGGCTGTCCGAGCGCAGGGGGCGGGGCCGACGCGTCGCTGCTGCGTGTCTCGGACTAGTCACTTCTTAGGTGATTGTTGGGTGGACGGCGCCGTGGCTCTAGGCGCCGCGCATTCACCCGGTCGACGCCGCGATAGGCGGACGTCGTGCACAATTACATTGTGATACAAGTGAACTTTGAGAATGTTGATAATTACATCAGATTTCTGATTCTAATTACATTAGAATTATCACAGCTAACGCGTTTCATATGACGTTTTTCAACACAAAAAAACCTTTTTATAAGATGAAAAATGTATAGGCTTCCTAAGTTATTTTCAATGTTTACAAATTTTCTGAAATTACCTGCAATGGCGCGCAACAATTTTTTTACGTGGAGTTTGTGCAGTGCTCGCGCAGGTCTTACAGCCAGACTTAGATGAAATCTCTAAACAGCCATTACAAATTACTAAATATTTTCATTTTAAAATGTTATCCTTAAAATTTCGTGTAAAATGTTATCAAAAGTGAATAGTTTTACTAAATTAAACGTTTCTCTGCGTGATCGCATCAGAAATGAGACTATCCGTAGCAGAACCAAGGTAATCGATATAGCCCTTCGAATAGCTAAACTTAAGTGGCAGTGGGCGGGGCACATAGTACGTAGAACCGATGGCCGTTGGGGTGGAAAGGTTCTCGAGTAGCGACCACGTAACGGAAGGCGCGGCGTGGATAGGCCCCCCACAAGGTGGACTGATGACCTGGTAAAGGTCGCGGGGGTCTGCTGGATGCGGGTGGCGCAGGACCGGCCATTGTGGCACTCTTTGGGGGAGGCCTATGTCCAGCCGTGGACGTCTTTCGGCTGATATGATGATGATGATGAAATGTTTCTATATAATATATAAAAGAAATAGTCAATTAATTAACAATAGGGATTGAATTTGTTTAGTCGAGTAAGAATCGATTTGCCGAGAATTAAAAAGAAGCTGTACACTGTACAACCCGGTTAATTTAAGAATGCTTCGTGTTCATGCATACACCTTGCTGTAGGGTGCCAACGTGTCTTAATCGGCATATATCCATAAAACACGAGTGCCGTAATTTTATAAAACACGCGTGTTTAATTCCCAGGATTATGAGTCTCAAAGCGACGTAATAAGAGGTACGTTACCAGCAAATGTGTTGAAGAATTCTATTTCGCAGTCCAAATTGCTTGATAGATTTTGTCATTTGGTTAGATTCCTCATAATAGTGTGTGGTCTATAAGTAGTATTGTAAAAAAGCAGTCAGGTTTTTTCAAAATCTTTTGATATCACTTGTTTAGCTATGTTAATTATCAACAATTCAGAAAAGTAACATTATGTACGTTTCTGGCGTCTTTTTTCATCATAAGCGAATAATTACAACACGAGTTTTTAAGGATTTATTTTTAGAATTAATTTAATTTTTCAATTCATTGGGTGGTTGGTAACTGTGATAGATCTAACCATCATCAGGTATAATTAACTTGCAATATAACACCTATGAATCTAATAGTAATGTGATATAACGAATATGTGATATAACTATGTTCGATATAACGTTCAGTGCGTATAACGAAGTACTCATATAAAAAAATTGAAATATTATGCAATAATACCCACTATCCATATCGGATTGCCTACCTATTCTACTCTAAGGCAAGTCGGTGTAAATACGACGACGAGCGAAGCGAGGAGGAGTCTTATGGCCGCTCCACACGATGGGCCATCCTGCTGGCCCACTAGGCTGGTGCAGCGTGTAGAGAGGGTAGCGGTGTCGGATGGCTTATGGCGCGGCGGGATGGCGATGGGATGGCCGCGGTGTCGGTTTTTCGGCCGCACATCAAAGGGAGTGGGCCAGCGATGGCGGTACGCATCTACACGTGCGCCATTCCGCAGTGCGCGGTCGACCGCGGTTGAGTGTGGACTTTCGTGCTGTGTATTTTTTTAATCGAAAATGACGTGTAGTATTAATTAGTACGGAGTTTAAATCTATCACGAATAGCAAAATGCTCAATGCGAGACTGAAACAGTATCTTTTGCAAAAATCGTACTATTCCATAGCAGAATTCGTGCAAGATCAATTGTAAATTAGGGATAATTAACGTATTTTTAATCATGACACCATTATGTAATTTGTGTAAAATAATTATTGTTACTTATCATATATCATAATATAATATGATCTTATTTTTAATTTTGACATTGTTACCTGATAATGAGAAGGGAATTTGTTCTTATGTAATTTGTGTAATTTATGTAATTTTACCTATATATGTTCAACACAATATCCATTGTTATGAATAAATAAATGAAATGAAATGTAAGTGGCCTCAACACGAAACAATAAAGATTTTGGAAATATATCGGGGAGAAAGCGCAATATGTAAATATTAGGTAAATTGCCGCAGCGGCTAACGCTTCGACGTCCATTTCGCAAAACGATTCGATCACAACTGAATGTCGCCATCGTGTAGTGGCGTTCAACCATCGCATGGCCATAGCGCTGGGCCATAGGATGGACCATCATGTATAGGAGCCATTAGGTAGAACTGCGACCCTACAGCGGCAGCGGCGCGTTTTTTTTACAATCCTATACGTTTCTTATGAATAATATTTTTATATCTTTCAACACATTATACCACTAATAATTATACCATATATTCATTATATTTGGTAAACGTATATCTAATGACTTTTATACTTATTGAATATTATACACCATGAAATTATCTATTTTGTTGTTAAGTATATCAAAAGTTTATTATGCCCCTGAATGAGTATATTCTATGAAATTATGTAAAATGTTGTTACATCCAGTGAAATTATAGCAAAAGTTGTTATACCCACACCCGGTTTACAAATATAATTTTAATTTGAAACCGTGTGTTAATCGTGTTATTCTATTGGATTGTCAATGTAATGTATTTTTTCTTATGTTTTTTTTCAATCAATACATATTGACAGTAAATCAATAAATTATTGAAACATTATAAAATTAAAAAAAGCTACGGTACCCTAGTGGTTCAGGCATGCGTTTGTCAAAAGGAGGTCGTGGGTTCGAATCCCGGGTCGTACCAGTGAGTTTTTGGAACTTATGTACGGAATATCATTTGATATTTACCGTTAGCTTAGGAAACCTGCATACATCTGACAAGAAATTAAAGGTGTATGTGAAGTCCCTAACCCACACTGGGCCAGCGTGGGGACTACTGCCCATTCCCCCTCATCTATGAGAGGAGTCCTGTGCCCAACAGTGGGACGTAAGCCTGATTTATTATTTTTTATTATTAGAATTCAACAGCCTTGTCTCAGATCAATCCCCTAACCCCGTATAATGGTCGGCCTTATCACGCGATAAGTGACAGGATAGGGCGTCCGTCACTGGCTGACACCACTCGATAGAACGAGATGACGCTCTTATCTTGTCACTTATCGCGTGATAAGGCCGACCATGATACTGGGTCTGGTCAGAGTCACTTACATAGTTCGTTGTAAACTTGTAGCTATTTCATAAATTCACATTATTTTAAGTACTTTGTATTTTATTTCCCTTTCTGCCAGGAGCGGTTGTCTAGCAACAAGTTATTTTTAGAATATTGAAATCTTGGAAGAATCAAATATATACAAAACACGATTTTCAGGGAAGTACACCTAGTTAAAAACTTGATTAATATTGAACAGCTTTCTACTCATTTTCCTTAAACAAATAGGAGAAAACATAATTCCTTGTTAGATTCAAAATAATATAACGAAATAGAATTCTCAGTAGGTACTATTTATACCAGTGTGGTGTACTTACCCTATTTGGCAAGACAAAACTCATATACAGTTAAGACTATTTTACGTAGAATTCCGACATTTCGGCTTCGAGGAGAACAATAAAAGCGTTTAACCCCGTTAAACTTCGTTTGTCATTGGAGTATTTTTGTTCTAGGTCAATTAGCAAACGAAGTTACGAGTATGTATAATTTGGTTTTAATATGATTTAGGTTTTAGTTTGATGAAATTTCGCTTCTCTCTTGTGAAAAAGCATTAATTCACATAAACGGCGTCTCAATTTACATACATCTATATGACAAAAACATAACTTATTTACATAAAAGGTGTTAACTAGGCCGTTTTTTTATCTTAGTCAATTTTTTTCTTTTTTTCTTTTTTAGGTTAGACGGCAGTCGCTTTCGTAGAACGAATGCTTATGCCAAATCTTGGGATTAGGTGTCAAAGCGGACCCCGTGCTCCTTTAGGGGCGTTACCGGGAATACCGATAGGAGGATAATGGATCTAATTTAATTTTTTTCTAGATTGGATACAATTTTGGTAAAATCAAAATCAATTATTTATTCTGCAAATAGGCCACAAGGGCACTTTTACATGTCAAACGGTAATTTACAATAAAATAATAATATACTTACACAATAATAATTTAAAAATTGCAGAGGACCGACATAAACGGTTAACAAACTAAATGTCACTAAGTTAATGAAAACAAAACCAAATTGCAAAATATGACCATTACATTCGATATAAGGTCTGTACCAGCATTAACAAGAAGTTAATGATATTAATTCAGTATTACAGAGATGTATAAGGTCTCTGAGCGTCCAAATACAATTAATAATTATTCTAATATTCGTAGAGATGTACACGGTCTCTAAGCGTCAAAACAAAACAAAAAAAGGATCATTAATGTAATATTGTCAGAGATGTACAGTGTCAATAACAATAAAACGTGTCAAGATCAGAATGATGTCTCTCGTCAATACGATAATAATAATAACAACACTAGTATTTAAGTACTATGCCCTTGCAAGCATGAACAGTCCGGACTCCACAAACAGCACCCGATCACGAGTATGACGCATATCTCAGCCATAGGTAGGTTGGGATAGCTCGCGGTTCTGTACAATCTCTGAACAATTTCTAACAAAATTATCCCTTTTGGACCCGGCCAATGCAATTATTAATACATTTGACTATTATCTAAATCAAAAACAATGTCCATTCACTTCATTTCGCTCGTTGCTAATATACCGCATTCCCGAAATACCAGATTTTGCAAAATATCGGATTATCAATATATCACACTTTGGGCTTACCATATTCCCGTTACACCAGGTTATAAAGTTGAAAGGTACTCATGGAACTATGTATATCGCATTCGATATACATAGTTAGTTAGGTATAGGACATTTCCTATACCTACTGCAAATTTGGTATATTGGTAATGTGATAAATCAAGAATGTGGTATTTTGCAAAATCTGGTATTTCGGGAATGCGGTATATTAGCAACGAGCGCTTCATTTTACGTTAGAAGGGTCTTGTTTTTCTTAGTATTTACAACATGATTTTGTAAATTTTAGGATACCCATTGCATTTAGTTAAACAGAATCACGAGTTCTTCCAAATTTTATTCGATCCCCCAGGCCCCTTAACTTGTAGAAATGAGCTTTTAAAAATTCAAGGTTGTTGTTTGGGAAATTTCGATAGTTATTGTTACTTTTTAACCCATTCAGGGCCCATGACGACACATGTGTCAGACCGTCGTAGTCGCTTTCCGCTACATACGAGGAAAACCACGGGATCGGCTACGAGCGTAGCGCGTATTAATGAATGTTTTAGTTTTCTCGCTGCCTTTTTATGTAATATGCATGTTGGTGTTTACCTGTAAGTGATTGTTAAATCTAGCATAAAAATGTAATTGCAAGCTATTCATGTAATATATGGTGTAAAAAATTGTTGGTAAACCTACTAAATAAATAAATAAAAACTTGACGAACAATCAAAATCGACAACGATTGAAAATTCGGTTGAACTAGACCACAGGGAAATGGTTTATTATCGCATACATTGTACGGTAAAGGGCTTTAATTGGCGAGCCATTTAGGTGTCAACTAATTTTGGTTTTTTAATAGTTATGCTTTGAGTGTCCAGTATAAAGTGAGCTGCCAAAACTACAATTTTGGAAACCGCTTATAATTCACACCGTCCATTCAAACCTCGGTATTAAAAACCGTACCTGCTCCGATTAGATTGCTGTCGTTACTTTGTGTATAAATAACCGTAATTGCTTCATTTCACTGACAAAACTCGTTAGAAATGCGAAAGTTTTTATCGCAGCGTGTTCAGTTATAATTATCGGCATGACTTTGGCGTATTTGGACGGAGACCAGATGGCGAAACTCGAGGAAACTTTACAGTAATATGCATATGGAATTTCAGCAAAGTTTATTAGGCACGTAAATCATCTTGTTAAGTTCGAGATTTGTTTTGAAGTTTTTGGGGGACGAAAAGTGCGAAAGTACTTTAGTGTGGAAATGTTTTTGGCCGTAAAGCATGAATTATCGTTTTTTTATTTTACAGATCCGATACGTTTTTATTTATTTGTTTTACCTAACCTAACCTAACATACCCTAGCCTAGTAGGTATGCATTTTGTATGTTTATATATACGTAAATATCCTAATTGAAAAAAAAATTGTATACATCTGTGTCTTTTTAATAATTCTGATCTGAGATGTGATTCCAAACATAGTGAAAACTTACACTGTACATATGGGTGCATACATCTTACTAATAAATATGTCCCATCACTCTTCATGTCAGTGGATTAAGGTTCTGGTACATATTTATGAGAGGATTAAATTCATACAATATGTTTGGACTGGCTGTACCTTATCTTATCTTATCTTATCTAGATGAGGGCCCTTTCGGATGCACTTCGACCCAGCGGGATCTTTTGTGCATTGTCCCTCTCCTTTATGCCTACTCCCAAGCTCGCTCCATCATTTCCGCAAAGCGGATGATGTAGCTCAGCGGGAGCACCTTGAATTCCTTTGGTTGCGGATAGTCGCTACCAAAGTAATTCATTCTTTGTCTGGCAAGGGCATGACATTCACACAGTAAGTGTTCCATGCTCTCATCCTCCTCGCCACACATTCTACAGTCTAAACTGTCCGACAGTCCCATCTTGGCCAAGAGATCCTTGACCCCGAATTGACCTGTGAACACCCCAGATATGATTCTGAGTTGCTTCCTACTGGATTTCCAGAGCTTTTTAGTCCAACCCGAGTCCACTCCTTCTATGAAGAGCTTAGAGTGCCTTAAGCCCGCCTCATTCCTCCACTCGTGTTGGTGTTTGGTTTTGGCGTAGGCTTTAAAGGCCGAAGTTATGGTTCTCTGCGAGAGTCCCACAAATGGTTCTGGACCTACAAAGTGATTTGTAGACCCCCTCTTGCAAGCTCATCCTCGTGCCCCGGTATCCAAACTAGTTGCACCTTATTGTGCTTTCCAAGCTTGTTCAGTGCCTGGACGCCATTATAGACTAGTCTAGAATCCACTTTCGGCGCCGTAAGCGTTTTAAGGGCCACTTGACTGTCGCTGAGGATATAGATGGTCTGCCCTCTGGTTTGCCTGTCTATATTCTCCTGTGCACAGGCAATTATGGCGTATGGAAGACGGTTGCCAAACTACCCATGCTTACACTACTACTGTAGTCAATTGCATAAATGCCTGCTCCCGTACCGGATCCCATTTTAGATCCGTCCGTGTACCATATACTGTCTTCGACACCAGACCTCGGTGGTTCTAGACCTTCGGCCCATTCGGCCCTGGATGGAACTTTTGTTGTGTAGTTCCTGTGGAATACATACTTGAGTAGCATTTTGTCACATCCCATGTTTGTTATTCTGTCTAAGAAACCGTCATTCTCCATGTTTGTGTGCTTAGTCTTTGGCTTGCTGTCGCTCCACAGTCCAAGAGTTCTTAGTGTGTAGAGCGATTTGCGCGCCTCTGACTTAATCACCATGTGAAGTGGCAGTAGGTCCAGTAGGACTTCTAGCGCCGCTGTAGGCGTGGTTCGATACGCCCCTGTTATAGCCATGGATGCCGATCTCTGTATTTCGTCAGGGCATCTCTGCATGTGCTCATTAAAGTCCTTGGCCACCATACCAGGCTACCGTACAATAATATGGACCTTACCATTATGGTGTAGATCCACTTCAGTACCTTTGGGTTCAGTCCCCATGTTTTGCCATACGCTGATCTACACATTCCAAAAACCCTGAGTGCCTCTGTAATGGTGAGATCTGTATGCTTCTTCCAATTCAGTTCCTTATCCAGAGTGACACCTAGATATTTCACACATTGGACAGTTCTAGTACCCTCCCTTACAATTTTAACTGCTGTACGCCGCGAAGGGTCCTTTTCCTAGTAAAGGGTTTAGTTAACAGTTTTGCCTGGATTAATGGATAATTGGTGCCGGTCGCACCATCTCTCCACTGTCTGCAGTGCCTTGTTCATGATTTCTGATACCGTGCCTGGGAACTTCCGACCCACCAGTATCACTAAATCATCAGCATATCCTACCGTGTGGGTGGGACCTTTATTGAGTTCCACCAGGAGTGAGTTCACCACCAAACTCCAGAGAGTTGGTGAGAGTACCCCACCTTGCGGACATCCCTTTGTGGCCGTGGCCATTATCTCATCCCCCAAGAGAGATGACTTTATTAGTCTGCCATTTAGCCATTTTGCCTATCTATTTACAAATGGCCGACTCTGATAGCTTTATACGTGGTGCGATCAAACGCTCCCTCCACGTCTAAGAAAGCTGCCAGACATAGTTCTTTATTCTCTATAGCCTGTTCAGCTTTGGTTGTTACCAGGTGAAGTGCGGTTTCCGTTGACTTCCCTGGCTGGTATGCACATTGCAGTTCGTGCAGCGGATGTCTCCTTAATGGGCCATCCCTTATGTGTCTATCTACCAATTTCTCCATTGTTTTGAGGAAAAACGACGATAAACTTATCGGCCTATACGATTTGGCTTCACTGTAATCCGCCTTACCTGGTTTGGGTAGATAGGTTACTTTTACCATCCTCCACACACGCGGTACGTGTGCGAAGGCCAAGCACGTAGAATGGGGTAGATTCCATCTGGCCCCGGGGCTTTGAAAGGTTGAAATGTTGAAAGTGCCCACTTTATCTTTTTATGATCTACTAACTTTTTAGACGTGTCCCAATTGTGTCTCGTTGTACTTGTGGTTTGTTCCAACGCACTAATTGCACCGTCGTCTGTTACGCTGTCGTGTATTACTGAGCCTGGGAAGTGTGTGTTACACATTATCTTAAGGGTCTCCAGCCCCGTTTTCGTCATTCTACCATCATTGTCCCTGATAGATGTGAGCGGTACCGACTTTGTGGTTGCTAATGCCTTTGTTAGTCTCATTCCTTCCGGTATTGACTCAATCTGATGGCAGTGATTCCTCCACGCTCTCCTTTTGGCTTTCCTCACAGCCTTGCTGAGTTCTGTGAGTTTTTGTGCATAGTACCCGAAGTCATTGGATGACTTTGCGTCATTAAATATTGCCCTGGTTTCCCTCCTGAGCTTGACTATCTCTGGGGTCCACCATGGTAACTTTTTAGCCAGGGTTTTCTTTTCCGGGCAGTTATTAGTAAAGGCCGTGTATACGGCTTGTACTATTTTGTCCGCTTCGAATTCTATGTCAATAATAGAGTTTAGCTTACCTTCTGGGTCTCCTAGGTTCACTTTTAGATCATTTCTAAAGGCCGACTAGTCCGTGTTCCTAGGATTCCGTTTACGTACCGTATTTGTTTTTATTTTAGTTTGGTACTTAAAGCAAATGTATCTGTGGTCCGAAAGGGATATATCATCAGATACGTGTCATGAGTAGATTTTGTTGCTAGTGTTGTTAGTAGCCAACGTTAAATCAGTAACCTCCCCCCGCCTAGAGTTGACGAAGGTAGGTTCATTGCCTTTGTTCAGTAATTGTAGAGAAGAGCTTACCAGGAAATCCAGTACCTTCTCTCCTCTCCTGTTGACATCTGAGCTACCCCAGATGACATGGTGAGCGTTCGCGTCGCAGCCGATGATCAGGTTGGTGTTCGCCCGGCTGCCGTATGCAACAAGATCCCGCAGTTGTTGTGTGATGGGATCCGTTGCCTCGTAGGGGAGGTAGGCTGATGATAGTATGAGCTCCTTACCCTCCCCCTTGTTTAGGATCATCACCGTGGTGAGATCCCTGCAACAGAAATCATGTAAAGGCATAGCGTTGATGCCATTTTTGACATATATACATGTCCTCATATTATTGTTATTATCTGGACACAGGTGAACAATTGTTCCCCCTGTTCCACCTAAACCTCTTATTTCACTTTTATATATATATGGTTCTTGAATAAGAGCAATATCGAACTTGTCGCATTTTAGCTGTCTTGCCAGAAGGGCAGTGGCCGCCTTGCTGCTGTACCTAGGCGCATATTACACGCATGTACGGGGCCATAAAGTGGCGATTTCCGCTAAACATGTGAAAAATCCCATTTTCTCCATATTGAACTCACCGCGAGCAGAAATAAAGAATGCTTCAGATCGCATATTCATGAAGTATTTGCCTACAATGCGTTTTGAGACATTTTTTGTTTTAGCGCCCGAGGTGAGCAATAGGTAAATAATAATAATCATAGGTAAATAATTGATCAAAAACGTATTTCTTACAGAATGATGACTTCCGCCTGCCGTCGCCGGTCGCCAAACGAAGTGAAACGAAACGGTTCGAGTTGCGTTTTCACGTTTTGCTTTGCAACCGTTGCGTGCGACTGTCGCATTCTACTCGTAGTTCCTTGTCATCGTTTTTATAAAAACGGCTTGTGGTTCTAGCCACAAGCTGTTTTTCCGTTACTGTACGAGAAATTGTTTTTGAAAACGCTTATGGGAAAAAACGCCCAGCTCTACTTAATACGTACTACACCAATGTACTGGTAATGTACTATTATTGCGTGGCTTCCCTTATCGTAGTATTTCTCACTTTACTAAATGGAGACCCAAGTTCACCGAAAATGTTTTTTTTTTCTTTATTTTTTCTGGGGGTTTTAGCATTAATGCTATGCCACCCCCGTAAAACAGGCTTACACAGTAAGTACAAATTTACGAACTACTGGTCCGAATTGAGTCAAGATAAATGCTCAGTAGCTCCCTGGCATCGTCAGATGTCGGTGAAGCCAGGGCACTGTTACATGTACCTTCATCACCAGAGATTGGACTGAGTCGCCGGGCCGCGCTCTGGACACATTCCGTTAGCACGTGTTGCACATCTTCTACTAGACTGTAACCCAAAATGTTATAATTAAAACTATTAGTAGCCATATGACTTTGGCACATGCCACTGCTTGGTTACAAAATTGCAGTGTCTAAAATAGCCATTGCTAGGCGCGCTAGATTAATATAGTCTAGACGGGAATCAGCTGATTGGCTTGCTGGGAATGTCCTCGGCATATCCTGGTACAGTCAACAACAGTCATGAACGTTATATCCAGATTTAATTACTTAGGTAGTGCTTAAGAGTCCGCAGTAAGCTCGGCCGAATTTCACCTTCCCACACAAAAAGAGTTTCGTTATCATTTTAAAACTACGTTTTGGATTGTGACGAAACTTTACATATACAATGACATTAGGTATATCTATGTCTGTAATTAGTTTATATGGTTCCAGTTTATAACGAACTAGAGCAAACAAGTTTTGTATGAAACACTTAAATTCGCTCTATTTTTTTTACTATGGTATCTGCAGCTACATAAACTAATTACAGACCTGGATATACCTCATGTCATTGTATATGCAAAGTTTCGTTACAATCCAACAACTAATTTTAAAATGAGAGCGTAACTACGTTTGTATGGAGAATCGAGCTTACTGCGGACTTTTAAAGTGAGCTGTGGGAGATAGCGGCGCGGTGTGCGAGGTAAAAATCCATCAAGAGAAGGAGATGAGTGGCTAACAAGAGAATCGGTTCTTCAGATTCATTGAATTATCGATAAATAATATTTTTGCTGTTGGAAACTCACCAAGTCTTCTTATTTTACACACTAAGCGACACGCACCGGGTCCGCACGGGTATTATATTATATCTTCCTCTTGAATCACTATTCACCATCATTAATAACTCTATTAAAAATCATCAAAATCCGTTACGTAGTTTTAAAGATCTAAAGCATAGGTACATAGGGACAAACAGCGGGAAGCGACTTTACATTTATTCATTTGCATTTGCACAGGCTTATTGCTTATAACTCTTATATAAGGGCTCAGTACCTCGAAAGGAAAAAACTGAACCCTATAGGATCTCTTTGTTGTCCGTCTGTCTGTCAAGACTGACAATACCAAGACTTGGGAACGCTCCCCAGGTATCGAGTTGACATTAAAACCATATACTCAGGTTCGGCTTCGAATGCCGTTTATGCCGCAAAAAACGTATATTTCGACACTCTCAAAGGAATCAAAATGCATAGGGTTCTTTCCGTTGAGTAATATCGTCTTATGCTATAAGTACAGGAGAACCATCTGAAAACAACACATTTGCAATTAAGTGCGGAACCTTCGGTGGGCGAGTCCGACTCGCACTTGCCCGGTTTTTTTAAAATATATTACTACTTTTAGTATCCGTAATATCAATAAATTAAGGCTTAGTTAGACCATTGACTTACAGGCCATCTAGAACATTTTTCTTGACATCTTTGGTAGGTACATCAGGCCTTTATTCCACCAAATTGACAATTGTCACCTGACACAGACAATTCATCATATATTGCTTGTTCTAGAAGTTAAGGTGATCGCTTACTATTGGAGCCAGCAATGTACGGAGAGTTGTCATTGTCAGGTGACAATTGTCAAGTTGGTGAAATAGGGGCCAGGCCACATAGAAGACATAGGAGTGTCAGTACCTACTAGCTCCCGTCAGCAGCGTCATGCGCAAACTTATACTAGGGGACAATGGTGTAATTAAAAAAGAGGTAGATGGGTTATAAGCGCTCCAAATGTGGCACACTAAAACTTGAGTCAATTCCACCAACTTGCAAGTTTCGTGTCGTCAATGGAAACGTATGCTGTCAGAGTTGGTGGCCATTTTTAAACACGGAATTTCGTATAGACAACGTATCTACCTCTTTTTTATATTAATTACATCATTGCTAGGGAAATCTGCTCTGTACCTACTTTATGAGTCAATGACCATTTGAGCAAGTTATTCTGCGAAGGTAATTTTGTTGCTGATTGTACTCAAAGGTATGAGAAAGGAACATGTGTTTAACATTCCTGTAGTCATTGTCATGTTATAAAACTGAAACATAAATCATTTTAAAATGATCATTTAAGCCATGTTGATGGTGTATTAGTCATTTAAATTAGGACATAGTCCTTCTGTTACTGAAAGGGTGTCCGTCAGAACTAATTATATGTCTAATAAATGATAATATATTATCCCGTTTGTAGGTGGTAAAAAATATCTGCATGACAATTACATGCAGATATTTTTTATTTACATATTTCACCGCATAATATGTATACATGTTTGCACCTTATGCTATTGCAATAAGGAGAAGAATGTACATATCTGTGACGACGATTGTACATAGATACCTATTTCACGTAAGTTTGATCAACCCGCGTGAGATAAAACAGAACCACGTCACGCATTCATTTCATTGCCAAAACATAACCCAGTCGAAACACAAAACTAACGAACCCGACATTAATCGCCAGTGTTTGACTGCGTTCCCGAACCTATCCACTTTTTAATATACCGGTCCGAATTTACGACGTCATCCGGCGCGGCGTCGGCAATCGATCCGGCGTTAACGAGAACGGGAACTATCAGTCCGCAACCGGAACCGACATCTATTAAGACCGGACGTCTATTTTTAAATTATTATCTTAACTAGTAACAAGGGAATAAATGGCATTTAGGAATTCCTTTTCCACTTTCCTGAGTGAACGAACTCAGACGAGTCGTGGCTTGCGCCGTTCTAAAATTAAATGTACGAGCTGAGGGCGCTCGCCTCCCCCCTTCTTTTGTTCCTATTTCGAAATTCAAAAAATAGAATCGAAGGGTGTTTCGGGATGTGTGTGAGTCAGTGCCGGTCGCGCCGGCGCGTGCGACGCTGCGCCGTTAAATTTGTGATCCCAATTAGAAAGTTTCAGTGTTCAGTGCTCAACGCCATTGGATTCCGTGTGTGAAGTGCTGTGTTTTATTTCCAAGGAACCATCGAAACCGGTATGTAAATGTATTTACTAACTACGTACACACACTGAAAACTTTCAGGAGTGTAGACTGCGACAGTACAGTTGCACATTTAACAGCTTTAATTTCCAGCTACATTTAGTTTAAAATGACAATACCAACTATTTATACCGCTGAAACTCGGGACTGTCGCGTGAGTTTCAAAATTACCTCGAAATTAGTGGTTTTCGGTAACTTTTGGAGCAATCGACCTCTGGTGGAGGAATTATTAAACGGTGAGAGCGACGACCCAGTTACAACGAGTGTTAATAATTCGTCGGCGTTTTAGTTGGATTTTGGGGCACCGGAGCAAGACTAGACCACTTCAGTTGATGATAATGGCCCGGAAAAGCCGATATCGTTGGTTAGGAAAATATTTCCGTTTTGAGAAGATACAGCGGATACATTTTGTATTTAACAATGTGGTAAAAGTTGACTCCAATTTCATCATAATATCAGTTAAACTACGGTAAAAGTAGGTAGATAAAAGTCCACATTTCACTTCAAAGCTCACCCACAAATATATCTTGACACCTCAATGCGTACTAACTAAGCGTACGTAGAGGTCTAGTTTCATGACGGGTGAACAGCGGGGTGAGCCGCTTTAGCGCGTAGCGAATAACAGCTCAGGTGACAATTATACTGGCGAGTTGGAGAAACAAGGGCCTGCCTGGTAGCTCAATTAAATAGATATTGTTTTTGACAGCTCTTGTGGCATGTTATTTTATGGATCATTCCAAGTAACAGAATTTGAACGGAAAAAATCATCTACGTTTCTTTTTCTCTAGGATATTAAATTGTACCTAGTATTACTTATTTCGCTTATTGAGGGTTTTCAAACATAAACTTCTTTTGCATTTTTAATTGGTTTACCTTGAAATTACCTACAAGATTAACGCACGATTTTTCTGACGTTATATGGAATCGGATATAACATATAGATATATCTCTCTGTAGGTATTATATATTAGTATATTCAAGAAAATACAGTTATTTAATGTAACCAAAGAGCAATCAGCACATTTAAAAAGCTAGTCATATGGTCGCTATGTTATTACTAAACTAAAACTATACTGCTTTGTGCAATAATGTGCAATCTGCGTATACTGTTTTTAGACCAGACATTTGAATAAAATAATGTTGTTGCATTAATTACACAATTAATGAGGAGGTATTTTTTATGGTTCCGTAGTCAACAAGGAACCCTTATAGTTTCGCCATGTCCGTCCGTCTGTCTGTCTGTCCGTCTGCGGCTTAGCTCAGTAACCATTACTACTAGAAAACTGTGATTCGGCATGGATATATGAATCAATCACGCCGACAAAACAGTACAATACAGTTTTTTTTTAGGGTACCTCCCCTGCACCTAAAGCGGGGATGTATTTTTTTTCTCGTCAAACCCATGGTGTGGGGTATCGTTGGATAGCTCGTTCAAAACTCGGTTTTCTCAAAGTTCAGTCATGTGTGTGTCCCCCCCCCCCTGCCGGCTAAATGGCTACTGCTGGGGATGTGAAAAAAAACGTGGTAGTAGTACATATAATGAATTTAAAAGAAAATCTATCACAAACAAGTAGGCATAAGTAGTTACCGAATAAGAGTCGACCAACTTAATGTGTAATTGAAAATGCCAATTTTCGTACAAAACCGGCCGACGCAACCGCACCGCACGTCGATGTAACTAAGACAGACAGGCAACTACGGAACCCTACACTGCGCGTGGCCCGACACGCACTTGGCCGGTTTTTATTTTGGTATTTACTTACACCATTGCATAGTTTTAAAAATAATAATAAGTTCAATATATATGTACTTGTCTTTACCTGACGTAGATACATATGTAGCTGTTGAACTATAAGAAAACGAAACAACAATAATGCAAAAATGCTTACAAATTACACTGAAAAATGACCAAAACTGAATTTCATACACTCGCATGCTTCATTAAAAGGAAATCCATCTACGTCTAGTCACAGACAAATTCCTTAATTATTCCCTGTTAAACAATATCCCAAAAGCTAACATTTCAGCACCATACCTTATGCTCATAAATCATCTTCATGCAAATTCTCCAAGCAATCAGTCTTTTGGCGAGAGGAAATTATATCGTCACAATTTCGGTACGAGGCCGAGCTAAGGCGAGGCTATATGAAAGGGGATTCCTTTCTGCGAGCCGCTATTGGCTGGTAAAGGTATATTCAGTCACATTCAGGAGATGCTTTCTAGAAGACAGATCTAAAACAGTATGACAACGTCCTCATGACACCTGAATTAATATTCATCATCATCATTATATCAGCCGAGACGTCCACAACCGGACATAGGCCCTCCCCCAAAGAGTGTCACAATGACCGGAAGTGACCTGTTGAGCACGCGTATAAGATTTTATTTAAAAAAAAATCTCAAAAACCGAATCGATATAAAGAATCTATATAATTATCGTACCTGCTCACAAAATTTCACGAGAATCGGTTGAGAAATGCGATGGCGAATTGGCTCAAGCTGAAACATAGAACTTCGTTTGCTTCGCTCGCTCGTTCAACTAACTTCAATAGCTCACCGACCCAAAGCGAGTCTTGGTTTTCGACACGAATTGTAATAGTAGTTAGTAGGGACTTGCATAAGGAAAGAGCAAAAAGTGCAAAGGCCAACTACTTGGCACAACTAAACCGATATAACGCCATCAAAAATAAATAAATAAAATAATTCGCTTTTCGAAATTTTTGGAGAGTTAAAGGCTATATTTTATCCCACGCGTTTGCCTGGGTCATTTGCAATACGCGACCGAAACGGATAGCTAGTAGTATAGATACAAAGGATTTTATTTTGAGACCATGCTGAAATCACATCGTCTAGACGCATGTCGGGCGGAAACGGGCTGGCGGCGCATTCTTTGCATTGTGTAAAGGAAGTGACACACCATTGCTGGAGTCAAAACCAGCACCGAACACGTTTGACTATTATTATAATACTATTGGCTCTGTGAGCAGTAGAACTCGCAAGCCTCGAACTTCGAATAAGTGATTCGACAAAAAAAAAACGGACCTGCTAACAAAATTTCACGAGAACCGGTTGAGAAATGCGACCTGTAGAGGAAGGAAAACAGCGGGACAGACACCGGACGGACAGACAAACGATTTTCGGCCCAAGCTGAAGCACAGAACTATGTTCGCTGCGCCCGCGCGTTCGATGAAAGATGAACTTTAGTAATTCACGATGGGGTTATCTCTAGCCGTCCGTCTGTCCGCCCGTCTTCGGCTAAGCTCAGTAACCATTACTACTAAGAAACTTTAATTCGGCATGGTTATATAAATCAATCACGCTGACAAAACAAAAGAATAAAACGATTTTTCAATTAGTGATTCGTTTGCGAGATATTGGGCTTTAAAGTCAAAAAATTTGTTCGAGTCATGCGTCCGTCCCCTTGCCCCCCTGCCGACTAAATGACTTCAACTGGGAATGTGAAAAAAATCGTGGTAGTAGTAAATATGATGAATTTATAAGGAAAACTATCACGGCTAAGTAACTAGGCATAACTTAGTTACCGAGTAATAGTCGAACTTAAAATGTACTTAGAAATGCCAACTTTCGTACAAATTCGGCCGACGCAACCATTTAGTTGGTGCTCGCGTGTCGATGTAACTAAGAAAGACAGGCAACTACGGAACCCTACACTGCGCGTGGCCCGACACGCACTTGGCCGATTTTTTCTCATTGGATATTTTTTTAACCCAACCCACAAAGATCCATAGTTTGAGGGTTCTGATCGCTCAACTTAAACTGGCATCCCTATACGATTTTTAGTTTTAATTTGAATAATGTACTTAAATAATAAATCGACTTATTGAATATATAGATTTTCATAAGAGATGCATATAATTACGACATCATACATAGTGACACGAAGAGCACCATTTGTAATTTAAATTGCATCTCATCCGTAACGTAACCTACTGAAATATTCCGTCTACCCTGACTCCCTGCCTGGTATACCAGCCTCAGAATAGCAGGCAGAGTTGCCATTACAGAATTTTGGGTGTTTCCGCCAAAAACGTTAACTAAAGAGGTGAATTCCTGGTACCTCGGTTATTGAAAGTGATGTGTGTAGCAGAAGCCGGGCGTGATAATTTTCGATGGGTAACCTGGAACAAAAAAGCCATGAAATAGTTAGTAGAGTATATTATAGGCTTGCCTACAAAGTAATTTAAGGGAAGCCGGTGGGAATCAGCTTGTATGGGCGCTCCGCCACTGATGTATACCTAGTATAGATTGTTTTACTTAAAATGACAAATATGCACTCAACGTGGAATTTTACAACTCCTTGTTGTTCCTAAATAAGAAAGGAAATATAACAAAGTGACATCATAAAACTGCCCGAAGTGTGGCACGTGTAGGTACTGTTGCTACTCTGTTCTATCGATTATGCGATTGTTTCTGAACCCTATTTGAAAACAATAATTAAACAAAAGATGTCGGTAATGGTTGATGTTAAGTATTTTTCCTCGTTTTAAGTAAAACAAACTATAGAAATAAGCAGCACTATTGGCCACCATGCCTGCATAGCATAGTGTTGGGAATATATGAGCTGGTAAGGTTTATATTTCCAGTAACTAGTCGTAGACGAGGTTTTGTCTTAGGGCGGAATGGGCCTACGTATATATTAGAACCCAGGAATGGCAGAATATAACATAATTATATCTATCCTCATGGTCCATACCTACTTTAAACTGGTGAAATCGGATCGGTAATTCCGGAGATACTTTCTCTACACACTATTAGTATAGAAGCATGTTGAATAATTAACTAAAATCATGACTCCTTTTTTGGTACTGAAGAAACCAAAGTAAAATGAATTATTTTTTTACCCTTCGTCCTAATTATTCTAAAAGTAATTAAAAATGCGGCAATGAATGATATACAATTTCAAATAAAATAACAGTCAGGAGTAGGTTAGACTAGAAATCCATTATCCAACGTTAACTTACTCCAATTTTATTTTACATTCTTAAAAAAATATTTTAATTGAAACAAGTCAACGTCTGTTACAAGTAAAATAATGTTGTTGAAGCGGGCACAAAAATACTGGTGCAAAATTCAATATCAGTTCGAATATTGACAATATAAAAAATACAATACCGCGCCGGTTCGTATTAATTTTTTTCTTTAATAAAACTGTCGTGTTTGGCAAACGGTAAAAATGGCTATTAATAAACACGCGTGGCCAAAAGTGGCGGATTCGAACGCTTTGTGTCACACGTTTCGTCGGGTGCAAGATCAACGAATTCCCTGTTACACACAGAAACACACTCCCGAAGAGTTCGAAACATGTCATCTGTCGTGACCGTGGATTTATTAGTAGTATTTTAGACATGTCTCACGAAAGTTTAAATTCGATCCCTTCCTTTTATGAAAATGGATGCCATGGATGGTGACATTCTTGCTATTTAAGTACAATAAGTAATCAAAATCATAATATTATTATAATTTTTTGTGCATCTTCCAAGATACGAAAAAAAATGTTTTTTTCGTCGCCCATAGTGAAATGAGCTCCCAAAAGGCTGATGAACTGGTAAAGGTCGCGGAAGTCCGCTGCATGCCGGTGGCGCAGGACCGATCACTTTGGCACTCTTTGGGCACTTTAAGTCCCGCAGTGAACGTGTTTCGGCTGATATGATGATGAGTTAAATAAAGTCATTGGTGGGATTCATATTTTCTGTGCCTCTGCTGAACGTACTTAGTGTGGATGTGTTTACATTTTCGTATTTGAATATCTTAGCTGGATATTACTCGTAACAGGGCAGCCAGGCTGGACTTTTTTCCATTGGAGATCTAAGAATCACCTTATTAGGAATCGATACTGTGATTAGTCATATATTTATTCGCGTTTTGGCAAAATGGAATTGAATAGAGAATCAAACAGTATTTTCATCGTCCATAACTTGCGCCACTTCGCAACATTTAAACAAAATTCTCTCTTCCTACGGATAAATTCATTCGCGCACTAATTGGCAGGACAGATAAATTATTACCGTTTTAATTGTTTATCCCAAGTTGCGATCGGAGTTAACTTTGTTCATTTGTCTTTCGTTAACTTGATAAACCATGGGGGCCATGGTGGTTTAGAATTCTTGAGAATTGCCAGGAATTATTAAGCAAGATACGAGATGCCACTGTTTTTGCATTTTACTTGTATTTCAATATCAGAAAATTGTAGGTAAGGTTTTTTAAGTAGAATGTAATCGTAGTATTTATTCAAATCGTCAAGGATCAAATACTAACTATATTTATTGAAACTTTCACGATTCTAAACCATAAATAAATACCGTTCTTTTCTATTGAGTTGTCCCGTGACTATGGAAGTTGCGACACATCCGAAACGCCGGGAGACCTAAGAGAGGTGTAAATAAAGACAACAAATACCCCCTGTAAAATATTTGTTCAATGTTCTTGCAATCTCAACCAAGCGTTAGCATTTATATGATAAATTTTGAAGTAAATAATATGGGGGGAAGGACATATAATGTGTAAAATAAAAATATATTTCGTTGCATAAAAATGAAAATGGAATCTTATTGCACAATGTACCATACAAGATAAGGTAACCATGAAAGTCAATTGTTTAAATGAATGTTTTATGTTTGTCATTTCCGTTACATTCCATTGCCTCTTTTGTTTTCACTTGAACGTTTTTTCAACCAACGAAACCGCGTATCCATCTTCAGACCATTCTCTGCCTCACAAACGAGATATACATTTATACATACGCAAAAACTCCAAAAACCCTGCAACCTTATCGAGTTTCGGCTCGATTAGAGAGAAAAAGCTTCAGCCAGTCGTATTGAACGAAGTCATTTCCATACTATTAAGCCGTTACGTCCCTGCTCCGTGGGTTGGAAGTGTTATAGGTTCATTCCATATGGAACGGGACATGGGAAGTTTGTTCTATTTAGCTATACAAGTGTTTTGGCAGGAATTACATGGTAGTCTGAAGTGATGTTTGGCTTGGTTTGCGCTCTTTTATACGTTTTGCTTGTGTTCGGATATTCATGTTTTTTTTTTCAATTTATATTCAAATGACGTTTCCAGTTAGCTTCAGAAAAAAAACATCGTGAGAAAACCTGATACATGCGAATTTCATAGGTGTTTGCAAAGTACCCAACCGGCACTGGGCCAGAGTGCCCCACGCTGGCCATCCCATCTAATCTATGAGAGGAGGTCTTCTTTATATATTGTCGTCTAATGCGAGAAGTTGTTTGCTGCGAATTTTGAGTTTCTTCATTATTTGCTAGGAACAAGGCACTTTTTCAAGTGAATTTAAATAATTATCCTTCAAAATAATATGTTTTCAACGCTTAGTAGTTTAGTGATACTGTTAAACTGTGTATCGTTAAAACCCCACTTCGGTCTAGCATTAGCAAAAAAATATATCCATTAAGTCAACTAACAAAAGTACACACCGATGACAAATTGGATTAAAATCTATACAAAATACTACTGCCAATGGACGTACGCATTTCTCCGCTCGAAAACACAAAACCAACAGAAAGTTCGCGTTTTTCCAGCTACATGACGATGCACTCGCCTAAACCCGATTATAATAGGTACTATGTATATCGGGTCACTCCAATAAATGACTATAACATTGTAAAATGACCTTTATGACAAAACTGTAGAGTTGACTGCCACAGTCACACATGGGACTCGCGGTGAATTTTAGTTGAAAAGGCAATACGAAAAAGTGATATTTTTTTATTTTATTGTTTTCACGGCTGTCCCCAGAGGGTAGGTGAAACATGAGTGGCCAGTTAATCCCTAGAAATCAACTGCCAGAGGTTGACACGGGCTGGCTACGTACGCAGCTTTTTAGAAGGAAATGTTTCTTTTCAAACAATATTAAGTTGCCAGTTTATTAGGGCGGAAAATTGTAGCTTGAAACGGGGAACAAAAAAGGTCGTAGATATTTTTTATTCAGCGTTGAATTTTTCACAATTTTTATTTTATTTATCGTATGGCAAATCAGTGTATTTAGAAGCGTGAGATCTTCGAAAAGACAGTTCGGTTGCCAGTTGCCAGCAAACAGTTCTCCGTTTCAGCTTAAGAAAAACACATATTTAGTACTTATGTCCAGCTGTTCTCCTCTACAGGTCGCATTTCTCAACCAATTCTCGTGAAATTTTGCGAACAGGTGCAATAATTATTTCATTATTTAGATTTTCTATGTTGATCCAAATCTTCGAAAAAGCTTTTTTTTCCATAACTTCTACAGTTCACAGAGCCGCTCGTAATATTAATGACACTTTTATTCAATTTTATGGTTGGTTGTCTAAACAACGAACTATCTACCATTTTAAAACTACATTGGCCATAATTCCTTTGTCCGTAACGGTGATAAATGAAATTCCGACGGCGACTGACGTTTGCGCAATAAGCGAAATGACATTACTGGCAAGCGAGCGGAAAACACTGTAGACAAGTTCGTGGAGCTTTAATCAATCAAAATTATGAATAAATTGGGTGTTGGATGGCGGGGCCAATCGACTTTTAAAGAGACATAATTAAAGAGGAAGATACGACATTTCTATCGTGTATAATCTTCCTTTTTTATAACCCAAAATGGAAATATAACTCCTGAGAACCAAGGTAATTCTTTAAAGGTTTAGATGTTTTTGCATTTTAAAACGAATAAGTTATGTTAGTGATTAATTAATCAACACCATTTACTAATTCACTCAGGACATTTGTACTCTGATCTTGTCTGTTCTGCTACAATAAATGAATTCATTACAAACTTATACTATAAAGGATAATGGGACCAGTCAACTTTTAACAGGAAAAAACGTTATATTTGTTAGAAACAACTGCTCTAAACCAGGTATTCAATTAAACCAGGTATTCAATTATGGACAGAAAACAAATATTACATGGAAAAGGGCCCGGGACAGGACTCGAACCTTTATCTTCTTACGTACGGTCGTTTAAAATTTGACTCTGTTAACTTCCACGTTAAATTAACACGAATTAAAAATAATTCATTATTTTTCTTAAGAGGTGCAGGTATTCAATTGTATATAACGATGATTTACACCAGCATTTCCCGACGCCAACGAGAGATTATATAAGTTTAACAAGTCTATCGTGTATTCGTACTTAGCTATAGCTTAAAGTCTAAAATAAGTAAATACATTATGTCTGACTAATGTAAATATAATATAATCCTGTACGGTACGGTGGATATGAAAATCCATGCGCTGCACTGTGACCTAATTTCCTGTGTCATCGAGATTGCATCTTGATAACAACATTCCATGGAGTGACATAACATTCCATACAATAGAATCTATTAGATAGATAGTACAGATGTACCTATAGATATAAGCCCGAGAATTGAGCCACCGGCTGCTAACGAACTAATTGACGATACCCAGGTGACGATTTAATCTCTGCAGGGAATCAACATTGAAATTCTAGGGACTGTTGGAAGTTTTTACTATAAATTTGACTTTTCTGTTAAATAAACAAAAAGAAAATAATCAATAATGCGTGTTTTAGTGTTTTTTCTTTTCGTCTAAAAACAAGTCTATTTTGAAATCGATCGAAGCCGTCGCTTTATTGTGTAGATAGTGAATAAAGCTTTTTTATTGGCAATATTAAGGAAAAAGTACAAGAAAATACAAAGAAGAAGAAAAAAATCATAAGCCACACTTATTAACATGCGAAACCGATGTCTGCGAAATAATAAAACTGTATCTTTTTAGGTTATAATCCGTACATACTACTAGAGTATTTTAGACAAGTCTCACGAAAGTTTAAATCCGATTATAATCATAACTTTTAAGGATACGGATGAATATATTATGGATTAGCTATCTACTAAGCTGGTCAGGAGATAATATTAATATAGTAATTTTCTAAGAAACTTGGGAACGATGTGATACTGGCTGATAGGAAAGAATAACAACAAAAAAATGATCCCGCTAAACACGAAAATAAACAAGACCATCAACCTGCTGTTGTATCAATTAATGGAAAACTAAAGTAAAGTGTTACAAAATTGAACCGTTATATAAACAAAACGCTAATACTGCGACTACTTTTGTTTATATACGTTACGATAATAAAAAAAGAAACATGAAAGTATATTCAAAAGCTAACATTATTTGATGTCGAAAATCGTTGCATTCCTTGTTTGTCAGTGTATCTCAAAAGCAAATAATGTATTTACATGTACGAGCGTGTATTAACACAAACGCGAGGCTTATCGTTCTATCTCTACAGTTCGGTAGAGGCAGCACAGAAAGGTGAGACTATACACTTATATCACTAAATATATTGTCATCATCATAATATTGAAGAGCTCTTGTCAGTAAAGTAATCGCCATTCTGTTCAATCTCTGCCAATATCATATTTCATATCTCATTTATTGCATTTTAAATCATGTGGTTACATAAGGTCTTACAAAAGGCTTTTTGCAGCTAATGACCCCTGTTAGGGTGAATAGCAATAAACATTGTCATTGAAACTTATCAATTATTATTTACTATATTGCATGCAATAAGTCTATGTAACGTCAAAATAAGGAAATTAAATTGTATTAAGTATCTCTTTATCAAACAACTTTTAGCCAAATGTATCATTTGACAAATGTTTCATTTGACCTTATGCATTTTTCGTCAAAACAGTGGTATTTTCGGGTATTCTTTCAATATCATCAAATATAAGTCATTAGGTTAGGTTAGGTTTGTTTTATAATAATTCTATAAAGCTTTCTATTTAAGAAAAAAATGCATTAGGTCAAATGAAACATTTGGCCAAAAGTTGTTTGGTCTAACATTAGTGAACCATTATTGACATCTTATAAGTTTTTACGTCCCTATTTGCTCGATTGACAGTTACAATAATAAAAAAAACATCCCCCTCCTGAATCTTACCTTACGCATTCCAATCTTACGGTCACGTTACCTGTGGCAAGTTTAACAATTTTTCCCCATCGCAATAAGTGCACAGCGCCGCTAAAGAAGTTTTCACTTCAACAATTTCATTCAGATATAATAATTAATGATTCATGTATGTTAATAAAATTCTTGAATAATTCGTTGTTAACAAAGTATAAAATAAAATGAATGATATGTTACTCAATATTGGGAGATATTCATGTCATTGTTTCCTATTTGCCTTCCACATCGCTGTATAATATGGCGTTCGTCATCGTCATCACCATATCAGCCGAAAGACGTCTACTGCTGGACGTAGGCCTCTCCCGAAGCCAGTGACCGGTCCTGCGCCACCCGAATCCAGCGGACTCCAGCGACCTTTATCAGATCATCAGTCCACATCGTGGGGGCCTACCCACGCTGCGCCTGCCGGTAGGTGGTCGCTACTCGAGAACCTTAATTGCCGGTTAATTTGGCCTTAGTCCAAAATTCTACCGGAATCCGCTTCCCTAGCTTCTGCCAATAGTTGCTGCTCTGTATCAGGCGAATGCCTATTTGATGGAGGCATCTACTCACCATATTACAGTCTCGTCATCAGGCTAAGCTTTCATTACGCTGTGCCGTTGTTACATTGGCCCTATTCAGATTAAAAAAGTCCTTTCTTGAGTTATGACTTGTCTCATCACACCATACTTAATATAATTTATCAGAACCTAAACTGTTAAGTATTGTACTTACCATGCATGTGAAGTGGTGGGGGAAGCTCGGTTAATAAGTTAATTACTGAACAATAATTGTAGAAATACATAGGTGTTTATACTAGATAAGAATACGTCAGTTGACCTTTGATCTAGGTGGCATGCTATAGGATTACAATAATAGATTAAATTGGAATAAATTACAAATAGATAGTTGATTATATCGAGTAATTAATATTGTGATCTGATATTCAATGTATACGCATTCTCATACTCATACTCATTTGTTAATAATATATAAAATTTAACATGTGTTGCTAAATTCAATAAGTATTTACTTTATTAATATCTCGTAATGTCATGTACCTACGTCATGCCCACACTATACATGCACGAGAAAGACGCCTATTTTTTGTTGCTAATTTTAATCAAACTAGCAAATCGCCATAGTTAAACTGTGCAAATCTGCATTTACGAATATATTAATACGTACGAATTCTGCAGGTCGATCACGTCACACTGTACGTGCGGTAGATCTAAATGCCAGTTTTTCTATTGGGAAATGACAGTAAAATGAAGAACTTAATCTGATTTGATCCGAGTTGTCTTAACGTGCGTTCGAAAAGTTACGTGATCACCCCTCTGAATTGGTACAGTCAGCATCACAAAAATGTATACACTTTTGGTGGATCCAGGACCTTAATATCTCTGGGCGATAAGATACCTACACTACCAATGCGATTAATTCCCAATAGTCTTACATTATATACGGCTATTTCTCAAATCAAAGCTATCTAACCGTACAAAATGGATTCTATGTTGCTGACAGTACAATGACGGAAGCTTATTTGTTCCGGAGCTTTAAATAAGCTTTTATTACCTGCCAATCGAGCGTCCCTCACAAATTGTTCTACTCTTTATCCCTGAAAGTTCTGTGCGCTTTGCGGAAAATATGAAAATGCTGAAGGTATTTAGTCGAGGTGTTTGTTTACTGACGTAAGCTTTTCTCGCAGTGTTATTATAAAGTTGTTCTTATATTTTTAACTAGCTCGATCTAATTGAGTTACTTAAATCATTAATAAGTACAGGTTGTCATCGGAGATGAGCTCAGAAATGACGACACATGATAAGTGATAAAAATACAATTTAGTCAATTTTTTTCTAAATTTAAGGTTTAGCTTTAGTTTAATATTAGTTTTAGTATGTATTTACACTAGTAGTATCTATGTTTTTTTATCAATAAATATACAATCTACTACATAGAGTAGTTGTATATGTATGTTTACACATATGTATTTATTAAAGTCTGTATCTATTGGCAAAGTTAAATTTAGATGTGTTATTACTCTCTCTTAGCTGTATTCCTCCATTTAGTTACCCTATACACACATTTTGGCATGCCCCGTTCAGCGTATATCTAAAGTAATGGGCTGACCATGGTCTAAGTCATCTAAGATTTCGGTTATTATTGTCTTACTACAATTTTGAGAAGAAAGAAAGAATATACTTGCCCTATTCTTTGCAACCACTATTGCGTCGAAACGGCCATCATTGCGAAGTCGGAAAGTGTTTTCTGATTACGTTTCCGATTTCAGGCAGTAAGAATATTTTTATATTCTATTAGTGCTTATTGGTTAGATTTTTGTTAAACGGCGTAACTTTTCGAACGAGTAACTTTTAGTACAACCAACTGCCATTTTCCTTTACAAAAAGTGACGTTTAGATCTTCCAGCAGCAGGTCGATCACGTAACGCATTGTACGTACGTTGCGTTAGGTAGATCTAAACGTAATTTTTTATATAAAAAAATTACAGTTGGACTGTCCTAACGCGCTTTGAAAGCGTTACGTGATTAGTTGATTACCCATATATTATGCAATAAAGCAAGGTAACCGATATAGCCCTCCGAATCGCTTAACTTAAGTGGCAGTTGGCGGGGCACATAGCACGTAGAACCGATGGCTGTTGGGGCGGAAGGGTTCTCGAGTGGCGACCACGAACCGGAAGGCGCGGCGTGGGTAGGCCCCCCGCAAGGTGGACTGATGACCTGGTAAAGGTTGCTGGAGTCCGCTGGATGCGGGTGGCGCAGGACCGGTCACTTTGGCACTCTTTGGGGGAGGTCTATGTCCAGCAGTGGACGTCTTTCGGCTGATATGATGATGCAATAAAGAGTATTCTTGGTAATTTACAATTTATCGTGACAATTTGTTGTTTCCTACCCATATAGTGACACCTTATTAATGATCATGCATGCAACTAAGCCTTAAATCTCTAGTCACTAATGCTGTGGTATATCAGGCCCATTTCGCTATCAGTAACGTGCATATAGGGCTGTTTAAGCCTCTGGTCTGTACATTACTGTAGCTCTGGGGACCTCGGAGGGCTGTTAGCGAACTGGTCGTGGATTAACGACTTGCTTATTTAAGGAGGTACGTAGAGTAATGGACGCGGCGGGATCTTTTGTAAGTAGGTAAAATTATTTGTGAATTATGTAAGTAATAGTAATTTATGTGGTCGTTCCCACATGTTGCCTGGTATAGTAAGGATTATTTTTCTAGACCGCTTCAAGTCGGTCCAACAAAGCAATTATTTAGCCACAATAGCCACGTGTCACAAACGCTTCGAAGTTAAGCCATGTTTAATACTTTACTCGAATAGAACCTATTGTTGAAATACCAATTTGTCAGTATTTTTCACTTCGACCTGACCGGAGGACCTCATTTCCTTAGACATAAAGGCGCCTTTTGGTTGAAAGTGTTGATGTACTTTTTTATTTTATAATATCATTTTTATTAGAGGTTACACTAACAATAAAACAAAAATCGCTTTGTTTACCAGAAAGATAAGTGAATTAGGTCTAGAAAAAGAATCCGCACTATAACAAATATCTTTTTTAGGGTTCCGTACCTCAAAGGGAAAAAAACGCAACCCTTGTATGATCACTGTTGTCCGTCTATCTGTCTGTCAGCACCCTTTATCTCGGGAACGCGTGGAGCTATCGAATTGAAATTAAAACCATATACTCAGGTCTGCAGTCCCTTGAAGTTGTTAAAAAAACAAACTTCGAAGTTAACGTAAAAAAAGATACGACCGTTTATGCCGCAAAACACGTATATTTCGACACTTTAAAGGAAATCAAAATTCATAGGGTACCTTCCGTCGATCTAGACAAATGACATTTGGCAAGTACCTAAGTACCTGCAGGGAAAACTCTGAAAACTACGCATTTGGAATTTGTTACGGAACCCAACTCGCACTTGTCTGGTTTTTCATTGAAGATTCTATTAAAGTGTTCGTGATAACTACCTTCAGCGGTAACAGCTGAAAATAAATCCATTTATGCATAATCTTGTCCCCAGGCATGCGTAATGTTCACTCGCGACACATGATAAGTTGGCAACACGCATGCTTCATAGTGAACACTCATACGCCTAGTTTATGCATCAACATCGGTCTCAATATTAACATCGCACTCTTACAATTTGGGTATGCATGCGTGGAAGCGGGAGCATCATTAAAAAATATATATATTAGGGCATAATCAAATTGAACTAGTCCCAAGGTAAGCTCAGTAAGGCTTGTGTTATGGGTAGGTAATAGACGACATGAATAGATATAATTACTTAAATACAAAGAAAACATCCAAGACTGAAGAGAGAAGAAACAATTATTCGTGCTCATAATACAAATAATTTGCCCTTATCAGGATTCAATCCCAGGAGTCCCAGGACCTTCAGCTTCGTAGCCAGAGTCACTATCCACTGAGCTAACCGGTCGTCAAATCATTGTATAGCTAAAATGTAATACAATTTTGCTGTATGATATTGAGTTCGAACAGATACAATTTTCTATCGCAACATTTGACATCTACAAAACTTTTAACAAAGTTAAACCAATGCAGTAATTTCATGTAAATACATTGAAAACCTCTGTCGTGGCACAACATATTTACATTTTCAGTGCACTCGTTCAGGCAACTTTGGACGGGATGTTTTTCAGCAACTTTGGCCTGGTCCGGGCAAGTTTACTTGTTTTTAAAAGAACACAATCCTGGGAGAGACTACTTGCTCAACTTTGCGAACTTTAAAGTGTTATTTGTTAACTTTTTAAAAGAAGTACCCTACATACGAAATAAAATTTTGTATCGGCGTAAAGAAACAGCGTAACTGCCTATGGGACAACTTTTCAAGTGAGCTTTATTGTGTGAGATAAACGGACTTCTGTGCGACAAGTGAGCAAACGAGAGCGTACCATCCACTACTACATCAGTAAGGTATCCTGAGGTTTGACCTCAGACCATCAACCACAAAGTAAAACAATCTCTTATGACAGGAGATACGATCTGCAAAACTATTAACATTTCTAAAGACAGAAAACATTTCTAAAGAAGTGTCAGGATTTTTTCGCGGTATTCTTTGAAAAACAATAAATGGTAATAATCTAATAGATTCTCTATACTTATTTCAATCGACACAATTTAAAAGGCAGCCGTCGTACGTGTCTCATATTAATACCTACTGCAAATGCCACAATAAGTAAATGGCAATATTTCGTTTTACAGAATCAGAATCAGAATCAGAATATTTATTTTGTTAAACATAGGTTACAGTGAAAGATGTTACATGAACAGATATAATTATTAGAGCACTATGTTTTACCCGCAATGCAGGTGTACATAAATCATTGCATGCAGCTATGCAATAAGCAAGTCATTCACTTATGTAACTAAAATAAAGTATCAATACAATAATAATCAAAAAATTAGCTACATAGTAATACTATCAATACATCGTTTTGCCATCATTATCATTACAAAAGTCATTTATTGAATAATAGCATTTGTCGATAAGGAATGATGTCAACTGTTTTTTGAAGTTACGTATAGGTATTTATGTCAATGCACGGAGTACTTTATAGGTGGTCCATTTTCCACACACGAGCGTCTAACAATAACAGCATTGCTTACAAACGTTTGACATATAGCTACAGTTTACCATCACAAATCAATGCGTCAAGAATATTACGATTCTAAATCAAAAATGAGTCAGGATTCAGGACCAGCCATTTGTCAAAAATGTCCACACGTTTATACTTGAGATTATTTGAATTGGCCGAATTGCATCAAAGTAGATCATTCATAAAGCAGCTCTACTGTTCTAGATAGAAGATTTAAATTCCAATGACAGTATTATAAAAAGTCTCAGGCCTCATTAAATAATTTTAAGTAATTTCAACCATATTCACAGGCGGTGTGTTTTCGTCACACGAGCATTTAACACCGTTGCTCGCAAACGTCGACATATAATTTGTAAACTCGCGCTCAGCAGTTTACCATCAAAAGTCAAAGCGTCAATTCGATTCTAAATCCAAAATGAGTCAGGATCAGCCATTTGTCAAAAACGTCCACACGTTTACTAACAACTAGTCTGTTTACAAAAAGCGGGCGATAAATCCAGACTGCTTACCGAGTGCACCGAGAATTAACGTCGTCGTAAATTATGGGAAAACTTGCCTGGCGTCGATAAACGGGGTGATAAAAGAATGGGAGGGCACAAGGTAGACTATGCTAGTGCAGCAAAAAACGAGGCTAGTAATATAGAAGATTGTACAACAAGTACATAAATAATTTTCCAATCGGAGGATTTTTTTCATTATTTTTAGTAAACGGAACTCGCGTTTACTCATACTCATATAATCACCATATCATATAATTTACTTATTTATCTTTCTGAGGTTTCCCGACGTCACGGATGTGTCAGTGTCACAACATCCATGGGTGAGTTAAACTTTTAAATCATCCTCATCATCATCATATCAGCCGAAAGACGTCCACTGCTGGACATAGGCCTCCCCCAAAGAGTGCCAAAGTGACCGGTCCTGCGCCACTCCAGCAACCTTTACCAGGTCATCAGTCCACCTTGTGGGGCCTACCCACGCCGCGCCTTCCGGTACGCGGCTGCCACTCGAGAACCTTTCCGCCCCACCGGCCATCGGTTCTACGTGCATTGGGCGGGGCACATATGCCCCGCCCAATGCCACTTGAGTTTAGCGATTCGGAAGGCTATATCGGTTACCTTGGTTCTGCTGCGGATAGCCTCATTTCTGATGCGATCACGCAGAGAAACTCCCATAGCCCTTTGGGTGACTTTGAGCCTTCTTATGAGGCCCTTAGTAAGCGACCGCGAACTTTGAAATACATAAAACTATATTAAAACTGCATACAGTCAAGGATAAAAAAAAAAATTTTTTTCGATTTCGAGTAAATTAAATAGGAACGTACGTATATTAATCAAGGTTATGTTTTATCATATTTAAATTCGCGGGGCTCGACCTTGCGTGGTGCTGTAAGGCTACACTACTTTAAGCACTAAACCATAAAATAACATTTTAGGCAGCCTACATACAACATAACGACGAAATACGAGCGCTAGAAGTAAAGATTTTTTTTTGCTTGTTTTGAAAGACATTTTTTCTCCCAAGATTTGTAGCTTTAATTACGTGTCTCCGTTCCTTTGCAATCTCAGTTTGGAAGCATTTCCAGGTTCTATTACTTACCTTGAATAAAATCATATAACTGCCATGCAGTGTAAAAAGACAGGTAACAACAATGTTCTTCCTATTTATAGCTTCATCGATACCCAATTACGTGCCTTGAAGACAAATATTCAACCGAAAACCACGCTGTTAATTAAAACACTGTCACCTATTACTAGACCCTGGATTGTTGTGGCACTGACGTCACAATAGGGTGATTTGGGGAGTAAATGGAACAGTATTAATTAATACGGATTTATTAAGATAAGATAATATAAAAAATATCATAAAGTGTTAATGAATACGAAATAATTTGTTGTCGATTACTTTTAAAAAGTCAAATTTAGCAAGATATTTATTTAGAGACATTATTTTATTTCAATTCAACAAATAAAACATACGCCTTATCAGACAGTGTCTTGACACATTAATACATCAAAGTGACGTGCAGTTGCCAATAAAGCAAACAGTTTATATCTAAGGTCAAACTTTATATAGGTTTGCATAGGTTGCATACATCTAATATATGTATGTTCCATTTCCCGAATGGAACAGTGGAACGAAATAATTATTTGACCGCTCAGTTTTTCGAAAACTAGTAAACGTAGAAATTTTAGTCTTGCAGTTATATACCAAAAATGTAATATCGATCGATAAACTGGGAATTTTTTATTGTGACTTTATTAAATTTTATTCGATTACGTACCGTAAATGAAATTATGTTTTTCTCTGGTGAAATGAATATATATTTTTATCTTATCTTATAATTTATGTATCATTTTGTTCTACCATTCCATTTAGTCCCCAAATCACCCTATTGTGACGTCAGTGCCACAATAATCCGGGGTCTACCTATTACATTGTGGTCCACCACGGCCATTCGTAAAAGACACTTTAACTCTATACATTGACGTACAACGCAGGTGCCCACACATTTTGGTCGGAATATATGGCCTAGAGATTCTTTCAGAAATTAAAATTTATAGACCAATTATGAGTACCTTCATGGATAAGGGTAATAAAGCTTTGATCTAATTTGGTTATGTTCTCGGGTCACGGTAACACTATTAATAATGTAACTAGTAATCTATACTTCTGTAATCATTTACAAATTGGAAAGTTCCGTGAGGTGGTATGTTTGTAATCGCTGCAACTAATAATCCGATTTCAAAAAATCGTGATATGAATGGAACTTTGGAAAGTGGGATGGATTACACACGGATGCCTCGTGGGCAGGTTAGTAGAGAAATAGAATAGAATAGAATAGAAAAAATATTTATTGAAATCACTCATTACAGAACTAAAAAAAAGTTGTGCCGAATCTACACTAATATTATAAAGAGGAAAGATTTTATTGTTTGTTTATTTGTATTGAATAGGCTCCGAAACTACTGGACCGATTTGAAAAAATCTTTTACCATTAGAAGCCAATATTAACCCTGATGAACATAGGCTACTTTTTACCGCGGGATAATGCTTCATTCCTACGCACTAACCGTGCGAGGCCGGGCCGGGCAGCTAGTATATTATAAACATGAAACAAAAAAAAGCATATCCCGTGGAAATGATGGAGCGAGCTTGGGAGTAGGCATAAAGGAGAGGGCAAATGCACAAAAGATCCCACTGGGTCAAAGTGCATCTGAAAGGGCCCTCACCTAGATAAGATAAGATAAGATGAGCATATCCTACGGTCGTACGTTGAAATTAATAAAATTGTTTTAGTAAGTTTTTCTCCCATTTTTCACCACTCTTTTTCTTCCTGTGGGTATCGTAAGTTAATTATGTTTTTCAATGACTATAACTTATCAATTGTTTGTTAAAAATGCAATAAATTGTTTCTATCGAAATGGGATTATATTTTAAATTTCACAAGCTCTGTATCCTTCGTTTAGGAATACAGGCCTGTCGTTATATATGTATGAACCACAAATAAAAATAATGTTAAAGGGTCAATGACTTCTAGCCAATTAAAATGCCAAATGAGCCCTTCAAAAAAGTGACTAATTCACTATCCATCACTTAATTAAGCGTTTCAAAGCAGACACTTTCATTAACTGAGTTCGAGATTAATCTTCTGTCCCCGTTTTACATTCTGGCTCTTGCGCCTTTTAATAAAGATGTCGTCCTGTTACACCATTTTGTTCGAAAAGTTTTAATATTATTGAAATTAAAGGCGGAGTGTACAGGGAAATTCGGTAACGTAATATTGTAAAGAAAAAGAGACAAATTATTTACCGGCTTTCGTCGAATTCAAAAAAGTTTTTTCATTGTACTACAAAAAAATATGTCATTCATTTTTCTATGATGTGGGTACTCTATAAAAATCTCATAATTTTAAAAGCTTAGTTCATACTTCTTTCTTAAATTTTACCTATTTTTTTTATCTGAAACAGTTGACTTACCAAGATTATTAAATCAAATCTATGCGTGACAGACTATAAGTAGCTATCTACCTTTACATAAATATTTCCCGATTTCTGAGTTATTAAGTAACTTAGAACTCGGTTTGATAATTAAAATGTTTAACGTACAATACAATACTTGACAAATACTCTTGTAGTTCAAAAATAGTACAAAACATTGCAAATATGTACAGTTAATATTCATTTTCATTTTATTTAAACATACAAGCAAGGCGCTCACCTCAATTATCACGACTCTTTCAACGATAGCAGGAAACCTACACGTTTTTAGTTAATGTATACCTTTTAAAATATATTTACTCGTGCAACGTTGTAAAAGCAGCCATACTAAACCTTTGGATGCAATCGAGACAGTCTATTTATTATTTAATACTTGTTAATCCCGTCTCCTCCGGGAGTTGACTTTGAGTCCTTGATGTGTCCGTGATCTTTGCAAGGTTGGATAGCCTTTTTAATAATAACACCCATCAGTTAAGCTGGTTTAGGCTGCTATAAGTTTACTTTTATTGTGGATGAAATATTTATAAATATAATAAATATAAATAAATATTTTAGAGTGCCATTTTGTGAAAATGTTGCCGCCCTCTTACTTTACAAGTGCAAAGGATGTTATCTTAGACATCCTATTTAGAACCCGTTACAACCTACGTATACATTTTTAATTTAAGTAATCTGCATTGTATTGTATCGAATTTTATATGATATGTCAACAGTAATTTTATATTTAATAGTAGTTTATGCAACTGATCCACAATGAGAGGCCTTGAAAATCTTGAAATACGAGTGTGGTTGTTAATAGGATCACACGAGTGTTTTAAGGCCTAATTATGTACAGTTGCATACACTACTTTATCTACACACATATCATAAAATAAATACTCTAAGATGGGTTCACAATTCTACTTTCGTAACAGCAAAAACCAACAAAAGAATGTCAACAGCAAAGGCGGCAATTTGATCCTCCGTCAAGACAAATGGTTGTTTTAAATCATAGACAAACGAATGAAGTCCCTATACTCAAGTCACTCGAGATCAAATGTCGTGCATAAACATAAAAAAAACATACTGAAATGACGTTTCGTATCCATAACTGTTTTAATATCTATGGATACTAGAATAGAGACCCACTTGAGTTTTGACAGCTGTTCGAAATTTAAACTCATAACGTTACAAAAATCTATATTGTTATAACACCGTGTCACAGATTTTACCTACTACTACAGATAAGAAAGTTCTCATAGTGAAATCGGTAATAATGCTGGTCATCCTCCTACGGTTTCTGAACGCATTTTAGAGCACTAATGATATGTGCGTAGATAAATAATATAAGACGACTACAAACTAGAGTAATACAATTTTATCAGCATAGTATACTTTAAGTACGTTTTAAAGTGGGACTGAATTTCTAATAAAGCACTAAAGACAATTCAATTATTAAAATAAATTCGTTTCAAAAATCTTCAGTCATTAAGATAATCTGATATCGTTAGCAGTCAGGTGTCTCAAACCTTTTACTAATAAAAGGAATTCAATAAAAACAAATCATATTTGCCACGAGAATATTCTTAAACCATTCCAGGTACCTCATTTACATATTTGCTAGACAGAAAAAGGAAGGAAAATCATGACTAAAAAAGTAATGCACAGTAATTTACATACTTCATGGGTTTGGGAATGCTTCGATTTCCCAGAAGAATAGCTTTATTACAAAGATTTGGGGATATTTCTCCACGGTTGGTTGAATTAATTTTGCCATGTCTTACTGTCTTGAGCTTGAATTAGTTTCTGTCGTTTTGAAGTGGTGAGAGTATTCATGAATATGACGATGGAATAGTTAAACGCATTAATGAATATATTTGTATTTAAGAGTTTTGACATTTGACTGAAAACGTTACATAATGCTAAAAATATATTTAATTACGAACCTGCACTAAAACGATGTGTTATTACGTACTATGATATGTTATTGTTTATTATTCATTATTGCTTATTTAATGCGCTTAAGATCCCAAGCGAATAAACCAACTTTAAGCTGGTTTAATTTTGTTGGATTAATGTTTTGAGAATTTCATACTTCTGACGTTTTAGCTTCTTCTTCTCCTTTCTGTACTACTGTTCTGTATATAATTGAGTTGTGCAATAAAGAGAATTTGTATAATATTGTAAAACGTTTCTGACTGTTTTATTCAGTTTCAAATAAAGTAATCATTGTTTGGCTTCGAAGACCATTAAAATAAAATTCTAATAAATATTACATGGCAATTACCACTTAGATAATGGATATGTTAGACACAGACCAGTAAATAGAGATTGTTCAAGGCATTTTTTTTTCTAAATAAAAATAGTTACTCACATCAAATTTTTGACACAGATAGGGCACAGTAAAATATCATTTCGTTCATATTTGGAGCAGGCCAACTAAGAAAGTTCCTCCACTTTACAGAAGATCGCAGCCATAAAGAACACTTCTACTAGCTCTGTAGGTATACCTACTTGAGATTATTTGAGTTTGCCGAATTACATCAAGTAGTCCATTCAAAAAACAACTCTACCGTCCAACGTAGAAGGTTCCAATTCCAATGACAGTTTTATAGAAAGTCGACATTTCGTGAGTACTTTAAGTTGTAAATGTTCTAAAATTTGTATGTAATACTAACCACTTAATACTGCGGGCAGAGAAAAGAAGATCCTCTCATCAATACGATATATGCATAACTTACTTAATAAACAATATATACTTAAATAAATAAATAAATATTAGGGGGCAATCTTACACAAATCGATCTAGCCCCATAGTAAGCTCCTAAAAGGCTTGTTATGGGTATTATATTTAATAGATATAAATACTTAGATACATAGAGAACATCCAGGACTCAGAAACAAATATCCATGCTCAACACACAAATATTTCTTTACCGGGATTCGAACCCAGGGCATTCGTAGGTCACGACCCACTACCGGGTCGGGTAAACCGGTCGTCAAAACTCATGCCACGGCCAACCGGAAACCTGAATCAGACAATACTTAAAGCACATGGCCGCAAAACCCCCAATATCCGTCGTGACTAACTACAGTTAAGTATTACTTGCATTATCCCTGGCCGAGCCAAATCCGCCGCGGAATGTAAATACCTCTACTAACGGAGGAAGTTTCGCCACTCCAAGGCAATAAACCTTAAAGTTTTGAGACACAATCCCGGCCGGGAAATTTAATATTTTGCCTAGGAATTGTTTGAGTGGACTTTACGATGATAGCGTTTATGGACTGTCGTGCCGTCTTAAAAATGTTGGGTATCAATGGGTCTGATTTTATAACACGAGTATATTTGCAAGTCGTCCTACTGCCACACAGGGGCAGGGTGTACACAAGCCCCCTTTCATGGATATTAATAGGTAGTAGTCCCCACGCGGGCCCAGTGCGGGTTAGGGACTTCACATACACCTTTGAATTTCTTCACAGATGTATGAGTATATTTTAAATTGATCTATTGGATTTTAAAAATGTCTTGATAATTTATTTTGTCACAAGTTCTCCTCCCAATGCTTGGGACTGGCCTAATACGTGATCATTTTAACCCTAATAGATTACAAAAAAATCAGCCAAGTGCGTGTCGGGCCACGCGCAGTGCAGGGTTCCGTAGTTGCCTTTCTTTCTTAGTTACATCGACACGCGCGCGCCAACTAAAAAAATTACATCCCCACCTAAGTGTAGGGGAGGAACCCCAAAACTATAAACTACCATAAACTATTGGTGTGATTGATTTATATACCCATGCTGAATTACAGTTTTCTAGTAGTAATGGTTACTGAGCTAAGCCGAAGACGGATGGACAGACGGACGACCCTTATAGTTGACTACGGAACCCTAAAAAGGGAGAATTTTTTTATTTTTTCCCATTTTGTTTAACTTCGTTTTCTGAGATTAAAATTTTTTTTTTTTGATAATATTCAGAACTAACATGAAGGCACATGGTGCTCTTTTCTATCCTGAAGTAGATAAAAAAGCAATAATTTTCAAAATTACCATTTCTTTTAGTGACGCAGCAGCTTGTTACACAACATGACACTGTGTCACGACGCACTGAGCAACCAAAACGCTTCGCAAACGATTTGTCACCAGCAACGCCCGCGCTCCAAAGCGACTAATTGTTGGATGTATTGCATTTGCTGTTCTAGCTGCTTGTTATGACATTGAAATAGTAAGCACTATTATATAGGTGCGTACCATGTACAATCGACGTTAGATAGAATATGTTAACGATTTTGAACCGTGTTCGCTTGTTATAAGGCAAAAAATATATACTTCTCTTAACGTCGACTGTAGCATGTTGTGTGTTTTCGAGATTACAGCAATGATATCGATGGAAATTGTAAATATATTCTTGGAACGTTTTGATTGCGTTTGGCCCCGTGTGATGTCGGGTTAGAATAGCACCACCCCCTTTCTTCCCGTAGGTGTCGTAAGAGTCAACTAGGGGAACAGGGTTGAAGTGTGTTGTGGGCGATGAGCTAGCAACCTATCACTGCTATATCACATTTTGTCGATCTTTTATACCCACATTTATACTAACAGTGGCACTGGACACACGTTTCATGTGCTCTGCCTACTGTATATGTATGTATGTATGTATGTACGTTTTGATAAGGCCTCTTAATTTATTTATTTTAACAATGATTGTTGAAACTTCTATCAGTTTAATAATCCTTTCGTAACGTACCTAGTGGGATATAAGCACTATAAATATAATCCTAATCATCGGAAAAGAATAAGTCACTATGCACAAAACAAGCTTAGTCTCACTCACGTATTAAATGTCACTGCAGGCGACATGTTTCGAACTCTTCGGGAGTTCTTCTTCAGGATGAGTGTTTTTGCGGCGGTGTCGCTTGAATCACTACCCGCGCGCGCTCCGAACGCCGCACAGCCTTGACGCACGCGCCGACGGGGCGGGGGGAGGGGGGCAGTCTTGCGCTGGAGTTGTTGTGTAAGCATTATTTCAACATGTCTCACGAAAGTTTAAATTCGATTAAACTTATTCTGCGAATATGTAGCAGTTTCGAAAAAACAAAGCGGCCAATTATAGTGTCAGTTGAAGACTAACACATGGTTCACCAAATACAATACGCCCTTGTTCAGTGCAACTTGTGCAGAAATGTACGCTTACTCTGTTGATCCGCGAATTGTTACGTTTGCCTTGTTCGTCGCACATCACACCCGCGTCTCACAACCTAAGCAAGTGAAACACTGTGTGTGTGTGTGTGTGTGTGTAAGCCATTCGTATTCAACGCCCAGAGTCCAGCCTTAATGATTGTTTATGAGCTGTAAGCAGCGTTTGTAATTCAAATTTGTCGGTTCCTCCAGATTCCCGGTATTGCATCTTAAGATAAAAGTGAGTTCATTAAAATTTTATAGCGCAGTGGATTTCCGAGTTTCCTTAGTTGTTTACTTTGGGAAGTCAAAGTGCTTTGTTGCAATTGTTTCGAGTAGTTAAGACAGGAATGGCTTGGATTGCTTTAAGTTCGTGTTTTAAAAGGGTGGAATTTTCACAATATCTTAACTGTTTTACGAGTTCTGGTATTAGTACAATTACTGCCTTCCTTCCTTTACTTTAAGTACTTATTGTTCTTGAACTCACTTAAATCGCGTATTACGCAAATTAGTTGAATAACTAAATATCTTTCGATGTGTCTTACCAAATATTCTTTGATATTTAAATTCAATGGCTCCCCTGACCAGAAAGTGAGCTTTTGAACACACTCATAGTGCAGTAATTGCTACTTTATAGCCATGTGTTAAAACTTTTATTTATCACAACGTATAATTTTTAGGTCTTATTTCTCAGGGCATTTTTTCCAGTAAGTAACCAAATCAAATAACATTTTGGATCCACTTACCAAATCTGCTAAACTTACACGTGTGTTATATATAGTATCTTTACGAAGTAACTATCCATAATATTAGGTTAATGTTGACGTAAACATGAATGTACGGCCTTTAAATAAATAAATATGTTCGGACAGTCTTACACAAATCAACCTAGCCCCAAACTAAGTAAAGCTTTTACTATGGTGCTAGATGACGATATACATATTAGTTAAAGAATCGTAACCATAGAATTGTATGGCTAATTTTCGTGTCACAACGGAACTTTTTAACTACTACCAATTAACTAGGCTAACTACTGGCCAAGAATTTGGTCCTCACCCACTTACATTATGGTCTGTCAAAAAGTATGACCAAAGTATGGGCTATTCCTTTTCATACGTACCTACGACCGCAGTTCTAGCTTCCGTTCTCCTATTCCTGCCCCCCTATTCTGTAACTTGTTTTAAGCTCACCTCAACGCTCACCCATAAATATATTTTGACACCGCGATGCGTAGTAACTAAGCGTAGGTTGAGGTATAGTTTCGTGCGAATAACAGCCCTGTACGTGGCATTGTATAAACATTCATTGACGAAACACTTCGTCTTCAGTTTCATAAGATGTGTCCATCCAGTCGTCGGGAACCTATCGCGGAATGTTTTGCCTTTTACCTGAACTGAAATAGTTTTCAGGTTCCCTTCGAGCGAATGTAGGTTAAAAGCTGGACAAGTATATGTTGCAGTAATAGGTTTGTCAATTGTATACCCCTTTTTAACCCCCGACGCAAAGAGAGGGGTGTTGTAGTTTAACGTGTCTGTGTATCTGTCTGTGGTCTCGTAGCTCCCAAACGGATGGACCGTTTTCAATGCGGTTTTTTTTATTCGAAAGCTGACGTGAGCCCGGGTGTTCTTAGCTATGTTTCATGAAATTCTGTTCAGCCGTTTTTGATATTGGACTTTGAAATGAAAATGTCGGGGGTTTTTCAACTTTTCTAAGTTGTTATCCCATAGTTTTACAATCGCGTCACCCATAGGAAGAAAATGCAGTGCTTATTTAATCCGATTTATTTTTGCTTACTTACTTACTTAAGAACAAAATGAATGTTGGCGATATTTGAAATTAAAAATTAAAGGAGATTATGTCCGGTCAACATTTTATGAAAATATACCTATGCATAAATAGACAATCTTACGCAAACGAAGTGTCCGCTTGTTCATAACAATGTCTACTTAAGCAAATACGATATCATTGATTTATAGGTATTTATGTATGACAAGAGTTTGGTCGTAAAAATCTCGGAGCTTCTCGTAAAACGGGGGTATTTTCTCATTTACGCACACTTGAGCGCGGGCTAACAAAGTCACTTCTTACACCGTGGCAAACATGAACACTTGTCAACCTACAATAATAATTATACATGGATCAGATTTTAGTATAAAGTTTCGTGCAATGTGCAGGCAGTCGCAACTATAAATAATTTTAGATTTTGCTGTTTTGTGTTGCCTTAAATTGAAATTGGTCCCGTACAAACATTTGGTCTACTCTAAAAACTGGTTTCAATCGTTGTGAAAAAAATTGGATCTAGCCTATTCGTTAGGTAAATGTGTTCGGAAAAATTAATAGTCTGTAGCTCCATTTTACATATATACATATATGAAGTAGAGATTAGACTCACATTCAAGTATTAAGACTTCTTACACCCATGCTACTGCTATTTTACTATTGACAGCATCGTAATGTGACGAAATGGTCTGACGAGACTTCAAGGATATTTTTTTATTATTATGTACTATATCATATAAATGTCTCGCTTCGGTGTACCAAATAGTCACGCAGTAAAGTCGTAAATTCAGTGAATTCCGAACGGACTCTCAACATAGATTGTTATGGTCTGCGGTAGGAATAATAATGAGGTGCTTGCGGCCCGGCGATCTTGCTACTCGACAATAGAGGACGCTTTTTGCTTTCGGATCACTGCCCTACACAAAAAACTCTGCAACACGATACTAGGATACAGAAATAGGGTACAGCGGAATGTAGTCTCGATGATATGTGGAATACATTAGTAGGGAAAGTACAAAGGACTGATGGTACTGTAGATATGATTTATTGTGCTCCTTAGTGATAAGCTGCTGGAGCTGTCGAGAATGGCGGACACAAGAAAACAAATGAAATATATGAATGGGTACGGGATTAAATAATTATTAATTTGGAAAACTGCACATATTAATAATATTTGGAAAAAATACATCATTTTTAGGTTTCGTAGTCAACAAGGAACCCTTATAGTTTCGCCATGTCCGTCTGTCCGTCCGTCCGTCCGTATGTCCTCGGCTTAGCTCAGCAACCATTACTACTAGAAAACTGTAATTCGGCATGGGTATATAAATCAATCACGCCGACGAAACATCACAATAATCTTGAAAAAAATTTTTTTTAGGGTACATCCCCTACACCTAAAGCGGGGATGTATTTTTTTTCTTGTTAAACCCTTCGCTTTGCAAAATTTTCTTTCTACTCTTTATATTACAATTTGTGTTATAAAGATAAATATAAAAAGTTTATTGTCTACCTAATTTTTTCGAACGAACATACATGTCAAAAAAAACTCAAGACCTTTTAAATACAACCCCGATAAAAGTTTATTATCAAATATGAATATAATTCAATCGATTATTTTCTTCTTTTTCCTGATTTGGGTCATTTTATTCGGTGTTAACTCTTTTAGTACAGTTTTTACGACGTTTTTGATAGTTTATTTCTGTCCACTTTACTGTAGGCCGTCCTGGCCTCTCTCTCTTCTAAAGGATAACACTCGAATCTGTAACGCCAATTATAGACTATGTCGTTTTTCACCTTTACCTTTCGACTTATGTTGTAGGCTGCCAATACCCATAAAATATGTGCTATTTTATTAACCCGCTACTCCGTTACAGATCCTAGCTTGTTCCAATCTTGTTCTTTCGTCTGAGTTTGTAGGTAGATTCATAGGTTTTTTTTTACGGAGAAATACGTATTTTTGTTTCATATGTCAAATATAATAATATCTTTACGAACTAGATTAGGGTATAGAAAACTATGCATGTAGGTAATTCCTCAGAACGGAGATGAAAACATAACTATAACAAACTTCAACCTCCTATTCATTATGTTAGCGTCACTTAAACATATTTTCTTATGCACACACCTACATACTAAGGATATTCACAATTTCAATCAAGAAAGCTTTTCAATACAGCCACGATTATTCAACTCCATAAAGCTATTTCGCAAAGCTAAAAACTGACATCAATAAGTGTTCTACTTTTTACATGTCTACTGCAGAATGCCTAACGAATAGCTGTCCAACAAAACCGATGCAAAGTTGGAAACCGCCGCACCACGCTACGATGCTAACATCCCAGCACCTCCACCAAGTTATCTCGGATGTAGTGAAGGTCTTGTTACGTTGACTTAAAGCCTGTTTTTGCTTAATATTATGGTACAGATAGTTTGGCATTTAGCAAAAAGCCGCTATCATTACGAAGTCAACTCATTTCCAACAGGAAAACTGCCACTACAGCTATCACGAAATAGCGTTAAAGAAAAAACGTTGCAATTATGTCGAAATACGTTGTAGTGAGGGGTTCCGTGGTATAATATAGTACCTATTATAGTAATTTAATACTGACAATGAAACAGAGAGGAATGAGTGAAATTATAACATTTTAATTTTAAATCGTAACATTTACATTGTATTATTGTAGTTGTAAACTTTAATATTTTGTTTATTTTATACAGGGTTAGTAAAACCCTCGACGCATTCTCCATGAAAATTAAAATTAAATTAAAATATTGAGTAAAAAATATTGAATTAGGAATCTCAATGAGTTAGTGCTGTTATATTGTAATTACATATAAATATAGGGAGTAAATAATATCAAGTTTCACCAACGACTGTACTTACTTGTTAAAGCCTTTATTATTTTACTAGTCTCCACCAGATTAACAAAATAATCATCACGTTCCAAGAATTTTTCACAAAATTTTATTATTCCTTTTTTATAACTTTAAGTATTAATTCTATATATCCCTCAAGCGGTTGAAAGGGGAAAGGTAATAAAGGTGCTACGTGTTATCTAGACTGTTCATACCGTATTTCTTTAAATGCCTGGAGGTTTACTCGCAATCGTTCAGAAACAGGGTTTTTTGAGGCGAGGGAAGAGATAGTTATAGTATACCTACGCCAGTTTCGGTACCAGGCAGCATGCCCGACTCAACTGGAAACAGATTTGGCGCGCGAGGAAGTTTTTTTTTTTTAAACCACATTGGTGACAAATAATCGTACGACCCGCTATTCTTTTCTAGAAGAACCCCATTACTGTGAGTCCCTAAAGGAAAACCACGGCAGGGCGCTCATTCTAGAGCTGGAGCGTTTGCAGGAGAAAAATTCTCTGAAAGAGTTTGAGGACGGCAACCTCGGTGGTAGAAAACAGCAGTGGGTAACGTGTTAAACAGTTCCTCAGAACACAATCCATTGTACGAGAGAATGAGTGTCAAAATTTCATACTGATACCACATCAATACGTTCAGTTTAATAGACCTGGTGCATTTTATCGACAGCACGCACTGTCTGTCATTTCAACTGTCTGCCAGTTATTTTCCTTTCTGCTACTGCAATTTGATTCTGTTTGAGACTTTACCGTTGAACTTACATTCCTTGGCTCTGTATGTGTGATTTTGTTACGAATGCCGTGTAATTCAAGACCGATTTCATTATGTTTGTACTGCCGCTTATACTAGTAGGCGCTTAAATCATGCATCTTTAAATAGCTCCAAGCTTGGGTGTCCCAAGTCAAAGTGTGCAGTCAGCATCAAAAGTAGCTACGCAATCGAAGACATCAAAAGTTCTTATTCCCTTTTAATAAAGACTTTTGACGTCCTCGTTTTCGTAGCTAATTTTGAGACTGTACGCCAAACATCAGTCCACCATCTAAAACATACAGAAATTAGTAATTTAGTTTTGCCCGCATTACGGTATTAGACAAAGTAAGAATATTTATATTTTACAACCTTTCTAAATACTTGCAATGTACCTAACTAAACTAAGTGTAAGGCCTGCTCAAAGCGGGGCGTTACATTTGTTTTCTATGGACGCTGCACGGTGCCCTGCTTTAAGCGGGGCGTCCACTCAGGCCTTACTACTCCAGGAAAAATATGGTTTTGAAAAATATTAATTTATAATAGCGTTTTTTTTGTTTTTCATTTTAAAATGTTATTCTAAGATGCTTTATTCAAGAATCCGACCATCTTTCCACCCGGAAGTAATTATGTAGATTTAAATGAAGCATGCATTGTCTTTTTTTGTATGATTTATCTTGAATATTATAGAGCAAATTGAAATGAACCAAAATAAATACAAAAATATTAATTAATATTTTTCTGACTTTTCAGAAGCTAGTTAATTTATAATTTTTTTCGTGTCTGAAATTTAGTCGGATTCTGTCGCTGGGTAACTATTTAATCGATAATATATCCGTTACACAGAAAAATTAAGCTATTATAAATTATTTCCAAAATTGTCATTTTTTCCATACAAGTTGTCAGTTTATTGACTGGACTATATAGTAACTATGTAACTATCTTTGTTTGGGTGGAATCTTGTAACTAAATTTTGAAGCAATTGTACAAGTATTCAACCGATTGAGCTGAAATTCTGGGTAAAGGTATAGTTTGGATGACAAGCTACAGAGGGCGCTGTTAACGCTAACAGTCGAATTTAAATTGCTTTCCCAATTTTTATCAGTTTTTATTATTTAAATATAATTATTCTTGACATTGAACATTAATTTATATAAATTGACATATATATTCGCGTAAAGAATAACAGAAGATAGTGAAAATGGCACCGGTCAAGAGCAAAGTAACAACAAATACGGCGGCGGTAAACAGGTTGGTTGAAATTATTTCCGATTTAAACACAGAGGTCTCGAAAATGAAGGACGAGTTAGAACGCTGCAATAGCACAATTCGTGATCAGCATGTACTACTCACCAGACAGAATGCGAGCATCCAGACGATCTTGAGGGTGATCAAAGGTAGCAATAAGCATCCAACACTACAAGTCTCACAACACTTATCACTGAATGAGTCCGGCCCTCAAGGTCTAGTCGTTCTGGGTGACGAAAATCATGACCACACCACCACTGTGACACCGCCTTCGCCAGCGGCAACCGTGACGCCTGCGCTACAAGCAGCTCGCGAGCCTGAGCCTGATCCAGAACCCAAGGTACGCCACCACCGACTGCGTCGTGCTGCTGCCGCTACTGCCACTACGACGACGAATCTAGTGGTCGCTGAGGAGGTGGCACCCCCATGCAACACACAGCAATTGTCGGTTCAGAAACTACCACAGTCAACGGTTATTTCACTGGAGGACCCATCATCGATACCGGTGTCGGTACCAATGGTACTGCTTCCACCGGCATCAGTATTTTCGGCTGCACCATCAGCGGCACCCGCACCCACTAACATCAGTCGCACTCGGATGTCGAGCCACCAAGGCGCTACGGGCCTGCGCGCTGCAGGGCCCCGTGTCACGAGCCTGCACGTGTTCAACCTCAGCGAGGACACCACGTCGGATGACGTTATTCATCACGTGCAGACTCAAATGGGTATCTTGAAGCCTGTTTGTGAGCAGTTAGTCGTCACCCGAGGGAAATACGCGTCGTTCCGCCTTGATATACCAGCCGATAAGCAGAAGATCGTAAGGGATGCAAAAAATTGGCCAACCGGGGTATCAATTCGTTTGTTTAACGTGGTCCAGGCAAAAAACTTGCCTGCAAAACGAAATTTTGTACAAACATAATGTTTGTAGTTATTCACCAGAATGTGAGATCCATAAGTGGCAAAACTTCACTTTTAAATTTATTAACATGTAATGAAAAACCGGATGTATTATGTTTAAGTGAAACTTGGAGCCGAAATAATGAAATTGTACGAGTGAGGTTAAGTGGGTATTCGCTGGCCGATTCATACTGTCGCACGAGCATTGCGCATGGCGGTACCGCGCTATACGTATGAGACGGTATACACTATCGAAAGCGTAATGACCTACACACCTTCACCATACAATATCATTTTGATTTTGCGGCGATTGAAATTACCTGACATCTATATTGAACATTTAGAATTACTATTAAAAAAGCTGACTGACGAAAACAAAAGATTTCTCATTGTTGGCGACCATAATGTGGATTATTTATCTGATAACAATTTAAGACGACATACTGACGACGTACTAGGAGCCTACGGATGTCGTAACACTGTTACTTTTCCAACACGCGAGACTGCTGATTGTGCATCATGCATTAACTGCGGTCTATCAAACTACGCGAATGATGACATTACAATAACACCGTTGGATACTGCAATTAGTGATCATAACGCGCAACGGTTTGAGCTAACTGTAGATCGCGGGCACAACAACAAAACAAACGAAATAGTTGAACGTCGGCTATTTAGTGAGAATGCATTCCAATTATTTTATTTTGACATTTCTAATTATGATTTTAAATTTATTTATGATACTTATTTAGATATTGACTATAAATTCGATAAATTATTTAATATTCTGACATATTATATTGACATCCACTTTCCAATTAAGGAATATAAATGCAAGAAAAGTGTTACCGTGCCATGGATGAGTGACGAGTTGGCCGACTTAATTAAAAAACATAGTGATCTCCATGAAATAAGACGTCAGTACCCTGACAATCAAATATTGACAGAGTGTATTGAGCATTACTCCTACTTAATTAAATCTACAACGCTCCAAGCCCGCCAAACTCACATTGAAAATAGGCTATGTTCCAGTAGTAACAAACCTAAGGAAATGTGGCGGATTGTCAATGAAAATGTGGGTACAAAAGTGAAATCGGAGCATATCAGCCTTCGAGATCAAACTACAAATTTGGAAATAAGGGATTGCGACCTACCAGGCAAATTTAACACTCATTTCTTAGGAATAGGGTCCAAGTACGCAATACAGGGTGACAAACAAAAATCCACGCAGTATCTCCGTAGGCACTTAGATACACCAGACATTACTCCCGATTTTACCCTACCAGTAGTCACTCGCGATCTCCTGGACAAAACTTTGCAACCCATGTTGAAAAAACGGGGCACCGTCGATGCTTTTGACATTTCCATAAACATTATTCTTTGTGTATGGCCTGTTGTTGGTGACATACTTGTTGTTCTCATCAATCTGATTTTTGAGACGGGCACATACCCTGGTGTCTTAAAAAATACCAGAGTGTGCCCAGTTTTCAAGGGAAAGGGTGACAGATGTGACGTCAATAACTACAGGCCAATTACAATTGTACCCACTATTTCTAAGCTTGTCGAATATATCTTGTCGTCTCACCTAATGAGTCACCTGGAATCGAATAGCCTGCTTACGGACAATCAATTCGCGTATAGACAGGGAATGTCTACAACCACTGCGGCGTACAGGATATTCGATTGCATAATGACTGGGTTAGATGACAGGAATAAGATGGCTGGCGTACTTTGCGATTTGTCAAAAGCATTTGACGTTATCAGCCATGAACTGCTGCTGAATAAACTCACATCGTATGGCATTCGAAACAAACCTCACCATTTGTTTACCTCGTTTTTGTCAAAGCGTAAACAAGTTGTAAAACTCCGTGCAAACGGCAAATTGGTGAAATCAGATCCAGGGTATATCAATTTAGGTATTCCTCAAGGGTCAGCTTTAGGAAATACCCTATTTTTATTATTTATGATTGACCTGCCATCGAATATCGTGGCCGGGTTATCAGTACTGTTTGCGGACGATACTACCGTGTTAGTTGGTGCAAACACCTATTAACAACTAACCATCAAAATTAACGCGGCTTGCACGCAACTCCAAACATGGTTCGTGGATAACGGGCTGCAACTGAATGTAGCCAAATCCAATATAATGCTTTTTTCTGGCCGTAAAGTACCAACGCCATTGTCAATGGCAAGCTGTTCGATGCCGGTGAGTGAGGAAAGCAAGTTCCTTGGATTTATAATTGACTCCAATTTGAATTGGAAGCGCCATGTTGACAGTCTGTGTGACAGGTTGAGTAGTGCTGCCTTTGCGTTAAGAAAATTAAAGCCGCTAATCTCGGGTGATTCACTGAAACAAGTTTATTTCGCATATTTTCATTCCCTGATGTCCTACGGTACCCTCCTATGGGGTAACTCCACGGATGCGCAAAGAGTTCTTGTCATGCAAAAACGTGCAGTTCGGGTACTTGTAGGAGTCAAGCATCGGCACCCCTGTCGGGAGCTATTCTCGACGCAACGCATAATGACGCACTACTCACAACATTTGTTTGAGCTTCTCTTATTTGTAAGAAAAAACATCTCCCAGTTTGCGCGTGTGAATGTAACGGGTAAGGAGCTTCGTTCAACTGGGCGCCTAATGACAGTTCCTCGTCGCATGGCGCTTTCAAAGAAAAATCCCCGGGTTATTGGGCCTACTTATTTCGAGCACCTACCCGCCGATATAAGAAACGAACCTTGTGACGTAACATTTGGGCGTAGACTGAGAAATCTTTTGTTGGATAACCCTCTGTACTCTGTTCACGAGTTCATGGAAATAATGTTTTAAGTAATTATTTGATTTATTGATACCTAATTATGATACTATTTCTTGTGTAACATTTATATTGTATTTCTACTGTGAAATCTTAATACGTAAATTGACATTGTTTATTTTTGTTTAAAATTAATTATCCACTAGTTGTTAAATGACAATCCGTAATGGGAGATACTATTTCCACTTTCTGTATTGACATTTTGAATATTATTTAATTTTTATTTCTTATTATTAATTATTGACGATCGTGATAAGGATTCTTATAATTTTGACATTGTATGCGAATCTATATTGTAATTTTTATCTCGAAATAAATAATTCTAAATCTAAATCTAAATCTAAATCAAGTCAATATTATAGTACCGTCGATGTGAACTGATGATGGAGACAGAAGGTAGCCATGGGAATTCAGTACTTAGCCGACGTTAGAATCGTTTTAATGAATAATTGATGATGGTATACAGAAACCAAAAATGTTTCTGTCATAAAAATGAATTTTAAACAGAAACTTATTTACATTAGGTACAAAAAAAACAGCTTTTAGAAATACTCGAAAAAAATCGAACTCAAATTTGTATCTAATAATACTAACGGTTTCAAATTCATAAAGGTTAAAAATTAACGCTATTTAACCATAAACAATTATTTTTTGACGTCAGTAGTCTGTATTACTTTATAATCTCTCTCTCATCTCTATTGTCTATTGTCTGTGAAACAACGGTCACCGACCACTCCTGTGTACTTGTATCTCTCTCAAACGTCAATATCTCTTCTAAAATTACTGGTGAGACCAAAACTAAACTCTTATACAATGCTGCAATGGAAGAGATGGCTCTCGTTGATTGGAACTGTGTTACGAGCTGCTGCAACGATAGCACTGCCACGGATATATTCATCTCGACTGTATCCTCTATTATCAAAAAGCATACTGTACCTTGTCAGATATCCAACAGAAAAAGAACACGTAAGCCCTGGATTACTCCTGGCCTCCTGCGATGCATTAGGTTCAGAGACCGGCTCCACCTAAAGCTAAAAAAAAAACCTCATAACCAAACTCTACAAATCTCATACAGAAGATATAGAAACACCTGCAACCAAATCTTAAACAAGCTTAAACGTAAATATGAACGAGATTTTATAAACAAAAATAAAAATAACCTAAAGAAAACATGGGAAGTAATTAAAGACATATTCTATATTAATAAGCAGAGAACTACCACTTATGATCTTACCTCAATTAAACCTAATCCCCTAGACTCTGTAAACCACATAAATAGATATTTCAGCAATATTGGACAAAGTCTAGCTCATAAACTGGTTGCGCACAAGAACAGCATACTTAAATCTTGCACCTCTATCCCTGTCAATTCCATTGTCCTACTACCTGTTGATCACACCGAGATAAAAAAACCTCATACTTTCCCTAAAAAACAGTACATCCACGGGATGGGACGAGATCTCATCTTCCTTCCTTAAACAATGTGTTGGTATTGTCTCCAATCCTATTGCACACATATGCAACTTAATTATTACTACTGGAATATTTCCGAAAGCACTCAAAAAATCTATTATTATTCCTATACACAAATCGGGTAGCAAGCAAGACATCAGCAACTCTCGACCCATCTCCCTGCTCCCTACTCTAGGTAAAATTGCAGAAAAGGTTATAAATAAACAACTAGTATGCTATCTAGATTCTTTTAATCATATAGCACCTAACCAATACGGCTTTCGAAGAAATATTTCTACTGCTGATGCGATCAACCATGTTATTGGTAATATAACACGCAAACTGGACTACAACACTAAATGTCTAGGGGTATTCTTAGACCTGGCCAAAGCGTTCGACACAGTCTCCATTCCAATTCTACTTAACAAAATTGAACGCCTGGGTATTCGAGGAACGCCTCTGCGGCTATTTAGTAGCTACCTCAGTGAAAGAACACAGTGTTAAAATAGGGGATTATATGAGTGACGATAAGCTTTTGACCTTTGGAGTGCCCCAGGGCAGTGTATTAGGCCCCACTCTCTTTCTAATTTATATAGATGGCCTCTGTCGCCTTCAGCCTCACAATACTGATATTGTTACTTTTGCTGACGACACTGTCTTGGTCTTCCACGGTGCATCTTGGGATGAGGTCAAATACTGTACTGAACTAGGTCTAGCCAGGGTTATGGATTGGCTAAACTCTAATATACTCACACTTAATCTCAATAAAACCAAATATGTTACCTTCAGTATTAGAAACACCACCCAACCACATAGCAACTTCAGTATTAAGGCTCACTCATGCAGTAACCCATCACTTTCACCTTGTAATTGCCATTTGCTGGAAGCAACCAACACTGTCAAATATCTTGGAATATATATTGACCAAAACCTTAACTGGATCCACCATATTAATTCTCTCTCTTCTCGCATCTCAAAACTAATTTTTATTTTTAAGAACATTAGACATATAGGTGATCCTCAATTGATAAAAAGCGTTTACTTTGCCCTCTGTCAATCAATCATCACTTACGGTATTGAGGCTTGGGGAGGGGCAAAGAAGTCCCACCTAATTAAAATTGAGCGTGCGCAGCGAGCGATTATCAAGGTTACCACCTTCAAAAACATACGTTACCCTAAATCTAGTGCTTACAAAGATTTTAATGTTCTATCTGTCAGGCAATTATTCATAAAGTCAGTTATCTGCAGACAACATAAATATAGTTCGGATGCACGACCGCATCGAAGAAGGAGAGACATCGTCTACACTATACCAACCTGCAAAACCAAGTTTGCGCACAGCGTCCCTCTGTTCCTTGGGCCATATTTATATAACCGTGTATCTAAAACAGTCGAACTACAGCAATTTACCAATAACAACTGCAAACGAGCTGTTACCACCTTTCTTAAAAACCTAAATTATGAGGAAACTGAAACTCTTCTCCTAATAATGTCTTGATAACTACACTCGAGAGCAAAAGTTTCGGGTCACTAGCATTTACTTCAATATCTTGAAAACGAATAAAGCTATCGTATTGAAATAAATTGAACCTTATAGACAATTTAATGTTACTAAAATAAAATGCATTACATTTACTACTGACCATTTATTTTATTATGTTTAAAACGACAAATTAAAAATGGCGTCATTTTGCTTCCAAAACCAAAACTGAAAATATTGAACTTTTTATATTTACAAGTAGTTTTAACACAGTTTAGTACTTGGTATTACCCCCACGTGCTGTCTGGACTGCTGCAATGCGATTCGGCATGCTGTACACCAAGTTTCTGAAACACTGTTGGGGAATGTTCTCCCATTCCTCTACCAATGCATGTTTCAAGTCACGAAGCGTAATTAAAGGAGGATCTCGTTGTCTTAAACGTCGTCCGAGCTCGTCCCAGGCGTGCTCGATCGGGTTGAGGTCGGGGCTACGTGCTGGCCACACCATGGGACGAATATTCACCTCATCAAGGTAGTCTTGCACTACACGAGCAGTGTGGGGAGGGGCGTTATCGTGCATAAAGATGGCATTCTCACCTAGTCTTGCCATAAATGGACCGACGTGCTCGTTGAGGATTTCATCCACGTATCTTACGCCATTAAGAGTACCGTTTTCGATCAGTACAAGCTCTGTTCGGCTTTCCGCAGAAATTCCAGCCCACACGAGTACCGAACCACCACCGTATGCCACCTTTTCTTCAATACAGGCTTGCATAAATCTTTCTCCTGGTCTTCTGTACACCTTTGCCCTTCCGTCGTGTGTATACAGCATAAATTTTGATTCGTCCGAGAACCCGACATTTGACCAATTTTCAATCGTCCAATGCGAGTGTTCGCGTCCATAAATTCGTCTTGCTATACGATGGTGCCTCTCGAGTTTCGGACCATTTGCGGGTCTAAATGGTTTCAAATTACCTTCAGCAAGTCGCCGTCTTACAGTCCAAGCAGAAGGGTTGCTTCTACCAAGCCCTAAAAAATTATGAGTCAGTGATGTTCCCGTAAGAAACCGATTTCGCAGCATAGAGTTGACTAGATATCGATCTTCCCGTGCCGTCGTACACCTGGGTCTGCCTGTTATTGGTCTGCGTAGGTTTGAACCAGTTTCTAGAAACCGCTGGCGAATACGCTGAACTGTAGACAACGATACACCGACTATTCTTGCTGTTTCTCGCTGACTGCTTCCATTTTCCAGGATCGTGAGGATTCTCGTACATTCCTCAGGTGTGAGTGACATAATTACTACTTTAATAATGACTATTGGATACCTAGAAGACTTCTTATAAATACATTTTATGACAGAACAAAAACAAAAGCAAAAATAGTTGCGAAAATTAGAAGTTCTGATTTGAAAAAAAGGGATCATTATGTTTATAACTTTTTTAATGCCATTACTTCACGCCAACCAATAAGTTTTTATACGTGTAATGAAGGATTATTAAATTGTCTATAAGGTTCAATTTATTTCAATACGATAGCTTTATTCGTTTTCAAGATATTGAAGTAAATGCTAGTGACCCGAAACTTTTGCTCTCGAGTGTATACACTAATGACAGTTTTATTCTATTCTATTACTTATCCTATTACCTATAAATGGTACAGTTACTAGCTTGATGCTGTTAATTTTCGTGTATGGGTACCTATGGCTTGGCGCAGTATGTAACATTAACTAGTATCGAACTAGCATCTACTCTCAAAACCCAACTGTATAGGTACGTACATGGTTGTATGACCTGTCCGTGCCACTCATGAATTACCTCTTTAAGTGTTTTATCGTTGGTCTCCGCACTGTACCTACTGTTAACTCTATTACCATCACAAACATATACACCCACACACACACCACACTACTATACTCACTCTTTAATACAGTCTCCCTCTAGATACTCATGCAATAATTATGCTAATGATGTTATCAACTGCATTAAAAACTAAATGCCTTAAAATAAATATTATTAACGATAATTGTAGGTAATTACTTATATACATAATGTTAACAACTCCAACTCATATCATGTATTACCATCTATAACTACGCGGTTGATCATGGGGAGAAGGAGGGTACCTTGCCGTAATACAGTATATAAACTAGTACGGAGGGTGGCTTACTTCAACTTAATGTATACCTATACTTATATCGTAAAATAAAAACACATAAATTATTAGTTACCTGATATGTTTACCCATATTATGTAAAAATGTGTAGTTTAAGTAAGCTAAATAAATAAATAAATAAATAAATCTCAATAGTACTATCAAATAACATATATTCTATTTGTTTTCAGTAACAGAGACGTTCCTTTTGTTTCATAATATCTTTCATTCAGATTTTCAATATGAAAGTAAGAATATCTATGTCACATGCCGAGAACGTCACGTTAAAGTATCTCAAGGCCCTCTGACGGATCCCTGAACAAAAACATCGCCAAACGTTAGTTCTAATGAATATGATAAAGGAATTTATACCAACTTGGCAACGGCACAGACTTTTTTCCGCCGGCAATTGACACAGTTTACAGAGAAAACTCGGCCACAGACAACAACTTATTTATATATTCAGTGACGTATCGGTACTGTCTGGTTTACAAAGTACATTGCTAGTTTTTGTAACATCTACGATTTGTTATTTACTACTTTGATTTAGCTTTTATACCAGAACGCAATTTACCAACTGAAAAAATATCACTCAAAGGAAATGTCGTGACTCCAATTGACACTCCCTTAAAACGTATGTTTATATTTAGCCTTATGGCTACTTACATACATTTTCAATACTATACATTTGGGCTGAGAGCCCGACACGCAATTGACACGCAGCAGACTCCGTTGGCTATGGCGTCACGAGCCAGAGTCCTTTTCAAAAGAATGGCCGAAGACTGCTCAACATCGAGTGTTGAAAAAGAGGAGGAAGGCCTTTGCCCAGCAGTGAGACACCACGTGCTCGTAATAAAAAAAATTAAAAAAAATATTAGGGGACAATTTTACACAAATCGACCTAGTCCCAAACTAAGCAAAGCTTGTACTATGGGTACTAGACGACGATAAACATACATTATATAGATAAATAAATACTTAAATACATAGAAAACATCCATGACTCAGGAACAAATATTCGTGCTCATCACACAAATAAATGCCCTTACCGGGATTCGAACCCAGGACCTCTTGCTTCGTAGGCAGGGTCACTACCAACTAGGCTAAATTAATAATAATGATAAATACATTTAACTATACAAATATTATAAGGAGGAAAAGTCTGTAAAACTTCTTTCATCTACATGTAGAATCGACTTTCTGGATCGTTATAGGCTATATTTTATCCCGCGGGTTTGCCTCGGGGGCAGATACTCTTTTTATTACCTGAGGAAATTCCATCGAAACAAAATGCAATACTCTAAACATATCCTTGACGTTGACCATGGCATTTGAGTAGATTCTCACTTCTTATTCCGTTATTTTGATATTAAATCCCTGTATGTGTATAAGTTAAATGATACACGTCAGCCATTCAGTATTTCCTTTCCTATTTAGTAACTCACACGCAGTTCCTTTCAGCTTCCATAAAGCCGCTGCTAAAAAATCTATCAACTCCCAACAAAGCACCCTGAATTCGCTAAAAAATCCAAGTACATATTATTCTGATACAAAAGGTATGAGATAAAATGTACTGCTTCAGTAAAAATAGAACCTGTTTAAAAAGACTGAAGTCACATTGGTGTTTATATCGAGTTGTGCCTTTTTGACTTGACACAGTACAAATAGGGCCTGTAGGCTGGCCTGAATACAAACGGCGGTATTACCCGCTCTGTAGCTGGGGTAATGACTTGAAAAGCACATGAATCTTTGGAAGGCTGTCCTATAAGGCTGTGATTGGAATTGATTTTTGGTGGTGTGACATTTCAATTCTTTATTTATTGAAGAGAAATCGCCTATTAGTATCACGAGCCGTCAACGAATTTACAGTTAAAATATTTAAATGCAAATAACAATACGTGCGTGTATTACTTACCCACTTTTTTGTTTCAGATTTACCCTGTTTTCCTGAAGTCTATGAAGGTAGCATTTTTGTATCAAATTACTGTAAATAATTGCACTTTTTGACGTCTGTTAAAAAACCATTACGAGTACATGTGTTTTTAAATCGAATTACGATTTCTGTGTTTACTTTTATTTTACGTGAAGTCTATAACTTTCAAGATCCAACATTACAAACATAACATAATATAATTTCTATCGCCATAATGATTCAGCCGAAGCTTCCATTAACCGACTTTTATCTAAAAGTATGCCAATTGGACCAGAAAATAAAATAGCTTATGTTACGGTAACCTAGACCACACAATTTGAAGTTTAATTATAGAGTAAATCTTTATTGTAATTCGGGTCCAAGGTTCTAACTATTTAATTAAAGATAAAACCTCAGTTAATAAAAAAAAACGAGGACCAAAGCGGCGCGGTCACAACCGTTATTCTTTTTGCGAAAGAAAGAAATTGTTTATTAAGAGCCACACAAAAAGGATTTTTATTTTAAGCCCCTTTTCATTAGAGTGTAATGGAAAATAAGCAATACACTTCCAATTGGTATTTTTCCTTTTCATTTCTTTCAAATATCATGACGGATCTTCTTTTGGACTTGGAGTTGATAAGAGATTAGATTACAAAAATGGACAGAAAATACTTTTGAGAAGATTCAGGCTTTGAGTTCTTCAATTATGCATAAAAAGGTTTTTATCAACGTTAATAAAGGATTTATCTTTTATGCCTTGGTCCCGTCAGATTTCGTTATGCTGAGTGTCTTTAGTCACAATAGGGATGATGACTAAGATTTTTGTTATGATGGCATTCGAACCAGTTTTTGGAGAGGAACAAGTGTTTGTATGGGAGCAACTACAATTAAAGAACATAAATACCCAAAATTTTGAGACAAAAATTGACTATGCTGGCGGCAGCGCTAAACGCTTCATACTGATAGACACACACAGGTATGATGTCACAACTGGCATTTGTACTAATCGTTGTATGGAAAATCAGGTAAATTGTTGTTTCGTTCGCGAAATACTGCGTTTAAGTAGATGGTTGTCGTACAATTTTGTTTCTATAAAAGCGTAAGGATTCTATTGGTAGCTTTAAATTTACTCTTGGACAATAAAAAATGCATAATTTTTCTAAACTTTCGGGGTTCATATCTTTTTATGATTTAAAATATATTTTATAATTTACACATTGCCGAGAATTAAAATTAAAAAAGCTGTACATTCTGTACAACCCGGTTAGTTTAAGAACGCACCGTGTTCATGCATACATCTTGCTGCAAGGTGCCAACGTGACATAATCGGGATATAACCATTACACACGAGTGTCGTAATGTTATAAAACACGCGTGTTTAATACCCAGGATTATGAGCCTAAAAGCGACATAATAAGAGGTACGTTACGAGCAAATGTGTTGAAAACTTACATACATCGAGGAAACCGTCGCGCCGCACACCGTAGCGGGATGCAGTTGGCAGAGTAATACCCGCGTTACGCTAAAATCTGATTTAGCATGCTTGTCACGTATTTAGGGTTCCGTACTCCAAACGCACACTAAATTAATAATATATGCTATCGGCGGTCACTTCTATTCTACCTCATGCTTTTCGATAGTAATACAGTATTATTACGACGGGTTAGCCTAGTGGGCAGTGTGCAGTGATGCTGCATACGAGGCTGAAGGTCCTGGGTTTGGTAAGGACTAATATTTGTGTGATGAGCATGTTTTTTTTTCAGTATCTCACTATTGGATGTTTCCTATGTATTTAAGTTATCCATGCTAATATTATAAATGCAAAAGTGTGTCTGTCTGTCTGTTACCTCTTCACGCTTAAACCGCTGAACCTTTTTAGGTGAAATTTGGTATATAGATAGTCTGAGTCCCGGGGAAGGACATAGGATAGTTTTTATCCCCGTAATCATCCCCTAAGGGGGAGGAAGTTTGTACGGAGCTGCGATATAAACGAGTGCGGACGGAGTCGCGGGCAGAAGCTAGTTGAATATACGTCAAACCGGACCCCGGGCTCCTTTAGGGCACAACCGGGAATAACGCTAGGGGGATGTTATATATTGAATATATCGTCGTCTAGTACCCACAAAACCAGCCTTATTGAGCTTACTATCGTAAAATTGTTGCTTAATAGGTATAATATATTTATATTATATTGACTAGAATAACATAAACCACTACCAACATACAAACCTAAAAATAACCGCCTTACAGGGATAAGTTCGCCTTTTGTACCGATTTAACCTTTTTTGTCTGTATTTTTACCTGTGTCTTGTGTGCAATAAAGTAAGTGTTTACATACACACATACATAATCTAGCAGGTGGAACAGGTAATTTTGATACTACACCCCTCACCTATAATCTTGTACAAGCTTGTTCCTTGTCCCGCATGGGCACGGTGGCGCGGGCGACGGCGTCCCACGCGCGCGTCTCGTTGACGACGCGGCCGCCGCGACGCCGCGGATCAAGCCGATGTTCTTTATCTGGAATGATTTACGTTAAACATTAAAAAACTAGCTGATTTAGACTAGACGTCAAAATTTCACTTTTTCTAGAAACGGGTTCAAGTGAATGTAAGGCGGTTTAATAACTTAACCCTTTTTGAGGTAGAGGGAAATATATTATCACATTTTTATGTCTTCCTACTATTAAGTATTATAAATGCGAAAGTTTGAAAGTTTGTATATATTGTTTATTGTTTAACCTCGACTTTAAAAAAGGTGTTCTCTAAGAATTTATTTTGAATATATGGGTGAGGATCAAATTCTTGGCCAGTAGTTAGCGTGTTTAGTTAAAAAAATCCGTTTTGGCACAAAAATTTACCATAGAATTGTATAACCTAACCTAACCTAATAATTTTGGGAGGTTTTACATTTATTTATAACAGTTTTTCATCATAATTAGCTAAGTATTTAATAGAATGACATAAGAATAGTTAATGCCGCTTTAGTGCTCAATTTATTAATGTATAAAAACTCTATTCAACTGAAACAAATTAAAATAAAGCGTGAATGAGGTGCCATCATTTACGTTAAATGTTTGTTGTGAATTAATAACCCTCATTAGATGCTATCACTATCACTAATGGTTAATTCCATTAGGCAGATCTATGATATTGCCAACCCTGCTCATTAAGCACACGAACACTACGGGATTTTTTTATTATTTATTCCAATTAGGTACCATTCCAATGGCAGCTGGCTTAGCAGCGCTTTTTAGAAAGGTTTTTGCTGTAAAAAATAACTGCTATCTCCAAAATATTCAATTAAAGTATGAAAGAAGACGATAAAGTTGTACTTAATTATTTATTTATTAAGTACATCCACACCAAATATTAATCATTTCAGTTAAAGCTAGTATATCTTCCTAAGGCCCAGCATACAATACAAAAAGGCATTGAAATTGGAATCGTGTTGTGTCGGAAATAGAGTTGACTTTCGTTTGTTTTAAAAAGTGCCCAAAACAAAAAAAAACTATTCCAGTTGAATAAAATTTAAATTCCTTCGACAGAATAAATAAGTCCTATGAGTAGGCCCATGGGCCTTAGGAGGATATTAAAAGGTATTAATTTACGGAAGTACATAACATTGGCTACGCATGTTGCAGTGCGTTCAATAAAAGTTATATATACAATTTAAAATATGAACTAAACTACTAAACTAATATCTAACTATCTATAGATCTAATAACGGCGACAGTATTATTTTAGTTTTGGCACTAATGTCGATTTAAACAGGTAGACGGTCGTGGAAGATGTCAATGGATTTATTTTGGCTGACAAAGTCGTTAAAACTCGAGAAAATTCTTACCATGGGAGACTGCAATCCAAGGATTATCCTGGTGATTTGAAAAGTATTGTATGTAAGTAATATAACGACGCGAAATCAAAACTTCCGTTGAAAAAGGTTAAAATGAATATTATTTGCATAAGTCCCACATGTTTGATGATGGCACGCGGGTTTGGAACACATTAAGAGATTTAAATGTAAAAATGTAAGTCATATTGTACGGAATTTTTATTACACTAGTGGATGGATACTAATTCTATGAGTTGGACATTTTATGATGGATTGTAGGTTGAAATTTCACATCCTAGACCATACATAAGTTGTCCAACTCATAGACCTAGCGATATAAAAATTCCGTAAAAGATGTCATCAAATTTTATTATACAGAAACAAATATATTTACGAACTAAAAATGTACCTAATTTAAATAGGTAAATTAGAAGTTCTTCAAATAAATTCTAAAATTGTAAGAAATGTCACAATTTACGATAAAAATGTCGTACAAAATAATATATTCACGAAATTACGCGAATTCAATCTAGATTGTTCCATTTACAATATTAATTCCCAAGAAGCCTCCAGAACGCTTTGGAATCGGCCCACGTAGCGACTAAATGAATTAATTATCGACTCAGCAAATACTTGAGAAGAAAACAATTTATATAAATAAATGCCAGGAGCACAGAATTTGCGAGGCACAGACGTCAAGACAATAGCTTTGATTCAGTGTTGTATTAGCTATTGTTATGATGAGTTGTCTACAACAGTTATTATTTTGATGCTCTAAAGATTTGAAGATTCAACAATTTTCTAGCATAAGATATCCTTATCTCCATTATCTTAATCATTGTCAACAAAATGTTCCCGTTTTGCAATGCCTTGATTGTTGTACAATAATAATCAAAGCATACGGGTTGATTTTCGTTTTTTAATAAAGTTGCCAAACGATTGAAATACAATATTATTCCATACTTACCTAAAACTGCTGTATACTTAAAGGAAGATAAACCCCCATTGAACTTGAAACAATAGATGTGAAACACCCTACGTTAATTCACTTCATGGCCGTAGTTGACTCCCAAAATGTCATGTGTCATGATTTTTTCATTCTCATATCGAAAGACAGAGAGATGAAAGTGAGGAAATCACAGTGACATGCTGAGCACATCACATTTTGAAAGTCAAATGGAATCTGATGCCAGTATTCTTTAAAAGGCAAACTCATAATAGGAGCATAAAGCATAGAACTCTATGTAAACGTCAGTGGTATCAAAACTGGAATCGACGTCTACAAATCCATTTTCAAATTTCCACCTGTCACCACGATTTACCGCTGGCAATATCGTATGGAAATACGCCAAAACCAAGTAAAAGTACCTACCTAGTACATAAGTACCCGAGTATTCCGGCCTACATGCCAGCAGTCCGGGAAATACCAACTTTTACGACGTAAGTGAAAATGAATACACGGCAGGGGAAACTTCTAAATGGATTTGAAAGTTGGACGGTTTAACTAGTTAGTGAGTTTTTAGTATTGCCGGGGTGTACCGACTTGTAGCTATTGTAAATCTTGTGCCGTGATTCAAGTTTAGTAATAAATATTCCGTCTGAATGAAACGTTTTTTGCCATGTTGCACAACTTTATAATGAACGGGAAATGATCTGGAAAACTGGGCGTATTGCAGTGAAATGAAAACTGCTAGGAAGGTGTGTTTGGGAAACGTAAAGAACGCGAAATGGACACGTAAATGTACATGACTATTTTTGTACCTGGCGGTTGCCTTATAGGACGAGCCTAATGTTCGGAATGCATCCATGGTGAGGAAAGTAGCCTGGGGACACTAAAGGAATTCAAGGCACTCGCGCTAAGCTGGATTACCGGTTTGAAAAATGATGGAGTGAGCTTGGAAGTAGGCATACGAGTAAACGAGGGGGCAAATAAACAAAAGATCATACTGGGTCAATCCAGGGGAAATTCCGGCACTGCCACGTTACTATTATTATTATTATCATTTATTGACAGACAACAAATTGGTCCACAATTATAAACTTAACCTAACCTAACCTAAGTGTCATCACATTGACAAATTGGCGCATGATGGCGGTGTTGGTGTTATACCTAACCGCCACTGAATGAATGAATGAATGAATGAACACGTTTATTTCAGAACCAGGTTCATATTGGACCTAAGCTGTTAATCAGATAATATTGTGGTTAATTATTTTGGAATATTTTTATTTAATTTTAGGTAATATACATGTCACACAATACATCGCAACAAAACAACACATTAAAATTAGAAACCTAAGCCTACTAATCTAAACTAAAAACTAAGTATCGAATAACCCGCCCCGCGCCACTCCAGGTGCAAAGGTTCCCATCACGCTAGCCGCATTGCCGCGCTGCACAGCTATGGCTAACCTTTGCACCAGAAATGACCCAGAGCGGGGATCCAGGCCTCTCTCCTGCAAACGACGCCCCACTTCCCTAAAAAAGGTTGTGGCCTCCGAGCACCAACACCCAGTCGTCTCCACCGCAAGCGGAACAAATAAATAATTGCATAGGCCCGAGTACTTGTCCCTCTTCCGCATTGCCGCCAGCTCAGCCGCTGCTCCAGGCGCCCGCGAGGTGCGACCAATGTGAGAAGCAGCAAAAGTGCTGACACACGTCGCGTCCCAGAGCAGACACTTGCCAGGGCACCAAGGTCAAACCGTCAGGGCTTTTGCCTTCAGATCGGCTAAGGCCAGGAGGTTCCAGCATACACGGCACATTCGCCGACACAAGGGCCCTCCTAACAATATCATTAAGGGCGTGGTGACGTGGGAACCTTCCTGCGCAGCGACAGTGGTCAGCGGCAGTGGTTAATTGAAATAAAACTCACAATTCTTATTGTATGTTCTTATGAGATTACCCACATCGCTATACATAACTTGGGGACAGTCTTACCTAAATTGATCTAGTTCTACAGTAAGTACGTACAATCTAGTCGGAGTCTAGTCTGTTTTGTCTTAACCTGCTTAAATTGAAGACACACAGCCAAAAGTCAATTAAAATACGCATGTATTTAACCAGGCTGCTCAAAAAATATGGAAGTCTAACCTAACCTACAAAAATTATAAATAGGCAGCTAAATAATAACTCGGCGACTGTTCCCTGGGATAAATATGCCAAGTTATTATTTTAGTGAAATCTGCCAGTTCATCAGCTGTCCGAAAAATAATAGCCCCTTAAAATATTTAAACCAAAGACATAGCTCTAAACTTAATAAGATTAAGAATTAAAGGTAATTTTCCCCGCGCAACCAAACAAACGCTTCCGGTGCCATAGATAAAGTTAAATAAATAAACAGACGGCGTACCTTGGCCGTAAATCATAGAGGATCTTTGTTTATGCCGGTGTGTTACCGGGTACCATAGAGTAAAGAGGGTTATGGAGATTTATAGGTTTTATTTTTGAGTTGCTGTCAGAAAGTAGGGAGTAGAGTTTTCAACGAGCAGTTATCGCAGCTCGGATTCACTTTATTAACTTGGCTGTGCCCTAATAGTACACGAAAACTAAGTAAAAATGTATGAAAAATTTGCCAAAATTAATGGAGAACTTTTATCTATCGGGATATGTATGAATCTATGTAAAAATCCTAACATGTAACTTGGTGTTATTAATAAAGTATTTGTATTTGTATGTAGGTTATAGAGCAAAGTTTAATTATATCTACTCTGCCCCCTCCTCCGGGGCGAGCTTTACCCCCCTGGTCCCTGGAAAGTGTCCCGGAGCGCATTTTGTTGCTTTAAGTTTAGTTTTCTCAAAAACTTTACACTACCGCCATAATATGTATGACTGAAGTAAAGAATAGAATATGCTCTTTATAAAAAGGTATAATTTATTTCTAAACTCTTTACTTTACCGTTGCTGTGATATTTTTTAAATTTAAATCATTCGTCCATTCAGCGAAATATAAAAAAATGTACTGGTTAAACGGGGTTCCTTTAAATACCATAGACTTCTTATAGGCTTTCCAGTAATCTATAGGTATAGAACTATATTTTGTATTTTTTTCATATTTTTAGGCCTAGTACTATAGGAGATAAGGGGGGGCGAGGAGGGCTATTTCCTTAAATAACATAAAACTGTTTATCTTAAAATAAAAAATAAAAATTGTGATCTTCATAATGTGGTTTTCATTTCATAGGTCACACGACGCAACTTTTTTTTTCTAATTTATTGATAGATAAAAGTTCTCCATTCATTTCATTGTATTCTAAAAAACTGCAATAAACGATTCGCTTCGTCCATAGTTACAATTATGACCTAATTCTAGGTACTGCCAATAAAGTCTAGTTATCCCTATAAGCTAACTCTAGAACTAGTGCCTACGCCATTTTTGGGATCGGTGTCAAAGCGGGTCCCGGGCTCCTTTAAGATAAAACCAAGAAAAATGCTAGAAGGATGACGATGGTCTGTGATAACGTATCGACTTGACCTTCTCCGTCTATTTTTTTACTTACTCCATGGTTTTATCTCTTGTTAATATTTATTCCACGTGTTCGACTCGCGTGAGTCGTGTGAGGAAGGTCTAAATTAACCCAGACCTTTGTTATAGAGCTACTTCTGACTAGCTGACCAAGGGGTCAGGTTGACCAGTAATTTACATAGCCACTTCACCCTGGGCCTGGTACGGTAAAAGCTGTTGGTATCCTGCTTACTTTAGAAATGTGAAAGTTTTTATGCTTTTTACACAACAACGCCAAAACGACTGAACGGATTTATATGGAGTCTGGTAAAGAAGACATGATATTTTATAACCTGGTTTATCTTGTAAATCATCGTCTAAACGGTTCAAATTGGGGGTGGTACTAAGTTGATAAATACCTACAGGAGTTCACGCGGACGAGGTTGCGGGCAATTACTAGTTTACGTAATTTAAGGGATTCGTAGTTATCGGTTGTAGAAATGTAGCAGGCACTAGATATTCTTTTTAAACCTTTTGACCGCCAATGACGCCTAAAGTTGCCTCAAACTCTTAAACGTCAAACACCGTTTCACCCAACCAAAAACACGATTTTTATGAAATATATTTACACAAGTTTTTCTTATGTCTAAACCCTCGTTCTGTTATTCTGAATAGAATATTGCCAGTGGCCTTAGGTTTGAACAAATGCTTTTATCAGAAAGGAATCAAGTGTAGAGGTATCACACCGAGTGCAGTTGTTAACTTCAAATATATTATCACTCTGTTATAAATTAATACTATCATCATGGGCTCGGCTTGCTTCCTGTCCGTCAACGGCGAAATACTCGCATGCTTTGCACTTTATTTTCTATTCTCAATGATCCACATTCCCCTGAATATCTCAAATCTTTCTTTCACTTTCATGGTGCTTCTCGTGACCGTCAATTTCGCTCTTCTGGCAATCTTTCTCTATCTATCCCTCTTCACCGTACTGGCTTTATGTCCAATTCTTTCAGTGTGCAGGTGGTTTGTCTTTGGAACGGCCTTCCCCCCGCGATCAGGAAAGCCCCGAGCAAATTCGTTTTAAGAAATCTGTGCGTCATTTTTTTGCTGGCAGATCCGAGTAGACTGAAGATTACATATTAGAAATTTCGCTTGTAAGTATGCATGTAGTATATATTTATTTGTGTATGTAAGTATTTATTTTATTTTTGTATATGCATTTGTGTAAATATGTTGTATGTAGGACTAACGTAATGTTATTATTCTTTTTAGTTGTTATTTGCACTGCCCACAATCTTTTCCGCTTTGCCTTAAGGTTTGACTGGTAGAGAATGCCAATTGGCATTAAGTCCGCCCTTTGTACGATAAGTTTTCTTTTGTGCAATAAAGTTTAAATAAATAAATAAAATCATTTTACATAAGTAGGTTTATTTCAAAGTATCGTTAATACTTTGAAATTTAGTTACTCCTATCTCTCGAATATAGATAGGAATTTGTACGTACGTATTTATATGAGAATTTGCATTGAGCCTCGAAGGAAATAATATCACATGTTAGCTTATCCGCTGACTATTAAGTTTAGACCTAGTTTCTAGTTCAATTTGATTAATATAGATATTGTTACGAGCTCTTGTGAGTGAAATTCCCTCAGGATACCCAAATGTGTAGAATAAAGTGAGTAAGTAAATAATACTAGGTCAAATTAGTTTCATGAAGGCCCGGTTTTATTAATAACTGTTAGTACTTTTATTGGAAAATGTTAAAAATAAGGTCATGTAAAGTGTAATAGATCTTTTATAAACCGAGTCTAAGGCACGTCGTTTCATACTACGAATAAAAAGAATGCGCAAAATATAAAAATGTGCGAAACAAAATTTTTAATCCTTTGAACAATTTTAAACCGTAAAACTGTACCATGCACTTACCAGTTTGCGTTCTTAATTATGGGTAATTTTTTGTGGGGTGCGAGTTTCATTGTTTGAACTTTCACACTCACACGTTATTTTATTAACATTCGGTGCATTTTTTTATTACAGTACGTTCATTTAAACATACATTTATGACTTATTTTTTCACTAAGCATAGCTAAGGTTACACTTATGGGTGCAACCATCATTCTCCTAGCGTTGTTCCCGGTTGTGCCCTAAAGGAGCCCGGGGTTCGCTTTGACACCTAATCCCAAGATTTGGCATAGGCACTAGTTTTACGAAAGCGACTGCCCTCTGACCTTCCAACCCGGGGGGAAAACTAGACCTTATTGGGATTAGACCGGTTTCCTCACGATGTTTTCCTTCACCGAAAAGCTAACGGTAAATATTGCGTACATAAGTTCCGAAAAACTCATTGGTACTAGCCGGGATTCGAACCCACGACCGCCGCTTGACAGCCGCATGCCTGAACCACTAGGCTACCGTAGCTCTTATGGGTGCAACCATGAAATAAATTTCTTGAATTGAAAAATAATCGGAACAGGTGTGCTCTATTTTTCGGGTGTCACGACCTCAGCACGACCGCTTCCGTAAACTGTCGACTGAGTTCACAAGCTTGACCGATTTCTTATTCAGGCTCACATTAATTAACACGTCGTTAAAGCCGCCTTTGATCTCGATTGCCTTACAAATTGCCCCAAATATTAAGGAAAACTCTAATTGTGTTTTATTAGAATTAATTTACATTGATGATATCTTTTTTACAAACTCAAAAATAGGTATACTCAAAAAACTGTGTCTATGAATAAAGCCTGAACACACACACTCGCGCGGCCTGCGGTGGCGGTCAATAGTAAATTTGACAATTACTGTCAAGGTTACTATATAGACTGCTACGGCTGGCCGCGCCGGTCTGTGAGAAGCCCGTGCGGTGGCGGTCAGTCATAAACTTGACATTATCTGTCAGGCTTTAGTTGAACCCAAATGCTACTGTTTTTGTCAGTATTGTACACTTGCCTCTCACATCAGACTGAATGGCATTCATATTCTACATAGATCTTTCATAACGATCTAAACCGATGACTCGAAAGAGATGCGACTTCCACCGCAGCATTCAAAGTTAGGCTGAAAAAATGGTTGACGCAGGAATCATTTTATTCATATGACGAGTTCTTTAGTCTACCAATAATACTGTAAAGGTAGAAAATATAGTGTGACATATAAATTTGAATAATATGAAAATAATGGACATAAAATACGAAAAACTGTAATTAATTGTACTTAAAACTATTGAAAGCTCAATATTGTACCTTGACTTGTAACAATTGTTATTAATAATATATTTCATTTCATTTCATTTCGACGAATGGAAGTAGAACATGATTATAATTTGTACTTTTCATTTGTGTTTTTTATTTAAGCTGGAAACATCACAATTAAATTACGAATTGGATACAGAAGCCTTTTCAAGAAGCTCGAGTTGTTATCATGTCTGGATAGCTGGTCCAGCGTGCTTACCGCAAAACTTTGTGGCCCACCTTGAGCTACAGGCAGCCAAGATAAATGTTACATTGTGCACGTCTGTCTCAATTATATTTTCCCCTAACGCCTTTGTGGGGTGCAGCGGCATGTTAAGCTGCCGTTAACGCCGGATCGTGCGTGCATTCGACGCAGGGTTTTAATGAAGTAACTGCGGAAAGGTACTCCACGAGCACAAGGGAGAAAAATACAGCTGTTGGTCTATTTCATATTCAAATCACATTTTAATGGCACATGCCTTCCTTTTCACTCGTTAGCATCGCCCACGTGCAAGTGAGTGCGTACTAATTAACTTTAAAACTAAAGTTTAAACCGACTTCTAATCGGTACCCAAATCGCTTCAAGAGTGTTATAAAGTGTGAAGAGTTTTCTCGTATGCTCCAGGATCTCATCATCAGATCCAGTGCTGATAACCATGATACCATTGGAAATACATTTTCAAACAAAAAAATAGGTAGATAGCTACATAAAAATAAAAGATACTTACTGACGAATTGAGAAACTCCTTCTTTTTTGAAGTCAGTTGAATAAATAATATGATAAAGATTAATAGCAACGGATAAAAACAGGCCTCCTAGGCGAATTTAAGCTCATAAAAAATTTAAACCACTTGTAATAGAGAACATCGTCATGTACAGAAATATACTTGAAACAAAAGGAAATGTTGAATGTACTGGGCTGAAAACTACTTAGACATATATATTTCATGTGTCCAAAATTAATATTATTAACCATGTTGGGTCTGCAGTTCAATTTCAATATTTTTACAGGTACACCTGTACCTACTTACAAGGCTAGAATTTTGGACCCCGGGCTCCTTTTGGGGCACAACCGGGAATATGATACCGGGAAGATGATAACAAGGCTAGAAATTGAAAACCAATGCTATAATAATAAAAATACATGCCCAAAAAAAAACAATTATTTTTCATCCCTATATCTGTGGGACCACTAATGACAACGTTCCAATTAAGTCGTTGATTAATGGCTACCTTAGATGACAAAGACACATATTACTTCAAAACCTTTTCCACGGGATAGGTAAAATTCAGCCCTTTTCATCCTCCTAGCGTTATTCCCGGTTGTGTCCTAAAGCATGGCACTCTTATCCCAAGATTTGGCGTAGGCACTAGTTTTACGAAAGCGACTGCCATCTGACGTTCCAACCCAGGGGAAATCTAGACCCTATTGGGATTAGACCGGTTTTCTCACGATGTTTTCCTTCACCGAAGAGCCTGTGTTAAATATCAATGCATATTTCGTACGTAAGTTTTTGAAGAAAAAACCTTGTGTCACGAGCCGGGATTCCAACCCACAACCTCCAGATTGAACGTCTCCTGTCTTACCGCTCGGCTACAGTGGCGGAATTCAATCTTATCTCATAAAAACTTTAATAGAGACATTATTTCCATATCTACTGTACATCTTTCTCAGTGGCCGGCATAAAACGAGCATGCCTCTTCACTCGTCACTGCTTTGCCTCGGTAACGCTTTTACGGCTTTGGGTTTAATGAGGCCGATGTTACAGTCGCCGCGGTAACATTCATTGCAACTGTAATCAGACATTATTTGTATAAAATACTAGCTACCAGTGCGGCTCCGCGCGCTTATTGCAGAGAATGCGGACAAACCCGCGGTGTAAAAAATATCCAATGACCATCCAGAAAGTCCATTCTATACAGAGGTGAGATTTTTTTAAACTAATAATTGGTTCTGGAGATTACCCATTAAATAAATAAATATTTGCAGACAATCTTACTACGCGGCGATAAGATGTCGTTCGTAGGTAACATATTGTCACACTGATATCATCTTTTTTATTATTTTACGGTCTTATATGTGAGTACCTACTTACTTTTTGTGTGATGTGTTTTGCGACAGTAAATAAATAATAAATAAATGTTTGCGGACAATCTTACACAAATCGACCTAGTCTCAAACTAAGCAAAGCTTGTAGTATGGGTGCTAGACGACGATAAACATACTTATATACCTACATACATACATGTAGGTATATAAGTAATAATACATACTTAATAAATATGAAACATCCATAATACAGAAACAAATATTCGTGCTCATCACACAAATAAATGCCCTATCCGAGATTCGAACCCGGGACCTCTAGCTTCGTAGGCGGGGTCACTACCAACTAAGCTAAACCGGTAGTCAATCCCTTCTTATTCTTATTTCTTGCCACGGCTAAATTAAGAGTCCGCAGTAAGCTCGGCCGAATTTCACCTTCCCATGCAAACGTAGTTACGCTCTCATTTTAAAATTCATTTTAAGATTCTGACGAAACTTTGCATATACAATGACATGAGGTATATCTATGTCTGTAATTGGTTTATATGGTTCCAGTTTATAAAACAAACGAAATACAGCATTAACAAGTTTTGTATGAAAAACTTAAATTTGCTGTATTTTTTTTACTATGGTATCTGAAGCTACATAAACTAATTACAGACATAGATATACCTCATGTCATTGTATATGCAAAGTTTCGTTACAATCCAACAGGTAGTTTTAAAATGAGAGCGTAACTACGTTTGTACGGAGAATCGAGCTTACTGCGGACTCTTAAACCTGCCAGGCTTGCAGTCATGTATGCCGCATTGGCTTACGCAGCCATGAAATACATTGTCTCCGCTGTATAGTCTGTAATAGATCGACGATGTTTATTCGTCATTGTGGTGATGATCCTGTTATGGGTAACCGTGTGCCAGGAATGTTTGAGATTTTGTGAGGCGATGGACGACAGGCAATCCTGTCGTATATATATATATATATCCAGTGTTTTGTATGTGCAATGTTATCCTAAAGGTGATACCATTTGTTAGTTGTAAGTTGTTTTACTGTACATAATTGAGTAATCTGGTTTCTCGGCGTATTGGTTTGGTTTGCTGTAAGGCCGTGTAAACGAATGAAATAATAAATAAATAAATTATGACAAAACATACATACCTATAAAAATATGAATGTATATGTGTATTTATATGTTTTGTATTCGTTCGAAAATGACGAAGATATCGGTGAATATAACAATCCTACCTATATCCTACTAATATTATAAATGTAAAAGTTTGGATGTTTGAACGTTTGGATGTTTAGATGTTTGTTACTCAATCACGCTTAAACGGCTCAACCGATTTAGATGAAACTCTGCACGATGTAATAGTATTCAATAAGGGAAAAAAGGAAACTATTCATAAAAATCGTGTAAAGTTGTTTATTGAATAAGTTTAGAATAATTGTGTAATCCAAACATTTTCAAGACAATGTTTTATGTATATCTTTACATTACATTATTATGTGTTATCTTACAAAAAAAATGTGTAAAATTTCATTTTTTTTTTCATTAGCCCCGGTGGTGGAGTGGGCAGATTAATGTACGTAGGTTAAGTTACAGTCGTAATAAACCGCTTGAACTGAGACGAGACGAGACGAGATAAAAAGACGTGTTCCTCCTTCGAGTACACCTCTACCTATCTCCACAATAGCCTGGATTAATATACAGGATAGTTTCTACCCCGATTCCTCGTAGACGAAGTCGCAGGCGGGAGCTAGTATTATATATATTGATACTGACTAAGATTTTATCCATCAATTCTATTCAAATAAAAATAAGGATAACAATTACATCCCAGTATCCATATTTCCACTTCTATAACCTCAGTAACGTTTCAAATACACGACTACGTTCTTATGTTGTCACTTTGATGTGCAGTACCTACAGAAAAAAGTGCTTGTTCATGATAAGAAAGAAAATTTAATTTTTCCACAATGGCGACTTGATAAGGCGCTTACAGACTGGGATTAGACAAATCCACATACGCCTGTGGCATGGGAGCGTAAGGCATAAGCTGTGGGAGATTGTAGGCAAAATTTTCATTGCAATATTTATGTAGGTGGGTGAATCAACTTTTTAGTGTCCTCCCCGTTTCTACTATTTGCTGTTTAAAACGAGATAACAAGAAAATACGATATCCGCTGTGGTTAATTGTTGTTGGATTCCTTACTCAATGAATTACAGTGTGAAACCACATGACAACTGTATTAAAAAATATTAATTTGCCCTTAATTTCACCGGTTGCCCAGCGGACGTAATATGTCCCCCGATTTGTATGAAAATTGTGGTTTGTCACCTGGACAACCATGTTTTCCGCAAGAATATATTTTTTGTGCGATGCTAATGATATATGTTCAAATAGACTGTTTATCTAGCTATGAGAACTTATGGATCTTATCAGATACACAAACACATGTTGTGGTAACTGATAATGAAGAAAAAACCAAGCGTCAAGAAAAAGTTTATTGACCCAGCTGTTCTCTTTGTTCAGTGTTTATAAGCATCCTATACTTGTAAAATGAACAGCCAGGTAAAAAAAGTGTTGGCGAGCATAATACTCGTATTACAGTTATGTTGTGGCATTAGCATTAGTTATGTATTTTTTTTGCCATTATACTTATACACATACAAGTATAATGGCAAAAAAGTGAGAATATCTATACCCTTTCTTGTATAATAGAAGAGATATATGATATAATATAATAGAGAGATAATAGAAGAATAAAAACGAGAAGAGGGGGTTCTCCTTTTTATTCTAATTTACTCAAAGGATAACTGGAAGAGATCCCCCAAAGGAATAAGTTCGCCTTTGTACTTAACTTATATTTTTATTAATCGTCTACTTGGTTTATTTTAAAATAAAGAGTTATACTACTACAAGAGCAAAAAATGGGTAAGTACCTGCTTTTGTATGGAAAATTAATGCGTAAGGACACTGTGATGTACCGTTTGGCAAGATTTTCCATAGATTAATTAAATTAACCAATATTTATCACTTTTTCAGCTACCCTTTCAGCCAAAAACGCGGTGTCAACATTTTTTTTGAATTTTTGGTTAGTCCCTAAAACCGGGCGTTTTACATGACCCCCTTATATGTTACACACGTTACGTAACACACTCCCCGCCTCAGCTTGTACCTCATGCCATCCCATAAAGGCGCCAGGTGCGTTAAGGAATTAAAACGCGAACAAAAGACTCGTATCTCCGTGAACGAGGATATATGGGCGCACCGGATAAAGCATTTTAATGATATTGCGTGGGACCATTATGTTTTCTTTTAGTGGATAATTGCTTTCAATGTAATTATTGACAACGCAGGCCTCAGAAGGCGTAACAATTAACATGATAGCTATTTTTAACAGACTTCAAAGAAAAAGGAGGAGGTTCTCAATTCGGTTGTATTTTTTTTATTATAATTTTTATCATTTCCAATGTTTTAACAGTTATCGTCGTAATATTTGTCACGTTCTGACTGCTGCCTAGTCGAGTGCCAGTCGAGTGACGAGCGCGAGTGTCAAATGTTTTATCCACAGGGATAAGTCATAAAATCACAACCATATAAAAAAAAGAAGAAAAAAAAGTATAAATGTATCTTATCTTATCTTATGCCCGCTGGCTGATACTCACTAATAACGCGAGTAGTAATGCAAAGTGCTGGGTTTCGAAACGTTAATGCTCTCAGAAGAGTATCTTATTTATCAATATTTCAATACCTTACCTATTAATCCGAACGTTAAAAATGTATGGGGTATCTAAATACCAAGACAAAATTGTAAAGAGGCTCTTTTCAACAGAGCATTCTGCAGAATTGCTTCAAAACCATGTGTGATACGGTTTTATCGAAATACTGAACATAGCTTATTTCGAAATTATAATAAATTTTAGCGATATTTTTTTAATTCAAAATTCGTAAGTTGGTTCCTACGCTGCCAAAGAGCACAGCATATCGAGAACATTAATGAGCAATCGATGCAAAATTTAGTAGAGAGCTTACAGCCTTAAACTGCTACGAACTACGGCGACGTAGCGCTACGAGCGTAGCGTGATAGGTCAATTGGCTTTGGCTACCCAATTCAACTTGTCACATTAACAGCCAGGAGTTGCTACGCCGTAGCCGATACCGCTGTTTTCCTCAGCTATGCGGTATCTTCTTGACACTATTTAACACTTTCGAACCTAGCGGACGCCTACGCGGTAGTCGCTTTCCGCTACATACGAGAAAAACCACGGGACCGGCTACGAGCGTAGCGCGTAGCGATTGATGTGTTAACAGCTTTACCGGCGACTTCACCAGCATCAATTATCGCACTCCCATTGAAACTCCGCCTCCCTTTTTACCCTTTAACACATTCAATGCCACGAATCGCTACGCCTACGCCGTAGTCGCTTTCCGCTACATACGAGAAAAACCACGGGATCGGCTACGAGCGTAGCGCGTAGCGATTTATGGCAGTGAATGTGTTAAGCGTGAAAATGTACCAGGCAGACAAATAAACAGTTACTTACGCATTTATAATATTAGTATGGATTTACAGTAATCCAAAGATAATAAGCAAAGTGTACCTAATAAACAAACATCAGGTGCGGCGGAATTAAACTCACACACAGTGTGCACGGGCCCACATAAATAATTGGTCCCTTTAATTTCGCTGTGTACCTGGACTGAGTCAGGGACACTGCTACAGAATTCTGGATATGTCAGTCATGCCATTGTCCCAAACATGAAATTAAATATTGACGTTGTGCTCTTTATGAAGTCATAAAAAACATTCCATGTAAAAAATACGCCAAGTTTCGAAACTCTCCCACCGTAAAAAGTTGCGAGATATTACGTAGAGCTAAGGATTCTTATTAATCTTTTTTGGGTTACCAAATAAAATTGGGCAAGCAGCAAAGCGTCACGGCATTCAGCCATTTAAAAATGTTTTTATAATTCCATTTCATCTTTGACCAATGTACATATCGTACCTTTATCTAGGCCATTTCGCCTTAATTTTCCAAAATAAATTATGGAGTCGATTGTACATTTTATCGATTTGCATCAGATTGTAGGAATTTAATTTCCATGCCTGTCTTTAACATTAGTATTAAATGCTTGCCTACCTTTTAAGATGTTCTAGTTATCGCACCTAGAATATTATTAGCTCAATATTTCGCACCTTTAGAACGGAACCGACCTAATCCAAAAACAAATTTTTGGGAAAACGCAAATAAAGATTTTAAGTAGCAATTGGTCGTTTAGAGGCGATCTATGTATACAACTCAATTTGACCTTTTTTTGAGTTAGGTCAGTTCCGTTCTGAATGTGCGATTTGACGCCCTACGGGAAGACACAAAATTTAATTTTATAATGAGTTTCTTAAACAAACTATAAGTGTTCACCTAGTTAGTAGCATTCAACTTAAAACATTGTCGACCCTTTATTGATTTGAGCATTAGCTGTATTGAAAGAAAATTGTTTTTAAATTAGCCTCTTCAATCCCGCCTACATCTACATAGTTGCAAAGCGTTACAATTTAAGTTGTTTATTTCATATCGAGTGTGGGGGGGGGGGGGGGGGGGGGTAAAGGGTTCCAGTGCTTAAACCCTCTTACTTTATATTCAGCCGTAAGAATGAGCCGGTACGCTTATTGACTTCAAGAACACTTTGCGTATTGGGTGTATTACGTGCAATTTCTTTAGCAACGAACTATACTTTATTTAAGAGCTTGTATTGTAAGTTACCTAGTTTCTTTGTTCAGGTCAAATGCCTGGAATTTTACAACTTCTTTTGTTGCTATACTGCGTGGAACGGAACGATGGACTTTCCTGCAAGAGGGGGATTATTGAGCGCTAGTACGTCACATTTTCCAGATAAACTATTTTTTTTGACGCGTTTTTTTTAACATTTATATGGAGCTCGTCGCTCCAGTCGGCCAACGCTCCATACAAAGGTAAAAAAAAAACGCGTCAAAAAAAATAGTTTATCTGGAAAATGTGACGTACTAGCGCTCAACAATCCCCCTCTTGCGGGAAAGTCCATCGTTCCGTTCCACGCTGTATATGTTAGGAAAATATAACGAAGAGACGTCATAATACGGATCGTAGTGTGGCACATTTTGGTGCTACTGTTTTTTTTTTATTGATTACGCGTAGGTAATTGTTTCACAACCCTACTTGATGATAATAATTAAACAATTGCATAACTACGTCCAATAGATGTCGGCGATGGTTGGTTTTAAGTATTATTCGTCGTCTAAACTAAAACAAACTATACATAAGTTGGATGACACACCAATATAATGGTACTATGAGCCTAAATAATATAAACATATCGTGTTTGGGCTCATTAGAATCCTTGCAGTGCGTAGTTTTTTTATCTTGATTTATTTGAGTGCTTTCGTAAAATAGTAAAGTTATAAATAACAGGTTAGCCCCGAAATAACAATTATTACGGAAACGAACATTTATCGAATGATTGCTGAACATGTATCAAACAATCCGTCATATGATCGAGGATTGCCCCATAATTTGAAAGATACTAAATCGATTAGTCCATTATAATAATCATTCGACTTATTCGACTCAATTTATAATCATTCGATTATTAGTCACTCACTACTAATGAACGCAGAGTCGACTCGATCGAATTGAAGTAGTTGAACTGAATGGAGTCGACTAGTCGAGCCGTGGCATTACAAGCTTATCAATAGTTTACCATTTGTAGTTACTAATTAGTTGTCGTCATTCGATTAGTATATTGCTAATGTCATAATGGATTATCCATATTAGTAATCGCTAATTATTCGATTAGTCGAATCATTCGAAGTCGCGCATCGCTACCTACTGATTACCCTTAGCGACAAGGCCATCAAGTAGCTGACGGAACTTAAAATTAATTTACAGTTTTATTTATCCCGTTTCTGTTTTCCATACTGCCGTACGATCAAATAATAATAAAATTATAAAAAGATATGATGTCGAACTCTATTAAAATCGGTTAAAAAGAGCTACTGCCGCCATACATTTTGTTTTGCGCTCGAAGCTCTTTTACATGCGTTGATTTATAAGCCTGTCGGATTCATATCCGCCAGGCCTTTCGTGTTCGTACATGGTGCCTATTTCCTGCAACATATTGTTCCAATATTGTCACCACGGCCTCAATTCGGCTCAACTCTTTCGTATTGAAATCTTGATTTGCTTGTTTTTAGATTTATTTATTTACTAGCTTCTGCCCGCGACTCCGTCCGCGTGCAACTCGTTTATATCGTAGCTCGATACAAACTTTCATCCCCCATTTCACCCCCTCAGGGGATGATTACCGGGATAAAAACTATCCTATGTCCTTTCAAGGGATTCAAACTATCTCCATACCAAATTTCATCTCAATCGGTTCAGCGGTTTAAGCGTGAAGAGGTAACAGACAGACACACTTTCGCATTTATAATATTAGTATGGATTTATTCATTTAAACTTTATTGCACAATAACAAGATACAAGTACAAAAGGCGAACTTAATGCAATAAGGCATTCTCTACCAGTAAACCTTTAGGCCAAACAGAAAATAACCATAGCTGGGGAGGGGTATGAGACCAACACAGAAATAAAGTAAGAGGAAAAATTACTAGTATGTTATACGGATAATTCCAATAAATACAATATGATATACGTCCTTATTACAATTTAATTATTATTTTAATTTATTTATTTATTATTTTCGTATTGTTTTCTTAAATTGTCATTTTAATTGTCATTTTATGTGTTAATTCCCGTTCTTTTGTTATTGAAGACCAGCGCTGGCTGCAAAGCCAGCATCATGCCGAGTTGGGCCCATTTCGAGACACGGCACAGATTGACTTTTTTGTTTTGTCTTTGTCTTGTAATCGTGTATTGTGTCACGAATAAATGTTTGATTCTTGATTGTAAACGCAATTTAAATGCTTAACACGTTCGTTCTCATAAGTTGATTCGGCGTGTGACGAGAGCGCTAATCAATCAATCAATCGATCAAATATTTACTCATGACACAACACAACAAAACACACACGTATTATAAGACAAAAGAAGAAGTGAATCTGTGCAGTGTCACGAAATGGGCCCAACTCTAATCAGTCTGAAACAGGACAAACTATGATAAAAATACCACGACCGAGCGAGATGGTAATATACAAATTTCAATTAGTGCGGCCGGAAAAGATATATTATTCATTGTCCTATGACAAGGACACTTTTCCTTGTTCCACTTTTTTATTTGCCGCAACTGAGTTAATACGAGGTTGCGGCAAATAAACCATTACCCGCCAAAATTAACTAGGTTGTGTATACATTGCCATTTTGAGACCAGTTCTTAATTTAGTATAGAAGCCTTTACCCCCTAATGGTGGCACAGGTATTAACTCCTCTACAGATATCTATACTCGAAGTTTTGAAATGTGATACGGTTCAAAATTGACTGATGAAAATAATGCACTTGGTTTTGATCAACGGTATTGATAAGGCGGGATTCCACCGGTGTGCGGCACTGTGCGGCACAAGCATATTCAGTATAAAAATGCTTGTGCCGCACAGTGCCGCACACCGGTGGAATCCCGCCTATAGAGTAACAACGTTCAATACTATAAACTATGAACTGTTTCCGGAGCGAGTGGTATACATTGCCCACACGCATAATCTCGTTAATAACGGAACTTGTTTCCACACAGTTTCATACATAAATACGTTTCTGTCAAAAAATCATTATTGGTACAATATGCTTATATTAACCCCCTCAAACTCAAAGTTTGCCCTCAAACTTAAATCCCTGCTGATGCAGAAGGCCTATTATTCGGTAGCTGAATTTCTTGACGAATCATTTTAATAATAATTTTGAGCGTCCTGTATTTGATTGTCCTGTATTTTATGTGCCTGTTGACATTGTTTTTAATTCTTACTGATTATTTCGACATTTTTAATGTAATAAATGACAGTGTATGATTAATATGAAATAAATGAATATGAATATGAATATATGAATATATCTGTATACTATTGTTTTAAATACAAAATTTTGCGAAGTGTTTTTCTTTTCATTTGCTCGGGAAGGAGTATCCTTAGACATAAAGCCGCCTTTTGACAGAAAAAGTGTTGACGTTTAACTTACAGGATCAATTAGCGGTTACACTTAACAAAAGACAATCGCTTTGTTCACCACTTAACAATTTAAGACAATTGCATTGTTTACTAGGCACAAAGAGAAGTGAATTCGGGCTAGAAAAACAATCCGCGTCATACTCGTATCTTCATTCTTAGATTTCAATAAAGTCGGACTTGCCACATAGACCTTACACAGCAAAAGCGCTTCTACACGAAGTCACTCCAACCTTTACAAGTTATCTGGATTTCCTCCCCATTGCCCATGGACACGGTTCATTTGCGCCCAATTACTCACGACAACCGGCTATTACGAAAGCCAATGGACTAGGACATTTTTGAAATGTGCCCCTTTGTTCGGAAAGGTTTTTTTATAGGTTTAGGTTCTAAATGTCTTTAATGTTTAGTGACTATGGCTGGCTAACGGAAGTTTAAGTAAAAGGTAGGTAAAGAGAACATTGGTATCCTACATTTTTTATGCAATGTCGTTTTTTTTATATGATATCGACAAAGGAGGAGGTTCTTTATTTTATAATATACATATCCTACTAATATTATAAATGCGAAAGTTAAGATGTTTGGATGTTTGTTACACAATGACGCTTGAACGGCTGAACCGATTTGAATGAAATTTTGCACGTAGATAGTTTATAGCCTGGATTAAAATATAGAATAGTTTTTATCCCGAGTCCACGCAGACGAAGTCGCGGGCGGAAACTAGTATTTTATAATTTATAGTAAGCTAACTAGTTAAACAAAATTAAAAGTAAAATATTAAACTCAAGTATTAAATGTGACTATGGGCGACATGTTTCGAACTCTTCGGAAGTTCTTCATTAGGATAAATATTTTCGCGGCAGTGTCGCTTCTACGTGAGTTTAAGCTTGTTATTATTAGTATTATTTTAAACATGTTTCACAAAAAGCTGAAACTCTCGTAAACAAATATTGAAAGGCACCGCAAAATTCCTCAAAGCACTCATATAATGTACCACATGAAAAATGTTAGCTCGGTAAGCCAGATTACTGACTATTCCAGCCTAACGCATATCAATTGTAAATTCTATGTTTGAATATCTGCCTCAATGGTTAGAACATGGTTAGCATTGTATTCTACAAGCTGTAATTAGCAATTGTCGACAATGCTGCATGTTGCATGCTACAAGATCCTAACACCAGTTACATCGAACGCCCATGACTGGGCCGTGTCCAGGAAGCACCACGCTTCCGACGTTCGCGTTATTGAGCAAGATAAGTTTCGGATAGTACTAACGGACATTCAAACTCAAACTCGTTTATTCAAATAGGCCTAGTAATAAGCACTTTCAAATCGTCAGCTAATTTTTTTGCGTAATAAATTACAATTTAACTTTTATAATTAACATAAAAAATATAAATTATATGAAGTAAAAATTGTACAAAATATACTAGTCTAGAAAAACAATCTAATGTCAATAAACAAAATATAACGAGAATAATAGATTAAACATTCAGTCACAATTAGTTCAATGGAGTTTTATCATTCATGTAGTCTTGTGTGCTATAATAAGCTGTCAAAATAAGTTTACGCTTCGCATAGGTAGTTCTTGAATTTATTCATAGATAACTCAGTTACGTTTCCTGGAAGTTTGTTTTAAAACCTTACACAATTACCCCTGAATGTTTTTTTTTTTTGGAGCCAAGTGGTGGGCACCGCGAGCTTATGCTTATTTCTAGTATTAATATTATGTATATCACAGTTTTTCCAAAAATTTACAATGTTTTTATGTACATACAAAATATTTTCATAGATATATTGACAATGTAATGTCATTATGTTAATATTTTTAAACTTATCTATTAAACTTATCATTCAGTAATGGGCGTGAATTGTTGGATTACCTGATCTTTTTCTTGATCTGTATTATGCAGTAGCAAGCCAACTCTGGCTTACCTAATGGAACCGATGCTCGTTTCAACGAATCTTTCAATCAGTTTTCATATGATAAGTCATGCCTTATATTTGAGAGCGGCTAGCCTGGTAGGCATGCCAGTAGGTACGCCAGTACAGTCGCTGGTTCCGGCTCGAAACAAGGATTTTTTTTTCCTTTTTGTTTGAAATTAATAATTTCCTTAGCAAACACTAGTGCGTATTAACAAAATCAAGATAGAGATCACATTTGGCATGGAATTTGTACCACAGAACGGTATAATATGTCGGTATGTATACAAACTGCACTCGATTTCTCTGTACAGATTTGTAATTGTACATATTCCTAATACGGCGAATTTTTAGTTTATACACAATCTTATTTCCACAGTTTTCTGTAACTCAATTACCCTCAAATGTTAACTGAGTTGAATCTTGCTAATAACCTGTATTTTTGAGTGCCAAATAAAGTATTTTAACTGTATATTTAAATGCAATCGCCAACAAATTTGTCCATAATTACCCCTATTTTCAATCAATTATACAGCGCGTACCAATCATCGGATAATTCATTCAGCTCGCGACTCGCATCGCATTCTGAGCACGTACCGATGGAATGACACTTGAATATACATTACGAGCACTCTACTTTGTTTGATCAGTACCTGGGTACAGTTGAAGTGTACCCTGAGTTGATTCGTACACGCGCTGTATGCTTGGTAACACACAACGCGGACAACGCGCTATTGTTAACAATGGCGGATAACTTTGGTCGTACATCTGCTGACTTCCGTTTTTCAATTGATTTACGTTGCTTTTGTTAACGATAATGACAAACTAGCCTTAGTTTTTGGATGATTGCAACTACTTTTATAATAGTCTAAGCAGCGAGTCATGTCACAAGAAAAAGGAGACAGTACCTATTACGCCGCGTGATGGCGGCGTAATAGGTACTTTTTGAGAACTGATAGCTTATTTCATAGGTAAAATTGAGGCCATAGAATGAATTAAAAAAGTATGCTTTAGTCTCGACTGGCTGGCTGGACTCCATATGCGTATTAATTTGAGGTATCGTTGTTTTCACGTAGTGGCAGAAAGAGTCGGATTAGGTTCCTCTCTTTCAACGCAGTGCATCCCCGGGAGTTGTGGGTATTACTTACCACCAAGAACACAACGCTACACCTACACCTAGTTTTATTTATGATTGCATCTTTTCCTGTCAAAATCTGTGACTATAATCACAACGGCACTTAGGTACTTATGGACAAGAGCCACGTTTCATTAATTAACACATTGATTTAATAAATTAAAAAAAAAACTTTTCCAAAATATTTACATACAGTTGTTTAATTTCGAAATTCATATTTTAATTTCAATTGAAATTGTGACGCTTGGAATGATTTTGTACTGCCTATTTTATTCATGATTGCATGGTATTAGGTATATTTAAATAGTGAATGTTATGTTTAGATTTATACATGACTGGCTGCCCGCGTGGCTTCGCCTGCATATTGCAATATGACCAATTGACCATCCGAAAAGTCCATTCTACGCACAGGTGAAAGGATTTTTGATATCGGTCCAGTGTTTCCTGAGATCACAACTTACATACAAACTTACAAAGCTACAATCTCATAGACTATTCCTCGTTATAATATTAGTATAGACTAGCTGCTGCATACCTAAGCCCGCGTATTAAAGAGAACCTAGGCAAAGCCGCAGAATAAAATAAAGCCTATGCTCATTCTGAAGATCCGTTCTTACCTCTATAATCTATATTGTCGTAAAGATGTTTTTTAATCGGATGAATAGTTTCAGAGATTGAATCCTCACAAACCTACAGTGACTAACTTTATCTCTTTATTATTCAGGGTTCAGGCGCAATATCAGTGCTTCTCTCGAAAGTGCGAAGTATATAACTGAGCCACGAACCCTATTGTTTTGCTGCAACGCACGCAGCAATTGTATGATTGTTTTTTTTTATCTTACTATTGTTCTATTCTTTTTCATGTTGTGTGTCGAATATTTGTTGGGTGAAGACTTTCTTGGCCAATAGTAAGCCTAGTTAGTGGGTAGTTAGCCATACAAACTGAAACAATAAACAAAGTTCCGTTGTGACACAAAAATGATCCATAGAATTGTATGGTTAATTTTCGTATCACAACGGAAAACTTTCATAGAAAGTTTAATTGAGGTCGGCTGGCCAAAAATTTGGCCAGGTACCCTGTTATAATTTTGTTTTTGTACGATGTTGTTTCTGTGTGATTGTAGTAAACAAACAACAGTTTATGTATCTATTATATTGAGTATAGATAGATTCGACTCGATTGATGATGATTATAGAGATCGAATCAAGACAGTATACAGACTTACACATCAAGACGCAAACTGATTTGATTTTGATTTAATTTATTGTGATTTGCGAGGTCGCTTTCACGCGCTGGATCTCGTTAACCTCATAGATAAAATAAAACATTTTTTATAGACGTCATTTTAAACACTCTCTAAACGCAACTATAACTCTCTCACCCTGACTATTTATCATCCCGCTAAATCAGTTCTATTTTTAACCCGCACGTGTTAACCGGCCCCAAAAACTAAGGGTTAATTTTGAACTAGGCTTTTAGTGAGCCGTTGACTTGTTTATTTTGTGGAGAAAGCAAAGGTAATGAGTCTGGTTTATATTTGAAAGTTGATAAAGGTACTAATTTGACGTTGAGATAGGTTAGGAGTAAAGGATTACATATTTGATGAGGTCTAGTTATGTTAATTGTGAGAAATAAAATCATAGTTTTAACTGACTTAAAATCAGCACCGCATCAAGTGTGCCCATAAAATTTGAAGAGTTTCCTTGATTTATCCAGGGTCCCATTATCAGATCCAGACCTGATGCCCATGGGACCACCTGGAAAACAAACAAACAAACAAACAAGAATTTTCCAAATCAGTCCAAGCGTCGTCGAGTAATACAGATGGAAAAAAAAAGGTCCCGACGAATTGACAAAGTCCTCCTTTTTTAAACTCGGTTAGAAATGTGTGAATATAATTATAAGTATCTGCGGCGCTACCACGAACTTCGAAAGTCGAAGTTCGGGTATTTCCATCTCTATCGCACTCCCTTACTCGAGTGACAGGGATGCATGTATTACGAACTTCGACTTTCGAAGTTCGTGGTAGCGCGGCTGGACCTGGAAGACGAAGCCTTGAGCAGCGGTTTACGCCTTTTACTGGAAAAAATATTTTTTCCTAGAAATGAGACATGGCTAAATGTATTTTTCAGTTTCATACACCCCTGCGATCGAAATCGTTGGAGCTGTCTCAGTTACGTGATCGACCTATAAAAAAAGACAATTTAGGAAAAAGAGGCCAAAAGTGCCTCTTATTTTGTCGAAAAGTTAAAAGCATGTAGTTAATATTTAAATTGCATCTAACGTTGTTCACGAATATTGTTTACTAGCTTCCGTCCGCGACTTCATCTGCGTGGCCTAACTAAACTAAACTATTTTATATTTTAATCTAGGCTATAAATCTTTGTGCGAAATTTCATCCAAATCGGTTAAGCCGTTTAAGCGTGATTGAGTAACAAACTTCTAAACATCCAAACATCTAAACTTTCGCATTTAAATATTAGTAGGATATACCTATCGTACCAAATGAAGTATTAAGTGCAATAACAGTTTTTCTCCCAAAAATGTATATGCTTAAATTATAAAATTTAACAAGGCATCTTGTATTTGTGTTAGTAAGTTGAACTTGTTTAGTTAAATCGTAGATTTCATCATATCAGCCGAAAGACGTCTACTGCTGGACATAGGCCTCGTTCAAAGAGTGCCAAAGTCACCGGTCCTGCGCCACCCGCATCCAGCGGACTCCCGCAACTTAAATCGTGGGTTTGAAACTTTCCAAAAAATAATTTACCTTAGTGCGGCTTCTTAAAAAGTGAAAATGTATCAGTGTTAACATATTTTATTTTAGTGGCAACCCAAGTTTGTCTTGAATTACGTCTTCGAGCGCAGTCTAACTCAATAACGTTTTTATCGCCGCCTCGTTTTAGCGATAAATGTAGAAAATTCCCGTTCTCGTCCCATTTCTAAATTGTATCCAAATTGTATTTAAATTGAATGCAGCCTAAATTGGAGCGAGCTAAATGCCGGTTAATTACAGGGAATGCTCTAGATCGGTTATCGTCAAAAATACGTTCGGCACGTGAGAACAATCTTGGTAGGGACGGACGGAATGAATCGAATTTCAGAGCGAAACGTACGAATATAGCTGCTTGGATAATAGTAAGTTGAATTGTTGTTTATTACTTTACTATTTACGTAATTTCGATAGAATTAATTTTATTATAAATAATAAAATAATTAAGGCAAAAGTTCTTTCATATGTCTGCCTGACCGGGAGTTCTTCTCAACCGATTCACGTGAAGTTTCGTGAGCAGGTTCAATACCTAATTAAATAGAACATTTCGAACGATTGAGATTTTCGAAGTTTAAAAAAAAGAGTCTCGCGAGTTTAGACCCACTAGTATTCTATATAGTAACGTAGCTACTGAATGTAGGACTGATCCTAGTCAAATTAAGGGTAACTGGGCAATGAGGCGTGCGGCGAACTACTAACTTAATAAAATAAACTATTCTCCTCTGCTTTGATATGGGACGTTGTGTTTATTCCAGCGCCATTGATGTTGTCATTTTATAGATAGTTTGAAAATATTTTGTGCGATCACTAGTCAAATAAATTCATTAAAAGAAGAAAAGAAAAAAAAAACATTTATTCAAGTCAAAAATCAAACTGAAGCATAGTTTAAAAAAAACGAATGACATTGAGTGTCTGAATACCGTTAGTTTAGTTATTTTTATATTCCAATCGTACAAAAAAATACAAACAGAAATAAGGGCCCCCACCCTACGCTTTTTCCCTATCGCTATTCGAGATCAAGTGAACGCGTAAATTCCCTACGTGCGTACCTATGCCGAATACAACTCCAACCTTTTTAATTCAAATCCGACAAATCGTTTATTAGAACGCGACCTCAGAATATTAAACGGAACAAAAGACCGCTTCCAAATTTGAAATTCATTTCGCGAAGATGTGACATTGCAATATAGAAACGGTTTTGTTATTAAATTAAACGCTTGGCCTATTTTAATATCGACCATCTTTTGCATTGAATCAAATGGGTTTTTTCGGAACAATATTTGGAAAAAATCTACAACGCAGGTATTTCAGAAGCTATGAAAGAAAATATCTTCTAAAAGAAAGTCATTTCGCGTGTATGACATTTTACCAAACTTAACAAGATAGGTAAGATTTCAAGCGCCCACTTTAAGAAACGATCTCTTAGAAAACCTATTTGAAACTAAATCTAGCTGAACATTCTTTTGGGTTTAATCCGGTTTAGGTAAGGTCATTATTTACAATGGTTTCCAGCTTTTGATATACTGCATACTTATTGCATATTTCTCTTTCAGTTAGTATAATATTTTTTGACAGTTAAAAAAATATATAAAATAAGATTTATAAAAAACACAAAATCGAACAGAAAATAAAATAAATGTTGGTACTTTGGTTAGGTGCGACAATAGTTTTGCTTAGTCATAATAAATGATGGTGTCATTTATACACATTGATATATCAGGCGAGGGCGGGTAAAGGGTTAGTTTATCTGTTATAATCCTTCTAACTGTAGTAACATTTTGTTTTTAAGATATTTTTTTATATTTATTGGAGTTATTTTATACTTTAATTCTTGGGAGTTTATTTATTAAGTCGGGTAAGATGTATTCCGATGTTCTCCGTCCGTAGAAATTACTGTACCTACATATATATTAGTTAAATATTTTTTGGAAATCACGTGCGTTGTTGAGAATGGTGATCTTTTATTTATTTATTTAAACTTTATTGCACAAAACAAGATAAAGTACAAATGGCGGACTTAATGCCATGAGGCATTCTCTACCAGTCAACCATTGGGCAAAACAGAAACATTTATTATTATTATTATTATATTTTATTTAGTGATTACCCCTAGGCAATATTTTACCCCGCAGCAAAGTCCTAAAAAACCCTTCACACGTCAAAATCAATCAGTTTGATATAATTCCTACTTATTTTACAAGGTACCTATGGGAATTAAAAAAAATGAAAAGCTAAAACCTGAAACTAAAATGTCGTAAACCTCAAGCTCAAAAGTGGGTCAAGATGAAATATTTATTAACTGTACAAAATGGAAGTAATGTTCTTAAGCTTGGGGTCTGTCTAACTAAACATTTAAGATCACCAGGCGTACCACAACTTGCTACAAAGTAGCAAATAAAAGAGAGTACATTTTACAATCATAATATTGCATATACAAACGCTTGAGTGAGAGACTATAATTTGTAATAGAGGTGTAACAAGATATGAAACAATTGTCATTTATTACGAAAAACGGTTGTAGTTACGTAATTCTTTGAAATATCTGAATGGGATTCTCGTCATTACGCATATGTTTTTCCTTCTTTTTTTGGAGTAATAATAAATTTTGAGGCTACAACGAAACGAATTTCATTAATATTCAATTCACGTTCAATTTATTAATAAACTCCTTTCAACCATAAAGGTTTTTACGCTTGAGGTTATTATCACTACGATTCAGTTTAATTATAAAAATGAAATGAAATGTGACTGTGAAATTATCCTCTGTGAACTCACCTAACGGTGACATAATTTACACAAGACGTGAAACCATATTTCTCATGACCATCATTACGTAAACTATAATTGTGGGTCGTGAGTTTGGAACACTGAGATTTGACAGTTATATAACCTCGTCCGCAACGGGCGGGCCCACGTTCGAACCGCGTCCGATGTGTGTGTGTGAAGTGTAGTTTCAAAGCTTTACAACTCGCGCGGGCCCGCGCTCTGCCCGCGTTTGCGCCGCAATGTGTGTAGGCCTTAGTTGAAGTGGGCTCGCATGCCGAGTGAGCTGTAGGCCAAGAACGCCACTGGCAGCCCGACAGCTCAACAGGGAGACGCGGCAGACCTCGCCGGCGATGGCGGGACGAGCTAGAATCCTTTGTAAATGATTGGCCAGAGGGTGCTCGGGATCGGGATATCTGGAAACGGAGGACTGGGGCTTTCCCAAGCAGTGGGACACCACAGGCTCCTAATGAATTATAATAACCTTGTCATAACATCGCTCATATACTGGTGAATCAGCCAATTAAAGACTGGTTAATCAACTAGTTAATGTGTCAATCGATGCAAGCTACGTTATGCGCAGTATGGTGCGCAGTCGTTATCTCGCTAGATGGCATCGGCAGTTCGAATCTCTCGCGCGGATTTATTTGTAGTACGCAACAAAGAAAGGAGCCTGAAGACTGGGGACAAGTCAACACAACGTATTACAGAAAACCTAGGCACTGAAGCGGGATAAAATATAGCGTATGTAATGCCAGCTGTACACACTCTCCGCACACCATATACATACACGTTGCGTCATTTAGTAAGCGGAACAACCCTTTGACTCGGCAGCAAAAACCGACACGCGACCGAGGCGTACCGTGGCGAGACCGGAGCGGGCGAGACAAGGTGAGAGCATCATGTATCGACGAGTATGTGCCGGCATAAGAGAGATGGGGCATATTTGGAGCAGCCCAACTGGAGAAGTACCTTCACCTTACCAAAGACCGGATCCATTTAACACCACTAATTGCTGTGGATATTTGGTGTTGTGTTCCTGGTGGTGAGTAAGGTTGCCGAAGCTCCCAAGAATGCTCTCTGTTGAGAGTGCGGAACCTGGCGGCCGATTTTTGACAACTGGGGAGGAAAGTTAAGCCGTCTCGCTCTAAGAACGAGACGGTTTAACTCCCCTCTTCAGTCATACGCAGATAAAATCTTACCGTATCTGCGTAGTGCGTAGCACGCTTTACGACCGCTCTATAATTTACTAAAAGTAAATACCATGGTTCGTCAAAATTTAAGCACTGTTTACTTTCTACCGCTAGAATTGAATTCGAGTGGTCAATATTACTATTATTCGTTTATAAATTTTCTATCGCTATTTCGAAGAAGCCTTTCATATTTCATGACAGATTTCGAGTGAAAGAGTCGAGCGCTTGAAAGTCAAAAATCGGTCCCCTGTTTGTCTCTACCTGTCGAAACAACGAAACCTCAAATCAATTAAAGTTCGGAAGTATGTAAATCTACTGATATTGCAAGCGACCATTGAAAAAAGTGTCTGTGTATAATCAGGCAGGCCGAATGCTTGTTTGCTACCGTCGTAGTTTAACACATTCCCGGCCAGGAACCCGCCTAGCGAGCGCCTACGCCTTATAGCTTTCCGCTACATACAGGGGAAACCACGGGATCGGCTAAGATCGTAGTGCGTAGCGATTCTTGGCAGTGAATGTGTAGTAAAATATCTATCCCAAACGTCCATTCTTCATGGAAGTGAAAGGTTTTATTGTATATTTACAGACATTTATGCCTCTATTAATAGGTATAGATATAAAGTTTTTAGTCATCATCCTCCTAGCGTTATTCCCGGTTGTACCCTAAAGGAGCCCGGGGTCCGCTTTAACACCTAATCCCAAGATTTGGCATATACAGAAGTTTTACAAAAGCGACTGTCATCTGACCTTCCAACCCAGAGGGAAAACTAGACCTTATTGGGATTAGACCGATAATCTCGCGATGTTTTCCTTCACCGAAAAGCTGACGGTAAATATTCCGTACATAAGTTCCGAAAAACTCATCGGTACGAGCAGGGATTCGTACCTACGACCGCCGCTTGTCAGCCGCATGCCTGAACCACTAGGCTACCGTAGCTTAATTATAGTGTTTGTATTATAAGCGTAGTCTGATCAAACGTACAATAGTTGGCCAAAGGCGGGTCTGTAGTTTGTGAATACCAGCCGGCTACAGACGGGCGTGTAATGTAGGAAATTGTAATTGCGTTCAACCCGCAACGCTTGCCGTATATAGCCGAGTCGTTTTAACACTGTTGTTTGATCTGTTGACAAAACATAAGTTTGGTTAGGTTTCCACGCACGGAATTAACAGAGAAGTGTTTACTTTGTTTTTTTTTTGTTTCAGATCATGCTCTTGCGTCAATATTAGAAAGTAAGTAACACCATATTATTCAACAAGTGTATCTATGAGCTGTAGATTATGCGAGCCTGTCTTTTTTTAAAGTTTCGAAATGAATCATCAACAATTTTATTTACGAGTTATTATAGAACCTGCTCACAAAAATTTACGAGAATCAGTTGAGGAATGCGACGATGCTTCGTTCGCTTCGCTCGCTAGTTCAATTAAATAATGTTGAAACCAAAAACAATAATTCTGAATTTTCTCGAAAAAGGATAAAACCTAAATAGTCGAATGGAGAAAAGCAGAACGCAAGAGAATACATAACACACACAGTTATGTGTCCAAAAATTTACGAGGGTTTATAACTATGTACCTTTTCCGCAAAACGATTCACGCTCAAGGTCCGTAACGTCACAGACCTCGTGCGAAATCTCTCTCTAATCAGCAACGTTGAAACGATTCTTTTATTAAAAAAATGAGTTGGATTTTCGTATTTCGTATTTCGTATTTCTTTACCATTTCTAATCTTTTATATAACAAAATTAAGTTATAATACATGAGTCAACAACCCTTTCCAAATAATAAACTTCGGACATGTATTTATATGTAACAGTACCATACACATAAATCATAATCTATGGTTGTAATATTTCATTACAAACCGCTGTTTAGTATTTCTTAAATAAAACGTAAGTAACTCTCATATTTGAAAACGTAAAGTGCACAAAGTTAAAATGAAAGATACAAAAGCAAAATGTTCACCGCTGAAGAAAATGATTTAAAGCGGAAAGAAATCAATAAAATAATTCCACTCCACCAGTCTGGTTGTTACTAAAGGATTATTCGGTGACAGGAGCAAAGTTGCCGGTCTAATTATGTATTATTTTCATAGCAACTAAATAAAAATGCCATACATAAATCACCATCCTCCTAACGTTATTCCCGGTTGTGCCCTAAAGGAGCCCGGGGTCCGCTTTGACACCTAATCCCAAGATTTAGCATAGGCACTAGTTTGACGAAAGCGACTGCCATCTGACCTTCCAACCCAGAGGGAAAACTAGACCTTATTGGGATTAGACCGGTTTCCTCACGATGTTTCCCTTCACCGAAAACCTAACGCTAAATATTCCGTACATAAATTCCGAAAAACTTATTGGTACGAGCCGGGATTCGATCCCACGACCGCCGCTTGACAGCCGCATGCCCAAACCACTAGGATACCCTAGCTTTTTACATGAATAGATATTTATAATCACGCTGTTTTCGTCGAACGTTTATATACATTGTTTTGGAACACCAACATTAGTACGCAAAACACTGGTACTAAAAACACAATACACGGTCTACTATAATTACCGGGCATAATTTTGAGTAAATTGTTTAATCGGTGGAAAATTAGGCTCATTAGGAGAAATTGTAATAATAAATGTCGATCTTTTATATCCACATTTATGCTAAAAGTGGCGCTGGAATATACGTTTCATGTGCTCTGCCTACCCCTTTTGGGAATAAAGGCGTGAGTATATGTGTGTATGTATGTAATAATAAATACCTAGTACATATGCTTTACCTACGGAGAAGCGCAAGAAAGTAAAGTAAAGTAAAGGGCGCATTTTAAACGTTACTTACGTAAACAAGAATTGAATCCGCGTCCACTTATCTTTCTCTCACATTTTGCATGAGTTGAAAGAGACAGATACAGTGAACACGGATTATTGGGCTGTACATTAAGAGTCCGCAGGAAGCTCGATTCTCCATACAAACGTAGTTACGCTCTCATTTTAAAACTACGTGTTGGAGTGTAACGAAACTTTGCATGCACAATGACATGAGGAATATCTATGTCTGTAATTAGTTTATGTTGCTTCAGATATCATAGTAAAAAAATGCAGCGAACTTAAGTTTTTGATTCAAAACTTGTTTTTGCTGTATTTCGTTTGTTTTATAAACTGGAACCATATAAACTAATTACAGACATAGATATACCTCATGTCTATGTATATGCAAAGTTTAGTCACAATCCAACACGTAGTTTCAAAATGAGAGCGTAACTACGTTTGTATGGGAAGGTGAAATTCGGCCGAGCTTACTGCGGACTCTTAACTGCCGGGGGATGGGCAGCAGCATCCATGGAGTACGGTGGAAATACTGCGATCGCAAAGCGTGGCGATTATGGGGTATATATATTATACCCCAAATAAATACAGCCAAGTCGCATGCTTTGGGGGAGGCCTAGGTATGTCCAGCAGTGGACTTCGGCTGATATGATGATGATAACATTAACTGCGCCCATTGCTATCATGGCCGCCCAATTGCTATGACACGTAATAACACCAGCATGCGGCTTACTGCAGTCTGTCAACCGGCTGGCAATCCTCTCGCAGTTTCCTTCAACTTTCCAATTCGCGGCCATCTTTTTTTCACAATATCCAAAGTGACAGGAAAAGTTGGGACGGGAACTTCCATGGTTTTTGTCCAATTTTAATATTCGCGACGGAGTTATGGAAGAAATAAGTGGTTCTTCGGTGTCTGTTTCGAATGGATTACTGGGAAAATACGTGGCTTTTTGGTCTGTTACAGAGAGTGTTTACAAAAAAAAAAGGTAATTCATGGGAACATTCATGTTAAACTAAAAGCTGAGCTTATTTAGCAAATGCAATCTAAGTTACATTTCAATATAAGTGCGTCACGCTCACTCACATTGCATTGACTATGCGTCTACGCAAGTTGCACCACCTCTATGTAAATATCAAAAACGAGTTCCGGGGTTGGGTCCTTGTATTGGCATCTAAAGCATAGAGAAGTTAAATTTCGTTAGACTATTTCAATATACTTACTTGTTTCTTGTTCTATATGTTTCTTCTTACTTATTGATTACGTCTGTCATCATTCGTTAAGTTTCAAGTTTCTTTATTTGGGCAAGTAACAAAATAACTTCTAGAAAATACTTTTAACTAATTAGAATTTAATTTTAAGGTGGATCCTCTTTGAATACCAGCGTCACGGCTCGCCGTGGCATTGCTGGAACCCTTTTAGTAGTTGTCTTGTTCGTTTATTACTCCCTCACTATCATATTTGCGTAAATATTTGGGCGACAGAGAGGGAGATACACGACCGAAGTTTGCGTTTCGCGGTAACCTCTAGTCACTAACTAAACATGTGGCTGAATTTGTATACAATTCCTATAAACCGTGATATTACTCACCGTCTACGGACGTCTTTGGTACCTCGTACAGAAATAGGTGCTACCATTTTGTTTTATTTTCTTTGAAACGTGCTGGAACAAATGTATCGTTTTATGTTACAATCACGAGTAATTAGTACTATACGAGTATGTAGCAATAATGTTGAATGTGGACTTCACTAAAAATAAAAATAAAAACTTTGAGCTACGTTACGTTTTGCGTATTACGTATTACACTAAGAATAATTTTGGCATAGTCCGTTTTGTTCTACTGCCCAGTTCAAACAAGCTATGTTTACCTTGATTCTCTATATTAAGGAAAGTTCTATATTAAGAAATATTTGCGACAATACAACCAACCTAATTTATTTCCGGAACAGTTACGCATATAACTCGAAAGGTAAAAAGGTTATGGCAAAATTATTCTTAGCGTAATACGTAATACGCAAAACGTAACGTAGCCTAAAGTTTTACCCACAGCCATCCCAGACGTGCAGCGAAAGCCTCGAGGTGCTGCGAACAATGAATAAAAAAAAACCCTGACGTGTGAGCGAGAGATAGGAACGCGGTCTTTCACTATGGCTCGCCGCGTCTGGAAGTCTGAGCCGAGCCCTAAGAACAACATATTTGATTATATAAAACCTCGGGAGCTCTGTGAACCCATTTTTTTTAAATGTTCTACAGTCCTTTGAATTGGCTCACAGGCGTTCATTTAAAGTGAACAACCGCTTGGAGCGCACCGACATTCGTTCTAAAGTCATGTGGTTGAAATTACCCGCGATGTAAACTATGTACTTGATTCAGCTTAGTACTTAATAGCCGTCCTTCCTCTTGTCAATTAAAACATCCTAACATGTTTCCTTAACAGTCATATCCGCGCATAAAACCATTCCCAGTACAGTGGAATTAAAACAGCCACTATTTTAACTCGATATACTCGCGTACTTTTAGAAAGTTTCGAAATAGGCTCGAAATGTTTTGTTGTTGCATTGGGTGTAATACAAACGAAAACAAAGTTCACAAAACAAAAAGTTCATCAAAGAGTTTTACTCAAATGTCTATAAGAAACCCGCGTTAGTGATTATATGTAAAAAAATTGGAGCTTAGCTGGAAAACGTTAACATTTATAGGAACTTACTTATTTTGTAGCTTATCGCCCTCTTTCCTCCCTCAAAGTCAAATGCTAATGCTGCAAAAGCTACACAAAGACCAAACAGTGGATAGTCCAATACTTAATATTGTTACATTATACGTTACCATGTAATCTTTTTGGTGAAATACTGTGGGCTTAATATGTGTCTTTAAATAAATAAATACGAAAACTGCACAAGATTCGGGACTACCACATCAGATGTGCCTTTTACAGGATCGGTTTCCCAACGCACGTTATAAACAACCAGAAGAGATTGAGAGACAAATATTAATACCTCATTTTTACCGATTACTGTGTGTCCCTATAATTTTTATTGTAATTTTGCCTTAAGGCATTAAGTCCGCCTTTTGTACTTTTTGTTTGTCCAATAGTTTCATTTTATAACTATATAAATAAATTAAAGTTAGAGCGCTGTCCATCGTAACCATGACATACAGTTATAGTCACAAATGTCATTGACATGCACTTCTGACGGCTCCAGGGTGAACGCGCCGGACCCCCTGCGGCTTCCGATCCAGGAATAGACGGCTATAAATAAAGCTAAGTACTGGAGGGTCTGATATAACTATGACATGGGTTGTTAAAACGCTGTTCTGAAATATGACTAAAGTCCTTTGACATAAGTTGTATTTAGATTGACGGCGGCAGATTTTAAGTTGGTGTTTTAAGAATGAGTGAACGTGTCATATCTGACTATGTTAAAAACCGAGACTAAGGATGGTGATGAGAAAATCGTACGAGGAAGGTAATGATGGAAGCGCGTACTGTACTTAATCAATTGAAAAAATATGGTTGCATACTAATAAATACATATGTTTCATCGCTCTTATGTCAGAGAATTAAGGTTTCGGTTTTATAACATATTTATGACAGGCTTAAGCCTGTCATAAATATGTATATTAATTATACATATTTATGGCAGGCAATGTATATTAATTTTATATATTTGAAAATATAATATATATTTTTTCCAGTTTAAAGGATTTTATTGCATGGTTTCTATACAACGGCCAACAAATACCGAACTAATGCTAATTTAATGCATTTAGTGCCCTAGACCGCCAGATTGCAAAATGAGCAGTAGGTGGCGAAAACAAACAAATACTTACGAAAAAACAGTAATTTACGTACAAAAATACAGTACAATATATTTATAATCACCAGTGATCGGATAAGGTAGTGTCATTTAACGAGACTTCGGTGCCTAAGCTTTAGTATGGATATAGCTTATAACCCCGAGATTTCATATAAAAAGTTTAAATTTCATATTACATATTACATCATTTTCATATTACATTTGGTTTTCCGGACTACACTTATACTTGCTACTTTATTTTATTTTTACAATTTATTCATAGTAAGCAAGTTAATCTAATGTTTAAATTGTAAAATATCTTCGCAAAAAAATATTTAAGAGAGTAACAAAGCCATCATGTAGCGGCGAACCTTTTTAAGACTTAATCATACTGGCCAGTTTTTTGCTTGACGATTGATTGAATACAATTGACGTTGTCATTGGTAAAATATCTCATATCGAGTTATAATAATTAGGTACGTTTTTCTAATTGTATATTCCTAATTTCCATTTAAGTAGCTTTACAAATATGATGTAGATGTACTTTTTATATAAATAAATATAATTTATATTTTTTTATTCGGTACGTGTTTTAAGGTTCTTCGGTTAGTTAAGTTTGCACGCATTATTAAGTGACTGGTTTAATCAACGAATTTGGCTTGTTTATCTGACTTTGTGATCATCTTATTGCGACTATTTTGGCTGACCCTAACTGGACTCCGATTTGCTTCTGATTTTACTAAATGAAGAGTTGTTGGTTTAAATGAAAACAGTATTAGACTTTCCTATCTAACTGAACATGCCTCGGCAAACCAAGGAAGAAACTATGCTAAGTTGTATTGAATCCTATCCCGATTTAATAAATTATACATGTCAGGAAATTTTTCTGTAAATAATACGAGTCCCGGAATCCCGAGTCTTATCCATGTTATATGCAATGTTTAAGGTCATTCACCCCCAATGGCACTACCTAATCCGATCACTGATAATCACGACCCTGAGGAAACACCCCTGAACACTTTAGACATGATAAGACATAATTATAATAAAATCTTCAAGCAAAACGTAAATCAATTCAGTTGATGAAAATAATTTCAGTTGAAAATGTATTTAAATTAATTAGCCTGCTTAAATTTAATTCCGTTCCAAGAGAAGCCAGAAATCATCACTAATCCACCTAAATGAAAGAACATTAAAACGGACATTTATTAATTACCTTCCATTGGCAGGGATGAACACTGCCTGCTTAACCAGAAAACCGTATCTCTCAATAGTATAATAGTGACATGCGGCTTTTTAGCTTGTGAAAGGAGGCCCGGAAATAGAGCCTTTAAGCCCGGGAATGAGATCCATTCTTGAGTTCATTTCCGGACCACGCCCTGGGATGGTAATGTTACCTGGATAGGTAAAGTCAAACTATAATATACTGTTCCTAAGTTTGCTAGGCAAATAAAGGAATATTCAAGTACAATTGACATCCTTACTTGTATTCAACTTGTTTCGCACGGTGGCTATCATGCACTAACTTAGGTGTAAAGGGAGAAATAAATCGCACTAAATGTGTGTTTTTGTAGTTATTTATTTATAAGTTTATATTGATATGTATGATATTCTTGAAGGTATTTGTAATATGGGCCTTGTTGCCCAAAAAAGAAATTAATAAATAAATTGTCGTTATATATGTCTCGTACTAGTTAGTGGTCATCGTCAACAGGCTAAGCCGGGCACTAGTCCCCACGCTGGGAAGTAGTCCACATTCATGCACACCTTTGACTTCCATAGTTATGTATATGCAGGTCACGTTTAGTTATGCTTATGATGTTTTCCTTCACCGAATTGCTAATAGTAAATACCTGAAAACGGTTCGACCAGGGATTCGAACTCACAACCACCGATCGACAACATGCTTCAACTTATACGAGCTACACTAGTTAGTGAAATCTAAAACGCCCTTTTCTATACCGGACGTGTGGTTTAATCTCGTTTAATTAAACCGCTTTAATTGAAATTCCTTATTCGTCACTGTCGTTTTAGTGTGCCATTATTGGCTGCTAGTTTAACGCAATCCGGAAATGCTTCGGCGTTTCGTAAAGTGAAACGGTACGTAAAAAATGACAAAGAGTTTTGAAACATATATTTTTCTCAAACATACTAAAAAATATTGACATTGTGTTCTTAATAATAGACTTCGAACTTATAACATTTCAGGCGCAGCGAGACGAGGGAATGGAATTTCATACAAAATTGAAGGCTGCAAAGTGACCTACTTTTGTTTCAATATCAATTCGTGAGACGACGTCACGGCGTTCAGCCATTAAAAGAAGTTTGGAGCTCTTTTTGAATATCATTCCAAGTAACAAAAGTACATACCTCGGCGTGAAAAGGAATTGCCGGCCAAGCAGATAGGGATGATTTCCCGGCCTCTGCAGTAATGTACTATAAGGTACTTACTTCCTAACTTGACGGGGCTATACCTAATAAACATTAGCAGAAGCGGGGCGGTACGCATACAGTAGACGTAGTTATTACAATAGAATAAGGTGCAAAAGTATAAACAGTACTTTGATATCGACTGTACCTATTGCATGGGACAAACTAAAATCATGTGACTACTGTACCACTTTTTCCAGCTTCATTTGCAGTTAAGACTTAAAATCGTTCGTAAAATCTAATGAAAAGAAATAAACAAGATTATAAGTAATCCTATTAATTCTTTAAACTTTTTTTAAAAGAAGAAACTAAAGCTAACTTAAAAATCTCTAAAAAGGGCCCCCGTGGCATCGTACCATAGATGCTGGCAGCATTACCTCGCTGAATAGCAATACTAATCCGCTGTGCGAGGAAGCTGCCAGCTCTTTGGTCACCTGTAGTGTCGACAAGTCTTTTACTAAGCTCGTTGTGTAATTTTCGAGCACTTGGACCCCAAGGCCCAAGGGCCTCGACACCGAATGCCATAAAATGATATTGAGAGCCGAGACCCCTGTATTTTGTGGCCTTTTTTGTTTCGGCCGCCTCTGCTGCGCCGCCCGCCTTGGAAGTAGTTCGTGGAAGATGGGACGGTACCAGCGTGTCAACACATGTAGCGTCCCACACTAACACTCGCCCCATCTTCCACGGGACCAGGGTCATCCCGTCCGGCCTCTTGCCATCGTCTCTTGACACACCGTTTGGTTCAAGAATTGATGGTGTGTTGACAGTGGCAAGAGTACGGCGGATAATGTCGTTTAAGGCAGCGTGTCTAGAGAGGCGGCCTGCGCTCATTTGGCACGACAAGCCGTGGTGTCCCAACTCGTCGATGAAAGTGCCGCAGGGGCACTTGTGGGGGGTAGATACCTTCACACCTAGTCTCAAGCTTACGGCCAGTCTTAAGGTGTCAGGTTCCAGAAAAGTACCGGTGGGAGGGGAGGGAAAAGCGTGTAACCACTGGCCAGATTCCCGTTCAGCCGCTGCCAGTAGTCGTGCGCGGTTAAGACCAGAACTAGAATTTAAACAGGACGTATAATCAATTTTGCACAAAATGTCATCCCAGCTCCGTTGGATGTCTAATTTTGCAGGAGGATTTTGACCGTGACAAGCCATCTGCCAAGCGTTTCTAGCCTCCGCCAGGCATGCCGTCTCGTAGTTTGATGGACAAAAAGCCTTCAGGATTTTGCCTACGAGAAGGTTAGTGCCATGGACGGAGAATAGAAAAGCTGGTAAAGCGACACTGGAAATTTTGCGCGTGCCTAATCCACCAAACCTGATGGGTAAGGACGCCTGGGCCCAACACTGCTCGCTGAGCTGTATATTTAAAATTGATTCGAGGCTTGATTTGATCAAGAAGTCAATCGGTAACAAGGAATTTTGATGTTTAAAAAAGGACCGGAGCGAAGCAGATACGTAAATTTCGGCACGAAAAGGCAAAATTTTAAAATCGTCAAAGCGTAGTGTGGATTTATTAGAAGTAGGCGCTCGGCGCAGTTCTTGAATTTTGATATCACGTTTGTGATGATATTGGGGACGGCATCCTCGTATATTGGTGACCCAAGAAGGCTGAGGGACTCCTTGTCGACCACTTTTATATTAGGAGTGGCTGCTCTGATTTTTTGAACGACATCTGTTTGGTTATTGTTCAGAAATGTTCACACTAGTCCTATTAATTGAATCTAAGAGTTATTTATTAGGGTAAAGTTTTGGATTAAGAAATGATTTATGATTGATCTTCTGAAGGTAAACTGAAAAAAGTTCAATAGATTGTAGGATTAATGAAACATTTTTGAAATAAAATTTTCCTTTTTTGTTCTAAGTTGTTTGGTTTTATCCTCTTTTTTATCAAACTAACTTAAACTACAATGAATGGACTATAGTATAACACTATAATCCATTCAGATAGAGTGAGTAGTTTGAGATATTACCGCTACATACAAACTTACATTTCACAGGCATTGCCTCTTCATTATTAATACCTATTGATTCAAGGATAAATATTGCTTCAACAAAACCATAAGCATACTTCCTCTCCAGGGAAACAAACTTATTACAAACCGGTATCTATTTCAATGTATTCTTTCAAACGACATTTCCTTCTTTATTCAAATACGAAAAGCGTTCCTTATTCAAGTTGCAGTTGGCAGTTGACTCGCTGACGTCACAGGAAGCGACGGAAGCGAGCCGGCTTCCTGCTCCCGCGCAAACTCGATCAGTTATTTTGAAAATAGAATGGAATCGGATGTGGAATAAATCAGTTGGACGGTTTGGCTTGGTTTGGCAGATTGGAACTTGGTAGTGACGGTTAGCTGGGCTATGTAAGGAAATATGTCCTATTCGTAAAATTGCTATTTCTTCAACTTACCAATGAAAAAAAAAATGGGAAGCAAAATTTAGCACCTCAGGGGGCCTAGACAAGGTTACAATCGACAAGCGCTAGCGCCAATAAAAAACTAATAAAATGTATGGGAATTACAGATGTTAACGAAAAGTGTTTCGTCGGCATCTGTCATTCCCCTACATTTTATTATTATCTATTGGCGTTAGCGCTTGTCGATTGTAACCTTGTCTACGGCCCCATATCACTAGTGAGTCGCTGAGACAGTCGCGGTCAGTTGCGTCATTTAAGATGAATTTGAAGAAGTTGTGGCTTTCCAATGACTTGTGAATTGGTTGAATATAGTATTTATTTATTTATTGTATATTTGCGATATATATAGTGTGTATTATATTTTATACTGTATATTTATATATGTATTGGCATGTTTTTATTTGTCTAGAACTAATACCTATTAGGTTTTGTTTTCATTTTCTCTGTGTTTTTGTACACGTTATAAGTTTGCCTATCTCGGTCTACCTACCTTCCTCTCAATTTCTCAAAGGTTAGCTGGAAGAGATCCCTTATAGGGATAAGTTCGCCTTTGTATTTTGATCTATTGTGTGACATGTATATTCTTTAACCTGTTATTGTGTACAATAAAGTGCTTACATACATACATACATACTAGTTGCTCTGTGAGCTGTAGAAATTGGCGCATCGAAAAAAAAACAAAAGCTAAGTAGACAACAAAAGGGCATTTTTAATAAATTACCCAACCAAGTACCCAATTAGCGTGAGTTGTTAAATAAAAATTAACTCCGTGTCAGTTTTGTGACGAAAACTAAGGGTTCAGTTTGTATAAAAAAAACTTTTTCTATATATAAATGAATTGCATAAGCACGTTATTTAAATGTGAAACAAGTTAATTTTCACATTATTTGAACGCTTAATTGTCGTCACAAAATTGACACCAAGTTAATTTTTATTTAACAACTCACGCTAATTGGGTACACTATTTATTGAAAATGCTCGAAAACGAAATAACTCACGAATCTGCTCACCATTTTTCACGGCTGAGAAATGCGACCGGTAGACGAGAACAGCCAGAACAGTTGGACAGCGGGAAAGCGGGACACTCGGACATACCAACGAATTTCGCTCAAAGCTGAAGCAGAGAACTTCGTTCGCTACGCTTGCTCGTTCTATTATAATGATCGAGAAAAACTTACATACAGCAAAAAAAAGCTTTATCATAAAGATCTATAGGAAAAGGCCGAATAAGTTGGAAATTAATCCAACAGCGAGAGATTATTGACAAAATATATGAGGACGATGGCGATCATTATAATTTCTGGTACCTTATTTTTTGGATCTGATCTCATCTTAATCTTTTACTGGTTCTGTCGTTAACTTAAGCATAAGGAAGGCGACTGTCGGAGAGGAAAACACACACGCCGACAAAAGAGTACAATAACAACTTAAAAAAAAATTTTTAGGGTACCTCCCCTACACGTAAAGTGGGGATGTATTTTTTTTCTCGTTTAACCCATGTTGTGGGGTTTCTTTGGATAGCTCGTTCAAAAATATTATCGGTTTCTTGAAACCATTTTTTAAATCAGTGATTAGTTTGCGAGATATAGGGCTTCAAAGCCCTAATTTTTGTTTTGCCGATTTTTTATTTCGGCGGCGTGTTGTGAAGCCTGCTACTAACATCAAAAAAAAATTGAACTGTTTATTTCAATAAAAAAGAGGGGTTAAATTACTGTCTTAACACTTTCGCGACCAAGAATCGCTACGCGCTACGCTCGTAGCCGATCCTGTGGTTTTCCTCGTATGTAGCGGAAAGCGACTACGGCGTAGGCTCCTTCGCTAGGCGGGTTCCTGGTAGCGAAAGTGTTAACTCTGAATCTGAAATTATGATCACAACCACTCCGTCAAGAAAAGCGATTAAGAAGAAGAAATAACCCTTCGGTATATTTTTTATTCAATTATTTTTACTATTTAAAGATAAGTATACATTTCCTGTTACGCTAAACTGAGGGCAGGTAGTCGGCGAATGCGCGCTCTTTTCTAACATTTAAACATGGTTGTATAGGTTCATTCTGTTATTTTTTATTCTTAAATAGCTATTAGGCATGGTATATTATTAGCCGGTGCTGTACTCAAACTTATACTTACGCGTGTAATTTAATAATAACGAATGAAATTCTCTTTTAGCATTCTAGTCTTTTATTATGAATTTTCATATTACAGGCGTTATTTTGTGACTCGTTTTCAATACAAATTAGAAGCAAAGTGAGACTAATATACAGTCATTGTATCTCGATATAAGTCCGTGTACGTGTTTTCTGTACACGAGCGTCTTCAATATATATCAAGGCGCTCGTGTAAAGAAGACACGCGCAAAGTCTTAGCGAAATCTAATTTAGATTCTATATTCATATTATATATGCGAGAAGGCATACTAAGAATAAGTATTTATAAGTACTATATTTAGAGAAATAGTCCTAGTAACAAAAACACTGATATTCTCCCATATTGCAGAGGTATGTCCCATACATCTCTGCAATATGGGTGACTGGGAGTAAGTACCATTTTACCGGCGAACGTTTCATAGAATGCACTGTTTCGCCGAATTTTCATTTCAACTAACCTTTTTTCTCAGAAACCGTAGACTTTTTGGGTATAGGTAATAGGTAATTGTGTAGAACCCATTAGGTTAGGCTAGGTTTATTTTACAAAAATCCTATAAAGATTACTGTTTCTGAAAAAAAAACGAACTATTAACTAGTTAGATATCTATTTGCGAAGAACGCAGGCAAACTCGTGAAATAAAATATAGCTCGTGGGAACTGGGATCCCCAGAAAGGCTATTCTAAACGCAGGTGAAATATTTTTTTAAACCGAAAAAAGCTGTTCTGTGAAAAAAAATAGCTGTTCCGAATATTACCCATTACATACAAACTTACAAAGCTACAATCTTTTCCTCTTTATAATATTAGAATAAACAAGAAGTGGTGTACTTTCCAAGTCATCTTCTAATAATTTACTCGATTTTAAATATTATATCAATATATATTTTACACGCTAAATAATCTGTATGGTGACGCTACAGATGTAAAATAATAACAATCTAAGTATATTTCGGTGAAGGAAAAACATCGTGAGGAAACCTGCATACATCTGCGAAGAAATTCAAAGGTGTGTGTGAAGTCCCCAACCCGCACAGGACCACGTGGCGACTACTGCCCGTTCCCTCTCATCCATAAGAGGAGGCCTTTGCCCAGCAGTGGGACGTATATAGGGTGGTTTATTATTATATTATTAATTCTTATTATTAATTCTCTTATGGTTTTTTGACACGAACATAATCATGTCGTTAATTGCCTTTTGATGATTTAAAGTTAATGTATACTCAATTTTACCTTGTAAAGGTGCCCTGGTGGCCTAATTGTAGAATAAATGTTTTGATTTTTTAACACCCGTCAACACAATAAACCAAACTTTGGCGAACACAAAAAGGGTTTACAAATAAAAGAATTAGCAAATATGCCCGTATCAAATATTTAAGCAGCCTGCTCCAAACAATAGGATCAAGTAAAAATTTCATAACAATGCCTCGATTTGAATAAGGGTGGAGTTTAGAAGAACCACATTTGCACGACAAAGAATTCTGTATTACGCTTTGGATTTTAATTTTCTATATCACCACATCGGTTATAACGTGGTTTGAAAAGGAAATAAGGAAGCGGAGGTGCCTTGAAACGGAAATAATACAACAGAGAGGCAAGTCTCTCTGTTGTATTATTTACATTCATTTGCTTACTTGTTCAAACAAGGAAATCAAATGAATGAAGTAACTGGAGTCTGATAAGAGATGCTACCTCGTACTTTAAGCCACTTACCTTACTTCAATACAGAAAGGTTCTAAGAAAATTTTTTTTTTATTTAAATGTCTGTAATTTCGTATATATATACATATCTAATTTTCGCAACATACATATATCTTTTACCTTCCAGTTTTCTATTTGAAAATGTTTATTGTCAGCACGGCTAACACAAGACGGCGCGCGAGCTCTCCCGATTTTTCTCGCACTATTCGTCTCTTTCATATTAGAAAATTTAGAAAGAGACGTATAGTGCGAGAAAAATCGAGAGAGCTCGCGTGCTGTCTTGAGATAGCCGTACTGATATGATAAATGGCAAATAAATCACGTAGTAGGAAGCATTTAGTACGCTACTTTTTTGTCAAACGTACGAAATTCGTCGTACTCAAGGACCATACTTTAGTACTGACCCCATAACTAAACCCGTAAGGGAGCGTTCACACTGAGGTGAAGCGGAGTGTAGACGTGCAGGATTGATCAATCAAATTAATCAATTAAATGGAAAAGAAGTTTTCCCTAATTTGATTGGTCAATTCTGAAAACTGAAAACGCAGACTAATTCATGGGATCACTCTACACTTACTCAACCTTTTTTCTATGAGGGCCGCAAAGAATTTTTGCCAAAGGGGCCACAAGGTATGGTTTTATACTATGGCGCTCTGGATGGCGGCCCACTCGCAGCAATCGGCGGGCCGCAGATATATAGAATATAGCTGCTCTGCAACATTCAATACTCAATGTCGCAATCATCTCTTCAGAGTAGCGTGTAAAATGAAATTACACATTTATCTTATCTCCCGATGAGATCCCGTTTCGTCGGGTGCTGATGAAAAACATCCGGCCGCCATCATTGCTGCAAATTGACAGACATTTATTGAATGGAATAATATAATTAAAGTTAGAAATCGTGTAGTTAAATATTATTGTGGAATAAAGTGTGAAAACGACGCGATCGTCATTTTTTTTTATTGCTAATAGGTATGACTTGAGTCATATAAACACTGCCTGGAAAACACGACAAACTACACTAATAGTTAGATATTACTATTTATAAATGGAAAACTGAAATACCCTGGTATTGCCTCAGTCTGAAAGAGACAACTAATTAGGTTTAACAAATTGATAGTTTGAATGTATGCGCGTCGGTACTAGTTCAGCGGTGGACTGATTCACGGAATATGGCCGCCGCATTATACATAAATGTACTATTATAAATATTTTTATCGGCCTGGTTGATTTCTTGCCGATAGATAGAGAATAAAAAAATAATTATCTTATACTTATTAACAATATTATTTACACTCAGCGTCAAAAATGGTTTATGTTCAATATTTTATTCCATTCTATTAAGGGCCGATTTTTCAATCTCTAGATAAAGTTATCCGTCAGTTAAAATTATTACCATCTTTTTCTTAAGTCATATGAAAGAAAAGGACAGAGATAACATTTATGTGACAGATACGCTTATCTTGGAATTGAAAAATCGACCCTTAAACACAAAGACAAGCGTAATATGCTTTATTTGCTCGTTGTCGCAAACTCGAGAACCTGTCTTTTTAAAAAAAGTGACATGACAGAATCGACAAAAAAATACATTATTGAACCTGCTCTCAAAATTTCACGACAATCGATGGAGAAATGCGACCTGTAGAGGAGAACAGCCGGACATCCGGACATCCGGATATACTGAACAATTTTGGCCTAAGCTGAAGGAAAATTTCGTCCGCTTCACTCGCTCGTTCAATTAACGGTTCTAGGCGAACCAAGTCACGGAAAAAAGCTGAAAACTATGAGTCCATTAACGACTTCTACAGAACCGTTATCAATTGTTAATTAGGAAAATCTTGATAGACTCTTAACTTTCATAATAAGAGTCCGCTTTGGCCGATCTGTAAAGCCTCTTATCTTAAGCTCTCTCGACTTAAAGATTGAAAAATGAAGCTATCCAATTAAATTCTTGCTAGTCCAATTAGAGCACTAGGTCTGCAAAATATTCCCTCAGTGAATTATTTTTAGAGGCAGAGTTATGAAAATGAAGCTAAAGCGGGGCGAAAGTGGCTCTAAAAATCACTACAGCAATATTCCTATTTATTTATTTGCAGGCAACAAAGACAAACTAAAACAAAAACACACTAAAACTGCGATGTGTTACGCAATTTCGGGGTGTCAAGTAAGCAAACGCTAAAATGCCGGAACTTCCCTTCGGGAAAAAATCTTCCTTAGTGAGTTCCAATGTTTAACATTAAATTGTATGATTTGCATTGTTTATATTGCTTTATAGCATTAAGTCCGCCTTTTGTACCATAAGATAATCTTTTGTGCAATAAAGATTAAATAAATAAATATTATCATCAGTTTCACCACTACGTTCCGCCTTAAAAAACGATTTTAACCAGCTCCAATCATCCCTTCGGCTAACCAAACATTTTTGCCTTAAGTATGTTGCCGCAGAAAATACAGTCTGATTGAAATTATAGCAGTATCGTACAGGGCGGTTTATTTATTTTAGAAAATTGGAAAGACGGCTTACTGTGAGTGCTTGTCACGGTAAATTATTTCTCACTTGAATAAGCTGTGTAACCATGGATGGCGATGTGTAAAGACGGATTATATTCGACTTATGCGGATGTCACACTGCGCCGCATCTCCGGACGGAGGTGCGGTGCAGTGTGTCGTACCACACGGAATTTATATACAAACTGAGGTACTTGCATACAACGAGCTCCGCATCTCCGTCCGGAGATGCGGCGCAGTGTGACATCCACCTTAATGATAGCGCGGGGGCGAAGGACCGTGCGGTGTAATACCTCAGCCACACTATGGTCCTTGCGCTGCTTCTCACACTGCCGCGATGTTCCTCTCTCGGGCCACACACTGTAGAGCACACGATTGCATTCGCGACGCTCCGCACTAGGTTATAGTTTAAATTATTTGAACTGAGCTCATGAATAGCCTTTGTTTGCCTTTTTTCCTTTGTAAAAAATATTACCGCCACGTACAATGTTCATTGAATAACTCTATCTTCTTCTGCAATAGATTCCAAATTAGCTAAGAGATAAAATACCACACACAGCGCCTTATACCCGACTTGCTGGGAGCGGATTGTATTATCTTTTAGTCCATTTTGAATCTATTGAATAAGACGATAGAGTTAATTGTACAATGAACATTTTATGTGGCGCCAACCTTTTTCTTGCAAAAAATGGCACGCGTTCGACCACACAGTGGTATTGTTAGACTTGAATCGAAGCTTGCTCATCTTGATGAGCGGCACGACGAGTAACCCCTAGTAGCATTTTAAGTTGGCTCCACGTTGGGCCATTGATCACCGAGTTGGCCCAACGAAATGCCAACGAAAATGCTGCTAGGGACGTTACCACACTGTGTATGTGCCTCCTTTCCTCACTATTCCCCACGTCACTCGACGAGTGTGTGGCAGGGGTATAAGACCATAGGCAAAAAATGAACAAATATAAGTAGGTCTAGAAAGGATAATCGAGAATTAAATTAATGGAAGCCTGCCGTACCTGTTGTTTCACTGCAGTTTCTTGCCGCCACTCTTGATACCGCACTCTCTTTGTGTGCACAATAGACAATAGGGGTGTGGACACTAAATAAAATAATCAATAATGTCATATTTTCTCGAAAAAGGATTAAAAATGTAGTCAAATGGAGAAAAAATCAATGCAAAAGGTTAAATAATCACGACGTTATAAGTGTCCAAAGTTTTAAGAAGGGGTACCTATGTTCTGTCCCTTTTTCCCAAAACGCAACTTCATATGAAACGATGACGCTGGAAGATTGTGACGTCACACTAATAGACGGCAACGTGCCGCGCCCCATCGTGTTCACTAATTTCTATTACTACTCTGAATCTCATCTTTCCATATCAAACGGCAAAAGTCGCGGGAGTCCGCTGGATGCGGGTGGCGCAGGACTGGGCACTTTGACACTCCTTGGGGGAGGCCTATATCCAGCAGTGAACGTCTTTCGGCTGATATGATGATGATGATGATATTAAACAGCGTCTGCGTGGACCGAGATAAAAACTATCCTACATTTGGATCCAGGCTTTAAACTACCTTCGTGCAAAATTTCATTCAAATCGGTTGAGCCGTTTAAGCATGATTGAGTAACAAACATCTAAACATCCAAACTTTCGCATTTATAATATTAGTAAGATTTATTCCGTATTCCGTGTTGTCAATTTCTTACAGAATAGCGTAAAATATAACACTAAATGAGGTAACTTCATAGTAGGGGTCGTTGCGCTAGTAATACGCGAGACACTCCAGTGATCACGACCGAGTCTCGCGACGCATAACTTGCTGGAATAGATTTTGTAATGGCGTTTAGGGGGAAAGAGTGGGTGCAGTGTTTGCGTTTCGGCAATTGTTTATTTCAGGTTTAGATGGGTGCTTTCTATCAACCTTATACCATAGTTGGTATAGATTCTGTGGGGACGTTTCAGACGAATGTAACCCTAAAAATGCTAGCTGGATATCTCTTCGCCCGCTTACCGAAACTTTCTTACTAAACGGATCATTATTTAAAAGAAAATTGACAATCATGTTTTGATTATGTTCGTGGAATTACCCGTTACTTATAGCTTAAAAGCAAGAGTTAATTTGCGGTTAAAGATTCATTTATTATTCTCAAAGAAATATACATTTCACTTATTGAGAATACAATTATTGGCATGCCTTTATTGTGCGTTACGCCCGTGAGCGTTTACATGTGTAACAAACAATAATAAAAAAGTGTAAAAGTATAAAATAATTATATGGTATAACAAATACAAAAGTGGGTAATTATTGTACTAATAAAAAAAAAACAACGGGTAGAATATTGTCAAGCAAAGAGGTGTATCTCTTTGCTTGACAATATTCGTCGCTCGCTCAATGCATCTAGATTTTTAACATTATTGAATGAGTCAGCCTCTTTTATATTTTTAGGTAAATTATTATATAACCGTGCTCCTTCGCATGTAATGTTTTAATACCGTAGCTCTTCTAAATTGTCTGCGTTTCGAAGAACTCGAAGCCCTTTCTGTCTATTAGTTGTAAATGTTGTTTGACAATGTATTTGTTTATTGACAATTTTTCGTATTAAGATACATATATTAAAATAGTATTGGTTAAGACTCATAAATTTAGTTTCCGCATTTTTTTTTGTTGAAGTTAAAAGTCATAATGAAACAAAACCTTAATTAATTTGTTTTGTGTTGTTTGAATCTCTTTTAAATTAGTTTTTGCCGCGCTGCCTCATATCTCAACGAGATAGTCTAAATGAGATTTAACTAAGAAGTTATAAATGTTAAAACGAACCTTACGCGGGAGACATTTTACTATGCCCCGGCCGTATTGTACCTAACAAAGATGTTAGTTTTGATTTGATTTTTTTGGTATGTGATTTCTACGTCAGACCGCTGTCCAATATTAAGCCCAGATATTTTTCCTCGTTTGATTATTTTAAAGTTACGTTGTCAATACATACATACAATACATGGCTCTGGTTTGGGCCATGCCTTTCTGTCAGTGAGATAGTCCTAAATACTGTAAATAAGCCTTTGATATTAATATTTTTTTCAAGTAATTTTTAAAAGCTGGAAAGGGTAGAGCCAAATTTTCATTAGGTAATTTATTATAAAAACGAAAATTACGAACACGAAACTTTTTGGTTGCTATTTTATTTCTATTTCGTGTATTAAAAAAATCAGATAAATATTCTATCAGATTGTAGCTTTGTGAGTTTGTATGTCACGGGTAAATATCCGGAACCACTTATTTCAGACTTTCTTGCACTTGCGTGTAGAATAGACTGATAATATGCGGGCGAAGCGGTGGGGGCAGCTGGTAATACAATAAATAAGAAAATTCTGTGAGATTGTAGCTTAGTAAGTTTGTAGCTTTTATCTAATGGGTATAGTCCGGAACCACATATTCATATTCATATTCATATTCATTTATTCAGTATTGGTTATAAATTGTCAATATAGATAGCAGTAGAATATGTAGGTACAGATAGTCATATTAAATCAAATCATACAAAAAATCATAAAAATTCATATAAGTTAATTTAGGTCAATAAAATTAATATTTACAATTGAAATATTTGTATTTCAATTGTAAATATAAATTTACATTATAATTTAAAAAAATAAAAGATCGGCACTAATGGACACAACACATATCCGATTTACAACAATGTTTCACCTGTGTATAGAATTGATTTTCAAAATGGACATATTTTATCTCGTGGCTTTGCTTGCGTGTTTGCCATGCGGGCAGCTAGTCTTTTATAAGGCTTTTACTACCGATTAATCTAACTCACGTCACGGTAATGCACTTTGTGATCGTTTGCTACATGGTCAGTTGCAGTGAACTTGGCGCAACTATTTATTAGGTTTACCGGCTTACGTAGTAGCCACTATTGAACTAGCCTAACCTAGGAGCCTATTTTAGTTGGTCGCTTCCGATACTAATCAAATTTTGAAGACTTGAAACTGTTAGATCGGACAGGCAAACTGCTGGAAGTACGGGTCTCAGCAAATTTGAACGTACAGTCGCCATCAAATATATCGGAGCGGCCAACGTGCTCACAACTATCTGAACACGTCTTTAATGCCTCGACAATAGAGACCTGTTCAGATATTTGAGAGCACTTTGGACACTCCGATATATCTGATGGCGACTGTACGTCTCCAAGATCTTGACACCAAACGCCAGATTCGTAAAACTCGGCCCAGGCCACTACCATTCATATATGTGACACAATATACATACAACTCAAGTGGGGAACTTCATTGTTTTTCAAGTCACCGGCGCTTCAAAACAGTTTGGATTTGCGAGTCACTCTCACCCATGCACGCAAATAATAAATTATATATTCGAATCAACTTGTCAGGATGTCGCCTTTGAAGGGTACGTTTGGGAGGACATCACCTGTCGAAGACTTATGTATGTTAGAACGACCGTGGTAGATATATTGAAATGCGATTGAGAGTTCAAAGGGTGAACCAAATTTAGACCGGAGCGGAGGTCTTTTTGACCAACTAGTTTGAATTGACATTGGTTTGATATTCATTGTGCTCTCGCCTCCACGCGCGTCAAGCTAATTATTATTAATTTGAGACATAAAACTGTATCACACATGATATCGAGCATAAAGTATACAAAAACAAACAATTTATGAGTGTTAGACCAACAACTTAACAAAAGGGTGTATTAAGTGAAACATGTCAGAATACTCAGAATGAGTTCACGATAAATACTAAAACCATTCGAATACATTTCACCACTATATCCTTCGAGATTTAATTCTGTGCTATTAAGAGGGGTAATTCTTAAAGCAAATATTTCATAACATTTTTTTATTTAATATTTAGGTTATATGCATTGAATTTCCTACATTTATGCAATACGTAGGAAAGCCGCGTGGGCAGTTTTAACATAAATTAGCTTCAACCGTAAATCAGGTACGTATCTCGAAATGAAAATACCCACGTCAAATGCTCGATTTGTAAATGTTCAATCGTGCGAGATAACTTGCTCCCACGAACATTGTGTAAGCCTTATGATAACGTATACTTCATACGTGTATACCACCCCTTATGCTGATGTGTACTAGGCCGTATATTGTCAGAATTAAATAGATACTTAAGTCGCAGTCGGGATGTATTAATAAGTTAATGGAAAACCATAGAGAGAGGATCGGCTAGATTGTCAAACATTATTGCGATGGTGTTTTTAATTGTTTTGTGGAGGTTACTGGGTGTTGGTGCTCGGAGGCCAAAATCTTTTTTAGGGAAATGGGACGTCGCTTACAAGAGAGAGGTCTCGATCCTCGCTCTGGGTCATTTCTGGTGCAGAGGTTGGCCGTAGCAATTCAGCGCGGCAATGCGGCTAGTGTTATGGGTACCTTTGCACCTGGAGTGACGCGGGGCGGGCTTTTCGATACTTAGTTACCATTTGACTTTGTTGGTGTATTTAATTTTGGTTTTATTTTATTTTTAGTTTAATTGTAATTTTTATATATACGTGGTAATACTTAGTTCACGAATTATTGTTTGGTGTAATTTTATTTCAAGACCAGATCATTAAATTTTTTATTATTTCAAAGAATAACTGTTCAGGGAATATTATTTGGCAAATTATTCATGTTGTATGAATTTTTAATTGTTTTGGTCAATAAACCAAATTATAAATCAAAAAGTCTTTAATTCAACAAGTTGTTGGGGCTGACCCAACAATTGTTAGATAATGTCGTCTTCAATTTCATTTTTACTTCAAATAGCATGACAGGCTGTTAATAGCTTCGCCATTTTGACATTCAATTTTAAGGCGTCATATACCATCGATGTTATAATTTACTTCCACTTTTTGCGTCAACCATTTTAGCCTTTCCATTTAGCGTGCTTTGGACTTGATCTTTCATGCAAAATACTAGATAGATAGATAGATAGATAAATAATTTATTTGGCATTATGCAACAAAATAAAAACAAAGAAATACATAAAAAAAAAGAAACAGAAACAAAAACGATTACTACTAGCGAAAATGTTAATTCGTAGATAATGCTAACTCAGTTTAAACCTCACTTAAACCTAGTATTTGCAGTGCCGAAATGCGTTGGCACAATATAATAATCCACTTGGAAACCTCAGTGGAAATGCCGCGACGGTTTCATTCGTTCAACGCGTTAACCGGTTCGTGGTTACATTTCGTATTACACGTTTCCAACTCAGCCCTGTTAAAGAATTAATGAACTTAAATCCAGGAGTTGGTAAAGTAATGCTCAATATAAAAATGTATCAAGAGACGTGAAGATTTGTCATGTGCAGAAAACATGAGACACTCGACAGCCACGAGTGGCACCGCTAGTTTGCCGCAGTTATGCAATAATGGGGTATTAAATGTATTGATTGTGCAGTAGTACCATGAATAAAAAAACAACGATAAGTAAAACTGTGCAGTATGCATTTTGCTGAAAAGTAAAGGAAAGATGTAATGATATCTCAAGTAAAAAAACTTTCCTAAATATTCTCTTAAATAATTCAGAGAATGCCGAATGGTTCGAACAAAGTAGAGAGAGAGGTAGAGATTGCTTGCATTAAGTCCGCCTTTTGTACCATAAGTAATTTCTTTGTGCAATAAAGATGAAATAAATAAATAAACAAAATCTAAAAGTCCTTGACAAAGAGCGATTAAATAAAGCAAGCCTTCTTAAACGGAGTATTTAGAAAATTTAAAAATGTTTGAAAATGAACGTTTATTTCTATATTTTAGTCAGAATTTTTCACGACATGAATCCAAACATTTTAAATTAAATCATCAACCTAACACAATTAATTAATAAATTGACAATTCGATATTTCATCTCCGTGCAAATCGTACAAATTGTATACCGTTGCCTCTCAAGCACAAAATTGGGGCGTGTGGAATATTAAAATTAATTTCATCCATCACTTCCTCTGATTACCATTTATCTGGTAATTACCAATCGCTTTGCATGAGAATGCAAATTGGAAATCATATGGAGATAGCGGACGTAGATGGTTATAACGTATTTAATAATTTATTACCAAACTTAGGCTAAGATTGGTAGTGAGCGTCTTGGGAACATGTTCAACTATATATTGTACTTCGCATTTCCACTGGCACGAAGATTTAGTTATGCGTCTTTTCTTTGGACATTGCCAAAGCTAAGGTTTAAAGCCAAACTTCTGTTGGGACTCTTAATAAGCATAAACGGCGTTTCCTTTAATATACTTATTTATTTGTATGCCACAAGAATCTTATCCACTCACTTGCTTGTGGCAACCACAGTTGCCAATTTCGCGCACCCCTAAACTGATGGTGGACAACTGTGATGGCCAAGTGAAGTATGGACTTCTTTGATAAAGAAAAAGTGAAAGCAGTTTGGGCCACCTTCTTTAAAATCCGAAAGCAAGTGAGTGGCTAAGAGTATGTACCCAATTGACCACAGGATAGATGATTGTTTTATTCACTCTGTATGACCCAGATGCGATAAGAATATGAGCTAGTGACAAGTAAAACAATAATTTTGTATCCTGTTACAATGACAACAAGGTAAAAAGAGGCTATGTTTCGATCGCTTTAAGGTACCCGAGGTTTTCATCGATTTTTGACAAGTTTTGAATCGTATCTCCTACTTTTGCACTACATATAGTATTATAAATCAAACGGCTATCGGTTCTTCAATCTTTTATCTCCATGATTTTGGTCTACCGGATTTTGAAACAAAGGAATACTTAATTTTGTATGATTTTTTTTAAACATTGTCTAAAAAAACACTTATTTCGTATCTTTATTGACGTGAAAGATCTAACATATACGAAATCTACATATTTGGGTTCGTCTGTGACGTCTCTGAAAACTGGTCGAGGGTTTTCGTTTTAAACCAATTAATACAAAAGTTATGGCCAGAAAACCAGTTTTTTGACCTAAAATTAAAAAGCCGTTGTTGTTAATATAATAAGCTACAAAAAACATTAGAAAACTAAAGGATTCAGATCGAAGGTCATTGGCGTATGGGAGCCCCTTAACCATGCGCTGGCAAATACGAAATGATTTTGCGGCATATCTATTAGACGACAACTAATTAGAAATTATTAAAATATTCCGAGTAACAAAGGCGATTATCGCTCTGATCCAAAGCTTTGAACTGAAATGATAAATGTCTGTTAAAAGGAGATTACAACTTTGCCAAAGTTTGTAATGAAATGACAAAGGGCGAAATAATAAGACCTATCTGTAATAAGTTACTGATTTAGGAAAATAATTAGAAGCAACATCGTCTTTCTTCAGCCTTCTTGGATCCAAATTGGAGTTTGTTTACATAGTTTCATTAACGTGGAATCGTTTATTGGGAGATAGGTGACTAACGTTTGATGTCGTAAAGTTATTAGAGCGTTAATATATATTTTATAGATCTGTGTATATTTTTTCAGACTAGGCATATTCATTCAGGGTCAGTAAAGTTTCATCTGCGAATTGTGCAATGTTTGATATAACTTTCATGTCTCTGTCTTTCAAAATCTGAATGAAAGAGATTTAGCATTCTGAATGTATTGATCTCGGATTCATTAGTAGGCGAACTAACTTGACAGTTCATTACACTCGAATGTTACCACAGTTTCGCTAGTGCTGTTAATATCGATATTTAAAAAATCCAGTATCAGAGGTTTAGTTAAGCATTATTGTGTTTGAAATCAAAATAATAATAAAATGAATCGATTGGAATTAAAAACACACCGGGCATCATTTTAGGACATCGCTAAGGATGCCTTGTTATTTGATTGACAGTTCCAACCATTCTCCATTCCAACTAACTCATCAGTCAGCTATAAAGTACAGTGATTGCGAATCTTTCGTAACGTAGGTACTAATTGAATCAGATTTATAGCAGGTACAAGATAAAATACAAATAGAATCGAATTTATAGTAGGTACAAGGTTATATCGACATATTTGTATCAAAATACATATTTTTTCCTATATCTGGCAAAAATTTCAGCTGTCAAGTTAGTTCGACTAATTTAGAATCCGAGATTAGCTGATAGTAGCATATACAGGCTGGGTCAAGCCCGTGTCATTTGACATTTCTATTTAATTTAATTTAATTAAACGTTTTAAAACTTTATTTAAGTACAGTGAGCATCATATATCAAGTTTGTAGCAGCCGAAGTAGCAAAGTATCGATACACGCCTTTATTACTGCAAGAGTAAGGTAGTGTTGCGGTATATTTGGCTATTTTGGGTGCTACTAACTATACTATAACGGTACGATGCTGACTGTACCTATTAACACTAGAATTAAATTTTTCATATTTTTTTACTAACAACTATGGACATGTTCTGAAATAATTTATTTGAATGGAATTAAACTGCGGATTTGTTTATTCAACAAACGGAACAATAAATTCTCCTATACAGGGTGTTTTTTTAACCGTCTTAGAGCCGAAGACCAGTTAATGTATACATTACAAAGAACTTAAAAAAGGTTTTTTTTGTTTTTTTATGTATAAATATTGTATTGTTTGTATTCATATTAATTTTAATCATCCAGCCGAATGATCGCAGTGACCGCTAGCCGCCATCTTATGTAGATAGGTAAGAATTCTAACCGGGTGAAAGAACTTCGCACCGCGCGCCATACAGGATTTTTGAAACTTAATTAACTTTTATTACTAAAAACTTGACTAATACATTTTTTTTTCACGAATGATGGATACTTTAAGTGGGCCTCGGCTCTCAGACGGTTAAAAAACACGTTGTATAAAGTTCGTAAAAAATCTGTATTTTTTGCAGAAATCGAACCAAGGCAATAACACAATAAGAAAAAACCGGCCAACGCCATAGTGTCGGGCCACGCGCAATATAAGGTTTCGTAGTTTCCTGTCTGAATTTGTTACATCGACACCCGCCAAGTAAATGGTGTGGTGGCGTCGGCCGATTTTGTACGAAAGTTGGCATTTTCAAGTACATTTTAAGTTAGTCGACTATTACTCGGTAACTAGTTATGCCTTCTTGGCCGTGACAGGTTTCCTTTTAAATTCATTTTACTATTATGTACTACTGCCACGAAATTTTTCACATTCCCATTTCCCAGTAGTAGCCATTTAGCCGGCAGAGTGGTGGAGGGACGGGGAGGGGACATATGACTCGAACAAAAATCAGGGCTTTAAAGCCCAATATCTCGCAAATTAATCACTGAGTTGAAAAATGCTTTTTTTAAAACCCGTAATATTTTTGAACAAGCTATCTAACGATACCCCAGATCATGGGTTTAAGCGAGAAAAAAAAATACCACCATTTAGATGTAAGGGAAACAACCTTAAAAAAAATTTTTCAAGATTTTATATTACTGTTTTGTCGGCGTGATTGATTTATATACCCATGCCGAATTTCAGTTTCAAGTAGTAAGGGTTACTTAGCTAAGCCGAAGACGGACAGACAGACGGACGGACATGGCGAAACTAAAAGAGTTCCTTGTTGACTACGGAACCCTAAAAAGATGAACTCATTTAAAGATGTGATAGGGTAATCATAATAATCATAATCATAATCATATTTTATTCATAATAATTCAGTATTACATGTCAAAATTGTTAATAACTATAATTAGTCCATATCATATTACAATAAAATAAAATAATTATAATTACACAGAGAAAAATAAAAATACTTAACGGTACTTATCGTGTACTTAAGTCGTACTTAGACTCAGCAAATTCAGTAAAACTGTAGATAAGCCATCGTTTTAGCCTCGATTTAAAGCTGACCAGTGACGGTGCGTCTGTGACATGGGCCGGCAGTCGGTTGTACACCTTTGGCCCCATGACGTGGGTAAGTTTGGCGGATTTCACCAGACGATGCCTGACGGCGACTAGCTTTTGAGAGTTGCGCAGGTTGTATATACATACATACATACATTCACGCCTTTATTCCCAAAAGGGGTAGGCAGAGCACATGAAACTTATGTTCCAGCGCCAAATTTAGCATAAATGTGGGCATTTATTAGGATATACTTTGTTTTAAACATATGTAACGATCGCAAAGTTTTACGTGAATCGGTAACTAGGACACCCTAAAAGATTTCTTGGATTCAGTTCAGATTTCCACTTTACTTAAACCCGTGATTCAAAAATTTCAGCAGCCCCTAATGTTACGGCTTAAATGATCTGTCCTTTCTTAATACTCGCAATGTGACCTGTTTTCTAATGTGAATATATTTTGGCAGCAGTCCTATCTTTAGCTCGCAAGAATATTCATGACTTAGGTACTGTCTAATATGTAGCAATCTTAAGACATAAGTGATGATGATGATAGTATCCTCTTATCATAGACATACATGATCAGGGACATAGAATTTTTCATCCATTTCCGTCCGGTCCGAAGGCGACCTGGTTGCCTGGTTCCTGGTTTTAAAACGTAAGTAATGAACTAAAGATCTCTTCTTCTGCTTATTTAAGAGCTAAGCTCTTTTCGGTGTAGCTCAAAGTAGGCCCTCCATCTATTCCGATCCCACGCAACCTCTTTGACATATGTATACGACCTAACATAAAATCTCTTTTTGAGTTGCTCTATGTAGTTGCTGTTGCCATTTATTCTAGTTTGTTTGTAGTTAACTAAAGATGAAAAACAAAAAGTCTGGGACTTTACAGAACTTTTGTAATATGAAAGCATAAGCTTGTAATGTGGGTACTAGACAACGATCTATATACTTAGTTACATATTTTACATAGATAAATATATTCTCATGGTCATTACACAAATATTTGCTTTTACCGGGATTCAAACCCAGGACCAATAGCTTCGTAGACAGAGTTACCAATTCGTCTAAAATGGTTGTCGACAACGTTCAATAAATACATTCTTGTAGTTTTTCAATTATATAAACGCCCGGGGACAACTTTGCTAACTTTATTGCGCGAATTACTATTTTTTAATGCCCAAACGAGCGCATTGGTCAATATTCTTCAAGATTTTTTTTGTTGCCACAGTAGGACTAATAAAAGCTGATGATAATTACTCTAATAAACACTTTTGTCCGTGTGTAAATAAGCAACAAACCGAACACATCCACTGTGATAATATTAGGTAAGTACTAGACGTTTTAAAATAAAACTTCGTTAACTTGGTACAGCTTCAAATCCATACGTCATAGGACAGTCGCCAATATATCCCATTTCCACATTGTCGCCCCACATGTCACCACAAATAGAATAACAACCCTAACATACACCACTTTAAGTCCATACTTCATTGTTGGCTACAATGTGTGGAGCAGCCAATTTTACTAAGTGCAGTTCACTTTGCACCATTTCCTGTGACGACCTGTCACTGTGAGCGTTTGTCTAAAAGCATTACTATTTAAGTGCCTATCATTATAATGTAGATAGTCGTAACAGATTCATTTGAAAAATAGAATAATATTTGATTTGGATATAATTATTATAAAAAAACTAAAGAAGTCACTGATAAAGAGGGCTTCTAGTCAGTCCCTATTCGTCCCGGTACCGCCGCATACCGGGTAGAGTCAGTCCGACCCAAGTCGGGCCTAGCTGAGTTTCTTGCTGGACTCTTCTCAGCTAGGCTAGGTTTTAGCGAACCAGCGATAAAACTCCCAGTAGTTCGACACCACTCACACCCCAGATTCGGTTGATACCGTTCAACCAATCTCACTGGAGCGCAAACTCGTAGAGTATTCCAGTGCACAAACTTTCCCGCGTGGTCGTGCCGGAGGCTCCCCCTGGATTTTCCCCAGGCTACCCTCCAACCACGCAATTCGACCGCTATATTGGGTTCGTCCTATTATAGCAACAGTCAGGTTCAAAAAAAAAAAAAAAGCATCGTTAGTGTTTATTTAGAGTACTATAGATGTCGTTGTTAGCTTAGCCTTATATACTTTAATGCGCTAGTAAAGGATTCACATGCAAACCAATGAGTTTTTCGGAACACAAAACTTACCGTTAGCTTTTCGGTGAAGGAAAACATCGTAAGGAAACCGGTCTGATCCCAATAAGGATTTCCTCTGGGCTGTAAGGTTAGATGGCAGTCGCTTTCGTAAATCTAGTGCCTTTGCCAAATCTTGGGATTAGGTGACAATGCGGACCCAGGCTGCTAAACTTTAGGAGCACAACCGGGAATAACGTTTGGAGGATGATAATGATTATAACTAAAGAATTCACGTAGAAAATATAATCATAATTCATGGTTCCAATAAATGTGCACCAATGTGCGATCGATAAAATTGATTCGCGCTGCACTGGTAGTTCGATCAATTAGATTTAGTTTTAAAGGTTCTGGCGGAAGATCAGCGCTGCGGACTTCGCAGCAGTAACGCTGAGTCAGCACCTATTCTACACCACAACAGACAACCCGAGGGAAGTCGAGACTAAGTTTTTACTTTTCCGAATGCCTTAGGTTATAAAATTGTTTGATATGTTTTTTCTAAATTTATGTACATACTTGTTTGTTGTGGCTGAGTAAAGTTATTATCTATCTATCTATCACCTGACAAAATCTGGCACAAATTAATTATAGTAGTGATTAGTATATATATAGTAGTGATTAGGGTAAATGCGGCACTAATTGCCTTAAGTAAATGGTTTTCAACAAATACTCTAAAACTGAATATAAGTAAAACAAGTGCAATATTTTTTACAGCTGCTAATACTTGCGAGACTCTAGATATCAGTTTAAATGGAGAACGTATACAGCAAACTAATAACGTAAAATTTCTTGGCATCAATATAGATTCCTTTTTTAATTGGAAGAATGAAATTCAAGAGATAAGTAATTCTATAAGCTCAGCTTGCTATGCTCTTCGTAGTCTTAGAGACGAAGTCACGGTCAAGCAGTTGAAAATGGTCTACCGTGCGTTGGTTGAATCTAGGCTTAGATACAGTGTCAGACTGTGGGGTAATAGCTTCAAATATAACGTTGATGCGGCATTTAAGTTACAAAAAAGAGCTATTAGAATAATAGTCCGCATTCCGAAATATGAGTCGTGTAAAGAATATTTTATAACGCTACAATTATTAACTGTGCCATGTTTGCCATACTTGTAGTGCTGACTGATCTAATTAAACATTTAAATCTCTATGAAGCAATAGTGAGAGGGAGACGCGTCTGCTTTCTAGACGGAAAGATCTGACAAACAAGGTGGCTCCTAGACTAAATATTGTTAAGCATGCAACGTGCTATCAGTCAGTGTATCTCTTCAACAAACTGCCTGTAGAACTCAAAGAGGTTGTCAATTGGAATGTTTTCGGAACGAGACTCAAAAGGTTGCTCTTACACAAAGCTTATTACTTACTCTGTAACCGAATTTATAAAAACTAATTCGTTTTAATGTAAACCTTTGACATGGATGAATAATTTACAATAGTTTTTAGTAGTGACATTTATTAGTGTGTATTTAATTAGATTATTATTATTGTATTTTGTTAGCATAATTGAACTGCTTATAATGTGTTTTTATGTAAATCTCTTGACATGTTTTTTTTTTTTTTTATTTATCAATTGATTTTGGTAGTGACATTTATTATTATTATGGTTTTTATTTTAATTGTTTTTGTTAATGTAATTGATATATATTACGCATATATTATTACTTATCATAATTTATGTGAAAATTTCAAACACGATGTACATTGTTTCTTGAATAATTGAATTTTATTGGATATTTCGAATAATATATTATTTATTCGTTCTCTTTAGAACAAACTGATTTTAGAAGTTTAATTTAATTTAAAAAAAGATACGGCCTAAACGGCCGTAAAAATCGTATATTTCGACAGTCTCCAGGGAATCAAAGTTTATAATGTACTTTCCGTTGACCTGAAATTTTGACTGAAATGAAAAAAAAATCATCATCATCATATCAGCCGAAAGAAGTCCACTGCTGGACATAGGCCTCCCCCAAAGAGTGCCACAATGACCGGTCCTGCGCCACCCGCATCCAGCGGACTCCCGCGACCTTTACCAGGTCATCAGTCCACCTTGTGGGGGGCCTACCCACGCTGCGCCTTCCGGTACGTGAACAGCAGAACCAGGGTGACCAAAAAAAAATTTAATGACTGAAATTTGGTAAATATTTTTTTTGTAAGATGTTTCTCTCCTGTTGTGGTGCAATAAAGAGTATTTATTATTTATTATTATCATTCTCTTTACTCAATTTCAATCTTAGGTTAGGTTTTTACAATAATTATATAAAAAGTAAAATATAAAAACTATATACAAAACATAAAATCATTATAAAAACCTAACCTAGGGTACCGCCGGCATTACCCTTATTATTATTATTATTATGGAAATTACGAGTTGAACTAACTTACTACAACTACGTAGTACGTACGTATCAACTGCTGGTACGTACTACTTTAATGAAAGAAGGAATTGCTCTTTCTGCGATCGAAGTACGTGGCCTAGGCAAATAATCGGTGGGCGAGTCCGACTCGCACTTTTCCGGTTTTTTTTATTCGTTCTATTTCGCACCACCTTAAGTGAATTCACTTCTATAACTAAGACTTACGTTGCCTCTCAACTACCCTTTTGACACATGCATGCATGCAAGATAGACTTGTGCCTCACACTACATAATAATTTTTATAAGTATGCATTGTGCATACAAAGTACATTAAGACTGAATCACAGAACGTCTGCCTTATTATTATTCAGTGAATCGTACGAGCAACTCATCTGCCTCTGGGAAATCGTTGCAGAGCATATTATAGAGAGTCCGTTGGAGAAATGTTGTTTGATTTTCTAATTATGTTTGATTTTCGTTATTTTGTTCTACCCGCCCCGGCTGTTTAAAAGGAAGATATGTGTTTTTTATACGAACTCATATTATAAAGGCTGAATATATAAGGTCTGATTAACACAACTGCGTATTTCTAAAATTTTGTTTTGTATGGAAGATACGACCCGTATAATTATCCTTGCATTCATTAAATCTAAATGTCTGTCAATCTAGACCAGATGGGTAATCGCATAATGTTTCGAACGCACGTTAGGACAATTTAACTGTAATTTTTCTACCGGACGCGCGTACAATGCCTTACGTAATTGATTGCCTATAGCTGAGGGTAATCACGTAGTACGCGCGTTAGGACAGTTTAAATTATTTTTTTCCATATTTTGACATTTAGAGCTACCTAACGTGCGTACAATGGGTAACGCAATGTACTGAAGTAGTCTATTTGACCGCAAGCATTAAATTGTAATCGGGTTCGGCTGAGCGCGGGCCATAAGGCGGATTTTCGTAGGTCGATAAGTCCGTTGACACGCAGTAAGCGGGTGCTTCCCTCAGTCGGGATACGAATAATAATAAAATAATAAATAAATATTAGAGGACAATTTTACACAAATCGAGCTATCCCCATAGTAAGCTCAATAAGGCTTGTGTAACGGGTAGGTACTAGACAACGACATATATAATAGATATAAATACTTCCAAAAAAAACATCCAAGACTCAGATACAAATAATCATGTTCATCACACAAATATTTCAGGATTCGAACCCAGGACCTTCAGCTTCGTAGGCAGCGTCACTACCCACTAGACTACCCGGTCGTCGCATATTTAAAGTCATTAGTTGACAGCACAGCCGTTCTACCCTTTGCCTTATGTCATTTTTTTTCTCAAAAAACTTCCTGATCGCCAAACTGAGGGCAGTTTGTCGGCAAATGCGCGCTCTTTTCTTATCTTTAAACATGGTTATGTTATACCTACCTGTTTACTAAATGATCTGCTTTAACAACTTTAATGACGCTGAGCTTAATGTACCATCGACAACACACTCAACCGTTCATTTGTGGACGCTATTAAATTCGCATTATATATTTGGAACTTGCTGCACATATTGTATTGTATATATTGAAATAAATAGATAAACATAACCATAGTTTAGTTTTAGTTTTAGTTTTTTAGTTTATTTATTAACCATAATGTAACATGATCATTACATGGTAAGTCAACATTTCACAATATTATACTTATAAAGTATAAATTTAGTATCCAGATTATACACTTAATAATAATAAAAATCTACTTACAATTTGCGTCAATTGAAATATTTTTTAATGAAAAATATTCAGCAATCGAATAGAAGGCATGGTTTTGAAAAAAGGTCTTGACTCTGGTTTTGAATAGATTAAAAGGCAAGTCCGTGACATCTGTGGGCAGCTTATTAAAGAGCTTTATTTTTATAAAAATTCCCTGTTTTTGACACTTTTTTAGTCTTAATGATGGAAGTATTCCCTCGAATATCGACCATTAAAAATGGCTCCCCGCTTACGGTTGATATGGCATGCGTTTTGAACCGGGTATACCGGGTGCTAGCGACAGTGAAAATGCCTGCCCGAATTCGAGCCCTATGGCATGCGTTTTGGAAAGCTCCCGAAGGCGATAGGTGCCCTCTCGACAAATGAATACGCAACGCTACAATTCTGCTCTACATACGGTTTTCTTTCTTCGTGTTATAGATTACGAACCTAGTGCTACGAAATCATGGGCAATTATTATGCTAACGTCGAAGAAAGAACACGCGACAAATACAAAATCAATTTAAATCCAGTTAGTTTGGTTAAATTAACCTTTGAGTAAAATTAATTCTGTACTTCAAATCTTCACGTGTTTCGTATTAGTGCGTTGCGTTAATAGAAATCTGATTAATTATTACAGTTGATGTTCACGTTTAGTTAATGCTTATTGTTTAATGTGGTACTTACTTAAACTGCTTTGGTTCTTAATGATAATTACACATGCGAATATAGCAACGCTGAATGATTAATTAATTTGTGTAGTGTCTAAGGTTTCGAATTTATCAATGTTAGATACATTGATAAATTCGATCTTTACAATTCCCTTTACAACCGACTCGATACGATCATGCAAGTTTATTACATTGAATTGCAAATCTTTGTCAATTGTCATTAAAGCTCATATTTAATTTGGAAGATCACGATTTCTCGGTTGTAAAGGGATAATCAAAGTATGTATAATAGGCCAATTATTATAAAAATATATATACATTCAAAATACAGTAAACATTTCTAAAGCTTATGATTAGAGTTGAGATGTTTGGTGGCATATGGGTGAACAAAGAGCAATGGAGTCGTTGTTATATATTTTCTGATTGAATGAATGAATGAATAAATGATTGATAAACTAATAATGTATAATTAAATTTATTGGTTTCATACAAGTAAATTGAACGCCAGCTAATATGGAACAAATTGCCATAGTATATGCTTTTCATAACCTTGATAACTGTTTAACATCAGAAGAAGATAATATCCATGATTTTGTAATTTAAATTCCAGTTGCAAGTTGTTCAAGCTCTTGAATGTACATAAACATTTTAGCAAGCAAGTAAAATTTATTTAAATGTTATATTATAAAATCATCATTGTAATTTACAGTATTGCATTGCAGTTGTCGTGTAAATATGTAACTAGTAAAATATGCGATGTATCAACAAACCTAAATTGTTTAGGTACACTTTCATACAATAAAACGCAAAGGTGATATATTACTGGCCGGTACTGTTATCTTCAGTTAACGTTCAGCTATTCATTTATTTAAATAAAAAAAATACAATGGCGACTCCACTGCATTACTTGTGCTCAACTGCCACCAGAATGTTAACCCTACTTATGATATTTATATAAAACAAATCGTTCAGAGATATATATTTATTTATTTATTTATTTAAACTTTATAGCACAAATAAATATATTTTAGAAATACATACATCCATCCATCACGTTCGCGTGGCGATGGGCGGCAGTGTGTAGTGAGTGCTTGAGATTCTGTAAGGCGATGGATGCTAGGTGCTCTTCCGTTCCAATATAATTTGTTTGATATTTATTATTGTGAAATATATGTTTTAATTGTTGGTCTAAGTTTTGTGACGCATACGTTGAACTGTAATGCCATGTAAACGTTTTTATCAATATAAATAAATCATTCGCTTACAAGTCAATTCTTATTAAACTAAACGTCAAGTTAATAATAATTAATCAAGCGCAGCCTTGTATAACCAATTACCGGTAACCATAACAACTTTTCATCGCGTATTTGTAACAAATACGACCCTTATCGAACCAGAGGTTGTATTACATTACCAATTAATAACTACTCGACCTGAAAATATCTTGAAACATTGGGATAATAACGGGTACAGTATAATAACAAACTGGTTCTCCAGTGCTGTTTATAAAGGCATCCTGGAAAGAGAGATGCGATCAATACGGAATATGGAATCGGTAAAATAAGAATGTTAAGTAATCTAATTATTCCATACTTTAGCTATACCACCAGCATTAAATTATAGGTACAAAAAACATAGGAAAGCCCTCCTTATGTGTAGTGGTGACGTATTCAAATAGACATTTAATATTTCAAATGTCTAACAAAAATCAAAGGAACCTATTGCCTATTGAAACTTATCACCCCTTCATACAAGAGAAGTTTTTTACCTATAGTAGTTTAAAGTCCAAATTGTATGTATGTTTAGATCTAGACACGCTGCGCGTGTCCGCTAAGTTCGAAAAGAAGCGACCCCATTCCAAAACAAACAATTTGCCATGTAAGTAAAAATATTCAATGCATTAGTAGCGCTGACAGATACAATTTTTGCAGCTGATTGCACAGTTCTTGTCTTTGTTTAAAAAAAATATAGAACACTAGCCGCACGCGCGGCTTCGTCCGCGTTTTGCAAAGAACGTAGGCAAACCAAAGGGATAAAAAATAGTCATCCAGACAGTCCATTCTACACGCAGGTGAACGATTTTGTATTAAATCTTACAGAATTTTCATCTTTATAAAATTAGTATAGATACACAAAATATGAACAAGCTATTATTATTACATTAAATTTTAACAATTTTGTAGAAATTGCAAATAATAATGTTTATATTTTATACAAAATATAACATGTCGATTTTATACATATATGTATGTTTAGGTTAGTTTAGGATTTAAGTATGTTGCTACACCCTAGTAGGGTATGGACCCTACTAGGGTGTAGCAACATACTTAACAGTACAGACATGGGTCTGTTCTGGTTAGACCTAAGAACATCCTGTAAGTACCATGGTTGCAGCGAATGAATGCAAAATTAAAATTATTCAAGTTTTCACTTGGTTGGTCCCGTTGGTACCAAAACTCCAGTAGGATGACGAGAACCTTGAGGAGGGAATTCCTCAAAAATGTCAGGCACTCACACGAGATAATAGAAATGCCGAAATCACTACACAGTGATTTCGGTATTTTCTATTATAACTCGTGGTATTACACCCGGAAATCATAAATTTTGTGAAGTGGAAATGATGAAGAAGACCACAGGTGAACTCTTCGATGTACTTAAAACTATAAAAGTGCGTCTCAGATTCTGATATGGTTCCTTTGAAAAGCAACTAATGTTTTGCCAAAGGTGATTCTGAGATTCTTGAGGATTCGACGGAACTTCTCAAATATTATCGGTCCCCATAAAGATGAAGGGAAATGAGTAAATGATCATCTGTGCGGCTTGCCAGAGTTAAATTGAATGGAAGAGTTGAATTGAAGACGGTTAAAATATTGTTTTCAAAGTAAATTATTCATTTTAGTTCTTAGGTACATCTAACCTGCAAGTATATTCCTAAAAAAATATTATAATACCTAGTATTTTACCCTAGCATCAAACTTATCATGCCCTTACTTCGCAAATTTAGTAAAGGTCGAACCGTAATTGCGGTGGACTTCCCTGGACGTCCTCAGTTGTGGATTTAGTCCCGACGACGCCGGTAAATCAGACCTCCTAATTAATGTGTAGACTTGGGAACTATTGGGCTTGCACCGATCATAATGGTGTCTGGAGAGTGAATTGTGGGAGTTGTCACTTCGAAGCAACAATACAGATTGCGAGAGATGCATGAAAATAAAAACTAATTGTAGTTAGCGGCATGTTATGTAATTTTATGATTATCATAACGGCGTAGAGTAACCATATAACTCCCAAGTTACGAGGACAAAACAATAAAACGTGCAAAACAGTAGACATGATGAGATGCAACTATTTGCGTATTTTTGCATGCGGCTAATGCACCCACCCAGGCCCCTCCGCACGTGCAAACATGAAAATAACTACACGAATAATGACGAAACCTGGACACGGGTTTCGCCTCTCTACGAGGCCTCATCAGGAGACATTGCTTGCGCCACGTTCACTGAGCATCCTACTTTCAATTTAATAGGGAAGATGCAATATTTTCATTTTTGCTTTAATTTGAAAGAATCTCATGTAGAACAGACCACGAAAGTACAAAAAAAATTAAATACTATAATTTATAGTCAAAAATTCCTGTTACAAACTGACAATTTAAACTTTCGCGCCTAAACGGATCTATAGTTCCTGTGACGTCACTCATGTGTATCACTCGCCATATTTGTTTGTCCGTGGCTTGTCCCTAGATGTCATAGATTTGCCTAAGTTTTGACTTTTGACAGGAGTGACGTCACCAGACGCTGATTGTTGGATTAAAACACATTCCGTTTCACATTACTTCAAATCATAATTATTGTTTCAAACTAGTATAAACTAAAGTAATTATTTTATGTGTTTTCAACATTTTGGTCACAAAATAATGGTAATTATTATAGCTGCATCTTTCCTATTTAGATCCAAGTCGTCCGATCACTTTATGGTCACAATTCACATTTAAGAAAAAAGTTTCAAATTAAATACTACAAAATTTTGTAAAAAATCATTATTACTACTAAAAAACAAAAGTAAATCCGCCGTAAGTAGACCGCCTGTTGTCTACCTCTACCTACATGTTATTGTATTGTTTTTCTTTTTAACTGCTTTGTTTGTGTGAGGTGTGCAATAAAGAGTATTTGTATTGTATTGTATTGTAAATCATGATTAAACAATGAACATACATAGTGATAGGTAACTACATTTTAATAACGTGAAGGTCTTGTCGCACCGTTAGAACGGAACCGACATAATCCAAAAACCCAACTTTTTGGGAAAACGCAAATAAAGATTTTAAGTCACAATAGGTTATTTAGAGTATACAACTCAATTTGACGTTTTTTGAGTTAGGTCAGGTCCGTCCATTCTAAAGGTGCGTTGTAGCCGCCATATATTAATGCAATTGTAAGAAACTCTACTCCACAGTTACTATTGCCCTACCCTTTCTTTTCACCCTAGCGCACAGAATAAATAATAGTACAGTGAGCGTCATAAAGTTGGTAGCAGCCAGAGTAGCCAAATATTTCGTAACACACCCTTATTCTTACATTAATAAAGACGTGTACCGAAATATTTGTCTACCTTGGTTGCTACTAACTATATGACCCTGACTGTACGTACAGAAGATTCTCTGTTAACAAATCCCCTGTTTAGTAATGCCGAACGAGCCTAAACGTGGCCATCCCTTTATATCGCATGTAGCTGCGATAGAACGCGTGCGTGCCATAGCAGCGCTAACATACCGGCCGGGGCCAGTAGCCGCCATTTACTTGTAGCGGCGCGATGAAATTACGAAGTGAGCCGCCCCTGCCAAGGGCTACTAACTACCCCTCACCCACATTTTAAGAGGTCATTACACATAACTTACAATGTTGAATCCCATTGTTACCTCATAATAACTCACAAGGATTCAATTAAACTATTACTACCTCATTATTTAAACCCTGCTTAACCAGATTGCATCCCAAACCACAGCTAGACGATTTAGCCTTTCCCGTATAAATAGACCCATTTCTCGTCCCATATTATCTTAGGGAGGGTATTACTGATCGTAATCGTGTCGTAAGTTTTAAACCATCATGGCGGATGCTTTCATGGAAAATCCTGGCCATTTATTTAGGTGTGGCGAACCTAATTTCAAAAGGTGGGATGGGATTAATGTGATTTTTGTTGGCACAAACGTTTGGGGATATTTAAAGAGCATGTTTAATGTTTATTTTGTTTTTATTTGCTTTGAGCTGCTTCCAAAAGGTTGACTTGGTTTTATTGAAAAAGAGACGTTGATAGATTGTGGATATTACTGTCGCCATTATTTCAAATACAAGTTGACATATTGCAGTTGGGAAAGACTGGATTATTATAATGATTGAAGAGGTGATATCAGTTCTTTGCCAAATTTAACTCGATTGCGAAAGTTTCCCGACTTTCTTGCTTTTAACTACGGAACTAAATGAGTCATAATTTACTTTAAAAACAAAGTTTTAACCGACTTCAATTTAGTACTCCGCCAAGCCACGAGAACATTTCTTTTCCAATTTACCTCATGAACTGATTTCCGAGAGCAAATGCGTTGATTATTATAGAAAAAAACCCAATCGCTGTATGTGACCCGATAATATTTGAGGACTTTCGTCGATTCCACAAGGATCACCCTTGGCACTTCATTAGTTGCTATTTCAACGGAATCTTATCAGAATCTGTGATATACTTTTGTACTTTTAAGTACATAATTGAGGAATTCCATAAGTCATCTGTGGTCTTAGTCATCAATTCCACTCCACCAATTTATGATTTCCGGATGTAAATACACAAGTTATAATAGAAAATACCAAAATCACTACACGCGTGCCTAATATAATTCAGAAGTTCCCTCAATTCCTCATGAATCCCATCATCCAATTGAATTTTCAAAAAATGGGACCCACCTGGAAGCATATACTTACAAACAAACAAAAATTTTTATGAATCGGCTCATCAATGAGGGTGTTCTGAGGTAACAAACATTGAAATAAAAAATAAAAAAAAATACAACCGAATTGAGAACCTCCTCCTTTTTTTTGAAGTCGGTTAAAAACAAGACACAATCACTACTCAATACAAAATCTAGTTAATTTAGTAAGAGTGTTGCAGTTTCAAATAGTCTCGTTCTCGCCTGCATTCCTGCATGTCGATCACGTAACCCCTTGTACGTAAGTTAGGTAGATCTAAATGTCAATTTTTATATGGAAACATGACAGTTGGATCTACCTAACGCGCGTTCAGGCCCCTATTTCACCAACTTGATAATTGTCACCTGATACTGACAATTCGTCATACATTGCTTGTTCTAGAAGTTAAGGTGTTCGCTAGGGTACTCGTGGATCCAGCAATGTACGGGGAATTGTCGTTGTCAGGTGACAATTGTCAAGTTGGTGAAATAGGGGCCAGAACGTTACGTGATTACAAACGTTATGTGCCCTGGCACATTCTCAGGCTGTGACAGTGGATATATGCACTGCCTTACTTGTCACTGTCATGGATGTCAAATAATGAGGCCGTGTGTATATCAATGTGTTGCAAATTGATGGTACATTGGATGGTACAAAAGTTCAAACACATAATAAATGATAGAAATTATAGTTATATTACAAAGTTTGCAGAACAAAAGTGGTTCAGTTTGACGAGCAGAATCTAATCTTAAATTTAGAGCCCCGAGGGCATAGGCACACTGCACAATGTGGATGCACGGCAGTGCACCAAAATGAGAAAAGCCCCGCTGAGTTATAATTTTCCAATTCTTCAATAACATTTCTCCTTTTATAGTCAATGCATCACTAACAAGCTAGTTGCACGAGACGATGCTTCACCCTATCTGGGGAAATGAAAACATGGCGGAATAAATATAACGGCATTTTAGGGATCAGCGAGTCGATCACTTAAAGCATTGTTCGTATGCAGTAATTTCTTTTTTTTAATTAATTAATAAGCGAGATTAGTATTTTGCGCTTTAGTATTCCTCAATGATGATGAATATAGTTAAAATTGAGCAATATCGTTCTAATCTAAAGGTGTCCATTACCAATAATTATCGAACTAATGCAAATGTTTCGAAAATAGGGGCGTTGACTAAGATTTTTTTACGATGTCATTCGATGTAGTTCGTACGTAAGTTTTTATATGGAACAATGACAGTTGGATTGTCCTAACGCGCGTTGGACACGTTACGTGATTACCCCTCAGTTGTCGTAATTTAAAACCGAGCGGCTATTGCGAAACTTAACTTCGTTCGTGTATTTCTATCATCATCATCATCATATCAGCCTCCCCCAAAGAGTGCCAAAGTGACCGGTCCCGCGTAACTCGCATCCAGCGGACTCCAGCAACCTTTACCAGGTCATCAGTCCACCTTGTGGGGGGCCTACCCACGCCGCGCCTTCCGGTACGTGGTCGCCACTCGAGAACCTTTCCGCCCCAACGTGTATTTCTATCGCATTTGAATATATGAGTGACAGAGGGAGACACATGAGAAAACGTTTACGCAGTAGCCGCTCAGTATTGGCTGGTGTGCGTCAAGATGGCGGGTGGACCTCAGGAATTTCAATGGAATGATTATATTTGGTACCTTCTGTGTACCTTTACTAAAACCTCTTCTGAAACGTGCTATCTTCTAAAATAGGATGGCGGGTGGACCTATTATAAGGAGTTAAATATAAACTACTAGATATTATATAAATCATATTTGATTATTGCGGGTATCCATACTAATATTATAAATGCGAAAGTGTGTCTGTCTGTCTGTCTGTCTGTCTGTCTGTCTGTTACCTCTTCACGCTTAAACCGCTGAACCGATTTGCATGAAATTCGGTATACTGATAGTTTGAGTCCTGGAGAAGGACATAGGATAGTTTTTATCCCGGAAATCATACCCCAAGGGGATGAAGTGGCGGGTGAAAGTTTGCTTGGAGCTACGATATAAACGAATTCCACGTGGACGGAATCGCGAGCAGAAGCTAGTGTCTGTATAAATGTGGATATTTGTCTACTAAAATCGTTGGCCCAGTACAAATTCTATAAAGCATAAATGCTGTAACCTGATGCATATTTATTTGAAGTAATCTTATATTTTGACCTATGTGCCAATAAATTTGTAATAGGATTAGCAGAAATGTGTTAAGTGTCCATTGCCAAAAAAGGACCGTAAAATTAAAACGTCTCAAATATCAATCGGCTTTTATTTAGTCACTTTTAAAAAATGTTAGCCTAGTTTACATCTAGGTTTTCAATCAATAAAAACTTAAAAAGGGCAATCAGAGCCCTAACATCTCCACCACTTATTAGTCTTAATGTCTCTCCATAGAAATATAACATTAAACATTAATCGGTCCTGAACTTGACTCACACCGCTACTTTCGCGCCGATACGACGATTGACGGCGCGATCGGAGCGGGGACGAATTGGCATTGGGTTCATGGGCGGGGTGGAGAGCGATGCTGTCTTGATAAATAATTGATTTTAATTATGTGTACCAGTTCCATAAGGAATTAAAATGTAAAGGGTAAAATAATGTTAGAAGAATACATTAATATTGTGAGCGTGATTGGTTTCCATCGTTATCCCGTCTAACCCAATACTATTAAATATGTACAAAACTGGTAGACTGGTAGAGAATGCTTACAGCATTAAGTTCGCCTTTTGTACGATAAGTTCATCTTTTGTGCAATAAAGTTTAAATGAATAAAAATCACATTGTTTCGTGAATTTTGTACATAATAATTAGGTACCTCCTGTGATCTTGCAAAAACTCACATCATACTTATTATAAAAATAGTTCAATTTGACGGAATAAAATAGAAATAAGCCTATTTCTAAGTACGGACGAACATTTTAATAAGTAAGTAAATAAAACGAAACTGCAAACCAATCTACATAATATATTAGTGTTTTATTCCACGACGGAACCCGCCTGCCCTCTCGAACTTGCCCCGCTTTTTCCCGAGCTGCCTATGCCTCTGGATAAAATGAAATCTAATTTAACGGCGCGCCGTCTGATGCATTTACGTCAGGCTAGACGGTTTATTTAGCGAATTTGCGATCAACTTGTTGACATACTTTATCTGATGCCAAGCATATTAAGGTTTGTACTTCGTAAATCATCGTACAAATTAGGAGCTTGGTAAAAAAAAAAACATTCAAGAATAGAATTTGGATATTACATAAAATAAATCGTAAGCAACCGAACCGATGGCCGTTGGGGCGGATAGATTCTGGAGTGGCGACCACGTACCACAAGGTGGACTGATGACCAAACACCGGTTTGGCGGGGGCAAATCTGTACTGACGTTTAATGGTGCGAGGACACATTAAACTAATTTTATTAGTTGATATCGATAAAAATGACGTACAACCGTTGGGTAATTTCAAGAATTTGAATGAAGAAGAAAACTACATACACAAAAATAAACTTTTTGCGTAATTAACTTTTTTAATATTTAATATAATTTTCATAATATACAATCAAAATTTTCTCCACATTTTCAGACTTTAATCTTCGTCGCCTGGGTGACAATATCCATTTTAGCCAACTAAATGACCTTTCTAGGTCAACTGTAGTAATTGGAGCAAATTCAAATAATTTATAGTATTGATGAATTTCTGCTATATGACTCAGTTCTATTTCTTTTCCGATAAGTATAAATGAAAGAGGTTTGCACATAGTTAAACGTATTCAAATTTAGCCATTAGTTTAGTTATGATAATGATGGTTAAAAATTTATTTTTATCGATGTCGATAAACTTAGTCGATTTTTAATTAATCACTAGCACTGGTACATTTTTGCCCCCGCCAAACCGGTGTATGCTGATGACCTGTAGTGTGAGTAAAGGTTGCGGGAGTCCGCTGGATGCGGGTGGCGCAGGACTGATCACTTTTGCACTCTTTGGGGGAGGCCATGTCCAACAGTGGACGTCTTTCGGCTGATATGATGATGATGATATCGTAATCTGCAAGACATGAAGAGTGACGTAGTTTTCCTCAATGTAATATAAATAATTAAGGCGCCGTAGGTTCAATGAAGTTAAGCGAACAGAGTTTTTGAAACAATATAATACGTCTGTTCATAATAATATTGTTTTAAAAAATACGAATAGTAATCTTGAGGCTTTTCTGCAGCGAGATCAGTGATTCGAAACATGATTAAGCAATTTTCGCTCGATAGAAAAAAATCACGAACATACGTCTAAAATACACTTAAAATATTAGTAACAAATTATGCACAAAAGCTAAAAATATTAAAATTGCTTCCAAAAATCGGCAATATCATAGTTGAGAGAACTGATTGATTACTTTTTTATTTATTTAAACGGCCAAAATATAAAAAATAAAATCATCCGCGCTTCCGAGCACGCACTGTCATCTCGCTCATGCTCAGTGAGAGGAAGAGAAGACCATGAACCTACGGCGCCTTAAGTCGCAACTGATTCTTGCAAATAAGAGGGAGAGAAGACCATGAACCTACGGCGCCTTAAGTCGCAACTGATTCTTGCAAATAAGAGGGAGAGAAGACCATGAACCAACTACGGCGCCTTAAGTCGCAACTGATTCTTGGAAATAAGCCTAATTGAGGCTTCAGTGAGAATACAGCATTAAATGTATTAGCATAAGTTTATATTTTGAAAAAATACAAGCAAAAAAAAAAACTTAGTCGCCTCTATTTTTCCACTCCTAACCATTTTGCTGCTGCATGTTTTATCGAAAAAATATGAAATGTTGTTACACAATAACTTCGTTTTCTTACTTTTAAGAATAAATGGTCTGAGTAGGAACCAAACCAGCAATCTTCTGGTATACGAGGACAGTTTCTCTAACCAACTGAGCTATCGGAACCACGCTAGCAGTCAAGGTAGCAAAATATCGCAACTCGTCCTTATTCCTATAGGAATATTCTCTGTATTATGTTGACTGTACCTATTTCAATAATAGGGTTGGCAATGCCTGAAATAACTGGGTGCTATAACTGAGTGCCAATCAATAGGCATGGTACCATATCCGAATATAGGTGTTGTGTGTCTTTTTGTATTTATATCTTTTTAACCACCGACGCAAAGAGAGGGGTGTTATAAGTTTAACGTGTCTGTGTGTCTGTGTATCTGTGTATCTGTCTCTGGTATCGTGGCTCCCAAACGGATGGATGGACCGATTTGAACCCGTTTTTTTTTATTCTTAAGCCAATGTGATCCCGAGTGTTCTTAGCTATGTTTCATATTAGATAATAGTAATAAAAGCAAATTAGGGTAAGTTACAATAGTTATAGTAAATGAGCGCGTCTCGCCATCAAACTTAATAGTTTGGCGAGTATATATTTGTAATTTATTATGTAGCTTGTATTTGGAAATAAATAAATTAATTAATTAATATAAATCTGTTCAGCCATTTTTGAGATATTGGACTTTAAAATGAAAATGTCGGGGGTTTTTCAACTTTTCTTAGTTGTAATTATATTATCTGTCATCTGTCGTCAATCAAGTTTGAGTTTGGTTTGAAAATGCTTTTTTTGTTGAATGCTTCTTTTGTTTGTAGCTACGCTCTTGCGCGCTGAGTCATTCGAATCAAATATTGACATGAAGGTGTGCTATGGCTACTTTTTTGCATGCATTTTAGGGCAAAATTACTCTAGAATGCACAGCTTGACTGACAAAAATCGTTTCCAATCTGCCTACAAACAACTTTTTACAGCAACAAACTATACATTTCGCGCTGCACTTTTCCGTTTGTATTATCGTTTTCCATGCGCCATGTGAGGATTTTCCACAAAGATGGAATTTCTTTGAGTGCACTTCCGTTCATGTTTTCAGTAATTTGTCATTGGCTGGAAAAAGCTTACGTATTTCTATTTCCGTTGCGAGCAATATCCGGCTTGGTGGAGCTTAAAACACTTTGATTTTAAATGGATTTTGTAAAAAGCGGGCAAATGGATTTTGAATTGAGATTCAGCAAGCCATCTCAAAGTGGGCAATTCTAGGTGATTATGCAAACGATACTCAAAAAATATTTTTTAAATCGTGACACAAGTTTCGTTTTATATAAATAGGTACTTTAGGTTAACACTTTCACTGCCAGGAGCCAGCCTAGCGGGCGCCTACACATTAGGCGTTTCCCGCCACTAAGCGGGAAAACCACGGGCGTAGCGCGTAGCGATTCTTCGCAGTGAATGTGATAAGCAGCGTCGCGTCAAGGTCTTTTATTTGACATTATGTAAAACTGTTTTTCTGCACTTGACTGTGTGTTGCCTAAAAGAAATCTCTCACACTTAATCCTATACTACATTGTAAATGCGAAAGTTTGGATATTGGATGTTTGTTACTCAATCACGCTTAAACGGCTTAACCGATTCGGAAGAAATTTTGCAAGAAGATAGTTTATAGCCTGGATTAAAAATATAGGATATTTTTTATCCTGGGTTCAACAGACGCAATATTCAAACATCCAAACTTTCTCATTTATAATATTAGTAGGATTGTATTTATATTGTATTTTTATATTGTAATGCGAAAGTTCGGATGTTTTTTTCAATCACGCCAAAATGACGGTACGGATTTATATGAATTTTAGTATAGGTACATATATAGTGTATAACCTAGATTAGAATATGGGATACTATTTATCCCTGAAATCATCCCTGTAAATAACAAAAGGAAACGAAAGCGAACGAACTCGCGGGCGGGCAAAAGCTGATAAGCGTCGTTTTTTTTTACCGGACTTTTGTTTTATACGTAGGGCGTGGCCAGTAAAGCGCGTAGGAGTAGCCAGAGGAATATACAGGGAAAACCTCCGGCTCGCTGTCATTATGGATGATATTATTTAATGTGGCAGACTTTTAATAAAACTTTACATAAACATGTAATTGGAATTGGTATCTTCTGACTTGGACGGTAGAGTAGCGTTTTGAATAATGCTATTCGGCCAAGTCAAATAATTTCAAGTACACGTCGCCCGCGTCCGTGTGTTAAATATGAAGGTTATTAGAATGTTGTCAGAATTAAATAACGACAACTTAGAAAAGTTGAGAAACCCCCGACATTTTTCTTTCAAAGTCCAAAAACGGCTGAACAGATTTTCATGAAACATTGCTAAGAACACGCGGGATAAAATTATCTATGACACAAAAAAACTAAACGAAACTCGGTTCATCCGTTTGGGAGCTAAGATATCACAGACAGATACACAGATACACAGACACGTTTAGCTTATAACACCTCTCTCTTTGCGTCGGGGGTTAAAAAAGTAAAACGCTGTAGTTTTGAGTAGGTACGATAAAATAACAGGAATTATTTTATTTTTCACGCCAAACAGAATGTAATTAGGAACAAAGTTTAGTTTAATTAGGGCTCGGCATTCACATGCCTTTCCGATTGTTGTTTTACCTCGCGGATCGTGATATTACAGTGATGTAAAGATGCTAGAAGACCCGCTTGGAACTTTGAAACATTTTCTTTATTGGTGCGCACCCGGTACTGCCTAACCAAACATGTGTATTATATCGCGTACGACTTATACAAATACCAAAGCACGAAGAAATTATTTATCACCTAGTTTGTTCCTGTTAATTTAACGAAAGGTGCTTAAAACCAACCATTACCGACATCTATTGTTTCATTGTTATCTTCAAGTAGGGTTGTAAAACAATGACGCATAAAAAATAGAACAAGCATTAGCTACTCCAGTACACATGCCACACTTCGGTAAATTTTACAACGTCTCGTTGTTATCTTTTCCTTTCATATTTAGCAACAAAAGAAGTTGTCAAATCCCACTTTAAGTCCATTTTCGGTATTTTAACTAAAACTCACTTTATGCGCGTCGAATTTTCTTCTTGCTGTGATCTTTGTATCAATCGTGCAATTCCTTTGTGGTGTATTTTGAAGTTTCGAAGCATAATAATGTTTTAATAAAGTTTATGACGTGAAATAAATAATTTTAATTTAAAATCTGATAGTTTACATATACGTCACGTAGTTGATCATATTTCTAAATAAGTTTGTACACGTTGGCACTTCAATTAAGTTCGAATGCTGAATTATGTACTAAAGGGCTACTAAATCTTACTGCCAAAAACTACCACGTAACTCGTCAAATACATTTGGTTTTCTTTTGCTATTTTTTTCTTCATCGCAGAGTCGATGGCCAATGGGACAGACGAGTTCTGGGGTGGACACCGCGAGCAATTCGCCCTGTAGGAAGACCCGCAAAGTGGACCGACGACCTGAAGAGAGCGGTGGGAAGCGGTTCCATGCGGAGAGCTGATGTGGTGAAGCCATAATTGGCCTTTCCTAATGGAAAGACTGACGGTTCGTGCTCGCAAGGGCATAGTAACTACCTAGATATTAGTGTCATTATTATTATATTTGTATTGACGAGAGACATCATTCTGTTCTTGAAACACGTTTTATTGTTATTGACCCTGTACATCTCTGACAATATTACATTCATGTTCCTTTTTTGACGCTTAGAGAATAATTGTTAATTGTATTTGGACGCTCAGAGACCTTATACATCTGTGGGATACGAAATGAATATGGGTAGGGCTCTGGTGTGGGGTCGCTACGTGTGTCGACACATTCGCTCAGTCCCACATCCAGGTGACCCGCTCCCAGGCCGGTGGTGCAGCCGACCAGGCCCAAGTTCTTGAGCGTCGCAAATATTCGTCTTTATTAAAAGACTGTTAGTTTGCGGCGCTCGCAGTGGAGGCACTCGGACCCTGGTCGTCTGATATGAAGGCATTTATCAGAGCCCTGTCGTCGCGGCTGGTCGACACCTCAGGGGACCCCAGAGCCGGCGCTTACCTCGCGCAGGGAATTTCTCTAGCAATACAAAGAGGTAACGCGGCCAGCGTATTGGGGACCATGCCGCAGGCGGACCTATTGGATGGTGTATTCTTTTTATAGTTGGATTTTAGTATGTATGTTACTTTCTTTCTTTGTTAGTTTATTTTAAAATTGTATTTTTTTTCATATTATGTTTGTATTTAGTCAATGTTTTTCTAATTATTAAATGATATTATTTTTTTCTCTGAAACCATAGCAAAAAAAAAGAAAATTAACTTCTTGTTAATTCTGATACAAACCGTACATCGAATGTAATGGATAATACTTTGCAATTTTGTTTTGTTCTTAATATGGTGACATTTAGTTTGTGAAGTTTATATCGGTCCATAATTATTGTGTAAGATTGTTATTATTATATTGTAAATTAACGTTTGACATGTAAATGTTCCCTTAGCCTATTTGCAGAATGAATAATTGATTTAGATTTTTGAAGTGAAAACTTCTTTAGCGGCGCTGTGCACTTTTTGGGACGGGGAAAAATTGTTAAACTCGCCACAGGTGTAGGAGCGTAAGAGGTCACGTGACTGTAAGATGGGGCGATTCGGGACGAGGCTTGGGGGCGGGGGGGGGGACGGGACCGATTCCGTACGGGACTGGCTGCACCATTCGAGTTAGCGAGAAAAAGGGCGCAAACGCCATGCAATCCGCGGCGCTTACCCGTTCGGCCGACACACAGGATGATGATGATAATGTAATGGCTTCCCAAGTTTCACGATGACAGTTAAAGGGCCGGTTCCATATTCTCTATTCACACAGATCAACCTAACAGAATTTATTGTCAAAACTTACAGTAATTTATATTCGACAATAAGTCAGGGCGTTCCCGAGAACTTTTCGACTCCTACTTCATTATTTGGTGCGTTTGCTTTTAATTTATAGAAGTTTCCAATTTAGGCCTCCATTCCTAACATACCGAAAGGGTTGATTTATAGGTAATGCTGAGAGTTATTTATCGTTTTACTCTCTGGTATGTTTAAGTGAATTCAATGTTTATTCACTACGATTTCGCTCGAGGATAATAGGATTTTGGTAATCTAAGAGCAATACGTACTGAATGAAACAGAAGAGCGAGGCGAAGTATCATATCAAGGCCATATTGTTTATTTGAGCTTTATTACACAAGACACAAAAATGTACAAATGGCAAGCTTAATGCCAAATGGCATTGTCTAGGGCTAAACAGAGATTTATAAAAACGTGCAATTATACACTACATTAATAGACATAAAAATGTATACTACTTCATATAATAATTATACTATAATTATAGTCCAATTCATTTTAATGGTTATATTCGTTTTGGTATAGTGCAACTTCTTTGCATTTAGTCCGCAAAATTCGAACCCTTCTCGTTAATTTTACCCAATACGAAATTCATAATATATGGCAAACTCACGTTATAAAACTTCAAAAGATACATACCTAACCATGTACGTATGTAACCTTTTAACTTTGGCAGTTTTTGTTTGTTAAAGTGCAGCAAAGTAATTAAGATCTGCCCACTATGCTTCCACGCAATACCCAGCTTTGACGGAGCATCCTATAAATAAATGAAAATTATATTCCCAAACCAAAAAAGACCTTAATTCCACCACAATTATGTCCAAATTTGAACCATAACTTCTCTTAACTCGGCTGAAATTATAACCCGACTAAATTGAAGTTACGTCAGTTGTGTACTGAAAATAGGTATGCTATTATGTCAACCCCTTTGTTTTGGAATACAATACGCCTTCGCCGATACCATCTTTCAAAAGCTAAGTGCTTTAGGCGCATCATACATATTAATTATAATGGCTGACTTTTATATAAATAATAACGGTTAAACACACGAATTCATTATAACTTTGGGCAACATGTTTCAAACCTCCGGGAGTGCTTCAGGGTGATGCAAATCGAATGCGAAGACGGCCGTGAGAACTCAGGTACATAAAATTCAGTGTCCGCGGACGGTGCAAACGTAGTTTGGTTCTTATTTTAAAACGGTATCCTGGAATAACATAAAGCTTTTTATACATAAAATGATCCGCCAAATCTGGATCGGATACTAGTTTCTATTGATATAACTTATAACTGACATATAAAAGAAAAAAACACTGTTTTTTTTATTCTAGCATGTAGTTTTAAATTGAGAACCAAACTACGTCTGTATGGAGAATCGAATAGACATTCGATGGTGACCCTTAAGGCGCCATAAAATGGCAATTGAAAAAGATAAAAAATGCATCTCTCTGATTAAACAGATAGTTCACCACATCTTTGCGGTGGCTGTATGTGTGTTTGCTGGCCCCTATTTCACCAACTTGACAATTGTCACCTGACACTGACAATTCGCCATACATTGCTTGTTCTAGAAGTTAAGATGGTCGCTAGGTTACTTTTGGAACCAGCAATGTACGGGGAATTGTCGTTGTCAGGTGACAATTGTCAAGTTGGTGAAATAGGGGCCTGGTGGTTTGCTTGTATTTAACTATGTAGGTTTGATTTCTATGTACAGATAAACAATGGTTTAATGGTTAATGATCACCATACCTCTTGTCGCCGTCTTGGACACTAAAACTTAAAATGTATCGACATCAGTCGACAAATGCACCTCAACAAGAGACGTTTTCCTATGTTTTTTTCATCTTCAGTTGGTCAATGTAATAAATATTAACTTTCCAAATCCGAAAATGCCAGCTCCCGAATATAATCCAGTCAATTAGCGAACAATTCTCCAAACTTTGCCACATTGCCAACAACGAATGTCATGAAATTTTCACCGATTCCACAACTCTGATCGTTCTTAGATTTACTTCAGAAAACTCGTATATGTTTGCGAGTTCCATATTGAAATACGACTTTTGGAATTACACAAACAAGTTTTACTGTTTGGTTATTAGCGCTGCGGTTTACGAGTTCGCGAGCGCTCATTAAATGTGTGCATTATGCAACACTGTACTGTAATGTTGTAAGTTTGTGCTTGACGTTTTGTGAAGATTACAGGTTTATGACTTGGTGACAATGTGACATATTGGCTTTAAAAAGGTGGTAATGAATATATACCAGAAGGTCCTGAATGAGGTGGGCCGACAGCAGGGTAGTAACGTAACTTTTGTAGGGGGATCTTGAGCCTTTGCCCAGATTTTGATTTGTTTTTTTATTACACGATAAAAAAAGCAGCAGTTCACGTCTTTCAGCTGAAACGTAATGATGATAATAAATAAAATACCTACACTTTTAAATACTTAGGTAGGGCTAAAGTAAAGGGCTAGGGAAAAGTATAGTCGATCTAAAGTTGATATCGACCTAATTATAAACGGTTTGAAGCAACGCACTTTTAGATAAATATTTTTACTCGTGCGCTAAAAGATAAGAGTTAAAAGAGCGGAATGGCAGCTGTGGCCTACAAAATATTTTAAATTTGTTGAGGAAATTATGCTGTTTTTTAACCTATCAAACCACAGTTTCTCCTATTGTAGCCATGCCACGCCGTATTCTTATCTACTTAGCTAAACTGAAAATACGTATATTAGTATTTTTAGGCAACATTTTAGTTTTGGTATGAAAACACACCTTATCTATAATTAGAGTCGACCGATTAAATATAATGCGTTTTTGGTTTAAAATTTTAGTGTTCATAGGATGTATTCAATTTAATATATCTGTACAGAGGGATCCCAGAAATGATACCGCTTGCTTCTTCTATAACTGTATTCGCACAAAGACTCACATACAGTACAGTAGTGGTAGCTTAAGATTAAAAAGACAATGTTTGCTTAAGACCCTTATACTTTAGATTAACATAGCGTTAGTCAGTTTCCCGATGTAACAGCGACATCTAGGGATGACTTTTGTAACTAAGTTTTATTATGGAATATGTTACTTGAGAACGTTGAAATTTATACCAGTTCATTAGTGATTTTTTTACAATCTAGGAGTAATTTTTTTAAGTAATATAATATTAAAATTCATTACCATATTTTGGTACCACTAGCGCCATCTGTTGACGGACTTTAGGAAACATTAATGTGTACTGTTGATTTACATTGGCGATTGAACATACCGCCCACCAAGGACAGAATGAGATATGTTGTCCTTAATTCCGCCCACCATGACACTAGCAACAAGTGGATTTCTTAAATACTAAATGACAATAAAACTGCAAAGCAACAGGTAAACATATTTTCTCATATGCGCACTCAGTTGCATAAGGCAACAGGGATGGGTGCGCATGCAAGGATCCCTTAAATATAACCTACATTACATTATAAATTACTATTGTGGAGACTTCCACATTACAAACACAAGAAAAGAAACTATTATTTTTCCATAGGAAGAACACAGATCTTTCCTATGGATCTTTTTATGATGCCTCCCTTGCATTTTAAACTAACGACACGTGTAATGCCGTCCAATCCAGGGTGTTTGTTTGTAATTTTACCGTATAACCACTTAGCTGGAGAAAGATCATCCTCTTTAACCAAGACTACATCTCCAACAGCCGGTTCCGAGACTTGATGGCCCCACTTGTACCTATGATAAAACTGGGTCAGGTATTCGCGCGACCAGCGACGCCAGAAATCTTGAACCATTCTTTGAGTAAGCTGCCATCGTCTTAAACTGCTTAAGTTTTCTGTTTCATAATTGTAGTCTGGTACTAAAACTAAAGGCTTTCCTACTAGGAAGTGGCCGGGAGTTAAGGGCATTGGATCATTGCAGTTGTCATTTATCTTAGAAATAGGTCTCGAATTAAGACATGCTTCAACTTGGGCCAGTACGGTGGCCATTTCTTCGTACGTCAAAGTCGAGTTACCCACGACTCTTTTGAGGTGATATTTTGTGGATTTAATACCAGCCTCCCAAAGGCCTCCGAAGTTCGGAGAATGTGGCGGTATGAAGTGCCAATTTGTGCCATTTGTGGCCAGCTCGTCCACTATCTCCGAAAGCAACGAAGCCCTTTCATCGGCAAACAATTTTTTTAGCTCACGAGCTGCACCAACGAAGTTCGTGCCGTTGTCACTCCAAAGATCGGTGCACTGACCACGGCGTGCTGTAAATCGCTTGAAGGCAGCTAAAAATCCTTGCGACGTCAAGTCACTAACTGCCTCTAAGTGAATGGCTCGTGTAGCCATGCATATAAAAAGACAGATATAGCCCTTATACGCATGGTGACCTCTGCCCTTTGAGGTTCTTATGTGTATTGGGCCAGCGTAATCCACTCCACTGTGACGGAACGCTCGGGTAACAGTCCCTCTTGCTGTAGGTAACTGCCCCATTAATTGATGCTGAGTTGCAGCAGCATATCGTATGCAGACAACGCACTTTCGAACAAACAGACTCACCAGATTTTTTGCCCCCACTATCCAGTACTTGGATCTTAAATAATTTAACATTAGCTGTGGAGCTCCATGTAAGGTCCTTTGATGGGCATCAGCTACTATTAAATCAGTGAAATGTGACTTGTGGGGCAAAATGACGGGATGCTTCATCTGTTCACTGATTTGAGCATGCCGAAGTCTTCCTCCTACTCTTAATATTCCGTCTGTGTCCAGCGTTGGATTTACAGAGGTAAGTTTACTCCTTTTATTAATCGGCTTTTTTTGCTTTAAATTCAGCATTTCCTCAGTAAATTGTTCGGCTTGAGTTAGTCTTATGCATACTATCAAACTGCTTTGAATTTCTTGACTTGACAACCACTTAGGGAACACTTGACCTTGACACCTTTTAACGAATCTTTTACAGAAGGCTAACACGCGGATCAACTTTCTCAGGTTAGAAAACTTAGACATGATTTCGGTTTCAGATGTGAGGCCTTCTTGGTCAGTACCACAGGTATGCATGAGACATAACTTACTACGTTTTTCTTCCAACTTCGTTTCCTTGACATTAATATTTCTGTAATTTATTTTTTCCTGTTTCAGCCAGGTCGGACCCTCTTTCCAGAGCAGCTCATCGACGGAATGGTACGTTCCTCTGGAGGCGCAGTCAGCGGGGTTATCCTTCGACACGACATGAGACCACTGTTGAGGTTCCATTGAGGTGACAATTTCAGAGACGCGATTCGCCACGAAGGTCTTCCACCTATTCGGGCGACTGTTCAGCCAAGACAGCACGATTGTTGAATCGGTCCAGGCGTGAATCTTCATCTTATCGATGCCCATTACCTCCGATACCTCTATTAATAACCTCGTCAAAAAAACTGCGCCACAGAGCTCCAACCTTGGAATAGAGACTTGTTTGATCGGAGCAACCTTTGTTTTAGCCGTGACTAATGAGACGTGTACTTTACCATTACTGTCAATAACGCGAGCATATACTACTGCTGCAAATGCATCTGACGAAGCATCACAGAAGCCTTGCAGTTCCAGAGTTTCATCCCCGGCACTAGATAAGATCCATCGAGGAATCTTAAATTTGGTCAGTTGGGACAAACCTTCTCTATAGACTAGCCATTCCTTCAGCAATTTTACTGGGACCTCTTGATCCCAGTCAATTCCCGAAAGCCATAGTTTCTGTATGAAAATTTTGGCTGTAATGATCACAGGTGCCAGCCACCCTAGGGGGTCAAATAGTCGTGCAATATCTGAAATCACATTTCTTTTGGTTAATGGCATCTTTGGTGGGGGAAGCTGTACTGCGTACTCGAACTCGTCGGTGTTCCGGTTCCATGTCAGTCCTAAAATTTTCATAACTGTGTCAATTTTAAGTTGCACATTTTCTGTTACCTCTACATTTTCCCTTTTGATTACTTGCATTAGCTCTTCATTGTTTGTTGTCCATTTCTGTAATTCGAATCCTCCTTTTGCTAATAATTCAATCAATTCTTTGTGTATCTTCTTTCCTTCTTCGACAGTTTGACAACCTGTCAGTAAATCGTCCATATAAAAATGGTGTAGCACTCGCTCAGCAGCCGCAGGTACAGTCGATCCTTCGTCATAAGCTACCTGATGCAACGCGCGGACTGCTAGATATGGCGCGGACGCTGTTCCGAAGGTCACTCTAAGCAGTTTATAGTGACCAATCTCATCTTGCGAGTTTGCCCTCCACACGATTCGTTGGAAGTCGGTATCACTATCATCGATCTTGACCTGTCGATACATCTTCACGATATCTGCTACTAGGCAAATAGGATTTATGCGCCACCGAAGAATGATGTGACGTAAATCAGCTTGTAAGGCCGGTCCTACTAATAAATTTTGGTTAAGAGAAACACCGTTGATCCCGGGACACGAAGCGTCGAACACGATCCTCAACTTTGACGTGGTTTTGTCCTCTCGAATTACCGCATGATGAGGTAAATATACTACATTCGACTTGTTTTTTTCCTTTTCAGTTACTCTCTCCATGTGGCCTAATTCGAGGTATTCGTCGATGACTTCGGTGTATCGAGTTCGCAGTTGGGGATCCCTGGCAAATCTTTTCTCCAGTTGCATAAAACGTCTTGTAGCTATGGCCTCGGATTTACCGTACTTGCAACTAGGGTCTGCATCTCGGAACGGAAGTTTAACAATATATCGGCCTGTACTATCTCTTTTTGTGGTTGTATTAAATATTTCTTCGCATTTCTGTTCTTCTTCGGTATAAGTTTCATTTGAAGATTTTATCGGAATGTCTGTCTCAAGTTCCCAAAACTTTTTGAGAAGCTCATTTTCGTTGACTTGAACGTGGTTTACACTTATGTTGTAGTTGTAGTGTTCTGATGAATCAGGTGCATGAATTGGTCCCGACAAAATCCAACCCAAACAGGTTTTTTGGGCTACTATTGCACCTGAAGATCCTTTGATGATTCCGTCTTCTAAAATACGCCCATAGACGTCGGCTCCAAGGAGCAAATCAATTTTGTTTGGTTCATTAAAGGCTGGATCGGCTAGCTCGATATTTTTGAACTCAGACCATAGCTCGACAACAATCCTCTTTTCTGGTAGGACGGATGTCAGCTTGTTCAACACAAAAGCATTAACGCTAATTTTGACTTTTGGATCGAGAAGTGATTGAATATTTACGTTGACCATTGCCTTAGACGCTAAAGGAGCGCCTTCGTCACTTCCCAAACCCGAAATTGTGCTTTTATGTTGAATCTTCCGCAGTCCTAGTAGTTGGACGGCGGACTCTGTGATCAAAGAAGCCTGAGATCCCTGGTCGAGCAAACACCTGAGTGTGATTTTTGAGCCATTCTTCGATTGTGCCTTGACTAAAGCCGTTGCTAGCAATACCTGATTACGACTAGTCGAAAAATGACTCATGACATTGCTACAAGTGGGTTCATCGTGCGATGATGAACTGGTCGAAGCAGTGTGCACCGCTACACTGCGCTCGGCTGATTGTTTCGACACCTCCGAATCAGCCGCTGAAGCGGTATTCTTGGGATGCAGTAAAGAGTGATGTTTTTTGTTACATATACGGCATCGAGTAGATTGGCGGCAAGCAAATACGGAGTGATTAACACCTAAACAATTATAACACAGACGACTGGATTGGACGAAATCACGACGTGCATCAATATCAATTTTCGCGAAACCCTTACAATTGCTAATTTTGTGATCATCGGAACAGTAAGTACATGACAGCGCAGTCACGTGATGGATCTTTGGATTGGGAGCAGCGTTGAACCCCTTGTTAGTATAGCTATTAGAACCCTTATTACTAAAGCCAGGATTGGGTTTCAGTGACTTTGGTTCTACGAATTCTAACGCTCTGAACCGAGTTTCCAAAAATCCATAAAACTGTTTAAGAGTGGGCAAATCTTCAGACAGTTCACTAGATTTTATTTCCCACTGTTTTCTAGTTTCAGAATCTAATTTTAAACAGATTATGTGAATAACTATAATGTCCCAACTTGACACATCAATCCCAATGTTTTCCAAAGCATGCAAACACTCATTCGTTGTATCCAACAGCTCCTTTATCGCATTTGCAGATTCCGACGTCAGATTTCGTTGGCTCATTAATCTTTTAAGTATGTGATTAGCCAGATATTTCTTATTGTTATACCGCTTTTTAAGTTGTTCCCAACACGCATCGTAATTTTCTTGGCTTATATTGACGTGTCTCACAAGTTGCTCTGCTTCACCAACTAAATGGCTCTTGAGATAGTGTAGTCTTTGCACGTCGTCCAGTGACTTGTTGTTGTGAATGAGTGATATAAAAAGATCGTGGAATGTTGTCCATTCTGAGTACTTGCCGGAGAACACGGGTATGGTTATTTTTGGCAGTCTTATATTCGACGTGGTAGGTTCTGTTTCGGACTTCACGTTTGTAGGACTTGACTTAACATCTAGCTTATTTAGTGCTGATTTCAAATCAACATTATATTCCATGTACAACTCCTCAGTTGTTCCATACACGTCGTCTGTTACATATACACTGGCATTTAAGACTGAAGGATCGGTATCCAACACCATTTGAGTGTGCGTCAAATGAAATTGCGCCCATAAATCTTCCAACAATTTCAATCTAAGTTTCAAATGATCCTCGGACTGTAGCCGCTCTTTCGGTGACTTTTTGAAGTTATCCCTAGCCCTTTGAATCCGTTTCACTAAATCACTTTGTACTCTCATATTGTTCGCCATTTTGAACCTAGAAGCCTTTTATGCCAACTTATTCTAAGTTCAAACTTTCCGTGATTTTTTGCAAGTCCCAAATAGTGCAAATTCGCCTAAGTCCAAACTGATTCAAACTTTTCTAAGTGTTTGACTGCGACAATTGGCTAAAATCGGGCATGGATTCCCCGTAGTTTCACCTTTGAGAGAATTATTCTAAGTCTCTAGAGCTCAACTTTACTAAGTCCAAATCCTCGCAAAATTTACTAAGTCCAAATATATATTCGCTGAATTTTCCAAGTCCAAGTCATTTAAGTTAATGTTCAATTAAATATAATGGAAATTACTCACAGTTTTGTCTTCACTCACACACACTTATTGACGACGACACACTGCGTTGAAGACGTCACACGATGCCAAGACGTTCCACGATGATCCGGTGACGTCACACGTTCCGATGTCGCTTCGTCCACCTTCAGCAGCAACCCGCTACTGTGTCGGTCTCTTGCCGCTAGATCAACCTCGAGCACAATCCGGTTCGAAGGACCATGTACAGAGGGATCCCAGAAATGATACCGCTTGCTTCTTCTATAACTGTATTCGCACAAAGACTCACATACAGTACAGTAGTGGTAGCTTAAGATTAAAAAGACAATGTTTGCTTAAGACCCTTATACTTTAGATTAACATAGCGTTAGTCAGTTTCCCGATGTAACAGCGACATCTAGGGATGACTTTTGTAACTAAGTTTTATTATGGAATATGTTACTTGAGAACGTTGAAATTTATACCAGTTCATTAGTGATTTTTTTACAATCTAGGAGTAATTTTTTTAAGTAATATAATATTAAAATTCATTACCATATTTTGGTACCACTAGCGCCATCTGTTGACGGACTTTAGGAAACATTAATGTGTACTGTTGATTTACATTGGCGATTGAACATATCAGTCACATTTTGTTACTGACATAAATTAAAAGAAAGATGAGATATTGTAAGTGTGACGTATTTGTAATTAGAAATACACTTGTTGGTTGCAGTGAACCGGCAACGTTGAATTTGGCCTCCCAACCAAGAGGCAATCCCAAATCAAATCACCAAAATGCGGGACAAAAACAAAGCGTAACGAACTAGGTATAATCACAAGCTTCCCCAAACAAAAAAACAGCAAAAACAAGTGTCTCGTCAATCCGGGTTCGCCTCAATTACTCCCGTTCACCAATACGCGTATTGATTCACTCATGTCCGTAATAAGGAGAGCCTGGGGCCATTTCATTTCCTCCGAGGTCTTTCTTAGGAATGAGGCGGGGGATGGAAAAACGAGACGCTATAATCTTGTTAATGCTGTGAGGTGGTAACAAACCTTATAGTAGGTACTTTAACTAATATAGCACTCATTTGCTTCTGGCAACTAGAGTTGTAAATATCACACACCCCCAAATCGATTGTAGCAACTATAACTGTCAAACAAAGTAAGACTATGAAAAAAAACAATCTAAGTAGGCTACCATTTTGAAAGTCCAAAATCAAGTGAGCGGCTTGGTAACAATTTAACAAACTATGTAATTAAATCTTGCAAGACAGCTGCCAGGCACTTCCAATAAGTTGCTAATACTTGCACCTTGGTTAGGTACATAAATTCAGTTCACGCAACTATTTTCTGCTATCAAATTTAAATTCTTTTTCTTTTTTTACAACACCTATGGGACCACTTTTATTTTACGATGTTGGCAGAACTCATGATTCTGTACAATATTTTTAGTAGTAAACAATATATAAGATATATATACGTATATATATATATATTGTATTTGTTGGAAAAGACTTTTAATTGATGTTACTCCACATAGATTACGATACATGTGATGTATTTCCCATATTACGATGTTATCTCTGAACTTGCTTCAGAGCAAAACCAAGTTTAATACTAGATGGTCAATTACTTAAGTTCTGCAATGTGCAACTTCCCGATGTGTTCCCCCTAAGGCGTTCGTTAGCCAACATCACGGAAAACCACCTACTACTTAATAATAACTCCAAAGTAGTATCTTGTCGTGCTATTAAGTCATTAAAACATGCTTTCCAGTAACCATGGTCTATATACGAATGGGCTTATCACAATCTGACTGTAAGCTGCCATATTAAATATTAGTATTTCATTACTTAGTTACAACAGCAAGTTAAACTTTTAAGTCATTTATTATCATGAAGCTGATACTCAAGTTTGTTGATAATGTATGTTGGTAATATCCTTATGTTTATAAAATAAGGAAACTCCAGGTCTAAGATGTAAGCGATAGTTTAAGAATTAATTTCTGTAAACGACTGTTTGTTTCTTCATTAAATAAAAAATAAAATAAAAAAAAGACAGTTTCAGCAAGACAAAATCTGATGGCAACTAGTACTTACTACCCGTAAATCTTGGGTTAATGGAATCGAACGGACTCCGTACCAGGCTCCTTCAGGATGCAGCAGAGATGAAGCTAAGACAAGGAGGTACCTATCGAGCAGGGATGTTACAGAGCTTTCACTACAACTGCAATTAACGCTTTTCGTTTCATTTTACACCACGTCAGAAAATGTCTAATCGGAGCTCAACTTGTATAGACCTGTCCATATTAGGCCCTCACGGCTCAGGCATTTAACTCTGAATCCTGTTCCGACAAAACCATGGGTCATGAGCAGAGTGTTATGCTCATGGGCCAAAGAGAACGAAAAAAAGACAGAACCCTAAATCGTTAATTCAACTTGCACTTGAACATTTTTTTCTTACAGAGGAAATCATACCCCTCGATACTGGTCGAAGACTATTCCCGTTTTAATTTCCTGTCTGCCGATAGGCGATCTTGCTGGGATTAAACCATCATCTTCCTGAAATTCATAATAAACTCGATATACCTTGGAAACGTCTCTGCATTTCCTGTTAATTTTACGTATCTACTAACTTACCATATACTTGTAGAATAGAATAGAATATAATTTATTCATGACAACAATATATACATACACAATCATAAATACAAAAGACATCTTTGTGTTCTTTCTTTTTATTTTTATTTTTTCAAAAGATATCTTTGTAGAATTCGAGGATCGGAAATAAATTCGTTTTGGCCTACGGAGATTGAGTTTTTTTTTTATGTTATAGGAGGCAAACGAGCAGGCGGATCACCTGATGGTAAGCGATTTTACGAACTTTGGCAAATAAACCCGGTTTCTGTTGTACAGGTGGAACTAAATCATGAAATCCCGACTTCCTATAAACAACGAACAATTTTTCGAAAAAAAATTGCTTATTATTTATTAAGTAAATCTAGTTCATCTTATTCCGTTCAACCGTTTAATGCGATACTGGGCAGCTAACCAGACGTCCATATATTCACATTTATAATATTAGTCAAAGGTCGAAATCTACTGACATGGCACGAACAAGGAGCACGTGGACAGTGGGTTGATCGGTATGTCATCTCTGACATTTTTAAACAATTGCAATTGCCAGGTAAATATCTTCAATTCTTCAGACCAAGAAAAAGACAGAGCATTACGAACAACCTAGTACCTAATGGCGGTTTTCAACCAAGCCAAATAATTTAACACACGCTCACACATATACAAACAAAATTGCACAAAACTCTTCAGCTCGTGTCGCAAACTTGTCAAGATCACCTATTTCGTGTGTAGCGCAATTTAATAATCAATTAAGTAATCATGTAACGTTAAAACGCGCGTTAGGTAGATCTGACTGTCATTTTTCCATATAAAAATTGACATTTAGATCTACCTAACGTACGTACTATGCGTTACGTGGTCTACCTGTTGATCTGGTGACTGGTGATTAAGGTTCATCTAAATATCATATATGGAAATATGACAGTTAAACTGTCCTAACGCGCGTACGAAGCATTACGTGATTACCCCTCTGTTATCAGCAGGTCGATCACGTAACGCATTGTACGCGCGTCAGGTAGATTTCTAAATGTCACTTTTAGTATGGAAAAATTTACAGTTGAGTTGTACTATCGTACGTTCGAAACGTTCCGTGATCACCCCTCTGGTCTTGGTTTGAGGTAAATATCATAAAATGTTATGTGCACTGTCAGCAAAAGGCAATGTGTACTTAGAGGAATGAATGTCATAAACATACATAGGCTCAAGCGATCGTCGGCCTTGTGTAAAACCTCAACATTCATATTTCACGTCAGTACCACGCGTTCGCTGTGCCGGAGTTTTAACTTGGTGTCAGAATTGCAAAAATGTTGGCTACATTTCCGTCGTTCCGACCAGTATTAATATTTGAGAACGTCCGTATTGTCATGCTGTCAGATATCAGGATCCCAGCGTCATCTCTTTTACATCTCAATCAAATTTCAATATACACGATGTACAGGGGGGATCAACTATTTTCTGTCATTAGTTTGACATGGTTACGTCTGCTGAGACACTTTTTAAAACTGCTATTTATGGGTTTTAATTCACGAATCGTAGGGTTTTCTTGTCAAGTTCGACCCCTTTTTGTATGGAAGGCACGTTATAATTTTAATTTTATTTTTTCTAATCATTATTTTATTTATTTATACAAAATAAGCACCTTAGCAGTAAGTATACATTTTCTTATTGCCAAACTGAGGGCAGTTTGTCGGCGAGTGTGCGCTAGAACTAGAAGTGTTAGAAGTCCGTATTGTAACAAATTTTCTAAGAAACTATTAATTCTGTCTCCTGGCTAACGGGACCGAATAACACCTAGAAATAGACGACAAAGATATGTTTACACTTTTGCACCTTATCGCTTTGTAATAATAATTTTGTTATAAGGCGAAAAATGTATCATAGATGTTGCCTGTACCTATATTGAATAACGTTTTTTCACTGTTTAAACTCGGACATGCGGCTAGATCCGAAGTGTCAATCAATTCATCATCCTCCTAGCGTTGTTCCCGGTTGTGCCCCAGATGAACCCGAGGTCCGCTTTGACACCTAACCCCAAGATTTGGCATGGACACTATTTTTATGAAAGTGACTGCCATCTGACCTTCCAACCCAGAGGGAAAACAAGACCTTATTGGGATTAGACCGGTTTCGGACCTCGCGATGTTTTCCTTCACCGAAAAGCTAAAGGTAAATACTCCGTATATAAGATCAGAGAAACTCGATGGTCCAAGTCGGGATTCGAACCCATGACCGCCGCTTGACAGCCGCATGCCTGAACCACTAGGCTGCCGTAGCTACCGAAGCGTCAATCCATTATCGTATTAAATTAAAGATTTGTTTCCCATGTATATACGAGTAAAAATATGCCTCTAAACAACGCAGCAACAGCAACGCAGCACAACGCGAGAGAACAGGTTAAGTGTGATTGAGATCGGAAGCGACCGGACGAAAATAGACCTCCAGTGTGACTGGCAGCAACTTTACGAACCGATAAATAAGGCTTTCAGAATCACTTACGTCGCCGTCAGCCGTTTTTACAAGTTTTATATAAATATAATCGTATGTACAGTTGAAAAAGTAGTTTTGTCCCTCTTGTATTTACTTGTGACCTGCTGGTCGATCACGGAACGCATTGTACTCACGTTAGGTTGCACTGTCCTAACGCGCGTTCGGAACGTTACGTAAGACGATAAAGACGAATGTCGGTAACCTTAGTTCTCTGACGAATTAATTAGTTCCAGGTAAGATCTCCAAGAGAAACTCCGAGCATAGACACTACATAGGATAGTCGGAATAATAAAACGAATAACACCTTGAACAGACATTCTATAATCTAGATAGAAAAGTCAGCCTCCTGCCCTGTGCGGAGCTAGCATGGAGAAGGAAAACGTCTAAACACATTCTACCACATATAAAAGAAAAAGCACTCTCTCGTCCTTTAACAGGAGGCAGTACACAATACCTAGGCGCTGACAAACTTTCTGGACTCTCCTTTTTCACGCAAATTAGGCACACTGGATTTCGAATGACATAGGTATAGTTGAGATTTTCTGAACTGGACTGATCTTCTTATCTTAGCATTCAAGTCTAACAATAGGACTGTGTGGTCGGACGCGTGCCATTTTTTGCAAGAAAAAGGTTAGCGCCACATAAAATGTTCATGTACAATGAACTCTATCATCTTATTCAATAGATTCAAAATGGACTAAAAGATAAAAAAAACCCGCTCCCAGCGAGCCAGGTACAAGGCGCTGTGTGTGGTATTTTACCTCGTAGCTAATTTGGAATTTATTGTAAAAGAAGTTAGGGTTCATTATTCAATGAACATTTTACGTGGCAGTAACATTTTTTGCAAAATTGGCATGCGCTGACCGCAAACAAAGGCTATTCGTGAGCTCAGTACAATGGCCATTCATGAGCTCAGTTCAAATAATCTAAACTATATAACTTGTAGTATAGTGACACTAAATAAAATAATCAATAATGATGTATTTTCTTGAGAAAGGATTAAGATTGTAGTTAAATGGAGAAAAAAACAACGCCAAATAATCACAAAGTTATACGTGACCAAAATTTTAAGAGGGGGTATGTTCTGTCCCTTTTCCGTAAAACGCACCTTCATATGATACGATCTGGGGGCACGGCAGTGCCCCCGCCAAGTCGAGCAAAACAGCGAGCGGCACGGCCGTACCATCCTTTTCTCGAAGCAGTTCAGGCCATTTTCGATCCCCCTATAACTTCGTTGTGGATAAAACTAGAAGTCTGAATTTATTATAATTTAGAAACAGAAACCAAGCACGCATTGTATAACCACAATATATTTCAAATTTCATCTGATTTGAACCAGTGGTTTAAAAATTATAACTAGTCAAAGTTTCTTAATTTTGTCACTCACTGACATTGCCAAGTTGCAGAATTTTATTTAGCTAGAAAATAAAGAAAAATAAGAATGCCTGAGACTTGGTACTACGAAATATCTCACAACTTTTTACGGTGGAAGAGTTTCGAGACTTGGCCTCTTTTTTACATGGAATGTTTTTTATGGGATTGTCATTTAATATGACGATCGAGGAGCGTGACGATCTGCGAGCGTTTTCTCTCTCTAACAAGCAACATTAAAACGGTTGTGGCTTCGTAATTTTTGAGATATTTGTATGGGTTTTTCGTCATTCAGCATAAATGTTTTGCCTTCTTTCTTTTGAAGTTATAATACATTTTGAGTCTACACCCCTATTGCGGGAAATGCCCAGGAAACTAACTAACTACTAGTCTGTGAGCTGTAGAACTCACGAGACAGTATTTTCTCTCATTTTTTAATTTTGAAAATCTGAAACGGCAAATGATATCTATATAATTATTGTACCTGCTCACACACGAGAACCGGTTGAGAAACGCGACCTGACCCCATGGTCGGCCTTATCACGCGATAAGTGACAAGATAGAGCGTTCGTCTCGTCCTATTAAACGGTGTCAGCCAGTGACGGACGCTCTATCTTATCCTTACCGTCCATGCTACGTGGTCTGCAGAGGAGAACATCCGGACACCGAGACATCTGGGCATACGAAAGAATTTCGGCCCAAGCTGAAATGGAGATCTTCGTTTGAAGAAAGAAAGAAAGAAAACATTTTATTCATGGCAACAACAAAAAAATACAAACTGTGGAGTGGACACGTACGCACATACACATTTGCCACGAAATGGTCACAACTCAGTGTAATGCTGGCAACGCCAGCGCTGGTCTTCCGTTGTGGCCATTTGGTGAGGTGAGGACGGAACAATAACGCCACGATCACACACAAGGACAAATGGCAAATTACAAAAACAATACAAATAACGAAGAACACAAACTCATTAAAAATAAAAATCAATAAATAAAAACAAAAAAAGACACCTGCCACTTAATTTTTAAAAAGAAAAAGAAAAAAGGTACTACAACTATGGCTTATCTATGGTAAATTTGGGTTGACAATTATTGACATTACATAACTACAGGTGACAACTAACGTGTGTTGATGCAAAACATTCTGTGAAAACAAGTAAACGTTGACCATTAAAACTAAAACTATGCTATGAGACTTACTGCTAAACCAGATACTACAACATGGAGTAATATTCGAAGAATTTAAACAAAGAACAAAGCAACAAGGTTTGTTTCGCTCGCTCGTCCAAAAAGCTTTCACCAAGTGTTTTTTTGTTAGAAACACTCCACGTTAGTTTCCCTAAGCTCTGAATATGTAGAACGATAAATCGCATGAACTTACCAAGTTACTTTATTGTCCCGTGCCCCACCGCAAATGATCCTGTTAACAAATATTTATGAAATGTAAAGCTTGCGATCTCTGCAAAAGCTCCGTGTCACACATAAGAGCAACATTTTTGCTACAAATCCTCTCGCGGGAGCTTATACTAAAAGCTCTCCTCATATAGAATTTGGGACTCGTGATACAATCGGAATGAGATTTTTTTGCGGTTTGGAGATTTACTTTATATTGAACTAGTTGCACGCGCGGGTTCGCTCGCGTATTGCACAGAACACAGGCAAACCCGCGGGATAAAATTAGCCTATAACCATCCAGAAAGTCCATTCTACATGAAGGTCAAAGAATTATTGAAATCGGATAAGTGGTTTCGGATATTACCCAAAACATACAAACTTGCAAAGCTACAATCTTTAATATTCATCTTTATAAAGATGTGACCCGTGTGGTGTCGTGTTAGAATTTCACCACCCCCTTTCTTCCCGTGGGTGTCGTAAAAGTCGACTAAGGGAGCAGGGTGGAAGTGTGTTGTGGGCGATGGGCTAGCAATCTATCACTGCAATATCACATTTTGTCGATCTTTTATACCCACATTTATGCTAAAAGTGGCGCTGAAATGAATGGCGTTTCATGTGCTCTGCCTACCCCTTTTGGGAATAAAGGCGTGAATGTATTTATTTATAATAGATATTAGTATAGACTATTGACGTATTACTGTACGTATTAATGTTAAGACTAGATTGACTAGGGTTGGCACCTACTTTCTATTACTTAAATATGGATAAAACATTTCCTTCGTTTAAATCTAGGTTATAGACTCTCTCTATGCCAAATTTTATTGAAATGGGATGATCACGGCTGATCCGTGTTTGCGTGATTAAGTAATTATACATCCTAACTTTATTCTAAGCTTAAGCTTTAGTTGACTAGTAGAGAATGCCATATGGTTCGCCTTTTGAATCTGTTGGGTGTCGTAAAGTCGAGTACTATTCTACTTATATGATAAGGTTGCAGTGTGTTATGGGCGATGGGCTAGCAACCTATCACCGAAAAAGCATATAGTACCTAACGATGGCGTCACACCGACAATTGCTAGAAATGGCACTTCAAATTCAATTGCGTTCTGCCACGATCCTTTTTGTTAATTCACGCGTGAGAATCGATAGATCTTGTTTATGTTTATAACAAAATAATGTGACTCGTAGTAAACATTAGCTTAAAGTCTACCTTCGTAAATTCGTTACAGACTTGCGTACTGCTAAAATGTACCTAAGTAATTATAATGCTGCTTTGTTTGTGTGAGGTGTACAATAAAGAGTCATCATGTCAGCCTATTGCAGTCCACTGCTGGACGTAAGCCTCCCCCAGGGTTCGCCACATGGCCCGATCTCCCGTTATAATAAAGAGTATTTGTATTGTATTATAAAGTGAGAATTCTTGACATGGCCACAAAGACAAAGCTAATTAATATCTAAACCTACATTTCAACCTAGATTTTGCTGGAGACATGACGTGAAATTCAGACATTAAATTACTAAAAGCTTACTAAGAAGTACTTACCTACATTTTACCTACATTTCAGTTGAAATGTTTCGCAAGCGGTGCTGTTGACAGTTGGAAAGTTGAACCAAAATATGAAATTAAATGTGAAGGAACTTTTGTTTAAACTAACTCATTGTTAAAAGGATCTGGCTAATAAGGTGAATAATTAAAATATCAACGGAAAAGCAGGTTACGAAAATACTTTGGGTACAATTACCGATTTGTTACGACCGAATAATCATATTTTGTCTTGCTGTTTTTACCGATTTTACCAGTTATAATACAGTCATATGTTTTTAGACAAACAAATTAAACTAATTTGTTTCATTTTCCCATACATAGCTAACATAGAATTACTGTACTATTAGCGGACACCGCACACATACGGTTAGTACTGCCTACCAAAAAGGTTAAGTAAGGTAAGGCTAATTGAAAATTCACTCATATTTTATCGAATTGACTTTCATTATAAGGTAGCTGTTGTATAACAAACCAATCAAACATAAACATACTTATTATTGTAAGTAGATACTTACTTAAAATGGCATAATTCTATTTTAAGGAATTTATGAGGTTTTTGACAACAGCGCCATCTACCTCATTTAATTGAAACTGTTAGTAGGTACACCGAGGATTCGTGACGAATGCGTTGCATGCGGTGAACATGATTGCCGTGTAGCTCATTGCCAGTTGTTCTAGTTTATAAAATACCCGCGAGATGGCTGTTAATTTCAATCCGTTTGTGCAATGCCACAGCATATTTTTTGTTTTTGGCATAGTATAGAAGTATCTATTATTTATTTGAAAAAAAAGCGGCTGTGACAGACGGGCAGCCTCCGAGTGATCGCATAAGTGTTCCGTTGGACCAATTTTGGTACGGAACACTAAAAAAGGTCCCAAAATAATTCGTCCAACACTTTTATTGTAACGATTGCACATAATTATTTCAGGTATAAATGATTTCTCAGCAATTAAATTAAGTATAACATACTTACCGTCTAGAATAAAAAACATATAGATCGGCCCTTGCATAGTTTGCTGAAAAAACGCCGGTTTGAATCTTGCTCGAAGCAATAACTCAAAACTCCAACGTTTTTCCTCTCCGTAATTTAAAAATAATTTTACAGGCAGCCGGTTGTCCCTGTACTACGATATTCGAATATTAATTTATATTTTTTCTCTTGTTCCAGATCCCGGCGTCAGAACCGCGACCGAATAATTCCAAGCATTTAGTCAAATTCTAAAGTTCCTAAAGTCCACTTTAGTTCTAAGTTAGAAAATGTATACTTCCAACGAATTCCTGCACAGTGCGGGTGTCACCCGTCACATGCAAGCCACCGGCGAAGCGCCGTCGCAAAAGACTAGCATGAAACGTCGCTCCTGCGAAGTTCCTTTAGGAGACCTTTCGTATAACAACTTCAAAGTATCCCTGGGAGACATAACGAATGCCAACGAAGACCCCAACTTCGACTGTCGGTCTCTCCGCTCAGTCAGATCTGACTCACGATACAGAGCCATAGACAGTCGGAGCGTGAAGAACTTCAGGTCTTCTCTAGCGGACTTATCTACGTTTTCACTGTCGAGACCTCCGAGCTATGACCAGCTGTCGCGGAGGTCTGTGGTCGAGGGTGTGGAGGGGTTCACGTCGAGTATTGAAGGGGTGCTGTGGGCGGATGAGGAGGAGAATGAATACTTCTATCATGAGAACATCACGTCGGCGTGGAATCAAGGTAAGATTTTAGAACAAAACAATGTTAAGAAGACTAAGTATTCTGGTAGATGCCGCTACACGCCCCCCTAAGGCGTTGTAGGAAGGAACTGATTGAAAGATTTAGTAGCCGAAACAGATTGTTCCGATACCTCAGTTGGTTAGTAGCGACGGGCCATGAATGCCTGTGGACGCCGGTTCAAATCCGGCTCTCTGAGGATTAATTTTTTCAATTTTTCCTTTAATTTAAAATTTATAATTTCGTTAGCTTACTGCTTAATACAAAATTAAAACAATATTATTTTGCCATCAACGCGAACATAGGTGTTATATGTTTTACGTATACGTATCTGTATGTATGTCTGTGATATCAAAGCTCCTAAACGCATAGGATGAACCGATTTGAGCCCGGTTTTGTTTTAATCGGAACTCTTGTCCTTTGAAATAGTTCTTAGCTATTTGTTATGACCATTTTTTGTTGGAAAATGCTCCAAAAGATCACATACACGGGTCTATTTTTAAATGAACGTGTAAACAGTATACACGTCAGTTAGAGCAACATATTAAATTCAAAACAAGATCCCCTGTGCAGTGATATGGCGGGGTTCATTAACCCGTGATCGTTGAAAGATCAATGATCAATGTTCTTGTCTTGTGACCATGGTTTTCGAGTATCGAATCTTGTTAAAAAAAAAATGTTAGCTGTTTATTGCATAAAAAAAAGCTTAATTCTACGTTACATCTATAGTTGCATCTTTTACATTTAAGATTTTATAAACTATGATGTGAAGGGGAAGCCCCCCATAAGATAAGACTATGTTTTTATATGTTCTATATTTATATACTATGTTAAGTTATTTATTATACCTTATGTGTATTGTGTTTAGTATTTACGATGATACTATATTTATGAGTGTTTTCTTAACTATATTTTTGGCTAAGAGTCCGCAGTAAGCTCGATTCTCCATACAAACGTAGTTACGCTCTCATTTTAAATCTACGCGTTAGATTGTAACGAAACTTTGCATATACATTGAAATGAGGTAATTAGTTTATGTAGCTTCAGACACCATAGTAAAAAAAGCGATTTTAAGTTTTTCATACAAAACTTGATTTTACTGTATTTAGTTTGTTTTATAAACTGGAACCATATAAACTAATTACAGACATAGATAGACCTTATGTCATTGTATATACAAAGTTTCGTCACAATACAACACGTAGAGCGTAACTACGTTTGTATGGGAAGGTGAAATTCGGCCGAGCTTACTGCGGACTCTTAATCACTGTTTCTATGTATAAAGTAAGTCTAGTCTAGAAAGTTTTGAGCGCTAAAGTATTTGCTTCTAATACGCTTAATAGACTTCCGTCAAAATTAGAATTTTTGGTACAAGCTTTTATTGCTGACTGTACTTTTTTGCACAATCATCAACTCGTTGATAGGGTTTCAATCACCAAAACACGACGAAACAGATAATTTCGTTTTAAAGGACTTCAATTCAGTACTTTGTCTTATTTGAAGAGTTCCCTCGATTCCTCCAGGATTCCACTGTCAAATCCTGACCTGATGGCCATGGGTACACCTGCGAAGGATACCCTTTCAAACAACAAAAATATTTTCCAAATCGGTCCAAGCGTCTGCGAGTAATCGGGGAACATACTTAAAAAGATTCCGCCGAATTGAGAACCTCCTCCTTTTTTGAAGTCGGTTAATGAAGGCTTATAAAAAGTCACAGTGAAACTTCACCGAAAAGCTAACGGTAAATATTCTTACATATGTTCCGAAAAACTCATTGGTACGAGCCGGGATTCGAACCCACGACCGCCGCTTGACAGCTGCATGCCTGAACCACTAGGCTACCGTAGCTCTACCTATTTACAGGATTAAGATAACAATTTATCGTATTTATTTTACTTTTTGTATCTGAACGTAACTATATTTCTACAATAATAAAATATTACAACAAGTTGGTCCCTCGCATAGCTAGCAAGAAGGTAGCCCTAACAAGCGTTACATAATTACCACCGTAATGCGACCATAACAAACCTCATGAATACCGCTGGATCATTACCAATGCATTAACTACTCCGTTAACGCCAAGTCCATACAAAGACCTAACTTAGTAAGAAGTGGCTGTGTCTTACGTCGTTAAGGTCTAGCGAGGTATTGATGGATGATAGATGAAGAGATTGCTGGCTCTTTATTCACAACCAACTGGTGCAATCAGACGCTTTTTTTTGGTTTGTTGGCCCTGTTAGGCCTGCTGAGCGGCCTGATACAGATATGTTTATGGATACCTCACTGGGGGCCTTATGGGCCGCCCAGGGGGAAAGTAATCAGACGAACGAACTAGTGTCTCAGGCGATTTGGTGTAGTAGTCTGGGGCTCTAGTATAAGTTTTACCGAAACAAAACGTTACGACCGCGTTTGCGTTTAGCTGTCAAATCCCATACAAATTGAGGGTAAAACGCAAACGCGATCGTAAAGTTTTGTTTCGGTAAAACTTATACTAGAGCCTCTGACCTCCGATTGCTCGTCAGGGCCAAGGGGAAGCGTCAGGGCAAGAAATACTTTATAAATAGACCCTATTATACAATCAATGAATTTTTTGCAAATGCACTTGACTGATTTAATTGTGATGACTATTTACTTCTTAACTAATTGACATTTATGGATTGTGTGTGATTACTATTTACTTTGTAACTAATTGACATTTATGAACAATCTGGTTAATTTAAATTTTACTTTATTTTAATGTTTCACTTATAATGTACTTATTTTACTCAATTAATATTGACATTTGTGAATAATTTTAATATTTCTTTTTTTTTTATCAAGTATTATTTTTACTACTGAAACTTGTAACTGAGCTCTATGTTCTTATATTCCTGTATTTGCATGTACTTGTACGTTAAGCAAATAAACATCTGAATCTGAATCTGGCCCTGTCACGACTGAGTGGTAGCGGCAGCCAGCAGCAATACACCATACGTGAGCAAGAGAGGACGCCCTCTGATCTCACACAAATGAGCCGATAACAATATTTACTAGGTAGGGTGTGAGTTTTGCAACCGTAAGGCTAGCCTTACGGTTGCAACCGTAAGGCTAGATCACGAATAGGTCTATGGTCTCCCCTGTCTGTCGTTAAAGGCGACCCCCCGATCACCCCTTCAAGTCGTTAAAGGGGAGTGTTAGGAAAAAGTGCGACCCTACAGCGCGCGAGCCGAGCGAGCGAAGCGAGCGTGTCGCGGCAGCGGCCGGTTAAGCGCCAGAACTGAACACTTTACTACCTAATATTATATAAGTATAACTCGCAAAGCGTGATGTTTTGGACGCAGTTAGTCGTATTTATTATGAATCGATGTGATTATATTCGAAATTTTGAAAATCGGTATTCGGAATGGGAATTTGTGATATTTTGGATTATTCAGTTTTATAGTAATTTTGATACATTATGAGCATGAAATATTTATTATACAGAGTTTCCGGTATAGCGTTTGTTCATTATACAATTGGAAATTATAAAAAAATATAATTATAAGCGATGAAATGATGCAAACTGTTTTTAATCATTTTGTTTTTATGCAATTCGCACACTTATACAAGCCGTTTTATGCTACGTATCCGTTGTTATGCAAAATTAAAATAATATATACTTACGAGTTGTTTATATAGGAGACATTATACACCCAGAAATACGATACAATGCTCGCGTCAAGTGAAATTGCTTGTGAATAGTAAAGCTGGTATTCATAACACTTCTTACACGGCTCGTCATAGTAGAACTATAATAAACCTGATTTATTGATTTACTTTATTCACCACATTTTAACCACTTGTACCGAGAAGGTCCTTTGGCGCTGTAGAATAGGGTATTTGAGAACAGTGAAAATAATTTGTTTAATTAGCAACAGATGAAAATTACGTAAACACTCGGAAACCATCAATCTTTAATTTAAGTTTGCTATTTTAAGATATTTAAATTCATAAAAACTAAAAGTAAGGACGTTGTTTGATTGTGACGTCACACGCAAGTAAACCCTACACATACATTTCGCGTTACGTTAGCGTTTTTGACGTTTCATAAAAAGAAAGCTTTTCTCAAATACCGTATTGGAGCGGTGTCACTAAGCCGTTGCCAAGACGGTATAGGCGTTTTACTGCAAATCTATTTTTTATATTATGAGTGCTTTCTGATTGGCGCGGGATTTGTGAAATCGTAAATCGTAGAAAAGGTTCTAAAGACACATAAAGACTTTCTGACTCTTCAAGAGAATAGTGCCTCTACATATACACGTTTTGAGTTCTTCGTTCGTGTAAATATTTTGAAAGACAACGCTTATAATTTTAATATTTTTCCAAGTAGAGATTACCACATAATTTTTACATTCGAAGAAATCTGAATCGGGCCCATAATTCCTCCGTTTATTTCATTTCGTCGGTTGACCGCAGGGCGCAGTACAAGGCCTTACTTTGAGTTGTATTTTTTGTATATTATGCGCGTCAAAATAAAATTTGCGAATGGAAGAGTTCATTATTCAAAGAACATTTTATGTGGCGCTAGTTTTTTTTTGCAAATTTGGTACGCGCGCGTCTTGAATAGCCTTTGTTCGGACCACAAACAAAGGCATTCATGAGCTCAGTACAATGGCCATTCATGAGCTTAGTTTAGAAAATTTCAACTATACATAAGTTTGTTTTGAAAATAACCAAGCCATTTAACAGTTTCAGAGATAGCTGACGTTAGGGTAAATGATAATGGCAAACGTTTATAATCATGGTAATTTAATATTGAATAGTTGAACGAGTGAGCGAAGCGGCTTGGGTCCGGTGTCCGCTGTCCCGCTGTCCCGCTGTTCTTTTCTACAGCTCGCATTTCTCAACCGATTCTCGTGATATTTTATGAGCACCTGCTTGAGTATATCGTATGTTTTGTCAATCCACTTATTCGATTTTTAAAGGGTGTTTCTACAGCTCACAGAGCCACAGTAACATTACAGTGACATCTGACAAATGTCTAGATTACCCACGATGTCAGTAGGACGGCAGGGCTTCGATTAAGACCTAATCTTCACCATCTGCATCGCTGATTGAGAGCCCGATCGCTGTGCTGATTTCTCTTAATGACTTTAGTCTATCAATAGCATCTAAAATGGTACTGTAGTGTTAAAAAAATCGATTAAAACAAAATTATTACAAAAAAGTAAGGGTGGATGTCCACTAGAGACAAAGATGTGTTTTCATATGTTTGGCACCTGACATGCATGATGGCTAAGTGTCAAATATAAAACTAGTGGCTCCGTGAGCTGTAGAAATCGCGAGCCTGGCTTTTTTGTTGTATTTTTTGTTCGAAAATGAATCATGGAAAAAACTACATAAGTATTGAAACCGCTCACAAAATTGCACGAGAATCGATTGAGAAATGCGAAATGTAGAGAAGAACAGCCGGAAATACCTCTTACTAACAAACAAGTGCTGAAACGAAGCACTTTGTTCAGCTTCGGTTTGCTCACTCGTTTAAAAAAGCACTGCTTCACGCATCTCTAGTCGATCTCTAGTGGCTTCACACCCTATAATGTTTGTGTGTTTTTAATTTTTTTGGATCACCTCAAATTGCTTGTTTCTCCTTTTCGTATATAAAATTAGTAAATACCTACCTACCTATCTAAGACGATAAAGAGAGGAATGATGCAGGTCCCTGGTATGCCTGACCCTGTAGAAGAGGGCAGAGAGACAGCTCAGAAACCTCATACAATACTGTGTCCTATCAGATTTCATTATAATTATTTATATTTTGACGCTTGTCCAAGTGGTACAACCCTGTACAAGATAAGAGTAGAGTTAGAGGCCTTCGGGCGACTTAAGAACATCTAACAGTCGAGTTGCTCACTCACTTGACAAAGGGGGGACAACTGTTACTCGCGTCCGCAGGAGCTACCTACCATAACCCTGCACGTGTCCTCTGGGTGGTACTAAAGAGTGACAAACTTTAAAGGCCAAAATAATGTATGCCATGTGATTAAATAAATAACCTTATACATATCTAAGGAATATGGATTATATTTTATTTCTCATGAGTCGGGTGTTTACATCTCCTATCCTGAAAGTGGGATTTTGTATCCACGCAGGGCAAATGCTGTCGCCTATAGTCAAAAAATATCGCAGACTGCCATGACGTTCATTGCATCTAAACCATTACATAAAACGTTACCAGGCTGACTGTACAGATGCTATCTCGATAGACGTCTCACAGTGAGGAGAAACACTAATTGACCGCCGTCCTGAGATGTTGGAAATTCATTAAGGTCCGTACATACCTCATTCAGGGCTTTCAAATGAGAAAGTAAGTAATGACAGGTTATGAGCTATTAGCTGAATACTTCCTTTGGATAATCAGGTATTTAATTAATAAATCAATCAAGATAGTATACATTTTCATTCTTGTCGAGTGCGAAAATGAAAATGTGTAATAAAATGTTCAAGTTATAGGTCAGTCTTTAATTTAAAGCAATAGTAAAGTATACTGGGGATTTCAAGTCAACGCGAACGAAGTCGCGGGCAAAAGCTAGTTGAACCATAAAAGAGCATAAAATATTTCCTTAACGGCTGTCCACATGACCTTTAAGGGAGACACAACATAGTAGCCATAGGTCTGCGTGTGGAATATAGGTCAATGTTGTACGTTGTGTTGGTTATGTTGGTAACGCGTTCAGGCAACTTTACCAATAACTATAAACAACATAGAAATCTAATTGGCCTCAGTGGATCCTGTCTTCCTTGTAGGGTTGCCTCGCTTTGTGGGGTAGATGAGATAAGATTATCTAAAGAGATCACGCGTGGGAACGATCTGACAACCAAGGATACAGAAGATTGTGCAAAGTGATGGAGAAAACGCTTTCTCTCTTAACAAGGTTTTATTTATAGTAACTTGCAATGATCGTGTGTTTAGTAGGTGAGTATGTACATATAAGTTAACTGTTCGAATGCTCATGATATAGCAGTTATATTAGGACTCGTTGGAATCGCCTCGATGAGTCGTTGCTGCGCAATATAGGAGCAGTAGGAAATTAAAGCTTCTCTCAATAAAAAATATGTTTTCAGTATTGATGTCACCTTTATCACAATATTTATTTTGTCTCTTTTGACAACCCTAGCGTACCTGAATGATAAATCAACGCGAACGCTGGTCACTCACATTAAGTGAACGATATACATGTTTAATAGTTTTCCTGTTTCTAGGGTAATTAATATATAATGTATTATATTAATTCAATGAAGAAAAACTTGTATTTGTATGTAGGAGGTAATCTCCGGAACTATACATCCGATTTCAAATATTATTTCACCGGTATATTATGTAGAATAAGTTTTAGGTTTGAACTGAGGCTAGGTATGTTTTATCCCGCAGCTTTGCTTATGTTCTGTTTAATATGCGAGCGCACGAGCAGCTAAAAGATAATTTAACCAGTTTATGTTTTGTCTATAGCGGTGTTACCAAAATTGCCAAAAAAACTTCTATTTTTAATACAGGTACATCCTTTAAAAATGTGTTCTTCGTTCAACGAGGTTTAATGAAGGAAAGTTATTTAATAATTTAGTTTTGTTAACACTGGCAAAAAAACGAAAAGGAATACCAAAATAACACTAGTACCCACTTAATTCAATGAAAACCAAAAATTTACCTGAATCGAAGTAAAGGAACGCAATTGAAATCAGTGAATCGAAAACAAAACCTACTTAAATTATTTAAGTGAAAGAAAAACGCCTTTATAATTTGTCGGTGTTCCTACTGAATAGAATTCCTTAAACCCAAGAAAAATACTTCGCATAGTTTTCTTTGGGAATATTTTTAAAGCCGACGGGAATTTAACCAGAAGGAAGAATGAATCTTGACCGTGGGAGAAATTCTTATGCCCCCCTGCCCGGTTTTCGAACAGTCACTACAGTGTCAAAAACAATATCAATAAAGCGAAAGCTCCATCCGAATAATCACGACATTCACGACCAACATTGTCTCCAACATTTCACCTCACCTGTCACCCACAAATATATCTTGACGCCGCAATTCTTAGTAACTGAACGTAACCAGAGGTCTTGTCTCATGCAAATGAGTGCTGAGGGGCCTCACCTCACTCTTCATGCCAAACGAAACGAGACCTCAGATTACGCTAAGATACTACGAATCGCAGCGTCAAGATTTTATAAAGAGTGCCACAATAACCAGTCCTGCGCCACCCGCATCCAGTGGCGGACTCCCGCGACCTTTACCAGGTCATCAGTCCACTTTAAAAAAAAAAGATAAATTCGTTTATTTAATAGACCGGGGGGAATCCTGTTTGGAGCAATACATTTTTCAATTTTATACACAGTTGCGGAATAGCAAAACACCTTACAGTAACTTTACATATTCCGTACTTACCAGACAGTGCTCCAATCAATGTAAGGCCAATTTACCATAACTGCTAATTGCGTAAAGCCAGCATTTAATTTCAGAAACGCAAATTAATCTTTCCAGTACACTTTAACAGCATTAACGGTCTTGGTGAGAGATTAAAAAGATACCAGCTTTGTGAGTCGCCGAATCGCGAAAGTTAAGTAGATTACCTTAAACTTCATTGATTGATCGGAACATGTCGCCTTTTATTTATCAAACTTTAAAGATTGATGACAGATAAATGAACAGTGAAGTAGTATTTTAAAGGCAGCATGCTGATTTTCAACTTTAAGCAGGAGAACAAAGGACTTAACATAACACTGACAGTGCACACGTGACGCACGAACTGGGGCTTGATTTGGTTCCTCGCTTTCATTATCTCATTTTCATTTCAATGTGTTTACTCCGACACGTTAGTTCGGCACAGGAAGACCAAATACATGAAACACAAATGGGTACGAAAAGAGAGACGCTCCTACATTTTCCTTTCGTCATTCAAAAAGGATGGTTGCACTCGTACTCACTACTCCTGACTATAAAGGATCGGTGTTTTGATTAAAACCTTCAAATGCTATCTGTATTTATGTATTTAATGCAAATTTATCGAAATCGATTCCCACTACTGAGCGGATAGTGCTTGTATCAATTTTTCCTAACGCCCATAAACCATCAACTTAATTTCTGCTTATATCCGACCCATAACCTGTCTTTCTTCAATTATCCCACCATTTTGACTAAAACGGCTCAAACGCCAATTTTAATTCAAAAATCTTTAACATATTCCATATTAAAATGAGTATGTTCTTAGTAAATTTACTTATAGGTTCAGGTGTATTTTTGTTTTTGTCATTTAAGCTGTTTTCGTATGCTTCAAATGACTGAAGCAGCTTAGCATCTATGCTAGTAGGCTGACACCATTATGGCGTCTAGACGGGTGACTAAGGCAGAAGGCACAAGCGTACAGTGTACTTGTAAAGGGCAAATTCTTTCCTTAGTTGCATTGCATTGGTTTTCATTCGATGTGGAGGCTTTCGTGCTGAAGTAAGTAACTGAGAATTATTTGTGTCACTAACGACACAAGTTGCAAATATGTCACTTGAGAAGATTTATCTGAAAAGTAATATATGACATACCTTATCTAAATACGATGTGTTTCGTACATACATTTCTATTACCTAGCTGTTAAGTAGCTGTAACCTTTCTAAGACGCCGTGTGTCTAGATTTTACAGATTCCCTTTCACTTTGTCTGTCAGTCCCAAGTGTTTATTACTTATCCAATCAGACATGTGATAGGTCTAGATATTACACTGGGATCTCCTAGTCTTGAGACAGTCCCTTAGTTACAATTCGAATAATAAAGAAAATTAAATGTGCATTTTCCAGAAAATTCCCATTTAAGCTTATTTAGCTTAAATGGGAATTTTGACATAAATCTGACCAACCCCTAAAATCCATCACTTAAGCCGCTAGTCGCTTACCTTATGCTTGTCCCAGCTATTATATTCTATTTATACGCTGTATGCGAATGAGGAGAAAATGAGAATGTAAATCGGTAGCAATGATTAAGTGGTTATTGGACATCGGGCTGCCATCATGTGATGTTCAGCGACTAACCACATAGCTTCTAGCTTATCGCGTCTAATGTAATGGTTCAAGTAATCCATCTTTTATATCAAAGAGCCAGTACACATTGTATTTTAAACCTCTCTGTAGTATCTGATGGCCGCGACTCTTTCAATTTTCTCTGATAGTTAATGCCCGTGCGCAAGGTTCGCAAAACCGAACTTAGTTTTAAATTTTCGGGCTCACTGTGCGCATTATAACTGGCCCTCGTTGATTGATAGTATTGTCACATTACAAAAATCCAATTGCAAAATAATATTAACAAGGTCAGGTAAAATTTGTACAAATGCGAGCTTTATGCTTATTGCTCTATTAGGGATGTCTTCCTAAGAACTTTTGAACAGTATTTCTTTAACATCATCGGTACCCCTCCTGGCAGACAACCCAAACGGCATAACTGTGTTTTCATATCTAGCAAATGGTATAATTATGGCTGTCTAAATTACTTACGGCAAAAACTGTATTGTAATTCTGTTTTATCTAGCTATCGGGTAGGTCGGTCGCTAGTAGTGGCCAACAGGCAATTGTACTAGTAAGGGCCGCCACGGCGCCTCTGTCAGCATCAATATCGATGGGATAATATTACAATTCCATACAGCCAAAGCATAGCCACTGTTCATAATTAAAACAAATATTATCTCTGTCTTATTAACACAGATAAAGAAAATTTTTCAAGTACTGTTGAAAAATGACAATCGAATGTCAGTCATACTCATTCAAATTGAGATACATGTTTAGCAGGTATTATATGGTCGATGTAGAGCCTGCCTGAATAAGGGTTCACATATGTTTACGTATTAGGGGACCTAATTTTTAGGGTTCCGTACCTCAAAAGGAAAAAACGGTACCCTTATAGGATATTTATTGTCATATAGGAACTTTATTGTCCGTCCGTCCGTCTGTCAAGACCCTTTTTCTCAAAAACGCGTGAAGTTATCAAGATAAAATTTATACCAAATACTCAGGTCTACTATCCCTTAAGGCTGTGAAAAAATCAAACTTCTAAGCCAACGCAATCAAAAGATACAGCCGTTTATGCCGCAAATTTCAGCAAATTTTCGAAACTCGCAAGGGAATTAAAACCTACAGGGTACTTCCCGTGAACTCAGAATCTTGAAATTTGGTTCTAAGCAACGTCTTATAGCACAGATAAAGGAAAAATTGCGAAAACTGTAAATTTTTAGTTACATCATATAATAAAATTATTTTTAATAATTTTAAAGTTATTACTTATATACCTACAGGCTTGTACGGAACCCTCGGTGCGCGAGTCCGACTCGCACTTGGCCGGTTTTTTATTTTTATTGACCCTGTACGTCTCTGACAATATTACATTAATGTTCCTTTTTCTCTAACCTCTAAGAACAGAAAATTATTAATTGTATTTGGACGCTTATACATCTCTGGGATACTAAATGAATATCATTAACTTCTTGCTAATTCTGATACAGACCTTAGGAGGGTTTTAGTGTCACGCTGACCGACGGCGCTGACAGGCTAATATGTACGATGTTGAGAGAGCGTTTTAGAATAACGCTGAGCGGTGAGCGCTGACGATCGTCAGCATATCATACATCAGCTGCGCGCCGACCGCACGGCGCCGACGGTCAGCGTGACACTAAAACCAGCCTTATATCGAATGTAATGGATAGATTATTATAGTAAGATTATTATTATTTTATTTTAAATTACCATTTTAGATGTAAAAGTGCCTTGTGGCCTATTTGAAGAATAAATAATAGATTTTCGATTATGATTTTTATTTTAGTATTCATTATAAACATCTCCCGTCTGTGTCGATGCTATAACTTATATCTCCAGGTCATACAGTAAAATGTCGTCGTTCCTGGGGTCACTATTCAGTATCGTCAATGGAAGAACCACAAGGGGTTTCGTGCATAAAACAATGTTTTGATTGCTTGGAATCAAGCGGAGACGCCGCTTATACAGATTTAGAGTCCAAGCAAAAAATTGGCTGTATAGCCCTCAACTTTGGCAATTTCCACAGAAGATTCGCGAACCTAAATCGTATGATCAAGTAAACATAAAACTATTAAATCTTGATTGCTACACTAATAATCATATAATATCATACCAATATCATAAACCCACTATAAACATTGAAATACCATGGAGCATTCATGTCTTAATGGTTTATTAACTTAATGTTAAACGTTTACACGAAATGCTCCTTTTCTCCCAGCAATTCGAAATTGACAACTTTACCCACGTTTAACCCTCACGAGGTCAAGAAAAGCAAAGTTACAACATTATACGCCGAGCGAGCACTTTCATCGTGTACCTAATGCTTATGCCTACTAAATCTCGGCTCAATTTGTCTGGACATGGTGTAGGTTTTACTATGCAGTAAATCTAGTAAGTTTTTGATACATTCGGATACTCTGTGGTTAAATATTATGTATTAAAAATATTATTTTTTATACTAATAAGACATAAGTCATTAATATTATAAAGAGGAAAAGTCTGTGAGGTTGTAGCTGTATATAAATAAATAAATAAATATTAGGGGGCAATCTTACACAAATCGACCTAGTTTCAAACAAAGCAAAGCTTGTACTATGGGTAATAGACAACAATTACATAGAAAACATCCATGACTCAGGAACAAATATTCGTGCTCATCTCATAAATAAATGCCCTTACCGAGTAATATCCGGAACCGCTTATCCGATCTCAAAATTTCTTTCACCTGCGTGTAGAATGGACTTTCTGGGTGGTTATTGGCTGACTGGCTGGATGGTGTTATCCCGCGGGTTTGCCTACGTTTTGCAATGCGTCGACGAAGCCGCACTGTTGAAATTTATTACAAAAAAGTTTATTTTATGGACAGGAATTCGCGCACATCACACATACGCATGATTTTGAATGATACATGCAGCACACTGGAGCACAAATTTACGTATCTATGCGCACGATTGTCTTATTCGTTGTCTGTGCCACTAACGAAATCAACACCGACGTATTTTAGCTCTATTTACAAGTACTGAACAAGGACCTACCCAAGTATCCGAGCGCCGCTAGGACCGGTAGCCGCTTTCCTAGCTTTCCACAACACCGCTATAAATAATAACGTTCACACGAGGTATTTAAATAAATACGTATCAGCTTTCTCACCTGCCAGTGTGTAGATGCGTAATTACTCGGGTGACATTAGAAACACCCTTTTCACTCATAAACAAGGAATGTCAACCGCGCGAGAAGTTGATCCTATCCTAGTTTACTTTCTTGTGGCACTTTCTTGCATGAATGTAATAGGGCAGCAACGTATATGTACCTACTGTGACCATACATAGATAAGAATGGCTACGTATGTATATTTTTTTCTGACAAATGACGGTCATGGCGACCCTGTCAAGAGTGGAGTGACTTAGTCATTCAATATAAGATTAGAATTGTAACGGACAATTTCGTCTACGTTTTTTCGTTTATTTAGAATACCAAGGGAAATATTATAGGTACTTGTTTTACTTATTTCGATTATGTAATGCTTTTCAAACATTACTATCTACTAATGATTTTGCTTTTCAAATGGGTTTTCTTGAATCGCTTGAAGATTAAGGCACAGTTTTTCTAATGTTGTTCAGAATAGAGTATCTATAGGAGTATCACTATCTTCGTGAATTGAGAGTTCTTAGATCCATGTGTCTTTTAATGTTATAGTTATTTATGAAAAGTAGCAGTTAGAAAGAAGTTATTTCTGAGATAGATAATAGATACGCATTATTATAGCAATTTGCATGTTCACAAATAGGGTCATCTCTAGGCCAATGTTTTTTGGCTACGACGCTATTTAAGTTCAAAATTCAATTTGAATACTAGAATGCCATATTTGAAAATTTGAATTCTTGTTAGGAGTTTAACTGTTTCCCTTCAACGCGAGAATTTGTTTGCAACTTTGTTTTACCACAACTATGTTGTCTCCGTGACCAAGTATTTAATATTATACAGCTTTGCGATTCACAACAAGTCTTGACCACCACCACACTAACTGATATAAATGAATACTTGTAAAATTGGAAGTAGTCGGACATCCGACTTAGCCCATTCAAGGCCAAAGACTCAAAGATAAGTCATTAGTCTACTACGAGTGATTTCTGCTACAAAGTGAAAAATACTGCTACGCAGCATTGCTTGCCTCGAATCCGTTTGTTGCCTCACCATTCATGGGCCGGCTGGCGCCCACCCCGAATTCGGCACGGTGAAATATGAGCTGGTCTGATCCTGATCCTACTCAGTTGTCGCACACCTCCGAATTTGCTAGACAGAGAACCTTCTGTACGTAAGTGATGTTATTAATTTTTACTGGTTCATCGTTTGAGATAAGTTATCAGTAAACGTTGTGAATGTCCCTGGGCCTGGACCTCTATTCGGTTCATCTGTTTCATACCCCAAACGCAGTTCAACATATTTTGCACTCGCTCTACCACATTCGATCTACGAGCGTAAGAGGGAGTTCGCAAAAGATTCAAAATGTGATTGGGATAAAAAACGACGCACATAAATATACCTCCAGGTTGTTAGAACTTAATTTATCGTGGTGACACTACTTGCCGCTTTTACTAGCGCCAAGCAGTTGGCATTAATAGCGCCGTACTAGCATGATTATCAACTACACGAATAGCATTTATCTGTGAGCTGGTGATGTGTTGAAAATGGGTGAAAGGTTCTGTTTTGATTATCCTTCTTCTCGGTCGTATCCTCATATATCTGAGGGACGTGACTTCGGTAACTCTTTCAGCCACTGATCTCCAGGCCTTTTGTTATGATCTCTGACTGTTGTTTTAATAGGACGAACCCAATAAAGCGGTCAAACTGCGTGGTTGCAGAGTAGCCTGGGCAAAATCCAGGAAAGACCTTCGCGGCACGACCACGCGGTGGACTCCACAGGCTGTTTAGTCTTGAGCCTATTGTATGGTGGCCTGTAGTGTGGACCCGGTAACTGTTTCACCTGAACGCACGACCTCTGCTCCTCTTTTTCAACACGCCCAGTAACAATGCGCCTTTCTAGCGTATCCACACCGCGTCTGTTCGTGTGTCCAAAGAATTTGAGTAACATTATCCTATCATAATTAGAAGAGATGGATATTTACAAAATATTACGTAGAAGTGTCAAGCTGGATTCATACTTTTGTGATGCTTTTACTCCAGGCAAAATACGATTTTGAAAAACATTAATGTATAATAGCGTTTTTTTTGTTGATTTCATTTTCAAATGTAAGATGATTTATTCAAGAATCCGACGAACTTTCCACCCGGATGTATTTATGTAGATTTAAATGAAGCATGCATAGTTTTTTTTGTAAGATTTATCTTGAATATTATAGAGAAAATATAAATGAACCAAAATAAAGACAACATTTTTTATTAATATTTTTTCTGACTTTTCAGAAACTAGTTAATTTATCATTTTTTTGATGCCTGAAATTTTGTCGGATTTAGTCGCTGGGTAACTATTTAATTGATAATATATCCGTTACACATAAAAAATAAGCTATTATAAATTATTTCCAAAATTTTATTTTTTTCCATACAAGTGGTCAGTTCATTGACTGGACTATTTGTGATACACTATGATGCTGCCTAACAGAAAAGGAGCCGTCACGTCAGACCGCATCCGATGAGTGTAAAGGCCATGTGAAAATTATAATAAGAGGACCCCGGGCTCGTTTAGGGCACAACCGGGAATAACGCTAGGAGGAGGATGAGGTGAGAAATAAGTATGCAAATCGATCAAAACTAAACTAAGGCAGAGACTTTGGGCAGTTTGGGAACTCGACGACGATAAATGTACCTCTAGAAAACATCCAAGAATCCGAAACATTTGTCTGTCCTCATCAACTTCACCTTTAGGTACAGGGATTTTGACTTGCCTCCACTCACTTTGGATATTTGACTTGCCTCCGACACTAAGCTATCATGCTATCAAAACAGACTTCAAGCTATCAAAACGGAGATCAAAACAGACAAACAGTTGCCAGGACGCTAAACTCTCAATTTCCAGCAAAGGAAACTAGTTTCCAACTTAGATATGACGAATTCCATTGTGTATATTTACAAAGTTTCATGTTATAAACTGAGCCCCCATGTCGTTTTAAACTGAGAACCAAACCACGTTTTTATGGACAGTCAATTTGAGTAGACCGTGCGGGGGACTCTTAAAGCGTTATGCATCAACAATATTCAACGAATAAGCAGTTGTCATCAACAGAGAACAGTCAAACTTTCCATACAATATAATTGTTCGAACGTTACTTTACCGGATGTTAAATTTAAAACAACCAGCCCTTACAGTAATAGCTGTTATTAAGTTAAACAACCAGTCTTATCAGCCGTTAACTGTCGTTTAAACTTCGTCTGCAATGACACGCGACTGCTCTTGCGACGAAAATCATATTTATTCTCGTTCACATAATACAGTAATAGCATATCTTATTATCTTGAACGGTGAAAGTGACACGGATTCTTGTTTTATGTTATTAATTAAGCCTCGACGCCATTTGTCTTCGATGACAGATTGTCTGGATTTCGAAAATTAACGAATCAATTGAATTCGTATTTTTAAAACAGCTTCAATAATTAACAGGACAACTTTTACTTGGGTCGTTTTGAAAGTAAGAAACTCAATTATTCTCAGGCAAAAACAAATGAAACTTGAAACCTCAAATCGAGTCACTGTTCGTGTATACTTGAGATTTTTCGAGTTGGCCGAATTGCATCAAAGTAGTCCATTCAAAAAGCAACTCTACCGTCCAAGACGGAAGATTCAAGTTCCAATGTCAGTTTTATAAAGAGTCGGTCACACGAAATAATTTCGACCATACTACGGTACTCGTATGTACCAAAGTACGAATGATATCTGTGTACATCAGTTGGAGTAATTGGATTTTGAGGTTCGATGAAGATATCAAAAGTTTTTCAATGCTTATTGATTTTTACGAACCTAACTTAGGATAACCGAAGGTTTGAAAGTTGAAACAACTGAGCCTGACTAAAATAACAATGCTAAATAAATACGTTTCTTTTATGTAGAGAAAACCACAAAATTACAGTAGTAGTGTAGTAGTAGAATAACGAAATTGAAACCTCTAAAAAGCGCGATTAAGATTTTCACGTATTGACTTTCGGTGGGTTTATGTACCTATAGCGATACTCGAATTAACAACTCAATATCGTTCAATCAAAAGCCCAATTCGCATTGTTGTGTACTTAGTGGCTCACCTGAGACGCGTGCTCGTGTCACCCTTTTGTTTCTTAAAAGAAAGGCTAGCATGTGCTGGTCAAGTTTCGTCGACCAATGTAAATGAGCTATTATGTAAACCCTGCCCTAATCATTTCATCTCCTAATAATGCTGACGGGAACAAAGGAAATGGCCTGTCAGTCACTATTAGCCGCTCCCGTGCGATGCGTTAATCGAGCGATGCCCGTGCGATGGTGAAACAAGAGACAATCGCTTGCGCAACACTGGCAGTCTGCTCTAAAAAACTTTAGTGCTCGTCTCAGAGTTCATCACAATCTAACTGAAACTCGAGATCTGTGATCAATATGTAATCGGAGGTCAGAACAGATCGTTTCGCTATAGGAATAAGAATAAAAAAGCCTGTATGCAATAAATATAAAATATAAGCACGATGAAGAGTGCCTATGGCCACGTCTCGTCTCCATCATCAGACCACAGCTGGTCTGATTGCTATTGTTCCATAATATTGCATCTTCTTGCGACATACTCAAGTACCTACACAAAATTTCAACTCGATTGAACTTCAGAAAATTGGTCAATTCTATTGACTTGCATACTCTGCTTGTAAAACTCGCATCAAGTTATTCCAGTTTCTTCGTTATTGAGCCTAAGATACGTGCGTAACTGTTACTAGATACAATCCTTCCATTAATTTATGATACCGTTTAATATTATTTTCACTGCAATTCGGAAATGAAATAAGAATGTTATAAAAATGTTATGCCGGCTGGACCTCTCGCCGAGAGTCTCGGGGGAGAAGTTCTCGACGACAGCACATCAAGTACACTCTCGTTGCGTCATTTGAACAACCCTTTGACTCGGCCGCAAAACCGACACGCGACCGAGACGTACTGAGGCGAGACCCGAGCGGGCGAGACAAGGCGAGAGCATCATGTACACTCTCGTTCTCGGTCTGTCTCGGGCAGTCTCGCCGTGAGTGTACAGCCGGAATTACTTATGATATGTACAATAACTACCTATCTGTATTACGTATATTTGGAACAATAATATTTGTAAACCTGGTATAACGTTGACATTTTGTAATTTATAATGTGATCTAATTAGAATCGGAATCCGTACTGATATTATTTATGTAAAAGTAATTCGGTCTATAAGTCATTTCTCGCGTACTATGAATGGTATGCAGGATGGATTTTAAACCCGTCAATCGACCCCTAAGAAGGAACATTTTTCCATTGACACGTTCGACGCTGGCGCAGTCGCGGGCTCTACTAGTAATTCTATAAACGGCATATTAAAAGAGTAAGAAACCAGATGCACCTACGTGAGGAAGTTTTACCCAAATATTTATTCTTCCCGATTCTTCCGTACAAATAAAACTACAGCTGAAATAGATATTCAATTACGAAACGTAATGCAGTTCTAATATTTATGAAATGGAATCATGCCAGACCGCATGTTAGAAAAGTTTCTCAATTACCCTGCTGATCACTTAGTTATTTTGTCCGTCCGGGTGCTCGGCGCTGTACTAGTATTTTGCATGGGCACTCAAAGCAATATGGGTTCAATTCGATCTAAGAGGATTTTTCTTCATTCGAATTTAAGCCATGTCACTTTGACATAGAGTGCCCATGCTATGAGCACTGGGACGTTTGCCTTAGTTGGCTATGTGCTTACGCTCATGAGTGTTCAAACCGATACGTTTCTGAAATTTTACAAAAATTGCTTCCAATGTTAATATTCATACGACACATGTTAGGCAAGCACAACAAAGTCAAATTAAGCTAATTAATTAAGTTAGTTAAATTATTACACTTAATTAGAATTAACTAGTTATAAGGCAGGCTCCTTAACTCAAAAATCTTTTATATTGTAGATTAGCAGTTAAGTTTGTGATGAAACCTATAATAACTTCTTTTTAATTAAAAAAAACAGTTCAATTTTTTTTTAATACGCATACGTTTCATGTTTACATCAGTAACAATCGCGGAAACCGAAGAGGTTACTAATTGGTAAACAAATTAATTTTTCATGGTTCATTCACTATTTCATGGTTAATTTATGGCACGATATATCATCAATTCATCACTCATCAAAACATTTCACATTTTTTTTGGGGCACTATGACTACCTTAACTTACTGCTTTGATAAATGAAGATAACATAGTTATGAATTATGAAGTTACATTATAACAAGGCAAGCTATTTACCTTGGTAAAGGTGACCTGGTAAAGGTCACGGGAGTCCGCTAGATACGCGTGGCGCAGGACCAGTCAATGTGGGACTCTTTGGGGGAGGCCTATGTCCAGCAGTGGACGTCTTCGGGATGACGTAGCTACTTACGACCAGCCTATAATGAAGTTACGGTGTAGCAAACTACCTAAATCGTCGGGATTCCCTGTCAAAAATAACCGTCAGTCTCAGTTTGCTATGAAGTTCCAGCTAGTCACGTTATTCTAACAAAGTCATAAACACTCACCCCCATACAAGCCTCATACAACGACTCGACTTTCTCATTCAGTAGCATAATAAGCATGAACAAAAAGCGAATAGGCATTGGTTCATATCGTAGCCCTTATTAGGCTTAGTCCAGAACAACTCGTGGGCAATGGACAGGCATTCTCACCCCGAACAACAATGGAACAGGTTGCAGCCGGTTTATAGCAAACAATTTACTTATTAGAGGCAAAGAAAATTGGGGGGCTAAAATGTTGCTGAAGCGGAACGAAGACCGCGGCCGGGCAGACAGGCTTGTACCACTTGCCGCACAGGCAAAACATACAAAATTACTATGAATAAGTATTAATGATTACTTATCACTTCACTTCTTTGCCGGATGCGATTGCAAATCAGTGCAATTCATTAAATATCCAATTATTTTAAAACACCTCTCACTACCAAACCCGCTTCAAAAATATGGCTCCTTCCCATCCATTCATTTAAAACCCACACAAAATTAACCCTTTTAAGTCAGTGAGGCATTTTAGTCACCAACTTTTTGCATCACCAGTGACTCATCGAGTCAACGTTCTCGCTGAGCCTTTGATGGACTTTTTGCAATGCTTTTTTAAAAGCCTTATACAGTCTGACTACCGTGGTACGTTAAAATGCCGTAACGTGTTCAGATTCCATGGTTGTTAAGGCTTTTATGTTTGAAGTAGCGAGGAAGCTGTGAGATTCTATGTTAATATTTGCATTTATTATGACTTTGGGTGGGTTTACGCAATTCTCAATTATCATTTTAAAAATAAACTTCTACATTTATAATAATGAGTAGAGCATTGTAAGAAGGTACTTATTAAAATATTTAATTGTTGGTATCTAGGCTAAACTTTTTTTTTATGTTTTCCGACTGGCTCTCTGATTATTAAAAAACAATAGTTTTTGCCCGCGTCTTCATCCGCATAGAACTTGCACTCCCAAACAATTATTCACTACCTCTACTACTATCCTCATCCGGGACTTAAACCACATCCTTACCCCATTAAGTTGGTTTTGCGGTTTAAACGTATGAAAGCAAATAAACTGAGCTACTCATGTATAAACAGTAAGTATTACCTATTATGGGTGGGTCTAGATTTCGATCATTAAATTGCTGCCAACAATTTCAAACTCCCTCTCAGCCACTGATCACGAATAATTCGTTACAAAGTAGGATTATCACATTATCACTTTAGAATTTACACCGTAGATAATAAAAACCAACATGCTCAAATCACTTTGCTCCACAGATAATTCGCTTTGCAGATTGCATAACACTTCGTATACTTGTTTATTTTAGTTGGCCGAATCGCATTAAAGTAGTCCATTACAAAAGCAACTCTACCGATCTAAGGAGAAGATTCCAATTCCTATGACAGTTTTATAAAGAGTCGGCCACATTAAACAATCTTAAGACGCTGTCAACACCAAAATGCCCGTGAGGATTCGGGATACTGTCTATTTGTATCAGAGTAAACGAGAGCGAGTGTTACTGGGCGGCCAGGTTTTAGAAGATAATAATAAATAAATATTGAAATAAAAAATGTGTGGATTATTTGTGAAATATGACTCGTTAGCGGTTTATGTATGAATATGTTGACTTCGTGTTTTTAATTGCAGACCCATACGTCAAAAAAAGAAAGACATAGAACCGTTTAGAGATGATATTAAAGACCAAGCTTTGCAATTATTTTCTATCGAGCCGATTTCGTCTAAGTATGTATCGAGTCCGTCCACGGTCTTTGAAATATGATGAATATATATCTTTTCATGTGCTATAATACAACAAATAGTTTTTCTTAAAAACCTGCTTAAATAACATTAATTTCAACAAAGTTAGGTCTTGTCAGCCTCTTAACCATACGTAGATCTGATTGTATTTTTTTGTAGGTGAAAATTACAGATGATTTGTCCTAACGCTCGTTCGAAAAGTTACGAAAGTAACCCTCAGAAGTCCAAAGCGTTGTCTACTTACGATTGCTGTACACAAACCTAATTGTTACCACCAACCTCAAAACAGTTTTATTTTAACGAAGTCCTAGCTTGCTTGTGTCAAATCAGTAAAATAACCAAGTATTAAGTCGCAGCCACAGAGAGTAGAGTAGAGACTAACGTAATCTTATTTTGTAATAAAAACCGTTTATGCTTTTGTATTAACAACTTCATTCATTTTACGAGCAGATTATCGTGCCCTGGATTTTGTATGATAAAAGCAAAGCTAATGTTATTAGTATAATTTAGCGTGTACATATTTTCTCATAACATATACAATTATAGACCTACCATAGGTAGGCAATATATTGATTTAACCTTTCACGATTCTTACACTTTATATTGACTAAACAAAACAGGACTTAATCTTAATTCGTGGCGTCCTTAATAAAATTGGTACACACTTTAAAAAAATGCTCACCTACTAGGTACTACTACTTTATAAGTACTAATTTATAAGTATAAATACTTCCACTTACTTAAAAATAATCTCAAAACATTGTAGGTATTATAAATTACATAAAATATATATAAAAGGAAAGTTTTAGTGTTGGACTTAATTGACGTTTTGGATTTATAAATCAACTCTTATAGAAATACTTAGGTACAATAGTTACGTAATAAATGTGATAGATGATATACCATAAATTATAAGAACTCACTGTATTTACACGATGTCCAGCAAACGAAGGGTTAATTACCTGTAACGAACTTTTCAAGTTCCCAGGCAACATAATACGTTTAAAATTATGCGATCATCAGAAGAAGTGTATCATATTTTCTTCCAAGGCGGTATAATTTAAATTCATCCCATGACCGCGCGCGCTCCACATTTTATAATCAGATAATTTTTTTCAAGTCAACCAGTTAAAATCTGCATGTCGTTCAACCAAATAGCCGTAAATATAAAGCCGGAATCTCAGAAAAGTGACCTACACTAGATTTGATCGAAATCGAGAACAAAAACAACGAAAAAACAACGAAAATGGTCCTTCGTTTGTTTAGGAACAATAAATTAGACATAATGTGTTAAATACGAACTTCACCAGAATACAAATAGCACTTATCACTGTTATCAGGTGAATCAAGAGCTGACGAAACCCAATAAAGAATCAACCGTTGGAGAAGATATTCCCATTTTCATAGAACCATTCCCAGATAAGTTGAACTAAACAAAAACATCAATATCAATAATTATATCATCTGGTGACACTACCTGGATAAAGAACGGTTTTTTGCAATAATACCCAAAATATCGATCGTTATTCTTTTTTATATTCATCATAAATCTCACAAAAACAACAACAAAAGTGTTTTTTTGTCGAAAGTATCCCGAATGGTCACCTAAAATTTTTAGGAGCGTCTCAGACGAGAGCGGAATTTTAAACAGGAAACCATTTAAGGAATCTGATTCCTGAGAGTCCTGGAATGGTACTCACAGCGCTCACCAACTATTCGCTTTACTTTAACTAGTATAAAAAGACCTCCTATTACGCATACTTGAGGGGGACCTTGAGGTCAAGGTATTACTTGGGACAAGTGAAGTGAGAGACAGGTTGTGAATCGTACGCTTGAACGAAGGCTGGACCTGAATGTATCCACCGTGACATTGAACTTAACATAGCGGAGAATCGACTCAAATAATAATGTGTGCCGAAGAATGCAGTGGGAATTGAAAGGGTTAATAAGGAAAGGTGGACAGTGGCTACGATGGCTTCAATTCTATTTAAATGATTCGTGACATCAGTTCAGCATAAAAAAAACGAAAGCATCAAGAAATACACTAGTATTTGAACCCTGAATTAATCCTTAATTTGATCAATGTCACTAAACTTTAGTTGACTTTGGGAAACAGGTGGACTTTAATATAATGTGTTTTATATTATTTGACCCAAATAAACAGAATTTACACGCAAAATTGCCCAGAAAAAACCACCAAGCAACCTCATTCCATTAACCTAAGCGTGCACAATTTATCAGCGCGATCTCGTAGGTATCACATAACTGTGTTAAACTTAATGATCCGACGTGACTCCCTTGAACGACATCGACTCCTTAAACACGTATAATTATTCTATAATTCGCACCTACTTACATATTAAATCTACCAACTATAGGTGCACTAAATACTGAAACCAGAGATCAAGTTTAAATAGAAACAATATGAGCTAGAGACCTATGGTTAGCACCACGAGGCCGCGTCAATTTAATTTATTGCAGACGAGGCCCGAATTTCTTTAAAAGAATGGATCATTATGTAAATTATACATAATGATAACATTTAAATACGAGCCTTGAAAGATCGATCGTGGTAAGAACTAGGCATAATAACCTAAAGTGATATTTAAGACAGCGAATGAAATATTGCGTCAGGTGGAACTTTCTTTATAAAGAGATTCAAAGAGCGCTTTTAACATGGTTTTGCAAGGCTTTTAAATCTTTTAAAGGTGTGGGTAAAATTGATTTGCAAATTAATCTTGCGTTTTTGGTATGCCTAGATCGGTTTTTATACTAATCATTTTTTGTGTCTTTACTTATATACACTAGTATGACTTCGATTTGTAAAAAAAAAAATAAGATTTAACTTACACGATTATTTATAATAATAATATTTAATATTTTTTATTGCAACTCAAATAACAGAGATTTTACAAGACCAGCAAAATAAATAAAGGTAACAACAGGCGGTCTTATCGCTTTAAAGCGATCTCTTCCAGACGACGATTTGAGAAAACTACTAGGTACAAACACCTAGATGCTGAGAATTAAACAATCACCGTTTACCAATCGTCATGAATAAAGCCTTTTTCTATCATCATCATCATCATATTAGCCGATAGATGTTCACTGCTGGACATAGGCCTTCCCCAATCCTTATTCCATATAAAGACAAAATCGTCAATTTTTTTCGTTTATCTAGTATATATTTTGGAAATATTGTACTATTTTGCTGATTTCAACGAAGTTATTTTCAATATGGTTTCTATCTAATGTGGTTGCTTTTCAAAATGGGTTTTCCTTGAAAACACATGACGAGTAACGAAATTAGGGTGTAGCATGTACCAAGCTCTAATTGTATAACCCCAAAAAAACGTCCTATCTGTCATGTTGCAAGCAACAACAACAACAGAGACAAGTGTCATCAGCACAACACAACTTAAGTGACATAATTTACGTTTGTTAGCACATGCACTCAATTCAGTCAAAGCACCGCAAAATAAACAACCACGGACGCACTAGGATATTTACTGCACTATTATTGTAAATACCAGCCACGATGCCACCTGTCGCGAATCTAGGTCGGATTTATTATAAAAGCCTTGTGAATATACGTGTGGGCTTTGAGTTTTTATACATTTCATGTTTCGATTTTCTGTCATTTTTATTTTGTGTAACTTTATCAGCCTACACAAAAATACTATTTAATTTATAAACAACTAACTTATACGTCATCATTGCAAATATTGTTATTAAGAAAGTGAATCGTAATAAAAGGTTTTGTCAAGACGAGCAATCTCACCTCACACTTTTTGCATGTTAAAAAGAGAAAATCCATAATGACGCGTTAGGTTCAAGAACCATAAACATCAGTCATAAAATTTGGCTGTAAAGCCATAATCATACCCAACACCTTTTACCATACATTATGTCGATAAACGGTATATCTTATTTACGTAGGACATAGTGTGGGCATACGTTTCCGTTTCTCTACACGTAAAGTAGAATCAAATGAACCCCAAAAATAAAGAGTTCATGAGTGACAGGAGGATAAAAAAACATCTATCAAAGGGATAATTGAGACAGACGCTGCATGGAATGGTCAAGGGGTCCTCTTCTCTGCACCGGGAATCTACTCACGCGCATAGTTATACATATTTACAAGGTACGTGTAGTGTATACAAACATGTTTAATACTCTGGACTGTAGCATTGACTTTGAATGCAAAGTACATTATAAATCCTTTGGTGACGGTAATTTTTTTAATTTAAAATATTTATACAAGAATTACCCCAAAGTTTCGTTAGCGTATGAGATTTCATCGTAAAATAATTAAACATTGGCTCATAAAAGGATCAAGCGTAACCTCCGGCGCTTATAGAAGGAATATAAAAAAAGAATATCGGACAGGATGGTTCCCACACCCGGTTTGTTTTTTACGAGCCCCGAAATGGTTCGCTGCGCCGGGTCAATTTTGTCAGATAGGCACCTTGTAATTTTTGAACCATTAATATGAAGTATGATCAAAGAGTAAACATGACAATTCAAATGCAGTGAAAGGTACAATCAGTTAATGCAACTGTGAGATTGTGTGAGATTTTATGACTTGACTATAAAATATACTTATGGCTTGTTGCTTTTAAAACCGGTAGTCTAAATGTCAAAAGACGTTTACAGGTACATTATTAGAATGATGTACCGTGCAAAAGTAAAGAACAGATTTTTTTGACTAAAAGATGTAAGTACACATTTGTCGATAAGTATTTCAAGCGAACTAAGAAACTAAAAAAAGTTTTAAGGCGCCAGTAGGAATATCATCCATTATTGATTATGTTAATGAGCAAAAATTCAAGTACTAAAAACAAATGCTTCAAACAATGCATTATTTAACTTTTGTTTAAAATTAACACTCACCAGCAAGACTTATTAATAAAACTAAAAACGACAGGGAGCCATTGGGGGTTGGTATTGTTAGCTCAGCTCATGACGTATTGAGAGAACAATGCAAACGGACGGTGGGGTTCAACCCTACGCCTGCTTCTGATTTAAATTGCGATTATAGGCACATTTTAAATTAGTTTGGATGTTTGCGGATTGTAGAATAACACGAAAGGAAGAGCTTTTATCAAACAAACATCTTCTAGTAAGCATCTCGGGAGGCCATTCACACTGACAAAATCCAATTGAAATTTGATGTAAGTATACATTCTCTGGTGGCATGGTACATTTTCTGACTTATTGTGTAACAGAAGGAGTTTGTGTGACCTTAAATAAATTCATCATAATTTAGAAAAACAATACATAATGCAGATCTCGGTAAAATTATCGAGCGCATATAAAACAAAAAGTAATTCTTAGTGAAATAAGTTTCTGTCAAAAATTTCATTTTGTGGTACAAGCTTTTATTGCCGACTGTACTTTTCTGTATACCGTCATCAACTACTCATTGAGACGATTCTAACGAGGCCAAACTCAATGGGGTTATGTGGTTTTATTACGGAGTTCCTATGGCCACCTTCCAGCTTCCATTGTATTGTCACGCAATTTACATATTCGTGCAAAATTTGAACTCAATCGGAAACCGGGAAGTGGATCAAATTTAACTTGCAAGATTTGATTACAGATAGACAGACAGACAACGGGACAGGCGAAACTAAATAAAAGCTTGTAAAAAGGTAGATAGGTTTAGAGTTAATAGGTTTAATAGTGTGGAGAGACGGCAAAAGCCGTCTATAAAGCGGTTTGAAGACTGGATTCGCTTCTATCGCTACATGAAGATCAAGTCCGGGAAGATAAAAAAACGTCGCAACGCGCCATTAGTCTAACCATAACTATTAACTAGAGCAATGATGCTGATCCAATAAAAAATTAACTGAGTTCCGTCCAGAGAACAGACAAATTCTCAAGTAAACCAAGGAAAGGTATTGCTGTGTAATCAGATTAGCTCAGTTGCATGCAGGTCAGTTTGTGCGTTCTGAACATAGCCGCGCACTGGGGCCGATGAGCGTCACTCATTCGCGTCGGTGAATCGCTCCGCGCCGGTCGTCAGCGCGCGCGCCGCGGACCGTTAACGTTCCATATTCAAATTCAAAATTTGACAGAACGATTTACGACAGTTACTGAAAATCACCTGCCAGTGTCTTAACGTTTACAGTATTCCGCGAGTGCACGATGTGATGTTTCATAGATATAGTTGTGTGTGCGTGTAGAGACAAGTGGTTGTGACCTTCGTTGTTAACAAAAAGGAGTACCTATGTTTTGAAACTTAAAGTGCAAACATGAATTCGAAAAAGTTGGAGTGTTTCAACGACAATGATTCTGTGGATGAGAAACTGAGTCTTAGCTTCCTAGGTAAGTTGCAAACAAAGATAAATCTTAAGATATCAATATCGCATATACGATAAACTGGAAATATTCTATAGACACGAAATGCCAAGCCCCACTTGCAATTAACGATAATTCTATATGTTTGTTTTCAATTTGCACTTTGAGTTGCAGTTGTAAACACAACTTGACTACTTATAATTATGTTAATGTACATTATAATGTCCTGATAGAGCAATACGAAAGCGTGTTTAATGATAATACTAACTTTGACAGTTATTAATAACGTATTCTATGTTATGTTAAGTTTGCAGAACATTATCTGTCCAAGGATATTCCATACGTTGCCGTCTTGCGTATAGTCCAAGGATATTCCACACGTTGCCATCTTGCGTATAGTCCAAGGATATTCCACACGTTGCCGTCTTGCGTATAAATATTGTTTTCAAGTTTTATGTTGGCTTTCATTATTACCATGTTCATTATATCCATAAATAAAGTGTGTCAGTGTGTCCATAGTGTTTACAAACTGCAAAATATCGTTAACGTTAAACAATAATTTACTCAAATGTCCTAAATTTTAAGTTATTAAATTTCCTGTATCAGACATGTTATCTTTGATAAACATTACATTTGAAGACAGCTCTATTACTGGTTCCACCAATACGTCTAATCGAATGTCAGGCGATAATAGGGGTTAACTATTTCCGCTTCGCAATTAAAGTGTCTTATGATGAGATCATGCACACAGCATAACTCGTCATGTGTAGTTAAATTAATTAAATTCCGTGCTTTAGCGACACTACTATTATAATATCTACGAGACTATGAGTATTTTAACATATTTGTGAAATAAAACAAAGATAAAAAAGGTTATCATTGACTGAGAAATCGGAACATAGGAGCTCGGACCTTTTTTGAAGTCGGTTAACAAGAACAGCTTTTTTTCAATCTATCATCATAGCATAGTTCGTTAATAAATGCACAAAATAATTCGCACTAGTCATTGAGCTCATCACAAGTATAATTTGACTTCTATGATTTTTTACCAAATGCTTGCTAGCAGACAGAAGACTTTTGCTAGATTTCAAAGCCAGTATGTAGACTCCTTTTTGGGCTACCTGAGAGGGGTATTAGCTTCTATCTATGTAATAATTAGGTAGGGATATTTTATGAGTCGGTCAAAATCATACCGCAGCAGGCTTCTTTGTCGCCAACTCGCCACCCTGTGATCCCCTTGTAAAGAAAGCTACTTTTGAGAGAGTAGCAGCAACAATAGTGATGTCATTGATTTTCATCATTTAACCTAGTCAAGAAACTTTGCCAAAATACACGTGGGCATGTATTACTCATGATTTTGCAAAAGTTACAGCAGGATCTGCAATGGCCATGACTGAGTCATGCGACCTACTGGGTGTCACCCACTACGCACCATCTGTTACAGGAGCATAGAATTGCCGAGTTCAATGACCAAAAATGTCTAATAATCTTGTAAACATGGTGGTTATTATAATTTTGGTAGCGGTTTGTTTCAAATTAGCATACATAATTAGTCAGTAGGTGTCTTGTACTATGTTGCTGTTAGCCCCGCTGGTCGATAGCGTAAACTTTTAAACGTACGTTAAGGGGCTACCCCAGGTTTTCATCGATTTTTGACAAGTTTTGAATCGTATCTCCTACTTTTGCATTACAGATAGAATTATAAATCAAACAGCTATCGGTTCTTCAATCTTTTGTCTCCATTTTGGTCTACCAGATTTTGAAACAAATGAATACTTAATTTTGTATGTTTTTTTAAACATTGTCTTAAAAAACACTTATTGCGTATCTCTATTGACATGAAAGATCTAACATATACGAAATCTACATATTTGGGTTCGTCTGTGACGTCTCTAAAACCTGGTCCAGGGTTTTCATTTTAAACCAATTAACACAAAAGTTATGGCCAGAAAACCAGTTTTTTGGCCTAAAATTGTTCAAATTTGATGCCAAATATCTCGAAAACAATGAACTTTGAAGTAAATATGGGATACTATATTGCTTAAAGCCGTCGTTGTTCATATAATAAGCTACAAAAACATTAGAAAACTAAGGGATTCAGATCGAAGGTCGTATGGGAGCCCCTTAAGGAGATCTAAATGTCATTTTTTGTACGGGGAAAATGGCAGTCGAGTTGATCTAGCGTCCGTTGATGTTGATGGATGATGATGATCTTACTCTCAACGCCTTATTCCCAGAGGGGTATGCAGAGCAAAGGAGCAAATTTTATTTTCAGCGCCCTTTCTAGCAATAGTATTAAAGACGGAGAAATTATTGCAGTGATAGGTCGCTAGTCCATTGGCACAACACACATTAACTCTATTTTCATAGTCAACTCTCATAACACACAAGGGAATAAAAGGGAATGGTGCTACTTTAACTCGACACCACTTGGGGAAACCCTCACACATTATAACTTTGTCTTTAATTTCGTAGTTCTTTAAAAACACTAGTATTTTTCAATGATATTTATCAACCTCTACAACAATAATGTAAAAACCAACCAAAATAATCATTTGCAATTATGTGAATACCAAAAATCTTTTTTACACCCAGCGGCGGTTTGCGGCCCGCGGGCCTCACCGCCTGTTTTGTGTACAGACCCCGTATCTAGCATGGACGGCCTTATCACCCGATAGGTGACATGATAGAGCTTCCGTCACTGGCTGACACCGTTCAATAGAACAAGACGAACACTCTATCTTGTCACTTATCGCGTGATAAGGCCGACCATGATACGGGGTCAGGTACTTTTTGCTTGATATAGTCGCAAATTATTCCAGTGCGGCCCGCGTCATTTTCGTTAGCTTTTGATGTGGCCCTTGGCTCCTAAAAGATTGCCGACCCCTGTGTTAACCGTTCCCGCTCCAAACCAAAGAAATGAAAGTAATAAAACGAAGGCGCTAAACATTATACGTAGTATGATAAAGTTTGTAATGTTAATGTGATTCTAAGCCTTATTCGATTCTCTATTAGAATAAGCACGGGTCTTTTAACGAGATAGTCTTGCACCATAAATTGCTGTTAAACAGACAACATAATTATCGGTCAGATTAGCCATTTGTTATACCCCTGTGGTTCCTGTAATTGGTTTCAAATCACCATCAGGATGTACTTAACTAACGTAGTATAACTTTTAGATATCATTATTGGAATATGTTGAAATAAATAACGAAGAAATTGATGTTCTAGATTTCAATAAATTATTCTCATCAGAGTGAAACCACAAGAAAATCAACAGTTTTGTGATAATCCCAAATACAGACATGTAAATAGAATAATATAATAGAAAAACTTTATTTACATCACATGACAATTCAAGTTACATGGGACCCTTAAAAGTAGACAACATATACAATTTTAAACTAATCCTGCAGTTATCATTATGTGATGGTAAAAAGGGGCTTGCTTCAGCATAATGTTAAGTCGTAAGGCCACTGCAACGCTGGTTTTCATACAGACCATGGTAACTAAAAGAATCCATTTTACATTGCTCGCTGTTTGTCGAGAACGAAATGTCTCAGTTTGTGTGTGCGCGTGTGTGTGTGTGTGTGTGTGTGCGTATTTGTATAAGTGTGTGTGTGTGTGTACTTGACGGAATACGGAGTAACATGTTTTAATTACTTGTATGGACGAATATTATTATTTACTCTATAGCGATAAGACCGCTACCTGTTATACCTACGTATATCTTATATTGACCAGCAGTTGGTGTAACTACTAACACAGCACATTCATGTTGTGGACAAATCGGTAATAAAGTAAGGTACTGTTAATAAATGTGTTAATGTCAACATCTTCCGTTAATAATATTTCTCACACCTCAGCACTTATTCAAATAAAGTAGGAAGTGTTGATATGTTAATGAGGTTTTTGCATAAATCTCGACCGGACTGATAACCTCAGTCGCGTCCAAAAACTTGTTTTATTTATACAGACAAGTGTGATAAATGTAGCGCGTATCTATCGTAATTAATATTGGTCTATCTAATTAATTATTTACCATAATTTTCAATGACATGGACTTAGATTACGTAAATACATGAATATGTAGGCGCTATGAATGTCGTGACTTCTTTTTTTTTAATCTACACAATTCCAATCCCAACAGGGATTTGATTTGGGATTGGAAAGCTTAAATATGCTTAGAGATTTTCATTTCGTATTTGAATAAACCGCATTTTATTACGTACAAGTTAGCCTCTTTAAGAACTATCATTAGACTATTCAATAAACTTGACAAAGGACCATTGAAGTTATCGCAGTATTATGAAGATGAGGCTGAAGAGGCTGAGGCTGCTCGCCCCGACCACAACATTACCGTGGATAATAAAAATAATGACGTATATGAACGTCAGACAACGTCTACAGAAATAGGTAAATTGCTGATCACCGAAGCATTATACCATGTTGAACGGTACAAATAAGCTTTCACTCGCTTCGAACGCGGTTAAAGACGACAAATTGTTAGTAATACTGTAAAAACCATTGATAAGGCTAATGGTTAAGATTAAGCTACTTAAGATCGTAAAATTGAGTCGGGCCAATAAAGAGAAACTTAAATGGGAGATTATTGCGGTTATAATGAAAACTTTACTATGAAAACATGGCAAGTCTAATAGGGCGTAAATAATAAATCTAATGATGACTAAGTTACGGTGGTTCAGTGAACAATCACTTTTTTATGAACTGCTATTTATTAATAAATTATATATTTTCTTTATGAGCATATGTCAAAAAATACTCAAAATACAAACTGTTGTTAACAATGCATTACAGTCGGTAAGAAAAAGTAAAGTAAAAGTCCGTTTCATTTCGGCTTACAAAGCGATGACTAATTTGCCCCCTCGAAACTACCTGCTTACTTAACAGAAACCGATCAAACCTCTTCAGGAACAAAGGAACTCATTCTTTATCTGTCTATTTAACACTTAATAGTCGTTTGTGACGCTTCGTTTCGTCTTATCCACCGCAATAATAGTTAAAATCACAATACGTAAACAAATTAACACAACGAATGAATTGACTTTTACCACCATGGTTTCTAAGGGACTATAAACAAAACGATCATTGTATTGTGCATCTATGTTTATCAGTCCAGTGAGTGGGTAGTGAATTGTCACTAATTAAACTCGGTATTTACATGCGTGCAGACAGGCACCTTGACTTTGCTTGTCTGGCAGCTAGTTTATATTTCACATAGCTAACAATGAACTCATTTGGTCTAATTTAAATATCTGGACATTAATCGGCATTGTTTATTTTTATTGCGTGCTGACAGTGTTTTTACGATTAACATAATATCCTCAATTTTGTAATTGTTAGGCAATACTGATATCTCTTTGTCTTATTCGAGTTCTCTTTTTTTTGTCTCACAGTCATGGACTCGTACCAGCTGGTAAGACAATGCATTAGATCTAAGGGCCTAAACAAACAAGTAGCGTTGGAAATGGTACAGACGTACTAATTGGCTCCTTTAATATTGACTCAGCTTTTACCTGTTGGAGCGTGTTTATTTAAATTTTCCTAACAAGTACGCACTAAGAAAATATAGTCCTACCTGATCAAAACAATGAAGGAGGGTATCTAGTTTTAGGGTTCCGTACCAAAAAAGGTAAAAAGGAACCCTTATGGTGCAACTCCGTCCGTCTGTCTGTCTGTCACAAAGTGAAATCTCACGAACTACTAAAGCTATGAATTTGGTATGGTTTTAAATGAGAGTTATCCACGTGCATAGAAAATGAGAAATGTAAATATACATTTTAATATTCTATGAAAAATTACGAATATGAGAAGGGGCAAAAAAATTCAACTATTAGGTCAAGTGGGGTACTATATGAAAGGGCTTGAGTTGCACTTTTTGAAACAGTTTTTTTTTCTACATTGGTAAAATTTCGATCTATGAAGGAAAATGTAAAAAAAAATACCATTCTGTGTTGGGTTAAAATATGTAATTTAACAGGCGAAAATTACTTCGGTCTATTTGTCTCCGTATTCGTTGGACTTTGTTCAGTAATGGGACAAATTAAAGCGGATCGGCTAGGGAAAAACTAAAACAAAATATACTCATTGATACATTGAGGTATTAGAATTCGTTGTTTTCTCTTCTATTTCATACGAGGGTAATTCATATTTTACGGCTTCATATTGGAACATTAACTTTACCTTGAGTTAATTCATAGTTTGTACGGAACCCTCGGTGCCCGAGTCAGACTCGCAGTTGACCGTTTTTTTTTAAAATATACTTATGTTCGGCACTGACGCTTTTTTTACGAATGCTAGTGCAAGTGCTTTTTGCAGAAGTATTTAACGAATATAATTTTTGGATTTTGTCATAGTAAAGATGCTATGTATTCCTCCAGTGATGTCAGAGACTGGTAGAATTTACATATAATCCCTAGAAGGCCGCAACAAGCTCATAGTGACAAATTATTGCAAATTAAAAGTGGACCTCCCGGAGTGTGCCCAACTGTTTCTATTAAATGAAGTTAAATCATTTCACTAAACTCCAGCAACATTAACGCCCACCCGTAAGTTACAAGTAACCACAAACTAGAGTCTTTATTTCAGTGTTTCAGAAACAATTGAGACCACATAGTGGTGGCTTGAGGTAGTCTCACCCACTGCTCCGATCTCTGTGAAGTTTACTTGCATATTAGCATAGTTATTGGAGTGCGATGCACCGAGGTTCATCGCACCGTATGGGAGGACCACGCAACTGAACGTGAATAACTTGTGTCAATGTATTCCATCTGATCTATTATGGTAGTTCTTTCATACTTGTGTTGGACATGCTACTGTATTTACATATTAACTGGACAATTTGTTTGCCATCCTTAAACCGACACTTTCTATGATTGACCCTGACAATTACATGTATCTACTCGTGTCTTCTGATTGTATAATTTTGAAACTTATAATATCAAAAAGTCAACTCGAAACAAAATATGAAGCTAAAATTCGTATAAAGTTAAACACTAATGCCTCAAAGGCAGGTGATGAAGCAAAATAAGGCAATGATAAAGAATTGCATAAATGGATACATATAAAAACAATCCCAGGCAAAATCACATACCGATGAACGATAATACACTTAGCTCAAGGCAATGCAATAACTTATAAGGCTTCTGTAATGTATTGAATTTCATTGTATTTACTGGAATGCTACGTGACAGAGCGTTGATTACGGTAAAAAATTATTTACGGATTTCATTGCTCTACATGGCAATTAGGAAATGAAAGGAGATTAACGTCTACATTAGTTACTTGTTCCTACAAATATAGATATATATTCCGTATCTTAGAAAAAGATCCGGTTTGACCAACTTAATTTATAAACAACTTCGACCAACGACAACGACGTTAGAAATATTGATTCCAGAACAAAAATATTCAATCAATAACCAAGTCGTGTGTTCACATAGTTAATTGAAACAAGATCATCTGTGGACCCGCGGGAGGTAAAGGAATCCCGTGGGTGTATGAAATTGATCTACTCTCCCACTCACACTGACAAAGTAAGAACGGGATGAAATAGGATACAATACTTCCAGAACCACTCAAAGCTGACCCGAGTTTGAAGAAGTGGACATGCTACTGGGTAGTGGAACAGAGTTCAAAGAAAGATGGTCGACACTTAGTCATTTATACCTACCTGCTAATGGTGTAAAAAAGGACTCGTCGAAATACGGGTTCCAAAAAAACGATCTGTTGTCTTGTGTTCAAGCCGACTCTAATGAAATGGGAATCGTTGGGCTCTCGAGACTTCACTTTACACCTGATAAAACTCTGGATTATATCTTTATGATTGGGTATAAAATTAGAAGCTTATTTTTTAAACTGTGTCATGGCTCATGGGATTTAATCGAAGGGGTTACAGTTTTGAAATATCACACTTTAAAGCGTTACGCGGGAGGAGTATTATAGTCACAAAGTACGTTACCAATTTGAACTGCATTTAAAAAATAGTTATATTAATTAAAGAGGCATTTAAATATAGTTTTATTGTGCATATCAAATATGCCAAATAATTGCATTAAAATACCTGAGGTTAAGAGTTATATCACTATTTTATTCCAGATCTTATGTGCGTACCTACATATCACTGATAAATTGCACGTATCTCTTAAAGGGTGAGTACTATTAAATTGTCGCTAACATTTTCCGTTCTATTTTTCTGACCTTGCAACCTGTTTTGATAAAACGTAAAGTTTCAGTAAATCCCAATTTATCTACTTCGGAGCTTGCGAAATCGTGCCATACAAGTCAGAGAACAGTGCAAAGGACCCTAAAAAGGTTAAAACAAGGTTTAACTACTGAAAGAAAGTTGCGAGAGGGTAATCCGACAAGAAAACGGAACAAAAAGTTAGAGTCAAGGGTGTGTAGGTTATTTGATCAAAATCCAGCAATCTCTTCTCGAGATGTGGCTAAAAAAGTTGGTACTAGTCAAACAAATGTACAGAAAATAAAAATAAAGTGCGGTATTTCTTCTTACAAAAAGCAAAAAGCCCCGAAAAGAACGGTAGAACAATATAACAGAGCAGTTAAACGCTCTAGATTACTGTACACCCTGTTAGTTCAAAATACAGGTTGCTTAATGATTGATGACGAAACTTATGTAAAGGCTGATTTCAAATCGATACCAGGAAATCAATACTATTCTTCTCGCAACGTCCCGGGTCTGCATGAATCAGAAAAAGTAATTCCAGTGGAAAAATTCGCAAAAAAAATCCTCGCGTGGCAAGCGATATGCCAGTGCGGCATGCGGAGTTCGCCCTTTGTAACCATTGGCACTTTTAACACGGATATTTATATATCCGAATGCTTAAAAAAAAGATTATTACCGCTCATAAAAAAGCACATTTCTTCGACATTATTCTGGCCCGATTTAGCGAGCTGTCACTATTCATCCCGAGCTTTAGAGTGGTATAACCTGAATTCTGTCGATGTAGTACCGAAGAATACTAATCCGCCAAATTGCCCAGAACTACGGCCGATAGAGAAATACTGGGCAAGTATTAAAACAAAGTTGCGTAAAACGTGCCAGCCGGCCACATCATTACCTGATTTTAAAAAAAGTGGATGAAATGTACTAAGCTGATCACAAATGATTCTGTGCGAAATTCGCGTCAAGAGTAAAGATCGAAAATTCTCTCGTCGTGCTCTGATCAAAGAATAAAATTGTGCTAACGGATATTTTATCTTAAACTTTATTATAATAAAGAACTTTGACTAACTTGTATGTTATTTCTTTTAGTAAACTTGAATTGAAAAGGCGACAATTTAATAGTACTCACCCTTTACTACGCCTAGGAAGCGAATGCCAGACTGCATCAGCATTTTCGTACGAGAGATTCATCGAATTCCAAGAAAGGTTCATTATATACCTCGCAAAAAAGCCTGCATTTACCCGATAATCAACAGTGGCTGTAACGTTATCCCTTGACACCGCACATTTATTTAAAAGCCTAATTATCCACAAGTCTCCGGCGACAAATTACTGATCTCATTAATTTTGTAATGGACCTGAGCCATATAATATAGGCCATTACGCAAGCCTCAAGAAAGGGTACCGGTACTCGGTTAATTTTACATCTCCAATGATAATTTTCGCACCCAAATCGACTTTGAATCTTAGCAGTTAAGGACCACCAGTGACGTTAAGATCGGCTTTCAAAAAAGTAATCATTCGTTACGTAAATAACTTTTGACTTTTGAGAGGTGAGATAATAATTGTAAATACAGTCGCGCTATAAGAAGGGCCTTACCTGACACAGCTTCTGCAATTATGTTTTTGTCGAAATATACGATTGACGACGAGCTTTTTAATGGTTTTCAACGGTCATAAGCATAACTTGACCATAGATGATTTAGGCTTAATTGATCTTACGATTATGCTGACTGCAGCTATTGGATTTATCTACTTTCATGTGCACTTATAACTGTCTGCAAGCGTTATTTGTGTACTGATTTATACTTAATTTATCATGTAACAAATCCATACTATCCATACTAATATTATGAATACGACAGTGTGTCTGTCTGTCTGTCTGTTACCTCTTCACGCTTAAACCACTGAACTGATTGAGATCAAATTTGGTATGGAGACAGTTTGATACACGAAGAAGGACATAGGATAGTTTTTATCCCGGAAGCCATCCCCTAAGGGGGTGAAATGGGGGATGAAAGTTTGTATGGAGCCACGATATAAACAAGTTCCACGTGGACGGAGTCGCAGGCAGAAGCTCGTATTATATATATTTAAATTTTTTTTTTTGTAGCACATTTCAATACGAGTACCAATGTCTACAGCCATTATCAAATTGATTCAATCAGAGAACGCGAAAATTTAACTTTCGCGTGCACATACAATTAATTAAGTGCACCAAGTATGGGATGCATTGCATCTTCTGTGAGATGCATATCTATGTTACCTTTAGGTAATGAGCCTGTGAAAGCAAAATCGAGTTTATAAGATTTCTCTAATAACTGTCTGGTGCCATAAATTATCGTTATATTGGTTTCAAGTGCCCTAGAGCTTACACACGTTTTATTGGCACATTTGTAATTACGTGAATTTATTTTAATAGTAAAGTTGGATTTATCATCAGCTCATTAAAATGCCATCTTCGGATACTTCCTCTTTAATCACCGATTATTTATGATTGTTTGCATTTATATATTTCTTTTTCTAGTACTGCTTTTTCAAAATGGAGAATAACTTCACACTTAACATGAGTTGGCATTTTATCTGTTGTAACATTTTGTACAAATATTTGCAATATAATAATGCAATAACGACGCAGCAACTTGAAAGGTATCTTACCATATCCCCAATATTACCTCCTCAATTAAGTTTTATTTTCTGTATTGTGCACTTTCATTGAGGTATGCTGTAGAACATATTCGTATTGTCTTCTTATTCAGTCCGTGATCGTTTCAACTTTAATAACCTCATTATTTTTCCATTACTTTCGTCTCTTGTTCGAATCCAAACTACGAGAGAACCCGGAGCCTGGTTCAGACGAGTCGACGTCTGCAGCCAATTTATTGCTCGCAGGTATCGCAGCGTCCATCTCCGCTTGCCTAGCTTCAGGAAGGCAGTGGAAGGTCAAAGAGGGGTTCCTCTTTGACCTTCCACTTCCAGGAGGTTTCCTTAGACAATAAATGTGACTGCCCAGTATTTATTTTATAATTGGTGCTACTTTGTTTTAAGAATATTCTTAATACGTCTGCGAGATACGCAAGCAATTTCATACCATGTGAGTGACATCTCGTGGTATCGGTAAAACGCAACTTAATTAGAAATCAAATTACTACTTTATTTGTAAAAAAAAACTTCACAATCACAACACTACGACCGGTTTCTTCGTACTTCGGCTCCTTGTATGAGTTTTATCGCTTGTATAACGGGTCGTGCTCCGAAGAACTGTTCGACATGATGCCTACGGATGCTTTTTACCACCGCACCGCTCACCGTCTGCAGGGCATTCAGCCTCACACCCTGGAACCTAAATGGTCGCGTACCCTCCCTCGGACGCTCTCGTTGTGGAATGAGCTCCCTGCCGAGGTTTTCCCGAGGGACTACAGTATAGGGTTCTTCAAAAAAGGAGTGTATAAATTCTTAAAGGGTCGGCAACGCGCATGTAACACCCTGGAGTTGCAAGCGTCCATAGGCTACGGTAACCACTTACCATCAGATGGGCCGTAATCTTGTTTGCCACCGAGGTGGTATGATAAAAAAATATCATAAATACGGGTTTCAGCGCAAGACACGTACTAGATAACACTATTCAATTTGTTCCAATCAACAGCTCTTCAGTCATCTATCAGGCTATTTTAAAACGAAGATACATTTAAATTCCGTAGCACAGTCACTTGTCTTCGGTAATATACTTACCCCCTTATTCATTGAACTTAAAATGCCTCCGCTAAATAAAATGTGTTTTGTCCCTTTCTGACCAACACAAATGTCAAAGTGACAGATAAAGACAAACGAATTTTAACGCCATTTTAGTTAAAACAGGCTTGTAGAACGTTTATGAATACGGCCGTCTTTGAGTATCGATACAAATGGAAGAGCCTCTAACGTCCCAATAATTGTGTTGGCCCTCTTACAATGAACGGTTATTGCTCGGGCGCATCTTAATGATTTCATCAATGAATTTGTAAACAAATTACCTTTCTAAATGCCAATGATTCCTGTTAACACTAATTTTAAGGAAGTCTTAAGACTGACTTATACTGATTAAAAAAAAGAAAGATTTAAAAACAAAATATTAGTGAAAGATTTAATTTATTATTTAAAATAAACACTGGTATCGTTCAGAACAATAATGCGGATGGTATTTTTTTTACTTGATTAATGAATGAAATACGTGGCAAATACTCAGTAAGTCTTAGAGATAGTCTGTAATTTTTACATTTAATTAGTACAATTACAATATATAGTAGGTATTTTTAATTGAAAATCTTAAACATAATAGGCACATTATGCATTTTTATTGCAATGGCAAACATGTTGTTACATAACATTTCATGCTCAATCTGCGAAACTGTTGAATGCAACAAAAATGTTGTTACACTTTTTTATATCATGGTCAGTAAGTCAATTTAAATGTCAATAAACAGTGACGAAACCGGCTTGATACTCGCCTTTATTCTCCATGTGCTAATTATTTTGTTAGCATGAATGAACAACTCGAAAGTTATATTGAAAATTTTCGATCAAATTAAATTAGCACATTGAGTGAAGAATGTTGACAAACAAACAGAAACAATGAATGATACCGTTATTAACTGCGTTTTCCTTTCCATAGCAGATGCTCTTAGGCTCAAATTAAAGCAGAAACCGTTATTTCATTTTTATTGGACGGTAGTTTGCCTTTTATCAATTTGATTTTGTAATATCTTGGAAAAAAAACTGATCTTACTTCAAAGTTCAAGTACACGACTGCGCCTTCAGCAATTGCTTTAGAAATGTAATGAGGATTTTCCAACAGAGCTCTTAAACTTGTTGATGATGAAGCACGAAACAAATACACGGCTTTCACCACTAAATCTCCCCAAGCCTTGTTACAACAAATTTATTAGCAACAATATCACGCTATGCCGGCTGTTAAAATGAAATAATAAATGAAGGCACGCATTGACCAGGCCCCAAGGCCAATAGTATGTCGGAGTGCAATGAAAACCGTATTTATATTGGTGTTCCGCTATGGCCTGAATAAGCTAATACCTTTCAACTTTATAGTCATGTGAACTTCAACTCGAATGCAATCGTGGAGATTATGGTTCAATTTCAATAGGATATTAGGAATGGATGATTTGGCCTTTGTAGAACGCCGACTGTTGATGGATCTGTTTTTGAAACATGGTTGCAGAATAACATTGAACGTAAATACCAATTACGAGCAAATTTGTGCGAAATCGTCTCGTGTTTTAAGACGGACCATTGGCAAGGAAGTTATATATGCCTGAACGCAGTTATGAGAATCGCAATCATCACTAATCGAAGAGTTTGTGATTTTGTTTGGTACTTACATAATTTCGTAGCCAAAGCGGAGGCCGGGCTCCTTCAAAGCACAACCAGGAATAAAACTAGGAGGATGATGACAAATTTCCCTTACAAAGCTTTTACAATCTGCTCCTAAAATAGCTAAGTAACTAGTCCAAACACTTTTTTCAAGTCGACCTACCTCCGAACAGACGCCATTACCATCAGGCCATAAGTGTTCCTTTCGTAATCGGTATCTATTTGTATCTGGAGGCACGGTGAAATCACAAGAAAGGTTACAATCAGTACTTTGTTTCGTACAAGCGTTCAAAACGTACACTTACTCGTATATGTATCTTCTTCAGCCTTTCGAGCCTCAAGAGGGTGTTTCGTTCAGCGTTGTGTACATTTGAAATGATCTGATTGCCAGTTATTGTTGTTGGAATGACGGGCGTACTGTTTTTCATCCTCGAGTCAAGTTAAATTACTGGTTCGTAGTCATACAGTGGCAAAACGGTCCCTCCCCTTATCTAACTTTGATGTTTTATTTCCTGGGCTTATCTGACGCATGGTTGATCGGCCGCGTTACGCAATGAAAGTTTGGGAAGTAAAGGAATGTGGGCTAAATTGTCTAGTTTTATTTTACATTGCTTACTTCACTAATGAATTAAGCGATGAATGGGAATACTTAAATACATTCTTTTAAAAATATAAATATAAATGGACAATCTTACACAAATCGACCTAGTCCCATAGTAAGCTCAGTGATGCTTGTGTTATGGGTACTAGACGACGATATATATAATAGATATACATACTTAAATACATAGAAAACATCCATGACTCAGAAACAAATATTCATGCTCTCACAAATATTTGCGCTTACCGGGATTCGAACTCAGGACCTTCAGCTTCGTAGGCAGGGTCACTACCAAGAACTGGTTGTCTTTTAAATCAAGATTATAATAGTGACTAGCTTCCGCCCGCGACTTCGTAAAAAACTATCCTATATTTTAATCCAGGCTATAAACTATCTTCGTGCAAAATTTCATTCAAATCGGTTCAGCCGTTTAAGCGTGATTGAGTAACAAACATCCAAACATCTAAACTTTCGCATTTATAATATTAGTAGGATAGTAAGATTATTAACAGTAGCTTCATATAGGTATATATATGTTATCTACAAATTGCAAGACATAGGCAACCCATATGTAGATAAATCCTATATTTTAAAAGTGCCAACACAGCGAGAATTAAATAAGAATATTCAACAATGCAACAAATTAAATTACCGAGTCATTTAGCCAAAGAGCTTTACTTACTGGTTCTGATAAGATCACCGTATGTCCAAGTCTAGGTGAATTTCCTTCAAGTGCCTATTTATCAGGTTTAATAAAATTCTACAAGGAAAGTAATTGTCGGGTAATGCGTAAACCGTGTTGTGTGTTGTTGCGATGTATGTTGTAGGTGTAGCATAAAGTAGGAGTGGAATTATGTGGCCACCTTAGCTGTGAAAATGCTATGCATGTAAAACCTTTAGTGAAAATGTAATTTCTAGTTTCTAGTGAATGGATTTGGCGTTTGGTGATATTTTGCGGCAAACTGATGGTGAAATTATTTTGATTCTTACTATATCAGTAAGATCTGTCATAGAAATTGAGGCTTTTGATTAAAATAATAAATGGGCACTTAATCATATTCATACTTTTCATAATTATTACTAATATTTCGCATCATGTACTCTTGATAATGTATTGGAAATCGAGATCCACTGTTAGTATAAATACACATAGTCTAATTCAAGATGAACTAGAAACTTATTTATACCCCGGAGACCTAAGTCCTAAGATCAATCCGATCAATAAATAAGGGTCTCCACAAAGCAATCTAAGTGTAACAACTCTATTCCCACGGAGATGTTATCGAGGCATGCCATTCAGCGGGCAGCCTAATTAACTTGCTCACAATTAAATCTGGCTGCCTGTGATTTAATGGCCCGGAGTTTGGATAGTGCGAAATAAATGGTAGCTTATTGGTCGATGATTCGGTAGATAATACGGAAAGATATTGGTTTATATTTTTAATCATTCTTAATTTTAAAAATCGTGGTCGTCGGCAAATTGTTAACGCTCGTTAACGAGCTATAAAACTATTTTGTATTTATCTCATATAAAGTGAATTGTAAATACTTGTAAGAATAAATGTTCTTAAACCTCAACTTGTGAAGAACGCGGAAGAAGTTTTAGTTGAAGATCAAGAATTTGTTAAATAAAAAGATTAAACGTTTGATATTCAATCTATTAAAATTGATTACAAATACTTCCGACGACAATAAAATTGCTGTAATTAAAACCCGTAAACAATAATTGCTGAATCACTAATTAGCTACCACACGCATTGAAAATATATGGTATTTAAATAAAAGTCATATTTGCAACTATTTTGTTCACACTAACGCTCGTTCGGACTTGTATGTTAGAGACTTTAGAAAGTTGCATTGATGCGCAAATTACCCATGCAATTTTACCTAGTTGAGTGCATCAATTAGAAGCTATTGATGTTTTAATTGATGTTCCCATAGTCGTTAGAAATAAACATTTTTCAAAACGTATAGTCTCTAATAAGTAAAGATTCGTTATAGCAACGTTATTTTCGGTGTTGATTGCATATGTATTGTGTTTGAATACAAAAGAAAATATGAATCAACGAATATTTCAAACAGGATAACTGAGCGAAACTATATAGGTCTTAACCGATATGATGTAGAGAGAAAAAGCATATAGGTCTTGTTATAGAAATTCCATAACCGAAAACGATGTATCAATACACAATACTCATAAACCTGCACATGAAAGTGACTGCAACAGCGAATACCAAATCGTACACAACTCTTGACGACAGGATTAAAAATAAAATCGCCAACATGGTTAATTCATGGGTCATTCAATTCCCAATATGGGTCTCGAAAGTCCGAAAATGCGGCCCTCAGCTTGTGCCAAAAATGGACACAATCCAAACCGATCCAATTTCTAACCATGAGAATATTCTGAGATTCTTTTTTTAAAACCTGTTGGATTGCCGCATGCCTTGGAATAAATTGGTTAGCGAACAATAATAAAAGTAAGTACAGATTACGTTTTTAATAGCAATGCTTCTGTAGCTGTTCTTCCCGTGTTTTTTAACACAACGTATATAATTATACATTAATCATTATACATAGATACGTAATAGAAATACTATAGCAAAGGTAGACGCTTAGATACCACTGAACGAATGTCAGGAAGGGAGAGGCCAGGCCATTGACTGCAAGAGTGGCACATAAAGGGTAAAAAAACACAACAATAGCCATAGTCATTGTAATTCGTAATACAATAAATAGTATATAGTAAAATTCGGTCTTAAAAAAATTGCTTGGGTAAACGCTTCAGCTTCGCTTCATAGTCAGTTTGTTTTTTCTTGCTTCACACAAGTTAAGATAAGCTCATTACTCGCACTTAAGCTTCTCTTGCACTAAGTACAAGTTACCGCATTTGTCACACATTTTTTGTTGCGCCTTATCAGAACGAAGTCATCTCAGGTCGAGGTTTGATCGACTTGTGTCAATTTTCATAAACGGTGCACAGTTAAACAAGGCGTACAGCAGTTTTAAAGCTATCTTAAGTTATCTTAAACCTTATAAGGGTTTTTATCAGGTAATGAAGATGACGCTAATTAGCCACAAATTACGAAAATAGAGTCAGTTCAGCGGATATTACCAAAAACAAAATTAAAGGTGATTAAATAATCGAAAATTCGAAAATGATCGAAATTGTTGTATATGGAGGCGTACAGTCCGAAAACTCCAAGAAAAAGGTATTAAAATAAATTCAAACATTTGCTTGCTTCAAGCACAAGAGGCTTATCTCATTCATTACCTTACTCTTAATGGATAAGGTTGATCTTTTTACAGATACTGCTGTGTAAGAGCACTGCTCAAGTCCACTCCGGCCAACCATTAATATTAATGTAACAATTGGTTATTACATAAACTGACCACCTGGCGTTTGCATCACGGTAATTGTTAGCGTGATTGATACAGCTATTAGCCGGTGTCTGAATATTTTAAACTCGAGTACTGTCGACGACGCTACTGACCATACGTATACCGTATTAAAACGGAATAAGGTCTACTAGGAACACTCTAGCCTATGTTTGTTTGTATGTCCGAGGCAAGGTTTCTTTAAAGTTGACTGGCAGGAATTCATAATTATGTCGTGGTTGATGTCATGGAAAATGAACTAGAAACTGCGCAGATTATATATAGTTAAATGTGTCTACATGTGTTGATCTGAATCCAGACAGATTGGGGCCTCGGACTAACGTAATTAAAACCCGAGTTGTTAACTTGTCTGAGCAAAATGTGAATGTTCAATATAGATCTCACGATCAAAATCAAACCGAACTTCGTTTGAGCTTTGTTGTTAATATCCACAATACATATTACGGTAGCCAACTGAACGTCTAACGACCAACATGCGATGATATTCTGTGATTTGATTATCGATTTCATATGGATCGTAAAATAAAATTACAATTTCTCCGAATGTAAAACCATTTGAACATCGATATTGCTGAACCTTTAGTATGCGGAAACATTCGTTTCAAAATAGCTTAAACCACTACCCCATGTTCTATTAATGCGGATCATTTTCTAGTTATTTAATTATTCAGATATACAGTGCCTATCAAGATACTACCTCATTTCTACGTTCCCATGGAGACAAATGACCGTACATAGTTCACAATACGAGAGCAGACAGAATTAGTTGTTCTTCCCACTATTTCCTATTGTATGGAAATGGCCAGTTAGATCTTTCACTCTTGTTCTCTGCGATGTTTCTTTTCAACACGTCTATTGAATTGTTCTGTTTTTTTATTCCTGTTCACATGAGATTTTTATCACAATTCACGCGTTATGTTGGAATTATGCTTAAAGTTTTTCTTTCGTTTTCTATTATTTTTAAAACTTAGTACAGTTGAACTTATAGCTGCTTGTTATTGATGAACACCTTGACACCTTGTTGTTTTCACCCGTTTGACAACTTAATTTGGCAGTTATAGTTTTAAACATGAACTTAAAGCGATAGGGTACAACCGTACAACAGTGTTCAGCCCCTTGTGTGTTCGACCGTTTAGTTAGTTTTATTTAAGTTGGCGAAATTGTATTAAAGTAGTCCATTCACAAAGCAAATCTACTATCCAAGGTAAAATTATCAAATCATTCAGTCTAGTGACAGTTTTATAAAATAACGTCAGTCAGTTGATCTTACATATAAATGCCTATGTAATGACTGACTCACTCACTCGCTCACTCATCAACGCACAGCCGAAACTACTGGGACTAGGAACTTGAAATTTATACCAGAACTTCTTTTTATGACGTAGGCAAGGGATAAGATGGGATTTTTGGATATTCTACCCCTAAGGGGGTTAAATAGGGGTGCAATGTGTGTATGGGGGAAACATTATTTTTTGAACTAGAGACTTGAAACTTTGTAGAAAGATTATCTATTAAGAATCATAAAAAATACTTTCAGCGTTTTAAAAAATTCCACCCCTAAAGGGGTGCAATGTTTGTATGGGGGAAACATTATTTTTTGAACTAGACTTGAAACTTTGTAGAAAGATTACTTATTTGAATACAAAAAAGTACTAAGCGTTTCGGAAAAATCCACCCCTAAGGGGTTAAAAGGGGTGAAAAATTTGAATGGAGAGCAAGAAAATATTAAAGTAAGAGATTTGTAACTTATGTAGCCTGTATGCTAAAAGACTACAAAACAAATTTCAGCGTTTTTTTATTTATCTCCTAAGAGGGTTAAAAGGGGGTTGGAAGTTTGTATAGAGTGCAAGACATTTTTAAAGTAAGAGATTTGTAACTTCGATTTTAGACTGTTTCTTTGAAGACTAAAAAAAATTTTGGGTGTTAAACGAGGTTCACCCCTAAAGGGGCTAAAAGGAGTTGGAAATTTATACGGGGAACAAGATATTTAAAATGAGGGAACTGTAACTTCGGTCAAGGACTAGAAAACGAATTACTGCATTTTTTTATATTCTTCCTCTAAGGTTGAAGGTTCAAAGGGGTTGAAAGTATGGGGAACAGGTACTTTTTGAAGTAAGGGAATTCTTCGGTCAGACATATATACTATTTGGTAAGCCATTAATTCAGAATACATAATCCTACTGCTCGCAGAAAAGTAGGTTAGGTTAAGTTAGAACTGCGACCCTTACAGAACCGAACAGCTACCAGAAAAGTAGGTTAGGTTAGGTTAGGCTCACAAACCGCCCTGGTGGATGCTGTTCGGCCTGTTCTTCAAGAATGGGTCAATGCAAGCATGGCGCACACACATTCCACCTCACGCAACTCTTGACGGGGCATGGCTGCTTCGGCAAATACCTGTGTGAGATGGTAGGGTCCACTGTAGCGGAGGAGTCGTGGACACGGCCCAGCATACGCGTGAGGAGTGCCCAGCATGGGCGGAACCTCGCGCTGCCCTGTCTGCGGCGATTGGTAGGGACCTCTCACTGCCGGCTTTGGTCAACCGTATGGTCTGCAGTGAGGAGGCATGGGCGGCATTGGCCACCTTCAGCGTAACGGTGCTGGCGCAGAAGGAGGCGGCGGAGCGGGTGCGTGAGGACGATCCGAGTTCGGTCCCGCAGCGTCGTAGGAGGCCAGGCAGGCGGCGAAGGGCCTTTGCAGGCCATATGCTGCCGCCATAACGGGGACCTGCGGGTGATGGGTCGGGAGTGCCGTCATCCGCCTGTGAGAGGTCCTGAGCTGGTCAGCCCCCATGATGTTCTGGGGTGCCAAAGGCGGAGTGGGTGCCACGTGCTCCTACCAGGTTGGGTGGGCCTGCAAAGGCAGCGCTGGCAGAGTCCCAGATGTGTGCGACAGCGTTCCCGGGGCTCTGTCCAAAAGCGGGCGGTGGAACACCCCAGGGGTTTTAGTCCGTGCAAATCGGACATACCCACTCGGCTTCTCCCGAGTCGGGTGGGATCCGTAAGGGATTTCCCCTGGGTAAACAAAAAAAAGGCTCACAAACCGAAAAGAAGGTAATGTTAGATTAAAACTGCGGATCATTTTGATAATTTAAGAAGTTAATTTTGGCTAATCAAACTAATTTATTCTCTAACACCGTTTAATGAGGACTGGGGTTGGAGATGGAAAGTTCTACGTCTTCTGGCATATGATAATTTTACTTTCAAAACCATACAGGCAGCCCGTACTAACGTAACTAAAACAACTAAACGGAATTGGGCAAAAAAAATCAGTAGGTAATGTAGCTTAGTAGACATAAAAAATCCTTAGATACATTATGAAAAACAAACAATTCAAGTAATTAGAAACGTGTGATAATACTTAAAATATGTTTTTTTTATTTAAAACGGACATTTCAATTTACGCCCTTTTACGCCGAAACCCAGAACGGAATTACATGAACATTGGCATAGAGATAATTTGAGACCCTTGGAAGGATTTACGATAGTTTTTATCTCGAAAATCATCCCTTAAGATGGTAGAAGTGTGTTTGGGAATGCGATAATTAAGGTTACGCCTAAGATAATTGAATAGCAATATTTTTTCTCAAGTTCTACGCGGACGAAGTCGCGGGCAACAGCTAATATGTTATAATCTCAAACTATACTAATATTAATGTTGTAGGCTTTATGCTATATGTATATTTGAATGCTTATGGATGAATAAGTTACTTTACGACACCATAGTAGACTCAAGGGCGACTGGCGTATTGTATTCAACAAATCACTTTATTCCAATAATTTATACTATAATACAAGATTTTCCACTAAATATTCGACTAGTAGGATGCCCTGTAGGCCGACACCTGATAATATTTGCTTGGCAATTCAAATCAACCTAAATAATAGTTACATTAAATCATGGCACCAAAGCCGGAGGATTACGTCATTGCAATCAGTTCTGTGTGAATTACGTCAGCCTTACAATTATTTTCTTCACGGTAAGGTTGTATGGATTTGATCCGATTTAGGGTAAAACAATTTGGACAACCACCGTCTTCTTCATCCAAGTTGACAATTTACTAAAACCGAGCATATTATATCAACCATTGACGGCATCACTTTCAAAGAATTTGAATTTGAACGATGAATATTTAGGGGTCGTTTTTTGCATTCCATCAGTATTAGTAAATTCCTTTCTATGAAATGTTTGATAGTTCTCAATGGGATGACAGCTACTGGCACCATATTTATGACGTTAACCGTCTCTGTAATCTACCATTTTGAGGTTGTTTCACGCAACGACTTATACAGGATACACTGTCCATCATTCGCCTGTGAGATTCATATACACCCGTTAATTCATATACAAAGATTGCTGAGATATCTATCCTATTATTGATGGCTTTATCCATCTCCTTAAATACGAGATAGGAGGTAGTATTTTCTAGACTTTTCGGTTAGCACCTTATCGGAGGTTTTGCCCTAGAACGGAATGCTATTTATTAACATAGATACTCGATACAGATCTGGATTGGTTACATGCATTAATTTCGCTACTGTTCGTCTCGACGTTATGGGATTTTTATTCAAATCGATCTATGAATACATTTTATCATTTGTTAGGAAATCGTTATTCTGACTTAAAGGAACATTATGAGAATTTATTGAGAGCTTCTAAATAATAGAATGCAGTAAATCACTATCATCTTAATCATAGAACAAGACTTCATCATGACTAGATCTATGTACAATCTAAGACATTTGTATTTTTATTGTGGTTCCGTGAGAATTTACTTCAGTAAATTTTATAATTTTTATTTTATTTTATTTCGTATGAAATAGGTATAGTTACTTCAGTAGATTTAAGCGATGAAGATTCATAAACGTATTTATGATAAAATGTATTACATTGGTAGAAGTTTATAAAATCTTAAAGTTCGTTAGTTTTTGGTTGCCAATAAAATTGTCGCATAATTTTCTAGAGGTTTTGATTATCTCCGTTGTTTCTTGTTTACCGGTTTCAAAGTGTCGATTACTCTTACTTTTCTCCTAGTGGTTTTATACAAAGAAAAAAAGTAACCTTTTGCAAATCGTTTGTGTCTGCGTTGAATAACGGCATTTAGCAATAGGACAGAAGTCTTATTCCACTGAATTAATTTATCGCTCAATTTCAGATTAAAGGTTCATTCTTAAGGTTATCGTCGTCACGACTGTTTATTGTTCCTGGTTCAGTTTTATCTATTTTATTTTAGGATTAAGGCCTAACTTGTTTCGACAGGATCGTGTTTATTCGTCTATTGCCTCAATTATTAGCTTCTTGTTTCGATTAACTAGAAATAAGGACATTTTCATCACCAACGCCACTATTTAATTGTGTAAATTACATTGGGAACATATTCTTTAAAAACTAAGTTTTGGCAATTTCGTGCTATTTTTATTAATATTTAAATTGAATATTGCAATGTTATATTCAACGCTTTATTTGGTGGTCCTTAACGATATTTTGTGTATTCATATAATTATTTTATAGCGACCATGAACATTATCAATATATCACGTAATTTGACACAGATATTTGCCTAAATTTTCCATTCACTGTACTGTACCAACGCAGCCAAAATTACTACTCAATACCGGTCATTACCTACTAATATAATAACTTACTAAAGGGCTAACACGTGATTGCTCTATGCAAAACATAATGATTTCGTGAATCAACCACCGTTATAATCGCTTTGAATTACAAGTTGGAGTTAATGTTCAATGTTTTGCTTGGTTAAGGTGTTCGATAAACACTGATTAGGGGTAATTAGTGACGTTGGCAACACGACGGGAATAGCTTAGTGCATTAGCTTATTTTAAGTTATTTCGGTCTGATTTTTAGATATCTGACACTAAAAGACCTATTTCATTATATTTACTTTTTTTCCGCTTCGACCTTTCGTGTAAGGATCAAAAATAAATGAAAAATATTTTATTCCGGTCAGATCCTTACTTAAATAATAATAATAATAATTACACAGAGGATAAGATTGGAATTAAAATATAATGCTAACGACAGAAATATTCGATTCGAAATCAGTATGGATTAATTCCTTATTTAACACAAAAATCTTGGGATGTATTTGACTTAATGTATTAGATTGATAATGGTTTGGTATTTATTGGAATATCAACATGTAGCAAATATACGAGAGCGCGACGCGAGAAATGCAGACCATGTTGTATAGTTTATAGTTCATTATAGAACTCCACTTGAAATAATATCCGATAGTGTTGGTGTAGAATGTGCTGAGGCGGGACCTATGTGTGTGGTCCATTCAAGTAAATAGCATGTGGCGAAACTTGGATAACTTGCACGGTACATAGAGATAGCATACTAGTAGATATTAGTACAGATCTAGATTTCTCAATTTCATTTATCGACATCAGAGTTTCTCAATATAGCTGTGTCGATTCTATTAGCGCATTGAGTTTCTGTTTCTGGGACGCATATTTACTAATAGGTACTTAACATGGTCAAAATCTTGTGAACAGAGATACTTTTTAAAGTATTACTGGAAAGAAAGTGAAAAATAGCATAAGTCTTAAGAAGTACACATTTTACTGTTTCTAGAACGGTATCAGAGAACCTTTATAGGCATGGTTTATGAAAAGCCGCGGGTTCGTGGCTGGTTAATAATGTCTACACACACACAGACATATATATATATACACACACACACACGTAACTGTAAAGGATAGTTAGTTATAAGTTAAGCACCTCCGGTAATATTTCTGTATAATCTAGGGAGACCTGTTATTGGCTAAGCAGTTGTATCTTAATTGTAAGAATATCAATATAATGTTAAAGCTGTTAGTTTTCTAATAAAAAAAAAATAAAAAAAAATTGAACCTGAAGAAATGACGGATCATTTGCTGTCCACACTGTTCATGTCCTTTGGTTGGGAATCTGTAGTAGGGTGGGGGTGTACCAACAAAAAACTACCCTAATTTTCGTTCAGGATTTACACTTACAATCTTGGCTACACTTACACTTATCAAACTTAACTTACTTACACAATTTGTTTCTATCTAACCCGCAATGAAATCCATTAATTTTATCACTTCAGTTCTCAATAGAAATAGTGCATTTAGACATTCAAGTGATAATGAAATGTGGCCATTCAATTAACCCAGAAATTATGGCACGTGTATTCAAGTAATTTACCTGTAATATTTCATTAAGACCACTATTATTATGCTGAATAAGTCGTAAGTGCCTACCTATAATCGTTTATATGACCTTTTTCCTTACCACCGTCTACAGAACGGTTTAAATTGCAAACTCACGTATTGATCATTAAATTTAATATTTATATTAATAAGTTGTGAATGAAATATTATCGGAAACTGGGCCATTGAGTAAAGCAATATAGTTGAATGGGTCTTATCTAGTTAACCTTAGACCCCTACTATGTCCGCAATTTAAAATTAGTAAGTAGTAGTGGTTTTTTTAAGGAAGTTTAGGGTTATTAGGGTGTTCCTTAAAAATCGAAAAGTTGAAATTTCATTGAGGCTCCCTCTTATATTGTTCTAATACGTGAAAAGATTTAGGGGTCGCTACCGAATTTTTAGCTTTTTAAGGTTTGCATTTCTCCATACTAAGTTTTTTTTTACCCTTTATTGATAAAAAGAAGAAAAAATAAAAGAAGTTTTGGAAAAGTTAAACAATGCAAACATTATGTCATGTGATATTGCCTACAAAAATTTAATCGCAAATCAACATTAAATACAAACCAGTAAAGAACCTCAGCGTTCAAAAAAATCTTTGATATCCATTTCAGGAACGTTGTACTTAGTTAATTCAAAAATAGAGTTCAATCTTAAGTACAAATATCACCTAAATTGGTATTAGGCTTTCAACCTAATAATTATTGCTATTTTATGTGTCAAGAATCGGGTTGGATGTCGTTGAACTAGTAAAAAACGATTGCTAAAATGGTTTAACTTAAGCTGCACAGTAGCTTGTATTATGCAGATTCTCTTTCTTTCAAAATTCGAACACAATCATTTAATTTCAAATTCTTAGCATTAGCATCATGGACATCTTCCATTATTCGGCTTGTCATTACCTTTTAACTTTTGCCGTCATCATATCTTTACAATTATTCAAACTTTACGTCTCTTCAATTTCAATTTCATCACCATTAACATTTCAACTATCTACAACGTCAGTTAACGTTTAAAACTATGAATCGGTTGAAGCCTTTTGTGAAAATTGATCAGCACTTAGCCCTTAGCTGACTCCATTGTGTTTTGAGCTGTCGACTGCTTATTCTGTCGTAAAGCGAGTAAGTATAGATGAAGCCAAGGTACTTATTCCCTTGTTCCCTGGGCACCATTGGCATTCAACAATGGTGGTATTGAAGCCATTTCACAGTTATACTGGGACCGTTTCGAATCAACCATACGTGCGTTCAAATATCTTGATGACTTTATGAAACGCTATTCAGAAGGGAATGTGGCGGAAACTATTTAAGAGCCGCTGTGTTGATGGTATTTTCAAGTAGGAAGTAAAGGTTGGCACTTAAGTATTTTAGATAGAAGCAACCACGTGCTTTTAGAGAAGTCTCCATAGCTATTTTACATATTGTAAGGATGTAAAACTTTAAAACCTTTTGAAGATAATATCCAAAGAGAACTTGATATTAAAATAAAGAAAAACTCATGCTCAGCTTCACTCACAGATACGGATACATCATAGATTTTCAAAAGCTAAAAAGCGAACCCTGTTTTAAGAGGAAATCTTTAACATGGATGAAGTAACATAAGCATAAATCGCATAATCATACGTGTACAAACGACAACACGGTTAACTGACCATCCTGTGTTTATATAGAACCTTATTACGATGCACTTAAGGTGCACCGATGGTCAGTTAGCTGTGTTGTCGATAGTACGTAACGAGCATTTAGCTTAGTTACAAAGCGGGCTAAAAATACATGTAATCTCGATAACTTTGAGCAAACCGCAATTTTCTCCACCATAGTAATCAACATCCTATGTTATCAGTTAGAAGCCTTATAATATGAGGTTGGAGAGATCCTCCTGTCCGATTGGTCGAAAGCCCTTTGGACATCCGTTCTCAATCAAATTACATTTTTAGCGTGGAGATTTTAATAAAGATTGCTTTTTAATCAAATTCAGAGCAAAACTAATATACTTTTTGTGTACGAAAATTTATTAGAATCATCAACTTAATTACCTGGACATCGGAGTTTGAAGTATTTGCAAGTGGTGTGACTAGTTTTAATTTGACCCGTACTATTAATTTTAGGAACTAAGTACTAATATCCTCCTCCTCTGTTTTCCTCTGGGTTGGAAGGTCAGATGGCAGTCGCTTTCGTAAAACTAGTGGCTATGCCAAATCTTGGGATTAGGTGTCAAAGCGGACCCCGGGCTCCTTTAGGGGCACAACCGGGAACAACGCTAGGAGGATGGTGAAGTTATAATATCAACTTCTAAAGCCGACGAAGATGGTTTTTTTTTCCATGATATTCTTTCTCTCTGTATCATATCGTCTAAAAAAGGATCGGGGTAACTTCCTAGTTAAAATAACACGAAACAAAATATTTAAGTAATTAAATAATTTGTTTGGTTATAAAGATATAACTTCTAAACCGTTCAATCAAAAGTAAATGCACCATCCTCTTCCTCTATTTTTGCTCACACAACGCACAACCTGATGAAAACGATTCATGAACAACTTGATTGATTGTCTTGTTTAGCCAAAGTAAACCTTATTTATCAACGAATAAGGAGTTGTTAACTGAACTATCCAACGTTAAGCTAGCTTGCATTTCGCTTGTGTTTGTTCAATGATTAACACCTTAAGTGGTCCATTTGATCAGTGCCATTGATTGAACAACAATTGCAAGTTGTACAGTGTAAGGCAGAGGCGGTAGCGGGTTCACTTTCATTTTATAGATAAGTAAAGTTATTTAGTTAGTCGCGAGAAATTGTTACTTGGATGCAAAATTCACTGATACATTATGTTATGACATGGCATATGCGATAAAAATTACAGTTTCAATATAAATGGATGACTCTCTTACATGTGTATATGTATAAATAGTACCAAATAAAATTAAATGTGCATCATTTTGTAATATGTATGTCAATCGTTACTTATAATTGTTTTTATTGTTTCAGGTAAGCCATTTTGTAATACCATAAAAAATCTGCAACGAAATCTATGTGGTAAGTAACTCTTCAATCCTAATGGAAACCAGGAAAATAATATGCTGCGATGTCTTTATAAATGTATGTAATTTATCTTTGTCGTAGTAGTTAATAATTAACTTGGCGCAGATATCATAATAAAGAACATTCCTTACTTGATTACAAGCTAAATATGGAACATAAATGGTCCTTCCGTGGTCCATAAAAGTCGCTTAAAACTTTCAGTTGACTGACCAGTTCACTCTTAACATTGTAACTGTCTGTTTTTTGTCGTATACATTTTCTTTCTTTGTAAAAAAATTACGCAAGTAAGGTTTACAATAAATAATGTCATTATTATGAAATTTTATTTTGCAATGTCTTACGCTAACATCGAGTGAGTTTGTATTCTTAAGAAAAGTTGATCGGGAGGGCTTATTTTCATCAATATCATATTGACTCACCCCTACTGCGACGAGTATTGCTACTGCTGACCACTCGTCTAACGTCCTTCTCTGGTTAGGAAGTAGAATTTTGGCAGCATGTCAGTAATTCAATGGTCAATGCTACAAGCTGTGATTGTGTTGAGGACGGTGTGAACTCGCTCGATGCTCGTACTTTGTTCCCTTCTATGTGAAAACGCGCAAGGTTAGAAGGGTCGGTCTTAACTGACAGCGTTTCAGCATTTAATTGAAATTTTAATTGGGTACCGAGAAAGTTACAACTACGTAGTGTAACTAGCTTAACTTACCACTTAACCTGCTGATTATTGACTGAATTAAGTAACATACCCTGGTATCTTTCAAAATGGCGGGTGCTTATCGAAATCTCTAAGCTTTCTTTTGCTTTGCTTGTGTGAAATATTGTGTTTATTTACGTAAATTAGGCATGACAGTGCCTCTTTACGTAAATAAAGGAAAATTTACTTAAAACTGTTGAATGTTGACTGATACTGTCGCTATGCCAAAGTAATTAGAGCTACATTAGAGTGGCTTTTTAAATTATGTAAAAGAGAAGTGTACATAATGAAGTTGCGAAAAGTCAACGATTCGCTTCGGGTTTGAATACGCGAATAATGTTTGCGAATGGCAAATGTCAATGCTTCGTAAAACTAATGTTTGTTAACATCTTGAAACGTTAAACAAATGATGAGAAACAGTAGCACAACTGTAAACTTGTCGAGTCAAAACTCATGTGTGAACATTTTTGTTTAAGGACATAGATGTCCTAAAGTCTAATACGATTTAAAAATATGTTATTATAAAAGTTAGTAACCTGAAAAATTCATTCGACCATACAGAGTGGGCTGATAAAAAAATTGGTTGACTCGAACAGGTGGGAGTTTTAGTCATAGCCCACAATTTTTCACTCAAATAATTGAACATATTCAGGCTAACTACTGGCCTACTTGGCCCTCACCCAGTTAGCCATAAAAACTGAAGAAGTGAAAAAAGTTCCGTTGTGACACAAAAATTTACCATAGAATTGTATGGTTAATTATCGTGTCACAACGGAAAACATTCATAGAAAAAAATTATTGAGTGAGTTAAGCTGGCCAAGAATTTGGTCCTTACCCATTAAGCATAATAACAAATGAATATCATTTTTATTAAACGGCACTTCATCGCAAAATAAATATTGAAACGAATATTGTTCTAGTGACAAGTGAAGTACGCATGCCTAAAACGCTTCGATTTTTTGTGACAAAGTTTGACGCGTCTAGCCATTGAGTTGTGTTGTTTGACATGTTTTGGGCACCTTGTCGCACAATGTTCAGTTCCGGTCACGGTCAACGGCTCTGACTACCCATCGTGGGAACAGTCGGTGTGTCCCATTATTTTATTATGGGTAAAGGGCAGGTGCCATTATGAGCAAGTCAGTGAAAACAGTGAGTTTATAGACCTACCACAAGTCAGGTGGATGCAAAATGTTACATCAAGTTCTTCACAAAGCGCAAGAACCGCTTTAGGCCTTTAGAATTAACTAGCTACGTGATGTATGATATTGTTGCATGCTTGTGTGGTTTAAGTAACAACTCTTTCTATGGTTTGAGAAACATAAACTACACAAAGAGAACACGCAATAAAAGATATTTTTTATTGGTAAATTTTACCCCAATTTGTCGTGGTCTCCCGGCGAAAAACCCAGGTTAAATATGAATCGCTGAATAATGTCAGCGTAACAGAAATAAAAGAGCTTCACGCGTTCTAAATTTGAAATGCAAATCTAAAAACAAAACAGAAGCGAAACAGTGGGCGCATGCGTTTTGGCGACAATCAACAAGTGGAGCTGAATGGCAGTTTCGTAAGCGCCGTAGACTCGCCGGCGTATCTACGTTGGCTCACTCACAAAAGATCTTATGTCAGTAGGATTGGATAGTCAGTTACGACCCTTTGTGAACGACCAGTGCAAGTTTTCATTGATACTGGCGCGTGGGTTTACCGGCCATTCATGAATTGGGCAACCGAAGCCCACGCGGCTAACGGATTAACCACGATGTAGTAAATTACACGGGCTAATTAATGCAAATACGCGTTTTACAGTAAATCGACTGGTCACGGGAAGCGGTTAATCAATATTGCACGTGAATTAATTGTTATTTTTGACCCACCGAAATGCATATTTTATGCCCACGGAATTCATAAGAATTAAAGAATTCGGAAGACTATAATTTTAAAACTGATTTGTAAAAGTACCATTGCGGCCTACTTTCCGAATGAAGTTACTTGTTTATTTTTGCGGCAAAATATTATTTTAAGACAAGCCTTAGTCGATGAAATAAACGTGAACGGTTTGATGTAAAAAACGGGGTTAGTAATCTGTAACTATATTTTTTTTTTACTTGAAGCACATTTATCTTCCAAGAGTCAAGTTATTTTAAAAATTATACGTACTTTTACAACATTAAATGTTTAATTTTAACATTTGTTAAACTTTAATAAAATCGCAAGAAAGCTGCTGCAAGAGGATTAAAATTTTACGACAACAAATAGTGACACTAACACAATAATATGTATAACGTATTGACACTATAACCAGTTTTTATACAGGTAATTTATGTCGTCCATAATTCGACCATTGGTACAAATAAATTGACACTCGACAACCAACAGATCATATTAATTGGATCCATGATCAAAACGAGTTTTTTTTTTGCCCAACAATTTCTTGGTAGTGCTTAAAATGCTATAATTCATCTGTTTATCGATATTACATTTTTTAATGTCTTTTATTTTGAATAACGACTCTAGCTAGCAGTAGTTTGATTTCTTTAATGTCACTTTTCTCCGATGTTTTATGTTTTCAGTTCAGTTACAAAGGAACAAAGTTATTGTCCTTTCTAATAGGTTAGGTGGTCAATCACGAAGTCGGGTCTCAATGCTTAGACCATATAGTTACTTGATATGATGATGACGACAATGATACACAATAACAAAGAGTGTCGAGTCGAGTGAACTTACCCTTACGGTGCCGTCTAATAAGACCCGCACATGTTTAATACTACATTACGTACCTATAGGGCGGTGAATTCGTGAATGGCCCAGATCGCAGGTGTTATGCGATCTGGGGCTTTACGAATTACCGCCCGTGGTGCGTACGCAATTTTACGTCTTCTCCTGAATGTGAAGTGAGATTTGCCGCTGCGCCCAGAGTGACGTAAAATCTTTTACGGTGCGCGCCGCTGTGAAGCTGTGGAATGAGTTGCCCTTGTCGCTAAGAGAGCGCCAGCCTGTTGCATCACTTAAGCGTAATTTGAAGAGGTTGCGGCTTTCCTACAACATGTGTATAGGTTGAATAGTTTACAAATACATGTACCAGAATAAAATATATATAATATATCATCATCATCATCATATCAGCCGAAAGACGTCCACTGCTGGACATAGGCCTTCCCCAAAGAGTGCCACAATGACCGGTCCTGCGCCACCCGCATCCAGCGGACTCCCGCGACCTTTACCAGGTCATATGCATATATGCATAAATTATAAAAAATACATACATCGTAAGTGAACAGACCTATACGTCAAGACCTATATGTATCAGGAACTACAGAACTGTGTTGCATGCGAATAGAACTTCAATTGTTTTTTGCTCTGCCGGAACTTTATATACTAATGTCACAGACGTTAGCACATCTCGGTGCGGGACACAGTGATTCCTGCCTCACTCGCACTGTACAAGTAAGAAAAAAGGAGGGTAGATTTTCTCGTCTCGCGCCACGGCATCAGTTGCCCCTGTAACTAAGAACGGGTTATTGTGTACCTGTACCTTACAAGTGTACGAAATTAGTCCCAAAGCGCGTTTAAATCTCACTGCCTAGTTGCTAACCCTGACATAAAAGCCAGCGATTAATCTAAAGTTTTCTTGTTTAGTACGAGTTCATATTCTCTTTTTAAAACAGAATAAATCCTGTCAAAAATTTTATATTTGGGACAAGTTTTTATTGGCGACTATCCTTTTTTTTATAATCTCCTTGAAAGGCACCTTCAGCCTTCAGCTCAGCTCGATTATGCCATAATATGCATTGTCACCTAACGAACATATTTCAGCCAAGTAGGATCCGGCAAGTGCTGGCTGTCAGAAGGTTTGCAAAATTTGGAAGACCTCTTAAACTTGAGATTAAGTATTGCTTCAAAGTGATGCCCAAGCAACTACCGTCCAAAGAAGAAGATTCCAATTCCAATGAACATAACTACCGTACCTTGTCATTTTTTGACGTGTGAAATTTCCAATTTTATTAATAAAGAATCTGAATCTGAATCTGAATGACGTTTCGTAACAAGTCGGCCACATTTAATAATCCCTACCACACATTATTGACTTGACTATAACGGCTAACATGCTCATTCTGCACCGCCGGGTGCTACGACCATTGAATCTCTAAGTTCGTATATATCCATCGACCAGGTAGGTACGTAAGACCGATAAAGACCAAGATATCCTAACTTTTAATTTGTCGCATTGAAATAATTAATTAAGTAGATCTAAAAATGGCCCCTGCGGCATTGTGCCCAAGATGCTGGCAGTACTACCTCGCTGAATATAGCTAAGCTTATTATGTACCATTTTCGTGTTTACAGCTCTGTGACGTGCAGTCTCTGATTGACCTCCCGGTATTTTATAGGAAAAAATGTCTATGCATGTCCCCCATTACACACAAACGGCATTAACGACACGTTACTCAATCTCCGGTCAACTCTGAGCAGATCCTCATTACTGCAGCGAGTGAGCATGCGTAGGAGTGGCGCCGCGGGCGGCTGTGCAGGCGCAAGCATTAAATGTATACTTTAGGGATTTGTTGATTGCACCTTGACGTGTCGAACCGTTCAAAGGGCACTGTAAAAATTGGGTAAATCTTAACCCACAGCGGCTTTCGCGTAAGCACAGAATATTTAACAGTACCTAAAGTTACCGAAGGTACCTACAGAAGGTCAATTATTCAGTAGGTCATCGTTAGTCATTTTTTTGCAATAGAAAATCATAGGGTTGTCGACGAACCTACCTCATAACTGATCATCCAAAATTATAACCAATTTAGTTCCTATATTTTTTACTAGCTTCCGCCCGCGACTTCGTCTGCGTGGACCCAGGATAAAAACTATCTTTATGCAAAATTTTATTCAAACCAGTTGAACCGTTTAAGCGTGATTGAGTAACAAACATCCAAACATCTAAACATCCAAACTAACAAACTTTCGCATTTATAATATTAGTAGGATAATGATCCCGTTCGCGTATCTCCCTCTCTGCCGCTCGAATATGCAAATGCGACAGAGATAGATACACAAACGAAGATCGTTTTTGTTTCGCGATAGTAGCCCATGAGGGCTGGTTCTTGATGGTCCTCATCGAAATCTCATTACTGAGATTGTGAGGGCTGTGATCGCCTTATGCTTTCGACAGAAATGCTCTCTAAGCTGGACGATCTTCTACGATTCTTTTGACGTAGTCCCAACCGATTTCAGACCCGTAACATGGACGGCCTTATCATACGATAAGTGCCAAGATAGAGCGTCCGTCACTGGCTGTCACCGATCAATAGAACGAGACGGACGCTCTATCTTGTCACTTATCGCGTGATAAGGCCGATCATGATACGGGGTCTGGTATGCTGTTGACGGTCGTGTGCTCGCATGTGATTTATGTAGCCAATCTTCTCCCTGAAGGTCCTCGCACGTTGCGGGCATGTGAGCACACCGTTATAGTACCTACTTTGAAGGGTAATATCATCATCAAAAAATAAGCCATTAAGTTCCCCTCTATACGGAAGGAATGCTTTGACTCGCCAGCTGTATAGTAAAAATGCAATAAAATATGGAATAACAGCTGCAGCCAATAAGGTAAAGCTACAGCTGGAGTAACCCTTTCATCAGAGCGTCATTACCAATTGCCTTATAAGTACAGTCAGCTATAACTCGCAGACTTAACGACATGTCGCCTGGGATAATTGGCGAGATTTAATAATGTTACAAATAATGTCATTACCCTGCTGTCTTAACTGGCTGGAAACGAACTTAACTGGTTACTTGTAATTAAACAGTAGACGTATAGTCACTTCATTCACAAATGAATTGCACTATAGATCTTGCAATACAGCTTAAATTCATCAATAAAAAAATACCTCCTGCATATTAATCGTATGAATAAAATTTCATTAAAGATTCAACCCATTATCCCGTGCGGACTGAAAAACAGCGCTGTGCAGCCGTCAGGCTAGCAGCAAACGCTGAGCCCCGAGCCTATTGTCGCATCTAACCTAAGTACCAACGTACAATATTTTATCCGTACGATTTTGTGTTTTTTTGTGACAGTAAATCTTACTTTACAAAAACAATGTGTTTTGTCCCTTCTCCCGAAACGCAAATGTCAAAGTGATCGAAAATAACGGCATTTTAATTAAGTAGTGGGTCATACACAGTTTAGTTTGTCTTCCTCATAGTGAAGAGTTTACGCGTGCATATGTATATAAATATAATGTTTTTATTGCATAATAATACAAAAGGAGACGCGGTTTATGCGGATTATGAGTTCAACTAATGGCTTTGTAGCCAAGACCGCGAATCTAAATCTGTGACCCCCATGTAGGTATAAAACGTGCCTACGAGATTCGTAACAACCCATAGAAATCTGTAAAACTTCCCATAAAGTCAGATTTGGGCGATAGTGTACGAATACCGACTGTATGGAACAACCGACCCATAATAGTCTTACTATACTACCGACCACAATAGTTACTACTTAGTTAGTACTCCTGAGGCGAGTTTGATCCGTTGTAAATAGCGCCCTCATCATCCTAGCGTCCCTAAAGGAGCCCGGGGGCAAGATTTGGTATAGGCACTAGTTTGACGAAAGCGACTGCCATCTGACCTTAGAAAAACTAGATCTTATTTCGATTAGGCTGGTTGCCTCACGATGTTTTCCTTCCGAAAAGCTAACGGTAAAGTATTCCGTACATGAGTTCCGAAAAACACATTGGTACGAGCCGGGATTCGAGCCCACGACCGCCGCGCCGCTTGACAGCCGCATGCCTGAATCACTCGGCTACCGTAGCTTGAGAGTCCGCAGTAAGCTCGATTCTCCATACAAACGTAGTTACGCTCTAATTTTTAAACTACGTTTTGGATTGTAACGAAACTTTGCATGTACAATGTCATGAAGTATATCCAGGTCTGTAATTAGCTTATGTAGCTTCAGATACCATAGTAAAAAAAAATACAGCGAATTTAAGTTTTTCATACAAAACATGTTTTTGCTGTATTTCGTTTGTTTTAAAAACTGGAACCATATAAACTAATTACAGACATATATATACCTCATGTCATTGTTTATGCAAAGTTTCGTCACAATCCAACACGTAGTTTTAAAATGAGAACAAAACTCCGTTTGTATGGGAAGGTGAAATTCGGCCGAGCTTACTGCGGACTCTTAAATACCGCCCTGAGTGATTTCAGGAAAAAATATTAGACGAAATGTAACAGTATCTTTAGCGCTGCAGAAACTGCAGAAACTTTTCCTTTTATAATGATTTGTTCCACATTCAATATTAGTACTTAAAGCTTATTTTTATTGCAAAAGAAAGCGAGTGAAACCGCGGGATTAAATTCATAGCTCGAGCTTTGCGGAACAAACAGAAATAAAACTGTGTAGTGGTGTCATAAATTAACTTTATGTTTAGTAGTAATTCCTAATACGGAATGCATTGTTTGAATCGATACCACTTTCGGTTTCGAAAAATGATTACCTATACTTTAATACGCTGACCATATCTTGTTAGATCTGCCTAGTAGTTGCGTAATTATTCGAACGAGCGTTATACTCAACTATCATATTCCCATACAAAAAAATAGGTATACTTGCATCTACCTAACATATGTACGAAACATTAGGTAGGTAGATCTTAATGTACAATTTATACATATAATACAAAGTGTTCGTTATAATAAATATCAATCAATTAAAGAATCCTCATCATCATAATCAGCCGAAAGATGTCCACTGCTGGACATAGGCCTCCCCCAAAGAGTGCCACAATGACCAGTCCTGCGCCACCCACATCCGGCGAACTCCCGCCTTTACCAGGTCATCAGTCAACCTTGTTGAACTTGTTGTGTTGGAGCCTATCCACGCTGCACCTTCAGGTATGTGGTCGCCATTCGAGAACCTTTTCGCCCCAACTGCCATGTAAAAGAAAATAATCCACATCACCATCATCATTGTCTGCTTGTAATCGCCCACTGCTGGGCATAGGTCTCTCTTCGAATACTTTTATACTTTATCATTCCCTGGTCCTGAGAGCAGGGGCTCAAACCCTGGATCTAGGGCTTGCACAACTTGCGTGTCGCGTCGCAAGCTATACAGTGACACCTGTCTCTTTCTTTGTACAAATAAGAAAGAGGAGTGTTTATCTCATCTATCGCGCGTGTGCTAGCTTAAGTAAGTCTTGTCCAGACCTGCGGGTTTCCTAATTTCTTCAAAGCGGTCGTTTGTCCTTTTACTTAGAAGAGGCCACCATTTTGGGCCACGTGCTACGAAACTAAGAACCCTCATGCTTGCACTTAATTAGTAAAACCACTGTCGTTGTGCCACAGCCCGTGTTTGTAATTAAACGTTAATTATAGGTCATTGACAGAACGGTAATCAATCCCACATTTCCTCTGTGCACTTCAAAAACATGAACAAAACACTCGTAAACTTCTTAACCATTCCAACCGCTCTAAATTTCTTAGCAATAAAGTCTAATTTTCAATCAAGAAACTTTGTAAGTCTTAATGATCTCAAGTTAAATAACTATTGACATTTAAACCGGTAGTGAAACGCGGTCTCGCCGGATCGTGTGATAAGCCTTAATATTGACCGTTTCGTCACACCTTAATACGTTTTTTTGTAACTATTGTAAACTGCATTGAACGTTAAGTGGGTCAGCTTTTAAGCTGTGAACTTGACTTTATTTGTTTAGCCTTCGTCATGTTGAAAAAAACCCGGTGCATTTTTGTGTACACCAGAGTAAAAGAATCAAAAGTCTGCGTGATTGCTTACACAATTGTAGCATGTATTTCCTAATGTATTAGCAATATATTCGCGTGTAAAAGCGAGTGAATTTGAACTACTTTTGCTCTGAGGCACATATTCACAATCGTGCATTCTGCACGACACTGTTCTTTCTTTTGTGCTCCGTAACACAAGTTACAACATTAAAATCATAAACGGTTATTTTTATGGATTATGTTTCACGTGAATGAAATAGTATCTCGGACTAAAACTGCTTTTGTAATCAGGCCATTGTTTAAAAAACAATGACTACCTACGTAAAGTACGTAATGATCAGAACACAATGTAATTTAGCTTTTAAAGTTAAACCTTACAATGTTAATACTGTCGACTGCTTTTGGATTTTCTATTAATTCTAGTATCAGAGCAATATTCACAATTCTTAATGTTATTCGAGAAGATCCAATATAGCTGGACCTGTCATTACACACATCTGTTACGAAGTACCGGGTCAAGTAACTATACCAGTGGGTAGGTAAATTTCATAACATAACAGGTAGCCTTTGAGTTTGTTTGCATCACGTCATTCAAAACAAATATTTATAAATACTATCCATTATGCAAGTTCAAATAGCGTAACATTCCCCAAACCCACGCCCATAACCGTTTTATTACCAACATTCAGTTTAAATTACTAAAATTCCAACTAACTTGAACTTTATAGGTTCAAGTATAAAAACAGACCCCTCAGCACGTGTTCAAAGCGGAAGGAAGCATTAAATTAGACCGATGTCAATGAGCCAGCCATATGCCTTATATGTCCAGAGGAACAAGGCATTAAGTTCAATAGAAATTATACAATTACATTTCTTTTTTCTTTCGGACAGCCTGTGTGCAGAATATGTGATCGTGACAAAGACCTTATTCGAAGGTAATAAGAGCTTTACTTCAATGGCTGACGTTTCTTTTTTAATTAGAGTCAAAGTGGTTTTGCTAATAAGTCTAATAACGCTTTAAGTGTTAGTGACCATATGCGAATAACAGTCGACTAGAAAGGGTGTCCTCGTAAAGTATATAGTGACTAAGTAATAGTCTTCGTGAACGTTCATCAAATGCATTTTAGCTAAATGCCGCTGAAATTCATTGGTTTTCATCTGTCACTTTGACATTTGAGTTTGACAGGAACGAAACACATTTTTTAACAAGGTTTCTTTATTTTTATTAATAAGGGTTTAATCATTTAATTTGCGTATTGGTCCGCTGCGATGTTACAAATGGGTTTATTGAAAACAAAATCTAAAGCACAAATGACACATGCAAGATATTGCATGCAAGTTTCATTACGTTACGGGTTATACTGCGTTTTATTTAAGTTACATTATAGGTTGGTACGTGCAACATACCTTTTTTCTCCTCAGCTATTTGTATTAGGCAAAGGACTCCCGTCTCTTTTTGTAAGTACTGCTCCCTACAATATGTTAAACAAAGTTTAAATTGTATTCTTTCCTCCTTATTCATAAAATAAACTAAAACTAAATAAAATGTGCTTTGTCCCTTTCTGGCGAACACAAATGTCAAAGTGACAGATAAAGGCGAACGAGTTTTAACGCCATTTTAGTTAAAAAAGGCTTTTATTTTTTATTTAGACAATTATTAAATTATTTCCTACTAGTTTCTTCTCGTGACTCCGTCGGCCGTGGCTCATTTATATCTTAGGTCCATACTAAACTTCACCCCCCATATCATCTCCTTATGGAATGATTTTCGGGATAAATACTAGCCTATGCAAGGACGTAGGAATATATTCTAAGCAAGGGCTCGGGACTCAAACTATCTCTCAATCGGTTCAGCGATTTAAGTATATTTTTTTTAAGTGTGAAGAGGTAACAGTCAGACACACTGTCGCATTTATCATTTATAATACTAGTATGTACGTATGTACAAAGTGCTCCCAAAGGAATACTTAGTTACAGGCATTAGAGCAACAGTCGCAACCTAGCCTAACATTACGCTGCGTTGCGCTATGCCCTATAAGACAGGTGTCAGGCCCACCAGGCTTTATGTTAGGTTTCGTAACAACGGCTGCCGATAGAAATGTCAACACAGCGCTGTTGCCATCGCAACGCAACATGGATCGCCACCCTCCGTATATGAAGGTTTTATCTTATCTTTGAAGGTTCATACAAATAATGATAGACCACGCACCCTAAGAAGCATGGGCGATTGAAATCTGCAATGTACAAGGTAATTTAAACCTTAAGATTTAACAGAAAAGGTTGAGTTTGATGGCTGCACAAATCATGGCATGCACTAGGCCACAGCTAATGTGAAGAACGAACAAAGGAAACTTCTACTTAAAGTGGCGATACGTTACACCGATGGCGGTTTTAGTGTAATTCTTGCTTAGTTTTACAAAACGTTGGGTTCACACGGAACTACATGAATTCTTTATAAAAATCCCGTACTTAATTGAGGAAACGTTTCAGGCAGTTCGTTCCCCAACCAGAGCGGCCGCGAGATAATACGAATATTCTTCTAAAACCGTTGATTATTGAATGTGGCCGACTTTTTATAAAACTGTCAATGGAGTTGGAATCTTCTACCTCACACGGTAGAGTCGCTTTTGGAATGGAATACTTTCATGCAGTTCGGCCAACTCAAATAATCTCAAGTTTACCTCTTGCGACTATTTTTCTCTGAAATTTTCAAAAATTCAGATGGAGCGGGACAAAATATGTCGATTAAGGAAGTCCATTTTATGCAAAGGTGAAAGATTAAAATCATAATACCTATATAGACTCACGAATTTACAATCAAAGACTTTTCCCCTTAATAATGTAAGCATAGACTAAGACGCCCACGTGGCTCCGCCCCAAAGAATACTGCGGAAAGAATTTATATTATACATGACATCAGCCTTTTCAAGTCTACTGCTGGCCTCCTCCAAGGTACGCCACAAGACCCGCTCTCCCGTTTTCGCCATCCAGTCAATGCCAGCTACCCTCCTCAAGTCAGTGGTCATGCCGGTATGGTTGACATTTTATGACTTATCGCTGTCAATAAGACATCCGTCACGTTCGGACAAATATGCGAGTGCGAGTGACGGATGTATCCACAGCGATAATTGATAGAATGGCGACCATAGGCCCGCTGGCTGGAGAGCGTCCAACACTGCGTTTGCCAAGCCAGTTAAGCTGGTTTTCCACCGGAGGGGCGAGACGAGACGAGACGATGCGAGAATTGAAATCTGGGACTTACTACCTATTTCCACCGCGCGCGCGCGCGCTCAGTGCAAATAGGTAGTAAGTCCCATACGAATTTCAATTCTCGTCTCGCCTCGTCTCGTCTCGCCCCTCTGGTGGAAAACTAGCTTTATACGGGTGAAAGAATTTTTAATATCGGATGAGGAGTTCCGAAGATTACAAACTTACAACCTCACAGACTTTCCTCATTATTAGATTTATTAGTTAGCATGAGTAGGTTTAAAACGGCAAGTTTTATCGCTACATTGATTCGTTTCGTTTCACATTTGAAGTAATTAAACATGTGGCCTGAATTAAGTTTTGATTTACGGTTGTTTTAGTGTAGAAAGGGTAATTAATTAACATGCTAGTAATGAAAATTAATGAAAACTCGGACTGCTAGGAAATCAGGCATTACTAGAACTAATTACTATAAGGTAAACGTCCCAGTGCTTGACACATTCATGCCTAATTGTTGACTTCTGTTCACCTATATTTTTATGAAATATGTTTGCAAATGTCGAGTATTGGGTCAGTGTCGTGCACTGGGACGCTTAACTTAATTAATGAATTTGAATGAATTTGAATTAGGGGCGTTTTGCCCCTTCTCGGTAGCTATAAGTGTTTCCACATCATGACATGTCTAAGGCACTGGTCCCACTGCCGGATAGTAAGCTAGAAAAGTTGGGCGAGTAACGGTTCATTGCGTGCTGACCAGGCACAGTGTGATCAATCGACCTTTACAGATCCGCAATGTCATTACATTACATTACTACTCGCCCAACTTTTCTTGCTTACTAGCCGGCGGTGGGACCAGTGCCTAATCAGACTTGAGCGATGTTCAAGCCATGAACTGGCGGGAAATGAGACAAGATCGGAATAAAATGACCATCTAGTAATTATAAGTCAGTCGTAGACACTCATTCAGAACCTCAATTAAGACATACCTACTTGAAAAAAAACTTATTTGTTACCAATGTTTTTAGTAATTTCTAAAACAATGCTTTGACATTATTTTTAATGAATAAAGTTAGTCAACATAACTAATTAAAAATTGACAACAAAATAAGAAAGTTACTCTTATGACTTGAGTAACTTTCTTAATTTGAACCAGCTTTCTTAATTGTAGGTAATGCTGTCAAATCCTTTCTCCACGTTGTGTAGGGCGGCCATATTAAACCGTTTTATCACACTTCCTATGCGCAAACGCAGACGCCTAGCGCATATGCGAGTGAATGGGATATTAGCTCCATTGTTTCACTATATCTATAGCTCGCTTCGTGAGCTCGGCCGTGTGAAATGGGAAGTTTGCGAACATACTTGTGTTCATTTTGTTATGATATCTTACCGTGGATTTAATAATATGTTAATTAGTATACATTTATAAGTAAATAACTAACGTTGGCGTTCCAAAGTCACAAAGCTTTTGGGACATACTATTGGAAAAATCTGCGTCTCAATTGTCTAGCTAGTCTATTGAATTACATTATATGCCGCCATATTATTGGTTATTATACTCTTCGGTTAGATCCATTTTATGAATAGTTGTACCTATACACTGACTTATCTTCTCAAATTTTTTAAAGTGTACGTTATTCCTAATCAGAATAGAAAACCCTATTCATCCTAATAGAACAAAAAAAATGCCTTCTGTCAAAATTCGGTAAGTAGTTGTTTCAGTAGACTAGAGGCTCTCACCCGGAGCCACCTGGGCTGTTATTCGCTACGCGCTAATGCGGCTCACCCCGCCGGTCACCCGTTACGAAACTAGACCTCTACCTACGCTTAGTTACTAACGCATCGCGGTGTCAAGATATATTTCTGGGTGAGCGTTAAGGTGAGCTTAAAACAAGTTACACAGTTAACGATGAAAACAAATTAGCATGAGGTCCCCGCATGTGAGATACGTGTTCTATCAACCAGTGAAACTGAGTCCAGCCATCTTGTTTTTGCTTTGGCAAGTGGGGTGTTGTTTTCAGGTATTAAGACTTTATGAAACCTTATTCACATTTGTTCACGTTCTCCACACTAATCCATAGGACCACAAGTTTTCCAGCATTAGTATGCAGTGCATTTCGTAAGGCTTATCTCCCGTGATAAGATACCATCGCTCGGTCACGGGGGCACGTTGCTGGTGGATATTTATTGTAATATGGCTGCCCTTTATGTGAACAGGGATAAGTTGGGGAAAGATCATGAAAGTTCTAGTGACTATGAACATAGATCCGAGAGAGAGAAATACGTGTGAGTTGTTAGCTAGTGCGATTCGAGGTCTGAGGGTTGTGTGTAAGAGAGTGATTGAGCGAGAGATACTTGAAAGCACTATAGAATAATCTCTTAAAGATTAAAACTACTAGGTACTTTATTATATTGCGATGTACCTCACCATCCTCCTAGCGTTTATTCCCGGTTGTGCCCTAGAGAAGCCCGAGGTCCGCTTTGACATCTAATCCTAAGATTTAGCATAGGCACTAGTTTTATGAAAGCGACTGCCATCTGACCTCCCAACCCAGAGAGAAAACTAGACTTTATCGGGATTACAACGGTTTCCTCGCGATGTTTTCCTTCCCGAAAAGCTAACGGTAAATATTCCATAGATAAGTTCCGAAAAACTCATTGGTACGAGCCGGGATTGGAACACACGACTGCCGCTTGACAGCCGCATGCCTGACGCACTAGGCTACCGTAGTAAATATATTCAAAATAAATAGATAGTTCAATCCGTAAGGAAGCGCCTCGCTCCATCTTATTGTATTGCCTAGTATGTGTTTTATAGGTAAAAATAAATAAAGTGCTTCTTTGCAGGTTGAACTATTTAAATACACGTAATTGTTTAATGTATTTATATACCTATGTCGAAAAGCAAAACTTGGATGTGCTGGTTTTCTATCTGTGGCCTTTGACAAAGCCCCCATGTACTTGTCTGTTACTCTGCTGCTGGTAAATGTCGTGGATGGAATACCGGCCCTTGACGACCATATGGAGAGATGTTACTTTTACCAAGATAAATGATGTTTATAAAAACGTCACGAGATTTCTTTCGATTCTATAGTTTAATTCAATCGTCAGTTGTTAGTAAGCATAGTTTAGAGGTGAATGTGAGCAAGATATGAAAGTTTATAAAAGGAAATTATGGAACTTCAAGTTGATATCTTGCTCGCTGATCAGTTACCTCATAGTAGACCTTCAGAGATGCTTCTCAATAAGATAAATCATCACAAAAACGCTAAATAACAACCGGTCGCGCCACATAATCAATTTCGCCAACGAACGCTGCTTTATTAAAAAAGAGGTCCATTTATTAAACCCGCTCATTATGCAAAATATCTTCGACAGCCAATGAAAAATGCTCCCTATTATCGGGTCATTCATTCCAATTTCGTTTGACACGTGTTACGTAACTGAATGCCGAGAGAAACCGAAGCAATTTAAAACAATGAATTTTTGTGGCACTTACCGAATTCACGGTATTGGTGTTGACAACGCATGGGTTTTTGCAATGGTTGCAGTTTTGTTTTGGTTGAATGTTAAAATAATTTATAGCATAGTTACCATTGCATGTAGAACGGATGGCCGTTGGGGCGGAAAGGTTCTCGAGTGGCGATCACGTACCCGAAGGCGCGGCGTGGGTAGCCCCACAAGATGGACTGATGACCTGGTAAAGGTCGCGGGAGTCCGATGGATGCGCGTGGCGCCAGACCGGTCACATTGGCGCTATTTGGGGAGCAGTGGACGTCTTTCGGCTGATATGATGAAGATTTCGATGAAAGTTACCCTGAACTGCCTGCCTGTACGTGGCAAATGGAAATGTTAGAACCAACAGTCAATTATTGAAATATATATAATCGCTAATAAAAAAAAATCGCTATCACACGTAAGGTGCGATTACAATCATTCACTTATTTGGGTCATCAGAAATAAATATGATGTATGTAAGCACTTTATTGTACACAGTAACAGGTTAAACCATATTATTATATACATGTCACACAAGACAAAGGTACAAAGGCGAATATGTCCTTATAATTAAATATAGACAAACCTGATTTAGTAAATTGACAATGACACATATTATTTGTTCGTAAAACCTACAATCAAGCAGCTACATTGACCATTCTAAACAACTGATCAAATACTGCGAAACCTAACGAGGTTGCCACAAAAACGCTATTCAGCAAAATCATCAAAATTGCCAACGGGTCTGTAGGAACAATTGCGTCTGGCATCATTGTTTTCAACATTGTGCGAATATTGTTCCGATCCGAAAAAGGTCAAAAGTGCATCATAGATCCAACTATACTTACCACGTTCTTCATAACTATAGTGAAACAGACAGGATGTTCAGGGAATACAATAGGCGCATCGTTTGCTATTGTATCATATGAAACAGTATTGTTACCACCATTTTTAGACATACATAAAATTACATGTGCGAAAATCCGGCTGTTAACCAGACAAAAATAATAAACACATCAAGTGCATTGTTAAAGGTGTGTAAAGTTCCATTTATAAACTCGGTTTGTGATGAAATTTATTAGCAATTATAATAATCATCCTTTTTTTTAGTCTTTACACGTTAAAATTCACGAAACTTAGTCAAAATGATTATTCTTGGAAACGAATAAAACCCTCGTATCTAGCAAATTTTTGTATCGTAACTGGCTTGGTACTTATTTAAAAAAAATGTTTATACATTAAGGAGAAAACAAAACTAATAATCATTAATTTGCAACATAACTAGCCCTAGCAGTACCTTATATGAGAATTCGTTTAAATAATCATTTGTTATGCTGTTGCATATGCATGTCATCCTTACGTGATATGCCATGAAAAATTAAAGCGCACTCGTAAATTTCCTATTCACAAAAAGCCCTGTTAAATTGAGTATATGTAATTGTGAATAAAAAAATACAATGTTTCTATTACAATTCTACACTCGTTTGTGTTTTAGTATTAGTTCCTCTGGAAATGTTCAATTCCTTATCCTGTATATAGCAAGCGCATGTCGATCCTAATCGTTATTTGCAGACTGACCAACAGGTCTCAGCTGCCGATAAGCGGCGCCGTCAAACCTAGCGTATCTAACGTTAAACTTAATGTACATTTCTACACTTACATCGATGGCTGCGCCTTTTACCTGATCAAAAGCGATAATGGATCTCAATTTATGCGATACTATCGCAAACGCGTCGAGGAAACGTCGCAGACGCAGTATAATTTTATTGATAGCACTGATAGCGGTGGCGTCTAATTATATGACGTCTGTAAGTTTATTACAGCCGTCCTCTTCTATATAATCACCAATAACTGTTCTAGTACATCCATTTTCAATTGCACTTAATAACATTGAATCAATGCAATCGCAAACTGGAATAGCATTCGATTTAGCAAATTTCATGGTAGCTGCGTCCTCCAGCGAAAGATCTTTAGCAAAAACAATAAACACTGCATTCAACAACATGAAAGCAGTAAGATAAGTAGCAGAGGAAAAGACGAAATCTTGATGGGACCAGTAATACTGGAACAATCGAAACCAGACCTTATGTGTCTACACTTTAGAGCGTTCAGTAATGTGAAAGATGAAAACAGTACAGGCAAAAGTAATAACAATTTGTTTTCCGGCGTATATCACTGCGATATAGCTTTCTGCATTACACTGATTAATTAAATGATAGTCAGTGTATAAATTGATTAAATAAATGGTTTTTTGCTTCTTTAAGTCAACATGGTTGAAGAAAGTTATCCAATTTTATATAAAGCTAACCTTCGAACTATTGAAAAAAAAAATTAGATCTTATACTGTTTTGAAATTGTGCTAATCTTATATTATTATGTCGGCACTAACGCAACCAGTGGGCCTAGTTAGTCGATGATGTTTTAATCTATGTCTAGCCTTTTTTGTAAACTGTCTAAATACCACTTTAGAATTCCGGCCACTCAAAGTTAACCAAGGCTCACCGATATCTAAACTTTGTAGACTTGTCACCTCTTATAAAATATTATCATTTTAGGTCACAGTTATCTTTAATATAAAATGAGTCTTATCGGTAAATAGCATATTAAGTTTTTTTTACGCATAAAATTTCCGTAATTTTAGTAGTAACATTTTATTTAGCTTTCATGATTTGTCACCTATCAAAGTGTCTTTTAACCTGTAACTGTGGGACAAGGTTATTGACTATGCTGACACTTGGGTGGAGCGACGGGTACATGCTAGTTGTGTTATATTTTGTGTATCTATGTACCTACTATGTCATTCTTTCAATAAACGATTATTCTACTTTGACCTAATTCGTGATTGAATATTTCAATAATACCTACATAACACAGACAAAATCCCTATCAATATTATTGTTGTTCATAAAACAATTTCACAGAGATATCAATCGTATGATTTCATAACTTGTTCATGTCAATGTACTCATAAAGTAATTCTGCTATGTATCATGTGAAACATTTATCGGTATAGATAAGATTGTAGATATGAATCGATTTATCAGCGTTTATCGGCTCGGCCATTCGACTCGTAGGCGCCGGTTGTCTAGCTGGGGATACGGATTATTCTTATCGAATCATATGGAATCGATTACATAAAGTACACAGAATTTAAGACGAAATATAAAACCGAATAATAACGCTACCGGAATATATAAATGTGATCTCTTCGATAAGTAACACAAAGGTATAAACTCAGAAGATAGTAGTAGAGCCGTATCTGTAGTTATACCTACGTATACAGATATGATAGACGATTGCAAGACCAAGCAGTTGGCGATAGTGGGTGACCAGATAAACGTTCTTAATAAAACCAGCAGTAGTCCCAATACAATAATGCAACTTAATAAAATAAAATAAGGAAACAAGGCTGGGACCTTTTCAAGATTACTATTCATTTCAATACTGCCATTAAAGTTCTGAAGTACATTAACACCATTGTTTAGAAGCCTTCACACATACACCCATATATAAGGCTAATTGTTTTTTCTCACTCGCTCTCCTTCCAACGAAATATTACAGATACGTATGTTTGTAAATGGATATCCTGTGGCGCCCAATTAATTATCAACACAATTATACAGCGAAAAATCTGCTTATACATCACCGGTGATTTCTTTTGCCATTACCATAAAGTCCACAATATCTCAGCAACATGCAATGTATGTTCGGCCGTTGACAAGGTTAATGATGCTATGTGATTTAATCGGGGCAGTTCTTATGTTAGTTAAATTAAGGTTGGGTGTTGGTTGTCTTAATTTTTGTCAATGCTTTGGGTTCAGTGGTTTTTGTAATATGTTTTCTTAAGACATTCCTTGCCATAAATAGTGAGTAGCATTATCAGGGCACAGCGTTTATACAGGAGGCACAGCGAGGTTTGTTTTGGAGATGTGTTCTTCAACTTGAACTCATGGCTATTTGTAGAATTTTTAGTGCATTCAAACTATCAAAAATATGCAATTACATTTCATATGCAATTTCATTTTGATGTTTTCAATTCTTTACTAATTACTAATAATTCTTAGACTGTTGTAATTTGCGCTTATTTATAAATGGATGCCCCGTGTGGTGTCGGGTTAGAATTTCACCACCCCCTTTCTTCCCGTAGATGTCGTAAAAGTCGACTAAGATGTCACATTTTGTCGATCTTTTGTACCCACATTAATGCTAAAAGTGGAACTGGAACATACATTTCATGTGCTCTGCTTATCCCTTTTGGAAATAAAGACGTGAATTTATGAATGAAATTTTTAATAACAGTACTATTTTCTAACCGGGCTACGCTACGCTGATTTTGAATCTCTTTCTTAGGGTGGTCGCGCATATCACAGCAATAAAATTAAACGTCTGATAGTGTAATTTTTTTTCATTAATGAACATTTGGTATTTATTTTGCAATTCACTTGGACATATTTTCCCTGTGAACAGCAGTCAAGTATTTATTTTACAAGCTAAAAATGCAGTTCAAGATTGGAAAGTGGAAATTTTCTGCTCTATACTACGAGTCGTAGAAAGTAGTGTATTACTGTGTTATGTGCGTAAACATATCTTGTTTGAAACGTTGCATTTTGCAAGTAGGTACACAAATGCTCGTCTCTTACGACCTTTTCTATTCAATGTGTTAGTACTTCAACCGTGAGACCTTATCGTACTTGAACCAAATAGTATGTGCTAACGGTTTTCTCTTTCCTTTAATCATAATAAATAACGCTTTCTCGCTCAAACGCTCATAAAATAATTATTAGCGGAAATGTCTACATCAAGGGTGTTCGCATGATGGGTACTAAAATAGATTATAGGAACACAAAGTATGTATCAATGAGATGGCTCTTTCCACAACCAAGCTGCCTAATATAGTTAATGGATCTATATGGTACGAGTCAGTATCATACAATACTATGTTGCTCATAGCAAGACATGATGTTGATAATAATTGTAAACATTATCGACCCGTTACCCGTAATAGCTCTAGGTACTACTTATCCAATTTTATCAAAGTATGTCACGAGTTTTTGTACGAATATGATTTCATCCGAGATATGAAGGGTTTCGCTGAATAACTCAATTTTCCTTTTCTACTTCCGAGTATTTTTACAGCGTTATCGTTTTCTGACCAATATTTATGATATAGTATGCACTGGGTTTAAACAGGTAGAGTATAGACATTACGAATTTGCACATTAAAAAAAATATCAGTCTTCGTAATATTCGACGATCATTTAATAGGTACGATACGATAACATATCTAAAGTTGGTTATTATTGTTTTTTTAGGATTTGTTTTGTATGATTTGAAGATAGGTCCTACAGGTCATATCGTAATAAATTTAATATACATGACTTTTATTAATCATATGTATCTCAATACTTCCATGGAAGATTAATGTTTTGTCAAAAAATCCAATTATATTCATACGTTATCATTTAATTATACCTAAGGGCGCTATATGTGACGCAATAACCTATTTGCGATGTTAATAATGGATCATAAATAATGAAATGATGGGTTTCGAATGATGGACCATTGCCTCGATAATTTGTATGCAGAATAAAAACCAAATACAAGGTTGTATTCAATATACGACAAGCTACTTACATAAATCACAATTTAATTACATTTATATACGTGGTTGTTTTCTATTATCTACATCATTAACCAGAATAGTATATATATTATACAGTGGTACCTAAGTAAATATTAAGTAATGTTCCGAAATGACTTAGTTTTCTTTTAATAAGCTTCTTTAAACAAAGGGTAGTTGCTGCCTTAGTATTTTCCGAGTAAAGTGTGTATTGTTTCTATAATGCCTTTCTTTTTTAAAAACGGTCTTGGTATAAACGTGTTTATTACCCAAGCAACAGTTTTTACTACACTGTAATAGTATTAAGGTCATAGTGCGACATGTTTTAGTACGTTATTTCTTAGAATGTAACGTTTATTTTGAGTTCACCGTAGATGAAAATAACTTCTTCTCAGAACTATTTCAGGGCACTTTTCTTGAGTTTATATTTACATTTGTGGTTAGGTTTTCGAAAAAAAAAATCGTAATGAACGATGAATCACCTCGTTATTCCCTTAGCCTTATATTTACTCCAACTATAGCTGTTACACCGTTATAATACGTAATCAAACAACAAGTTCATGTAACTCTTTAATGGTTAATTGAACAGCGCTATTTTATAACAATATCACGCACACGCGTATTAAATTTATTTCATTAAAGCCGCATTTTGAGGACATCACAGCAGTATCCTTCTATATTGAATGATTAAAATTACATCCTCCTAGTGTTTTTCCCGGTTGTATCCTAAAGGAACCCGGGGTCCGGTTCGGCACCTAATTCCAAGATTTGGCTTAGAAACTAGTTTTAAGAAACTATGTGATCTTACCTTTCTAGGAGAAAACTAAAATTGTCCTCCTCTTCTCCGGAAAGTTACTATTAATATATATAAAACTTCGTGCATAAGATTATTTTGAAAAACCCAGTGCTAAATAGTATTCACATGATATTATTATCATATTGGTGTCCCTGACATTGTGCCAATGAATATGTAGTACGCAAAGCACCCGCATTGGCATTTTATTTTATGGACGATTAAGTTTCTTTGTTCTTTGTTTATTATCAGCTATATTTAGATTTGCTTCGTGACCGCTGTACCTACCTTAGAGGTGTCTTAAGTTTTTCTTAAATAATGACATCAGTAATCACAGTAGTTTCCTGATAAATAATAATTCGTTTTTAATTTTATAATTGTATGTATGTATGGTTAGCCTTTATGGTATTTGTAATTAGTTATGGGCCTCAGATGCCTGAAATAAATGATTTATTAATATATATATATATATATATATATATTATTAATTAATATTATTAAAACATAGCTTGATTATATCGTTGTATTAGATTTGATATCAGTTTGCTGGATTTAGTGTGTATATTTCTTTTTTCTTTATTCCAGGTAAGCTCTACTTTAGTTAGGTACACTACGTTACACATCCGAAGAGAGCACTCGTAAGTTAACAATTAAGTAGTAATTGCACTATCACCTTATTTACAACAACTAGTATTTGAAAGTTTGAGGACATTAGCTATTAGTAATAATAGTTACGAAGTTTTTTTATGGGAAGGAAGGCCAGAAGATCCAAGAATAAATAATGTCTTCTATACAGGATGAAATTTAATTCGTGATACAAAATAGCAGAATATTAATATATCCATGATTCTGGACAACTTTTACTATGGGATCAACTTTGTATAATGCAAAAAATCTGCCGTTCATACATTTTCGTCAGTCGGCCGGTTTCGTGGGCCCCATAGACCAACTCTGTGTTGTGCCAAAAAGTCCAGCTATTTCATACACCTTGCGCGTAAAAATGTCTCAGAATCATGGATACATTCACATTATGCTATTTTGTATCACGAATTTTTCACCTTGTAGGTATTATTAAAAACTCTCTATCAAGTATTCGTATTCGTGTGCTTTATTTGGTAAGAAATTCTTATTACCTATATAAATGAGGGTGGTTTAAGATTAAGACAAAGAAAATGCACTTACATAATGTGCATATTTACTTCCTATGCCTTACAAAATTTATTTTGACCAAGCTCAACTTGTTCCGAACCTACTCATGCAAAATGTCTATATGGCCATTCAGGCCCTACCAAGTGAACGTGCATATGCAACGTGTACCGTAGGTAAAATACCTCTCGTAATCCTTTAATAATCCTGGGTGTATTACCGTTCGCAACGGACCATGCATCCATAATCGGTATTGCAAGGTGTTCCAATGTAACATATAATAGGGCTCTGGAGAATGGCGTGATCAGCATACTTAGGACTAAGTATAATAGCCCCACTTACACTCAGAATAGTAATAAAGACAATTTGTTTATTTTTACATTTACATCAATAGGTTTTTAAAATATAGTTAAGGTAGGAAAAGGAAAAGATAATTGTGGTGAAATTAAGACGATAACGATAAAGTTTTGTATTTTTATGATAATGTTAACAAGTCTTCTTCATTCACAATCCAGGCTCGTTAAAAACCTTTACAAAACAATAGCGTAAATATGGGGCCACTACGCTAATAGTTCCACAGCTAGCCCCATTCAGCAAAAGCTCATAACTTCCGCATTTTGAAATGTAATACACCACATGCACTCCCATTGTGTACCACAATGAACACGCCTTTTCCTACCAACACAACATGGAAGTAAAACCAAACACTCAACAACTATTAACAACTTAAACCAAACTCCGGTATCCACAACATGTTCCGTGTTAAAACTATTTGTTTTAGAATTAAACATGTCGAACTAATCTCTTACAAATCTCGTTATCATTACATTTTTTCCGGTGTCTTTTCAACTTCTACCTTATTTTCATTCCTGCCACTTCGAAATAGATTCAAATTTTCAACGTCCTCTTTTTTCGTTACCATATTCTGCTGTCGCAACTTGTCTTCGTCCTTATCGTCTAGTGTTAGACGATATATTTCTGTTTTGTTAGCGGCATTGTTATGTTTGTCAAGTACAGTCGTGTGTTCACGGTTGATAAGTTAATTTAGTTTGCATGCTTATGCTGCATCACGTTTAACTAAATGCGTGTTTTCGTGCTGGGAAGAGTTATCCTAATATTGTATTTCTACCGGCGCTGGCAAATAAGAGAGAGCACTTGAACTTAGTTGACTTGCAACGTTTCTACGGATACTGGGTTGAGTATTCTGGCATAATCGCAACATCGCATAAAAGCATTTCAAAAATTCAAAATAGTTGATCTCTAGACAGGTACTTATATTACAAATGCCTCAGTTACTGAGTTAGTTTTGATTTTTTTTTCCATATTGTACAAAAAAGTTTATGAATAACACAATATTATTTTCCAAATGAATGCATGGTTCCCAAGGAGTATGCAAAATACGTAGACACCCGTGTTTTGTGTGTTTACCGGACGATACCTAGCTAGGTACCTACGGTGTTATTTTGGCAAGATCGGAACATTAATAGATATAATGTGAAATATAAACTTCATCCTTAAATTACGCGTCTGCCATCGTATATTTAACAAACATCTAATTTCTAAGTTATGTTCTTATGTTTAATCGAATACTCAACTACATTTTAATTAACTTAATTTCATCGGCCATAACTACCAAAGCTAAGTTTATTTCTAATCCAGTGAACAAGCATAAGTCATCCACATTTCCAATCGCTACATTTATTACCGATAAAACATTCAAAGCATCACTTAGGCGTTTAAGTAATTCAATTAACGGGTGAAACTTGGCCAACAGCTTCTTTACATACAAACAGCCAGAGGTTCTCACCTGGGACTCCATAAATCTAGCCAGGCAAGGAGTTTAGCACAATTCGTGACTGTAATACCGTCTTCATGGGCCCCAGTAATTTATTATGGCGTCGCCTTAGACTGTAATTGTGGAATGCTCCGTCACGAGTCTTGGAATTGATCAATCATCTTATGGAACACGTGGGTTTTGGGTCGTTGTGTACTTTAATAAACACCTTTCGGCCATTGGTTCGTATATATGTGTCATTTCAAGGTACTAAAACTTTTCGAGAATAAGGTAAAATGTTGATATTTAATGATAAATTCGTAAGTTTTCCGTTTCTGCAAATTCGTAATTCTGCACAATTTGGATTGATCATAACATGATTTAACTGTATGTGTATCGTTTAACTCATATGCTTTGCCAACTGCTCATACATATTTACTATAAGATAGCGCGGCTAAGTGACTAGACATCCGAAGAAATTGCTGGAATGAACATTGTGCAAAATAACACTGTGAAGTGTATTGAGTTAATTGATTTGGTAGCATCAATAGACATCCACAAATGTTAAAATAAACATTTATGATTCAAAGATTGATTTCAGAAAACCTTACTCTATACTAACAAAATCAATAGAGAACACAAACAAAAATACACCTCTTAACGCTTCAATTACAAAAACTGATCAGATATCAAGCATGAATTAAAAGTGGACTCCTTATTTAAGTATCCATCAACGTTCTACCGTTCACTTAGCGATAGTGAACTTAACGTACCTACAGTCGGCAGCCGATGTAAGTACAGACTTATAGCTTTATTTATATATGTTCATCAAACTATTGTAGCTTAAATATAGATATTATACAAAGAGAATGAATATAAGACTATTTACAATAACAATAATAGAAGAATCTAAAGCTAACTTAAAAATTCAAACCATCTCTAAAAAAGGGCCCCCGTGGCATCGTACCAAAGATGCTGGCAGCATTACCTCGCTGAATAGCAATACTAATCCGCTGTGCGAGGAAGCTGCCAGCTCTTTGGTCACCTGTAGTGTCGACAAATTGTAGCCAAAATGTCTTAAAACGTTTGTCGTCACTTTGAGTTTTGTGCTTGAGAGAAACAGACAAGATATGTGTTTGGTTTGGTTTGGGTTCGGAGGTTAGATAAGTTTTAAGATGAGTATTACTGCCGATTGTTGCCGGCCGTATAAATTCTTACAAATTTCATACTTACATATTTACCTGTGTCATTATTCCTACCCAAACCACTGTTTTTTTTCAGTCCTTGTCACTACGTTGTCTTTTATTCCACGTTTTTTTATTCGATCGCACTAACGAACTCCACACATGGTTTTTAACAGTTCTATCGCATGCAGTAGAATAAGAAAGAAGATTAAGGGCCAGTTGCTTACTTCCGTTGTTGACTGTATCTTATTCAAAGCTACTTCCTCTCATGTATCGCTTTGAATAGCGCCGAGTCACTCTGAAATAAACAACGACCTCAAAGGAGACAATAGACATAAATTCGCGTAGAAAGTTTAATGATCCCTAGATTAACTTTCAGCATGAATCCGACCTTATTTGTTTAAGGATATGGTTTAAATTGTTTTGTTGTCAATTAAAATATATCGATGGCTTTCTTTCCGTTCAACACGCTGTAGAGTTATCGATACATAAATCAATTAGCGATCGAAATTGAAAGCGACGTCGACATTATTCTATAAATGGTATCTACCATTGGTTTTCACGGTGTATGTACTGAGTATACATGTATTTAGATACGAGTATGGAGGTAATGATGAGCTTCTACTGTTGACTTTCGTTATAGCTAGTGGGTATCTGTATCTTTAGAATATATAGTTAGTGGAGGGTGCGTGTGAGGACGACTGCCATGATACTGCCATAGCTTCTACAATTTTTTCTGAGGCATAGATTACGTTAGGTAAGGTTTCTTTTATAACGCTCGTAAGAAGCAAGTGGTTTCCAAAAAAAGAGTAATATGAAACGTTACGTTACATCAAATCTTGTCATATGAATAATGGCACACCCTTCATAATCATACTGTCCTTTTTTCATACTTGTGATTTTGACTAACAGTTCGAAGTGCTTTGACTATATATTTTGTTAGGAGCATAAATTAACTAAACTTATTATTTCATATCTGACTTCCTGCTAAATCGAGAACCAATAGTTCCCCCAGTCTCAATAGCAAAACCGTGACTAATCCACTATTGACCGTTAAGTTGATATCTAAATTATACATTGTAGCGTTCACTACAACAAAATGTTATTCCTTTTTGATTTCACTCCGGGCGTGTCCTCCGATGACATTCACCATACCAGATATTGTAACGCCATTTCAATATTGACAACCTTCGATCAGATATAAGGAACATTTCATTGCTGGCGAAGTTAAAATTATGCGAGAATATGTCGCTTGATGTTTGCTTGATGGGAGAAAGTTTTCTCGTTGTCGACCTATTTTTTCGTCTTCTGTCATCGGCAGCAATTTTCTGAAGATATTAAGACACCTTTGTTAGACAACTTTAATACAAGACCTACATATTTAATGGCCACTCAATGTATACAACTCTAATTGCTTTATATATTAGTTGATAAAGATACTGCAATCGTTTTCAGTTTGCGAAGCAAATAATACAGTTCTATGGTTAAACTTAGTGTCACAACCGAACTTTTTAACTACTACCGATTAACCAGGCTAACTACTGGCCAAGAATTTGGTCCTCACCCATTTACTAACGTAATTTCAAAGCGAAGAGTGACAGCGTTATTATACATTAAACATGATTTCAAACATGACCACTTGAATATATTTCCCAATGTCGCGCTATCTTCGCCACGATCGCAACTATAAAGATGCCGACTTCGACAACTACTATTAAATAGATAAGATGTTATCAGGCGTGAAGGATCAGGTTCTGTGAAGCAACCGTTTGAGCTCTTTCACTCAGTTTCTAATAGTTTACATATGTTTTATGTGAACATAGGAACAGAAACATTGAACATGTTGAAGAATAACACCATGACTTGACAAGATTCTAGCATTAGGAAAAATATTTGAAAATATATAAAAAATATATACATAAATATTAGGCGACAATCTTACACAAATCGACCTAGTCCCAAACTAAGCAAAGCTTGTACTATGGGTACTAGATGACGATAAACATACTTATATGGATAAATAAATACTTAATTACATAGAAAACATCCATGACTCAGGAACAACTACTCGTGCTCATCACACAAATAAATGCCCTTACCGGAATTCGAACCCGGGACCTCTTGCTTCGTAGGCAGGGTCACTACCAACTAGGCTAAAGTGGTCGTCAAAACACCTTAACAACTACAAATAACTTTGAAACTGTAGCATTCAAGCGTAAGAAGAAAGAAGAACTGTTCGTGGACGATTAGCTAATGCTGACATGGAACCAGACCAGAATTTTACACATTTAAATTTATTGTTATTCAATTTTCTTAAGTATCAATTACATGTTTCTTTTTCAAATGGTACGTTAAAAATGTTTTAATAGTTGTAAATGTTGACGTTTTCTTATTTTTCCAATACCAAATCTTGGTGAGAGTGCTCGTATATCGCGATAATATCACGTAAAAAAATGCAGCCCGAGATTACGCTCGTGACCAAATTGAATCCGCAAACATCATATTACAATTCAGTACAGTTAACCACGCTAGCGCGGTGTCTAGTCTACATCTTTCACGTTATCACAGCAATTCATCTACATACAAAACATAGGGAAAATCTGATATCTATGACACTTAACGACCGTAATAAAGCATAACTGGAGCTCGGTCTAAATCACGTTTGAGTAATGAAAATGGAGTGAGCAACTTGAATCATGTTTACTGTTGAATTTATGGATTTGAAAATGAATGCATAGAAATTAGTGCATCCGCATGAACTGAAAATTATGCTAATGATGAAAATGAAAGTGCTAATCAACCCGCAGAAGGAAACCACAATCGAAACTGACGATATCATTGTCAAACAAAACAGCCCCGATAATACTTTACATATGTTCACATACTATTACAAAAGCTAACTGTCTGCATACGGTTAATATATTCTTTGGTTAGCGAGTTAAAATGACGAACAACATGCGTCAACCACAAGAGCTCGGCGCAGTCACGAAAGTGAAAGACGCGTATTTATGGAGCCTGTTATGACAGGCGTCTCCTGTCCCGTGCTAAAGCCCTTTCTCACTGGACTAAAGTGCTAAGCCCAATCTTAAAATCAGATTTCTACCTGGAATAAAGGAAGTACAGTATTAGAAATGTCGACCACTTGTTGAATAAATAACAGCAGTTTAACTAGGTCTAAAGGAAAACTGTATTTTTGCTTTTGAGGTAACATTTGATTAATACAATGTCAGACAACAACCAATATGTTTTTGTTTTCTTCGTAAAGATGTGTCTATAAATTCATGTTTTTAATGCTTAAAATACAATCTAATCTTACTTTGCTAACCTTATTATATAATGAGGTTGTTTTAATAAGATGAGATCAGTGAAAGTGTAAATAAAAATTATTTCAAGATATCGGTAACTTCATTGAGCATTAATTGTTTCATTTGTATTTTCATTGGTCTATGGATCCAACAATCATTAGGTGTATTCTTTAAGTGTTCAAGTTTCACAAACTTATTCATTTAAAATGGCAACCTGACTAAGTTTGCATAAATTTCACTACGCGTGAGAAACCTCGAGCTTCCTACAGCCGGTTGCTACCATAGTTGCACCTCTCGACCCATTTGGCACATAACGTTACCTAACAGTACGCTAACAGAAAAACTATATGTAGCTCAGTCGACAAATAAGGATAGCCGCTCCATTCAAACTTGGCTATAGCAACAAAATCGCTGCTTGAGGCTGCGTGCTTTGAGAGGCTGTTAAGCTCTTGTTATCATATAGTAAAATGAAAAAAAACTTATGATATCACGTCTTATTTTTTAAGCGTTAAATGATTAAGTTGAGCATTACAAGTTACGAACCAACTAAGAAACGTGAACTTCCGTACCCGGTACCATCCTTTTCTCTAAGTCATTCAGGACTAAGACTATTTCGATAGTTTATTTGAGGTTTCATTTTGCAGTTTAATTCCAGACAAATCTTGACGCCGTTACAGTTTGGTCAAATTTAATACTTTTAGGAAAAACAGCAGAAGTTGCAACGCTAAAAAATTTTAGCAACGTAATTTAGGTACGGTTGAAGACGAAGATATGTTTATATACTTTTGAACCTTATTTCATTGTGATAAGATAAATATATACATCTCTGTGATGTCGACGTACATGTAATTTCTAACGAATCAGGCACCTGTCCCACGGTGAGACTGAAAAGGTAAACAAACAGACAGTAAAGTTGGGTTCCAAAAGCGGATAATGTCACGTACTCACATCCTTTAGTCCTCTTTTACAACCAGCCCTCGTTAAAACGGGAGATTTGTAGCGAAGACGTATGAGCTCATTAAACTGATTTATATGAACGAATTGTCATTAACACAATCAAATTTACGAGTATTACCAGTGTAACAAAAAACTAAACCAAAGAACCAACTGACAAATTTAATGGAAATACAGACAAGACTGCTAGCAATGGTAAAAAAGAAAATGGGCATGAAATAACAACGCATCAACCCGGCGTTGATTACAATTTCTCCGCGATCGACATGTACTTTAATTAAACCCCTTAAAGAAGTTCTCAACACGGTACATATTACATGTAAACCGAAACAAAATGTCAAAAAGGCGTCCTTATTGCGTAAGTCGTAAGAACGAGATATGTTGTCCATTCGATCAACCTTGTTCGTTGCTGTCCGGTGATTAGAAGTTGACAAGCTGATAGGTAGGTTCTTTGAGCTTGTAATAGCTTGGTGATATGGTACTTGTAAAATATATTCGTATGATGAGAATGTTGTAAGCAATTGTTTAAGTACGACCGTTAAAGAATCCAGCAGGTGCAGGTGCAGGTGGCAGTCCGCGGGGCACAGCACTTAGAACCAATGGCCGTTGGAGCGGAAAGGTTCTCGAGTGGCGACCTCGTACCGGAAGGCGCGGCGTAGGTAAGCCCCCCACAAGGTGGACTGATGACCTGGTAAAGGTTGCGGGAGTCCGCTGGATGCGGGTGGCGCAGGACCGGTCACTTTGAAACTCTTTGGGGAAGGCCTATGTCCAGCAGTGGACGTCTTGCGGCTGATATGATGATGACCGTAAAGGGAAAATCAATTAAGAGTCTTCTGGACTGGCAAGCGTCCATAAGCGGTATTTGCTAATGCTTCCCATACAGTAGGCCATTTGATTGTTTGCCACCGTCGTAGTTAAAAAAAAACAAAGGTAAATAAATGTTTCTCATCTCATTTTCGTTGGAATGGTTTACTATGCAAATCACATCTTAGGATAAAAAATTGTACTACATCAACTGCAATGTATTTTAAGAACAACATGTTTTGAATTTTCAAATTAATTAACAATTATTTGAGTTGAGGAGAGATTTACCTTCGAACTGACTGAGATTCATCAGTTTTGGTGCCACTCTCGCCACAGTATAGGAACAGTAGATAAACTTCGAACAAAGGTACATCGCACGGCTGCACACATGCGCGCGTGTTCGGTACGCACACACACATAGCCTTCGGGAATGATGGAGAATGCTTCAATCGGGGTCGCGGCGTTGCCGTGTTCGCTCGCTCTCACTCGCCACGTCAAAGGAAGCCGCCTCGTAGGTATGAAGACAGCGAGCCGCCAGTGCCACGATATCAAAAGTAGCCGAATAGGCTTGTAACTAAGCACCTACCAACCGAGTGCAGTTTAGCAACTATTATACTTACTAGGAAATATATACTATGCCTGTATAGTGGTATTAAAATATTTGATGAAGTGGGAAACTAAAAACACATATACCTAACTATCTATAATATTATTACTTTGTGTATACAATATTGTCTATTAAACTGTAACAGAAATATTTTGCATACGTGACACAGCCCTGCGCATCGAGCGAAAGTAGGTAACGAACGCTCCGGCCTCTGATTAACTACTGTATTATTCTTCTATACTGTGCTCTCGCGCTCAAAGATAAAATTAAGAATGCTTCGTCGCAGACTGGAGAGAATACGTTGCAAGTTATTGTAAACTGGCCATGAATGAACTGTTTGCCCAGGCTAGCGTTTATCGTGTTGTACCTATACACCTCTAGTGTCGTATAAGGTAAAGCCTAGTCTGCTTTCCGGCCCATGTGGGACATCAGGATGTTTTTCTTGTTAATTTATGAGTGCGACCTTAGATAAACTTAGATGTTAGGCACAGAAATTAATTGCGAATGTTCTGTTTAGTTCAGACTTATCTTTGATCCGACAATGTGTGTAACGGTACTTAGTTATAATTTAAGATTCAATTTACAAAAATGTTGAATTCGTATCTGTTTACGGGTACCGATCATCGGCGTAAGGTTGATGTTTTGCTATCATTACTATCAAAATATAGTAAATTATCGAAAAACTATTTTACTTAACTCGGCTGCATTATTTCCCCAACCGTTCCGTTCCGTTACACTTGCTATATGACTAAACTAAGATAAAAATGGGAGCGCACTTAATGCAGCATGAAATTTTATGAACGCACTTGGCAAATATCGATTACATAGTAAAACAACATTAAATATTAACTAAAAATAAATTGTAAAGGCTGAAGCTTCAGACTACTTCAAACTGCAAAGCGATGAAAGACGTGCCTTTAGAAAAAAAACGTTCAATCTGTACAAACCCCTACCCACAAACCTACGCACGATTAAAATTTAAGTCTTATAAGAGTATACATTAAGTTCATATTCGTTTCAAGGATTTGCTACAGTCAAAACCTATTTCGCGTCACGAAAAGGCAAGACCATGATCCTGGCAAACACGGGTCCACAACAGAGAATGTTTGCTTTGGCGCGACCGCCATCGCTTTTTGCCCTAAGAGCCGCTGAGGTTGGACGTTGAAATGATGCCTGGAATTGTACGGTAACACAAAAGTAGCTAAACGTATATAAATTTTATAGCCACTAGACTATATAGCTAGTTTTAATACTCACAATTCATATAGGTACCGAAACAGTGTATTATATTATTGAAAAGAGGGTCTACATAGTACATACTTACCAGATAATATTCATTTATTTAATATGAGCATCAGATACTGATAAAAAATACATTGTAACTACTTATATCACGTAATAAATCATGCGTCTAATTCAGATTAGAGTCGCATATGTACAATTAATTATCCAAACAAAATAATTTACTATTGGACTTAAAAACTTTCTCGCACGATAAACCTGGCTCGATAAGTAACGCACAGACAGATTTACGAGTGGTTTTATCAGCAAATACCAAGCGTTATTCCATTAGAGAAGGCAATTGACGTATTTGACGTGCCTCAGGGAGCGCCTAATGGCGTTAATTGTGATAATTCCTGTGACCCCATGAAGTGGCAAGGGGCCTCTTTACTTAGAGACAGAGCCAGAATTAGCTTACGCCCTAACCTGTTATACCTCGATCGTTTAATATACGTCGGATCGCCACTCCTTCTCATTCAACAACTCGCAACGACTAGTTTGTGTTGTGTTCATAGCATACTTATTATGATTGATGAAAATGATGAAATATAAAATTTGTTCGAGGAATCGGTGGAAATTGTATGTCCTCAACGTAAATATAAGAGCAGGGCTCGTGCTTGGAGAATGAACGATTTCTATGTATGAATGTGTTCGTGAATGTCAGCCTCATAGGGCATTTTGGAATATATACTCAAGTAGATAGATCATTGAGACGGCGTTTTAAGCTTGAGCAAATGCCTAATTAATTAAATTTGTAAATCAAAATGCATCAACTCGGAGCTCTACAAATCTAAGGTCTAATTCTGTCAAATAAAGATAAGGAGACTACATACATCACTACCCATTAGGTATATGTAAGGTATACATCCCACAATTAAGATACGGGCTTATTTTATGGGGAAACTGTACACCTTTCAGCACTGCATTCATAGCACAGAAAACTGGATACGTGCTATTTGCGGTAAAACCCCTTATATATCATGTAAACCACTTTTCAAAGCTTAATATATTACCCCTACCTTGCTTATATATATTGGAAATCTGCATGTTTGGAAAGAGACATATGTATTTATTTAAAAAAGCTGCATCCAATTCTACTAGAATTCAACGTAATCCTGGACGGGTTGGTTCATAACTACGTTCCAAGGACAAAATTGTACCCAACCCATGAAATGGCATTTCTTTGTGATGTGCATGAAAGTTTTCAACAAGTTACCAAAATGTATACAGGGGCTACCTCTAAATAGATTTAAAAATAAATTAGTTAAGCTCCTAACTGAAAGGAACTATTATATTATTGTAAAGGATTACCTCTCTTAAAATATTGAACAATAAGATTCCAAAAAAACCAAAATAATGACATTTCAACAAAGAGTTAATAATATTACAAATATAAATATAAATTATAAGGGCCGGAAAATTGAACAAACTGACATTACAAAATTTTTAGGGATAAGTGTTGATAATAAGCTATCGTGGAGAAACCAAATCGACATAGTATGTAAAAAGTTAAATAAATTCTCCTTCGCACTATATCAATTAAGAAAAGTTGTTAACGAAAATGTAGTTTTAAATGCCTATCAAGCATATGTAACGTCAACTTTAAGGTATGGAGTTATATTCTGGGCAAACTCGGTTGATAGAGAAATTGCATTCAAAGCGCAAAAAAGGTGCATTCGATCTTTGTGTGGTCTACACCATCGTGATTCTTGTAAATCATACTTTATAAAATTAGGAATTTTAATTCTACCTTGCCTGTACATTTACGAAGTCATATTGTTTGTAAAACGTAACTTGCATTTGTTCCCGACCTTTAATAGTACACGTCTAAGGAATAAATTAGTCGCAATGTCCTGTAAAACCGCTCTGTGTCGTAAAAGTGTGCTTGGTACAGCACCTACAATGTACAACAAGGTTCCAAAAGAAATTATTAATATAGAAAGCACAGCTGATTTTAAAAAACCATTGTTTAAATTTCTTGTTAGTAAAGCCTATTATAAAGTGACAGATTTCTTAACAGACACCATGTAGTTAGTGGAGATGTGTACCACACGGCCTCCACCAAATTACACATAAATTTTGTATGCCTGAGGGCCCAACATAGTGATACTGTATTTAATTTTTAAGACCCTAATGTATTTTAGCACCTACCTATGTTGAACAAATAAACAACAAATAAACAAATAAACAAATAAAAAGATATTTGCATGCTAGTATTTAGTACAAATAGCAGAATTAAGCTACCTTTTGTCACCTACCGCCTAATGACTATTATATGCAAATAAATTATATTCTATTCTATTCTATTCTGGTTGGTATACTGGTCCAAAACATGCACTTCTTAAAATAAATTAATCTCAATTCATGACAATAGAAGTGCACAAAGTGTCAACTAATAGGCATTAAGATGTCAAATATTGGGTTCGTACAGATCAGATTTAAAAATGTATCTTTAGAGGTATGTAGTTTAGGCGTGTATTATTTTTGAAATAAACGGACATAGTTACACCCACATGCTAGTTTATCACGCCAGAAAAAATAAGCGAAAAACCAGTGGCAATAACACCTTGCTATCCTTATTTATGATATTACAGAACGATTTTAAATTAAAAAAACGATTGCCACTGGCCCTTACTTTTCCCATGAACAATCAGGTTTTAACGGTTTGTATGCGTAATTTTATTGAACCAATTTACCAGAGGAAATGATCGAGTCTCGATTCCAGTTGCCTCACTTCTCACCTGCCTACGCTGTAATTAATTATAACCTAGAAACTGCATTTTATGATTTGACGATAATCCTTAATGTCGTAAAAACGGTAACGGTAAAATGTCGCCAAGTCCCTGACACTATTCGCCGTAGCTAAGCATTTTCTGACCAAAGAAGGGTAAATGATATGTTTTTTAAATAAATGAGATCCTGATAACTAATTTAAATTTCAGGACTAAGATCATTGGATATAATTATATGTTTTAGCAAAAGAAATTGGAAATTAATTATATAAGTAATCATACTCAGTCTTCATTTTATGATTCGTTTAAGGCAAATATGGCAAATGCTGCCAACTGAATTAGCTATTAATTATTGCCATATAATTATTATTTTCAATATTAACACAAGTTCATCATGAAGTTTCACGGACAAACGAGATGTTGAATATGACTAATATGCCTGAGTTCATTTAAATGAACTAACGGATTATTATTTTTTATTTATTTATTACTAAAAGAGGTTACATAATATAAATTTAACCTTATCTGCCAAACTGCATAACAGTTTGTTGGCAGAAAACATGAACCCTCAATTATTACACTACGAAAATATGTACCTTATAAATCGTATAAACTAATTAGATACGAGTATATTGAGATGATATCTACTTAATGCAGACTCGGTCGACATGGAAAGGTAGCTGCCGCCGCACGCCCGGCTTGGTCCAGTGGTAGGTACTTATTTATACCCTATTCCATACAAGATCTGTAAGTAGTAAATGAAACAAGCATCATCCGGACTTGGCCCTTACTTGGCTAGTCGGTGCATTTGGATAATTACTAGAACTAGGTAAGTAAGTACTGGCAGTTAAAATATGGCCCTGTTTCACACTTTTGGATGTCAAATTGCTCTATGATTAAGTACCCTGCTGCAGTACTTAACTGTCCTCATATATCTTCCACAAGAATTTTGACGGAGAGAACGTCGGAAGTGCCTAATGATATCCTGAAGTTCTACGTACATACGAAAATATCACGCCTGGCTCTTGGAGGAGTCGGAGAGGCAGAGATTACGGATTACTTCCACTTGCTAAGATCTTGTCAAACCTCTTTAGTCTCTGGCCTCATTCATTTTTATGACATTCTTCATACATGCTCTTCGATTTAGCGTACTCTTGACATGACCTTTCGGCTTTCTTTAGAATTTGTCTGATTTTTGAAGTTCTAAATTACACCTTATTTATTAAATAATGCATGGTATTATGAATTTACTATCGGAAGCTTCTTTCTTATCTATGTAGACTAGGCGGCCACAATAAAATACTATCTCCGGTAACTCGATCAAAGATCCAACGCCGCCCAGCTAAGCTATTCAAAATTGATACCACATCTCACCGTCCAAACTCACCCCCATTATCTTGACACCGGGATTCGTATTAACAACGCGTGATCGGAGGTCTGACTTACGCTGGTTGGCCTGCCTTGAGGTTAGGTGAAGCTTGGTAAATAACTGGCCAGACCATGTTTGGTCAAACTTGCTGACAGATAAGATAATCCGAGCAATACCAATGTGTTCAATAACAAAGGTGTTGCGTGCATACTTTGTATCAATAATAAAGCTTATCTTGATACTGGAAGGCGCCAGAGGGCTTGTCAATTCCATTCAAATAAACCACGGTATTTATTGTTTATCAATTCTATTAGTTCTAGAAGTTCGTTTATAATTTACCCTTGGTTTCCCTTTTCTATTTTACCGGAAGCTTCAAGAGATTTAAATTGTATAATGTAAAAATCTTTCATCAATGTCTTTCTATTAGCAAAACACATTACTGTTACTTTATAAAATCAGCGAGATACGTGATTTGATTTTAAAATTTCTTGGATTGGGCCATAGTAATCAATCCCTGTTTAACGTAAAGGCATAAATAAATACAGAAACTAAATACTATAAAAAAAGATTTTAACTGGTCGTAGAAGTCGATATTCGTTTGCTTAGCCCTTCCTAGTCTGTAGTAGAATAAGAAATAGGATTTATCGAATTCTTTAAAGTACAAGTTTATATCAAGACTATCGATCAACGTTTCTTTACTACCTTTACACGCATGACAAGACTAAATCTGTTTGATCTCCTCGTTTATCTGTTACGACATAATCTGTCTATCAATCCAGAAGATTTCCATATACAGATTTTATAACAAACTTGATCTCCACCCACAAAACTAATCGCCTGCTACCAAATCCATCCTATTATGATTTATAGCATCGCTTTGGATTTTAATAAGAATCCGTTGGGCTACCGTTCCCTGAAGATTTATTAAAGTCAATAATGCAATTCATATGAATTATGGTCCATAATAGCTGAGTAGCTGAATGAAAATAGGAATTTGATGCATATTGATAAGAACCTTCAAATAACTTAATTTACTGGGCTTAGGTACGTTTGTACAGCTACTAATGTCAAGATATCGTTTGAAATTCGTTATAAAGTGTGACTTTACGACCACCCGTCAAAATAAAGACTAAGAAGTCAAAAATACACAGCTTAACACCCGATTAGTACACCGCAAAATATTACTACACCGTTTCCATCTCTTGTCATTGGCCTGCAAATATTGTCAATAATAATAAATTATGTTGACACTCGATATTTATGTCATAAGCTTAAACTTAGCAAATAAATCTAGTTCTATAAACTTATCGGAATGCGTCTGAGCTTGTCAATGCAATATTTTATTAGGCTTGATTTCTGAGGATTTCGTATGATGGTGACAATTTCTTTAGCCGTTTCTGATTTACATGTTACTTTTAGTAGTCCTATTTATACTTCTTACTGTAATTTATTTTACAAATAAAATCTCGTATTTTTCTGTAACGTGCCGTTCTTTCATCATATTTCCCATGTCGTGTATTGTACAAGGATATTTATCACAAGTTTGAAGGCTTACGCAAACGATGATATTCTGGCTCGCGCATAATCAATCAGTGTTAAAGAGATTGTTCGAAATGTGATTTAAATAAAACTGCATCTTGAACGGTTATTGTTACCAAAGAGCTTATGTCAAAAGTATCATTTCCCTCCGGGAAAAATTGCAAAATAAAGTATCACTGTTATCCAAACAAAAATATTTTATAACATCTTTTTAAAGTTTAGTTATTTAGTTTTAAAAAAACAGCCTAAATGCCTGTAGGATATATTGTTATCGGCATAATGCTAAGTGTCATCATCAAAAAGTTATAGTGCTGTCTTTCTTTTATTAGCCGTAGTGTAACGCCAAATTCATCCAACTTCCGAGTTTCTGTTTAAGTTTACCTCAGTTATGTGTCAATTGTATTGTATTTGTACTCCCTTTGTGTGTGTCTTTTGTGTAGTGAATAAATGTCTTCGTTCTATCTTTCTTTCTTTTTGTTATTTTTACTATCAAATACACGAAACCTTTTCTATTTCTTAATGCCTATATGTTGTAGTTCCTTCTTCCATATTTATTCAATTGTTATACTGTGAATGATCATTTTGTTGAATGAGCAAAACACTTACACTGTCGTAAAAGCCTAGCGCGGAACTATAGCTGTCGTACCATATAACAAATGTTTTGTATTGGCACTCCTATCGCGTGTTAGATCTGGCAGAGATACCGCCCGAGAGAGCCGAATCGAAGTACGAACGAGAGTCGAATTAGCGAACTAAATTGCGGAACTGAAATTTATTCTGTGGAACTGCTTACAATTAGGATAGAACAAAACTACTGAAAATGGCAATAAGATTATAAATTGTACTGCAATTTACATAAATATTTGTTGTTATGTATGTCTTACTAATTCTAGTTTTTCTCCATCATCTCATTTAAAATTGTAACAATAATAAATGTTTTAACTACATAGTGTTCGTTTAGAAATATTGCTAAACTAAAAGTTTCAGCGAATAATTTCTAAATAACGACTGATTTACTTATTCATATTTCTGTCATTTGGCAATGTCATTAAGAAATTTCGCATATGAAATCGATGTATAACTGTTTAACCGTACCATTAAACATTTAAAGTATAGGTACTGAAATATTTGTGGTTATAGTGGACGTCAACTCTCCCTGACCATAATGACGTCCACTTCAATAGGCTCAATTAGATGTAGCTACATTCTGTGCAATCACTTGATGCCAATTACATTCTGAGACAAACCATAACATCTAGAACCTTCTTCTAGAAGACATTAGTTATAAAAATGGTCCTCCATATGGTGGTTGTTTAACAAAAGCAATCGATTCTTGGAATACGCATATTGGCGCCTCAGTGTATTGCACGAAATATGAAGTGTAATTTATGATTGGTTTTGGAGTAATTAGGTAGATATGTATGAGCCTATGTTTTTAAATTTCACACTAGCTTTTGACTGCTTTGTAACTTTTACTCCTGTATCAACTTCCATCCCCAATTTCAACCCTTTCGCGGGTGATCTCTATCAGATGATATATTACACCTCTTTCCATCCATCCGTTATGCGTGATTGAGTATCAAACATCCAAACTCACATGTTTATTTATTTATTATAAAAATATTCATCTTCATTGGCAGTCAATGATTTATACTTAAATTTATTAGTAGGATCCGCCGAAATCACACTGATGTTCAATCATTCTAACGTTACTAATGCAATATTTTATTCAGTAAAAAAAAAACACAAAATGAATAAAACTGAACCACTAAGTACATACCACCAAGATCCACAGCGCAGGTTTCGTCATTCCACAGATAAAGCATCCACCACAGGTTTCGTCAGTAAAATATAGATCATTCTAACTATTCTAAGAAGTGAGAACATTTTAGAAAGTATATATAGCTATCCATGCCATAATCGTCAACGGTGACCCTAAGCTAATTACGAACGTGAGCTCTAATATGGAAAGTAATTCAACCCTTTATATATACAGGGCGTCCCAAACTTATGGGACATGAAGGGGAAGTACCTTAAATATCGTAGATAGTGAATTTTGCTCAAAGAAGACTTTATGTTATTTTTAAAAGTTAGTAATTCTGCATTCATAGATTTTCTAAAAATTACTTGCTTCGTCTGGGAATCGAACCGACTAAAATGTGAAAAAAAAATCACCCTTTTTTATGATGCCAATCGAAAGAACAGCTAAAAAATAATAACTCAGCTTAAGTAACATAGTATTTTAAAATAAAGGAACACCATAAAATGATTGAGTCAAATTTCAAGAAAGTTATTTATTGCCGAAGACGACGTTCGAAAAGTAGCAATATTATCATTCCAAAGATAGCATTGATTATTCGTAAATAAGTACCCACTTCATAAAATAGGTACTGGCATAAGTTTTCCTTATTATAAGTGCACGTGTGGATAAAATGATAATTTGATAAAACTTAGTATTTCAATACGTCCTCTGTAAGCTAGACAGAAGGCAAATTTAAAACAAAAATAAATAATTGTTCAATTTGAAAATGGAACAGTTTATGACAGCGTTTGTTTGAATGCATACTTTTTAAGATATTTTAAAAAGAAGTGATAAAATACCTACTTAATTGACTACGGCAGTTTCATGTATGTTTTTTATTTGATTAAAATGATTAATTTCACGTTGTTCCTTTATTTTAAAATACTATGTTACTTAAGCAGAGTTATTATTTTTTAGCTGTTCTTTCGATTGGCATCATAAAAAAAGGGTGATTTTTTTTTCACATTTTAGTCGGTTCGATTCCCAGACGAAGCAAGTAATTTTTAGAAAATCTATGAATGCAGAATTACTAACTTTTAAAAATAACATAAAGTCTTCTTTGAGCAAAATTCACTATCTACGATATTTAAGGTACTTCCCCTTCATGTCCCATAAGTTTGGGACGCCCTGTATATGTGTAATGTAGGGACGTCTATTTGGTATACATTATTTACTTTTGTTGTTTCTCGAATAAATAAAAATTAAATACAATATTAACATCCTTACCGTGATATGTACCCAGAAGTGTTAGCTTTGTGCATTTCACGATCAATGTCGACAAGACGATGACAGTATTATTTCCTTCACCGGGATTCAGTTTATCTCTACACATAATTTAATTTAAATCGCTTCAGCATGCAGGTTAGAAACAGACAGACACATAACATTAGCCTGGGATCGAAATTGATTTGTACCTAGATTCGTCTGTCCGCCAATTATTTTCAATTACCACTTCGCGCTCCATTTAATATTGCGATGATATTAGGAGCATACATTCGTGTCAAGGGGAACCGTGATGATTCCTGATACCCTATCCTAATTGGGATCATGATTGAGTGCTTGCCATTATATTTAAGCTAGCTGATATAATAGCTTGCTTATTTGTATGTAAAAATAGACAATAGTAATGGTGGTTACAATAGAGATAGTTCAAAACAATGGGGCTATCATATATGTCGGCGCGACGCGATGCGAAACGAAAAAATCTATCCACCTCTTTCTAATTTGCTCAGTTCGAGTGAGACAGGAGTCGCTGAGTCACATGCGACACGACTAACCAGCTTTTTTTTTTAATGGACTTAACTACAAGCCGGGCCACACAGGACCCTTTAGCTCGGCGCAGACAACGCGTGATTTGGCCAAAAGGCCAAAACAGCAAAATTTATATAAACGAAAAACTTACATTAGGTCTTAAGGCTAATTGCCCGCTAGCCTTAGGGGCATGCGGGTCTTTCACGACTAACCAGCATGTCGTGCTCCTCCAGAAGTAGTGATTTTTTTTGTGCCTCATCGTAACGGAATACTTACAGGGTATTCATTTTTCACATTAGTAGTTGAGTTGAGACAAGGCAGTGTATACTTCATCCACTCCTGTGTTTTACAGTATCGCGTTTTATAGTTCTTACACATAGCAAAGGCATTCTTCACAGATATGTATATAGACATGTTTATTTGGGAAATAAATGTTTCAGAAATTCTATCGAAGAAGACGTAGGAGATGCATTTTAAAGAGAGCATAAAAACAGAACTAAAAGCCACCCTGAAAAACAAGAATTTCAATTTATAGAAAACGCTTCCAATATAGGTTCATTTGTTTCGGAGCCACGATGGCACAGACAGACACATGTATGATGACACTTCATATACCATATATATATTCGCCTTTAATACCTACCATACGTACCTAAGAGGTTAAACACAAACACCTTTGCATCAAATCGCATTTATATTAGCAAATAACATTATGATTTTAATCAAGGTATAAATTCATCATATCTATTCACCATAAATCTAAATGCATGTAACTGATGTAAACCTCATGTTCTCATTTGAATACATCGGTCATAAATACGTAAATAGACAACACAAAGATGACATCAATGCAATGCATTCATTACTCGTCGCATCTCTAGATCTAGACGACTACGTTGTTTCTGCAACAATTGAGGTACCTGTAGATTGCTTGCGGCCGAGTAATCTAGGTATTGTCAAACGTGATGTTTTTATCTTAACTTGTAGTGAGCAAAGAAACACATTGTTGATCTACCGAAAACTAGAGGTACGCGAGACGATACTAAATACTTTTGAAAAACTTGATTTGCGAAATTAAAGGCGTCCCGTTTCGTTAGCAGTGGTCGGTTTACATGTAAACTTTATTTATTTATTTATATTTTTTCTTCTTTATGTACTTATTAAGTCTAATATCATAATGCTTTTTTGTCCTATATAATAATAGACTGTATCCTCAAATTGTCACTTTAAATATCAGAAACTACGCTAACGCTTTATTATACAGCGAAGAAAATTAAAAAGAAACAGCCAGCTTCATCCATGTCCCCTTGACCGTAAAAGTTAATGACAATAGTAAAAACAAATATGAGTGTTTTTCCTGTTCTATTGTTTCAATTAAAAGTAAACTTCACAATTGATTGAAGTTCATATACAAATACGTGAATTAACATGTGAAGTTTGCTCATGTCATACCTGAATAAATCCATTTTAGCACTACTGCATTCGCGTTCTGTCACTAAAACAACTAGGTTAATATAAATTCTGATTTTCTCATGGTCTTGTAGACTGTAATGGCTTAATGAAAGTCAGAAATGTATGAACCTACATACGCAACAGCTCCAAAAAAGCGACCATCCCACCAAAAAATCTTGCATGTGTCTTATTGTGTTTATGAATCAATATAAGGGTGTTTCAACACTGAGAGAGTTAAATCTTCGTGAGCCTGTCACGTCATGATAAGGATCACTGTTAAATCTCAGTAGTCCAAATCCCACAACCCACCATAAATTTTGCGAGTTTTAAGTATTTCGAAATTTCTACATTCACAGCATTCACCGTCGCATACGCGGAAGACATTCGTGAAACGTCCACTGTCATGTCATGAGCGATTGTAAACGTGGACACAATGATATAACGAATGGACTGCCACGCTGGCGACGTGTGAAAATATCGTGATAGATGTCGCAGAACCTGTATTATACACCTGCGTTTACGGGGTTTCCCTACTTAGCATACGAGGACTTTAGAATTATAGAATACTAGTGGAAAGCCAATTTGAAATATTTCAATAGCACTTGGAGTTTCCAAGGCATTATTTTAGTCAATGGGATACACGAATGAAAGCTTACTAGTGTATATATCTTAAAGAAGAAGGCTTCAGAAAATATCTCGCATTTTATATACCGTAATAAATGCTTTAGATCTTGAGCAAGCAATTGATCAGTTTCCATGTATATTATGCCGACATTTGTTTAAAACTTTAAATAATGTAGGTGCTGTTAAATATAATTGAACCACTGCCGGGTATATTGTTATGTAGCAATTTTATTTTATTATGCATATTTAGTGTCTGTGGAGAAGATTGATAGACAGCAGGCAGGCAACAAAACATACCGACTCGAATTGAAAAGCAATAGATGGACAGACAGATCTTTCTTTAAGTTGTTCAGTGAGCGAAACACATTTACTATTCACATTCACAAAAGTACCTAATGACATTTTGATATTAAAAGCACATTAACACCCAATAATAGAAATGCTTGAATGCAACTTTGTGATGAAAGCCCTTCTTTCATCGGTCAAGGCGTTCATTACGTTAATTATAGTTAAAATCGACATTCACCTCTCTTTCAAAGCCCTGCAATAAAAAATGACAGCGTATATTCTTTCGTACGAAAAGAAATTCTCTTTGATAATTAAGGCCACCACTGACCCCTTAGTTATAGCTTAATTAATGTTTTCTTAACACCCATGATTAAAACAACGCATGCAACTCAGAAAAGTATCAACAGTGCTCTAGTATCCACTACTATTATTACGTTCTTCCGTTAGAGGAAAAGAGTCGGCGGCATTCTGTTTTAAAATGAATTATTTCTTTTACACACGCCATCATGTACCTACAAAGAATTTAAGATTTTTAAACTATCATCAGATCATATTTATAAATCATACACTGATCTTTTAATGTGTTCCATCTATTATTAGTGTGAAAACACGAAAATATTCATGTCAAGATAAAATATCATTTTTATTTTTTAATACCGTACATTCTTAAAAAGTTGTTTAAAGGTAATGTTAGTACATATTGTTATTAATAATAGCGAATCACGAAATGGTTAATCTTCGAGTTCTAATTAATTGTACGTATGAATATTTTTTATAACAAATGACATGTATTTTTGGTTTTTTTTCTTCTCTTAACATGTTTTAAATTATTCACTACAAAGCACGTCATGCATGTGAAATAATTTTCGCGTCAATAAGTGTAATAATCCTGACATCCTTAGCATGTTATTTAAAATGTCATAAAAAGAGACTCCGTTGCATGCGATTAAACAGAATATTCAACCAGCGGATGTACAAATTGCGGAGCTGGATTTTATGATCGCTAACATAACGTTAACAGACAAGATTTAATTCAAAGAGTGGTTAAGTAATAACACGGTGGCAAAGACAATTTTAAAGACATAAACAATCTTTTGATTAAAAGTTATTAACAATAAACTTAATAACTTATTGAGGATGCCAACAATTACGCGAAGATGAACTAAAAGGTAGATGCTCAATGCTTTGAATTTAGCTACGACTTAACTTTAAGTGACCGAGAGATTATAAATTTAATTAATTTTGGAAGTGATGCCGAAAGCACGGTTTCAAAACATAAAACATTTGTATAATACCAATATTTTAAGTAAACATAAGCCATGCAGATAAATACAGTTATGATTGTAAAAGCTTGTCGATAAAAACATTTTTTTCTGACTGCTTAGATCCAAACTCTATAAAAAAAGAGTGGCTTTCTCATAGAAGGTATTAACGGTATTGGTTTTTTGCCAACATACTACTTATGCTTCGTAATAACCTCACACTAGTCCGAATCCCAATAGAAAATTATAATTAAATTCGAAATTATCGCGAATAGATTGATTCGGTGAAAGTGGGACTTCATAATAAGTTTTAATTAAATACGTTTTAAAAGTTTCTGACAGTAGTGACTGTGATTTTTATTCAATCTTTTGTTAAATATTTCACCAACTTTTTTCTGTAGTCCTCGATGACAATGAATTTTTAATTAAAGCTTGAATTTCCATATATAAATTGATTTTTACTGACATATAACACACATTGTATGATTATATCATAATATTTTGAAAAGATTATTAAAGAGTTTGACGAGAGAAATCAGTTTTATCTCTCATCGTCCTATTGTATATTGTGATACTGTCATTTATAATATGAAGATGAATATTCTTTGCCTCGGGTCGGGTGACTGCTTAAGAAGATGTGTAACGAACTACGTGCAAGTCTTGGATGTTTTAATGTTCAATCAAATAGCAGTCGCCAAAATGTCATTGACCGACCGATTTCGCTCAGTGGCCACGCTATTTGTCTACAAATGCAGAGGTCACTGGTCATAGAATCAGAAGAAATGTTCGGGTCAAGTCATTCCAGTTAGATTTTGCTGCGGAAAAATAATTCATTGCCAATGCTAGTCATTCTGGTAATTCATTTATTTAAGTTGTAACAATAGGATCAACAATCATTTTATTTTCTTTATGATGTGTTTTATCTTCGCAAATTTAATATACTGCAATAAAAGATGTCAGAATTGATAAATATTATCGCAAATCATAAGATACATTGTTGCCACAATGCATTTCTCCTGAGAAGATCAATTTTATTGCTTACAAATAAACATCTGAAGCAACAGAATGAGTAATAAAATCTGACTGAATATTTCTTTACAGATCTGTTATCCTTTGAATTGCTTTACAAACTAGAGATACTGTAAGCAAATCGCTTACTTCAAAGTTGCATATAGCAAGAGGAGTCAATAATAGTTATTGTCACAATATATTTCTTCTTGTAGAATATGATTTATATGACATCATAATAGTTCGTTATGTTAAGTTTTTAAGACCAAACTGGAAAATTCTCAAAGTGACCGATGATACCTAAAGGTACAAAAAAAATGTAGACCAGGGTTGAAGTAAATAAAAATCCAAGATCTAGTGAACTATACATGTATAAGATTAAAGTTGAAAATTAAATGAAAGCAATCCATCTGTCAGTGGTTAACTAACAGTAATCGCACTGTACTCAGCAATCATATTTACTAGTAGGGTAAAACCCGGATAGATGCCCCACTTTTTGAAATTACTTTATATTGTATATTGTAAAATGTATGATGGGTACTTATCGATATTTAATAGTGAAATGACCCCGTCGTGCTTTGGCTGTCATATTAATGTAAGTATACCTTAACTTATTAAGGTTATACTTATTAAGATTACGTCAATGGCCTTCGATCTGAATCCCTTAGTTTTCTAATGTTTTTTGTAGCTTATTAGATTAACAACAACGGCTTTAAGCAATATATTATCCCATATTTACTTCAAAGTTCATTGTTTTCGAGATATTTGGCTGATGCTAAATAAATATCTCGAAAACAAATGAACTTTGATAGGTTGAACAATTTTAGGCCAAAAAACTGATTTGAACAATGAACCTTGATAGGTTGGACAATTTTAGGCCAAAAAACTGGTTTTCTGTCCATAATTTTTGTGTTAATTGGTTTAAAATAAAAACCCTACACCAGTTTTTAGAGACGTCACAGACGAACCCAAATATGTAGATTTCGTATATGTTAGGTCTTTCACGTCAATAGAGATACGAAATAAGTGTTTTTTAGACAATGTTTAAAAAAATAATACAAAATGAGGTATTCATTTGTTACAAAATCTGGTAGATGAAAATGGAGATAAAAGATTGAAGAACCGATAGCCGTTTGATTTATAATTCTATCTTGAGTGCAAAAGTAGGATATACGATTCAAAACTTGTCAAAAATCGATGAAAACCTCGGGTAGCCCCTTAATTAACAGTCGATGTGACAGAATATTACTGTTCAATCTCCCAAATAAATTGTGCAAGGTATAGAATCTATAACTTGCACAATTTAATACTCCTCCGTGAATCGCGTGATTGTATATAAATATATAATTTTGCATCTAGATTCACGATCGAGAGAGTGGTTACGAGCTAAAACTAGCTCTCCAAATTGCCTGCCGTCCTCGAACTTTTTTGTTTTATTGTATGAAACATATTATCCAGAAATCAATTTCACAGCGATTCAAGTTTAATTTTTATTCTTTTACGGAACATAAATGTGTTCTAGAGTCAATAAAGAAATTGATTTATTGTGTTAAACTATTGCTTCGTTTAGTTTTAATCTTAGGAGCAAATTGCCTGGGGGTAAATGTGAGGATATGGTTTCAAGTTTAGTATTTTATTAAACTGTCGTCCCACCGAAAACACTCGAGGAAAGATGTCAATATAAATGAAGAAAATGCAACGCAAAAACGAGTAGACTCAGGGCAAAAGAATACACTTAAAGCAACTACGCATTGAGCCACGAGTGGCCGCGGAAGAGTGTATGAAGAGAACTTTCATACTTTTGGTATAGCGACGGCACACACCACGAGCTTCAACTAATTTTGATTAACCTATAGCATAATTTATTTGCACTATAATAAAAGAAGAACTGAAGTGCGCAAGAATACCCATCAGCTTATCAAGTTTGCGATCTCACGTTTTAATTTTTATTGATTACCAAATCCTCCTCTGTTCAATACGGTACGCAACATAATTAATATTCTGTCCTCATTTTACGATTGGGCTATAAACTGAGTATATTTTTTTTGTTGTCAGAATCCGAAACATGTTTTCAAGGGTTTTTTCTCCTTGCCTAGAAATCGTTTGCATCCATAGTATCAAGAAATAATGATTACAGTACGTATTTATTTATCACTACATAGTATAAAACAAAGTCGCTTCCCGCTGTCTTTCCCTATGTATGCTTAGTATCTTTAAAACTACGCAACGGATTTTGATGCGGTTTGTTTTAAATAGATACAGTGATTCAAGAGGAAGGTTTATATGTACTTATAATATAGTACCCGTGCGAAGCCTGGGGCGGGTTGCTAGTTTGTGAATAAAATGCATAATATACGTCAAATGTGTCGGTAACGTAATTCATATTTTAAAACTAAAAATACCACGGTTAATTTTTTTAACACAACTCAAAGTTAACGTTTACCCGCCGCGCAGACGACGGAGCGAAAAATATAAACTAAAATCTGTCAGCGAGATACACGAGGCTAACATACCAAAAACAAATTAGCAATTCAGAATGAATTTAATAATTACAACCAGAATTCATATTCCGTAAAACCGGCAATTCCGACTAGCTAATTCAAAGTGCTAAGCTTGAAATACATACTTTACTGCCTACCACAAATTATTAGAGCTACAAAACACTCTCCGTTAAAACTAATATCGAAAGCAGCAAATTCTTTAATTTATCTTATTTAGACCTTTACACGCAGCGCTAAAAACAAATTTCTATATTCGGCATTTTAAAAACACCTTAAGAAAAATCTAAACGAATTAAAGCTAATTCAAAACCGGTGATCCAAATAAAATTCTTAAAATACAATCTGTAGCTTGTAGAAAGCTTGGCAATGCAATAATATGGGCATTTCATTACCACGGTGCAAAAAGGTGAAGGAATTAACAATTACTTAATCCCAGTAAATTACAAAAAGGTAGCAATCCTAGCATGGACTTTGCTTAAATAAAAAATATTCTTAAAAATGCCTTCTTAGACCTTACGTCCATCAATAATCCACTACCTATACTATTAAATTTTAACATAATTTTAATTTTAAGCTTTTGCTATATGTACCAACGGTTAGGTTCTCTCTTTTGTCTTACAGCATTTAGGAACTGTTTGTTTTGACTATTTGATTCCATACCGACTGCTTTTTTAATATACACTTTAAGGGAGAAGTAGGTACCTGAAAATACAAACAACTTTAATCGTTCATTTTAAATAAAAGTTCAAATCAAGGTCCAGTGAGTTTAAGTGTCGGAAATCGTACTTTTGATTAATGTAGGCGGTTGAGAAAGCTGTTGAGTAGGTGCAACAAAGGGATGCACATAAAAGACTTACTGATTCCAAATGTGACTGTAACCGTGTATCAAAATTGTTAACGAAAGATAAGATCACAAGGTGTGGTAATACCAAACTCGATAACCAAATTTTATCTCTCGATCAACAAACTTTCATACCTTTTCATTTAAAATGGCGTTGAAATTTTCTTGTCCTAGTCTATCACTTTGCCATTTTGGTTTGTACCACAGCAGAAACCTATTAGAACAAAAAGAGGCATTCACAGCTGAACATACTAAACTATATTTTTTTAATTAGATTAATTTATTCTCTTACACACGCGCCAAAGCACCACATAAACACTTTCATGGATCTAGGCCACGTCCGTTTGCAGACGATAGCGTCATGCTAGCCTTAAACAGCTGAGCGCCGAAACGTGTCGCGCTCCGGCGCCGGCGCGCACGCAGGCGACCGTGGCGCCATCCGGTGACTCAGAATCAACACCTTGCAAGACAAGACAACCCTACCTGGGAAGGTCGTGACATCTGACAGCTTACCTAAATAAAGCCCTATTAGGCTTATTGAATTGGGACTGCATAGGGTCGATTTTACTGAGATCCTGCAGTAATCCACACGACCATACAGAATGGCAGGCAACGTAGAGTTTTTACTACAGTTTTTCCCTTAAAACCATGCTCCTAGGGTTTTTCAGGAAACTATGTCAGGAATTGGGGGAATCGCTTTTAATAAGCATCCTAAGTTGTGTGATGTGGTCTACCTTTTTATTTTTTATTTTGTCTACCTAGGGCATTACGGCGCTCCACAAAAATAGTTTCTAAGATTTCGAAGAGTCTCAAAGAAATATGCTCGCATGATCAAAACAAATGTCTTTAACATGCTGACAAGGTTCCACAAGACTAAAATAAGTGCGAAGATCAATCCAGCAAAGCAAATAATTCCCCAAGTTTACTTTACAAATTTTTACTTTACTAACTAATCGTAACACATTTGTCATTAAAATTCAGTTCTGTCACGTACATTTCGTGTGACTAACCATCTGTAACATATATTTACTAAAATCTTTTGTCTGCAAAATAACCTTACTAAACATAGGAACTACCTAGTCATTTATTTCAACCATGTTTAAGTTCAAATAGTTCAAAAAATATCAAGTTATGCATGCCTCCATCGTCTTCGATAGATGAAGTATGTTTAAAACCAAACCGGAAGAATATTTTACAAGTTTAAGATCTGTGCACCACTTTACAACAAATACAGACCGTGACATCCCTTAACCATAATCGACCTTAAATATATACAATCATGTAACTCAAAAATCTCCATACGGTAGCTGAAGCCTACCAAAAACCTGTTTGCGATTGCTGTTCGTACCCTTACTTGGCGATGGCGACACGATCCGTTGCTCGTGATAAATGCATCACGTTCGTGCTGGAGATAACGCACTTTTAGCGAGACGGGAAGTCGGCGACAGAGATTAGTACTTTACTTTGATAATGTTGCATCTTTTATCATACAATTCGAACGTATTCACGCCTTGGTAGGCGCCTCATTTAATTTTTCTTGTGCACACCTTGATCCTGACACACCTTGAGCGCATCATTCACTTCCATAGCATTATTTATTTATTTAGGATTACCAACAGATAACACATCTTACAATATCTAAGTTCTATTTTTATTCTAACTGGATGCTTATCTAATTAAAGGTAACCACAACATGCACCAATCGCTTTCAGTACGATTACACATTAAGATTAAGGATTACAAATTAAGAAATCATATTTACTTTATACATACTTTAGACTGTTTAGCTGTTCATGCAAAATTTTAAACTTAAGAAACAAAGAACATAAAAGAAATGTAAGAGAACTGTACATAAGACCTAATGCTAAGATAATATATATATTTACTATCTATTATCTCCCAACGTCCATTATTTAAGCATGATTGTCGGTTTGGATTGAGTCTGTTGTGACCTAGTCTCTTTAGAATGACTCTTAAGTCGGAAAATGTTCGCTGAGGTCTTAAATTGTATAAATAATTCATTGGTTATGAAAACCAATCGCATGACATCGTTAATAATATAACCATATTTAATGTTGGTAAATAAGCAATGTTGTCACCAGGTAGGAAGTGTTTCAATCGAATGCGTATTTTCTTCTGAAGAAAATTGCGCCTAGTGAATATAAAAATAAACCCAAACTTCATGTAACGAGGATTAGTAACTCCTTGGACTTGACACTAAGATCTGGTTCTATGTAACTGGAATTGTAATAAAAAATAAAGAAGGTTAGCCACCTGCCATTATGTTCTCTATACTTACGCTGATATTATCACACATTCTCCGTAAAAGTTAACTAGACCTGCTGCAAAAACTGCTACTGAATGTACTTAACATTCTAGTTCATAAATTCATTGTTTTAGTTTCAATAGTAAAAAACATATTTACTAAATTATTAGAATTTTATTTGTAAAAGAGGAGATTATACTTATAATTAAATCAGCTATTACAGTAATTTCATCATATTTTTATCATCCTCAAAACTTCGAGGCTACGCTTTTTATAAAATACATGAATACAAATGCGCCAAAGACACTGCCCAAGTCACCAAGCTTGGATATCTCCTACACTATTTGCTTTATAAAGAGCAATATATGTCATTGTTGAGAAATGAATGACACACCTACTCGTTTAAATTCGAATGTGGACTGTACACGGAAATGCTAATTTTTACTCCGAATGACACTGACGCTCACTAGGCTGAGTCTATTGTGACGGGAGAAGCGGATAGGTATACTGTGTAGGTGGAAAACCTTTGTGTAGAAGAAACAATGATATTTTTGTCGTTTTCTAATTGAGCCTGGGTTCTTAACATCATGATCATAAATCAATCATTTATTCGTGACAGTTAATACACACTAATACACATGGAAAAGAAAAAAGAAATATATATATACGGCCTAAGCCGTGTCACGAAATGGACCCAGCTCAACATGATGCTGGCTTTAACTGCCAGACCGCTGGTCTTCCACCGAGTTCAGTTGGTGAAGGAACGGAAAGCAACACAAGAATTGATATACAAATAAACACATAGTGCGAGAAAGATAACATATTATATTATATATTATAATAGATAATATATTATATATTATAAAAAAATATAGTATTTAGAATAAGATTGCTACACCCTAACAGGGTCCATGCTGTACCTATATAAATATACGTAAGATCTTGTAATACCATGGTTGCTTGAATAAATGAATATGAATATAAGGGAATCAGTAAATTAATAGACGATAATCGTTAGCACACTGGTCGTACTGTGGTTGAGTTTAATATAACCAGAAAACGGTTAAAATTGTACAAGCAACTCATAAATACCGATTTTATCAAGGTTTGGATTACCCATGCTTTTTCTTGCATACTTTTGAAAAATAAAGTAATCGTTCAGGCATATTCAAATGCAAACTTTGTGTTACAATACGAAAAAAATTACAAAAGCATGAGTAAATAATTTAATTATCGCAGAAAAACCACTTGATAAAGTTTAAATTAGATTTTTATAATACCGATTAAGAGGGTAATATAAAAATCGAATTTAAACTTTTCTTTATTTTGAAACTTTATTGCGCAGACATAAAGTACAAATGGCGGACTTAATGCCTTAATGCATTCTCTACCGGTCAACCGCAGGGTTAAACAGAGAAGCATATAGGTACAGGCAGTTGACCAAGAAAAACACAAATTAAAAGGGTAGCTAAATAAAGAAATGCATTGACTTACATAAATTCAATAAAATATAATATACATACATACATATTACTTTGCGTACACAGTGCGAAAAACTATGACCAAAAAAACTGTAAACTTTCGTGAGATTAATAAATAATCCTAATAAATATACGGTTAAACTTACGTATCACCCCTATCATTTAGTATATTAGTGGGCTGTACTAATAAAAATGATAAATCTATTTGTGTAGCTTCTGCTGGCGACTCTGCGTGGACCCGGGATAAAAACTATACTATATTTTAATCCAGGCTATAAACTATCCTCGCGCAAAATTTCATCCAAATCGGTATAGCCGTTTCAGCGTGATTGAGTAACAAACATCCAAACTTTCGCATTTATAATATTAAGTAAGATGGTTGACTGAAGCATTTGACTCCTAAACAAAAACTTTAAACCTCAAATCCGCCCGCAATGTGTCCACATCCTAAGCATACAAATTGGGACAATTGACTACAACTAGTGGGCGACAGCCGAAAACGTGCTCAATTACTTTTGTTTTCATCGCCAACGTTGTTTTGTCTGCTGAGTGAATATTTATTTATTTAATAAAGAAAATCGAAAGCTGTTTACCTAACGTCTTAAGGGATTAAGCACGAATGAAAATAGCATGTGTAATTACAATTATGCTTAAGATTAAAGTATAGGCACCAAATTATTACCAACCTATAGACGTCTACTGCTAAACAAATGCCTCCACAAGGATCGCAATTCGCTCTTCTAACTTAAACAGATCTTCGGTGTCTTTTGGGAGGTCTATGAGCACTACTTATTAAGTACGTGTAGTCTGGTTTTAAATGTTTCGTTCCTTAGCACATAATGAAACGTTTATCATTGTGGTTACAAAACTCCTTAAAATAGGGGTGAAGGTACTGTTGAATTGACAAGTTAGTTTTATATAACCAACTTGTGTTGCATTTTCATCGATGAAGAGTCAAAGAGTGAATGGTAGGTATACAGACTTGATGTCATCTGTTAGCAAGGTCACATGCCAGAACAAAACATTTACTTTAACATACGATATATAAATAGTCACGCTCTTTCTTTACCCTTATCGAAGTGTAGACAAGAGCTCCATTTATACGATCTTGACATACATAATTCGCTTACTCACATCTTTGGAGTGATAACAAGTGACGCATGCATCACATGCATTCCCACCGACGTCTAGTTCTAAATATAAATAGGAGCATACTTTCAATATAACTTTTCATTTTATTACACCGACAAATAATCTCAGTGTAATGACGCAAAAAAGGTGATCAATTAGTTTAATAATGGGCCACTTCCACTATAGCTCATCGTAGACTAGCGATGAATGGTATTTGTGATTTTCTATCAAGCGAGCTTTGTGTAACGGTGTAACCATTTAGTATTCGTTTGAAAGTTTAACTATGTAAGTACCTGGCTTAGGCAAACCTCATCTTAAACATAATTAAAGTGATATGAAAAAGGGCCTTAGAGGGTAAAATTTTGAGACTTATGTCTGGAGACTAGATACTGCATATTCTAGTTCAACATATCTATTATTAAAACTCTTCATTAAATTCCTAATTTACTGCTAACATTACTTAGGAAAGTATACCCCCGTTACAAAGTAATATTTTCTCGATAACACACTGTTAACCGTCAAGTGTTATACGTCTACAATAATTGCACTTTCGACGATTCCCTAATTTTAGTTTTAGGTTAGGTACTTATTACAGGACCCACTGAAAATCAGCGTCGGGGCCCCCTCTGCCTCGAATCATGCTGAGTGGGCTCCTTTTTTGAGACATTTAATACTTTTAGATATAAGAATTCTGTAAACTGTTTTTGTTGTTGTTGTTTCGAAATAAATGTTATTCATTCATTCATTCATTCATTATCTTTTTCATAACAAGTTTTATGATACACGTTCCAAAATAGCTGGTAATGAGTCAGACAAGCAACAAAAAATATAGCAAATTGGTTTATTGCTCAAAATAATAAAGGTGCTATTATGTATCTTACTATAATTTCACGAAGGCAAGTCTGCAAAACGAGTTGTAACTAAACACTTAAAACACGTTTACACTCTTGGTAATAAATAGCCAATTTATCAATTTGCCTATCGCTACATACTAGTAACACTAGTAGCTGATGAAAGTAAACTTTTTAAGTAGGGGTTGCCTGTATTAAACCTGGATATCAGTAGCGCGACAAAAGATTGGCAGTTTAACATGATGTTTTATCAAACAGTTCCAGGCATATCTTATCAACAAACTTAACCGACGACAAAATAACGCAAAAGTAATGGTTCAAAAACCAATATAAACGAGATAAACGGGTAAGTCTAGGAGATAAATCTGTTCCCATTCGACCATTACTAAGTCAATAAAGTGTATCAATTAGTTTCAAAGAATTTTAAGTGTAGAAACTTGTAGTACGGGTTCTGGGTAAAAAAGCCGTCTGCGCAGAAAATAACAGGCCGTCTGGTGGTCTGCGCCTCGAGGCGCTCACTTTGCATTCATTCTGCCAACTTACTGGGTTGTGTTAGATTGAAAAGATGTATGTATAATTTATTCGAGATTTGAATCAAATGAGTCGAATAGAAATGCTCGTATATCAGCCATACCATCGAAAATTGTGGAAACAATCAAACTAAGGTAATTTACATTCCAATGTCTTCCAGTGGCAGCGATTTGGGCTTTATATACGTACATACAATACATCTAGTTTAGGTTCTGATACTTGTTTATCTTTTTTCCCTACTTTTCCTCAAATAAATTTAAAAAAAGTGTTATCCTTAATGCAGACAGAAAACTACGCTTAACAATTAAATCTACTTGCAATAAATATCTGATCTTTAACATTAAATAAAATATTAACGACCATAAAACCGCTAATCTAAAGCCGTTAATGGAACCAGTAAATTGCGAAATTAAGTGCATTCCGTCTCCATCCCAAATAAAATAATCAGTTCAGTAGACCTCCGGTGCATTCTGCGTGAATCAACTAATAAAATGGCAACAACCTATACGAATGAATCATGTTTGGTTTGAATTTAAAGAATGCCGACGGAAATGATTAAATCACAGTTTGGATCCAGCAATTTGCTGTAACTGACATAACTGCTCAATAAAGTAAAATTATAGGTCAATTTGTTTGGGCTGAGTTTATTTTTAATAACAAGTGTCTTGACTCCTTGGAAGTAGGGCTCCATGCACGTCATTTTGCCCTAATTTGGCGTGTTCACACGAAAAATTGGTTGCTTAACCGGTATTTGGTTGTAAAATTAAACGGATACAAATATTTATAACGTTAATTTAAACTGCAAAGTGTTATCATCATCCTCCTAGCGTTATTCCCGGTTGTGCCCCTAACGGAGCCCGGGGTCAGCTTTGACACCTAATCCCAATATTTGGCATAGGCACTAGTTTTACGAAAGCGGCTGCCATCTGACCTTCCAACCCAGAAGGAAAGCTAGACCTTATTGGGATTAGAACGGTTTCCTCACGATGTTTTCCTTCACCGAAAAGCTAACGGTATTAAGATGATGTTACTATACAAAAGGTTTTTACATATCCAGGAACATTTTGAATTCACCAAAATTGTATCCTCTCCTGTTTCAAGTTTCACTTGTTTATTATTCTGCCGTCATTCACGTCGTGGGTGTGAAATTATTAGTACTTGGACCGCCTTCCGCTTCAAGAGTATACGGTTCTTAACAGACTTCTCATTGTTATCCCCGCGGTCACCTTTCACAAAAAAAGCTTATTCAACAGTGTTATTTACAGTCACTAAAGTTGTCTTATCTTGTACATTTGTTAGAGTGTTATCTTTTATGTATTTTGCCACTTACTTTCACGCTTCGTAAACAGTTGCAAATGTAACAATCAGTTTGCCGAATTTTATTTCGATTATCTCGCAACGATTTTATTGCAGCTTTTATTTATTTTCGTAATAGTATTAAAATCCCGTTTAGCGTTATCAAATGTGTTTTACAATAACGTTAACTGTGGGCAATAAAGGCGATGCATTTTCTTGAAACCTGCTGTTGGGACTCGGCGTTCCCTAAACTGGAAACTTTGTAACTTAATGGTTTTATTTGCATCGGAATTGCCTCGTTTACCCAAATAATATCACCAATTAGTGATAATCAATATTCATGGATCATGTTTTGATTTAATTCTATCACGATACTTCAATCTTTTATCAGTATTCACATCGGTTTCGAAATAACTTTGATAGCGAAAATCTTGATTAAATTGGAAAATCTGTGTTGGGAATATGTTTACTCATTTTATCTTCTTTTTATTACAAGATTATAACTTCAATTTATTATTTTATTTATCTTAATCTTGTAACAGTATTGTATATACATTTTCTTAGCTTACCTTTAATAAGATAACACTCGACCTTACGTTGATGTAGTAAATGATGAAAATGAGTTGGCAAAGCTAACTCATCTCTTCGTCAATGATTCACGCTCGAAGGAATTTCGATTAACTACACTGGTCTATTAAACATTATACTGATAGAGAAGGGCATACTTGGTGCATTTTATTTACTTAACATTGTGATATGGAGAGAGTATTGTAGGCACTTCAACTTAACTGGAATAAGAAATAAATATTTAAATTGATTTATTTAATCAACAGGAATAATATACCTCCGTATTGATAATTTATGCAAATGTTTCAACCATAACTGCGGCGTTGTTTAACAACTTTTTATTTCTTTTATGTTGAAATTAATAATTTCCATCGTCCCATATTTTGGGTAGGTCTTCTTTGTGTAACGTCTGTTAGCAAGTGCCTTTAATATACTTATTTTCCAGTCATTTCTTTGCATTTATAGACAGATTGACGTATGATCATGTCCGCTGTCACACTTGCATCATCTGTCCTAAATCTGACTCCTATAAATAAAATACCTATGGACCATCGCGTAGTCTGACATAAATGTTATTTTAATTAATTTTTTTACAGTTACTCTTAACTTTAATACAAGCGGAAAACCTCTTTTCAAACCCCTTTTATTAGAAAGCGACTTCCGCATATATTAAAAGTTGTAACTCATGCGACGTGACCCTGCCTATGTTTACCCAGGTGCTGGAATGCCTAGTTTTACCGATCATGTTTGGACAACGATTTAACGGGAGACGGGACGTGATCACTTACTCTTTGTTTCTGACCTGTGTGTATAGTTTTAAGTTCCATCTCTTTGTTCAGTATTACGTTTGAGTACCTGTTTTAGCGTCTAGGATAGCAATAGTTTTGTGTTTTTTTAAATAAACATTGATATTTGGAACGTTTCTATTTTTTTTTTCACGAGTCATTTCTCTATTCCGTGTAGTCCAATTAATAGGTCCAGCAGGAAAAAAAGTTCATGTGGTCCTATCAGTAGGACAAAGCAGTAGGACCACGTGGCCAGAGGTTCAACTTCCTAGCGTTTTCCCGGACGTACCCTGAAGGAGCCTGGCGCCAGCTTTAGCACCTAAATTGGATTTGGCGTAGGCACTAGCTTAACTTGTTAGCTCATAATGTTGCTTATGTTGGGAGTTTCTCTGCGTGATTGCATCAGAAATGACGCTATCCGCAGCAGAACCAAGGTAACCGATATAGCCCTCCGAATCGCTAAACTTAAATGGCAGTGGGTGGGGCACATAGCACGTAGAACCGATGGCCGTTGGGGCGGAAAGGTTCTCGAGTGGTAACCACGTACCGGAAGGCGCGGCGTGGGTAGGCCCCCCACAAAATGGACTGATGACCTGGTAGAGGTTGCGGGAGTCCGCTGGATGCGGGTGGCGCAGGACCGGTCACTTTTGCACTCTTTGGGGGAGGCCTATGTCCAGCAGTGGATGTCTTTCGGCTGATATGATGCTGCAGCTGATGACTGCTATCTGACCTTCCCACCCAGATTTCGTACGTGCTTTTTTTAACCCAGTCATTGGTAGGAGCCGGGGTTCGAATAATTGATAATCGCGTGGCTTACGTAAGAGAGGCAGAAGCCTCATTGCCTTTAAGAGCCCCCGCAGACTGCATACTTTTAGTCGACTGATAGTTTGGTCGGGCTCTTAATCAGTATGGAGATCAGTAGACATGAGTAGTTCGCGAATGAGTGATTCAAATGAAGTACATCACTTGGTGTCACTCTTTCGTTCACTAGTTCAGTTCGGATTCATATAATGAAAATTGATAGTTAATTCTGCCTATTGATCTTTGAGTATGATTCGATTCGATGATATGAGAGATTTAATGTTATTTTAATTTTAAATACGGCAAGTAACTCAATAGTTCATTGAAAGACACGCGTACGACTGATATGATATACTCAATGTAATCTATCAATCTGTATCAACTGATGTAGATGAAACCTCTAGAGCTACTGAACTAAATTGAACTAGTGAACTAAAAGAGTGATATACTTCACAGCGAACGAAAGATGCATATCAATCTTTTCTTTTTAGTGACACATTTTGCGCACGACTAGAGATCAGTATGCGCACTACCATACATCTCCATACTGATCAAAGGCCCGTCCAAACTATCGGCCGACTAAAATTCTGCAGTCTGCGGGGGCTCTTACTGTCGTCCGGCGGGAAATTTTCAACATGTAGGTATATCAAACAGTGATATTATTAATAACCTAAACATGTGTGTTCACTATCACGAATTTAATCCCTATACATCAAACTTTTCTTCCTCTGTCATCTTTGTAACGACTTCAAATAACTTTTCCCTCAAATTACTCTCGACTTTGTCAATGCCAAAAATAGCCTACTAATGCCATCTGTATCCGTCTGTTTATTTTTATATGGATGATAAATGAGCACGAACAGAAACCAGACCGGTATAGTGATATATATTTTAAAGATTAGTTATAGTATGATATACGAGTGCTTAAATCGTAATTATTGTATGCGCAAGCAGCTGCCATTTCAAGGGCAAAGGTTTGCCCTTTAAAGGCATTGGCTTTGTGATGTTTTATTAGTTTTTCGTGATTTAGTGCACGGATTGTGATTAGGTGATGTGTAATAATCATTTTTATTCGTGTTTTATCACATTTGATATGCCCATGGAATTGGTTTTAAATGGCTATAAACTCATATTCGTTTTATGATTTTTCAAATTTCGTTATATAGGTATACATGAGTCATGTTCTATTATAATTTACTTTAAGGAATAAGGATTAAATTTTTAACCAAACGTGTCCTATTCTTTACCATCGAACCAGTTATTATTAGAAAACTGAATTATTCTAAACTAATTGTATTCTTTTTCATTTGTTACAGGTAATTCAACAATTTCATCAGTTTTGTATTTCAGAATTCCGTAGAAAAAGATATGCCTTTCGTTTAAAGAAAATTGTATCGTAAGTAACTTTTCATCATATGGAAATCAGTGTTCAGATCGTCAATAAAATATTTCTCACTTACTCATACATATTTGTTAGCAGCGCCATAACTAAAAGGTCATGAACACTGTGAACGCAGGCATATATTAGGTAGGCAGACCTAAGATCTACAACAAAATGAATTCCTTCATAATTCGCCATGCTATTTTCTCTTTTTGCATTTGCTTATTCGTTCTTACTTTGTAAACTTAGTAATAAGTAACTTAGAAACTGCATCTTAATAAAAACGCGCAAGCACGTGTTACATTTTGCACATACGTAATGTGCACTTTGTGAACGCAAGTTACTTTTTTATTATTTTATGCTGTGCCTTTGTAACATTTTATAACATTCGCTAAATTGTATTTTCTGTCGAGTTGAATCGATGTTTTTTGCCAGGGTAAAAATCATGATTTCGCCGCTTCTTCGATTTACCGTGGTTAAGAAAAATACTATTTATTGAGGTTTACTTTCTTGGGTTTGTTGTTCTTGATCTTTGCCCAATTTTAACGACCGCACATGACATAAAATTAAATTACAACTGTGTTCTCAAACAGACAAAAGACTTTTTTTTCAGTGCCACTTAAAAAAAATACCAGGTTTGAATATGGAGACAATTTTATGTTGCAGTGATAGGTTGCTTTACTTCCCATAATCCTCTTCCAAAAACTACGGGAGCAAAGGTGGTGGTGCTATTCTAACCCGACACGAGAAAAAATCAATTTCAAGTACGTTGCCACTGCCTTTCTTTCTTTCAATACCAAATATTAGCAAGGAAACGCCACCAAAAGTCACGAAACTTTCTTGTGTGTAAAAAAATAACCCTCTTTCTTTTCCTTCGCTTGTGTGGATGCTGACTAAACGGAATGGCCGTAAAGCTTTCTAGAAAAGAAACATTTATTTTCAAGTTATGAACTGTGATCGTTAAACGGGTATTGCCTTCGGTTATTGAATGAGTTCGTCCATTGCAATAATGAAATACTTTGTATCTTGGACGACTGTTCACTGCACATTGTAAATGTGGTATTTAAGACAAAGTGCATAATAAAATGACATAAAATCGCACAGGCTTTATTGATTAGTAACTGCTTATTAAGGTTTTTTACTTTATATTGTCACTAAGTTTAATCTCCGACGAAAACAAGAGGTGATACTTATACGTTTAGCATGTGTCTGTCTGCGACTTTGTAGTTCCCAAGCTGATGAATCGATTTGAGTGCGTCTTTAGGGTTCCGTACCTCAAAAGGAAAAAAACGGAACCCTTATACGATATGGGCAGGCTGTTAGATATATCCTTGGTTTGTGTAGATAAACGTATAGGCGTAGGCCGCCTCCCCCCCCCCCCCCCACCCCTAAACAAAATCCTAGCTACGCCCTTGGATATGGTTTTAAACTATGTTTGTTGGTGTTTTCATTGATGTACTTTATTATAATCGCCGATAACAAATCATTAACACAGTTTATTATATTAATGTACCTACCTACCTTGCCGTTTCGGCTGCGTTGCGAAAACCACGATCTCGAGTGGGCTTCGCTAAATAACAAACAATCTAGGTTACAATTAATCATAATCTATTTCCCATTGTCATTTGAGTTACGAGAAATACGCGTTTTGCGGACGTGTCAATTAAATGTTTGTTATGATTTACATTAATTGGTAACAAATCGTTATAGTGCGGAGTTAGGAGTAATGGGGTAAGTACACAGGTGATTATTCACGGTTGTAAATTATTTTAGTTCTCTAGTGAGGTAAGAGTTGCTAGTTACCATGTAAATCTATATGTTCGATAGTTTATTTTGGGTGTAGTTATGCATAGCTTTATTGCCGTTTAGGCCTTCGGTATTTATGGTCAATTGCTTATAATAACACATTATTATAAACAATTTAAGCAGTCCTACATTATTATTACGTTTTCATTGTGCAATAATAAGATTAACTAAGCGTAATTTGTAGTCTAAGTCGTATTGTGCATTTTTTCATAATTGGCCCTAAATTCTACCGCCGAAATTGTGTAATTTATACGATTTTGTTATGAAACACCTAAACGGACAAGGATGATTTAAACGACATTATTAAACTCAACACGTTAAAAGAGTTCAAATCTGCAGGATCTCAGATCTGAACACTCTTCTCTTTAGTTTCTGGAGCCAGAACCTCTGATATCATCAGGGGCCGTAGACAAGGTTACAATCGACAAGCGCTAACGCCAATAGAAAATAATAAAATGTAGGGGAATGACAGATGCCGACGAAACACTTTTCGTTAACATCTGTCATTCCCATACATTTTGTTACTTTTCTATTGGCGTTAGCGCTTGTCGATTGTAACCTTGTCTAGGCCCCCAGATCTACACTCTTTATTTCGTTATTGTTTTGTGATCGGAGAGTCAGCAGAGCAGAACGCGCTTATCCTTAGGCTACGATGTCTGCTTAACAGCAGGCCTTTTGCTGGATTACCACCATTGTGGTATATAAAAAGAAAAAAAAATGTGCTTTGCACGTTACGGTATATTTCAGCCAGTTTACGAAAAGTTAGAACACAGACATAAACAATTTGTCGAAGTACAACAGTTGCGAACTCGTAAAGTGCGGGCACAATACAGACACATTCTCTATACTAGCACTATCATCTAAAATATGTAAGTAATAAGTTACCAGAGTCGTTTAAGAGTCCGCGGTAAGCTCGGCCGAATTTCACCTTCCCAAACAAATAATACAAACGTAGTTACGCTCTCATTTTAAAACTACGTGTTGGATTGTGACGAAACTTTGCATATACAATGAAACGAGGTATATCTATGTCTATAATTAGTTTATATGGTTCCAGTTTATAAAACACACGAAATACAGCAAAAACAAGTTTTGTATGAAAAACCTATTTCACTGTATTTTTTTCACTATGGTATCTGAAGCTACATAAACTAATTACAGACATAGATATTACTCATGTCATTTTATATGCAGAATTTCGTTACAATCCAACACGTAGTTTTAAAATGAGAGCGTAACTACGTTTGTATGGAGAATCGAGCTTATTGCGGACTCTTAAGGGCCAGAATTTAAAAGTATTTAAGGCATCTGTAAAAAGATGGCTTACTGATAAATGTTATTATAATATTAATTAATTTCTATGAATTCCAATTTCTGTATTGCACTATTAGGTATTTTATTTTATTTTGATATTAAAATCTGACATGTCTGTATTAGTAAGATTTTTAAATACGTAGCTTCTTACCTAGTTTGTAAATGTATGGACGCCTGTAAAGGTAGGGATTGGTGACACTATCAGAGCTTGCAAGTGTAACTGCCAACTCAATCTCCACATGCATTTTAATAAATTATTTCAAATTTAGACTCTTTTTTCTCCTATTAGGTTCGAAAGTGCTTTCGATTCTTAGTAGAACACCCGATTTTATCAAAATTAAAAAAGTGCAGTGTCCAACTTTCAATAGCCGCCGCTTTTAATAGCTGCCGCTGTGCTATTGTATTTTGACATTAACTACATTCACTCATATCGTACAGCATTAGTGTGCCATGCGGAACACATTCAGCCGCACATAAAGATTATCTAACCCAGGTAAACATAACACATTTGCCACAACCATTACAAGAAACAATGGTTCCCGAGCACTCGGGGCTACGAATCGATTCGTGTTTCCGACTACCGGGCTCGCATGCAGACAATTGTACCGCGTAAATAAGCGCTTTGCTTAGGATGGCTTGAAGGCGTATTTGGTACATGGAAACTAAAGTGGATTGGAAAAAATTATGAGGTAAAAGGCAACTTTCAAGAGTAAGTAGCACTACTGGAATACAAGGTGTTACTAACCGAACGAATGGACTGTGAAGTGCAAAAATATGTTTGATGGTTCCCCTGTTGGCGAATAAAGGCTTCAGAATACGTTTATGAGAGGATTAGTTCGTTACATACTTTTTTGCACTTGACTAGACTACATACTTAGTTTAAAAAAATACTCAAGTTTTGTGAAGCATTTATAACACTTGACATTATTAAAGCTATAATGAACATGCCTAAAAATAACGTACCTTCATAAAATCACGCAAATTTTCATTACAATTACGTAACAAAATTACAAAAATATAAATAAAACGATCCTCCCTATTATACATAGGTACTATTAAATGTGCAACATTTATTAAATAATATTTATGTTTCTAAAGCGGCTCTAACAATTTCGATGTACAGTACACGAGTTTATGGAGGCGAGAATTCGATATAGCTAGGTTTTCTTTCCGGGAAAATTCGGAAAAACGCTTACCAAGCGCTGGGCCCTTGTATTTTATATTCATAAGACTGCAAAGACATACATTTTTCACTTTATTAAGATGGAACCAGCCGCAATAAATAATCTTTGACGTACAAAAATCTTTGCTCATGCCAACTGAGTGTCACTCCATCCACGACTGTGGGAATGACTTAATTCTTATCCTGTTTCATATTACCGGTAGCCGTGTCCCTAATAAGCAAGAGTTATTCAATTACACAAGCCAACACGCAGGGAACACTGAACAGCTCCTTATCTACGTCGCAACACGCTAATTTCAACTTTTAGACGGTTATACAGAGTTCTTATTGCAATGGAGAGAGTTGAAAGGAATTTGCCATCATAGTCGCCTGGCAATTGTTTTTTAGTGCTAGGGTCAGAGTCATCTAGCGGTTGGGATGAAGAAATGTGTTCGGCTTTGTTATTTAGATGTACCTACATATACCTCATTCCATATAACATTAGAATTTTAACGGACAAGTTATAAACATTCGAATTTTAGCGGACAAAATATGAAAGGGAAATATTATACTACAGTTGTACTAATTTCGATAATTGAGAGCTTATCAAATATGATGACCCTGCTGCTTTTGCTTTTTAAATAGTTTTCCTTGAAATCGGATGACGATTAACGTACGATTTTTCTAATCGTATCTGGAATAGGATATATTTGGTCATCAAAGTGTTAATGTTGGAAACAAAGTAGACGAAGTGTGTAATGACTCATGACAATGGGTTTAAAAAATCAACGTAATTAGGCGCTTATTACATGGTTTTTTTTCTTCAAAACGCATGAGACAGACATACGATTACGAACAGACATCGAGATGATTTCATAGTATCCAATTTCGCCTTAACATGAGTACAAAAAACGCTTTTTTACTTGCAAATGAAATAAGATATACATACATACATAGAAGGTTTCATACTCTTAATTTACGATGTCAGATTTAAATAAACTAAGAAACAAACAAATACAAATTAAATTCAAAATAACAAATAACCTTCAATATAAACCGTCCAATCAGCGTTAATTCACCTAATCCATAACAGCTGTTGATCGGGTTTCGCATAATTTTGCATCACATAACTCCATAAGCGATAAGTTCATTAGCTAGCTTTATCTTATAAAACTACAATTCCTTCCTGCCAGGGCTGCATTTCAATTGGCTATAAAAGTGGTTGCCAACCTTTGTTCTGTGAAAGATCAATTTTATTGTTCAAACCAATCAATTTCATTGGCAATTAAGTGTTTATATTGTAATTAACACTTTTGCATAGAACAAGACAAGACGCAACAATATCAATAAATAATAAGATAATAACTTAATACAACTTGAATATAATAATTTTTTTTAGTAAAACCACTTACTTTTATCTAAAAAGGAATACAAGTACAGTCGAGTTCTCCAATATCTACACAGACAACCTTTCAAAAATATCTATACAGAGACTTTATTGTTACTGACATAAGACACATGTGTTGATATTTTTGAAAGGTTGTCTGTATAGATATTGGAGAACTCGACTGTACCTAATGAAAATAAATTAAATGTAATTTATACCGAAATTTGAGAAATGTGTACAAGTATGATCAGAAGTAAGTAGGTAAGTACCATAAAACCGGTTTAACAATATTTAAAAGTCTAAACATTACGAATGAAGGTTAGAATAGAATGGGAATTTTAGAACCATGTCAGCTAATGTCATATTTGCGCTTTTTCAGTTATACCGCCTTATTTATTATTATTTACTATGTATTACTCCTATGGTTAATTGTAGAACATTAGGTTTAGAACCACTGGCCAATAACGATTAAAGAATACCGTGTTTGGTATAAGTGTCATAGTTATAATGACTTCCATGCAAACGGGAGTTGTTTTTTAACGTTTTTAAATGGGTGGCAAGGTGTTTAGCTTATTTGTGAGATAGATCAGCAGGTCGATCACGTAACGCGTTGTACGTACGTTTAGTTAGATCTAATTGTCGATTCTTATATGGAAAAATTACAGTTGAATTGTCCTAACGCGCGCTCGAAACGGTACGTGAATTACGTGATTAGGTACCCCTCCCTCAGATCAGCTAGAATTGAGATTCTGATTCATTGTTTCCGACTTTTTTTTATTTAAAACGTGTTTCTTCGTTGTTATTTTCATAAGAATATAAAGTTCTTATTTGAAAAGTATAACCTCATTTTAATCTAATTGCTTCAACTTCAATTTTTTCAGGGATCATTATAAGTCAAGATATTATAAGTCAAGAGAATTGAAAACTTATTAACAGCCGTTTTAGTAAACAAATAACTTACATGGGTATTAGAATAAATAAAGATAAAATCATTTCTTTGTCCAATATCGGTTACAGGATGTTACAGAATGATGCTCAGTTTCACTGTGTGGCGCCTCACGGCTTACAAATTTCTGAGCATGCATGTCAGTCACTAGCTACACTAATATTATAAAGAGGAAAGATTTTATTGTTTGTGTGTTTGTATTGAATAGGCTCCGAAACTACTGGGCCGATTTGAAAAACCCTTTTACCATTAGAAGCCGAAATTATCCGTGATGAACATAGGCTACTATTGACCGCGGGAAAATGCTTCATTTCTACGGGAAAACGGGTAATCCGTGCGAAGCCAGGCCGGGCAGCTAGTCATTAATAAATTAATTTATGGTGTAATAACTTCTTTGTGCAAGAACAGTTTTTAAGGCTTTTTTAAACTGTAAGTAGTTGATCTATTGAATTCAAGAAACGCACATAATATCAGCGTTTTACATCAACAGTATTTGAAATCAGCTTTAGTTTCGCTTTAGTATTAAAAGTGAACTCGATTTCTAAACTTTAAGATTAATCCGATCCGAAATGCCAATGCAATGCATTAGGGTAAGGACACCTGATGTAAGACACCGTTCACGCTGTTGACGCTCGCGTAACGAGTCAGAGGCAATGTTTATTCTATGCTATTATACAAGCACTGATATACTCCTGCCTATTGCTTACAGGTGTGCTTCATATAGGTAATGGAATGTACCAGATCTGGTGGGTCATTTATTGAACGAGAGAGCGAAGCGAACGAAGCTATCCGCTTCACTTAGGGAAAAAGTATTTCGTATAGCAGGATATCCGGCTGTTCTCTTCGACAGGTCGCATTTCTCAATCGATTCTCGTGAAATTTTGTGAACAGGTTCATAACTATACAGACTTTTTTTGTCGATCTCAGTATTTCGAAATTAATAAAAAATGTTTTTTTCAGGAGTCCGTTTTGGAGTTTTACAGCTCACAGAGCCACTAGTTATATATTTTCCATACCTAATTGATGGTAACTAAACTTTCTTAAATAAATAACAATAATTAAAAATAAAAATGAATACATTTCCAACTATAAGACCAAGTTGAAACAAAAGCTAATAAAACAGGTATGTCGAAAAAAAATTGTACTTCCGCAGTGGTCATTTACTGTCTCATTTACCCTACAAAGATCATAGCCACTAAGTAACGATTAGTAAGAAACTGATTAAATCAGCACTGGGTGTCAGCGATGTGATTGAATTAGAAAGTAATGTCGATGATTCTGATCGCAATGACATTGATAATACGATGATTTTTGCGATAAACGTTGCTCGTATTATGTAAATGATATTATTATTTGATGTTTTTATATTATTTGAGTTGGTCGAATAGCATCAAAGTGATCTATTCAAAAAGCAACTCTACTGCCCAATGTAGAAGATTCATATCCCAATGACAGTGTTATGAAGCACGTGAAAATAATTCCAATCATCCCATGGTACGCTTTGCGTGCATATGCATAGGCCCGGAAAGCGTAGTTGCCGCACTAGGTGTGCGTGTATTTACGCACAAATGCATTATGCTTAGTGCAGTAATAAAGTGCACTGTTGGGTGTCTCTAATAATCCACCTAATATTATAAATCTGACAGTTTGGATGTTTTGAAACTTCGGACGTTTATCACGCAAAAACGGCGCAACGGATTTGTATGAAACTTGACACATAGATAGTTAAAAGATAGGATAGGTACCTTGTATTATAGCCCGGATTAACCCATAATACAATTATTATTGACTTTAATAAAGCTCCTCGAAAATGTTTTGCACGCTTGCACGCAGGCTGAATGCACGTGCATTCAATAGCTATTAGAAAAATTGTAATACGTTGGTGTTAAGCTAGATTAAATGTTGCAATACAGTTATCAAATCTGGATATACCTGCTCGTAATTTTATTTTCATAAGCATTAGTAAAGATAGCGACATATAAACCAGTATCAGTCAGATCGTATTACTGTCAACCTGCCCATCTGTAAAATCACGATGTTATTAAAAGCAACATATAATTATTTAGAACACGAACATTAACAAGTATATCCGTTGATTAATTTATGTTAATGAAGTTAGAAGATTGACGCACCAAGCGAGAGTGAAATTAATATTAAATATAACAAGTTTAATTTTATTTCTGTTATGAATTGATGAACGTTGATTGAATTCCATATATATATGTTCAAGGCAAACAAAACAATAAATCATAGTTAAATTTTACGACTTTCTATTTCACTTCTCGCTGTTAATGTATTTTTTTCTCCGTGTGGTGTCGGTTTAGAATTTCACCACCCCCTTTCTTCCCGTGAGTGTCGTAAAAGTCGACTAAGGGAGCAGGGTTGAAGTGTGTTGTGGGCGATGGGCTAGCAACCTATCACTGCAATATCACATTTTGTCGATCTTTTATACCCACAGTTATGTTAAAAGTGGCGCTGGAACATGAGTTTCATGTGCTCTGCCTACCCCTTTTGGGAATAAAGGCGTGAATGTATGTATGTATGATTATTTATGACTAGGGAATGCAATCTCTGCGGAGCTTCGTACAATTTTCGTACGAGAACTTGCAGAATTGCGAGATTGAACTTTGCATATAAAACACAGCACGACAAAAGTTTAATCTGACTGACAAATTAAAACCTACTTTTAATTTAACCTTCGAATGTAATATTATAAATGCGAAAGTTTGGATGTTTGGACATTTAGATGTTTAGATGTTTGTTACACAATCACGCATAAACGGCTCGACCGATTTGGTTGAAATTTTGCACGAAGATTTTATAGCCTGGATCAAAATAAAGGATAGTTTTTATCCCGGGTCCACACAGACGTAGTCGCGGGCGGAAGCTAGTTACCTATATTACTTATATTAAATCCTGATGATTAAATAAATAATATTTAAAAAATTGTCTTTGTGTTTTCTAAACAACTACTGCAGTTTTTTTCACATGTTGATAATCATATTTAATGGAATTCATAGCATTTGCATATATGAATTCCGCAAAATTTCAATCAAAACGGATGAGCCGTTTATGCGTGATTGAATAACAAACATCCAGACATCTAAACATCCAAACTTTTTCGTTTATAATACCTATTAGTAGGGTTTTGAGAGAAAAAATGATCAATCTCGCGAGAACTCGCAAAACTGACTATGATATTTGGCCAGATCTCGGCTAGGTCTGAAATCTCAAGAAATTGCACTCCCTATTTATGTCAGCTTTTATTTTACGTGGGAAACGCAGCTTTCAAAGCTAAGAAGGGAATACCGAGTGCCATAAAACCATGCAGGTAGGTACGTAGTTAAATAGAAAAACATATTACTGCAAATACTACAATCGCAAAACTAACAGAAATTGCCACGGGCCATCTTTAAATCAATAACTTAACTTAACGAACCGTGACAGAAACATTAAAAGAGCGTTCATAAACAATAAAAAGTACATTAAAAGTGACATTAAGTATAATTTTATCGACCCTTCATTACTACCTACTAATAAAAAGTTATTACTTACGTTTTATAATATTTAACAATTAACTAGTGGTTCTGTGGGCTGTAGAACTCTCGAGCCTTATATATAAACATATATATTTAATTTGAAAAACTGAATCGACAAAAAATCTATTTAATTACCTGCTCACACACAAGGATCGGTTGAGAAATGCGACCTGCCCCCCTATTCTGTAACTAATAAGAACAAGAATAAGAATAAGAAAAATTTATTCACTTAAACAACCCTTGTTTTACAGTATTTTCTTCTGCCAAACTGCAGGACAGTTTGTTGGCAGAGGGACTCCCTTACAAAAAATACATGGGTAGGCTTAGCTATGCTTGTTTTAAGCTCACCCACAAATATATCTTGACACCGCTAGGCGTAGTAACTAAGCGTAGGTAGAGGTCTAGTTTCGCGACAGGTGACCGGCGGGGTGAGCCGCATTAGCGCTAAGCGAATAACAACAAACAACATTACCATCCTCACCACTTAGGTGGTTGGCAGTCCTCAACTGTGTGCTTCTCCAAAAACTTCCTGCCTCGCACAGCTAATCTGTGGGATGGATTGTCGCCTGCGGTATTTCCGGACCGATACGTACCTTCAAACTTTCAAGAAAAGAGCGTACTCCCATCTTAAAGGCCGGCAACGCACTCACAACACCTCTGGTGTTGCAGGTGTCCATGGGCGGCGGTAATCGCTTACCATCAGGTGATCCGTCTGCTCGTTTGCCTCCTATGACAAAAAAAACAGCCCTCTAGAGGAGAACAACCGGACAGATGTCGGATATACGAAATAATTTTAACACAATCTGAAACGGAGAACTACGGTGGCTTCGCTCGCTCGTTCAATTAGGGTTAGAGTTTCCTCGTCTCTATAAATTACAACTGGGATTTTTGTCTTACTAGGTGGTAAATATTGTACGATCTGTCAAATAAGATGATGATGATGATGTATGATTAAACATTGTACTTATACTCGTACTACATTAACAGACACGGGGTGAAGTGTACCTATACATGCAGCGATCGAAAAAACCATAGAGCACCTTACAAATTTCTACCCAAACACGTGCCTAAAACCCGGTATGCGCATATTCGAACTAAACGGCTGCCTGGCATCGTTTTGACACCCCGCCCCCATCCCTGCATAATGGCAATGGCACCGAACACATGGCACAGAACGGTCTGTGCGGCGATTTTGCGGCGCTACTTAGACTTCTTATGGTTTTTGCGTTCGCTGTATACGTGTCAAATATTTTGCCCATGATGACATGACTTTTCAGACATTCTTATTCATTGAATAGAATAGAATAATAATTTATTGCCAAAAACAAGTACAGACTTGATACAAACAGTGACAAATACAGAATAATAAAAAGTACAGCTCAATTATTTTGGGGCAATAGGTCCCAGACTCAGCATATGCTGAACAACAAGAGTTCAGCGCTGGTTTTCAGCCTGGGCCTTATTAGGGCTCGGTCGGTAGCAGAACCTAAACGTCGGAGTTGGACGCTGTGCTTTTAAATGCGTACAAATTACAAAAAATAATACTAATACAAAAGTAAAAATAAGAGCGTGTGTGTGTGTGTGTGTGTGTGTGTGTGTGTGTGTGTGTGTGTGTGTGTGTGCGTGTGTGTGTGTGTGCGTGTGTGTGCGTGCGTGTGCGTGTGCGTGTGTGTGTGTGGGTGCGTACGCATGTACGCACCCACACATACATCATTTTTTTAAACACTCGCACATGAAAATGAATACCCAAGTGGAGAACAAAACAACTAAACAAAACAAAACATTGTGATGGTTTAGTCACTGAGATAAGTTAGGTAGTACATTTTATACAGCCTACGTTGTAGACATGCTTTTCACCATCATCATCATTATATCAGCCGAAGGAAGGCTTAGGCCTTCCCCAAGGAGTGCCAAGGTGACCGGTGCTGCGCCACCCGCATCAAGCGGACTCCCGCTACCTTTATCAGACCCCGTAGCATGGACGGCCTTATCATACGATAAGTGTCAAGATAGAGCTTCCGTCACTGGCTGACACCGTTCAATAGAACGAGACGGACGCTACCCCGTATCATGGTCGGCCTTATCACGCGATAAGTGACAAGATAGAGCGTCCGTCACTGGCTGACACGGTTCGATGGAACGAGACGGACGTTCTATCTTAAGGCTGACCATGATACGGGGTTAGGTCATCATTCTACCCACGCTGCGTCACGTGGTTGCCACTCGAGATCCATTCCGCCCTAACGGCCATCGGTTCTACGTAAGATGTTAAATACGTACACGTTTCTATAGTTATCCAAATAGCATTTATTTCTAGTGTAGTTGTTAGGTCGGCATCTTGTTATCACCTCTACAATGTATGTTTAATATGTGATGTTGAATAAAGTTTTTCTATGACTATGTGTACCAGCTCTTAACCAGGATTATAATATTATTTTTAAAATACCTATTGTTAACGTGATCATAATCTTAATAAGTCTTAAAATGGATCAAATTAAATCGCCAACCGGTCGGACCTTTAATTAAATGTTAAACTTTTGTTCAATTCCTTTCTTTCCAAATATCCCGAGACAGATTACAGAAAGGTCGCCCCTGACAAGCTTAATGTAATGCTTTTAAAAGCTTTTAATTTATAAAGAATTGATAAAAGTCACGCGTTGTGTTGGAATATTTGGTGTTTGACATTTTAAGAGGATAATACTTTTTTGGAGATTAGATATTTAGCTTAAACTTAATAATTCTATTACGTTATGGCGCTATGGTTAAAAGAAACAATAGTTTGTTTAAGTAGTATTAGCTGTATAAAATATGTACAAATAATATGAGAAGTTTAGGAAAAACCCGAACCTATATTAATTATTAAAACTGGGTTCATTTCAAACTGAAATCTTAGTTTACTGCGATTAAAGCTCAATAATCTATATTTATTATTTTTATATATTCTAGGGAATATTATAATTCGTATTTACATACATCTTGTCTAAGTATTTTCGTACATGCGCTATAATTTCTTAATTGGAATGGCAGTGAAAAGATTATCTAGTTCTCTGGGTAAACCTAATTCCATATAAGGATAGAAAAATATTACGTTAATCGTCGTGCGATTTTAAGGAAAACTATTTTGAAACTTAAAGAAAAATGCATTGTTATGTTTGGAAAGCACTTAATGGTAGAAATAAGTGAAACTAGTACAATATTTCCCTTTGATATCCTAGATAAACGAAAACCTACCTAGACGAATATGTCCGTTAAAAATCTAATGTTAGATATTTGGAATTATGTATAGCAGCAATGTATCGACCTACCTACTCTAAGCAACTAGTGATTCGCCAATACGCTTTCTCTTATTTATACACAGCCGCAAAGTCATGCTTATTAAAAAGGAGAATACCTTCTTTGAAATTTCTTACCCATTATACGGCGATACGATGGAACACCAAAGTAGCTAACCTCGATATCGATAGTAAATAGCCCGCGTCCCGCCCTAATGCCAGCCATCGACTTGTCAACCCCGCCTATAAAGAGTAGCCGCTAGTGTTGTCCCAGTTAATAAGTGTAATCGATTCGACAAAAGTGGGTCGATAGATGCTCCAGTTTGTTAGCAGTTTATTTTTATGAAATTAGGCCTGATGCGTTATTGATTTAGTTTATTTGTCAATCATCATTCTCCTAGCGTTTTGTCGGTTGTACCCTAAAGGAGCCTGAGGTCCGTTTTGGCACCTAATCTCAAGATTTGGCTTAAGCACTAGTTTCAAAGCTATTGTTAAATATCAAATGTGATTTCGTACATAAGTGTTTTTTTGATGATTTGATAGATGAAGACAGCAGCTCGTCTAAGGTGGTTTCACATAGGTATTGAATTTATTTATCAGTATTATAAAAGTATATTGATGTATTTTTTACCTTCTTTTTTAGTAGAATAAACCAAACCACACTAAGGTAAAAAATCGGTTAAAATCCTTATCTACCTAGAGCCATTGGCAATTAGTATCTGTGTCTAGAACCTCTAGTCCAGCACACGCTTGGACATTTTTAAAAAGTAACCCAACCTCCGGTGAAAGGGTATGCGCTTGGACTGGAAAAACGCCTCATGACATGAGTAATAGCGTCTACTGCACTTTGTTTATCTTTTTTATAATTTCTCGACACACCGCCATGTTTGTGCGCATACTGCTACTGTTTGCTGCGTAGGCGCAGCGTGATGTCAAAAATGACGGAGTGAAGGAAATATACGCATACCTATAAGATATAACTCGTTTAATATAAACTAAATAAATTCATCTAGGTTTTTTCTATTAACTGGGATGGAGAACATTTAAACAACATTTAAAAAAAGTGGAGTCTCCAGAAGTGAGAGGTGATAGATATGTGGCCTGGAGTGGAACCAGAGTTGTGGGTAGCGATCACGCGGTAGAGGAGCGATATATGAGTGGAGAGAAGGACGGAACGCGGACCGAGGCAAGCTAATCCGAAATTTAGAACCCGAAAGTTTTTCTCCATACATTTTCCCAGCTGTCCCCTCTAACTCCACTACGGGGAGAGGTGGGATTTTTATTTATCGTTAAAATTATGAAATTAATCGACATATTATCATTAAAAAACTAAAATTCATGCGGCCGGAACATTTTTATGTATAAAAAATCAACGTGCCTCTTGTACAATTTTATCGCGATTTGATTGTCTATTTTGACCCAACTCACCCCATTTTACGGTACTAATTTTACTTCTTCTGATCATTAACCACCATTCAAAAATAGCGCTACCAATTTTCTGCGGTTATATATATTTTTCCTTGAAACTACATAACAATTAACGCAAGATTTCTCTAATCTTAATAAATTATAATTGATGTTATGGTTTATGTGTATCAATCAACCAATGGAACCGCGGGGGTAGCATTAAAGAAGTATGCGTAAGTATGCTACATTTTCTCGACTTTTGACCACGTTGTCATGAAACCAACTGGTCGTGTCATATTACACACAGGAGCCCTCGCCTGTCAAGGCACATATGCTTACAGTGTAGGGCTTCTGGGTTTGACAGATTGCTGAGCAAAAAGACGTAGGTTACTACCTAGTTGGTGACTAAAAGTGGACCAACTCTGACTGTCGCGTTTAGCAATGTAATATATGTATACGATATGTACCTATATACGATATGTTACCCACATACTTATATTGTATGGCTAATTTACGTGACAAAGTGGAACCAATAAAATTTCTCTAATGAAAGTTCTTAACAGCGTGTAATTTTTTAGGAATTTCAACTATGTATTGTAGCGAACTCTTTCGTGGGGATGGGACCTCGCAAAAAGATGAAATCAAATAGGAATTTATTTGAAACGTAAACGTTATTTGCTCTTCAGCTTATTGACTATATGCATTCGATAATATAATATTTTGAAAAGACTGAAGGGTCCCACTTACTTTCTGTAATCCAGCTATGTGAGTTTCTTACTGCATTGCCCTACAAACTACTGGTCCGTGTATCTCATAACAAGCACCACGGAATGCGATCAACAGCATTAAGTGCGGTGTTTTTGTCTTGCGCTCTTTAGTGGCAAACAACACTTTATAGCTCCCCTACAAGCCGTTGAAAACCACAAAAAAACCGGACAAGTGTCAGCAAACATGATGGGGTCTACATAACGGAGACGGTAGACCCCTTGTGTTACATGTGGACTGCGTAAAAAACTTTCATTTATATGGGTCAATATTTCGCATAGCGGAACGCGGTTTACGCCTTAAAGGAAACTAATTGGAAAATAATGTCGCGCCAAAAGTTCGTCATACAATTACGATGCCTGAATTTGCGATGCCAATTCATTGTTTTTATAGTCTCTTCAATATTTCATCATATCAACCTGAAATAGGACCTTACAGAACTTCCACATAAACTTAAACGCGTCTTCAAAATCTTTTTTAACATAGAATCAAGTGAATCCACTTGATTCTATGTTAAAAAACATAGTTAATGCCAGAGCATTAACTATGTTTTTTAATGTAGGATGTCGTCTTGTGAGGGCTGACCCACGCGGTTGCTGATTATCTCCATTCCCATCGGCTATCGGTGTATAAAACCCTGTCCCTTACCTACAATTACCACTTCAATTCACTCTGAAAGAAGCCAAAAACATTACTTGCCAGTTCATCGACGGTTGTCAGTTCTATGTCTGCAAATGCTCTGTCACTTCATTCCACAAAGTGTAAGTGTAATAAAAATATAATTTAAGCAGCGTCCATCAAGGCTGCTTTTGAGTGACACAAAGCCTAATATTTAATTTTATGTAGCAGTCGATTTGTATGAAAGTATAGCTGCTAATGAAAAGCAGCTTATAAGGTGTACCCACTACTTTAAAATATTTAAAACCTAATAAACTATAAATAGTATTAGAGTTGAAAAACATTTTCATTTCAAATTCCAATATCTCAAAAACGGCCGAACAGTGTTTTATGAAACATGGCTAAGAACACTCGGGATCACAACACACACACATTTTCGAATAAAAAAAACCACGTTCAAATCGGTCCATCCGTTTGGGAGCTACGATACCACAGACATATCTGTCTGACACTGACACATTAAACTTATATTATAACACCCCTCTCTTTGCATCGGGAGTTAAAAACTAAGCTCATACGGAGCCTCAATCAATCAGTATTCAAGCCAAACCTTTCTTCAGCCGATTGGCTCTATTGAATGAATAATCTTAAACGTAATTAGTATTCATTAATTGCTTTCCGGTCTATGCATGCCTAATGAGACTTTTAGCTGGATATTGATTGCAGATAATAACTAATATCCTTTGATTGAAGATTGATTAGCTACCTACTAGTTTTGCCCGTGTAACTCTGTAGGTACCTATATAGTGCCAAATACAGGGTATATTATTCAAATGGGGCAGTGAGGGAAAATCCGAAACTAAAAGAGACACGGAAATTGGCCTTAGGAGTCACAAGACTGATTTAATAAAAAAACATTCAAAGATTTTCAAAAAAGCCTCATACACGGCCGGGAATCGAACCCGGTCAAATCTGTCTAAAAATCGGACTTTGTTTTTTGCGTAAATTAATAGTATTATTAGTTAAAATTCAACTGGTTTAAAGATCGTTTGTCTTTTAGCAGTTAAGTAATAAATAACACCACCTGACCTAAAAGCGTGCAAATGAAAAAACGTTCTTATGAGTCAAGTGTTTGGGTTGCTGTTCCGGTGAAGAATTCTATTTGACAATACAAACAGTCGACAATCACAGGCTGTACGAAAGCCCGTCGCAATTGTCGTGTTAGGTTGCGAATCGAGAGCAGGAAGACCTAATAATACCTGTCTGCCGCGCAGTGATGTGACGATCGAAAGATATCGACATCGATGAAATCGGAGCTCGTTAGACCAATTAGAGTTCAAAGCGGCTAGATGTGAGGCAGAGTTAAGACTGACGCCGTCCAGTGGCAGGTTATTGAGAAGTTGGTACAATAATTGCAGTGACTATTACGAAAAACAAGCAGGTGTGAGTCACGCCCTTTGGATTTCATGATTTCTGTTATTATTTAGGTTATTTATGCCATAACACGAATTTAACACAATTAACAGGGTTAGCAGTATAGCTACTGTCAGAGGTAAAGGCACAGCAGTAGATTATACCGTTGTCATGATTTATGTATTTTTTTTAAATTTTATGTTTGCGTAAACTGATGAATGAGCACAAGAAGACAAACTTTGCTGCGGGTATGCTTTTATGAAATACTAGCTGCTCACGTGGATTCAGAAGTTATCACTTACAAACAGACATACAGCCAAAAAAATATTTCACAGAAATAACCTGTTTAATATTATTAAAGAGAATCCTTCCCCTTTAGCACTAGGTACGTGAGTTATAGGCAAATTCTAATCAAAAGTTAACATTATTTGTTACTCTTATACACACGAACGTCGACCGCAAATTAGCTTAAATTAAATGGTCACGCGAGGCGTCCTCGCTCCTCGCGTAGTACAGAATCTGTTTAAATTATTATATGTCCTACAATGTACCAGCCTTATTTTATAGTACCTAAAGTATTTTAACGATCACTTGATATTTTGCACGTATAATATGTAATATCGATATTTTTAATAATTTGTTTGCAGTGTTCATCCCTAAAAGTTTGGAGTTACGACCGGTTGTGCGGAATCAGTGCCTCGTAGTAGAGGTTTCGCACATCGTAGGATGCTTTGCGCCAAAGTTACACTCACAGCCCTACACTCAGGAGAAATCAAAACGAGTACCATTTCTATAGAAAATGTACTCGAATGTGTGATTTCATTGGTTTTGGCTAGGTTGTGCAGGATTTGCGCCACAACTATCTTAGTTTTCCCTTTGAAGTGCTGGCAAATATTGCTAATTAAGGACAAGGTTTCATATTCACGGCAATGTTTATTCTAATATACATATTAAAATTATGCGTACGCCTGAAAAGCAAGGATTTAGTGATACTATATTGTCATTTTGTACCTTAAACTGTACCGACCTGAATTCTTCACACAATAAATGTTTACTGATAACTCTGATAAGAAATACCACTTTAGAGTCATCGGGGATAGAACGACGTATTTTCAGGTAAACTTTTATATGTTGCATAAGGTCAAGCAAAGTTTAGTGGATTTATGAGGAATTTAATTAAAAGCTTTTTTGCGTTTTTTTTTTTTGAGGAATAATTTATTTTAGATGTTCAACCCAACAAGGACCTATTTAACGATACTCATATATTACATCACATAACATATGTAAGTGGCGCTGGAACATAAGTTCATGAGCTCTGCCTACCCCTTTTGGGAATTAAGGCGTGAATGTATGTATGTATGTATGTAACATATGTAAGTATTTCAGCCTTCGAAGCTTCCAGGCTACGCCAGAGGCCAAAAATCGAAAGCCAATTCGCGTATCCATAACCGTTAATTTAATGAGTCTGGTTGTAATTCTTTCGTCGTAAATAGAGGTACGTAGTTCGCAAGGTATCCGCAATTTCGTCTCTCCAGATTGGACTTAGGAGATTTGCCTTAAAGTTACGTTTGCAATAACGTCATCTAGTTTTATATGATATTTTATGTAATAAACGCGTTATCTACAGGGTGGTCGTTACTAGATTATAGTACCTATGTTCTAGTATTTTTAATGGTAGAAGTAGTTATTACGGTATATTGGCGGTAATGCTCATTTTTATTGGTCTATCTGTTCGCTAGTAGGTACGGCATATGACGTGTAATTAGCTATTAAACTATTCTCAGGTCCATTTGCCTTATTCCGTACAGTTATAATATAACTATCTCACGAGTCAGTTAATTTGATTGCCTAGCACTAATTATTTAACTTCTTGGTAGGCCTCATTATCCATACTAATATTATAAATGCGAAAGTGTGTCTGTCTGTCTATCTGTCTGTCTGTTACCTCTTCACGCTTAACCCGCTTTACCGATTTATATGAAATTTGGTATAGAGATAGTTTGAGTCCTGGGGAAGGACATAGGATAGTTTTTATCCCGGAAATCACCCTCCAAGGGGATGAAGTCGGGGGTGAAAGTTTGTATGGAGCTACGATATAAATGAGTTCCACGCGGACGGAGTCGCGGCAGACGCTAGTATATAATAAATATAAGGTAAACGTCCTAGTCATCGGAGACATGGACCATTTGTGTTAAAGTTGCATGGCTTAAATTCGAAATGAAGAAAAATCCTCTTAGTTCGAATCTAACCCTTATTGCATTGACATAAGGTGTCCGTGTCATACACTAGTATATAGTCGAGGACTAGGACGTTTACTTTACTTTATATACTTTTATGTACATCAACATAATTTAGCCAAATAATCTCTTGATTTGTCTTATTTAAGAAATAATAAAAGCCAGCCTTTAAAATGTTTACATATCGGTACCTAACCATAGTTAGTACTCGTATCATATTGTTTAAAGTACATTACATTAACTCGTATTTTATAACGAATCAATGCTCTACAGACCATCACGTGAACCTATAAAAACCAGCAATAACAAGAAGGTTAAAATTATCGTTTTTGTGTCACAAACTATGCCAATTATCTTTTTTTTCTTATACCATCGCTTCTCCTCTGAAGGCCTTATATCATTTATCCATACTAAAAACACATCTCCATCTAAGCTTTAAACGGATAAATCATTCTTCCATAAAACAACAACATGATCCTTTGTTCCACCCAATTATGATATTTAAGATCAGTTTTACCATAACTTTATCAAGTACGCACTTTTTTCATAACTTTTTGTCCGACGTACTCAACAGTAGCGAGCTGACTCACCAACCCAATTCACAAGCTGTCTCGCCACTCATCCAATATAACTAGACCCTGACATTCATAAGGACTAAGCGTAATCGGGGGCCAGCTTATACTGCCAGTGCCAGCTTATACTACACCTCTCATCAAATATAGCTTGAGCCTGACGTTGGCAAGAACTATGGGAAGCCGGAGGTCAGCTTATGCTGTTGTCAGTGGGTACTAGCCCAGTTATGTCATGGTTGCGCGTGCGTCGAGCGTCGACCTCAGTTTGCGGCCTCGGTTTGAACGGACAACGGCGACCGTTGGGCCAGGGTTATGATGGTTAGTCTGGGTGGCAGTGAGGCTTGTAAATGTCTGGTTCGGAGGACCAAGTGAGGCCAGTGAGAAACAAAGGACTATCTACTACTTTGGGTATTCTATACTAATATTGTACAGAGGTAAAGTTTGTAGTAATACGTTAACGTATGTAGGCTAATCTCCGGAACCACGCATCCGATTTTAGAAATTCTTCAACCAGTAGGGGAGTTTCTTCGGTATGGAAAGGTTATATCTTATTTCGCGGCGTCACTTATATTCTGTGTTATACGTGGGCGAAACTATATTCACCATAAAACATACGTCAACGCCGTAAAGACTAAAGACGGTGTCGCGCATAGAGTTTCATATTTCACGGCATTTTTATTCGACACGAAGCAGCTTCAGAAAAAAATCAGAGCCTCGTTTATGCAATTAGAATAAAAGTCATGCCGATAATCCTCGATTAGGCCGACACGACAATTTACTATTCCTAAATAACCTCACGTCTTGCATAGGCATAAAGACCCATATGAGTATTTGAAAGACCTAGAAGTTACGACATTTTTGCGAGTATGACTGATCATTGGAACCCATTAGTAATAAAATGGCAATCAAAATAATTTACTTCAAAAACAAAGTTTTAACGAAGAGCCACGAGAACATTTCCACATTTCTTTTCCCATTTACCACATGAACTGATTTCCGAGAGCAAATGCATTGATTATTAGAGAAAAACTTCCCCTCCGGCCGCGTGGTCCTACTGCTTCGTCCGACTGGTAGGACCACGTGAACTTTTTTTTCCTGTTGGTCCTACTGACTAATCGGACTACGCGGACTATTTATTTCATGCTTCTTGGCACTTCATTAGTTGCTATTTCTACGGAATCTTATCAGAATCTGTGATATAGGTACTTTTGTACTTTTAAGTACATAATTGAGGAATTCCATAATTCATCTGTGGTCTTCATCATCAATTCTACTCCACCAAATTATGATTTCCGGATGTAAATGCACGAGCTATAATAGAAAATACCAAAATCACTACACGCGTGCCTAATATATTGAGGAGTTCCCTCAATTCCTCATGGATCCCATCATCCAATAGAATTTCCAAAAAAATGGGACCCACCTGGAAGCATATACTTAAAAACAAAAAAAGATTTTACGAATCGGCTCATCAATGACGGAGTTCTGAGGTAACAAACATTGAAAAATATATATATATATACAACCGAATTGAGAACCTCCTCCTTTTTTTTGAAGTCGGTTAAATGATTCATACATAACTGCAGCTTATTTTATGATTCTAGTTTGACTTTCTATGCTATTCTACATGTGAGGTTTACCATTGCGTCTGACTCGTGGTGTTTTTGATTATTTATTTTGTATTCGGTTATTATCAATCATAATTTTACCTAATATTTACTCACTTCCAAATGATATAACACACAAACTGACCCGCGAAAGTATCTCTTTACCCCATCCTTTGTCAGCGATTTATTTATTTAATCGTATGGCATACATTATTTAGTGAGCGATTAAAGTTTAGTGTTAGTCTATAAAACTAACTATACTGGTTAGACTTAGGCATAATATCTGCATCTCACGGCACGAGCTCACAATCGGTCTTAAACTCTGACAGATGCGTTTATATCAGTCGTAAATGGTACTACTATTTAATACGGTTCAAGTTATAAAATCGTAGCGGAAAGTAACAATATACCGTATTATACGGTAGTTGGTTAATAGCGATGGAATTAACTGTTGTATGGTTAATCCCAGAGCCTAGCAGAGAGAGAGAGTTAGGAGTCCGCTGGATACGGGTGGCGCAGGACCGGTCATTGTGGCACTCTTTGGGGGCCTATGTGCAGCATTGGACGTCTTTCGGCTGATATGATTATAATGATGATGAGGTAGGTACCCACCTACATATTTTTTAAACGGGACTTGATTGCACATGCTTACATTTATTTCTTTACCGCTTTGCGGTTACTCGACGATTCTTTATTCCTATCTCGTCTTCTGGCTTAGAAAATCGACTTAATACCTACTCCATTTTGGTATTGTCCCAGGTTATATTTGAATTCCAAAAGCAACATCGAATCCCAATCTGAAATGTTTATAAGTAAGATAAACGTCCTAATGTTTGACATTGGCATTCCAGTAATTGACATTGTTAGTCACCTTTATTTCTACGCATGAATAAAAAGTGTGCGGACTACAGTTCAACTACTGTGTCAAACATGGGGTGTCAAAACAAAACAATACACGACGTAAATCTCGTTTTGTTTTGACACATACAAGAAGAATTAAACGCTAGTAAGCCAATATACTAGTTTAATTCAGATGAAATATTTTGGATATTGACGACATGTGAGAAAAAAACGATAGAACACATTATTATGCTCATTTGTGCTTGATCTTTTCGCCTTTGATACAACCTGCGCTTACGCATAAAGCTCGCAGCTTTAGAAAGCTCGAGCGATCAGAGCCCGCGGCTTCGAAAGTGCGGACATGCGAATTACGAGTACGATTTCAATTGCCCGAGCTTTTAAGCTCTTACCATGTGTTTAAGCTCTTCTTCTAATAGCTTTTCGGTAATGGTAGGTGATTTGCATAATTATAATATGTATGTTTTATATCCAGCCAGTTATCTGAAGACGGTCTGAACTCGGTTTTTGTTAGATACAAACATGGCATGATTTGTGATTTAAGGTTGTATTTTTTCTTCTTTCAAGAAACATAATGTTAATATCACGCCCGCCTAGCCATAAGCTTGGAAAATATGTATTGCAGGACCCAGTTTCCTATCAAAGTTTGTTGCACAAGTATAGGTAAGTATAGAAGTTATATACAGAGTATCGGTGTCTTAATCGAGTTAATTTTAATATCCTTTATGATTCGGAAATTTTGTTCAGGTCTTCCCCTAGATCGTTGACCGTAGAAGAACAGACATTAGTCTACTCTAAAACCTTCACATTGGAACAAAAAGTTATGGAAGACCCTTCGGAGAGCTCTATATCCCTGTTAAGGAATAAGAGTATGCCATCATCATCAAAGCATTCACTGTCAACGGTTTCGTAGCGCTACGCTCGCACAGTCAGCAGCAGAAGTAGCTACGCAAAATAACACGCTCAAAATGATCTAGACAGTCCTTATACTCTTGACATTAGACTCATGTGTAGGTAATTTTGAGCACTTGGCCCGCGTGGCTAATTTTGCTGCTGACTGTACTAGCCGATAACATGCGAAAAATCTTCAGTACAGGAACAGCCTTGTGGGGGTTAAGCTTTGGGGAGACCAAGCGAGTTTCTGGCACTGAAAGGAGTGAAAGGGTTGATGACTAAGTATATCACGGCATTCGAGAACGAATAGTACAGTTGATCAAAAGGAACATTAAGTTACGTGAAACAGAACTTTCGAGTAATTGCGGCGGCCATTCTTATCGGCGCATGCGCTGGTCATAATTGTTAAAGGCTTTCCGGGACCATAAGTCTGCTGAGTTTGATTCGTTACGTAAATAGAGTAAGTAGTTCCGGCTTATTTGCAAGTTAAGACAGATGTTAATATTGTTCACAATATAGTACAAAATATGTAATGTTTAAAATATTATCCTACTAATCCTACTAAAGTGATAAATGCGAAAGTTAGGATGTTTAGATGTTTGTTACTCAATCACGCCTTAATGGCTCAACCGATTTGGATGAAATTTTGCACGAAGACAGTTTATAGTCGGGATTAAAAAATAGAATAGTTTTTATCCCGAGTCCTCGCAAACGAAGTTGCGGGAGGAAGCTAGTTATTACTATATCATATTAACGGTTTAGAAAGCCAAGGCGAAGCGAAATGTCCAGCCCATATGGGGAAGCACTTCCACAGATCGCAGTCAAAATAACACCCCTACTTGTTCTGTAGGTGTGTTAGTGTGTTCCCTCTTAAAAGACAGACGAAACCAAAACGATATCCTAAGGGCTTGTTTTTTCTGAAATTTTTGACAATTGGAATTGCCGTTGAATACTGCGCCCAGGAGCAGTATTCAACGGCTAAGGCACTGGTCCCACCGCCGGCTAGTAAGCTAGAAAAGTTGGGCGAGTAACGGTTCATTGCGTGCTGACCAGGCACAGTGTGATCAATCGACCTTTACAGATCCGCAATGTAATGCTACTCGCCCAACTTTTCTAGCTTACTAGCCGGCGGTGGGACCAGTGCCTAATTTCCAAATTTCAAACATGAATGTGATATCCCCACATTGCGGATCGAATATCGGCCAAGGCGACAAGAAAGTAGGATATCTCTATGACATGCAGGTGATGTCACATCTTGACGGTCGTATCGCTTCTCACACGCTTGCTTGGTCGGATGTCATGGTCTAACGATTTAGATGATAATTATTCTATATTGCGGAGACGAAAAATCGATCTAGATAGGCTTACTTTCTGAGAATTCGTTTAATCGTGTTTTCACCCACGACACCAGCTCGATTGTCCTAAGTACTATCTACTAAGGTACCAAGAAATTATACATTTAATTAATCGTATGGCGATCTGGGACAGGATATTTATCCATGTGATATTTTTATAGGAGCGCGTATTTCGCCGAAAGTGTAGTCGCTCATTTAGCACCACCGAGGGAACACGTGCAGGGTTGTGGTAGGTAAATCCTGCGGGTGCGAGCAACAGATTGTCCCCCAAAATACATTAAACCCATGAGAATAAAGCTTCAGATCAGTGAAAACCGCGATAAAGTCCTAGTAGTCTCCAAGTTTATCGCAATATGTATGATAGGATTGATTTATAATATTTTATTGATTGATGAAAAACCACTTGGACAAGCATAAACGATATACAATTGCAGCGTGGAAAATGGATAAGTACCAGTAACGGATAAGGTTTTGTTTACTTTAATTTATTTACGTCAAACATATTCAAGCTCTACTGCTTAGAGGCGAGGGCTACGTCATGGCATCATTATAACAGCAGTGGATGTCTCTTCAGCTGGTATTTTGATAATGATGATGGATATGAAAGTTTACAGTGTGCCACCAAAACACATTACATTATTCTGATAATAATATTAAAGAATTTATGAATTTTATCTTACTCAAATTTGGAATAGACTGGCGTAGCGCCTGCACCTTGCTAAAAGTCGCAGTCAAATAACCCACAGATAACTCCTTAGGACGCGCTGTGTTGAGGGTGATAGCTCTATAGCTCTACATTTGTCCCTCCTCCCAGATGTTTTTCTGGATCGCTTGTTATTATTAAGACATGATGATGATTAAATAATGATGAAACAAATTATACATTGTTCGTTTTTCAAGTTGAAATGAATCCTCGACTGTATTTGCTTTAACATGGCAGACACTGTCGATTTTCAAATTATTAGCAGCATTGAACACGCTGAAAGTGCGACGAAACCAATAAACTGACCATAATCGGATCAGATTCCTTAAGCTAAACTCAGATCTGTTCTCCCTGTCTTCTACCACGTGATGAATAGAGATAACAAGAACTTCTAATTGTGTTCCCGACAATTCGTCCATTATTACGGATCAGGAGCTATTCCCGACACGCGACAATCGTCTGAGAGATGGCCGATACGTGCGCACACGCGATTACACAGTACCTGTGACAGTACACAGTTTAAGTACCGCAACTACAGGATCACACTATTATTATAGCGTGCGTCAAAGTGCTCAAGTAACCAGTTACCAAGACGCGATTATTGTCTAATCGCCAATAGGTGTCAGATATGCTTAGGTACTGTATTTTAGTGACTACTGACGATTATTCTTATGAAAGATCCTTAAACTGCGACTGATTTTACCTTGAAATTTTACGTGACAACTACCCAACAAAAAAAGGGATAATTTCGTAAATCGTGTTTTTTTCCAAAGATTCTAGAAGTTTTATGTAATGTATGAATGAGCTGCTGAGTGATAGAAGATGGAGTGGAAGAGTGAGACTGGATCCGAGTAGAATGAACGAAGGAACGAATGATGAACGAGATTGAGAGAGGACGATTAATGACAAACTGTTTTTGAGAGTATCGCTTACTAATTTAATTCTTAAAAATATAAAACTTGGTTGCGGGTTTAAAATAAAAGTAAAACTATATGAAGGAAGTGGTTTTATTGAAGAGAACACTACATGTATTCCGTTTTTATTTCCAATAATTGAAACGTTAAAAAATCCCTGAACCTTGTAAACAGTACAATCTTCCTACAAACAACAAACTGTTATACTGGAGCTTCGCAGCAGTACAAAGATTTTCTCTCACAGCATCCACGACTATTGATATTTTCTGTATACTGCGCTGTACCAAACAATCCTAAACCCTCATGCCATCTCAAACATTCCAGATCACAAAACAGGGACCGCATCATTAATGAGGCATATTTACTGCTGTAAACATAGAATGCGCTTTTTAGTATCGCCCGAATTGGACGACCTTTCATTGAGATGCCTTTCTTTAGCTTTGTTGTTTAGGGTCCTCAAGGGCCTGTTGTCACTCGGTCGGAATGTGGGTTAGGGACTTTAGTGCCGATAAAAGGTTTTTTACTTAGTGATAGGAATCCAAGAAACTTTTGGAGTATTCCCTTTATTTCACGTTAACTCGGTTTAATGCCTTTACTGCACATAATTACGAAATAACATGTTAAGGCTGCATTGGAAATTATCGCGTGCTTTGAAACGCCGTTCTGACTATATTAAGAAACGATAAGGTCTGGTTTTCAGATATATGATTCTTGACTATATGATTGTTTATCTGATTTTATATATCGATACATGATTGCTTAAAATTTCCTCGATAGAAAAAACAAACCAAAGTTGGGTCTGTATTTTCCTTTTTGTACTCAGCCTACTCAAACGATACATTATTTACGACACAGTCAAGTTAATACTATAGTATTTTATCTCATCTAAAATCTCACTTTATGAAATTTAAATAAAACGTCTCTAAGTTAGTTATTTATCGAAATTTGTCCAAAAAGCCATTCCCGAAGAGTGTTACATATCTTTTCCTCGTGCGCGGAAGACATCAGCGTGTCTCTGTCTAGGGGGCGTGTTCGACTCAAATCAAGGCATCGCCTTAAGAAGCTAAAGGTAACTGGAGGGTTCTACATTTTTGTTCGATATTTCGTATCTGCTTTGAACGTAGGCAATCACAAAGTCGACGATTGCGTTCACCTTGAAGAGCGTCTCTAACCGCTCGCTTACAACGATCAGTTGCCCGTCGCAGCGTGAAACTCACCGATTTTACCGATCTACATGTTTTCGCTTTACTCCAGCCAAAATTGTTCCCTAATCCTCGTTCGCCAATGAGATGTCGGGGCGATTTAAGATATAAGGCTCCATTAATGATAAATGACACTGACAGAGAACTGCCATCAATATATGCGTACTTGCACTACACATTCAATATTATTTGGGTCCCTTCCACGCAAAATAGATACCGTCATATGCTGCAAAATTGCCTATGAAGCCTAACTTTGCCTACCTTATAAAACTGGGATTAACTTGATTGGGTGAGTAAGATACAAATGGATGTACCCGGCAGCTGATCGCATTCTTCTCACAAAAAAAGCAGGTTACATACTTAGGTAACAAAAAGCCGCTTTATAAGGTAGGCAAAGTTAGGCTTCATAGGCAATGTTGCAGTATATGACGGTAACAATTTAACATGCAAAACGGACGCGAATATTATAAAATGATTTTTTGTTAGAAACAAAATACCAAAGTACTTATAAAAAGTATTCAGCAATGCTAGTACTCTTATATACAAATAATTGCAAAGTTGGCGATCCAGTGTCGAATATTCTTTATGCAATTTTTGTTTAATTTTACATTATTCTTCGGGGTTCTAACAAGTTTCATATTCAAGGTCAATTATTTATAATAAATGTTGATTTAGTTGTCCGAAGGCTGACGTTTATGTTTGGAAAAGTTCTGCTCAGTATTAAGATACGATTCTGCAGATGAGGGTGGACACAACCGCAAGTCTGTGCTTGTTGTCTCGTATATAGCATGAGTCACCTGCACGAATCAAAGTAAAAAAGCCCTTTCTACGCAATTAGATCAGGTCAGTAGTATAGACGTGAAATAAAGAGCTTTAATTACAACGAACCTACAGTTACAAAAAAATGTGTTACTTACGCAGGATAATTACCGCCAAGAACGGCAAATTGTTTCTGCCATCTGCTACAACATTACTTGACGCTTTGAATCCATGTCACCTCGTTTGCTTAGTCATTAGTAATTACTAATTAGGGCTGTGTCTATTTGCATTTCACGCTAGGAACTAGTATAGATACCCTAAATGTTTTCTCAGCGTGGGCCATCTTAAACTGTGATAGCATTTACCACAAGCCTAATCTTAAAATATAGCAATGTTGAATTGCTATCTTCACGGATCTAACGTTTTATTTGAATTTTGAATGCACTGCCAAAAAACTGTTACGCAGTTTGGCAGTATACTATCATATGTAAACATGAATGTGTCTTTCATGAATAAATGATTAATAATAACAATAATTTTTGACGTTTCGCGGCGACGCCGGCGATGATCTCAAAAAAGTTTCAAATTAATATTTTATATTAAAGTAAGGAAGCATGAAACTGTAATTGGTTTTCACGCTCTTCGCTGTATTGTGTTGCGAAGTCAAAATGATCTTGAAACACAATGATGTAATGTAATGAGGTAACAAACATTTTAAAAAATGAAAAAAATACAACCGAATTGAGAACCTCCTCCTTTTTTTTATGAAGTCGGTTAAAAAAGAGGTAGATAGGGTATAAGCGCTCCAAAAGTGGCACAATAAAACTATCATTGCACAATGAAACTGTCATTACACCAACTTAGCTTCGCGTTGTCCACAGACCACTTAACCTAAAGTGGTCTGTGGCGTCGTCAATGGAAACGTCTAAACGTGTCTCAGCTGTCAGATCTGGTGGCCCTTTTTAAACACCGAACTTCATATAGATAGACAACGTATCTATCTCTTTTTTATATTGCATCATTGCTGAAATACGAGGCGAGGAGGACCTCATGTTGTGTTCCTCATTGCTGAGGGTTCTAATTCTCCTGTTGCGCAAGCAACTTTTTTTAAATTAGAATTCGCCACCTGTGTCTCTCCTTTTCATCGTGAAGTTTGGTCTAAAATGTACCTAATACTATTATACTGTTCTGTGGTGTTCAGTGACTTGATGACCACTGCACTACGACATTTTGCGTTTGCCTTCAATCTTGCTTGTAACCCAGTGCGTTGCCATTAATCACAAACCACTCTACTATATTCACCAACCTGGCGTCTTATCCATAAGTCTCAACACCAGTCGTGTATAGCTAAACTGTGATTTGTAATTTGTACCGCGAATGACATCGCTCGAGGCTGGGAAGGTTGACAACGTTATTAAAGTAATTTCAGACGTCGCGAAAATGGAGCGCGCTGAGTCACGACAACCCTCGGCTTGTTGGCGAACAAATCGGGTTTATTATAATGAAATTGTATTAGGTATATCGTCGATTCTTGGCTTTCGAAGGCTAATAGGAGCTGAAGCATTACAAATTACAATGTATATTTTCTCAAACATGCAATTAAATATTGATTTACGTACCTTATAATAGGCTGCGATCACGTTTCAGGTGCGGCGAGAGAGGCCGATAATGAAATTTCATATAAAATTGGAGGCCTAGAGGCCTGCAAAGTGATCTTCTTTTGTTGCATCTTCAATTGGTGACAAAACGTTATGGCGTTCAGCCATTAAAAAATCTTGTCGTTTTTAAATTTCGTTGCATGTTTGAGAAAAGCACTATACATACATATACATACCTCGGCCGGAACTAAGGATGGCCAGCTTCTCATCCCTATCCGGCCTCGCTACGCTCGTCCGACTGTATGTACTTGGCCAGCAATCCCAATTGTTCCGGCCTCTGCAGTAATGTACTATTCAATTGGATTTTATTAGGTGGATAATGCCCTATCTGGGATCATGTTGGTGAATTTTAATTCTCTCCTCTAGATAGTTAGATGTATGTTTTATTCGAATCCGATTTTAATGATAATTCTTTTTATGATACTTTTGTTACAATATCTATGCACCTCGCCACTTGACGTCATATCGGCGCACTGGGCATGGTGTGAAGCGCACATTGGGAGCGCGGGGAGATAAAAGGGAAATCGAGAAGGGCGTCGTATTCCAAGTAAGATTTACGTTCTTAAATCGAATATTATGTGCTAATGTATTTTTCATTGTTTCAGGTAAGCACTGAAAACCACCACTACTATAGAAAATTTCAAACGTTTTAGTTTGAGGTTCATTACGCAGTTATCTTCAAATGCCCCACTATTATTAAATGGAAGGTATGTGGTCCAATTAAACAAGTAGCAGCCTACTTTGTCTTTGTTATAGTGTGTCTTTCAATATATGACGTAACGATTCAATAATAATACAAAGAGACAAAGTTTTAATCAAGCGTCGTTTGTGAAATGGAGAACAGTCTATTATCACTGAGTTTTTAATTTACTCATAAAAATATGAATATTAATAGAACTATAAAAGACTTATTATAGTTAGGACCAATCATACGAAATAAAGCTATAAACATGGTCTAAATTGACAATTCCGAAGTATACGGGTGGTCCTAAAAACTAGAACTCCAAGTAGGAACTAGTTAAGGCGTCCGTCCAATAAATAACGAAATTGTCGTGTCAGTTTGTGCGTCAATGCGCATTATGGCTCATCAACACAATTGCCATGATACGCCACTTACTTGGATGGTGAACAAATGTGGGATATACCACCTACACAATATTTGATTATTAAGTGGTCGACACGAACATTCACCTCTTAAAACACTTCGGAAGACACAGCCCGCTACTTTTAATTAAAAAGGCGATATTAGCGATGGCGATGGCGATTCGAATAACTCGAATCATTTCGATTAGTACCACCAAACCAACTGAAATATCTAGTCAGCCACATTATAAATAACACATCGTATATTAAGTAGGTACCTTGTCGACAATACTTGCGATATTGTTATGGGAGGGGATTCTGACATTCAAGTTTGACATTTCGACGACATCTGACGACAGTTCTAAAACCTGGAAAAAAACATAATTCACGTGACATTTTATAATAATAAGTTATATAACACGTGTTGGTGCCCTGCCATGACAAGACAATGCCATCAACAGAAATAATGAATCGGAAGGAAAATGATGTGCACAACTTCTTAAGGGTAAAATAATAGAAAAAAAATTAAGCGATTAGAGACTGTATGAAAAACGTTCTACTCGCATTATTATTTTTAACCGACTTCAAAAAAAAGAAGGAGGTTCTCAATTCGGTTGTTTTTCTTTTTTTTATCATTTTTTTTCAATGTTTGTTACCTCAGAACTCCGTCATTGATGAGCCGATTCGTAATTTTTTTTTTGTTTGTATATATATTATATTGTATATTATATGCTTCCAGGTGGGTCCCATTTTTTTCAAAAGTTCAATTGGATGATGGGATCCATAAGGAATTGAGGTAATTCCTCAATTATATTAGGCACGCGTGTAGTTATTTTGGTATTTTCTGTATTTACACCCGAAAATCATAAATTTGGTGGAGTGGAATTGATTATGAAGACCACAGATGACTTATGGAATTCCTCAATTATGTAATTAAAAGTACAAAAGATTCCGTTGAAATAGCAACTAATGAAGTGCCAAAGGTGATCCTTGTGGAATCGACGGAAGTCCTCAAATATTATCGGGTCACATACAGCGATTGGGTTTTTTTCTCTAATTATTTATTTATTTATTTATTTAATCTTTATTGCACAAAAGAACAACTTGTCGTACAAAAGGCGGACTTAATGCCGTAAGCATAAATAATAATCAACGCATTTGCTCTCGGAAATCAGTTCATGTGGTAAATTGGAAAAGAAATGTGGAAATGTTCTCGTGGCTTGGCGGAGTACTAAATTGAAGTCGGTTAAAACTTTGTTTTTCAAGTAATTATTTTCTTTTTTAATTAGCTACTAGCTACAGGAACCAGTTTCCGATCCCATCCCATTGTTTTTACAAAGTTTCATGTTATTCTATAGCATGTCTTTTTAAAATGAGAACCGGACTACGTTTGTATGGAGAGTAGGGCGTCCTGGCGACTTGTTTCTTCTGCTAATTGTATCACTTGTATTGCCACCTTGTATGTATTTAATCAGTTTTTAAATCATTTTAACGAAAAAGGTTACATTACAATACCAACAGCAAAATAAGTCGTTTGAAGAATCATAAAATAAGTTAATAATGGGTGGTGACATTAGGAATACCCTTCGCACGTTTAACGAGTTAACAACCTTTTTTATAAATACAAAACAATGACATTTTGTTAAGTATGTATTAATGATATTACCGTGTTTTTGATCTTATGAACTTGTAATGATCATATAATTTTTTTGCTTTCCTTTTTAAACGAGAAACATGTTTTTGTTCTCAGTTTATCTATGTTAGCCAGACCTCGTACTAATTAACACATAGTTATACTAACGTATATTTCAATGTGGGTGGTTTCCAACCCTTTACTACAATTCTAAACATAACTCATGATAATATCGTTTCAAATAGACTTTTATTGTTTGTAGGTTGGTTTTATGCAGTGTATATGTATGTATTTTATACTGCTGCAAAAAAATATAATAGTACAAGGCTATGCCTCATTAGATTAATAAGAGGTTTATGACCTAAGTTCTAGAATAAAAAATATTAAGTAGGTACCTACGAGTAATTGACCAATTAAACAAACAACAAATTGTCGTCGGCATATTTACTGACGGTTTTTTTTGTTACACGAACGCGTTAAATCTGTTTAAAAATATTTAAAGTCATAAGGCATTGTATAGCTCAAAGTTGACGCCAACAAGAGCTTAGCTCTTAAATAAGTAGAAGAAGAAGAAAGCATTTTAACCAAAATAGACATGTTAAATTTTAGTCTATAAAGACTCTTCTTTCAATAACTAATTTGATTACTGGCAACACTCCCAAACATAATGGCATTAACACACGGCCGTGGCGTCGCGTGCGAACAGGGGATCATCACAAATGCCACGATCATGCGCCTTAAAGGGCACGTGTGTAATTGCCTTTATCCCCAATACGATGTGCCGTTAATAACAAAAATGTCAAAAGATGAATTAATATTCAGTTGAATACTGCTATCCATATACATGGACCCTAATATCCATAGAACCAGTCCTATATTTTAACAGATGTTTGAGCGTCCATTTCAATAAGTAATGAAATATTCTAAATGAACGCTTTTAAGGATTGTTAAGATTGAATAAGTTTTCCCATTTATCCGTTTTCTTTTTGTGTTATACAATACCTTATGCATTAAGTTCGCCTTTTGTATGTGTAACTTGTTACTATGCAATATAGTTTATACTTAGATATATAAATATTTCCACGGAATAAGTCAATCAACACTTTTGTCAACTTGAAACTAGTCAGCAGTACGACTGAAATTCTCATCACAATTTCCTAAGCTCGACTTTCGTTTTGGACCTAACGAATCTTCCCTCGTGTGTTTTAACAATAATAAGCTTTACCTGGTTTTACAGAATTTTGGTAACTGTTTATCTCTTTTAACATCAAACAATAAAACTTTAAAGCCTAGTTTACCTTCTTTATCACGTTTAATATGTAGTCGTAAAATTAATGCAAATTATGTTGTTAATTGTTTAACAGCGACCCACTGTGATACACGCGGCCATTTTGCGACATAAAATATGAAAAAATATAATGATGTTCTCTCAAGGTATTTTTCTATATACCTAATTGTAAAGATTTTTTGACAAAACACCGCTACTAAGTTTGCATTCACAGGCCGTTCAGTTTAGCTGCGTAATACAGGTGGAAATTTTTATAATCAAATTCAATTATGAAAATATGATTTAAGCAGCGTCCATATTTAAGATGCGGCACTTACGTAAGTGGCTTGTAAGGCCGATACGGGAGCGACAGCCACGACCGCATAATTGACAAGTAAAGACCCGCCCTTTGCCGTGGCTGCCCGTAGATGAAAGAGGATCATCAGCGCGCTGATGTCTGAATTCACATCTGTAGGAAATCTTCTGGACTTCATTACATAGGGTCTCCCTCCAGTGGTCTCGATCTTGAGAGTCTTCTTCCCATGGTGTCAAGACGATATATCCTCAAGGACACCGTGGTACGGTTAGCACTGTCCTTTAAACGCAATAAAGGTCGCCCGACTGGATTAGAAGATGCGTTAAAAATAATAGCACATGTTATTCATTCAGTGCGTTCAGTACTTTACTTACTTTATGGCCTCAAGGTCTTATTATTCAGAAACAAAAATGGAAAGGAAATCGAGTTAAACGTCATCGCTTATATTTGCAGTGGTCTTGTCTATGTCACGCATAATACCTACTGCCTTACCAATCTCATATCCCTTACTTCCTTTATAGTTAGACACATGGTTCGATGACAACTATTTGTAATCGGAGGTCAGAGATAAAGTGGTTCACTAACATCACAATCATGATGAATTATAGTCCAGAACCGACACTTGTCGACTGTCGCGGTTACAGCGTGGGAGTTTCGATCGTTCGAAAACCCTCGAGGCCTAACTGGAGCGAATTAAAATAAATAGCCTTTGAAATGTTCGTGTCAAAATTTTGCGAAACGCTGATTCTAAGGCCGAAGCCGAAAGAGGACCGACATCAGTCAGATACAGGTCGAAATATGTATGGCAAGTTGATGGAATTATACCCTGTGTATGTCTGTATTAGTGTACCTATCCTGTTGTTCTACCAGAGTTAGCTAATTCAGTATTTTGCCCCCTGAATACGAAAAATTGTTTCTCGGTACGTTTCCTCGGAAGCAGAGCAGAGACAATGAGTGATAATTATTCTTCTCTTCTTCTCGTCTTATTCTCATGGCTGAGGGACGTGACGGCTGTGGGCGCTCTTCAGCATAACTCTCCAAGCTACTCGGTCCTGGTGTGGCTCTAGTCACCAATGTTACCGTGTCCAACGAAAGGTATCCGTCTTCTATTCTTCTTCCCTGATATGCGGCCAGTGATAATTTGATTTTCCAGGCTCTCCGGTCCAAACCTGACCAGATGGCCAAAGAAGCTGAGGAGGGTAGGGTAGAAGCTAGGGAGCACGTTGGGTACAGATGGTGGAGAACCTCGATTGATGCTGAGTGAGAAATAATTAGGCTGCAAAATAGCATACTTGACCAAATCTCTGATGAATGGGCAGCCTAATCGCATGCACTATAAGAACACAACCATACTTGTATTCTTAAATACACAGAGAAAACCAATACTCAAGCTGGCCGGGATCCAAACCCACAACTGCCAAGAGGCATGAATTATACAAAGAAATCTATATTGATATTAGAAAGAGGAAAGGTCTTGAGATAGGTGTTGGTATGTAAGGGGTTACCCCTCCTTCCCTCCGGTCCGGAACCGCTAATCCAATTTCAAAAATTATTTTACCTGTATATAGGATGGACATTCTGCACGGCTATCACGCGACGGCGCGCGAGCTCTCTCAATTTTTCTCGCTCTATCCGTCTCTCTTAGAACAAGAGATATAGTGCGAGAAAAATCGAGAGTATGTCGCGGCCGTCGCATGATAGACGTGCAGAATGGATACGGATAGAGACACATTATATTTTAACCCGCGTCTTTGCTTGCGTTTTTTGTAATATGTGCAGCTAAAACAATAAGAATCACAAAGTCTACCATCTAAGCTAACCAGCCCTCTGGATTGGCTACTTATTCACATTAAGATTGATTGCACCACGCTATCAGGACTGCAACAGAACTTTCATCTCGATGTACGCCATGATGGATGTCGCTTTCGACCCATTGCAGAATATCGACGAGTTTCACCCGCTAATCATTTACACTTGTATTGATAGCGTCGACCGCAATGTGCATGGGTAATTTTATTGTGCATTGGCCAGCAACCAGCCCCACCCAACATGTGACTTAGAAGGCCATAATGAGGTCACTGGCATTCTGCTGTTCGAAGAACTTTGTCAAAATCATAATTTATAAACTTTGGCTTATGATGATACTTTTCTTGGTAGTATCTACAAGATGTGATTCTCTCAGTGCTGTCAAATCTTGTTCTTCTGTTAATTACATGTATAACAAAATTGCGGTTAAAAACTCCTAAACATGTCATGCAGCAAGATCGCTAAAAATCCGTGTTGACGCCATTCCTAACAGCCCGTCAATTTCAACACTAAATTACAATTAAAATGTCACTACTATATGCAAAAACAAAAGAGCATCGACAATCTACACTAGAATCTAGCAATTCACTCCATAACACGGCGCGTTAAGATTTATTTTTTAAATCTATTTAACGACTTCATGCGATTAACTTTCAAGAAATTGTATGAAGTCTACGACACCGGTAGGAAAAGAGTGTTAGTGCCATTGAACGCCCAGTATTTACGTTGTTTTATGTAGTTTCGTAGTGTGCCCGTTATGGCTTGGCAGTTTGCGCAAACGCAGCGCTCAGGTTCAATCCTGGACGTAATGCACCGAGAAGGAGCGAGGATCGCGCAATATGAATATTGATAGTCGCTGTGTAAGATCACGATTGTACCGTTTAGGGCGACGCAGATTTAGATATAGTTACGACATCATCACGTCACCTCCCACTGGTGAACACAGGTATGGGCTCGTCCAGAAATCATGTGATCGTTTATGAGGGGGGGGGGGGGGGTAAAGCTATGGTAATAATAATACCACATGCAAGCGAGCTGGTAGCATACGTGACCTCTCGTGTGACAGAAAGGGAAATCATCAAGTATCATTAATTGTACTTGTCATAGTTCCACTTTTTTTTTATTTGCCACAACTGATTTAGTATGAAGTTGTGGCACATAAACCATTACCCGTCCAAATTAAGTAGGTTGTTTATGGCAAGTCGTTATGCACAAAAGATCCCACTGGGTTGAAGTGCATCCGAAAGGGCCCTCATCTAGATAATATAAGATAAGATGGCAAGTCATCAGCTATTTTAAGACCAGTTCTTAATTTATATTATCATAGGAGCCTTTCCGTCCCTCGCTGTGGCAACACATGTGTTGCTATATAGCCTGTCCTGTGAGTATTATAGGTCCATGTCACCATCCAAAACCGAGCATATGACGCAGCGTGAGATGGCTTAAATTAAAACCAATTTTCATTATTATTTTTTTATTGACTAACTTAATTCATACTTAGTCCCAAAAATACACGTGATCTTGAATGGGGGGGAGGGGGTAGCGTTATAATTACCAAATATCACCAAAGGGGGAGGGGGGATCAAAAGTAGGCCAGATATGATCACATGATTTCTGGACATAATTTTTATAGAACGAATTCACTTCTCTTTGTACTAGACATAAAAAGAAGACAAAGCCATTGTCTTTAATTGTTAATTGTTTACGTTGTACTAAGCGTGCCTCAATTCAATTCAATTCAATTCAAACTACTAATAAAAAGTTATTAATACTGATCTACAAAGTGTTAATTTGAACCTTGCTTGTTTAACAATAGTAGTAGTATAGAGTAAAGTATTTGCGCAAGACAGCAGTATTTGAGCACTGGACGTCTTTCGGCTAACGTGATGATGATGATTTATTAAACATGGCCTTTTCACTTCGAAGCGGTTGTGGCACGTGGCTAAACAATGGGCTTTGTTAGCGATGGTTCTTAAGAACAGAGCTTGCTCTATAAAAATGATTCTCACTATATCCTCTCTGGCCCAATGTGTACACACGCTGGACCATTGTGGGTTGGAAACAATTTTAAACTGAGATGATGTAAACACAAGTTCTGACGTATGTTCTTAATTATATTGCGACTCGGTATATTACACAATATCCTGATTATTTACTGCGTCTTTCTACATTTAAATGTGTGCTTCCTGATTGGCGCGGGATCTGTGGTAGCGGGGTGATATAAATGCGGTAGGTAGGTACAGCACGCTTACCGCGCGGCATCCGCCTAGTTTACCTAACACTATTATTGCGAAAATGTAGAGCTGACCAGTATACCGGAGTCATAGACATTGAGTAAAACAAAAGTCGTATTTCTCTGTGGTCATAGTCAAGGGCTTCTAAACATATGAAAAATGATTGATTGCATGAAATCGTATAAGGGAGGTCGTATACGGCGAATTTTTGTAGCGATCCAGTCGCGCGTTTCGTGAACACACGGCTGCATTACGGCATGTAGCCCCTTGTCGCATTTGCAACGCGCGACAAAAGAGATGCAGTAGCGATAGAAAGGCGTCACAGTCGCGCTTTTTTAATTCAGCATCGCTTCTACAGCCCTTAACATTGGCAATGGCCACAAAAAGACGCGATCCTAAATTTCTGTATGACCCACCGACAAGTAAGGAAGTCTAGTCGACATCTGTAAACTCTCGGTGAAGTTCTAAGGATTCCACCATTTCCACCAAATGAGGAAGAGGCGTTAGACAGTGATTAGAAAGAAATGGACTCATCATGTTAGCACTAAAGATAACCATTAATTAAGTTCTGTGAACACCTAAACAGTTGTTGATAGAGCGGTGTATTTAATTCCTCATACCAAGAATAATTGCTTTGGAAAGTCGCGAAACTTCGGAGAGTCAGTTAACTATGGTTTTATGGGAGAAAAATGACCATGGACAATAAAACTTTCGCCAATTAACTGTTAACTACGGTTTAACAGATCGCCCGTGAGAAGGGCCAGTTAAACTTAACAATTAAAGAAAAGTCACGTTAGAGAAATTACTTTTCCAAACATATATGGCTCTTTGTGCACGCAATAAGTGTGATGTGAGAAGAATTTTGTGCCGGCCTTATCTTCCAGTGACATAAAGGTGCTGATAAACTTAAGCATGAATATGTGACGTTTACCCCTCAGGTGTGGGCGGAGACGGAGACGGTCGCGGAACAATAACAAAATTGTTCGGCTCGCCAAAAAACTCACAGCTACTGTCGTTTCGCTAGAATGCTCGCTAAATCGCCCCTGTTTATTTTGTGAGCTTTTCCCCGTAACGTAACATTCGCTAGAATGCTCATTACATCTGAAGGCTCACGTCTATCGACACGTCAAGTCTTCACTACGTTCCTGATGAGATTTATTTTGTGTAAGTAATAATTATAGCACACCAGAGATGTAAATCTGAAACGAAGCCACAAGTTGCAAGAAGAATCACCAAACATGCTTATTTGTAAGCAGTCTTTTTTACAATTATCTTTAATCACATTCTGTCCGTACAGAGAAAAATGAAATATCTTCATACCTTTAAACTCAGAAACCCGGGAGCTCTGTTCACGACCACACTTATTACAAAAACGTATAATCATAACGCGATTATAATGAGTGTAGAAGCTGAACAAGAGAGACGCTTTGATGAAGGGGCATTGTTTGCGTGGGCGCATAAACAGAGCATTATCTATTCACCGTGCATTTTGTGCCTGACTGATCAATCCCCATTATAACTTGACCTGCCGCTTTGTAATAACTGCATACACAGCAATCATAGTTATACTGATCGGTCTGAGTAGTGCAGTGATAGCAAGAGCTGTGAATGCAAAGGTACTTGGAGCGGGAAAGCCTTTGATTTATCACAAACAAGACAGGCGCAGTAGACAGTTGATGGCAGTAATCGTATTATTGTGGTCTTACACGCAGGTATGTTGTGTCTTATACCAGATGAGTGGATACACGAACGTGAAGATAAATGCAACGTATGAGACGATTCCATAAGAGATTCTGTAAGTAACTTGTGGATAAAACTCTTTAGTGCCAGCACTTTAACTGGTTAAACCAACACCAATAACGAAGCGATATTAATAAATAGCCTATTAACAGATGTAGTTGTAGGGAGATTAGACCATTAGCCAAACTAATAAATAAAAAACTGATTTAAAAAGAGACACGGGGCACGCTTCCACATAATTTGTCAGTCATAGATTACTTTCTTTAACTGCAACAAGATCTATGGGTGATGCTTTAACTTTACATATCATAATATGCAATTTATTTTATGCCTACATTCTGTAATTTTTCTAACACGGTTTGCGGGAACGGTTTTAAATTTTTAATATACTCGTAGATACAGATGTTTTCTGACTCTGATATTATACTGTGTAACAACTTTTTACTATCTCCTAAGATATACTGAAACTATATCAATATGAGTATTAATATGTTTCACGGCAAAGCAGACCAGATACTTTTGAGGGTACAGAGCTTTACCAATGGGCTTTTATTTAGCTATCAATGCTAGTATCGATAACGGACAGAGCTTTATTATCGCATCGCGTGATAAGCACCAACTAAGCTCGTTCTCGAGTTAGCTTTGAAAGCTTTGGAATGTAATTGTTATGATAATAGAAATAATTAAAGTCGTAATAAATTAAGATCAGTGGTTACGATGCACATTATTTTTTAAAGTTTGTTTGTAATTATAAAATTGTGATTTACAGTTTAACAATTACTTAAGTCGAACCCAAACGGCATTCGGTTAATTGCATAAAGTCCGGAATGTGTTGTGAATACAAATAGTATTTCGCTGAAGTCACTGATATCCTTTCAATATTCTCCTCGAAATCGACTTCATTTCAAAAACATCCCACATCGACAAATGGAACACACAAATCGTGCGTGCGAGACCCACACCTTGTGTGTTCCAATCGTGACAGCATTTCATGATATGAGCGTTTAATCTCGAAATTCGCGAAAATGACTCGAACCGTAATAAATCTCGGGACCTATCAATCTGTACCTGAGTGGAAAAACGACTTAAGAGCCTTTTAAATTTGTACTGACATATGTCGTTTTAAGTCCATGGTAAGCAATGTTGATACAATGGCATATGGTCAGAGCAGTCCCTTAATCAGTACAAGGGCGTTAACCTCGTAACGAACCCGATCTGAACTGAACTGAAAAATATCTGCAATAACCAGGTAATTGGTGATTACGTAAGTCTCCACAAAATATTCGGCTTAGTAAACGGAGTTGTAATAACTTTTCAGAATGTTTAAATTCTTTCTTAGTTTTCGTGTCTAATTAGCATTGCGTTTACGGGTATAGGGTATTTTCGTACCAATACAGACAGGCGCGAAGATACTGACACCAATAGTTAAGCCTAAGTTACAAATCGATTGTTTTTTATGTAATTGCTATTACGAAAAGCTAGATAATTATAGCATGTCGTGTCGAACTTATAGATACATGAGAAAGAACTTGATTTTCTCAAGCGCTTTGCTTCCTTTCTAACTGTTGGAATTGTGGACGGATAAAACTGAAACAATTAAATAAATCCGCTACCCGCAGCCGAACTAAGGTAACCGATACAGCCCTTAAGTGCCAGTGGGCGGGCACATTGCACGTATAACTGATAGCCGTTGGGTCGGAAAGGTTCTCGTGTGGTGACCACGCACCGGCAGGCGCGGCGTGTGTAGACAAGGTGGACTGGTGACCTGGTAAAGGTCGCGGGAGTCCGCTGGATGCGCATGGCAATCTTTGGGGGAGACCATCAGACATCTTCCGGCTGATATATGATGATTATGACCTAAATAAATGAGGGCCACACATTATTTTTAAGCTATACACAACATTACGCCAAAAGGTTTACAGCCTAACGATGTTAGTACGATTAGTAACTTTGTGTAGCTTACTTTTAGCATCGTGCCTAGTCGCCTGAAGCGGCTCTAGCATTCCAAGCTACATATACTAACGACGAACTACATACACCAACGACTACCACTTTATCTATCCGATAAAGTGATCGGCGTGTAAACGTTTTTATCGGCGCCGGGGCAGTCTGCGAGTAACTGGACTCGAACAAAAGCCAGGAAGTTGTCTGGCCGACAGGAGGAAAGCTCTCACTTGGTCAAGTTACTAGTAGCTAAGGAGGATTGCAAACGATCAGCTTTGGTTCGTGGCTGTGAATTGTAGAAACTGACATGGGTTTGCAATGGCTTTGATTTGCTACTTTAGCTATACTAATGATTTAGTACTAGCTTTTTCCCGCGACTCCATCCACACGGAACTCGTTTACATCGTAGCTCCATACAAACTTTTACCCCCCATTTCACCCCCTTACGGGGTGATTTCCAGGATAAAAACTATCCTATGTCCATTCCCGAGATTCAAACTATCTCCGTACCAAATTTAATCTAAATAGGTTCGGCTGTTTTAGCGTGAAGAGGTAACAGACAGACAGACACACTTTCGCATTTATAGTATTAAGTTAGCATGGATAAGTAGGGATTAAATCTTTATTGCACATCTGTAGCAATCCATTCCATTTATTTTAATAAACGGAAGTTACTAATTATAAAACATATTATAGCAAGTACACAATAGGCCTTTTTCATTGGCATTGGTAATTTTTCATTGAATATATAAAATTTTACAACTTTTATTACTAAGAAGAGTACAATATACGTAGAATAATAACTATAAAAGGTTTGTGATTTTACGGTGGAACAAATAAAAAATAATCAGTTCTACTATTGATTATTTCAAAAAAGTGCTAATCACTAAATTATTATTGAGTGGCTCTGTATAAATGAGGACAGTTACTTAGATGCCTTTAGTAGTTGGGCTTTTAATGTTTTTATTGTATTTTAATCCTGTGCGGTTTTTAGCTATTTGCTATATTTCGTCTTTGTACAATGATAGTAACTATTTATAAATTACTTGTTAGCGGTAGTGGCTGGCTGATTAAGTGTAGGTACTTAAATAGTACCATTAAACAAAATATTTATGGCAGCCATAAATATTTCGAATTTAGTATCTAAATACTTATGGCTACCTACCGTATATAAATGCTAGATCAGAGTTTGGATACTTTATATATCCATACGTTTACTTAATATTATCCATTACAACTTTGAGTCGAGTGCCTATCATTCGATTTTCTTGAGTGTTTGCTGTACAATAAGTTGTATCTACAGTATTAGCTATTACAGTCACAGTAATAAGCAAATTTTGTCGCAATTAGTATTGTTTTCCAACTTCCAGTATAAAACGCGGTTCATATTCTCGGTTTACAAGCTATATGCCTTTACTGGCAGTATCTTGTATCTAACATATCTCTCGTACACCACACAGAGGCTCATTAACGGTGCATATCACCTGCTGATGCATAATTGAGCTGTTACTCGCCGGTGTAGCGCTAGCTTTATGTTTTATGTTAGGTTCTAAACTTTACAATATATCTTTATGATAGGTATAGACCTTCGTTAAGAACCGCATTGTCTCATATCCGGTAATTGTAGTTTACCGTGGGTCTAATTCTGGAACACGCTTCTGACGTACTGAAATTATATGCAAGTTTGGCTTCATACGCTCTTTTTACCATTAGTGCATAATTACATAGGTATGTAGAGACTTGATAATCAAATGAACTTTAGTTGTTTTGCGAGTGCATTAAATAAAATCATATAAATATTACTAATACTACATATTCTAACCTAACGATGCCATTAAAAAGCCGACACCTTACCTTGTTTATCTTAAATACTTTATATTTTAGGCTGCGGTCTGGACGCCATCACCAGCGGGCAGCGGGGCGACGAGCGGGGCGTTGGTAGAGTGAACTACAAGTCATCACTCACAGTCAAATGTATGAACCGCCGCTCGTCGCCTCGCCGCCCGCTGGCGTCCGGAGTCCGGACGCCAGCGGGCGGCGGGACCCGGTCTTACCGACATTGACAAATCCAACGTCCTTTGTCACAAAAACAGAAGCGACCATTTAAAAAAGTTCATCGGTCTCATAAAAACCCGAATCGATCGCATTGTTTCTCGATCCAAGTCACTAACTCTTATTTACGGTTATTGCGGTTTTCCAAATACGAACACTGCACTGGTAGAACGTAACGAGATTTCGCAGGTTAGTGGCTTTACTGTGACATTTCGCGACTTTGGGCCGTGTGAACGGCAGGGCGTCGCATTGTACTATTGGAAGCAAATTGGAAGTCGATCTTTTGTCATTGTCGGCAGGAACATACGCAAAACATAGTGGAACGATATTTCTTACTATACACCTCTAATTGATGTACCCATGTTTACGAAATAAACACTATTGACAAGAAAAAGGGAGTTTTTTTGTTACATTGTTATACCTTTAACTTACCTCCTTTGTTTATTTCGTCTTAATTCATTCATCGCCACCCAACGATCGCAATGTAGCGCCCGTAGCACTAACGTTTTTGTGTAAACGTTAAACATGGCGCCGACAGCTGTCATGTCACACTTCCCAGATGTTGACGTAACTTACGATTACTGCCGTTCTGAAACAACCGGCCCTGACTTCTGTCACCTGTCAATTCATTCCCGTCGGGAGGCCCTAGAAAAATTCCGCCCACAGCCGTTAAGACGGCAGCTAAAGCCTTCGGGCTGCTGTCACTTCCCGTAAAAAAAACATGACCAACGAGAAGAACTTACTAATGCTACTAATTATTTAATAGTGGAGTAATGCATAATTATAGAAGGCAATTAGAGTTCACCTTTGAAATGCTAAGGCAGGCAGCTCCATGAGTGCTGCTACCGCGTACGCTGAATTTGACAGTTCCCATAATTCTATCCTTATCACTCGAATCAAGTGCGATAGAGACGGATATCTTGAAATATTTTGGCGGTTATTATAGCCTAGGTGTCAGGGTGTCTAACTAAAGTATCCCTTCGTCTAATGCTACTGGGTCTTAGTAGCAGGATAATTCACGATTCAATTTCCTCATGAAATAAATAATGAGTTACCAAAGTAACTCGAATCGTGTTGAACCAAAAAAGCCGAATTAGTCCATGGTCATTGGTCAGTCTAATGGCCATTGAGGACGAATCTCGAAAGCGAATCGCTTTCTTAAGGTTATCGAATTTTAAACCGTTACTCGCTTTCCACTATTAGAAGCTACGGTAGCCTAGTGGTTCAGGCATGCGGCTGTCAAGCGGCGGTCGTGGGTTCGAATCCCGGCTAGTACCAATGAGTTTTTCGGAACTTATGTACGGAATATTTACTGTTAGCTTTTTGGTGAAGGAAAACATCGTCAGGAAACCGGTCTAATCCCAATAAGGTCTAGTTTCCCTCTGGGTTGGAAGTTCAGATGTCAGTCGCTTTCGTAAAGCTAGTGCCTATGCCAAATCCTGGGATTAGGTGTCAAAGCGGACCCCGGGTTCGTTGAGGGCACAACCGGGAATAACGCTAGGGGGATGATGACTCACTTTCCACTATTCTAGGAAGTAATCGTTTGAATTGACATGAATGTATGCATTTCTTGGGTGTTGAAGGAAACATACGATTGTTCAGAGACACAAGTTTAAACAATTACTTAGGTAGAAATACTAGTATGAACCCTAGTGCAAGATGTTGGACAGATTGGACTAGTGGCATACATGTTGCCCGGTATGGCAATAGATAGTGGGTTCGAACCCTGCTGGTCGATCACCTAATACATTGTATGTACGTGCGCCAGGTAGATTTAATTGTCACTTTTTGTTAGGGAAAATGACACTAGAATTGTCCTAATGCTCGTTCGAGTTACGTGTTTACCCCTCGGGTCGTAAATCCTTGTTACTATTTTTTTTTTTCAATTTTAACTAGGTGTTTAATTCTGCAAATGTGTCGAACTCAGAGAAAATCATTCATCCATCATTGTCATTGACGCAAATGCCATTTTTCGTCCGTTAATCATGGCATAAGCGGTAACGACAATAAGTCCCCTTTTACCTGAGAACGACACAAATATGTATACTTAGCCGTACTTATGCCGTGAAAACACTTCAACCGTGAGAACTCAACCATACTTATTTAATCGCGATGCTCTTGCCAAGGTCATCAGGATAAGAAAAATGCACTCCATGGTTGCGACAAACCGTTTACGAGCGAAGAAATATGTGGTGACTGAGTGTCGCGGTCTGTCGCGCCATTGTGAGGGTGAAAAAATAGTTTCAACAATTAAAGAAATGTAGGTACTTTATTTCTGTACAGTTGCTCAATTCATAGTGCTACTTTACGTAGCTGTTTAGCGTGCGGAAAGTTGGTTTTGGCGACCTACTGCTTTTCACTTTTCCCACTAAATAATTGTACAAATTGTACCATTAATTATTATGTCAAAAAAATAAATAAGATAGAAAACTGTATTAAAAAAATGGCTTTTGAACAACTTCATTATTTTTCAACTGTATTACAATGATGTTACAGATATACAAAAGTTTCGAATTCCTTACTTGTTGTTTTTCTTATTTTTTCGCAACTGTATTAAAAAATGTCATACATACTTTCCTTTCGTGTAATGACATACTTTCCGCACTAGCAACGAAATGTACTATTTTCGCAACAAGTACTGTCGATTAATACTTGACATGTCTGAAGTATATCTAAGTGCGTCCTACGAGATGTTTCGCAAGCGTACGTCGTCAGGACATCATGCCGGCTCGTCGTGATGAGGTAGCCAGGTTAAGCTCCATAGCGAGTATTTTTTTATTAACCGCTTTCACTGAGAACTACAATTTAGTGGCAACAAAATTAATCCAGTAGGTACATATAACATTTTAGTGTTCGTGCCCCTGCACAATCGTGCTCTATATTTCTCTGGCTGTAACGAAACTCACTGGCCTTTAGCTTATCTTTTCGAAAGCTCATGTAAGCTACTTTGTGAGCTTTTGGCCTAAGTGTTGCTCCACACCTGCTGCCCCGTAATTTATGGAAGCCCGGTTTTCACTTCAGTCGAGGAAAGTTAATTAACAGACGAATAAATGTTCATTAAAAACAATAATAATATTCCAATACTAATAAGTATGATCGCTGGTTTATCTGGGATAATAATAAATCAGTCATTATACGTACCACTGCTAGGCGGAGGCCTCCTCTCTTGATTTAGAGGGAACGGGCAGTAGTCCCCACACCGCTGGCCCAGTGTGCTGGGACTTCACATACACCACTGAATTTCTTCGCTACTGTATGAAGATTTCCTCACGAATTTTTTCCTTCACCGAAAACCTTTTTATTCCTTACACAAGTTCCGAAAAAGTCAGCGGTACGAGCCGGGATTCGAACGCACGACCGCTGTTCGACAGCTGCATGCCTTAAAAACTAGGCTATCGTAACTTACTTTTGGGGATACAAATATAATAAACGTGATAAATTGAGTACGTATTCAAATGTTTGTTAACGAAGATGTCTCACTCTGAAGTTTGAACACAGCCCATCTTCGGGAGCTATGCCTTTACCATTACCACTAGGAACACAACACGTCATAACCTACAGCCCAAGTAGTACTGTTGTTAGGGCAGCGGTCTTCTATAAGGTAAGGTGGATAGTTATTTTTCTTTTTACCTGGCAGCCGTATTTATTGTCTTTTCGTAGATATCACGGTTCTTAATAAGCGATGCCATGCGATAAATAAATAGGTGGATGTACTATCCGGGTGGGCTGCTTCAAATATAAACGAGGCATTCCGCTCTGCTGTCTCATTTCAAACTAACTCGTTAATTAAGATGCAATAAGCCCATAGACGCGATTTCTGTTGAATCTCAACCTGAATTGGTAAGTAATGCTTATTGTTAATCTAGCTATTGTGCGAAATACAATGGGCCTATAAGCGTGCCCCTCCATTGATGATAGGACATTCTGGTTTCGAGTATAGACTAGGTACTGTTTGATAGTTATGATAGAAACTCGTAAAGGAAGTCGTTCAAATCAATCCATTTAGTAAATGATAGATGGATTGTAGCTTTAAACTTGTTACTTTAGGTAATAATACATGTTTAATGCATTAAATGGACCTAGAAAACAGTTCATAATAGTCATAAATTATTTAATATGCCGTATTAAATGATTGATGAACATTATGAACTGGTTTGCCAAGTTCATGTAAATGATCGGCTATGTACTAAAACATAGTTGAGGTAGGAACGTAACCGCCCCGCTTCCGATGAATGACGATAATTTCACTTTTTTCCCTACCCAAGAAAACGATGAGTGGATGTTTTCAGCTAGGTACTCTGCTACTTGAACAGTACTGCATTCGCCACTCAGGAAGAACGAATCTTCATCCCTCGCGACTCATGAAGAACGCATTAATGTATGCGCGCAGTACTCAATCTGCTCGACACTCTCGCACAGAGACAGATCTCTTTCTAAGCTTTCTGATAAGAGAGAGACGGATAAGGCGAGAGAGCTCGCGTGCCGTCTTGTGCTAACCGTGCTGTACTGCTGACTGACAGTTGAAACTGTCAGCTGACTGATGCACTGGTTAGACCGATAAGAATGTTAGCCGTCAAAAAGAAGATTCCCGAACGTATCACACGCGCAAACAACGGTGCTACCGCGATCTAATCTCGATCGCGATACCAAACTCTTGGCATCCACGAACTTGCGCGAAGTTACACGAACGCTGTCGTAACAATTCGTGCGAATGTTCGAATTTGTCCTCACGATCCCGCCGATACCATCTGGTGGCCTGTTATTCACAACGCTATACCTCATTTGAAGTAAGGAGAACCAGTATAAGCGTGAGATGAGCGAGCTGTGTATGATAATACTATGTATTTGACACAGCGAGGCTATATGGAAACACATCTGCGCATATCTCTGGTGGATATTTACCCTAAGACAGACCGCCGAATCATTCATCATTCATATTTCATTTGTTTCTAGTTTCGAGCCTCCCTCTTTCTCTTCTAAGGGTCTCTAGTAGTTAGGTAGCTATAAACTAGGCCAGTCCTTACAGAGTTCATTCTACCAGGTGAGGTAGTTTTCTCCGCGGATGCGGATATTTGAGGGCACACATCCGCGGATGCGGATGCGGATGCGGATTTTGTGGTCAAACACTCAATAACGTAAATAAACAACGTTCATTTTATGATATCACTCAATCATCAAACACGTTGAGACTAAATAACAATCGTTGTGAACAAATCAAAAACGCGTCTGCTCTTGGTCACAGAAACGACAAGAAGTAGGTATTTTTTTATACTCATGGCGAAAATATCCTAATTAAATCCTTTCTTGTCGTGAATTACACTACATGCGCATCCGCAAAAACTCCGCATCGATTTTGGCGGATGCGGATGCTGATGTTGAACGTTGTGCGGAACTTCCGCGGTTGCGGATGCAAATGTCTGCTGTCCTGGTTTTCTTGGCCCACAGTCGTCAATTCCACTTAAGCATCTTCGTCTGATTCTCCGAATCACTAAACTTAAGTGGCAGTGAGCGGGGCACATAGCACGTAGAACCGATGGCCGTTGGGGCGGAAAGGTTCTCGAGTGGCGACCACGAACCGGAAGGTGCGGCGTGGGTAGGCCCCCCGCAAGGTGGACTGATGACCTGGTAAAGGTTGCTGGAGTCCGCTGGATGCGGGTGGCGCAGGACCGGTCACTTTGGCACTCTTTGGGGAAGGCCTATGTCCAGCAGTGGACGTCTTTCGGCTGATATGATGATGATGATGATGATCTTCGTCTGATACCTATAAATACCCGTAGTATTATACGCCTGTGGAGGTACTAGCGGTCACCGACCGAACACGTTAATAAATGTTAATGTCGTCTTCCTAATGTGTTTGGTCGGTTTGACGTAAGAATACCGCCGATTACGCGTTGGTATTACGAATCCCGGCATCAACATATACTGGGTGGGGTGAGGTGAAATAATTGTGAATAGCATGGCTGGAAACACTTCAAAGCGTTACCTCATGAAAGTTGCAGCAGTGTCGCGATTTTACGGGTTGGTTTAGGAGTCGTGATTTGCATTTGTTTAGACATTCGGATTGAGTTAGTTGAACGGTTCTATTTGATGTGTTAAATACAGCTCCATGATTGGCACACTATTCTCATGGTCTAGGCATTAAGCTGTCTTTGGCCATGAAATGAATATTAATGTACGAGTGCATAGGTGTTACAGCTTTATTAACAAACGGCCTTATTCATAATCGTCCAAGAAACCTATTTTAAGTACAATGGCCTTAAATTCGTTTGTCTTTATCTGTCACTTTTAAGGAAAGTGGTTGAACGAAATAACTACGTTTTATCAAGGAATAAATGAAATGAAATGAAAAGAAACAAGAAACATTTTATTTATCAGAAGCATTTTTAAGTTTTATGAATAAAACCTCTCAACCTTTGTGGCCTGCGGTGGCGGTCAATACAAAATTTGACAGCTATTTGTCAAGTTTACTATTCACCGCCACCGCAGGCCGCGCCAGTGTGATGCAGGCTTTAGGGGGTAAGTATTTTTACTTAGGTGTTTTCTATTTCTAAATTAATGGTGAAGGTTGCATACATTTTGTAGTATGACACAACAGCATATTACAAGGACAGAAAAGCGAATGGTTTGGTTTAATTAAGCCTCAAATCAGGTTAGTAGGTAAGAATGATTATTCATAAATAGAGAACCATATAGGAAATACAGAGTTTTTTTATAATACAGTCTGTGTCTTGTACTGGACATGTAAAAGAAACCACAGGTACCTACCAAATAATATATAAGTATGTGAAATATTTAATTTCATAATGATTAGCTACCATTAGAAAAGTAAAAATCTCACGGAAACGGAATTGTACCAGAAGAGACAATCAACACCTCTCGCTTTAATAGGGACACAGCTTTAACGGAATCTCTTCGAGTTTCAAAACTATCGCGGCAGATCGGTTACGATCGTTACAAATAGTTAAAAGGCGGTCACGAACCGCGGAGTTACGATTATAGTTCTAGTGTTAAGTGAAAATTATATCAGACTGCCAACTGTCCAGTTAGGATCTAACCTTTTACCCTGCAGCTCAGTTACTTAGTTAAAGAGCGTCGCGCGACGCAAGAGTAAAATTGCGATGCCGTGGCAGAATAACAGCGTTGCAATTTGCATGCTTCGCAAATAGCAACACATGCTGAGTCTCTTTTTTCTCTATCGCACACATTGCTGGACCCATTGTGCAATGTGCACACCGTGCACCTACCATAGGGATTTGTCTAGTTGTAGGTAGGTCGGCGAGCGGTGTGCGGGCGCCAGGCTTAACCTCCCGTACGCCGCCCGCGCCCCGTTATCGTCCTACCCTCGCACCCTGCATTAAACGGTCTACCTATAACACTTTATTTTTTATTTATACTTAAGGATTACCAACAGCTGCAAAAACATGATATAAGTCTTACATAGTAATTATAATGATTCCTCGTTTGTAATATGATCCCAGTTGGTCGAAATAAATTATTTTATTTATTTATTTATAGTAATACAAAGCAAATTAAAGGAACTCCAGTTATGTGTGTTTTATGGAATAAATAAATATTTGCGGACAATCTTACACAAATCGACCTAGTCCCGAACTAAGCAAAGCTTGTAATATGGGTACTAGACGACGATAAAAAAACTTATATAGATAAATATATACTTAACATAGAAAACATCCATGACTCAGTAACAAATATTCGTGCTCATCACACAAATAAATGCCCTTACCGGGATTCGAAGCCAGGACATCTTGCTTCGTAGACACGGTCACTACCAACTAGTCTAAAGTCATTCACTCATTCCATAGACACTATACTATTAGTCATTAGTTGGAATTCACCCGAATGCGGTTGACAGCGACACAAATACCGACCAGTATATCACCACGACGACGACACGCAGACGTGACAACCCTACGGCTAACTAACTAGACGAAAGAGCACGTGCTATGCGGTAGAGCGTGATGTCATGGTATGAGTTGGTAAGCTGTCAAAAATAAGGTTTGTTAGACAGAGGACCTTCTGTACATATGTACTATCACTATTTCTGAGGTATAAGAGTTCATAATCTCTACAAACTAAAACCTAGTAGCTATGTGTAGGTATATCAAGCATTTTTCTTTTAATTTCTAGAAACCGAATCGACTAAAAATCTATATAATTATTAAATTTGCTCATACAATTTCCCGAGAATCGGTTGAGTAATGCAACCTCTTGAGGAGAACAGCCGGACATAGCCGGGCACAGTTCTAACAATAACATTTATCTTATCTTATCATTATCATACGAAACAATTGTGGACCCAAGCTGAACCGGAGAACTTCCTTCCCTACGCTCGCTCGTTCAATTACCCTTCTGGCGAAAGCAATGCAACAGTCACCAGAACTCCTTATTGGTACTTAATAGATGGTTGCAATTATCTTTATCTGTTCTTTGACTACATTTGCATTAAAGCGATGACAGACTGAACCAGGATTAAAAGCTTTCAATTTAAAAGTTAGCAACGCTTAAAGCTTATCACTTTCCGCCCGTATACTTTCACCTCTCAATCGGATACGGTCAGATACTCGGATCTGCTTCAGTTTTGCATAACGCTTTTTACGGAATAACGGGTTAGGACGGGTTTATGCAATAATGACTGTTTAAGGTAAACGAATAGGTACTATTTGCTTGGTATACAAGGATGAAGAAAGTCTTCAATGCAGTTTAATTACAACATTATGCTTAGAAGCGCTTAAAGTCTTAGTTAACGATCGTGAAATGGCGTGACAACTTCACAAGTAGGAATTCTACATCGTGTTATCAAAATGTCCATATAAATATTACCTAAAAGCCGCAAAAAAGTGTTCGTCTCCATCTGTCGCATATTTTTTGTATGTAATAAAAGGGACAAAACACATTTTATTTAACAGTGGTTAAGATTTATCAATAAAGGGGCTAATGACGAACGTACGTTCAATTCTGTCGCAATATTGTCATTTATCGGTACAACTTACGCAGACCAGGTCCTTACTTCACCAACTTAGCAATTGTCACCTGAGAAAAATTGTCGTCTGACAACAATTAGGAAGGTGACATTGTCGAGTTGGTGAACTAGGTAGAAGTCAATTTGTATTCGTCACTTCGCATCACAATGTGCCATTGTGACACGGGATACGTTAGGCTAGCGGGCATTGAACAGAGCGTGTCACTTTGAAAATAAATTGTAATGTAAACCGTATTATGTCTCCCATTGCTCCCGAGCGACATAGACTATCCGTCTCTTTCTTAGCAGTTTAATTAGAAAAAGATGGGTAGTCTATCTCGCCGCGACACAGCTCGCGGGCCGTTCTGTGGTATCCGTGCTGCCCCCTATTCTGTAACTTGTTTTAAGCTCACCTCAACGCTCTCCCACAAATATATCTTGACACCGCAATGCTTAGTAACTAAGCGTAGGTAGAGGTCTAGTTTCGTGACAGGTGACCGGCGGGGTGAACCGCATTAGCGCGTAGCGAATAACAGCCCCGGTATTTAACAAAAGCTAATAAATTGTACAATAGTGTTCTGTTCTTCATTAGAGCGAGCGTCTTGCCATCTTCTATTCTAATTAGTTGTGAGCTTGAAAATCATCCGTCAAACACCAACAATTAATTTGCATCTGCCAGTGAAGATAACTGTACACATTCCTTCACCAAATATAATTTACAAGTTTACGACTCCAAATATAACTAATTTGTCCAAATATGACCACTATTCTACTAAAATGTCGGAACTTGTTAGGTTTTCAACGGTGCTTACGTCATTTTAGTTCTGTATAAGTGTATGCTTCAATTAAAGTACACTGGTTCTCACGATACGACTTAATGGCCCGGAGTTATTAGCCTTATGTTGGTGGACTCGGGTTCGAGTATCGGTGTTTGTACACTTTGTACTATCCAACTCGTCTCAGACCAGTATAAATCTGACCTGCGCTGACGCATAGTTGTTGTGGATGTTGGGATCAATTAACTCTGGGGAGTGCTTAGGTGAGTCGAGAAAAGTTTACCTACGTTGTCAACTTTTTTTAAGTCGTACGCTTGCGCAGTATGGGGCATAGATGATACAAAATTAAATGTAGATAGGTTTACAGGTCGTTCAATTTTAGTTTTTTTTTATACAACGACTTTGGTGGCAAACAAGCGTACGGCCCGCCTGATGGTAAGCGGACACCGAAGCCTATAGACGCATGCAACTCCAAAGGAGTAACATGGACGTTGCCGACCCTTGATATGTTTGAGGATTCGCCGTGTTGACAGCTGAAGGAACAAATTCCCTCGCTCTCAACACAACGCATCCTCGGGAGCTCTGGCGACCTTGCTCACCTCCAGGAACACAACACTGCTACAGAGCAAGTAGTAGTGTTATTATGGCTGTGGTCTTCTGCAAGGCGGAGGTACTTCCGCAGTTGGGCTGTTCCAAATTCGAGCAGGATGACATTTCGCTGTGCCACCAAATGGATGAATGGATTAGGCACTTAAACACAGAGAGATTTCTTGAATCCACTATCTCGAACCAGCAGGAAAACATCTTTGGTCAAGATAATTTCGTATCATGCGAAATAATTTACCATCTCCCTAATTACAATCTCGGTTCAAGAATACTTACCTCGCATTAAGTACCTATGTGTTTTTTTGATATCTAGTTATTTACAGAACATAGCAGTAACTGTCCGGTCAAAAAACTTTGATACGAAACTGGGTCCTGTAACACAGGGTTTCCTAGCTCAGGACACAGAGTCGTGATAAGCATATTGTATTTCTTTTTTCTCTAATAAACTTTTTAATTTTTCATTTTCATTTTCAAGGAAAACATCATGAGGAACCAGCCTTAATCCTAACAATGTCTAGTTTTTACGTCAGTCCCATGGCAGTCGCTTTCGTAAAGTTAGTGCCTACCAGGGATGATGCGGATGCGACTTTAAAGACATCCGCGGATGCGGAAGTGGATGCGGATATTTCGAGACTCACATCCGCGGATGCGGATGCCGATGCGGATGCGGATTTTGAGGCAAAACACTCAAAAACATGGTCACGCAGGACTCGAACACGTTGCGACTGATTTACACTCGTTGCAAACCTAAACGCATCACCAATAGCGAATACGGCGAATCGTCAGATTACAGAAACGAAATGAAGATCCTTATTGACTAATGACGAAAATTCTGAACACGCGCGTGGTATGCGCCGTGTTGGCCCCTATCTGGTCTGGTCGCGAACTGTACTACATCCGCATCCGCAAAAACTCGGCATCATTTTTTGCGGATGCGGAGGCGGATGCGGATGTTCAAAATCATCCGGAACATCCGCGGTTGCGGATGCGGATGCGAATGCGAATGTCGGCAACATCCCTGGTGCCTACCTACAGTACCTATAGCAAATAGAGGTGTCAAAGCGGACAGGAATAACGCTAGGAGAATGATTAGGCTTTGTGCACAGAGTGAATACTAAATGAGCTATTTTTTTGGCCCAAACAATCACTAAAATCATACGAAATAATAAATAGTAATCATTCTGCTTCAACGCACTCTTTGAAACATCAGTACCTAATAGTCCATCGGACGTCAAAATTAGACATGGTGCAATTACGCAACCATGGAACGAACTATTGACCATACATCACCCATATTTATAAAGCATAGGTACATCAAGCTACTTTCAACTTTAAATCGGGAATATAAAGTTCAAACGTAAGGTGAAGTAATTGATAAATATAAGGCTCAAATGTGGTTAAGCCAAAGAAATTTGAATATAAAGTGCTATGAATTAGAGTTGAGATTTTATTGACTTTTGTATAATCCGACCAATTTGTGAGCCCAAATTGACAGTAAATGCAACGATAGTGACAAATCAAGAAAATATTTATTCATGCAATGATGATGTCTTTATGTCACCGCTGATTCCACGTGGGTGTGGGTTTGATTAACCCATATTGTGTTTATGAGTATTTTGTAACAGTGATTTGTCTATTTACAATATATGCCTGGGAAGTTTCATCGACTTTCTACTTTGTTTGATTGGCTTTGAATAAAGTATCTAACTAGTTACTCGAAGTGCCCAAGCTTCGTAACCCATTCTCATGAATAATTTAACTTTTGGATGTTGCTTCGTTTCAGGTAAAAGTTATTCGCAAATAATTAGTTTTGCAAATACCATTTCTGCCGTGCTTACGATAACAGCAGTAACTCAACTTATTACACATTAATTGAAACACAATTTATTTATTTTAGTTTATTTTAATTCGAATCACGAACAGACTTATCATAAGCCTGGCAGATTTACCATACCGCGTTATACTTCTTACTTCTACATTAATTATGTTCTATTAATTGTATAAAAATCGTAAACGTTAACGTAAAAAACGTTTAAGAAATGCAACATCGGAAACATGAGCTCTTTAAGAAGAATACTTAGTTAAAGTACAAATTGCAATCCAGTTTCGAATTCCGAGGCTATAAAATAGTGATAAATGTGAACACTAGCCCTTATGAACGAGATTTCTCCTGACGAATGCACTGTAGCGCTTGCGCACTGCGCCAGTTACACGTAGCTCTTATGCATGAGCGATGGCGATTTATGTCATGGGATATGATTTGACTGATGGTTAATTAGACTGATTGGTATTTATTATTAAGTTCGTTGGAGATGCGTTTGCTGAGAAGGAATTATGTCATCGCCAATTAGTCCTTGAAATAATTTGAAAATATTTGGAAAATACATACCTATTTATTTGAAGGATAAATTGGCGATGTCATAACGTAATATATGAAATTACTAGCTTCTGCCCGCGACTTCATCCGCGTGGACCCGCGATAAAAACTATCCTATATTTTAATCCAGGTTATAAACTATCTTCGTGCAAAATTTCATTCAAATCGGTTCAGCCGCTTAAGCGTCATTGAGTAACAAACATCCAAACATCTAACCTCTCGCATTTATAATATTAGTAGGATAAAGCTTATTAATTCATTTATTAGCTATGATTTGCTAAAGTGCGTCTTCTTGTGAATAATCTGACATAATACTTGGAATGTTGGATATATATGTTAGTGAAATTAAATAAATTTTATTCTACATTTTAAGCCATCTGCCAGATTAGTCCTACCTATTAGAAAATCGCGAAGACAAGGTAATGGTGAACTTCATTATATCATCGAGATACCATGACATCAGTGTGTTCACAAAATGTCATTAAACCATGGTAAATATGGCCCCAGATTGCTATCTCCATATAAACAAACGACTAACGATACCCATCACTGTGACAAAGGGATAATGCTCCTAATAAATACTCAGTATTTATACCAAGTACAAATACTTTGTATATGTATGCACGGGCTAATGATTCTCCGCGAACCTCCGACGGCTATGAATGGTTTATCAGTATATGAAATGTATAGCAGTAACTCAACAACAGACAACCGATAAATTTAATTTCAAGTGCTCTGCTTACCCATATTAGGAACACAGGCGTTAATTTATATATGAATGGTATGGATTTATGTATGACGTATTATGACAGCATTTATCACTTGATAAGAGAAGGAAAAGCATCTGATACTTTTCAAATATGATCAGACAATGACGCAAGCTTTAGGCACCTTGTCTTTACCACGCGACAGCAGCGTCATAGATGAAGATAGAAATGTTTATATATATATATATATATACATATATATATAACATTTATTTCGGACTTTGGTGGTCTATAGGTATTTTGTTAGTAACAGTCAGCTTAAGGAACTATAGTGTGGAGTTGAATACGATATTATACATTAAAATTAAAAATAATTTCATTTCAAAAAAAGTTCAATTAAAATACGAAATAAATATTAGTATATATAGGAGTTATATATAGGTAATACGGTGGCCTGTTTCTCACTTATCACTGTGGACGAGACATGCGTCACTCTCGATCTCGCATACTTACTGGACGTGACGGAGGTCTTATCCACAGAAAATAAAATAAAATGGGAACCATGCTACAACCGCAGGTCTTAAAGGAACACGGTATGTAGCACTCGGAGCGGTGTGGCGCCGCACCGCTCCGTGTGTACCTCTTTATCACCTAAGTTGACTTACTGCTTTAACCGTGCATATATACGGCCAGGGCAACGATTTCCATTAGCAATTGTCATCGTTACATTAAATTACAGTAAAACATAATCATTAAGCGAAACTGCAGCTATACGGGATGTTTATGCAGAAAATTATAGCTTGGGAAATATAGTTAATGGCCTTTACGTCACACCTGGCCATAATGCGAGTTTTACTGCACGCTGCGCGTACGGTAAAACTCGCATTGTGGCCAGGTGACGACGTAGAATTGTGTACTCACCACGGGTGGTAATTCGTAAATCCCCAGATCGCATATTTATGACCCTCACCTTCGTTTCGGGCCACAAATACCGGCGATCTGGGCCTTTCACGAATTCACCGCCCTAGGTAAGTAATGTACTATTATGTACATTATCTAACTTTAGTAGTAGTATAGCTAAATTTGAATTCATTGTTCAAAATAGCTACTTCATAAGTCATAAGTCATTTATTAATAATATTCAAAATATTACATGTCATCATTCTTAAATTAAGTAGTACACGTTTATGCATATTCATTATTATTGTGGTAAATTGTAAAATTCTTTGATGTCATAAAAAGAGTGGGATAATGAAACATATTATCATCCCAGGCGATGAATTACATTATTATTCTATTCAGTAATAATTAGTGCCTTAATAAATATATAGAAAAACGCTATTTTAAGTCCTAGTTCATACATTATAGGTACATATAATATTAAATATATAAATGTTTCCTTAGGTATAGCTTATGAGTCCTATAACTCGTAGCTAACGTCCGGTCATGTCAATTTTAAGAGTCATCCTCTTGTCGGTGGAGTTTTTGACGTTTTTAGGGTTCCGTACCTCAAAAGGAAAAAACGGAACCCTTATAGGATCACTTTGTTGTCCGTCCGTCCGTCCGTCAGTCAAGACCCTTTTTCTCAGGAACGCGTGGGAGGGGGGGGTATCAAGCTAAAAATTGTACCAAATACTCAGGTCTACTGTCCCTTGGAGCTGTGAAAAAATCAAACTTCTAAGCTAACGCAATCAAAAGATACAGCCGTTTATGCCGCAAATTTCCGCGAATTTTCGAAACTCACAAGGGAATCAAAACCTACAGGGTACTTCCCGTGAACTCAGAATCTTGAAATTTGGTACGAAGCAACGTCTTATAGCACAGATAAAGGAAAAATAGCGAAAACCGTAAATTTTTAGTTAAATCATATAATAAAATTAATTTTTAATAATTTTAAAGTTATTACTTGTGTATACCTACAGGTTTGTACGGAACCCTCGGTGCGCGAGTCCGACTCGCACTTGGCCGGTTTTTTGTCTGTCGTATACCCCCCTGTCGTATCCCTTTGATTTCCTGACACGACACGACACGACACTAGCTTTTTCCTTTATTTGGTCCATAAAGCTGCGCCGTGGTCTTCCCCTACCTCTCCTTCCTTCTATCTTTGCTTCCATTATTTATTATTTATTTATTTATTTATTAAAAACTAAAATTAGACATGAATAGTAAGATACATTGCTCCACAAAACTACATCGATAGTTTGACTGTGGAGTCAAAATGACAGTCTCATTTCTCTTTAACATAATATAGAATTTCACCACCCCCTTCCTTCCCGTGGGTGTCGTCAAAGTCGACTAAGGGAGCAGGGTTGAAGTGTGTTGTGGGCGATGGGCTAGCAACCTATCACTGCAATATCACATTTTGTCGATCTTTTATACCCACAGTTATGCTAAAAGTGGCGCTGGAACATAAGTTTCATGTGCTCTGCCTACCCCTTTTGGGAGTCAGAGCACATGAAGTGTATGTGTATGTATAATATAGTAGTGTCCTAAATATCTACAATGTATGGGTACTCTTCATTATTTTATATTAGGTACTATTAAGATTTCTTAGTCAGATTATGGTCCATGATGGGATGGGAACGTCCGGTACCTGGCTATTTTTCATTACGAATTTAATGTGGATGAGAAAATATTGCTTGTCTTTCAATAACCCAACCTTACCCCGTAGCATGGACGGCCTTATCACACGATAAGTGACAAGTTAGAGCGTCCGTCATTGGCTTACACCGTTCAATAGAACGAGACGGACGCTCTATCTTGTGACTTATCGCGTGATGAGGCCGACCATGATACGGGGTCTGATCAAAATTGCAAGTTGATTTAAGTAAAAATTCTATTGAAATAATATATTCAAAATCAGTAGTCGAGTAGGTGTATTATAGTCAGGGGTCTCTATTGTCAATGGTATAAAGGCGTGTACAGATATTTATGTCCTGATTTACCTATATATGTATATTAATACCCCCGACTGTACTAAAGAAATTACCAATCGAAGAGCCCTATCGAATGGTTAACTTGGAAAATATATCAACATGTATATTTTTTGTCTTGTAGGTGCTTGGACAGAGGGCGCCACGTAGTTTGTGAGTGTTTGCACTTCAACTAACCAAATTAACCGACTTAACCGGGTTACTGGTTTATAAAACGAATACATCACTAATTCTATGCCCCATCTCTAAAGTTTATTAAATGTACGTCGCGTCGGCAGAACTGTCACTCTTCGGTTATATCTAAGGCGGACGCAAGACGCAGCGTATAACCATCATGTACGATAGTAGTACTATCGACAACACAGCTAACTGACCATCGGTGCACCTTAAGTGCATTGTAATAAGGTTGTATATAAACACAGGATGGTCAGTTAACAGTGTTGTCGTTTGTACATTAACACAAACACAAAGTAGTAGTAGTAGTAAAGTTGACTTTATGCCCATTGTAATAAGGCTCTAGATAAAAACAGGATGGTCAGTTAACTGTTGGCATTTGTACGCTTGCGACTAAACTGCACTTTTTTTTTACTTTTAATGGTATACTGCACTTAAAAATATTTAAACTGCTGTAAGTTAGTCAGTGTTTCCTTTATCCACCCAATATGGTGTCAGACTTTGGTCCTCCTTTCCAGTCTTCAGTTTAAATCTTTTTTACGTCACACCTGGCCATAATGCGAGTTTTACTGCACGCTGCGCGTGTGGTAAAACTCGCATTGTGGCCAGATGAAGACGTAAAATTGTGTACTTACCACGGACGGTAATTCGTAAAGCCCCAGATCGCATATTTACACCGGCGATCTGGGCCATTTACGAATTCACCGCCCGAGGTACGTAATGTACTATTACATGAATGGGACATAGAGCAATAGTCACTATAATCTTGGTGGACTTACTTGTTTTGTTTACTTACGTAAGAAAGAGTATACAGGTTTTTATTGAAAAAGTAAGTGCATGTACCTATTTTCTTCAGGTACTCTTGACTGCTCAAATGTCGTCCGTTTTCCGATCGTCAGCGCTTTTCCAGTATAATTAGCCTCGGGCTGCATTCACGCACGAGCGTAATGTCGCACGAGCTGTCAGGCGATTATGGACTTTTCCGCCTCGGCCTCCACCAGCCGTCGTCTACCACGTCTTGAGGTCGCCATATTAGGAGCTGACATAAAAATAGGTTGAATAAAACCCATAAAGGGAAATACTCACCAGCTCACAAAAACAGCTATACCCAACCAACATTAATAAAGCTACACCTATAACAAGCTAAGTAATTAAACTCTACGCATACCTGTAACCGTCGCGAGTAAATGAGAGGTAATTAAAGGTAATTAAATGCTAGGTAATTAACTCCGCACTGACCTCTGGCTTGGGATTTGCATTGGAGAATGAAGACTATGAAGTGATAATTTATGTTGCGAAGAAGTGAAAACTAGATCCAAGTTATGCGGGTTACAGTCCGTATCTTTCAAAATCAAATCAAAATAGAAGATGGAAGAGATAGAATATGATTAATACCTAGTGGTAAAAAATAGGATATATTTATATAGTGAAACTGGCACAAACTCATACCACAAAATGTGCTCGAAGCTCCATAGTAACTAGTGTTCAAGGGAATATAAATTTGACTATGACTCTTCGTTGAAATACAAGGGCCAAAAGCGTAATTTTAATCGACATTACATTTTTTTTTCCCATAATTACAATAATATCACATCCCCTAAAAATCGTTAAAGAAATTATTAGACATAATAAATATAACATAGCGTAACATTTTGGACCTCCTTCGATCGCGCTAGACGGTACTAATGAATGACCCTAAAGAAATCTGAACCAGCGCCTCGAATAGAGGTGTTATCAAAAAACTTAATTTCATCCTACATTAGACAGTTCTCCAGAAAAAGAAGAACAATAATCACTGGCTGTGATTAAACACAGAACATCACAAAAAACTTAACGATTCGAAAATTGATGAGCTCTCTAACGAAAATTATTTAAAAAATTCTCTCAAAGCTTGACCTACACTCAGTAGGGCAAAAAAGCAACGTCCAAAATACAACTCTATCTGGTGGCTTATAGGTAGAAATTTGTTTAAACTAAGGGCAAATTTTGTGTTCAATATTTTCACATGCTAATGTTTTTTTAGCCGCATCGAATATGTGACTCAGCGTCTGACCAGCCAGACACTAAACCCCACACCACGCAACTCAAACGACAGACGAACTCGCACAAAACTCGCATATATCACAGCCTTAATTAACAGTTGTCATTACCGTGGTACGGGGGGAGGGTACTTACGAAATGTACTATACTATTTTAATGATTTGCGGTTGATCAAGTGAATTAACACCGCTATTCTCAAGGCGTTAGGATCCATTTAATTGGCATTGAATTCACAAGCCGCATTTTTTTGTTTTTGCCAAATTCGACTACCGTTGGGGCCCACGTGGTTTACTTGCCCGTGAAATTGGAGACTAAAAGGTCGCAAGAACCTTGAATTAGCTTGATTTATACGCTCTTTTACTGAGTAGATATGAAATTGCTATAGTTAGAATAATTGATGCGTTTATAATGAGTCGGTGTAAGTATAGATTCGATACGACGTTGAAACCGTACATCCATCAGTAGTAAGATTATATTGGACAGGCTTAATCAAATTTACGTGCATTATGGGGCCTCTGGCCTAGCTACTGATGATGGGTCATTGAACTTTAAATGTGACGTGACCTTAGATTTGATATAAACTTAGCAAAGACAATGCTTTGTAAGCGGTCAAAGTAGCTTTAAAGGACCTCGTTTGTATATGAGATGACGCGAGTCAGAGGCGGCCCTTTAGTGAAATTGCAATTTTGGATCAATTTTTCGTTTGACGGCAGCCGTCTATAGGTATGATTTAACTTTACTAGAACTTTACTAAGCCCTATTTTCATTAACTTAACAGTTGACATCTAACTATAACAATTTGATACTTTTTTTACTGACCAGGATAGTGTTCTTTGTTGTGTGCTTTCAGGTTTAGTACGGAATATTTTTCTAGACCGGATCCTATCTTAAGACCCATCGGTCCAACAAAGCAATTGTTTAGCCACGTGCCACAAACACTTTGAAATGTAAAGGCCATTTTTAATAAATACTTTACTCTAATAGCGACTCTATTGTTTTAAATACCTACAATATGGTCAACACTATTCCCTTAGACATAAATCCGCCTTTTGTTTGAAAAAGTGTTGATGTTTACTACGTTTATTTTACTTTACTTATTCACTAGCGGTTAGACTTCACACTGAAAGACAATCGCTTTGTTTACCTAGTTACTAGGTACAAAGAGAAGTAAATTTGATCTAGAAAAAGGTACTATATGTGAATTATTATCGTCAGGTGACAATTCTCAAGTTGTTTAAATGTGGGCCCTTTTTAGATATGTTAGATAACTAACGGAACCACGGCGCGCACTGGGATGCCCATTATTATAAATTACAAGATTTATAAGTAAAATCCTAATTACCATGTTTCCTCGCTCACATTAATTTATAATCCTGTTAGCCATTAACATTAAACAGCATGCCCGATAATCAATAAAACTTGGCTTTAACTAATTTAAAACAAAACTCTAAAACCGCTTTCTATTCGGAAAGGACTTAAATACATCGCATTGATGTGGTATGGAGGATGTTTTCCTCTGTCATACAAAGGTAAATACATTATAGGTAATAGTAAAGGAAGGCCTCTTAAATTAAGTTTATCGATATATGTTTGTTTTACTCGTAATTTCGATTAATCAAAGTTTTTGTGTTTTTAAAAGCGTGAGAGTCAGAACTCAGAAGTGTGTGCCTTTACTTTGTTGTAACTTTAAGTACGAGGCGGTATTTACTAAATCGTAAACTTTGGGTGCATTTTCTTCGTTTACTTGAATTTTTATTTGTTTATGTATAAATACCCAGTATTCTGACACATTTTAAAGGCGATGGATTATTGGTGAAAGTTAAAAGTACCTGGTTATAACTATGGGCTCGTTTTTAAAACGCTGCGCACGACCAGCGTTATGGTGTGTCCTTCGTGTGTTGTTTATTAATTATGTATAAAGAATTCAAAAGTTGAAAAGATGTTGCTTTATTTAAATACAAGTTGTATTTGGTTGCCTTTCCCTTTTAGATAGGCCTAGAAAAATAGACAATTAAAGTTCATATTCAAAATATAAAAATCTTAAGCATCGTTTCTTTGTCCCTGTGTGGTGCCGGGTTAGAATAGAACCCCCTTTTTTACGTGGGTGTCATAGGACCCGACTGTGGGAATAAGGTTGGAGTGTGTTTTGGGCTGTGGGCAAACTATCCGTTCAATATTTTGTTATTTTCTTATTTAAACCTGCAATTCAAAGTCGAACTCAAAAACACTGGCATCAATATCCAATGAGAACAATAAAAATATCAACATTGTTGTCGTTATATAAAACCAATTAGGTGATCATTGATCGTAGATTTTTCCTAAAATATTACAACATTTAAAATACTTACGATATAATTAAACAGTAAACAAAAGTACCTTTAAACAACGACGGTTTGTATAATTTCCATTGGAGCTTAGGGCCTTATTCCCCTGTGTTTGCGCATGTGTGCGCAGGCGTCGCTTTCCTTTCTTGACCTTTCCCAAAATACCCGCTTCCGATCGCCGACGAGAAAACGGTACATTAAGCTCATTCATAATTAAAACTCATTATTATACGTATACAATACACGCCGACGCCACATAAGTTTATGTCTGAAGCCTCTGAAGTTAGGTACAAGGAGCGTCGCAAAAGGTTCGACGGGTGTACGGGAGGTGACTTGAGGGTTGAGGGTAACTTCAGAGACATGTTAAAGCGAGTTTATACACAAAATCCTCGATCTGTAAACCGCGAGGACTAAACTTCCCCCTACATTGCGTGTATATTATCACTACAAAAACAAAGTCGCTTCCCGCTGTCTGTCCCTATATAGGTATGTATGCTTAGGTCTTAAAACTACGCAACAGATTTAGATGCGGTTATTTATTTATAGATTTTTAATTCAAGAGGAAGGTTTATGTGTATAATATAGTACCGGGTCGCTAATTAATAATAATTCATTGATAAAACACAATGTACATCAGTTTTACTATAGACTAGGAGCTTACTATTAGAGATAAATAACACATGTGCCTGAGGTAGGATACCCTGTGTTTCAGGGAAAAAAGAACTAACAATTGAATATGCTATTCACATGCAAATTGGTATGTTATGATATTAGTGTAAATACACTAATACAACATACATATGAAAGCCAGTAAATAATCAAAAAACAAGTGGACAGCAAAACTTGCTGCATATTTATTTTCTCGTTCACTCGGCATTATGTAGCTTGCTCGCTATTTAACACATCATATATACCACTGAACGACTTCTTATTACATATACCTAACTTACTGGAGGTCGAACTAATTTGACAAGCCTCATGCAAGTATGAAAATAATTCGTATACATACAATATCTTTAGTCAGATCGAGTCCAACTGTATTATTACAGCACTAAAATTATAAAAATAATTCAGAGATGTGTGTGAAGTCCCCAGTCCGCACCGGACTAGCGTAGCGTCCACTCAGTAGCTATAAATTTACCTGTGTTAATTATACACACCAGATATGGATGTTTTTTTCCATAATTCAGTGAATGACAAGTTGGTAAACACGGGCCCATTTACCGAAGCAGCTTTTACGAGTGTCGTGAGCGTCCTGAGCCGGATACGCACCGACCGCATGGCTCGCTGTAAGGGTGTGTACGTATCTTGAGAGCTGTGCGAGGCAGTAAAGCGGTGTGAGGGAAACATCCACTAATAGGAAGAGAGGCGCGGGGTTAGGAATCCTATCGGTGGTTTTTTTCCTCACACACCGCTCCGCTGCCTCGCATGAAGAAATAATGATATTCATTCCCCACATTAGCTAAGTCAAAATTGTTAAATACAGTATTTGGCTTTATTTTAATTAAATGTACTGCTAAATTATCATTATCTTGCCTTGTCTCCTTTACCTGGGGATAATGTAAGTCATACTTAGGCCCAGTTTTATAAAGATGCTACCTAATATCTGATCAAATTTTTGTAACTCAGTACGTTTTTTGACATTACTAACTGACATAAGGTCTAACGGATCTTTATAAAACCGGGCCTTAGTGTCTGGTCCCGTATCATGGTCGGCCTTATCACGCGATAAGTGACAAGATAGATCGTCCGTGTCGTTCTATCGAACGGTGTCAGCCAGTGACGGACGCTCTATCTTGTCACTTATCGTGTGATAAGAGCATGATACGGGGTCTGGTCGGTATATACCCGATTTGCCTCGTGAGGCAACGCCGAGATTTAATTACTTCGTTTACAGCCACTTGATTTACCGATCGCTTAATTTGAAAGTGTTGATTTAAGTCCCGTGTGCTCCCCGTAGCTGTGACGAAACATGGCGGATATGAAGGCTTTTGTTTACAGCCTTTCCAATGGACTTTAAAATTGATAAGTTTAATTTGAGGCAACGGAGTTGATGAACTGTTTTGGTCTATTTTTGTTAAATATTAAATAGAGCAACATTTTAATACATAGGTCGAAAAATTCAGTGTGTTTTTTTATTAGCTAAAAGTATTGATTATACGCATATAGAAACTAACATAACTGAAGACTGACAATCTGGTATCGACATTGCAGAAATTTGGCCATTTGGTTATCTGTGTAGGACATTGTACCTCACAACACCATAACAACATTTATTATCATAATGTTATTGGACGTATGCAATAACATAAACCTTTCAAGTTAAATTGCTCCTATTATATCACAAAATCACAAATCAGATATTCCCATTTTAAATTCCATTCCACACACGCATGTAATTTGTTATGACAAGAGCATACGTCGTTACAAACAGGAATTATATCATTATCCCTCACTAGAATTACCAAGGGTCATTAACGCAAATCGATTTCCACGCGCGGTGCGACAGCGTTCCCGCATACTAATACTTCCATCATTAAAACTGAATTATCGTTGTTACAGACTTGGCAGCGATCAGACAGCTACTGGAGAGCGAGACGGGAGGCACCAACTGTCCCAGTTGTAACATGCCTTTCGACAAAGGCAAGAAAAGGAAGCTCATAGACACCTGCGGACACGAACGATGCTATGCTTGCATGTTCAGAAACGAAGCGTGCCCCATCTGCGCTAGAAACAGCCAAGGCAGACGACCAGCCATGGAACGATACACGCCTTCGCCCCAACGACCAGAGGACTGGCAGAACCCAACGCGGCTCCCCAAGCCTCCCAAACAGCCCACCAATTTAGTCCAAAGCTGCCCCACACCACCACACACCAGGAGAAGATTTTTCCTCAGCCCCAAGTCGCTGAGGAGTCCGTTTGCCCAGCGCGCCTCGCGCCACAGCTCGGAGAACCACGTGCCACTCTCCGGTAAGCACTATCGCACGCCATCTTACATTTGCATATCTGTAGGCCCGTGCGTGGTAGCTTATTTACATGAGCCTTGGTTGCGCAATGCGCACGCAACTTACTTCATTGATGCCTTCTGCGGCGGTTAAATCTCATTCACTCGACGCTCTTACTTTCCTGATAGTTCGAGTGGTTTTAGAGAGGATCCCTGGCTCGTAAATACGGCTGAATGACAGTTGTGACAGGCCGCACCCACGCCCGCCGGATGTACGTAGGGGTGCCGTCAAGGACCGGTTGTCTGTCTAGCACGAGTATATAGATATTTATTAGGTTAGGTACGCCACTTTTGCAACGGCGCAGGCGGCAGGCCGGCTGTGAACATTATCGGTTGCATTTTCTATTTCCATTAGTTATATCATTCCTGTCCACCCAATTTCTGGCCACATTGAAATATACTTCGTTCACAGCTGGCTTAATGAAAACTATTAGTTTCAATTCGTTCACTTGCCCCTTTATTTCTGTGCTTAATCTATCCGTTGGTGGGAACATTTCTATCTGTCAGCATTAATAAATTTGTCTTGGCGGCATTAGCATTTGCTTAGTAATTCTTAGGTAACTGGCATTTATCAATTCGAACTTTGCGAATGCAAGCGTCTTGGTCTGCCAAGAAGCTGGAGATAAATTCCTATAGAGCATTGTACTTTAACAGGATTGCCGGAAGAAGGTCCTCGGAGCGCGGCATGGCATAGCTTGGTCTTCAATAAGATCAGGTCGCTATGGTCGGCCCATTCATCCGTGCCGCAGGGGCTGAACCAGCTGACAGGCAATAACATTGTCCTTAACGGAATGCGGGCTCAATTCGTTAGTGTAATTAGAACGTCAAAATAAACAGTTGAATGTTCTAAATGCAAATAGATTCTTGAATTTGAGCGGAATCGAGCCCGCATTCTCGGTTCGATTTTTGCACTTGCCTGCAGGCTTGCATATTCACAGTCGGATTGCTCGATGCACATTTGCCAATACCGGTTTCGTTGTTCACGTTTTGCATTTTGTTTGGTTTTTGTGTTATACATATACATATAAATTGCTTGATTTAGGTGCAACTTTTTGAGTGTTGTATTAATTCTGTTGCGGCATTTTTAAAGTGTCCATGCATTACAAAACGCGCTTCGTTATATATAACTAGTGAAAATGACTTGTGATTTTTGTAACATCTTTTGTTGTCAATGTTATAAAACCTTCATACTGGCATGCATGACTCATCACTGTTGAGACGAAGATTATATGAACAATCGATACTAAACTGGAGATAAGAAATCGGTGACAAAAATAACATATCGAACCGTGGGCGAAAGCGATCCAAGTCGATAACGAATCGATGTAAGGATCATAGATAAACATAGAATGGCTCTCGAAATTGTATATGTAAATTAGTTTCATAATCTATGGGAGATATAATTGGATACATGATGAAGATTACAAATTACATGTTGAATCGTTTCGAGGTTACCATATTATACCATAGTATTACGTAATGTGGTTGAAAAATTTAATGTACATTTGAAAAGACCAATTATGGAGTACCTTGGCTATTGAATTTGTTGCTTTTGTAGTAGATTTTTTGAAATCATGATCAACAGTAGCCGTAAGCAATTTTATGCATCATTCATTGTACGAATTAGCATCTTCTTTATAATTATTATTCGTACTTCCTCAAAATTATCTTTTCATTCTGCGTGCATTTTGACAACTGTCAAAACAGTTTTTTCTCAAACCATTCACTAACATAATATGAACCGATTACGTAACTAAAACCTTTGGACAGTATTTTTAACGAATGCCGTGTAGCTTTTAACCTTGACGCTGGCATAATTGTCCCTCTGGACGGTAGCCCATTTAAAATAATCGATCGAACTGACGACAATAAAACTAAAACAGTCCTAAAGATTTCAATAGAATTTTGTGACCCGTGCATGTCCTTAAAGTCAGCTGTTGCTTTTCAAAGCTAGGCTGCAAGTGATGTAAAATTTCTTTAGTATAAGCAAAAACCTCCACTTCAATGAAACACTAAGTACTACATACTTGTCCATGCATCCAACACCTCCATACGTACAGACAATTATGTTTACCAGTCGACCACATAATTGCTCTTCCCTACACGGACTGCCTACCTAGCAATGCAGCAATTCAAATTAATTTGATACATAAATAGCTTGGCTTTTTCCCACGGCGATACTCGCATTCAGGTCCTTACTTGAATAGTGAAGCCATCGTGAAAGTATAAGGATGATATTTTAAGTATTCTCCTGGATAGATATGACACTGTATGTTTTTTTTTATGTCCCAGTCAAAATATGATGTAATTAGGTACCTACTTAACTTTTTTAATGAATTATGTCATTAAAATAAAGCACAAATATGATTATATATACTTAGTTGAGTACGGTCTAAACAAAAAGACCGGGTTGCACTCCGGGAGTGCCGGCAGAAGTGAAAACTCAATGACTCTTACGAAGTTTCAATCTGTCGAATCTCACGTTCACGTGACATCTTACGGTCACGTGACCTGTGGCGAGTTTGCAATTTTTCCCCATCACAAAAAGTGCACAGCGCCGCTAAAGAAGTTTTCACTTCAAAAACAGCGTATTTGGAATACAAGCATAATATTATTATCTCGATTTTGGCTATATTTATTTATAAGCCTTGGAAAAATGAATTTCAAAATATTTTCCTAACATGCAGACATACCTTTATAAAGCTTTATAATAAGACAGATAATGGGTCTATAAGTATATTAATCGGCACTATAAAGCTCATAATAAGCCGGATTATACGAGAGTGAGATATACTTGGAAACTTAATCCTGAGTTGCAAAACAACTCGTTTTGTAATAGTAATGGCAGTTTTAAGTTGATTTTCCACCGGAGGGACGAGACGAGACGAGGCGAGGCGAGAATTGAAATTCGTATGGCAAATTTTCAATTCTCCTCGCGCATCTTCGGTGGAAATAGTAAGTGCCATACAAATTTCAATTCTCGTCTCGCCCTTCCGGTGGAAAATCAGCTTTATTTTATTCTTACTAGTTATCGATTGGTTATAATTTTTATGAATACTAACATGAATATGCCTTAATAGCAGGTGGAATGAAAGGTCGATTAGCCTGCAATGTTAATTGTCACTTGGTCCCAGTAGCTACATGGGAATGTTTTTTCATTGGTATGGATGGATATATAAAATAATAGTGTCTGGTTCAATTTATCGCAATACTAAACAAATAATGTTAATGTAATAAAAATATAGTTAGTCCTGCACAGAAATGTAAAAACGACTTTTTCGTTCAACTTATGTAGGTTTTCGTTTATGAGCGCTTTGGCGTGTGTCATGTTATTTATCGTAGATGACTGTATTAATATCAAGATCGAATACCTATAGTCCAATATGCAGGGCGATTAGTTTGGAACGCGGCGCCGAATAGAGGCAGCCTTTTCGATGAATTTATTGAGTATTTCGTACATTATATTTAGTTTTTCGTTCGCTCGACTGATACATAATTAAATTAAATTTCCAAATGTATTTTAATGATTGCAGTTACTAAATGTGGTATATACTAAGATAGCTACCTATAATGTGCAATAAGAGAACCTACAAGCGAGGGCGGTCGCCTTGGGCCGACGCGACACCGACACGGCCGAATCGGGGCAGCCTTCGTCCCACATTTCATTCAAGATCTTGTTTACAAGTGACAGATTGGACGATGCAATTATTATTTAGTATATTTTATAATTAATTACGGCTTACGGCGTCATGGCTCTCATAGCTATTTTGTGTTTCGTTTATTTTTATTGCGAATTTCAGATATCAATGATGTGCACACACAAACAAACACACGACCGTTCACCCTAAACGCATACTGTATAGTCTGTTCCAGATATAATGATGAAAAGTACTTAAAACCAAACAAACCATACCTTCTTCGTTCCGTCGAAATATAGATATAACTCCAGTGTTTATCTGCGAGAGTTTCGTCTTTTCTCTTCCATTATTTTAAATTTTATTTATATAGACACTATATAAAATAATCATTTATGATGTATTTTCTTGAAAACGGATTAAAAATGTAGTCGAATGGAGAAAAAAAACAACGCAAGAGGTTAAAGAATCACAAAGTTAAAGTGTCCAAAGTTTTAAGAGAGGTATGTTCTATGCACGCACTCTATAAAACGCACCTTCATATGAAACGATTGTCATTTCCTATGACGCTCGAGCATCGTGACGTCACGATCTGCTAGCGTCCTAACAAGCAACATTAAAACGGTTGTAGCTTCGTAATATTTTGAGATCTTTGAATGGGATTTTTGTCACTATATTTTTTTGCCTTCTTTCTTTTGAAATAATAATAAATGTTGATTCTACACCCCTATTGGGTAGAAGAAGCACATAGGATGGACTCGAGGCCTTTGCTCGGCAATAAAAAATGTTGATTGAGTTTGTATATATAATACCTATTTTATATATCATAGTGTTCCTTAAGTTCTGTATGAGTGTAAGTTAAAATGAGAGACGACAGGGCCGCTAGCATGATAGGCTTTATGGCCATGTTTTACATGACGTGTTGGTACATTTTAGTAGGTACGTAGTGGACGTAGTGGTACGTACCTATGCCTCGTGCTTTGCGGACCTAAAAAACCCAATTCAAATATCGAACACCTCATCACGTCCTTAATCCGTGTCACTATCAATCAAACTAAAAAAACTATTGTCTATGGTGTTTTTTCTAAACCATAACCGGCCTTGACAGTGCCCATCGAACCGAACGTGACATTCGCGCCACGAAAATATCTATGACATTATGTAACGGCCACAAAAAACTAGTAAATGGCAAGTCTCCCAAGGGGTTTCGTGTTAATTGAACGAGTGAGCGAAACAAACGAAGCTCTCCGTGTCAGCTTGGTCTATTCTTTTGTGTGTCCGGATGTTCCGCTGTCCGGCTGTTCTCCTCTACCGGTCGCATTTCTTGTTTTTTTTCGTGAAATTTTTCTGAGCAGATTCGGTACAAACGCCAACACTGTTAGCTGACCATCCTGTATTTATATTGATCCTAATTACAATGCACATAAAGTGCACGGATGGACAGTTGGCTGTGCAGCAACTGTGTTGGCGATAGTACCTTTATATATTTTTATCAATTCAGTGATCGGAAATTTAAAAAAATAACTGACTCGCTAGTTACAGCTTACAGCGCCAATAGCAAGTAGGTATTTAAAATTGAGGGTTTTATAATTTTTTTTTTCTTATAGCGTAGTAAAAATACATGTTGTATGAAAGAGACAGAAGAGATAGAGGATTTTAGGTACCCTCCTACTGTACAGTAACTGTTCTAGGTTTATTTTAAATTTTGTAAATTCTTGGATTGAAGTGGATGTCAAATTACATAGTATACAATTTTTTTAACAAAACAACTGCATTTTGTACTTACTTAAATACTTATGTACTAATTACTACCTACTCGCGTTTTTTTAAACGCATGCGTACCACCCTACTTATAATTATGATCAAATAGGACTCCGTTGTTATAGGAGCACAAACCTCAAATGGAACTGTCAATTGTTTTAATCTCTCTTATCTTATCTTATCTAGATGAGGGCCCTTTCGGATGCACTTCGACCCTTCGACCGGGATCTTTTGTGCATTTGCCCTCTCCTTTATGCCTACTCCCAAGCTCGCTCCATCATTTCCACAAAGCGGATGATGCAGCTCAGCGGGAGCACCTTTAATCTCTCTTGCTTTTGAAGATGATATCTTAAATACAAAGAAACACATGACAATCAAACGAAATTTTCTCGAGTTTGAACTCAAATCCATCCTCATAGGATTGAATTTGGCCTGTTAAAGTCGTTGCTTTTGTAACTTTCTAGTTTTGAAGGTTGTTACTGAATGCAATGAGATGTAATGGGTGTATTGGGTGACGCCCCGCGCTAATGCGCGATTAAGCAGGTGATTGTTCTGTATTGGGTGTCTATGGTCAGAATAGGTATTTGACGACCGGTTTAGCAGTGCCCCTGCCTACGAAGCTTACGGTCTTGGGTTCGAGTCCCAGTAGGGACAAAATATTTGTTTGCGAGTCTTGGATGCTGCCTTTGTATTCTGTATTTATATCTACTACTACTTACCATGGGGCTAGTTCGATTTGTGTAACATTGTCCCGTAATATTTATGTCATATTTATTTAATAGACTAGCTGTGCCCGCGGCTCCGTCGGCTAGAACTTGTTAATCGTAATTTATACAAACCTTTATCCCAATTGCGACCTCACGGGGTGCCTTCCGGGATAAGTAGCAATGATGTAAATTAAAAAAGAAAAACTTTGTCTATACGCAAAACCGTGATTAAAAATGGTCACCAAATCTGACAGCTTAAACACGTTTATACTTACATTTCCATTGACGATGCGAAACGGAGGCAAGTTGGTGCAATTATTATATTGCGCTTATAACCTAGTTATATACCTATCTTTTCTATTACATCGTTGATAAGTAGCGTATCTATTTGCCAAACCTTTATCAAAAATTCAGCTGACTGAAAATATTCATTTTTAATAATGGATAGACTCGAAATATGCATTCCTAAATCCAATCACAATTGATACAAGTTATTGTTATTGTTGCCTTAAATGTTTCATTATTAGTATACTACTCTACATGTTTAACTCTGTCTTTTAAATAAGATTCAAATACCTGACGAAAACATGTACTGCCATGCCTTTTAAAGGTTAAGAAGTCAAGAGTCCTTCATTTTGAAATAACACGAATACTACAAATAAATTTTTGACAGACTAATAACTCTCGTTTGGAACTAGATACAGGTGGGCTGAACAGCCGTATTTCTCAACCTTTGGCATTTGAAGTAAATGACACGTACAAACAGGAACACAACACACTGACCAATTGTAGACTCTATTGTCTTGTAATAAGATTCAAGTACGGTCAGTTGACTGTGTCTTCGATGGTACAGTCCCGTAGACAGCCAGACTGACAATAAAACCGTCGTATCGTAAATAATAACCACTAACGCCCACGTCAGAAACAATTAACTTGAAGTCTTGAGTTGAACACACAAGCACGGAGCAAAAATTAAACAGTTGTTTAACTTTCGGTAAATGTTAAATTGATAATGACCGACGTATTGCAAAAGTTTTATCGTCCATCCTAAATGTTTTACTAAGATTGCTCACCCTGAGCCCTGTATAATAATCAAAAAAGTTGCTATATACTGAAAACTGTGATTAGATCATACTATAAATCAGCAACTATCTACAATATCATCTTTATGATTAACATTAAAATCTGATAAAAAAACGACAAAAATATTTTTGATGTGATGAATAATGAAAAAAGAATACCTACAAATAAACACATATCATAGCTTCTCCAGTCCAGTCTTGAGTTAAATTAAACACGGTGCTTACTAATATCTTCCGTTTATTATAGGAAGTTAAAATACTGGCAAGCTTAACTGTGAACGAGTGACAGCTTCCGCCAAGCACGTGTTGTTTTATCGCATTGTTTTATTTTTTACTGAGCCGCGAATCGCGAGACGCGACAGGTCGACTATGAACATTGATTTTGACATCATGATTATTGACGTTCTACGGTGTGTGGGTGTTGAGATTGAACAAGTGATTTGAAGATAGGAAACATCCGTAGGCATTTTGAGAGCTTCTATGTCTAAGGCACTGGTCCCACCGCCGGCTAGTAAACTAGAAAAGTTGGGCGAGTAGCATTACATCGCGGATCTGTAAAGGTCGATTGATCACACTGTGCCTGGTCAGCACGCAATGAACCGTTACTCGCCCAACTTTTCTAGCTTACTAGCCGGCGGTGGGACCAGTGCCTAATGGTGACGAGTACTTTAATTGTGTACGTTCTCGTCGGGGCGTTGCGTGAGAGTTTCCAAACATGCTTCACGCGCCGCGCTACGCGTCGCTGCAAGCCTCGACCACCTATAAACGATGCTTTATTGTTACACTAGCTTCTGCCCGCGACTCCGTCCGCGTGGAACTCGTTTATATCGTAGCTCCATACAAACTTTCACCCCCCACTTCATCCCCTTGGGGGGTGATTTCCGGGATAAAAACTATCCTATGTCCTTCCTCAGGACTCAAACTATCTCTATACCAAATTTCATCCAAATCGGTTTAGCGGTTTAAGCGTGAAGAGGTAACAGACAGACAGACAGATAGACAGACACACTTTCGCATTTATAGTATCAGTATGGATGGTCACTAGTGATATTCCCTACGGTACCCATGGATGGGACCTACTTATACGACTTATTCTGTCGAAGGAATTTCAATTTTATTCAACTGGAATCATTTTTTTACAAAGATAAAAAAACCGCAATAGTTGCATTTGTTTTGTTTCGGGCAATTTTTAAAACAAACGAAAGTAAACTCTTTTCCTACATTTAACACGATTCCAATTTCAATGCCATCTTGTATCAATGTATGCCTTAGGTAGGAGGTACCTTATTATCAGCACGGCCATCACAAGACGGCGCGCGAGCTCTCTCGATTTTTCGCACTATCCATCTCTCTCTTATTAGAACACTTAGAAAGAAGGGTATAAAAATCGAGAAAGCTCGCGCGGCGTCTTGTGCTAGCCGTGCAAGTGCGTCGCGCTCTCACGCGTTGTGCTACGAAATTACGATAAGGAAAACGCAGCAACCAATGTGATACTTGGTGATACTAATTTATCTCAACTAAATTCTCAATATGTATATCATTGATACGATGTCGATGATACAAAGTTTTCCTAAAATCACAGCAACTGCTGCAGTAGGAACCAAAGTTGCCAAATAATCGTAACACATCTTTACTCCTATAGTAATAAAGACTTTAGCCTACTATGTTTTTCTAAAGAATATATTGTAATGTGAAATGTGATACATAGGCCACACTGAAAGTTTTGCACTCCTGGCTATTCGCACTCATTCCAATTTCGAATTGATTATTTAAAAAAAATATAGACCTTTGTTTATGGAATGTACTAAATATTGGCGGGAAATCGATAGTCATTTGTTTTTTTTGCCAGTTCGAAATAAACCGATTGCATTCAAAATGGATTTGACGCGTAAAGATTTTAGAGCAATGATTTTTTATGATTTTAAAAGTTCTCTTTCTCCGCATGAGTGTAGTACTCGCCTTCAAAATGCATTTGGTGTTGAAGCACCACATCTGAGCACCGTGAGACGTTGGTACGCTGAATTTAATAGGGGCCGTGTTAGTCTCGATGACGAGTTTCGTGAAGGTCGACCGTCAACCGCGGTCACTGAAGAAAACGTTGCTGCTGTGAGACGACTGATAGAAGAAAACCGACGAATCACTTACGACGAAATTCGAGGACAATTAGGGATTGGTATGAGTCAAATACAAAAGATTTTACACGAAAATTTAAAAGTCAGGAAACTTTGTTGTCGGTGGATTCCTCATGAACTAACTTCAGGCCAAAAACGGGCACGTGTCGACTGGTGCCAAGAAATGCTGCGGAAATATAAGAACGGATGTTCAAATGGTGTATATAACATCGTAACAGGAGATGAAACATGGACTTCTAAATAATAAAAGAACTGTAAATGCCGAGTGGTACACCACAACTTGTTTGCCCACAGTCTTTGAAAAAGTTCGCGAGACACGATCACGAAGCCGCATACTCCTGCATCATGATAATGCGTCCCCCCACACTGCAAAAAAACAAAAGCGTTTTCTGTGACTTTTACCTTTTCCCGAAAATCAAGGATTTGATGAGAGGTTTAACATTTAAGACGCCCGAAGATGCAGTGGCGACATTTAACCAACACGTCGAAAACATGCAGTCAAGCGACTGGGTATCATGCTTTGAAAAATGGTTCGAGCGGATGAATAAATGTATAAAATGCAAGGGAGAATATTTTGAGAGGCAGTAAATGTATTAGTTTTGTTTTAAATTGTTTTATTTAAAAGTTACGCAAAACTTTCAGTGTGGCCCTCGTACTAATTTAAATTTATTGGATAAATTTTACTTAGACTAAAATTTTATCATTTTATACATTTTTCATTTTTAAACTATTATTTATTACAAATTATTTTTACAAATTATTTTACAAAATATTTTTACAAAATATTTTTACGAATTATTTTAATATTTTAGAAAGTTATTGTTATTTTATTATATTTTTTATATTTTAACTTTTTTACTAGTCAAACTTATTTTATATTTTCAATATTTGTTGTATTATATTTTAATAATTAACTATAACGTTTGCTATGCCCTAACGGGGTCCTGTGCATTGCCTAGCTTTAAGTTGCATGTGTCAATTGTACAAGGTTGCAAATAAAAAAATTGAAATTGAAATTGAAATTGATGCCGACTGTACTCGTACGTACCCAGTAGGTACCCACTTTTACAATCGATTTATAACTTTTTCATAATATTATAAAGTATTACCATAGCCACAGCAATGTTTCTTTTTGACATAGACAAGGTCCTGAGGAGAATCCCGCATAGAAACTAATTCTCCATACAAATATGAACATGAAGTTAGTTGATAAATTGGTCTTGTAATGCAGGAGTTATTATTTTAACAAGCAACGAGTGTCGTTTGGACACATTATAGTTAAATGATTAACTTAATGGACATCATTCAGACAATTTTGAATAATAGTGCGTGGGGCTTTGTTAAATTAATATTTATGAGACAGACTGAAGATTTTTAAAAAATACAAGGAATTGTCGTAGAGGTTTTGTAGGTATGCATTTAAGATTAATTTATAATATATATATCGTCACCCATAAGACTATCCTTATTGAACTTAACTAAACAGATTTTGTGTAAGGATGTCTCGTATTAATTATTTATTTACCCTTTTTTTTTCGTTGGGGAAATGCGTTTACGCATCCCACACTTGTGACCCCTTAAAGACTTGTGACCCCAGAGTTTACCATCAGGCAGACTGTATCTACCGCCGTGGTAAATCATTGTTTGCTGTGTCTACGCAATCTCGGAAACATTTCCGCATTTATCATAACTAGTATTTTATCAAGCAGTAGCCAGTTTTACACATATCAAAGAGGGGTGCTAATAAAATGGCTCGCCACTCTTGCTAACAAGTACAATGAAGGTATTCACTTAACTTATTATATTCTTCAATTATCTTAAACGTGGACTTAAGCACAACAGCAATTGCTCATTATTATAAGAGTAATATGGTTTTAAAAAAAACATACCATTCCTACTTGGAGAAAACCCTTCAAAACATTTCAGTCCAAAGAAAAACACATACAATGTGAATTTTAAACTCCAATATCTCATAACAGCCATTGCAATATCGTCTTTATCACAACGCATTATGACACTCCTAACATGTAAGTAATTCCACACAATACAACACTTTACAGCTATAAAAACACAGTACATAATCAATTGCAGTGTGCTCTTGTCATCTGGACAATTGCTGATGTCTTATCTCATAGAGTTAAGGTCGAGATTGTTATGATATCCCAGAGTAATCACCAGTACAATCGATGTTTTATCACGTTGGCTTAAGGTTGAGATTGGCGTGTGTTATCCGAGATGGCAATGACACTGAACCTGGTGGCGTGGGAGATGGTAGTTTTTCTAGACTCGTTCCCGTGCATCCAGACATCGCGCGTTTAGTTCGCTGGAAGATAATATGCCGTGAAGATTACAAGCATAAATAAATGTAAGGGAAGATTTCACTTTACACGAAGTCGTGTATGAATTTAGGGGCTAGTCGTATTACAAAAAACTTACTCGACAAAAGTTAAATGTCAATTGAATCTTAAATTTGAATTATAATAAGACGAATAGGTATAAGAATATTTATTAGCAAAAATGTAGTGGAGTATATACGTATATATATGTATGCTATGTATATGCGTGTATACAGTGTGGAACGGAACGATGGACTTTCCCGCAAGAGGGGGATTATTGAGCGCTAGTACGTCACATTTTCCAGATAAACTATTTTTTTTGACGCGATTTTTTTTTAACATTTGTATGGAGTTCGTCGCTCCAGTCGGCCAACGCTCCATACAAAGGTAAAAAAAATCGCGTGAAAAAAAATAGTTTATCTGGAAAATGTGACCTACTAGCGCTCAATAATCCCCCTCTTGCGGGAAAGTCCATCGTTCCGTTCCACGCAGTATATAGTATGTATGTGCGTATATATATCTCGATGCTCCAACTAAAATACAATTATTAGGGCGAGTTCCACCCACTTACGTTACAGACCGATGAACGTTAAATATGGCGCCGGCAGCTGTCAGTCCATAGAAACCTGTCAAACATTGCTTACGATTACAGACAGTTTGGTGCAAACTACCCTCAGTAACCACTAAATAGAGAATGGCCACAACCTTTTTCTAATCGGAAGGCTAAGTGGCTGTGTAAATAGATCTATAAAATGATGATGTTGACACCGACAGTCCTTAAGACTAAACATGCTATGAATGACCCTGAATGACAAACACATTTTTTCTAATATGTGGTAAACGGTGTGGTTCACACATATTGTAATCACTAGTTATATGTATAAGAATTCATAAGTACCCCTTGTAGTGGTACTTATGAATTCTTAAAAAAAAGATTGTCAGAGTCCAAACTAATGTGGATTAATTTCACTAAAGAACGACGTATGGTGTCCATTCGCAATCATCACGCAGCTACCCTGCGGATTCTAGACAATTTCAATAATACGGATTCCTAAATTTGATAGTTCGGATTCGGATTCATCCTTGTACAAACAACACGCCTATACCTACTTATTTTCAAATTTTAAATCATAATTTTAACACATGACAGGTGAGATTGAGAATTTAATGTCATTTGAAAAATCACACAGATTTTACACTTAGGTACAAAGCAGCACATCCAGTGATCTCAACGATAAAGCACAGCACCGCCCATCGCGGCTGCAATAGTTCGCCGACGATATCGCATTTCTATGCTAATCCAACCATATGGCTGACGTGACTTTAATTAATAATTAATTACTCCGCACAAGGTTCATAGATGGGTAAGAACCGCATATTTGCGTATGTTTGATGGTATATGTTTAGAAAAACATTGCTATGTTATCTTGTATTGTGCCATGTTGGTCTAAGTAATGTATTATTCATTTATTTATCGTAAAACTTATGGTTTTATAATTAACTAGCTTCTGCCCGCGACTCCGTCCGCGTGGAACTCGTTCATATCGTAGGTCCATACAAAGTTTCACCGGCCATTTCACCCCCTTAAGGGATGATATCTCTAATCTAAAAATCTAAATCGGTTTAGCGGTGTAAGCGTACAGGTAACATACAGACAGACACACTTTCGCATTTATAATATTATAGTATGGATGAGTACGAAAATCAAAAAGCATATTAGAGGCGCTTTTCTTTTAAGATCTCTACAATACAATACAATATGAATACTCTTTATTACACACCTCAATATATGAAATGAATACAGGACGCTTCATATTATAAACTTAAACAGTAGAGGCAAATAACAGGCAGTCTTGTCGCTAAAGAGCGATCCCTTCCAGACAACCCTTGGGTAGCGGAGAACTTGCAACATTTATATCAAGTAGATGGCTCTAGGTACCTATCTATTCCTTTGTTAGTGTCGTTACTCCTAATGCACCTCCTATTAACAATGTACATAATAGGTAAATAAACAATTACTTAAACAACGTGTAAACAAGTTTACCAGACAAGCTGCAACACAATCCTCGCAACATGATTCCTTTCTCAGCAATAAACATTGAAACATTGTTTAAATGCAACTTGCGACTATTCTCAGGGGTCTCGGGTTTTTTCCGTGAACTATTGATGTTTACCATTTTGGAACAATAGTGTTTTCTGATTATAAGAAGCGGCGGGTGCTTTGATATATATAAGTAGTCAATAATTAAGCTTGTCGTACGATTTAACTGCGCTCTTCCAAGAGGATGCTTATGTAGCATGGACGGCCTTATCACACGATAAGTGACAAGATATAGCGTCCGTCACTGGCTGACACCGTTCAATAGAACGAGACGGGCTGAAACAGACCTGATACACAGATTCTCACTCCCTTGACATTGGAGTTCGTGTGTAGATCTTTTTGAGCACTAGAACTACTTAGCAACTTCTGCTGCTGACTGCATTTGTAGTACCCTATTCTTAACAAAATTTGTTTTTATTGGCCGCTCCACACAATGGGCCATCCTGACGCCCTGAGCCTGAGCCTTCTGAATGTCATTGCGGGGAGGTGTGACTGTCCAATCCTGGCACACTGGGTTGGTCAAATTAGGAGCTGTGCCCAATATAATTTTAATTAATTAAGAATTAGGTGCTCAAGTGTTTTACTAATACCTAGGTTGTAAGCTGTACTAACAATAATATGGATGGAAAGTCTGAAATAAAGATTTATTTATTTATATTATTTAGTATGCAGGACGCGACTATGCGGTAGAACGAAACATAAATATGTCTTACCTACTCCCTTTAACGCATAGTTGCGTTCTGTATTCAGGATGGCAAATTGTGTGGAGCGGCCATATAGTATCGAAAAGTTTCAACATTATTAACTAGTGTTACGACGACAATACGAGTGATGTGTTTAAACTAGATTAATACTCATAAAATTGGCAGAATTTATTTTATGATGATAGATTATCAATTGTAGTTGTGCCTGAACCTGCATTAGAACTCCGTAGGTAAGCATATGTATCTAACTTTGAAGTCTTTCTTGTTGACTAAAGAAGCTCATCATTATACCTGATACTTTTAGTACCTACATTTTTATTCGCCAACTTATTTATTATATGCTTGTTTATACCGACTTAAATTCAGTTATTTGATAGCTTAACGATACACTATGATACTATTTTAAAAAGGCTACATCACTATGCTACGCCATTGTAAATATTGTAATCTAGCTACATTACGAGTAGAACGAACAAAGTCGTCCGTCGTCTGCTCGGCGTAAAATGGCGATTGTCCCACGCGCTTCCCGGTCTCGATTACACTACACCGCAGCAGCCTTCCCGGGGCCGTCCTTGGATCGAGTTGCCGACATCCGATCCACCACCCCTGAGCTGGCGGTTTAGACGACGTAACTTGTGTAGGTGAAGTCTCGCTAATCTTGTCAAATCAAACTCAAACTCAAAATGATCTTTATTCAAGAAGGCCTAGTAGCAAGCACTTTCAAATCGTCTGCCAATTTTTTAGAATAATTTATTAAACATAAAAAATATATATATGAAGTAAACATGGCGGTCGTTCCCTACAAGTTTGTCTTTTTTTATACCTGCCAGATGGTTAGCAGATACCGTGGTACGGAGCAAAATACTGGCTCTTTATTAATAGGGGTGTGGACAATAAATAAATAAAAACAATAATGTCATATTTTCTCGGAAAAGGATTAAAAACATTGTCATATGGAGAAAAAATCAATGCAAAAGGTTAAATAATCATGAAGTTATAAGATAAGTGTCCAAAGTTTTAAGAACGTGTGTTCTGTCCCTTTTTCGCAAAAAGCAACTTCATATGAAACGATGACGCTGGAAGATTGTGATGTCACTAGAAGACGGCAATGTGCCGTGCCGTGCCCATCGTGTTCGGCGCCGCCGTCGACGCGGCCCCCGGCAGCATCCCGTAACATGACGTCACACACTGTTTGCGTTTTCTCTCTCTAACAAGCAATATTAAAATGGTTGTAGCTTCGTAATTCTTTGAGATATCTGAATGGGATTTTCGTCACTATTAGGCATATTTTTTTGCCTTCTTTCTTTTGGAGTAATAATAATTTTCTAGTCTACACCCCTATTGAGGGTTTCTTGCGTCGACAGCTAGAAACAAATACAGGTCCCTCTCGCGTCCCCTGAAGCTCTGGCGACTATACTCACCACCTACATACATGAGATTATTTGAGTTGGCTACCGTGCAATTCCAACGACTGGTTTATAAAAACTCAGCCACATAAAATCTTCTCAACCTTACCTTCAAAGTCAGTAGTCTCTACGTTGAATTACTTTCAATGTTGTTGTCCACGTTAATCCCCTAGCCTGATCCCCCAGGGGAAAAAAACGGTTCGGTTGTTAATTGAACTGCGACCCTACAGCGCGCGAACCGAGCGAGCGAAGCGAGCGTGACGCGGTAGCGTCCGGCGAAGCGCCATAACCGAACATTATATTTTTTTCCTTGTTAAATATAAAATAATTGCCGCTAATTCCCCTGGGTGATCGAGGTCAGGTGATTAACGTGGATAACATGCTTTCAATAGTTACCATAACGTGCACCTTGTTTAAATGATGATATAGTGACGCGGTAGAGAGAACAACGATCAACGATCTCATCTCTTAATAGGTCGTGCTTAATTGAATACATCGATGTAATCGATAAACGGATCACCGAACACGAAGAATTTCTACCAAGTTCCATGGGAACAAAAATCAACAATACTTTCATGAAATTAACAAGACCCTTCTTGCGAAAGCTAACACAATGCTTAATTTAATACGAGTCACACATAGCTTTGTGGATTAGAGAATATGATACTAAATATGGAATACTCATTGTTTGGTGTACTTGGAAGAATCCCAGGAAATGATATTAGTTTTTTCTAAGATGTTGATAGTGATAATGATAAACATTAGAGCTATTGTATTGTTGTGTTCTCGAAGTACAACGTATGCGTACATGCATGAAGATGTTTTGTTTGTCAGTTTAGTGCTAGATGGTTTAATTAAGCTTTTGAATTACGGCATGTTTTCACGATTATTGTTTTTTTATCCATTGCCTATTTTCAGAAGAATTTTGCAACGTTTTTTACATTTATTTACGTTTAGATAGGTACATTCCTACTAGTTAGCTACGTTGTTAAAGAGAAAGAGTTTAGTTCCTAAAAAATATAATATTTAAGGAACTAAAGTAATTATTGAAGCCAAAAAAAGCAAAGAAAACAGGTCTCTGTTCTTGAGTGTATAATCGCTATAATTTAAGCAATAATATCCGAATTTTCCTGTGTAATTTTTGCCATGTGATTAAGTACTCGTATGAATGAACAGAAGAGCAAGTTTTTCCACTGTGAACAATCGTCCATTCCAGTAGGCAAATCTCTTTTGCGACGTAAACGATCAGTCTTGATTTTAGTTTAGCATGTTTTTGAGTTATCTCACATAGTTTCATAGATCATATCTCCTAATCAGAACCGTTCTCTACAGATGACGAAGGTGGCCACATAAAGCAAGGCTTCGAGTCGCGGCGACAGAATGACCTGTACATGCGTCTGGGCTTGTTGCTGGGCGAGCGACGCACGCGCAACAAGGCGCGCGACAGCTGCACCTCGCTCGCATCGCTCGACGCGCACTCGCTCTCGCACAACACCAGCCCGGTAACTATCCTTGTCCTACTCACTTAGAGCGGCTTGTGGTTTCTCTTGTTTGTTTTGAACCAACATAAATATCACGCGCCAACCGAAATTGCGGGTGCACTTACCATGGGGCGCCATCGGCGCACTCCCTGTGCCCTCACGACGGGATGCTTTGTAAAAGGCAGATTCACCATTCTAGGCTCTTGTTAAACAGTCAAAACTATCAGACAAGAGTCATATGCCTTCATGTTCCTCCCATGTTGCGTCCCGATCAAGATTGTCAGTGTATCTCTCTATTTACAGTAGGTATCTTGTTCATTGTCACTTTCTTCCTCCAGGTGTCCACATTGACCGGTTCGTCAGAAGTGGAGGCGGCGACGCCTCTCGGCCGAGACTCGCTTGGCTCTTTGGCTTCCATGTCATTATCGGCTGCCAGCAATTGTTCCTCCTCCAGCCCAGGCAGCAGACGACACTCGGTTAACAGTGAGTACTTACTTAAAATGATTGGTTTCTGTCCACTAAACTTTTAAACTATGATTAGAATCGTCTAACCTACGCAATGTTCCTGAAAACAAATACAACAATTGACTAAAAAAAAATTGTTTTAGCATTACAAAACGGTAACAAATCAGAAGAGCTGACACGGATGTCCAGCGGGTTTTTCAAAAACAGAAAAACCGCCGCTCGACGCTCCGCCAGAGTCAGCAGTAAACAGTCCTCGACGTCTTCCGAGCTGAAGAAGGTCCACCCTTCGCCCCAGCTAACGTTACGACCCCTGTTCTTCGAGGTGCCCTCGACGGATAACCAGGGATGCTTCTCGGGGCGGCAGTGGCTGATGAAGGATATGGATAAAGCTTTGGAGTCTAGCTCGTCAGGTAAATTTTCCGGACCAACAAAACGATATAATTTTAAAGCGTCCTTTCGTAGTTCAACAAGCAGCATACTTAGCATTTTTTTTTAATACCAACATGCAGAACTAGTACTATTTTATCAGAAAAAATAATTATCCCTATAGAAAAGACTGTGTAATTTTTGCAGCGATGACTCACTGTTTTATCTTAAGAACCTGCTGAATTACTAAAGAATATCCCTTCCAAAGCATCATTTTTCATTCGTAGAAAAAGTTGCGACATAGCACTCTCAAACGGGCCGCTCGTGCCTCGCGCATTGCACAAAATGATAGTATAATACTCGTATCTTAGCCCCATGTCTCATGTGTCACATTTATATATTTACAGGTATCCTCATTTCCGGCTGCCCAGGCACCGGCAAAACTGCACTAATCCTCCAACTGGTGCAGTACTCCTGTTTCGGCAGAAAACGAAACTACGATTACGAAGAGTTGCGTGAACAGTCCGACATCCGAGAGATCCTTCCAGAGGAATTAACTGCTGGAATGTGCACGCATCTCGCCTCACACGTCGTGGCTTACCATTTCTGTCAAGTAAGAACTAAGCTTTATCAAAATCCTGTATAACATGTTATTTTTTTGGGCAAATAGAAGTCTAACTTACCTATACAATTTTATTCACAATCTGTTTTATTTCAACAGGCTGACAATAACAGCACGTGCTTAGTCGGGGAGTTCGTTCACTCTCTAGCTGCGCAACTCTGCCAAGCCCCAAGACTCCAAGCCTACAGAGAATACCTGCTCAGCGAGCCACATCTACTAGGCTGTCTATCACTAAAGGAGTGCATAGCGGACCCTGATCTCGCGTTCATGAGGGGAATTATAGAACCACTTATTATATTGAGAAGAAATGGAAGCATAGACAGATCGAATAGTATAATACTCATCGATGGGCTCTGTGAAGCCGAATACCATAGGCCAGACCATGGACATACTATCGCATCGTTTCTCGCTAAGCATGTAGCAGAGATGCCTCAATGGCTCAAGGTTGTAGCCACAGTCAGAACCCAGTTCATAGAATTGACCAAACAACTGCCTTATACAAGAGTAAGTTTGGACGATTCAGACAATGTACATAAGGATTTATTGGAATACTTTAACATGAGAGTACAAAATGCACCGATTATAGAAACAAACATCAAATGCTCGACAGGAAAAATGGAAGGCGTTCACAACTCAGTCATGAAATTCGCGCAATATGTTCTACATCTAAGCCAAGGATCTTTTCTGTTCCTTAAGTTAATACTAGATCTCCTCGAAAAAAGCCACATCGTTATAAAATCAACGAATTATAAAGTTGTGCCAATATCTTTGGCTCAGATATTTTTACTGCAGTTCAATTTAAGATTCCCAACAGTACAATCGTTTGAAAAGGTCACCCATATACTAAGCGTGTGCTTGGCTGCATTATACCCACTGACGTTAGTAGAGATATACTACTCAGTGAATTCGCTGTTGGTTGACCAATTCCTTCCCTGGGATGAGTTCTGCCATAGGTTCGACAGTCTGACAGACTTTTTAGTAAAGAGGATTGACAACACGTACATGTTCTTCCACCCATCCTTCAGGGAATGGTTGATGCGTCGAGATGACAACGAAAGTCCTAAATTCCTTTGTGATTTAAGAGCAGGTCACTGTGGAATTGCATTCCGTCTGGCTAGAGTACAATCACCTTTAGACCCAGAGAAGTCTATGGAACTGGGACATCATATTCTAAAAGCTCATATGTATAGAAATTTGGGTCCTGCACAGTTAGGGTTATGTCCAAGAGACCTGCAAGCTAATCTGGTCGCAAGCAGCGCGACTAATGTTGGTGAATCGATCGCGAATCTGAGAAACATTTACACACCCAATGTTAAAGTTTCAAGATTAATGCTGCTAGCAGGTGGTTCCCCGAACCAAGTCACGGATTGCCTTGGAAATGCTCCTTTATTGTGCATGTATTCTTACCAAGGCATCTTGTCAATGGTTGGTCTTGTGCTGGAGTTTGGGGCTGATCTAGAGATGACAAATTCTCAGGGATGTACGGCGCTTTCTTTGGCGTGCCAAAGAGGGCACACTGACGTGGCAAGGAGGCTAATAGCAGCAGGTAAGCCATATTCAAAACCTATCTTGATTTTGGTAATTGTTTTCAAATAGTGTCCTACTTGGCTTGACTTGGTAAGCGTGAGATGAGACGTACTTAACCAATTTTCTTATTTCAGGTGCATCACTAAGCCATACAGATACAGCTGAGCAAACTCCCCTAGTGCACGCGGCTAAGAACGGCCACAGAGACACGGTGATATATCTCCTAGGCTGCCAGACAGGACGAGAGGACCGAAACCCGCTGGACTTCGATGATGATAACATTGAACAAGTGGTCCCGGGTTCAAGACACGCGTTAATAGGAGCGGCGCAGAACGGTCATCTGGATATTGTAGAGTATCTGCTGGATACTGCTGAATTAATTGTGAGTCTTCAAAAAGTATTTTAAATTTGAGAAGAGCAACGAACCCTGTCGGTTCCAAACTTTTCAGAAAACTGATCTTCATTCATTCAGTTCAAGTGAGATAGTGAGCCATAGATAGTTTATTTTGTCTCATCTTCTAGTTTAGTTAAACAATATGTCAGTTAAACAATCAAGTAATACACACAATTAGATCAATCATCTTAATACTTTAGACTTGACAGATTGGGGTAAGATTGCTCGGTAACAGTATCAAACTTACTTTATTCCACCTAATATTATAAATGGAAAAGTAAATCGGTCTGTTTGATGATGAAATTTGGCATGGCGATCGATCGAATCCCATTGAAGAATAGTTTTATCCCGGAAATCATCCCCTAAAGGGGTGAAATGGGTAGCCGAAATTTGTATGTAATGTGTAATTTGCGGATGAAGTCGCGGGCAAAATCTAATAAATAATCAGCGAAATCATTACTTAAACCTATTCTTTCTTTTCCAGCCCGACGGTATCTGCCCAGTGACCGGTGAAACAGCTCTCACAGCGGCCTGCTCAACTGGCAATGCTGCTATTGCCGATGCTCTCCTCATCAGAGGCGCTACTCCCTACTCGTTGAACGCCCGTCAGCTGTCCCCACTAGCATTAGCAGCAAAGAACGGGAGAACAGCCCTTGTGCTTAGGCTCTTGGATTCGGGGGCTGATGTAATGGGATCTGGAGGGAAGATTCCTCTGATATTAGCGTCTGCGGAGGGTCATGCTGATGTCGTGGAAATGCTTCTCGATCACGGTTAGTATTTTAGTATCACATTTTTTTCTCTAGCACGTCTTTTTATCATACATAGAACCAACGAGAGATAGACGTTGTCCCTGTATTGTGTATCGTTATTAGTATTTCGCTGCTCTTTCGTGTTCTTGATGCGCTTAAAATATTCTATTCCAATCCAATGCATATTCATGGTTGCAAAATTTAAGACTCATGATATTAATGACTTTATTTTTACGAGTAGGTGCTGATCCCGACGCAGTGGACGCTGACGGAATCTCTGCGCTTGGCTGGGCTTGCCTAAGATCCAGAATACCGACCATGGTGACACTGATCGATAGAGGAGCTACTATAGGTAAACAACCATTTCATTGTGAACATTATTGGGGTTGGACGAATTTAAGGACAAAGAATCTCCTTTAGCTTTCTTCTTACAAGCTTTTATTTAACTTGCCCGTATTCAAGTTCTCCTTCAATATGTGCAACCCATTTTTCACCCACTTGCCAGTATTCGATTGTATTGAAATTTGACATAAAAGTAGTCGAGGAATGAAAAGGTTGGTACCATTAAGGTCCAAAAGTGGTCAACCTTTTCATTCCGCGACTGTTCATAAGTTAATTCGGCGACAATGACAACGCTCTATTATGGCATCACCGCGCTGATCTGATGATGGAGACAAGTTGGCCATAGCAACTCAAAGATAAACCCGTCTAGTTTAGGCTCGACGGGTAATAAAGACTATGTAAAAAAAGTACAGTCGGCAATAAATTGAGTTTCGTACGGAAAAATTTTTTTTCGATAAAAGTATAATAAGCTGATGATGAGGCAGATTTTGTCCGTAGGAAATCTCTCGTTTGAACTACACACTAACTTAAATATGTGATGAATTATTTCAGATCAACCTGACGGCAGTGGCAGAACGCCCCTCGGCTTAGCGTGTGGAGGTTCCGCCGAGCTGGTGGAAATACTTCTGGAGAAAGGAGCTTCATTGGAGAGGGTGGACCACAGCGGACTAAGGCCTTTGGATCGAGCCATCGGACAACGGAATGTTCCTGTAAGTGAATAATCTATTTGCCCGATATATCTCAAAATTACCTAAAAAAACCATAAGATAGTAACCTCACCATAAGTGGCAGTCAACCTGATCTCATTTCAACATAAGTTGTCAAGTGGCAACCAATTGTTCTTCAAAAAATAAAGAATTCACGCTAGGTAAAAGCAGTAATTTAAGTATATGTATCTATTTAATTTATAATGTTCTTAATTTACAGATTGTCAACTGTTTCCTGAGAAAAGGTGCCAAGCTTGGTCCGACAACGTGGGTCATGGCTTCAGGAAAACCTGAATTCATGTAAGTACACTCAAATACAAATCTTTTACGATTTTATGTTATCGATTATGTCATTTAGCACTATTTCCGTGGTCGAAAATGGAGATTTTATAAGTGGTTCTTTCGAACAAATTCCTCCACTCTCTTCATAGCTGATAAAGATAGTCTCTTGCAAATCAGACTTCTCTTGTCTACTAGCTGAATCATTGTTATTCATTTCATCGTCATTTCTTTCTGCAGGCTAATCCTCCTCAACAAGCTCCTTGAAGACGGCAACATGTTGTACCGCAAGAACCGTCCATCAGAAGCGGCCCACCGATACCAGTACGCCCTGAAGAAGATTAACCCGCTCATAAGCGATGAAGGCCTAACCACGCCGACCACACCAGTCCCTCACGAACACGTGGCCGCATTTGTACAGTTGAAGACTAATCTGCTGCTGAATTTGTCGAGGTGTAAGAGGAAGTTAAATGTAAGTATACGACACAATACGTAGAACTAATAGGTGTTAATTCTGTTAATCAAGAAATATCCTTTAGCCGTCCGAAGGGCTATTAAAAGGCATCCTCCTCTTCAATGGAATATATAACATTCTGAATTAGAACTGAGTTGCATCTGTTTTGTTTCGTTCGATTATAAAACAAAACAGACTACTCTACTCCCTGACCTCCTCTTCAATGGAATATATAACATTCTGAATTGGAACCGAGTTGCATCTGTTTTGTTTCGTTCGATTATAAAACAAAACAAACTCTACTATACTCCCTGACCTCCTCTTCAGTGGAATATATAACATTCTGAATTGGAACCGAGTTGCATCTGTTTTGTTTCGTTCGATTATAAAACAAAACAAACTCTACTCTACTCCCTGACCTCCTCTTCAATGGAATATATAATATTCCGAATTGGAACCGAGTTGCATCTGTTTTGTTTCGTTCGATTATAAAACAAAACAAACTACTCTACTCCCTGATGTTTTTTTCATTCCTTGTACGAGTTGGTGCCTACCAATATGATAAACATGGTCATTTTGAGCTTGTTAGAAGAAGCAACCGGCTTTCAAAATTATTATTTTACGAGTAAGCATGGCATGAGAACACGTAAGTTAGTGGATTAAAACTCCTTTGGCTCAACAATTTTCGGATTGCTTGATTCAGAATTTATGTCTGTGGCGAGTCACATTGCAATGTCAAATAGGAATTGTAACATCACAACGCTACGGCACAAAAAATTGTGGGTACGGTGTCTGCTATCCATCAGCCAGACCGTACAAATGCCAACACAGTTAACTGACCATCCTGTATTTATATAGAACCTTATTACAATGCACGTAAAGTCCACGGATGGTCCGCTATTTAACTGTGTTGTCGATAGTACGCTTGTTTGCTAAGATGACGATATTAAAAAAAGTAATATACTACTCAAAAGAAAATAGGGGCCACAAGTATGGTGATCGTTGCGTGAAAATTATATTAAACAGTAATATATATTTTTTCTAGCTTTTAGACTTAAACTCCAGCATGAAAGAGGTTAGATTCTGCCTTCAGAATACATTCGTATCCTTATACGGGAGTTCATTAATTAGCCACTTATCAATTAGTTTATGTCCAATAATTACAATGGCCCTTATTTTCTTTTGAGCAGTATACAAACAATACTATTTTAACGCATCAACACGATATTGTCAGACAAGAAGTAATTATAATTAAGTGTTGCATTATTGAGCACTCGCTCCTAATGGCTACAGTTTTTAGGAGGCTGTTTGCGAGCTGCCACGTATTCTGGCTAAAAGTGATGCCATCTTTTTCCGCAACACAGCCCCAAATCTGTCCACTCGCGTTTCAGTGAACATGGTGGACGCGCAGCAGAACCGTGGCAACCCCAATAGTGCCCTGAAGGCGTTGTTGTTATTGTTGTTTGCTAGGCAGTTTGATATTTTTGACATTTTGACACCCGTAGTGACATATGCCTGAGTTCTACCGTTATTACGAGTATAATTTTAAACATGACTCACGAAAGTTTATTTCAATGAATGTTTTATTTCCAGGAACCATTAGAAGCATTAGACCTCGCCGCGCGCGCCTCCGGGCTGCGCCCTAACGCCTTCGAATGCGCGTACGCCATGGCGCGCGCCATCCTTGCCCTCAACAAGCCCTCGGAAGCCCTTCCTCACGCCAGGCGAGCCCTCCTCCTAGCGCCCACTACAGACTTGCCTACTATACGGACGCTTAAGGCGTTGCAGTCGGAGATTCTGTCTAGGATCAACGCTGGTACTCATAGTCTGAACGGTGATAACAGATCGATCAGGAATTTTGATACGATAAGCTTAAATATGCCTTGAAATTTTATATGGTAGTGATAGGAAATTATGAGTGAGGTAATTATTGAAAAATAGCAGGCTCTATATTGATTGAGAATAGCAGGGTTAACTTTTTTGTTTTCGACTCTTTATATTATGTTGAATATAATATGTTCAGTCAAATTCAGATTTCAAGCAAAGGAAGACTTGGTGCATAATTTTTATTTGATGCAAACTGTATTATAATGATTATGTTTTTATGCAAGTTTTATTTTAAGTGTCTATGTATATTAATCTGCGTAGATTTAGCTATCGGGTTAGTTTTTGAGTTTTTATGTACAATCCTCGTGGAAATAGTAATCATTTGTTTTTTGGCATTTTGTCAATGTATGGAACTTCGTGTTATTCCTAGATTTTTATATAATACATGATAATACATGACATGACATACAGTGTAAATATATTTTTTTCTAAAATAATTGAAGCATTGGATATACGTACAGGATAAAAAATTGGCTCTTAAATTATTATATATGATGGTCGCTTGCCACTATAATACGACGCTTTAATTAATTTGGCTTATTATTTATTACTTTTATAATTATAAAATTATGTATAGTCCTAGTTTCAATTATTTTAGTAAATTAATTTTAGTTTATTTTATTTCTCTTCAACATAGTAGTAGGTACCTCTATACAGACGTCCTTGCAATCTTTATTTTAGTTCTTTGTTATTACTTTGTTGATAAATGAGTTAAACTCATTCGCCCATCTCGTGCTTTATTTTAATTTATTAAACATACTTTTAATTTTTTAAGAAAATTCATAAAGTTGTAACTGATGGCAGGATAAGACATTTTTCGTATTATTTACTCGATCCTTATGTAGAAAATAAAAAAAAGTAAGTGTGATTTATTAGTATCCTTTATTGATAAGCTTATTTATGTGATGCATTCAAAAATATTTAAATTATGCATGTTCTAAATTACATTTACTGGCCAAATTCGACATTATAGAAAAGACTGACGTTGATTATTTGGTTCATCATTATCATTTCTATATACTTGTAACATAACATACATATGGATGATATTATAAGTACAATAGATACTGTGAGTATACATATATTATTAAATTTTTCATATTGCTTCAAATGTGGCTTTTATTTCTACCCTACAATAAGAATTAAAACAAACCTTACAAACACAAAACGGACAATAAGAATGAGTTTATATTTTAACTTCCATATTCATGAAACTTAAGAAACCTCTGTTAACTAAAATGTGTTTTGACTCTTTCTCACAAACAATTGTCAAAGTGGCAGATTTTAGCTAAAATAAGTTCGATGAACGTTATGAATAAGGCCAAGAGGCTTTACAAAAGATACATAGGAACGTTTAACTTATAAAATAAAACAATTTTTGTTTTAAACCTACTATTATAACACATCCAGAAACAAAAGTTTCGTACGCTCGTAGCCGATAATATACGAAATGGAACCCATACGTCGAGGAAGGAAAGCGCCTACGGCAGAGCGCCGGCCTAGCGGGCTTTCTGGCACTGGAAGTTTTAAGGTAACCCAGGTCCACCTCTCAAAACCCCGTCCCTATGTCCAAATATGGACAACGGCCCTAAGTTCCCCTGCGGCTGCTGATACACCGGCAACAGTACTTTAACCGGGCGCGCACTGGGATCGACATCTACAATCCTCACTGGTGGAACATTGCCAGTATCCAGAACTCCAAAGTCGTATATCTTTGTAGCTTCTTTGTGGGTACGCACAACGCTCTGCTGCGATTTCGGTGGAAGGAAGATGTACTGGAATTGGTTGAGAGCTTGTTGGATTTGCTCCTTTGTTGTGTTTTGACTCATTATTGACGAATGGGAGATCTCGTTTAACATTTTGTTGCATTTCGGTGACGATTTGCGGGCGGAGAGCGGACAAGTCTGAAAATAAATTATTGTTTTATCATGTGAATGTGTTCATCTTTGGAGATGAACACATTCTAAATATGGGTTTTTAGAACGAGACAATTATAAAAGCGTAGCATAGCAAGTAAAATCAGAATTTGACAAACTCTAATATAAACTCTTCATTCTCGTCTCTGATTAGGGGCGAATTTCCATTAGAGATGTGCATGTTCCATGTTTCTGTGTCCAGTTTTTTTTATATATTTGACACTTCGCATGCTTAAAATCTAGGTGTCAAGTAACTCCGCACATCTCCGCCCTCGCCTTAATTACCCAATCCAACAATTGGTAGCAGAGCGTGGTTAAAGAGTAAAACGACAATGAGAACCATATGCAATACATTTCTAAATAATTATATTATCGCAAAACAGAATTACAATAAAGCGAATATTGATTTGCAATGAATACGCTTATGACAGTTATGGTTGATCAACGCCAAGATGGAGCGCGAATAGAGAGGCTACATATGAATAGTGATGTGCTATTACAATACTCCTCCTCACAACACTATTGCAGGAGACCCAGCTTTTTTCTTTTTTTTTATAAGACTAAGTAGATAAGAGAATAAAAGTAAGTATGTATAAGTACAAAAAATACGTACACATCTACTACATTTTTCTAGACATCATCCATCAAAATTAAAACATATTTCCCTTCGATATTTCCACACAAAAATACGTACCATCAACATAGAGTCAAGCAAATTCAACAGCTTCTTAGGCGAGCTGCAGTGGTTTCTATACATCGGCATGCTCGTGAATGCGCTCAGATAAGCCTCGTTTAAGGCTTGCCATTCAGTGTGGCTGGTCGCGAAGTCACGTATATTGGATTTCATTTTGAAGTAGTCCATGAAATTGTACTTGTTCAACGCACCCATCTTGGAGAGTAGGCACGTTGTGGAGTCGGTTAGTTTTTTACACTGAAAGAAATTAAAGCATAAAAATTCAAAGCCGTTATAGATTAAACAAAACACTGTAGGAGATAGATAGGTATATAAAAACCGGCCAAGTGCGCGTGACTCGCACGAAGGGTTCCGTACCATTATCTATAACAACGGCAAAAAAATCACGTTTGTTGTATGGGAGCCCCCTTAAATATTTATTTTATTGTTTTTCAGTATTTGTTGTTATAGCGGCAACAGAAATACAACATCTGTGAAAATTTTAACTGTCTAACTATCACGGTCCATGAGATACAGCCTGGTGACAAACGGACAGCCTTTGCGCCCGGAACCCTCCTAAATGCAGACAAGACACCTTAATGGACATAAAAAAAACACTTTCGGTAGTTATCTACCTACTACGTTTTTAAGACGGGTAGGCCACAGCGGAATTTCATTTCGCTCAAATTTGGGGCAGCCCAGCTAGTAAAGTACCACAACCTTATACCGCAACCTTAACCGCAGCCCAGCCAATGAAAAAACATAGAATGCGAGCACCTTACAAACAAGCCAAACACATGCCTAAAACCTGGTATGAGCGTGTACGGCTGCCTGGCATCGTTTCCCTGCATTTTTCTTTTTTTATCAAAAAATCTTTATTTGTTTAAAGTACATCTTTTTAGCAAGGGATGGGGCCGCCCAGTAAGCATTATTGCCTGTGTTGGGAGACACATAATGCCAATGACACCCATTCACCCACTGCTATGGTTTTTTCTAATAACCCCACTACTTGCATAGTGGGTAGGTATTTGGTGTTGTGTGGCCAGACCACTAGCTTTTGAAGATGCGGCTGTGTTGAGAGTGAGACCTGCTTTGTCTCTCGCTATCAACACAGCGAACCCCCAAATCAGTAAAGGGTCCGCAACGCGCTTGTGATTCTTCTGGTGCGTGAGAACCAGTGTACTTCAATTGAAGCATACACTTATATCGAACTAAAATGACGTAAGCGCCGTTGCAAACCGAACATGTTCCGTATTTTGGTGGAATAGTGGTCATATTTGGAAAAATTAGTTCCGTTTGGAGTAAACTATATTTAGTGAAGGATGTATTCACTGGCAGACGCAAATTAATTGGAGAGTTTGACGAATGTTTTTCAAACTCACAGCTTAGTGGAAGATGGCAAGACGCTCTAATGAAGAACAGAAAACACTTAATACAATTTATTAGCTTTTGTTTCATACCAGCACGGCTCACAGTACGGAAATATTTATTTATTTATTCAAGAAACTAGCTGTTGCCCGCGACTTCGTCCGCGTAGAACTTGTTACCGTCTTAGAAAAATGATTGCTATTAAATGATTGTAGGCGTGGCCTTAACAAAGTTCTACAATCTTAAGAGATGATTTCCGAGATAAAAACTATCCTATATCCTCAAATTAGCGTAAAAGGTAACAGTGCGATGAGTTCATTAGTTTAAATTGAAAACTCTGTTTCACACATATAAATATCTTAAAAATCATCATCAGACGTTTCAGCTTAAATTGTATATTTTTCATAATGTATTAAAGAAAGCTACATTCATTACTGAAAATAGTTTTGAAAGCAAAACGTATCTAATGCTAAAAGACGTAGAACTTTCCATTTCCATCCGCCGTCCCCATTGAATGGTGCTAGAGTAGAGAATAATATTATTCAGATTAACCAATTTTCTTTTTAACTAACAAAATTATCCGCACCTACTACTACTACTACTTACCTACCTTTCGGTTCTGGGAGCATCACAGTTCTAACCTACATTTCTGGTAGCTGTTCGGTTCTGTAAGGGTCGTGGTTCTAACTTAACCTAACCTACTTTTCTGCTAGCATTCTGATTATGAATGACCTATACATACTTCCAACCCTTTTTAACCTCCGTAGAGGATGAATTTTAAGAAACGCTGTAATTATTTTCCTAGTTTTTACAGATCCCTTACTTTAAAATTGTCTTGTTCCCCGTACAAACATCCAACTCCTTTTAGCCCATTTAGGCGATGAATGTGTCCCCCTTATGGAATCAATTTAAAATAGTCTAAAACAGAAGTTACAAATCCCTTACTTTAAAAATGTTTTGCTCTGCATACAAACTTTTGGTTCAAACTTGGAACAAAAGGGGGTTCCCTTTAACCCCTATAGGGAATGAATTTCAAAAAACTGAAATCAATTTTGTAGTATTTTAACATACAGGCTAAGAGCGAAGTTAAAAATCACTTACTATATCATTTTCTTGGTTTCCATATAATAGACCTTGAATCCCGTTTTAACCCCCTTAGGGGTGGAATTTTTCCAAAAAGCTGAAAGAACTTTTATTTATTCTGATAAGAAATCTTTATACAACGCTTTAAGTCTCCAGCTCAAAAACGAGTGTTTCTCATCCAAAGCTTGCACCCATTTTTAACCCTCTTAGGGATAAAAATTTCTAAAACGCTGGAAGTAATTGTTTATATTATAATATAATAAGTAATCTTTCTACAAAGTTTCAAATCTCTAGCTCAAAAAAAAAGTGTTTCCCACACAAACCTTGCAACCCTTTTTAACCCCCTTGGGGGTGGATTTTTCCAAAACGGATAAAGTACTTTTTTGTATTCAAATACATAATCTGTCTACAAAGTTTCAAGTTTCTAGCTGAAAAAACAAAGTTCCCTCCATTCAAACTTTGCACCCCTATTTAACCCCCTTAGGGCAGGCATTGTCTAAAACGCCGAAAGTACTTTTTTGTATTCTAACAAAATAAGTAATCTTTCTACAACGTTTCAAGTCTTTAGTTCAAAAAATTTAGCTTCCCCCATACAAATATTGCACCCCTATTTAACCCTCTTAGGGGTGGAATTTTCTAAAACGCCAAAAGTTATTTTTTTGTATTCATATAAGTAATCTTTCTACAGTTTCAAGTTTCTAGCTGAAAAGTAAAGTTCCCTCCATACAAACTTTGCACCCCTATTTAACCCATTAGGGGTGGAATTTTCTAAAACGCAGAAAGTACTTTTTTGTATTCTAATAAGTAATCTTTCTACAAAGTTTCAAGTTTCTAGCTGAAAAAATAAAGTTCCCTCCACACAAACTTTGCACCCCTTTTTGACCCCCTTAGGGGTGAAATTTTCTAAAACGCAGAAATTATGTTTTCTGTATTCTAATAAGTAATCTTTCTAGAAAGTTTCAAGTCTCTAGTTCTAAAAATAATGTTTTCCCCATACAAACATTGTGCCCCTATTTAACCCCTCAGGGGTGGAATTTTCAAAAACACTGAAAGTACTTTTTTTGTATCTTCATACGTAATCTTTCTACAAAGTTTCAAGTCTCTGGTTCAAAAAAATAATGTTTCACCCATACAAACTTTGCACCCCCATTTAACCCCTTTAGGGGTGGAATTTCCAAAAATCCCGTCTTATCCCTTGCCTACGTCATAAAAGGAAGTTCTGGTGTAAATTTCAAGTTTCTAGTCCCAGTAGTTTGGGCTGTGCGGTGATGAATCAGTCAGGAAGTCTTCTTTTATATATATATATATATATATATATAGATATGCGTCTCTTTCTAATTAAAATGCTTTGAAAGAGACTATCTATGTCGCCGCGACACAGCTTGCAGGCCCTACAGTGATAGCCGTGTGCCGGTAACCAATGGGAGACGTAATCCGTTTTGCATTACAATTTATTTTAGGTCACACCTGGCCATAATGTGAGTTTTACGGTGTCTGCTTACAACAGGCCGTATGCTTGTTTGCCACCTCCGTTGAAGAAAAATTCACTGCAAAATATGCAAAGCACTAACAAAGATCTTCTTACTTCTTATGATATTACATACCATTACCACTGGCTCGCGGTATTTTATCACCGGTACCACATGCATGGAGTATTCTAGACGGCTGATGGAGCTTAATCCGCACTCTTGCAGCACAGTGTCATGTGTGATCAGTCTGGGGATGTCGCAGAATTGATGGCGATTTTTCTAGAAAAAAAGAACATTATACGCAATTAATATAAATCTGTTTTCTCATCATCCGCTTACCGTTTTACCCGGTTGTATCCTAAAGAGCCCGGAGTCCGCTTTAACACTAGTTTTACAAAAGCAACTGCCGAGCCAGAGGGAAAAATATAAATAACGTGTAATAAGGCCTTCTTGGGAGTAGAGCGGTTTCCTCGCCTCCATTTGAATGACGGTTTTGGTCCAAAAGTGCTAAACATTCAATTTCCTCGACTGTAAAAAAGCTTAACTTACAGGCAGGCCATTTGCTGAACTTATTTGGCAAACGACGTCATTTGTTGCAGAGCTCGAGTGCCTGCAAACAGTGTTCAGTTAAAATAATGCGTAAAAATAATAATCTATATTTATTTTGTATTGTGATTTGTGTCTTACTTGCAAGGGTCGTTCTTCTTCACGGTAGGACAGTTCTGTAAAATAAGTAATACAGAATATGTTTCCAGAACATATTTACATAGGTATAAAAATAAAATTAATCAGTAACATACACTGACCGGCAGAAAATTTGGCCCTAAAACTTTTCGTGATTTCAAACTATAAATTGAATAGATTAAATATCTTTTAAATAACTAAATGCATTTTTCTAATTTGGGCCAGATTTATTGCCGGTGAGTATATGAAGTCATTGCAATCAAATCAAAGCATTTTAAACGTGGACCACTTTGTTACAAAGAAGTAAGTAGTTTGAATTTGTATCTTATCGCAATAACAATTATAAGCCACAAAATGTAGGTACATACATACATACATATAGTCACACCTGTTTCTCGGAGGGGTAGGCAGAGATCACGGATGCCTCTTGCTACGATCTTGACAAACCTTTCTTGCTTCATTCACGTTCATTACATTCTGCATACATGCTCGTCGGTTTAGGGTAGGTACTCTTGACCTGACCTTCGATTTCTTCAGGATTTCTCCGATTTGGTCGGAAAAGAAAAAGCTCGACGAGGTCGTCCCCTTCCAACTGTACCATCAACTTTTCCATCATACACTCTCTTTGTTAATCTTCTTTCATCCATCCTCTCTACATGCCCTTACCATCTTAGCATGCCCTTCTCAATTTGCCACAAAATGTCCATCGTTCAAATGTTATTGTTTTAAACAGAGAGAAACAAACAGTTCACTTTTTTTTCAGTTTCCTTGACCATATGAAACAAAAATCAGTATTAGGTACCTACCTCAGACAACACATCAAAGGTGCAAGCGAGCACTTTGTTAATCTCACAATCCGCCTCATAGTTGGTGATGGGTCTGGTCAAGCATTTGGTGACCACCCTGGCTTTGGCCTTGTACCACGACGGGTGGTCGATGGTCAGGTTATTGAGCATTTTGGAGAACGCGTCCAAGTCGACTCCGGATTCGGTGACGATGTTGAGTTTTTGGAACACGCATGTTTCTTGGGCACACTGCAGAATGGAATCGTATTAGAATATCATGTTTTTACTTAACTTATAAAATATGATTTTTACCCACCTTTTATTTAATCATGTTCTTAAATTTTGTAACAATATGCATGTCGTTTAATTATACAGACAAAAAATTAGCCAAGTTCTAAATAAAATAGGATGTCACTCGTGAAGGGGGTCCCATCTATTAAAGTACGTGTCGTAATGATTCCATATTTGAAAAATAAAAATATATTTGATTTAAACAGCTGAGGGTGGGGCTTGCGAAATGTGTGCATACTAGCTTCTGCCCGCGACTCTGTCAGTGTGAAACTCATTTATATCGTAGCTCCATACAAAGTTTCAACCCCCATTCCACCCCCTCAGGGGATGAATTCCGGAATACACACTATCCAATTTCCTTCTCCGGAAATCAAACTATCTCTATACCAAATTTCATCTAAATCGGTTCAGCGGTTAAAGCGTGAAGATGTAACAGATAGACAGACAGACAGACACACTTTCGCATTTATAATATTAGCATGGATATGGATAGAGCGTCGTGTCGAGAAGGTTAAAAACACTGATTTATAATATAACACATTCACTGCCAATAAATTCGCAGCGCTGGTCTCGTAGCCGATGCTGTGGTTTGCCCGCTAAATAGCGGAAAACGTCCAAGAATAGAGCGCCCGCTAGGCGGATTCCTGGCTGTAAAAGTGTTAAGTGGCTGAGTGTACTCACAGACAAAGGCAGAACTTTGACATCCAGCCTCGGCTTAGCAGTCGAAGTCGTTGTGGGTACGGGTGTGGTGGCGACAGAGTTGTCTATGGCCAGCCGGGCCTTCGGGTCCCAGTTTAAACGGAAGCCGCACTCCGACCGCCATGTTGGATTGATGAAACCGGACATGTCGCAGCAGTCGAGCGGGTCTTCGGTAGACTGGAAACAGTTTAATCATTGAGTACCATTTATTCGTTGCAACTCATTTTCACCATTATCAATCCGGGGCCACGGCAGTGCCCCCGCCAAGTCGAGCAAAACAGCGGCACGGCCGTACCATTCTTTTCTCGAAGCAGTTCAGGCCATTTTCGATCTCCCAATAACTAAATACAATTATGTAACTTGGCAATCACACAATACTACATAGTTGTAGGTATGCAGAAATCCACAAATGCAGTAAAGTTGTGCGATTGCCAAGTTGCAGAATTTTATTTAGCACTAGCTTCCGCCCGCGACTTCGTCCGCGTGGACCCGGGATAAAAACTATCCTATATTTTAATCCAGGCTATAAACTATCTTTGTGCAAAATTTCATTCAAATCGGTTCAGCCGTTTAAGTGTGATTGAGTAACAAACATCCAAACATCCAAACATCTAAACTTTCGCATTTATAATATTAGTAGAATATAAAGAATAATAAGAATGCCTGAGACTTGGTACCTACTACGAAATATCACAACTTTTTACGGTGGAAGAGTTTCGAGACTTAGCCTCTTTTTTACATGGAATGTTTTTTATGGGATCTTTGATTTAAACACCACAGCGGTGACACACAACTACACGGTTTGGGCGAAGGTTACCAAATTCGGAATAGGTTTAATTCTGACTCATCCAGATTCTTATTTAGTCAGGTTCCGAAAGTGTCCAACTCTTATGAGGTCGTGATAGTAATAAGTTGGATACTGTTTATGTCAAATTGGCTAACGAATAAATTCTGAGAAAGCCAGATTTAAAGTAAGTTCAATTAGCACGAAAACAAATTATGGCTGCGTCGAATTCATTAATAAAGCCTTTTCTGATGAGGTCAGATACTGGATACGTTTAATTCATTCATAGGCTATTTCTATTTTAGTTAGATTTTGATTATGTTAAACTCTCGTAAGTGACATTTCTAGTGTAAGTCAATTTCATGGTACGTCATGCGGATACACAGTCAACCACAATTATTTGTAGCATATTTAAACGAAAAATGAAATAATAGTATTTTCGTCACAGTTGCTGAAAACGAGTTTCTCATGGCATCGATTTAGCAAATACTCCTAGATTTACCGTATCACAACGTCCAATACCGTAGTAAAATAACCTGATAAAGTGGTTTTTTTTTTATTTTATCAAAAAGGACATAGTACATATACAGACGAGGCGTTTTAATTTAGTTGGGTAGAGATTTTTTATTAATTAAGAATGGTTGTTTGTCTTCAACGTGACTATAAAAGAGGAAAGAGGGTGTCGTACTTTATATGTAAGTCAGAAGTACTTAAGTATCCCCATAAATACTAAACAATTCTAGCTGTTTTTTTTCCTAGCCAGTGTTTTGAAAAACGTCGTAATAGACACGTGTGTGTGATCGTTATATACTCGGTTGATTTTGGAGTCGTGATCCAGGGTGTGTTTTTCAAACTCCATAAACAAGTAGCATTTTTGCTTTGAAGAAAAAAAGAAATAAACCTTTCCTGATTTTAGTGAGAGTCATTCAATTGCTAATTGTTTGTGGAAATTGATAATGATAAACATACCCTGTATCACGGCCCCAAAATCACCCTGTATATACGAAACGCCTCATGGTAAGGATCAACTTAGCAAACTACCTATAGTATAGTACATTAGAGTAGAAGTGTGCAAGTATCTATAGTGCACAATTGCATTAACACTAAAATAATGAATTCCTTCTGTTACGTATTAATATTTCAAAATAATTACTCAAAAAATAATTACCTTTTTGGACGTTATACGTCGTACGTACAGTCAGCATCATCTGTCGACTTGGTGAAATAGGGGCGTCTTATCTTATTTTCTAGCTAACTATACTTGACCTTCGCAGAAGGCTTATAACTTAGAAAATGACTAATTAAGACCTATCCTTATTAAGAATTCCCTATAATTAGATTCAGCCGTAGTAAAGAAATATACTTAATCAGATTTTGTTTTAAAAATAAACATTTCTTGTTTGAATCTGTCTTTGTTCCAATCTGACCAAATACGAAAAAACTCCCCGACCTACTGAGAATCTGACCTACCTAGAAAAAGATTAAATAAGAATTTGCTGAATATAGTATTAGAAATGTTTAGAAACAGACTCACTCCGAATAAAACCTAATAAAAACATGATCTACCCAGAAGCAGACTAAATAAGAAGCTGGAAGACTCAGAATTAAACTTATTCCGAATTTGGTAACCTCCGCCCAAACCAACTACACGACCTGCGTGGTGGTAAACTAACACCATTGCCTTTCAGGTAGATACGTTGCCTTGCATTTATTGCTTTGAAGATTCGTTGTGTCGCCAGCTAGATACACTTCTTCACTCTGAACACAACACGTCGCAAGTTAAAACCATAATTTACAGAGATGCCATTATGCCATTAAATAGAGACCAAATCATTAATATCTTGCTGAGTGTCTTCAAAGCAAATGTCCACTTTAAGATACGCTACTAAAAGCGCACCTGTGAAAGAAACCCTCAGATATTTGATACTAGCTTCTGCCCGCGACTCCGTCCGCGTGAAACTCATTTATATCGTAGCTCGATACAAACTTTCATCCCCCATTTCACCCCCTCAGGGAATGATTTCCGGGATAATTACTATCCTATGTCCTTCCCCGGGATTCAAACTATCTCCATACCAAATTTCATCTCAATCGGTTCAGCGGTTTAAGCGTGAAGAGGTAACGACAGACAGACAGACACACTTTCGCATTTATAATATTAGTATGGATATGGATTTCTGGGGGCACAGTAGTGCCACCGCCAAGACTCCAAAAATTAATTGTATTTTTGAGTTAAGGATCATATACGCCTACTTACATCATCAACTTGAGGAGCGGTCGGTAAATCCACTACGCGAACTTGGAATGAGTTACCGGAGCTCGTGGACTCCGAAGTAGTCTCAGTTAGCCGTTTCTGGAAATAAATGATAGACGTACAACATATGGCTATCTACCGGGTTACTTGTAGTTCAACGTATTCTTGTTCATTAAGAGTAAAAGGGGACCTTGATTGTAACATTTTGGACTCATTATACAAAAGTGAAGCGTTTTAAAAATAAATCACTTTCAATTTTTTTTCCAAAAAAAAAGTATTTTAAAAAGTCGATGGTCTCTTCTATTTTATTTTAATTAACGATACAAAAACAAGATTTTCTCATACACGTAAGAAATTAGAGGCAAATATTCATTAATATCATACAATTTCCATCACCATGCTTTTAGAAAGAAGTCATAAAAAAAAATTACAAATATCAAATATCAAATAATTTATTGCACTCATGTTAGTATACAGTTCTTCAATTCAACATACAGTTGAACATGAACCCTGTAAGGACACAGCAATGAAATAACTTATAATTTAAGTAATAATCATTATATCATGTTAAAAATCTAAAAAAATGAAATAACAAAAAGTACTTATAAAAAATCGGATATTATAAAAAGATAAAAATTCACATTATTTAGAAATTAAATTAAAATGTCACAATAATTAATAAATAATAATTCATAATATTTGTTAGCTACAATTGCAAAACGACTTTGCTCACCTACATCAATTCAATTAGAGTTATCACTTAAGTATTCGTTGACTGAGTAGTACGCTTTTTAACTAGAAATCTACTTAAAGCTCTCTTAAATTCTAGAAATTCTACACTTGCCAGATTATTGATTTAACATCTAGGTACAAGTCCACTTACCGATGTGTGCTGTGTGACCGCATTGACGGGGCTGTGTCTATAGTAGTGCATGACATGCGTGAACCCACACTCTGACAGCACTGAATCGCTGAACAACTCTGGCAGATCGCAGCATTTGGAGCTGAAGTACTGAAACCAAATGACATTTAAATCATATAGTATACTCAGAACCTTGTCGCATCATATTATTAAACGAACAACACTTGTATAAGTAAGTAAGTAAGTGGCAGTGGGCGGGGCACATTGCACGTAGAACCGATGGCCGTTGGGGCGGAAAGGTTCTCGAGTGGCGGCCACGTACCGGAACGCGCAGCGTGGGTAGGCCCCCACAAGGTGGACTGATGACCTGGTAAAGGTCGCGGGAGTCCGCTGGATGCGGGTGGCGCAGGACCGGTCATTGTGGCACTCTTTGGGGGAGGCCTATGTCCAGCAGTGGACGTCTTTCGGCTGATATGATGAACTTGTATAATTATCTATTTGAGTTCTTGAAAAAGGCTTTCAATGAGATTTGCAATAGTTACGGGGGCGGAAAATCGATCTAAGGGGTCTGAGGCCAGATGAGCGTAATTTCGGTCCGTCCGTAGATGGACATTTCGGTTTGCTCGTCTACGGGCGGACCGAAATTACTGTCTCGCCTGACTCTCGTCTGACCTACCTCACCCTTAGTCGTATTACCGAGAAAATGTATCATCTTCGTGTTGTCACACAGCAAAGCTCGATCTTTCAGGTAGGTAGGTACTTTTAATTTTAAAAGTACCTACGTAATATTTAATCTTTTTTTTTATTATCAAACCTACGTTGACATAACATACAGTTTGAAGGTTGTTATGAGATTGTTATAAGTTTTTAGTTCTTAAGTTTACTCACGTATTTCATAAACCAAGGTGGTCGCTGCTCGTAAGCTAAATTGGCTTCCAAGTTCTCGTAAAGGCTGAAAAAAAACATAATTTTATATACAATGTACCTATGTAATTTAAGCTACTTGTGTTATAAAGAAAGATACGGTTAGTCAGCAAACAAGTTACCCTTCCAATAGAGTGAATTGAATATTTGCACACCTACACCGGCTGATTGATTAAAAGTGGTTGTCGTAGATTAGATTCTCCTATAAAACGGAACCGGCGGTGACCTGGTAAAGGTCGCGGGAGACCGCTGGAGGCGGGTGACGCAGGACCGGTCACTTTGGCACTCTTTGGGCGAGGCCAGCAGTGGACGTCTTTCGGCTGATGTGATGATGATGATAAAACGGAAAAAGTCATCCCATAGCCAAGTTCGGAATATTTATAATACCTTACCCTTGCGAGAACATGTATTTGAAGCCAGCGAGAGACGATACATTGGAGCAAGCGTCACTCTTCCTCCAATAAGGGTTCGGGCAGTTCTGTAAATCATCATACTACTATAAAAAACCGGTTCCATTTTCCATAGACGTGGATTACCTTTGTTTTGGTAAAACTATTCCTTTCAAATTGATAGCATTAGTAGAACGAGAAAAACGCAGAGTTAAATGCATCGGCCACATACTGAGACATGAAGGGTTGAACGTCATTATCCTGGAAGGCAAAATAGAAGGAACAAGAGGGAGAGGAATACCAGGCCCTGAATACCATACATGACACAGATGAAGGAATGGTGCTGTAGCCACACATACCAAGAAGTAAAGACGAGAGCCCAAGATAGGCTGGAATGGAGAATGCTGCAACGACAGAGGGCCAGGCCCTCTTAATATTGATTGATTGAGCATTAGTAGTTCCTCGGATATTTAACTTTGTGACAGACAGACAGACAGACAGACTGGATTTTAACCCTTAACCCTAAAATCAATATCCTACTTTAACATTGTTGCCGCACTGTCAACTATTTGTATTCATAGTGTACAGAAATTGACTGGCATATATACGCTCGGACACTTGAAGTCCCATCAACATAATAGGTTATACTTATAAATAAATAATAATATAGTTACCTATATAACGCTTCGTTTTTTTCACTGCTATTTATTTTATTTTGTATGCAAAAAGCACCTCGGCTTGTCTCTAGGTCCTGACTATATGCAGTGACGATTAAGACCATTGCTATTTATTTTATTTTTTATGCAATAAGCACCTCGGCTTGTCTCTAGGTCCTGACTATATGCAGTGACGATTAAGACCATTGCTATTTATTTTATTTTTTATGCAATAAGCACCTCGGCTTGTCTCTAGGTCCTGACTATATGCAGTGACGATTAAGACCATTGCTATTTATTTTATTTTTTATGCAATAAGCACCTCGGCTTGTCTCTAGGTCCTGACTATATGCAGTGACGATTAAGACCATTGCTATTTATTTTATTTTTTATGCAATAAGCACCTCGGCTTGTCTCTAGGTCCTGACTATATGCAGTGACGATTAAGACCATTGCTATTTATTTTATTTTTTATGCAATAAGCACCTCGGCTTGTCTCTAGGTCCTGACTATATGCAGTGACGATTAAGACCATTGCTATTTATTTTATTTTTTATGCAATAAGCACCTCGGCTTGTCTCTAGGTCCTGACTATATGCAGTGACGATTAAGACCATTGCTATTTATTTTATTTTTTATGCAAAAAGCACCTCGGCTTGTCTCTAGGTCCTGACTATATGCAGTGACGATTAAGACCATTGCTATTTATTTTATTTTTTATGCAATAAGCACCTCGGCTTGTCTCTAGGTCCTGACTATATGCAGTGACGATTAAGACCATTGCTATTTATTTTATTTTTTATGCAATAAGCACCTCGGCTTGTCTCTAGGTCCTGACTATATGCAGTGACGATTAAGACCATTGCTATTTATTTTATTTTTTATGCAATAAGCACCTCGGCTTCTCTACGTAGCTCCTGACTCTTATATCCAGTGACGATTCATACCATTTCTTAAAAAAATAATGAAACGCGATTCACCACAACTTACCCATTTCTTCAAATTCCATTGGTTGTGTATTTTATTTAGTGTGCCCGCCTAAACGTAGTAAAATTCCAAATAAATCTATCTATACTTCTACACGCAAAATAAATGTAAGTTACTTTACCTCAATCAAATGCTCCACAGTGCACTCCAACAGCGCTTGTCCAGGACAGGTATTCGTGTAACGCCGAGTGCGATTGACGTAGCACCCCTGTAGTGCCGGTTCCACTGCCCCGTGCCAAGCTTCGGGTAATATACCTGTCAGACACAAATTGATAATGTAGGTAAGTATACTTAGATTAATACACGAACGCCAGTGAAATCTATTATCCGTTCTGTCGTATTCGTTTCACATAATCAATCCATTCCTGCTAGGTAAAGTATAATTTAACTCTTTATATTACTCAGCGATATGTTTTTTTTTTGTTATCAAGCTTTAGTAGTACATAATACGGGTGTAGACTCAAAATTTATTGTTATTCCAAAAGAAAGAAGGTAAAAAAAATGCCTGGTGACGAAAATCCCATTCTGATATCTCAAAGAATTACGAAGCTACAACCGTTTAATTATTGCTTGTTAGAGAGAGAAAACGCTCGCAGTCAGTGACATCACAGTCTGCGAGATTTGAGTCGAACACGTCCCCTAAACAGAGACACGCTGATGCCTTAAACGCACGAGGAAAAGAGATGTAACACTCTTCGGGAATGGCTTTTTTGGACAAATTTTGATAAATACCTAACTTAGAGACGTTTTATTTAAATTTCATAAAAGAGATTTTAGATGAGATAAAATACTACAGTATTAACGATTGTGTCGTAAAATAATGTATCGTTTAAGTAGGCTGAGTAAAAAAAGGAAAATACATACCCAACTTTTATAAAAAAAAAAAGAGGAAATTTTAAGCATCGATAAAATCAGATAAACAATCATATATTTCAAAATCAGACCTTATTGTTTCTTAATCTAGTCAGAACGGCGTTTCAAAGCACGCGATAATTTCCAATGCACAGCCTTAACGAGGCCCAGCAAGAACAAAGACTAGCGGCGGGAGGAGCGCATAGGGAAGGGAAGGGAACTAGACCTAAATGAAGATGTGTGGTACCGCCAGTACTTCAAGGGGGAAAGTGGGCCCCGGATCAAATTTAAATAGGGCTGGCTCTGGCGACTATAGGGTCAGGGGATCAGACGGGTGTTTATTGCATAGACACGCTGAGCAACTAAGGCGGCGTTCATCAAGTACCCACTCACTTACATGTCCAGCATCAGGAGCTTTAGAACCCGAAGTCCGCACAAATCCTAGTGGTACAAGAGTTCAGGAACCAAACGCGGAGCCTTCTGACGACCCAGGGAAGGCCAGCGTTGCAGCCGATAGAAGCGGCATCGAGCGCGGCTGTCGAACCGCAAGGGAGTCACACTCCCTCTCCGCCCGGGTCACCTGCCTTCCAAGACGCTCTGCCGAGTGTAACGCCGCCGGCCCAAGTTCGTCCGTTCAGGCAATGCCGGCTCAGGGGTATTACTAGGTTGAATCTCTAGTTATTAAGTATTAACCAAGTGGGGCGGTTAGGCAGAGTAGGCTGGTTAGAAAGTAACTGTCCTGTGTCAGTCGGAATTCTGCCTAATATAGCTGAGCTGGTAAACCCTACTTCGAAGTCTTATCCTTACAATATGAAGGAGTGTTTTGCGGAAAAGGGACATAATATGGGATATATTCTTAAAACTTTGGACACGTAACTTTTTCATTATTTAACCTATTGCATTGCTTTTTTCTCCATTTAACTACATATTGTTGTGGGTTGTCCTGGGTGTTAAAATAACGGGCAATTCGATCACGTTATGGTATGTATTATCGACTAATAATTAAATCTATCTTAAAAATAAGTGGGCGCCAGGAGAATTTTCTTTAGATGTTGGACTTGATATTCTGCCTAACCAAGCTCGTGTTTCATCTAGCTCCGCCTTGTAGATTAAGCCGTCTACAAAAAGGGCGTGTCGATAGTCTACAAAGAAACATTCATCGTGTCAATACTTGCTACCGCACTGGATAAAACTATTATTCAATAAGGTTTTTAACTTTCCTTAACTCTAACACCCCCTTTTGTAGTATGAACGGCGTACAAAATTAATAACAAAATACAATCCCATCCACTAGTTGCGATGTCCGAACTTTAGCAACAATTTCGATACGTTAATTACGGTATTCACATTTTAAATTCAATTCACCACACCAGCGGAGAATGTCTGCATTATTTGCCAGTACAAGCTCAAGTGATTTTATTTTTCTCACACCTGACCGCAATAATACTATCCACAAACATGAGATCCTAAACTTACAAAACAATCATAATAAAATAGAAAAAGATTGTCCACCATGGGACTCGAACCTCCTTCCTGAAGTTTCTCATACCACTCGCTTGCCGCTGAGCTATGAGTATACTTAACCGCTGCCTCTAAAATGGTAACCCGTAGAAGCGGCAGTCACAGTAAAGCCCGTCTGCATCCTTATTTCAAAGTTTTAAGGTCTATATTTGCTTAAATCTAACAAGCTCCACAATGAACTCTATCAACAGTATTGAGTACATCACAATATTTAATCCTTTTCGAGTATATTTATTATTTAAGGACAAAACAGCGGTAGTGTCATAATAATTCATATTTGTTCAGTAAAATTGCAGTACGGCTTATGTTGAACTTGTGCCTGCTCTCTAAATCAGAAACTATCGTGGCATTAACAATGGCGATACCCTAAAATTAACTGATTAATTTGCCACTGGTCACCAGATGCCGGTAGTGTAGTCTCACCGTTCAGAACTTGGCGGTATTGGTCCCGCGCAGGCAGCGCATCGAGCAGGCCGAGTTTGTTGTTGATGCACGTCCATTGTCGGCACTAGGAAAATATACGAAGAATTATTTTAACACATTCATTGCCCAGAATCGCTACGCGCTACGCTACGCTCGTAGCCGATCCCGTGGTTTTCCTCGTATGTAGCGGAAAGCGACTACGGCGGTCTGACGCATATGTGTCGTCATGGGCCCTGAATGAGTTAAGGAACAAAATGCATCTAAAAATACTTCTTTACTTAGAAGTATTTTATTCTGATGTAAGGGTAAACAACTTTACTCCCCTAGTGTATTGTATTAAACTATTCAAATGTACCTAATTTAATATTTAAATCGAAGCTCAATTCCAGCAGCTAGCATTAAGTACTTACCAGTCGTCGATTTTTCATGTAAGATGTTCCGAAGTCATCGCTGAACGCCTTGAAAAGGTGAATATTTGATTATTTTTGATAATTATTCCTATATAAACTCATTTTAGAACGAAATATGACACAAATTCAATTTTAATTACGAATTAAATTCACTTGCGCTCAAAACTACATCAACTAATTCCACATTCGAGTTTCGAAACTCCAAATAGTCGCGGGCCTTTTTTAAGCCTTTCGATTTACAAACAGCCACTTATTTTAAAACCCATAATTATTTACCGTGTGTAAAATAAATAATAAGAACAGAATTTTCATATTCGTGACACTATTCGAACGTTGAGGAACGAACTGAGATAATGTGGCCTCCGACGACGTGGGGTCATTAGTTCGCTGATAAATTTATTTTTTGCGTTTTAATCGTACGTAGTCCAACAGCGACTGGTGACCTAAGATGGACAAATATGCTTTGTGCGTATCACTCCTATCAGAGACTCACTGTATTGTTAAAAACATTGCAAATGGGATACCTATCGCGTTCTAACTAACGTGTCAACATCTACACGTAACGTGGGGATGTAATTTATTTTTCACACCTTTCGTTCAGAAAAGTAAGTTTTGTTCCACGAAGAGAAGGATCAAAATGCTACTTTTCTGTTCAAGCTACTTTTTTAATTTATTCATTGGCATGTAGCATTTACGCAATGTGCCAGTTGAACACAGATGTTAATAAAATAATCGATTGTAATTTCATCGTAATCGATTAAAAACAAACATTTGTCAAGTTTTAATGTTAAAGTTAACGTTGTATAAGAATATATGAATTTTTCGTAATATTTAAAAATTAGTACCTATCAAAAATTCATATATTTTTTTAACTTGTTAAGGAAATTTTAACAGCATTTTTTTTTAATTTCCTCATAGTTGGTGTGAAAAATAGTATGTGTCACTCGGTAGCAAAATTATCTTCGTCTCGGGCGTTAACACTTGTATCCCTCACTACGCTCAGGATTCAATACACCGCCCTCGCCGTAAATATACTATTTTGCTCCCTTGTGACACAAATAACTATTCTTGTTAAACCCATGGTGTGGGGTATCGTTGTATCTTGTATAGCTTGTTCGAATATCGAATATTCATGAGTTTCTAAAACCATTTTCAACTTAGTGGTCCATTTATGTGATATTGGGCTTTAAAGCCCGAATTTTAGATAGTCATGTGTCCCCACTAAAATGGCTGCTACTGGGAGTGTGAATAGATTCGTGGTAGCAGTACATGTAATGAATTTTAAAGGAAAACTATCACGGCTAAGTAGACATTTCTAGTTACCGAGTAATAGTCGACCAACTTAAAATGTACTTGAACTCTTACAAATTCGGCCGACGCAACCGCACCGTTTGACCATTTTGGTACTTGGCGCGAATTGACGATGTAACAAATACAGACAGGCAACTATACGGAACCCTACACTGCGCGTGATCCGACACGCACTTGTCTGGTTTTTATAATTTTTGAAACAATACTAACTTAATTCAAATAATTTTAAATAATCGCCTGTCTAAATCGGAAATCGAACCCGCTAAATGTGATAACAGAAAACAAACTCATGGACAAATCAGATGCCCTCGAAGATCACCAGATCTAACCCCGTGCCCGCTTTATGCGGATGATATTTTTTTTGCTTAACGAATCTTTCGTAGTAATACGCGCATGCGCAAATTTTTATCGATTTTGATCTGGGTTTTTGCCAACATTGCCCATGCAAATTATTGACGCAACTATAGCTCTTAATGATGTTGAGAAGATGATCAGTCTAAAATTTTGGGCAAACATGGCGTTCCATTTTAACATCTTGGTCTTAAGTTAACTACGAAAAGTTTTATGCAGTACAGATGGGCAATGTTCCCTGGGTAGGCTGGGTATTTTCAATCTTTGCCCATAGAACCAACACAAGTCCAAACACCTCACATTCCATAATTTGCCGCAAGCTCCTGGATGAAGTTAAAGACATGTATTCTCTCAAAAGAGACTACAGTTATAAATATAATCTTGTTTCTACTAAAAATAGCAAGGTTGCCATAAATATGTTGTTTTCGTTCATTACGATGTTTAAAATTCGCTTTTTTTGCCGACTGTATACAGTCGGCAAAAAAAGCGAATGCAAAAAGAAAACAAAAAGAAAAGTATACTTTTCTGCATGCCATCATTAACTACTCATTAAGACGATTGTAACGAGCCCAAACTTAACGGGGTTACGTCGGTTAAGAACTGAATTCCCATGGCCACCTTCTGTCTCCATCGTCAGATGAATTGTCATCCAAACTATACTTATACTCAAAATTTCAGCTTAAGCGGTCACTGGGAAGTGGGTCAAACTTAACTTGCAAGATTTGATGACAAACAGGTGAAACTAAATAAAAGCTGGTAGTATGAAGTAGAATTTCCTATCTACAATACTTAAAGTAGTCGCCATGTGGCAAATTTCTGGGACGCCCAGTATTGTTAAAGCTATATATGACCTGAAATGTTTTGTAGTGGGACAAACTTTAATATGATGTAGAGTAGAGATTGTTGAGATAGTTTTGTTTTAAAGTCAAACGAAACAAAACAAATGCAACTCTGTTCCCATTTTAATTGGTAAACTCGTACATTCCATTTGGCGGCAACAGATAACCAGCACTATGCCACTAAGGCAAGGAACACACGGGGCTTGAAATTTGGTATCACGATGTAGGTAATTCGCCTAAACCGGACACAAGAATCCGCGCGACCGTGCAGTGACGCGGAGCCGCGGTATCGTGTCCAGTCTAGGCGAATTACTTACCTACTTACTTACTTACTACTCTGGCGCAGCGACCCAAAGTGGGTCTTCGCCTCCAACACGACTGCTCGCCACTGATCCCGGTCCTGTGCAGTTTCCCGCCAGCTCGCGCAGATTCCGCCCATCGATATCTAGGCCGACCGACCGGGCGGCGTCCTGTCGGTTTTCCCTCGAAAGCTCTTACACCGCCCGTTCGCCTCCCATCCGCTCAAGATGTTCATAGTTCATAGTTAGTTCATAGTTATTTATTCAGTAACAATATATACTGCTCAAAAGAAAATAAGGGCTATTGTAATTATTGGACATAAACTAATTGATAAGTGGCTAATTAATGAACTCCCGTATAAGGATACGAATGTATTCTGAAGGCAGAATCTAACCTCTTTCATGCTGGAGTTTAAGTCTAAAAGCTAGAAAAAATATACTGTTTAATATAATTTTCACGTAACGATCACCATACTTGTGGCCCCTATTTTCTTTTGAGTAGTATACATTGTATTTGAATTAAAAATGTCAAAATAATACAAATAACAATTCCAAAAAATAAAATTAAAAAAAACAATACAGTAACAGAATGTAACAATAAAGAATAAAAGAGAGAATTAATAGGGAATCATAAATAAGGAGTTTTTATAAGTCAACTATGTCTTTGTATCAATCAAATAATTTACTAAATGTCAATCTAATGCATAATTACTTATAATATATCACAGTCAGTACACACCGTATCACACAGTAATAAGTCTTAATAATATAGGATAAATAAAAAAAACTAAAGAAAATCAATAATAAGGAATTAATTACTTAATGTCAATTTACTACCCAACTACCTACCTTATTATTATGATTATTATCCTTTTTTACAATAGACAAATTTTACCTAAAAATAAAATTTATATTAAGTTACTTACCTTATTCCAAGCCTAAACAATTGAGATGGCAACATCTGTTTCGACTGGCAACACTCCCAGTGGTTCCAATAATTTTGGTTTTACCGCCAAAATCCCCACCTTTGACTTTGAACCAGCATGACGTCAATATCGGCTGCGCGCCGAGCAGCCATCATTGGATTCTCAATTGAGTCCGCCGTCCAATATGAAATATGTGGACGGTAGATAGCCACTGTAGATAGACAGGTGGCGATGTAGCCACGGTCGGTAGTCCGATGGCAATACTATATTATGTAAACAAACACCGCATTGGGTGTAGGTGGTTGGTTTTGAAGAAGATTAAACATTGAAAGATATTTAAGCATATGCCAGCAGGCAGCAATGAAATTAGGCTTGGAATAAGGTAAGTAACTTAATATAAATTTTATTTTTAGGTAAAATTTGTCTATTAAGTATTGTACCTTATTCCAAGCCTAAACAATTGAGAATGTTTGTTATCGGCTGCTGGTTCAAAGGATTGCAAATAGAACTGTATAGTTTCGTTAGAACGCCAATGTGAAAAAACAAATATTAGTTAGCTTTTTATAAGAAAACTGTACAGCAGTGAAAGGTTCATGTACAAACTCGGGTAATTTCCATATTCAATAATTATATCAAACTACCAAATCAGATCTGAACGTGTTTTAAAAGCCGAAAGTTTTCTTATAAACTTTGTGAAATATAAGTAGCACAGCACGTAATTGTAATCAATCACTTACCACTTTCGAAGACGATTAGGTATAAATAAAACAATGAGTGTCAAGCCAGCTTGACGATTGCATATACTGTTCACACTACTAGATATGTGCGTTAGCATCGTTCAGAAAAGCATGAATGGATTGTTTATGAAGCTGGCTTAACAAAGTCACATGTTCAAAACTGAATCACCTATAAATCCTCATTGTATCGGGGACAAATAAAGTCAATAGATATCTATGTTTTGATAAGTGGGTCTATATTTGGAATAAAAAACTTCGAGCAAGACAATTTGAATATGTAATTCATTGGAAACCCTAGAGCCTAAATCGGGTTGAAATTTTATTTGAACATATTTAATATTACTTCCACCAAAATGTCTCAAATATCGAGCTACGTCAATATACCCACCTGGGATGATGGAACTTTGAAATCCTGACTGACAACAGAGTGAACTCAGCAAGGATTCGTGTTCGGCCACAAAACTTTATGATAAAACCTGTGTAGGTAATGATCTGTTCAAACGTAATTTAATTTGTAGGTACGTACATGCAATACTTAGCTAAGTTGGTTTAAAAGATGCGCTAGGTGACCCCATCATAGTGCTAAAAAGTAAACTTTGGGATGTTCCACTATACTCATCAGCCAAACTTTTACAACCATCTAATAAATAGATTATGGTAAGGCGTCTGTCAGCTACAAAGTGTGTAGTCTAATGAATCTCCATGGGATAATTATATGCGGGCTCACTAAATAAAACGCCAAACTAGGTAATAGATAGATATGTTTAACATTTAGATAAGAGAAAACTTTTTCGAGAAAGACTCCGATTGAAATTACACACTGTGACCAGCGATGAACTAACTGAACTAATCACTAAGTAGGTATGTACCGAAACTACTTGGGCTTCCGTCAACGCGAAGAGATCTGACAGAGCACCCCAGGACTTCGTTATAGTTTAAGTCCCTTGTTGAATAGAGTACCTAGGCCACTCCTACTGACAGCAAAATCTTTAAAATCGATCTACCCTAGTGGAGTATGACCTACGACTGTAATGCATGTAGTAGGTACGAAGGTGACGGCGATTTAGTGCGTGATTCTGAATATATGCTTACTTGGTACAACACAAATGTTTGATAGCGACGAGTATGTCGGTCTATTACATTCCCTAGGTGTCGGTACTAACAACATGCCAGGAAAACTAAAATATCAACAAGACTCACTATACCCTGCGTTAGCAGTCGTTATCGCCGTCTAATACAGATCTGACGCCAGTAAAAATGGTGATGATATAGACAAATAGTTAATTAATACAAGTGGACCACCAGGCTTCAACTTTATCTAGCACATATTGTTGGATAATATTCATCAAAGCGACTTACTCCACGACTGAGGGTGTATGCCCAGTCTATGGCAGAGATAGTAAAGAAAGCATAGGTATATGTACGTTCGTCACACGCAGGTAAGGTAACCGTTCCAGTGTACACAGGGCCAATACTGGGTACTTTCAACTTACTAAGCGAAAAAGGCGAGCAATAAGTGAATTATTAAAATAGAAGATGTCAAATATTGGGACGTTTACTTTATAGGTACTTTCCTAACATCTCATGAAAATCTCGTGTTTTGTGCTGAATCCTTTCAGCTGAGAATGACTCTGGCGCACACAGGCTTCGAGATCTGAGGACCTCAACTACCTGAATGATGAGCTACCGCCGAAAAATTTAGAGACTAGACAAATATCTAAATCGAAGTATATTACCTTCGGCAATTGTCGTTGTATGTTACACGTATAATTTTTAGTCATTCAGGACTAAAAAGTATGCATAAAAGCCCAGTCTCACCATGCAATCACGTGGTCAAAATCGTGAACCTTGAAAAAGACAATATGTGGGAAAGATCCACATATACTTACAGACATGAAGTCGTTTAAATAATTTCCGTCCACCTGCCCTCTTCAGGACCAGAGAAATTAAGTCCTGGTATACCCGGCAATAAAAAACTCGTGGTCCGCAAGGTCTGTCGATATCTTCCGTCAATGGTTCTGACAACATTTGAGGGGAGGGTACTGGTGAGCAGTATTTAGACTGTCCTGATTATTACAACCTGTTCTTCGTTGAAAACCGCGCTGTAGCCCCACTCCGACCAACCTTGTTTGCTACATAATTTTATGTACCTCGGTAGAGCCAGCGAGAGCTTTAAGCTGCGGAAGGCAAGGTATCTAAGGACTTCTTATTATGCTTTGACTGTACCATTGGCAAGTTTGCCTAGCTTGCGCAGGAGCGACTGCTGAGCGGTTGGTAGCAACTCCTTGCGCAGGAGAGCGTAGGCTGGAAAATACCTTATAGCATCTGAAATTCAAACATATGAAACATGTTGGAACTCGAACAAGCGTCCGCTGCGTAACAGTCAACACATGGCTACGAACTCATGATTATATAAATAAATACATAGTAACTCTTCATTAGAGATTCTCTCCTGTACGCTCTCAGCGGAATGTACGCAACAGTTACTCTCAAAGTCTGTCTACGCGACGACTAAAAATTATTTTCAGGAAGTATTAAGTACAAGTATGATCATTGAATGGAATATATGACTAAAGTATATGTCTTAAGTGAACTCCGTCTTAGGTCGGTTAGGTTAGGGTTCACTTGTGTCCCTCAGACCAGAAATAGACACCCCGCGCAGCGGGGTGGCATCGACTCGCTGGTGATTATCAGGCCCCCCTTTGGCACAGTCTGACCAAGACTAGGTACTACTGAAAAAGTAGAGAGCTCTCTGAAAACTCAATTACGCATATATTACGTGGCTCTCCGGCGGGGAATCGAACCCCGGTCTCTCGCGTGACAGGCGGGAATACTTACCTCTATACTACCGAAGAAGTAGTTGGTAACTTTTCCAGAAATGAATGTGTTTGAACTAACTACATTCTAACTAACTAACTACATCAGTTTTATAAGAATTACATTTTTAGTACCGGCCGTACTATTAACTATTGAGGAATTCCCCCTCTTGGCCCCCATCATTAGATTCACTTAATAGTATGAAATCTACTTTCATATTTAAATATCCAAGTCGATATGACTAATAATGGAACATGGTGAAATCCACCAAATAGGTACTCGATTCACAAACCGTAGGTTAATAAATATAATCCATCAGCAACTGCTTACACGGCAAAACCAGAAGATAATATGAACATATTGTTTAAGTATCTCATTTAAATCGACACTCGTATGGCAGCTAACCAGTGAGCACCGCCCAAAATCTTATAAATTTAGGTTCAGTTAGATTGACATATATATAACGACTTGAAAATAATAGAGAAACCGAAATACGGTAATTATACCGGTGCGCTCCTGAGACAATTGCAGTACCCGACGAATTGAGGGTAGTTTTGAATTTAAAATCAATCTCCTTTAAATGAGCACTAGCATATGGTTAGGCCGTGCCAGTTTTACTGGAGAAAGAACTAAAGGGGGCTTTAAGTTCATCGGGTACGCAAATTGACCAAAAACCTTAGTCATCAAAATTTCCTTTATGCGTAAGGAATAATAAAGCACCTACCTTCTGAGTAGGTACTACTCACGATTTCCTCCAATACTAGCATCCGTCCGTGACCAGGTGGTGAAGAATCCTCGCTACCCGCGAGCTTTTGTTAGCGGAGTACAATCGTGCACCTTCATTTCGTTGATACTGTAGCTTGTAGCATACAAACTGTCAATTTTGACACTATCATGGAACATTAGGATCAGAAAATTACAAGGAGTTTTCCGTTTTTTATATTTAGTACTGCCGAGGCTAGTACTACGTGTTGCCTCTGCAAGAAACAGAACGCCAATGATGGCTGCTCGGCGTGCAGCCGATATTGACGTCATGCTGGTTCAAAGTCAAAGGTGGGGATTTTGGCGGTAAAACCAAATTATTGGAACCACTGGGAGTGTTGCCAGTCGAAACAGATGTTGCCATCTCAATTGTTTAGGCTTGGAATAAGGTACAATACTTAATAAAAAATCCTCTACTGTGTAGAAACACTTTCTGAGCAAAAATGCTTTCAGCTTATTTTTGAATAGGTTTGTGCTCGAAAGTAACTTCAACTCCATCGGTAACTTATTGTACAGGTTGACTGCTTGGTAACCTGCCGAGTGCCTAACCACTTTAAGTTTAGCCTGGGTAGCCTGAGGCAAGTCCTTCCTCCTAGTGTAGTGGCCAGACGCTTTTGTCTTTCACCGGGTGTTTATATGTCTGTAAGGTTCTTAATTAAATCTGTTAGGACTACAAGAATGTACAGGCAGGGAATAGTTAGAATCTCGAACTCTAAGAAATAGCTCCTACACGATACAGTTTGTGATATCGTAGCCATGATTCTAATAACCCTTTTCTGGGCAACAAAAGCAGACTGTATGTTATATTTATAACTATTTCCCCGATGACCGAGCCACCGAAGCCTTTGCGCCTTTGTCACGCCAATGATATTAGGTTCAGCTACTATTTCTTCAATTTCGGCGTTTTTGCGGATCCTCAGCTGCCATCGGGTCTCCGCGTTGGGCCAAGGTTTGTTCGGAGAATCTTTCTCTCACCCACGAAAAGCTTATTCTCTTCCCTTAAAGTGAGGTCGTACTACGGTCTTGTAGATTCGGATTTTGGTTTTTCTACTGAGAAGCCTGGACACCAGGACTTTATGCAAAGCTGCACCGCACCGCATGGCATTTTGAATGCGAATGTCGATTTCCTCGTGACGGGTATTATTGTCATTGATAGTACAAGCTAGGTATTTAAATTTGGCCACCCCTTTGAACACAGAATCCCCAACCTGTAGATCTGCAGGTTTGCCTCGACCAGTCTTATACCGTCGCATGTGGAGATACTCAGTTTTGGCGTGGCGTGGCGTTTGTCTAGGCGAATCACCTACTCATAGTCTCATACTCATGAACATGATGATAGTGAGCTCCCGGCCGATTTCGGCCACAGCGACTGCGTTCAAGTATGCTGTCGATGGTCGTGTGCTCGCATGTGACTTATGTAGCCAATCTTGTTGGTAAAGGTCCTCGCACACTGCGGGCATGTGAGCAGTCCGTCGACATAATGATAATTGATTGCCGCAGGTGGTCTGGCTTTCAATGTATCGCGCTTCGAGTCTAGCTCAGAGCGCCGCTCAGTCTCAAAATCAAATACTTTTCATTTTACAAGCTGTCGCCACTCCGGTCTTGTGGCAGGCTCCTTCACCCACAGCGTTTTCATGTGCCGCTTCAGCACATCTTTATATCTAAGGAGTTGTCCGCCATGCCCGCCATGCATGCTCTCTCTCATATATTGATTAAATATAAAATTTTACATGTCAAAATTAAATCTTCCATACTGTATTTTTCCCTACAACGTGATACCAAATTTCAAACTCCGTGTGTTCCTTCTCTAAGTATCCTTGGTTCCTGGGAGTCAGTTGAGGCGCCAGAGCTCCCGTGACGGCTGTGCTGACTTGAAAGCGAGTGGTAGGTACCTACTTACAATAGGGATGAAGACTTAGATTTTTTTATGATGTCATTCGAACCAGTTTTGGACAGGAACAAATGTGTGTATGCGAGCAACTACGATTAAAGAACATAAATACCTAAAAATTTGAGACAAAGATCGACCTCGCTGGCGGCAGCGCAAAACGCTTCATACTGATAGATACACAGGTATGACGTCACAACTGACATTTGTACTAATCGTTGTATGGAAAATCAGGTAAATTGTTGTTTCGGTCGCGAAATACTGCGTTTAAGTACTTAGTTGTCATACAATTTTGTTTCTATAAAAGCGTAAGGATTCTATTGGTAGCTTTAAATTTACTCTTGGACAATAAAAAAATGCATATTTTTCCTAAACTTTCATGGTTCACATCTTTTTATGATTTTAATTATATTTTATTACGATAATTTGACGGTTTACTATCCATTTAGCATCACTGGGCATTTTTAAAAATTCGTGTACCCAATTAGCGTGAGATGTTAAATAAAAATTAACTCAGTTTCAGTTTTGTGACGCCAATTAAGTATATTAACTTTTTCTTTTCAATTTATAAATTCTATGCATATATAAGTTCAATTTCACATAATTGGAATGCTTAATTGTCGTCACAAAACTGACACAGAGTTATTTTTTATTTAACAACTCACGCTCATTTCTCAATCACACTCAACGCTAATTGGGTACATGAATTTTTAAAAATGCCCCACTACGTGATCAATTTCAACATGAGGCGTCATGCCTATTATCAAGCGCCCACGATATCCGTTTCATCAAGCGGGCATAAAACAATATAAAATAAAAGAACAAAGATATTCGTAACTTAATTTATTGGACATCTCCATAAATAAACTAATTTTACATTAGTACAGCTTACACAAAACAAGCGAAAACCAAAATGTCAGCGACACGAGAACACCTCAGCACTGTAGTGTAAAAAAACGGTCATACAAAACGTACCTATAAATATCGGGAAATTCTACCGAATTGATACAACGGCAGCGTACCGTTTGATGAATCATGTAATTCATGTACATTTGAAAATTTATATTACATGTTTTTAAGTCTGTAATTATAGCCTAACACGTTGGCTGCCATGAGCATCACCGGTGGGATCACGTCTTCTCTGTGTTATCAGTATGACCGGTGAGAACAAAAGCTCGTTTTTCAGGGTTTTGGGCGTGGGAGCAACACTTTAGGTGAAGTATGGTGGGCAGCTAACGTGTTAACATAGGTAGAGGCTTAGAAACGGATACTGCCTCCCTCTTTCGCATTAACTTAACCCCATATAACTCTTCCTTTTGGCTTTGCCATAGTCTAGTAGAAAGAGATGAGTGTATGTATTCAGTTTCGCTACTAATGACAACTTTACCAGATTTTTTTTAATACAAAGGCCGTCTGACTGAACTGTACTGATAAAGATTTGTGAAGAAAGAGGCCGTATTGTTATTTTCCTATCTCGATCACTTTAGTGAGTTATACATAACATGTTTTTCATAAAATTAAGTCAAAAATCACAGTTGTTATATCATTAGCAAGACAAAACAAGGTTGGGTGACATGATGGATAAATGCAGGATTAACCAATCAGAACTTTAACTCATGTAAATATTGTAAATCAATGGCGAAGTATGGTACCTGTAGGCAGGAACTGCATAACCAAAAAATACCAGTACCTTTATTTAACGGTATGACGTCATATCGGATTTTACCCGGCCGGTTATATTTCGCCAGTAGGTACCGATAAATAACGGTTACCGTTATTTTGTCCGGTACCGTAACCGCAATTAATGCAAGCATAAAGGTAAGCGATATTTCGACTTCGGCAAGGCGAGGTGGAGGTGGGCGAGGTCGACCCGCTTACGAACAATTTCGGTATCTAAATAATACCGGTTAAGATTTAGGTAAACTTTTATACAAATACAGGTAACTGATATTATTAAACGGGTTCGGTGCTGTAATATTGGCGCGACGAGGCTAACCTTTGCAATGAAGCGGTATTGTAATGGCATACTGGTTTCATACCGGTATAACCTTAACCGAAATCAGATCCTGCTTATAGGTGAATTAGGAGTTATTTATTTTACATATAAATCGTATGTTTATCGCATAAAATACAGGTAACTTGTAAATGTATATATATAACTAACATTTTATTGCATGGAAATAATACATCGAATCAATTAACGAATTATTTTGATCAACAAAATATGTAACAAGATAGAAAGAACAAACTTGAGGGAAACATGAGGCAACACCACAACCCACGACCACTACGTAACTTTTTTTTTTCATACAACGACGGTGGCAAACAAGCGTACGGCCCCCCTGACGTAAGGAGTGAAAGCCTAAGAAAGCGATTATGTTAGGATGGTAATGGTAACATTTACAAGCGAACTTGAGGGCCGAAGCGGTTTCCGTATTTGTCTCATACTTACAAACCGGTAGCAATTCTCGGTATATCGCAAAGATTCACATAATTTTGTATCCAACAGACTCATCTTATAGTTCAGTGGCAATGTCAATACCTAAATACAATTTCGGAATACAGAAAAAATATCGCGAATTGAGGAAGATATCTAATCCTACTAATATTATAAATGCAAAAGTTTGGATGTTTGTGACTCAATCACGCATAAACGGCTCAATTATTTTTAACGGTTCAGATTTGGGTGAAATGTTGCACGAAGATAGTATATAACCTGGATTAAAATATAGGACAGATTTATCCCTGGTCCACGCAGACGAAGTCGCGTGCGGAAGCTAGTATAATAATAAGGACCAAAGGCATGCGATACCCAATGCAAAGAATTGAACCAATTATTAAGCCAAAGCAAAATCTAGGTACTTTGAATTCATAAAAAATACGAGCCCTCAAGTTCGTTCCTTGCAAACATGTTATTAGAACAGCAATCGATGCTAATTTCTATACACGTATAGCATTAGGCACTGGTCCCACCGCCGGCTAGTAAGCTAGAAAAGTTGGGCGAGTAACGGTTCATTGCGTGCTGACCAGGCACAGTGCGATCAATCGACCTTTACAGATCCGCAATGTAATGCTACTTGCCCAACTTTTCTAGCTTACTAGCCGGCGGTGGGACCAGTGCCTTATTATGCTTGAAATGTCACGATTTTATCAATACTAAGCGTTTTAGTATTGCTCTGCATTCATCAACTGAAAACCCTTATTAAAATTGGACCTGAAACAAAAAAAAACACAAATACATAAAACATTATGAGAACATTCACTTATGAGAACTTTATAAAAGTAATCATCCTCCTAGGGTTATTCCCGGTTGTGCCCTAAAGGAGCCCGAGGTCCGCTTTTTAACATCTAATCCTAAGATTTGGCATGGGCACTAGTTTTTACGAAAGCGATTGCCATCTGACCTTCCAACCCAGAGGGAAAACTAGACCTTATTGGGGTTAAACCGGTTTCCCCACGATGTTCCCTTCACCGAAAAGCTAACGGTAAATATTCTGTACATTCCGAAAAACTCATTGGTACGAGCCGGGATTCGAACCCACGACCGCCGCTTGACAGCCGCATGCCTGAACCACTAGGCTGCCGTAGCTTTTTTACCGTAGAACATTATAAAAGAATTAGGGAAAATATATAAATGATACTTTTACTGTGTGTGAACTGCAATAAAACCCCTCCTCTCCCACCGACTCATATGTGTGTCTGGGTATTTAACAACCAACGTTTCCATGTTTTTCTTTAAATTAGAATTTTAATAAATAATATAATTGGGTTTAAAGTAAGTTGTGCATGTGTGTCAGCGGGAGCTAACGGAGACAAACGGTGCCGATATAGCGGCCATTTGGTAGAGGAAGGGTTAATAGTACCTAAAGGTACAGAAGGTCCACTGCTCAGGTAATGACGTTAGCTGACATTTTTTAGCAATGGACAACCATAGAGTGGGATAGGGTTGGCGACGGACCACATACCTGAACATCCAAAGTTATAAGTGTTTTAGTTTCTATGTTTGTTATCGAAATAATCATCCATTTCGGAAAGAATAATGTTTTATGATAATAAAATAATACGATAGCAAGAAAAACTAAAAAAAATACATGAAAACAGGTATTTTTCTTACAATACAGTTCATATTTTTCAATGGGTTTACAGTTGAGTTTACCACAAATATAAGTTTATATATAAGTATATCAGTATGACCATTTCAATAAAGAGCTTGTCGCACTATACGTAAGGCACAATATGCAATAACAGGTGAACTAGTGCTCATGGCGCCAGACAAAATGGCGGGCGCCGGGGCTGCCGGCGTCGCGCGCAAAATTTCGGTCAATGGGCGTTGAAGATTTTACCCGCGCAAACGCGCTGACTTATGAATTATTATTGGTTAACATATTTTCAAAAAATGCTTTCTGCGCAGGTACATCGTCGTAACTTATATTTGTGGTACTACTGTACTTCTTTCGTCATGTTAGCAAAATGGTGTAAAATTGGAATACGTAATGATGTGCATTCAATGAAATTATGTTGATACTGCGTACAACGGAACGTATATATGAAACGACATGATGATGACCCATTGTATTCTGTATGTGAGTATATGGACATATATTTAATTTACAATCAATACAATCCGAAGCCGAAGGCGCGCTTCGTGCTCTCGAAGTAGTACCGCGTCCAGTTTTCGTCTTACCAACTGTCTTGTTTCACAGTCACTATAGCATATGGTCACCCTGGAATGTTACACCCACCTAATTTGCCTACGAAGCCGTGTGGCGATCATAGGAACGCATCAAAGCCGAAGGCGCGCTTCATGCTCTCGAAGTAGTACCGCGTCCAGTTTTCGTCTGACCAACTGTCTTGTTTCACAGTCACTATAGCATATGGTCACCCTAGAATGTTACACCCACCTGATTTGTCTACGAAGCCGTGTGGCGATCACAGGAACGCGCCGAAGCCGAAGGCGCGCTTCATGCTCTCGAAGTAGTACCGCGTCCAGTTTTCGTCTGACCAACTGTCTTGTTTCACAGTCACTATAGCATATGGTCACCCTAGAATGTTACACCCACCTAATTTGCCTACGAAGCCGTGTGGCGATCACAGGAACCCGCCGAAGCCGAAGGCGCGCTTCATGCTCTCGAAGTAGTACCGCGTCCAGTTTTCGTCTGACCAACTGTCTTGTTTCACAGTCACTATAGCATATGGTCACCCTAGAATGTTACACCCACCTAATTTGCCTACGAAGCCGTGTGGCGATCACAGGAACGCGCCGAAGCCGAAGGCGCGCTTCATGCTCTCGAAGTAGTACCGCTTCCAGTTATCGTCTGAACAACTGTCTTGTTTCACAGTCACTATAGCATATGGTCACCCTAGAATGTTACACCCACCTAATTTGCCTACGAAGCCGTGTGGCGATCACAGGAACGCGCCGAAGCCGAAGGCGCGCTTCATGCTCTTGAAGTAGTACCGCGTCCAGTTTTCGTCTCACCAACTGTCTTGTTTCACAGTCACTATAGCATATGGTCACCCTAGAATGTTACACCCACCTAATTTGCCTACGAAGCCGTGTGGCGATCACAGGAACGCGCCGAAGCCGAAGGCGCGCTTCATGCTCTCGAAGTAGTACCGCGTCCAGTTTTCGTCTGACCAACTGTCTTGTTTCACAGTCACTATAGCATATGGTCACCCTAGAATGTTACACCCACCTAATTTGCCTACGAAGCCGTGTGGCGATCACAGGAACGCGCCGAAGCCGAAGGCGCGCTTCATGCTCTCGAAGTAGTAGCGCTTCCAGTTCTCGCGCGTCTGGTCCACCTCGGCTGCTGGTACCAGGTCTTGTTTCACCGTTACTAGCGTGTGGTCATCCTGAAACACAAAATTAAACAACTGAATTGCCGTTGACAATTAAAGCTGGTTTTCTCAGTTAAAATTCTTTGTGGACCATGGATTATTATTGGCTTGAAAATTTCCAACCATTATTCGTTTTTGGTTAGAAAACATATCTTACTCTTAATTTTTGTTTTTGCTTCCACATGAAATATCTAGACAGACTGAACACCAATTGTGTTAAAATAGTTATATACAATAGGAAACCACAGATAAGTTTATTTTTATACCATGTCAGTGGCAGTTTGTGGTTACAAATATAAAAATGACCACAAAATCGCGTATTAAACTACTATAAAAGTCAATATGAATAAAAATATTGAATAATTTCTATAAAATATCTCACCTTCTCATCAATGCTGATGGTAACCTCCGAGAAGTGTTGCTCGGGCCACTGCTTGTATCTCCAATACTGGGAAATCTTCTTCCCTGGCACCAACTCTCTAAATTCACCCGTAATATTGCCCCCAAACAGAGCAAATTTACCCCCCTTTTCGGTATCCATCTTCACATGACCTTGCGTAAAGGCTGTGACCATTTCTATTCTAGTCAAAGCATCATAAAATTCCTGCCCTCTGCATTGGAATTTCTCTGAAATTTCTAGACTTTTCGTGTCCAGTTTGCAGCCAATTTCCTTCTTCGGTGCTATGATCGGTTCCATGTTGATTTTCTTGTTGAAACCGCTGGTTATTGTTGAGACATTGTCAGGTTTCACTGAAGGTTCTCCTTTCTTGGGTAGGATGAGGCCTTTGGAAAACTCTTCTTTGAGGCTCCGAATGTATTCTTCCAGCTGTTTCCGGATTTCTTTCCGGCCAATGTTATGCATGAATGCCTTTACTCTCTGGGCTTCATCGCCGCTGCCTTTGATTGTTACTGTCATCTGTAATTTTTGAGAAATAGCTGTTTAATGATACATGCTCATGATACAGTGAATACTTTTTCGTATTTCTATATAAACACTTTTCGTACTTATATCTATTATATATTTACTATAAAACTTGTAAGTTCTAATTGCCAAATTACTTGACAACAATGGGTTTTATGATTTAGAGCAAGCTAAGTGAACAAAGTTCCGTTACAGCTTTAGGCCTAAATTCTTTTGTATGTCCGGATATCCAGATGTCTCGGTGTCTGACTGTTTTCCTCTAAGGTCGCATTTCTCAACCGATACTCGTGAAATTTTGTGAGCAGGTTCAATAATAATTATATCATTTATTTGTCAGTTCAATTTTTCGATATTAAAATAAAACTTGAAGAAAAGACAGGCTACAGCTTACAGACTAGTGTTTAAGGTGGAAAGATCATTATCATCTTGAAAAGTAGCTAAAAAAAATACCACATTGTTGTAAATGACTTGCAATTCCAATTAATCCAATATCTGCTTCTTTTCTAGGTTATGTCACCCAGAGGACACTCATAGTAGTCAACATTCTATGATCAAAAGCATTCCAAATACTCACATCCACCTCACTGACGTCGTTTTCTTCCGAAAGGTTGGGAATATGCACTTCCCCTTTGGTCAGGTCACTACCGCCTGAAATGCGGCCTTCCCACTTCAGCTTGATGTCCCACTCATAAAAGAATATCAGCTTTCCTTTTCTATTATTCGCCGACGCCTCTCCATCTATCTTCTCTAGCTCAGTAATCTGACAGTCTACCCCGTTTTGAGCTATTTTTAAATTGTTCAACAATTCTTTTAGGCGTTCCTTGGACCATGGTCCGGCGTTCTTTTCTGTCCAATGCCAGTTGTTGACATTTGTAGCGTCCGGTCGCTCCTCCACGATCCACCGAGGGTCTCCTTCGCCCCATTTAGCCATGATCGCTGCCTAACAAGCACAAGGAATTTATATCACAAGCTACGACCACCAGTAATGTCGTATAAACGTCAGATAAGCAGATGATCCAAAAGCTTAATCCGATGCTACAACACCACACATGTGCAACACAAGGTTAAATTAGGGAGTTCACAGTCAAAATTTACAATTTTAATTCGACGAGCGTTTCCTAGCAGCGATTGAAATTGTAAAATTCATAAGCATGACGTTTCGAGAAACGTCGTCCTCTCATGCGGCTTAAAAAGTTACAAACTGCTGACAGTTACGGTGTTGCTGCAAATATAAAAATATTTGCCGTATTTTCGCCGAAATTCGTTGCTACTGAAAAAAGCATTAGAACAGATTTTTTATTGTAGTAAATCGCAATTGATTTCAAGTATAATCAAGTATAATTATAAGCAAATTAGTAGGTTAAACAGCAATTGTAATACATACTCAATAATAATATTAATATTTTACTGTTACTGATCTTGCATACATCTTTAGTCGTGTAAACATAGAATAATTAATAGTACCTAAAGGTTCAGAAGGTCCACTCCCTAAGTGATGACGTTAGCTGTAATTTTTTTGCAATAGATATAGAGATAGGGTTGTTAACGGAAAACATAACTAGACATCCAAAATTAGAAGTGTTTTAGTTTTTGTTTTTTATCAAAATAATCATCCATTTTAGAAACAAAGATTGTATCATCATCATCCTCCTAGCGTTATTCCCGGTAATGCCCCTAAAGGAGCCCGGGGTCCGCTTTGACACCTAATCCCCAGATTTGGCATAGGCACTAGTTTTACGAAAGCGACTGCCATCTGACCTTCCAAACCAGAGGGAAAACTAGACCTTATTGGGAATAGACCGGTTTCCTCACGATGTTTTCCTTCACCGAAAAGCTAACGGTAAATATTTCGTACTTAAGTTCCGAAAAACTCATTGGTACGAGCCGGGATTCGAACCCACGACCACCGCTTGACAGCCGTATGCCTGAACCACTAGGCTACCGTAGCTCTAAAATAAAGATATTTTTTTATAATAAAAAATACTATAGCCGGTAAGTAAGGATAAAGTAAAAAAATACATGAATACAGATTAAGTTTTTACAAAACTTCATACTTTGCAATGGGATAACTTTTTTCGTCATGTTAGCAAAATGTTGTAAAATTGTTCTTACTTAGTACAATCATGTACAATGATGTGCGATCAATGAAATTATGTTGTTTCTACGTAAAACGGAACATATATATATATATATATATATATATATATATATATATATATATATGAAACGTCATGGTGTGCGTAACGCTGTACAGCCCTTGTATAAACGACACGTAGATAAGTTCGCCTTTGTACTTTGATCTATTGTGTGACAGGTATATTCTTTAACCTGTTATTGTGTACAATAAAGTGCTTACATACATAAATACAAACTTCGTTTCGCGCCAAATTGACAGTGGGATAGGCCTGGTGTAAATTAGGTTGACAATCCGCTAAAATAATACCTGAATTGTCACACACAAAAAAATGAAGTGTTATTTTTTCATTAGCGAACTAAATAATTTCGTAGAAAATCGGAGAAAAGAAACGTGGCAACACTATAGTATTTTCTGCAAGTTTCTAGAAAGCAGTTGCGCCAACCTAATTGCAATTCCGGATGTCAAGAGAAAAAACGTTTTGTTAATGCATATAAGTAGCCTTCAACACGTTTTAAGCCAATTTTAGTTAGAAAATCACGATATTTATATGATATTCTAATAATATAATTTAAAATAAATGTACTTTTGTAATAAATATCTATCGTAATATAAATAATATATATAAAAATAATGAAATATAAGTACACTAAACCAATGACACTAAACAATGTTGTTTTACCGCCTTTCAATATTTGCTGAGCAAAAGGGACTCGATTAGGTTTTCCGTTTTCATAATATATTTTAAGGCGTAAAAAATAGCGCGCTTCGTAATTACCTATTTAAATTATCTCAACCATTTTTACACCTTGTCAGCCTCCCACTTATTATTTAAATAGGAAAGAATCCTCCTGAAAACTAATGGAGCTAAGGAAATAACAACCTACGGTAGATAGAAGTATACTATTTATGAGATTTTGTTCATTTTAAAACTTGTAAATATAGGTATAACGTTTTTTATTCGTATAAGCAATGGAAAAGTTAAGCTGCCGGAGCTAATTTGGCTCATTATTCGGTTTATTTTTCTTTTCAACAGTCGACCAATTTTCATAGGTTGCCAAGTTGTCCCGAAAGTTAGCAAATCGGCAGGAATTGAGTCCTAAGACGCCACACCATACAGGAGTGCGATAAACAAATTCCAAGTGGACGAAGTCGCAAACAAGCGAATATAATTAATAATACATAATTTGTTTCATATTTATGATTACACTGATTTGGGAATCTAATCTATAAAACTTTTACCTAGATATAAGTAGGTAGTAGAGCACCTAGGTTTGTATTCGAAAGTTTGCATAGGTAGGTACTTTCATAAATAAGAGTGTAATTAATATAAGCAGGAATTCCCGTTGCGATGTGATGTGATCTCTGATCTATTATTACATTATTAGGTACCTAGTTTGGCCGGCCAGCAACAAGCCGAAATAACATTTCAATATTCCAAATTAAACAGCAATTGAACGAAACTCGTTATCTTGCGTGAGTGAGATAACATTAAAACCAGCCTTCGACGAGAACAGAACTAAACCAGTCTTCATACCGGCTCGGTGCGACACGCGCGCAAATAGTAACAAATAGAGAACCATGTTCCCATTACGTCGCATTGTTGCCAATAAGGTGCGTTTAAAAAGTTTAATTAAAAAAGTACAAGTTGTCTGTGATTTGCGTTCCATTTTTAAAAGTGTGTGTTGGTTACGGAGTGGCCAGTATTATTACCGAATGACCATAATTTATCGCTGATGCTATTGCATTTACGATATTATGGAGGGTATTATGTGTTTTAGAATGAGGCTTTGAAAACAAAAACTTGTCAAGATCATTGGATTACCTAATCCATAGTTTTGTCTTATGTTGAATAAATTACCTACATAAAAAATAATAGGCAATATGGTGTTGATGTTGTGATTGGCGTCTATCATAACTTTAATATGGCTTAACGGGCGGTAATGGTAATTATAAGTTGACATGTCAACCATTAGCTAGATACAAGTAAGGCCACGTTGGACTGTTATGGTGAGTTACGATAAAATTAACGCAGTAGGATGGATAAGGGCATAATGAGATTCAACGATGATCCCTAATTCCAGTTTCCAAACAACCTTCATGATACAAGACCCCAAAAATCTGTCATTTTTCTGCTAAATATGATAAAATGCTGGAGTCTCCCCTCCTTCTCCAATCTGCCCCCCTAGCACACTGGTTTTATGTCCGACGTAAACCATTCGTCCCTCTTGCACTCGCATATTTGCCAGAATGGGACGAATGCTTTATTTCCGACATAATAGAGTAACTAGTAGGCGTAGTAGTACTAGTAGGCGGGATAGGTATAGATCTACCAATCGAACAAATCATTTATTCGTAAAACATAGGTACATAGAGAGGTGCTATGAACATTTTACAGTCTCACTGTCTTCTCCATTAAGGCTTACAAATAGTCATTGGCATAATTATGAAAAAAAAAGGAAAATATATTAAACAAAATTATTAAATAAGGTGACTGTGGGCAAGATCGTCTACAAGGCAAGTCCGTCAACACGTTATAACTTTTGAATTTGAAAGCGTTTCCCGCTTTAGCGTCCAGTCGCTAAACCAGTTTCCCGCACTCTAAAACAGATGGCGCTGTGACAACGAACTTCAGAGCAATCCACCTAAACATGTCATTGTCATTACGCGTATGGAACTCAAAGTGATAGTGCGACGGTCTCTTTTAATAAAATTGTTATATTAAGATTATGACAAGATTTTGCACCAGAAAGTAACTACGTAAGTAATATAAGAACCGGCTATCTTTATTCTGTTTAAATTATCAGAAATTGGTTTAGTTTTGTAATAATACGTTCCATCATTTATCATATTAAAATTTGGTTAAATTTGAAAGTCCGTCTACTATGTACAAGGCAAGTCCGTCATATACATATACTTCCCTAAGCACACTATGTCACCGAAAATATTAATAAAAATATCTATTAAATAAATAAATAAATAAATAAGTATTAGTAGTATTACAGATTAATACATACTTATATACCTACATAGAAAACACTCAGGAAAAAATATCTGTGTAGATCACACAAACAAGAAAGGCTTGGCCAGACACACGGCGCAACGCAGCGCCGCGGTCGCGCGAAATACATGCTAACAGGTTAGCGACGTCAAACAGACTGCGTCCCGCGTCCCCCCGCTGGCATCGCGCCCCGCTGCTGTTGCGCCCCGCACCGCGCGGCCCCTTGCGTCCACGCGGCGCCGGCGCAGCTAAAAATATCGAATTATTTGAATGTATTAACATTTACATACTATGCTAGTACTTGCAAACCAAGGTATGTATGTACTTTAGTCCTCGGTTATTCTTAACCGCTGCCCGGCAGGTGAAAACGACTTAGGTCTTATGCGAAGAACCCACGTAGAGCGTGGTACTGCTGCGCCGCGCGGTACGGCTGTGGCGCGGCGTGAAGTTTTGTATCGCGGTGTAGGCAAACCGCCAAGACCGTGATACAACGCGCCGCGCCATCGCCATACCGCGCGGCCGAGCGTTGTTACGCCGCTACGTGACATGGGTCTTTGCCTTACTTATCCTGAAAATTTACGTATGTAGATACTTAAAAAAGTTATAGTTTGATTTTCCAATTAGTATTTGAATAAAACTTAAACGTAGTTTAAAATTAAGTTTATTTAATTAACCCTCTTTGATCTCAGTCAATAAAAAAAAACTACTACTAATACTGATCTTTTATTTGGTATACCCAAAAAATATTAAGTACGTATAACATAATAATTTGCCAAAAAAGGTTTACCACCCCATTTACGTAATATATGCCTAATATATACAATACTTGCCTTAGAATAAGAAAAACTGTGTTTATTTCGAATCTAAACCTTATATTAACAAGTTTAAAGTACACTTTTCATTGTCTTGTTTCATTCTTTTTAAGGATTCGAATACGAACATATAAGCGCCCATACTATGGCTGATATCATTTCTAGACGGACTTACCTTAAACTACACGGGAAGTCCGTCTACTCGCCGAATTTTTAAAAATACTGTTTTTTTGCTTAATGTGTGATTAATATGATCTGTCACTATAGCTTAACTATTATTTATGAAATTCTTCATCGTATGCAATTACAAGCGGTAACGTAGGTGAATAATTTTTTAACGCAGCTAGATCACTCCGAGTAAAAAAAAAAGTATGCTGGTCTTGCCCCACAGTCACCTTATCATAATCACATCATAATATATTACTCATGCATCCTTATTATTATACAGATTATTATATTAATCAGACATAAGGAAGAAGTTAAGAATTAACGTTTTTAACTGACTTCAAAAAAAAGAAGGAGGTTCTCAATTCGGTTGTATTTTTCTTATCATTTTTTTTCAATGTTTGTTACCTCAGATTTCCGTCATTGATGAGCCGATTCGTATAAATATTTTTTTTGTTTGTAAGTATATGCTGCCAGGTGGGTCCCATTTTTCAAAAATTCAATTGGATGATGGGATCCATGAGGAATTGAGGGTACTCCTCAATTATATTAGGCACGCGTGTTGTGATTTTGGTATTTTCTATTATAACTCGTGTATTTACTCCCGGAAATCATAAATTTGGTGGAGTGGAATTGATGATGAAGACCACAGATGACTTATGGAATTCCTCAATTATGTACTTAAAAGTACAAAAGTATATCACAGATTCTGATAAGATTCCGTTGAAATAGCAACTAATGAAGTGCCAAAGGTGATCCTTGTGGAATCGATGGAAGTCCTCAAATATTATCAGGTCACGTACAGCGATTGGGTTTTTTTCTCTAATAATCAACGCATTTGCTCTCAGAAATCAGTTCATGTAGTAAAATGGAAAAGAAATGTGAAAATGTTCTCGTGGCTTGGCGGAGTAGGGGAAACTGTTGAACCTTGGACATAGTTTTACCTCGGCCAGTTATCAATATTTCAAGACTCCCGCGCTCTTTGAATATGTTGTCTATGTCATTTCAAACGTTATCTGTGACCATTAAAGTGAAGTTAGTTACGAAACTTGAGAGTGGCGTGAGTGCCGAAAAATTTAGAAAAAATCGAATTCTGCTGTAAAAAGTGAGTATTTTGAGATTTATATCAAGGATCAAGCTCATTTATTTAATATGTTATTAACTTATGATAGACCTGAATACATTATGTAAAAGGTGTGTTACTAAGCTGCAGAAAAGTGTTGTTGATTCAACCTAACCTCAAATTCAAGTGCATTTACGAGGCTTGTTTATCTTAAAAGTCGCTTTGTTGTACCTAGGACACCGAACACTGATGTTGGTACTGACCCAACACTGGTCTTGGACACTGGTCCAAGGTACAACGGACCTGTTGCACCTTCGTCATGAAAATAATTTATTGTTTATTGCAGGGTAGTTCAACATTTTTGTAAGCCGTAAAAGCGTGTAAAATGCCGCGAAGTAAGGAAAAAAATAAAAGAGTTGAACACGACAAGGAAACTCTCAGCAAAGCAATAAAACTAGTAAAAGACAAAAAAAATACGCTTAATGGTGCTGCACACCACTTCAATCTGCCTAGAACTACCTTAAGACGCTACTGCAAGCACTGCAGAAAAGAAAGTACGACGATAAAATACCTGCATAATCAGTCGCTAAAATCACCAAAATCTAGAGTCAAGAGAATAATTTTGCCTAAAAGTGACACTGATGATTCAATTGACGATTGTGACGTTGATGCTTATTCCGTCCACGACTCCCGACGATTCTTCTGGTGAAGTTAATAAAAAAAAACGTTGATTACGTTGTAGGTGACTTTGTTATATTTATATATGAAGATGAACACTTTGTTGACAAAGTCGATTGCCAACAAAGTGTTCATCTTCATATTCAACTATTGGTAGGGATTTTTCTTATAATTTAAAGCGATTTAAAATACGATTAATACAACCTCTTCACAAGAATAAAGAACTCTGAAGTTTCATTAATAAGGCTGAATGTGTAATACTTTCATTAATACTTTCTAAGAAGTATATTGTACTTTTTATGACAAGTTCAATGATTGTTTATTTGTTATTGTTGATTATCTACGTTAAATGTTTCTATAAATAATCGATCTCAAGGAGGTATCCTGTTATTCTTAAGGCAGAAGGAAAATTTGGCCTTTATAAGTTATTTTTTCTAAGTTCACGGCGTGTATAAGATTAATCTATAGAAATATACATACGGTAAACGTGTCTGTGATTACGAAAAAATAAATATGTGGTGATTATGACGTGTTTTTTTTTGAAAGAATATCATGCGTCCAAGGTACATCGGCTGTTGTCCAAGGAACATCGGGTGTGTTGTACCATGGACACTTTTCCCTTTTTTTTCGTCAGCCTATCCTATCAAAACCAATAAAGGAATTGCTTGACTTCATACAGCGATATGTAGTTTAATAATGTAGAAACTCCCGTATTCAACAATTCTGAAGCTGTTAGTTTTTTATTCTAAAAATCCGAATAGAAAAAACTGGCCAAGGTAGAACAGCTTCCCCTACTAAATTGAAGTCTGTTAAAACTTTGTTTTTAAAGTAAATTAATTATCTCTTTTTTATATGTAGTCCTCTTGTGTAGTTACAGTTACATACATATAAATATATTTAGACAATGCCGATCTACTGATCTTCTCATTTATGACTAGAACAGAATAGTAAAATCTAGGTCCCGATTCAGGAATGTGCTTTGGTGGAAATTATCCTTTAGTCCGCCACTGCCTAACTAAGCAAAGATTGTTCTGAGGTGTAGGTATGTCTTCTGTTCTAGTTATAAATGAGCAGATCAGTAGATCGACATTGTCTAAATGTATTTATTATATGTATGTAACTGTGACTTCACAAGAAGACTGCATATAAGATAAGAATCGTTAATTATTGACTTCTTCCTTGTCTAAACTCTGCAACGACAAGCAGCTAGTCTGATCACCTCCTCATAAAAATATGGCATCCCGACCCGATCCAGTTTAACATTAGGCCATAAACCAGTTTAGTAACTTTTTTTACAGATCCTGGAGCAATGGCGCGCTCCTATAGTCGCCGCAGCCAAAGCGCAAAACTTCTCGGACGCCGCGCCCCAGAGACCTCTGTCCGTCCTAACAGAAGACGAGCTACAAATGAAAGAAACAAGTAATTTATTCATATTTATCTACGTTACTTCTTTATCTACAGTCGACAGAATCATTCAGTTGTTGAGCTGAACGGACACATGTTCCAACGACTCGCTGTCCACGACAGACTTTTACTTCACGAGACCTTTACTCGTTCATATATTGACAATGACAGTAACCTTTCACCTATAAAATGCAATATAAATAGTGCAAAGACTACAATATACATAAATGGTGTAGGTTTTTTTTTTCTTTTGACATGTTAGGTAGGTAGGTATCTATTATCTATCATAGAAGCAGTTGACGCTAGATTATTCTATTTGGTGATGCCCAACCTAACTAGACACCTCCAATGTGTCCTAATTGGTGTCTAAAAATATTGTACATTGCCGAAGAACTTGAAAATTATCACCAATTTAAAAAATACCTACAAGATGTCTGTCACTTTTTTAACACAAGAACATACAATTCCTATAAAATACATACCTAGTATGGGAAGTCGTGGGAGAGACATGGTGCCTCTAGTGCCTCTACGAAACAGACAATATACATTCTAAAGATCAAATTGCAGGATCGAGTTCCTAACTCTTGAGGTTCTGCGTCGCTCTGGAATGTACTGCATGGAAGCACTCTTAATGCAACGTCAGCTCAGGTGGAGTGGGCATGTCCTTAGATTGAACGACCACCGCTTGCCTAAAGCTGCATTCCATTCAGGATTAGTCGAGGGTAAGCGGAAGCATGGCGGTCCGCATTTACGCTATAAAAAGGTGCTCAAACGACATCAGAACGCCTGCGTTATCGATCCTGCGTGTTGGGAGGAGCTAGCTGCAATCAGGTCGTCTTGGCGATCTACCATCTTTCGTAATGGCTCCTATACATGATGGCCCATCCTATGGCCCAGCGCTATGGCCATGCGATGGTTGAACGCCACTACACGATGGCGACATTCAGTTGTGATCGAATCGTTTTGCGAAATGGACGTCGAAGCGTTAGCCGCTGCGGCAATTTACCTAATATTTACATATTGCGCTTTCTCCCCGATATAATTCCAAAAACTTTATTGTTTCGTGGTGAGGCTACGTACATTTCATTTCATTTACTTATTCATAACAATGAATATTGTGTTGAACATATATAGGTAAAATTACATTAATTACACAAATTACATAAGAACAAATTCCCTTCTCATTATCAAAAATAAAAATAAGATTATATTATATTATGATATAAGTAACAATAATTATTTTACAGAAATTAATAATGGTGTCATGATTAAAAATACGTTAATTACCCTAATTTACAATTGATCTTGCACGAATTTTGCTATGGAATAGTACGATTTTTTCAAAAGATACTGTTTCAGTCTCGCAATGAGCATTTTGCTATTCGTGATAGATTTAAACTCCGTACTATACACGTCATTTTCGATTTAAAAAATACACAGCACGAACGTCCACACTCAACCGCGGTCGACCGCGCACTGCGGAATGGCGCACGTGTAGATGCGTACCGCCATCGCTGGCCCACTCCCTTTGATGTGCGGCCGAAAAACCGACACCGCGGCCATCCCATCGCCATCTTGCCGCGCCATAAGCCATCCGACACCACTACCCTCTCTACACGCTGCACCAGCCTAGTGGGCCAGCAGGATGGCCCATCGTGTGGAGCGGCCATTAGGTTAAAAAAAAACGATTGAACAAAACCGCTTAACAACCTTAAACACAAAACGCCAATGCGAAAGGAGAGGCCTAAACCTTCCTGCGTGAACACCTATAACACAACTGGCTCACAATAGGGCAAATCCGTAATACGGATTCCTCCTCATCGATTACGGTATTACGTCGCCGTCGTCGAAATCTATGAGGAGGACTAAGTATATTATATGGGACGTAGGTATGTATTTATTTATTTATTTATTTAATCTTTATTGCACAAAAGAATATCTTATAGTACAAAAGGCGGACTTAACGCTATAAAGCATTCTCTACCAGTCAACCTTAAGGCAAAGCAGATAAAATGTGGGCAGTGCAACTTAATTTAAAACAAAAACTCTATAACATGTCTAAAGATGCGATGAATAATAATATAGTAGAATACGATACAATACAATATAATATGATATAACAATATATACCTATTAATACATACATAAACATACATATGAATATAGATGAAACTTACAAAACTGATAGATTATTTTTTAGTTCTGCCAGCAAAGAAATTTTGTAAGGACTTTTTGAAGACAAGCCTGTTTGGAGATTGCCGAATTTTGACAGGGAGATGGTTCCATAGGCGAGCTACTTGGACGGAGAAGGAATTGGACATAAAACCAGTACGGTGAGGCGGAATAGATAAGGAAAGGTTGCCAGAGGAGCGAAGTTGACGGACTCGAGAGACACAGTAATACTGAAAAAGAGTTTTGAGGTATTCGGGAGAATTTGGATCGTTTAGAATGGAGAAGAGAGTGCAGAGCAAACGTATTTTGCGGCGTAGGCGGATTGGCAGCCAGCCCAATAGGGAGCGGAAGGAAGAGACATGATCGTATTTACGAAGACAGAAAATGAACCGAATACAATTATGTATGTGTAACTCCTTAAGTGTCTGCTACACAGTTGCAAACACTCCCGTCCGACCGAGCGACCTTGGTCGGCACCGACCGCTGTACTAGTAGTAGTATGAAATTTTGTTGCAAACTACTGTCTACACGGTCGGTGCGGACCAAGGTCGCTCGGTCGGAGGGGCGTGTTGGCAACCGTGTAGCACATGCTTTAATTGATTGAGTACCTACCTACTTACCAACAAGAAAGGTTTCGTCAATTTGTGAAATAACCAGTTCTTGTTGTTTACCGAGACGTTAATTACCTACGAGAACCATCGATTAGTATATAATAAACAGCACTAATATTACACCAAAGTAATCCGACGGGTTGTCTTGGGTACAATACAATACAATATAATACAAATACTCTTTATATATTAGTAGGTACATTAAGTACCTACTTAACTTACTTTAACTTAAAGGTACTTCTGGAAAGGAGGTTACCATTTTGACGAGATTTTATAATTGAATAACCTACTTAAACGGAATACCTATTCTCTACTAGGATTCGTCCCTCTCGCACTTTCATTTTGCTAGCCTTGCTAATAAACTGGTAATCAGTTGATTCAAGTACCTACCTTGGACGTACCACCACCTATATTTGGACGTAGGAACTATCAATGACTCGTTTTATATATGTTATATTATATAGTATAGGTATTATTTAGTGGCTCAGTGACCGATATTGTTCTTTTTTTGTAATTTCGAAAGACTGAATTAATAAAAAAAGTATATAATTATTGAACCTGCACGGCTATCACGCGAAGGCGCGCGAGCTCTCTCGATTTCTCTTGCACTATCCATCTCTTTCTTATTAGAACACTTAGAGCAAGAGGTATAGTGCGAGGAAAATCGAGAGTATATGTCGCGGCCGTCCCATGATAGATGTGCTGCCCTCAAAATTTTACGAGAATCGATTCAGAAATGCGACCTTGAGAACAGCCGGACAGACATACGTTCTCTTCGCTCGTTTGTTCGATAAGTCAAAAAGTTTGTGGTAATTTATGTTAAGTAATTATGCAAAACAGGATACTGAAAGCGGTAGGTTCAACTGCCACACCCTAAACTCAACAGTGCCATCAAAATATAGGTACTTACTTACCATCAACGTTTAATTTCATTTGCCGTGCCTTATCTTTTTGTTTCTTTTGTCACGATGTCAGATACCTTATCGACAAACAAAGTTATGCAATGACAATAGGGATGATGAATAACATTTTTTTATAATGTCATTCGAACCAGTTTCTGGAGAGGAACAAATGTTTGTATGGGAGACAATTAAAGTACATAAATACCTACCCAAAAATTTGAGACAAAGATTGACCTCGCTGGCGGTAGCGCAAAACGCTTCATACTGATAGACACACAAGTATGACGTCACATTTGTACTAATCGTTGTATGGAAAATCAGATAAATTGTTGTTTCGGTGGCGAAATACTGCGTTTAAGTACATAGTTGTCATACAATTTTGTTACTATAAAAGCGTAAGGATTCTATTGGTAGCTTTAAATTTACTCTTGGACAATAAAAAAAATGCATATTTTTTCTAAACGTTCAAGGTTCATATCTTTCTATGATTTTAACTATATTTTATAATTTATTACGATAATTTTATGGTTTACTCTCCATATAGCATCACTACGTTATCAATTTGAACATGAGGCATGATGCCTATTCTTTTTAATCTTACAGATTAGGGTTACCAACTAAAACTTGTTTTAGGTCAATTTTTTTTTTTTTTGGTAAGCGGCCACTGTAGCCTACGGACGCTTGCAACTCCAGGTCGCATGCGCGTTTATACACTCCTTTCTTGAAGAACCCCATACTGTAGTCCCTCGGGAAAACCTCGGCAGGCAGCTCATTCCACAACCGGAGCGGTACAATCTGTGCACTTCGCTGCGTACCTAACGTCATATCGGCGCTCTGGCCCCGTGTCATGGTCAGCCTTATCACGCGATAAGTGACAAGATAGAGCGTCCGTCTCGTTCCATCGAACGGTGTCAGCCAGTGACGGACGCTCTATCTTGTCACTTATCGCGTGATAAGGCCGACCATGATACGGGGTCTGGGTACGGTATGGAGCGCTCATAGCTAGCACGGTGGACCAGATACCCAAGAGCGAAAATGTGTTTTCATATTTAACACGTTGGATAATGCTTGACAACTAACAAGTTATGAAATGTCCCATCGCACGTCACTGGTACATTTCCGCCCTTAAAACTGTCAAAGCAGTCTTAAATTGACACGGTCAAGCTGTAAATTGGTCACTTAACCCTTGGTTGTAAATCAATATCAGCATGTCATCTCATTTGTAGTAAAGACACAGACTCACATGTATAGGTTTTTTGCGTCATAGTATCATCAAATAAGGTTAGGCTAATAAACAGGGCCCACCTTTTAATTATCAGTTATCACCAAAATCGCAGCAAACCAACTTGTGTCCAAAACATACGTTACAAATCTCTTATCTTGTTATTATAAAATACTTGATACGCATTTATACACGTCAGAACTCAGAATGGAGTGATAACACTATTGCTCGCAGTTACAGTAATACCACTGATAATGACCTATAGAAGTACGATAAGTATTACCAACTTACATATACCTATATTTTCTTTCATGAATAGTTCGGTACCATTTTATGCACGTTTTTGGGACAACGAAAGTGAGATAGGGCACAGCGAAATTTCATCCCGCTCGAATTTGGAGCAGCCCAACTGGGGAAGTACCTCCGCCTTGCAGAAGACCACAGGCACAATAACACTACTACTTGCTCTGTAGCAGTGTTGTGTTCCTGGAGGTGAGCAAGGTCGCCAGCTCCCGAGGATGCGTTGTGTTGAGAGCGAGGGAATTTGTTCCTTCAGCTGTCAACACGGCGAATCCTCAAACATATCAAGGGTCGGCAACGCCCATGTTACTCCTTTGGAGTTGCGTGCGTCTATAGGCTGCGGTGTCCGCTTACCATCAGGCGGGCCGTACGCTTGTTTGCCACCGTTGTTGTATAAAAAAAACTTTGCAAAGGTATTGTTTCTATCCATTTGAACAGTCCTATAGCCAGAAGTGAAGCTGTATCAATCAAGGTAGGACAGCCCAACCCAATAGCTTCAATCAAGCGAAGCTGCATCAGATCAGCTCGTAGTTCTTCATATACCTACCCAATAGGACACAATACGAGTATCATATGATATTGCAACAATCTTGCTACTTAATTCACCGCGTAACGAACGGACGAATGTTTTATGTCCGACATAAACGCGATCACGCTAGCTAGGCTGAAACAAAAACATACGCAAGTTGCTTTTAAACCTCCTCCGAATCCGGTTCGAAGGACCACATTTTAACTCGACATTTATTTCGTTCAAGTGTTGTAGATTTTTGGTCATGGCCTTCTGAGTACTGGGTTAAACGAGAACCTTTTGTTTGCAGTCAGAAAGCTGGCAACTGAACAAATATTGCCGCTAGTCAAGAAGATGGAGGACGAACACAAAATCGACGATGGCGTCAGACAGCTGTTGTTCGATAATGGAGTGAGTACAAATCCATACTAATATTATAAATGCGAAAGTATGTCTATCTGTCTGTATGTTACCTCTTCAACAGACAGACAGACAGACACACTTTCGCATTTATAATATTAGTCTCAGTATTAGTGTATTTCTTCACGCTTAAACCGCTGAACCGATTTGGATGAAATTTGGTATAGAGATAGTTTGAGTCCTGGGGAAGGACAGGATAGTTTTTATCCCGGAAACCATTCCCCAAGGGGATGAAGTGGGGGGTGAAAGTTTGTATGGAGCTACGATATTAACGAGTTCCACGCGGACGGAGTCGCGGGCAGAAGCTAGTCATCTATAAGTATGTTAGAAATAAATAATTATTAGGGGACACTTGCACAATTTGGACTACCTGGTCCCATATTAAGCTCAATAAGACTTGCTATGGGTGGTAGACGAGACGACGATATATATAGGTAAATACCTAAATATCTAGAGAGCATCCAAGACTCGATAACAAATATTCATACCTACTCATCACACAAAATATTTGCCCTGACCGGAATCAATCAGAAATTGCTGCATTAAGCGCAGATTTCCCTAGTCGTGCCTCCCATGGTAGCAGATATTCAAGAAAATGAAACCTAGGTCGTTTGGTCGTTTATCTATATGCAGAGATGATAAAAATACGCCTGTTATCACATTCCGCCTGTTATGTGAATTTTTTTACAATTCACTTGGGAGTAACAGGGGCTTATAGTCAACATATCTTTATTATGTTGACTATAAGCCCCTGTTACTCCCAAGTGAATTGTAAAAAATGTCACATATACGGCGCAACTTTCTAAGATTTAAATTTAACCCTACCCTGACCATTGTGACTCACTAGAGGCTATTTGATTCGATTAGTTTGTTTTGGGTTTTACTTTCTCAGAATCGTTGATACTATAAATAAATATTAAAATTCAGGTGCAGGGTATTTAATTCATTCGATTTTGGAAGCTAGTATATAAGTAGCTGAGCCAACATCGTCGATCAACAATTGTCGATTTAGCAAGCCAGAGACGAAGCCACTAAAAGGTTGAAGCGCAGGTTTTACCTGCCCTCAGATTTTCTCGTATCTAATACATAAGTATTAATTCGACCGTATCTGCCTAACCAAAAAATAACAGTTTATTTCCCTCTGCACCCTCATGTTTCAACCTAATACAACTGTTGATGCTCGTAACTAGTCCATCAATAATCAGTGTTACCAATAAGTAAAAGTCAATAATTGATTTTCTGTTTTCTCAGCTCATGGGCATCGAAACCCCAGTGGAATATAGCGGCTCCGGCTGCGGGTTCCTCACCATGATGCTGGTGGTCGAGGAGCTGTCCCGTGTGGACCCCGCGGTGGCGGCGTACGTGGACATCCACAACACGCTCGTTAACTCACTCTTCATGAAGCTGGGTACGCAGGAGCAGAAGAAGAAGTACCTTACTAAGCTCTGCACCGAATACGTAAGTAGAACATGGTGTTTATTAGGGAAATAACAACTGATCTCAGTTAAAAGGTAGACACTTAGCCTACTAATCCTGTGTTGCGTTCATAAACCCAAATGGCATGGTAAGAAACTCCAACTTACCACAACCGAGACGATAAAATGAAATTATCTGAGTTTGAGTGTAATGAGTTAACTGTCTTTGATGGCTTGGCTTATAAGGCTACGGGTCTGTAAAATTTATTCACGACGTAACACTTTCTGTTAAATTCCGGTATAACAAAGTTTGAACCTCTAACTGCCCTGTAAATAGTGTAGTGTAAAGAGTTGATGGCTGCTTAGTTTTATTCATTCTTTACGAGGTCATTAATTTCTTCTATAGGATGCTTTGCCTACTATTCTAAACATTGAAATTAAAATTCTAAGATTATTGACATTTTAGAGTGGGTAGAAAACCTATATGGAGACAAACACGAATGACATTTTGTCAGTCTTCTTGTGTCTGACATTTTCTTCAACACAAAGAAGTCTAAAATGTTAATGTTAGAAGGACTACCGGATCATTGTTTTTTTTTCTTCCTAGGCCGGTAGTTTCTGCCTTACTGAACCCAGTTCAGGTTCCGACGCCTTCGCCCTAAAGACCGTGGCCAAGAAAGATGGCGACCACTTCGTCATCAACGGCTCCAAGATGTGGATTTCCAACTCGGACGTGGCTGGAGTATTCCTGGTCATGGCTAACGCTGATCCCTCCAAGGTAAACCCCTAGGTTCCTGTAAGGGTTTATTAACTTTATCTTGTTCTTTATCTGTCCCGGTAAGCTAGGAGACAGCCAGTGAGAGTCTTTTGGAAAAAATATTATCATATGGAACCATAGCATGTTTAGTTATATCTCCAAAACATGCTATGAGTCCATATAACAATAATATTTCCATCATATAATGGTTTTACCATTGTCTCGAAAACATAGTTTAATGGATTTGAACTCTATAAAATCATAGCTATCAAGATACTTCGACGAGACGTAACCCCAAGGCCCAAGTGGCTCAAATAGATCTATCAGAATATGGGTGGAACCCAAAAAGTTTAAATTACTTATAGCTCTTCTAATGGTCCCCACCCACTATCAGTCCGCCGGACGATATCAGCCTGTCAGTTAGAACAAAAATTGGACAGTTCCGAACAACTGACAGGCCAGTGACTGCAGGCGGACAGATAGTGGGTGGGCCCCTTTAGATTCAACGATCTTGACTACCTATTGACATTGAATTTGAGATAAAGTACCTATGACCAAGTCTGGTCAAGTTTTGGTGATAGAGTAGAAAGTCAATCTGATAAAATAATTATACTTAAATCCAATTGTCCATACCAGCTAAATGTTACATCACATGTTTATAAATGAAGCAAAGATATTGTTGACTCGGTCAATAGAACTCCGATAACGTAATGAGAATGATAAGATTGATAAGGAAACCATTAACTTTAAAATGTACAAACAAGTTAGTTATACATACAATTGATACAATGTACAAATAATACAAGCGCATATCAAAGGGCTTAGTGACAGAATTTTGATAACGAACTTACGATCTAGCTATTTATTTACTTGTGACGAGTTCTAAGAGTTTCTTTATTTTACAGAAATATGTAGGTACCTGCCTACCTATTTCACATGCAACCACCATGCAACCTTGGACCTATTTTATAACGCTACAATACAAGTAACGATTTTACTTGACTTAATCGGAAACACTGCTCTAAAAGGCCACTATACGTTGGTTAAAACGTCTCAGTATTGCCCGTTTAATTAGAGTTGTAACTTGCAGCTTCATAAAATGACCTTCATATCTATTCTATAGCATTGATCCCGTTCTCACTGACATACTTGCTAGTAAGGGACGAATGCCTTATGTGCGACATAAAAGCGACCACGCTAGCTTGCCAAGTGAAACTAATTGTAACTTTCTCAGGGCTACAAAGGCATCACCTGCTTCATCGTAGAGCGCGACACACCAGGTCTGTCGGTGGCTAAACCGGAGAACAAGCTCGGTATCCGAGCATCTGGTACCTGCATGGTGCACTTCGACAACGTCAGGGTACCCGAGGGGAACATCTTGGGAGAATACGGACACGGGTATGTCTTGGAGCATGTTAGTTTATTTTCAGACAGAGTTAGTTTTAATTGGGAATAATGTGACTGTCTGGAACTTCATCTTAGTTCTTTGACGAATTTCCCATTTGTTATTTGAAGAACTTCCCTGTAGTTCTTTGAAATATGAAATTAAAGCTTCCTCAAGTTAATGACCTCAATTATTGAGGAACTACTCAAAAACAGGGTCATCTTTTAATCTATATCGGCCATCGCGGGTCTGGCTTGCTGTAGTCTAGTCCCCTAGAGCCCTATGGCGGCTACATTAGTCGTACATATTACTGGCCAACAGTGGCGGATCCAGGATTTTTGGTTTGAGTGCTTGACATCGTCTGACTGATGAGTGATGACCAGTGACGTTAGATTTTTGTAAAGACTCAGATCCAATTGTCGGGGGCTTGAGCCCTTAGGGGATCTGCTAGTGCTGGCCAATGAGATGGGAAAGACGGTCTAGGACTAAAACCTGGACGTATCTAAACATGAATTTCTTCTACTTCAGATACAAGTACGCGGCTGGCTTCCTCAACGAGGGTCGCATCGGCATCGCGTCGCAGATGATCGGGCTATGTCAGGGATGCATGGACGCAACCATCCCTTACACCTTGGAGAGGAAGCAGTTTGGAAAACCTATCTATACCTTCCAGGTGAGTGGTGGGCGAGTATTAAACACACACTCGGGGAACACATGACTCGAACAAAAATTAGGGCTTTAAAGCCCAATATCTCGCAAACTAATCACTGGTAAAAAAAATGGTTCTAGGAAACCCATAATACTTTTAAACGAGCTATCCAACAATACCCCACACCATGGGTTTAACGAGAAAAAAAATGACATCCCCGCTTTGAGTTATATATACCTATATATTTGTTATCACGTTGTCGAAAACTACTCGAATGATTTCGATGAATTTTGCAATAATTATACGAGTTTCCGATATATGATGATGTTCCTTTATCTCTGTTTCCAGGGTATCAGCTACCAGATCGCGCATTTGCAGACTGAGTTGGAGGCAGCTCGTCTCCTGACATACAACGCCGCGAGGCTAAAAGAGAACAACCTGCCGTTCGTCAAGGAGGCTGCTATGGCCAAATATTTCGCTTCAGGTATCTACTCATCTAAAGTTATTAAGTATGGGATACTTAGAGCCCAAACTTAAGGGCGGGCGGGAGTTCAGCATCTTATTTGTTTAGGTAGGTACATGAAATTATTATACACGTTTGGTTGTATGGGTGTCGGGGTGTTGTGACTTGAGGTGAAACCAGTGAATATCTAGATAATAGGTATTTATTCTTCGTTCTTACATTAGAGTACTGTGCGCTGGCTGGTAGGAGGCAGAAGAAAGAGGGTGAGCCAGTTCAGGCGAGCCTTTTTATGTTAGCCCATTCGTTCGTTCCACTCGCTCTGAGTGGAATGAACGAATGGTAAAGATTGTACATGTTTACTGCCCTGACTGCGCATATTTCTGCCTGGGGAGATGTGGCGTTTCAGACGCCACACCACCCCCCCAGGGAGAAAAAAAAGGTATACAAAAAAAATAAAAACTAAAACTACTTAAGATTAATACACGTATAACTTAAAGATACAGAATTACTTACTTAAAACTAAGTTTACTGAGTTTATGAAATGGCCCGTCTCAGGTCTTCTTAAAATGTTAAATCTAACTTATTATAAATCTGACTTATTATAAATCTAAAATATCTTTAAATCTAACAGTACGGCCTGACCGAGTGGTAACTGGCTTTGGAGGTACAACGTTAGGTACTGGAGTGACAGGCGCTGGCGGGGGCACTGAGAGTGCTGGCGTAGCGGGCGCTGGCGTCGGCACTGGAGGTGCTGGGGACGGCGCCGTAGGCGTGCGCGGCGGCGCTAATCGGCCCGGTGCGGCAGGATTGCTGGGAACGGTAAAATCTATATCAGTAGAAATATAGGCAGGTTTGACACGGTCCATACTGACAGTAGTCTGCCTCCCAGCGATGTCGATAGTCATCGTTTTGGGGTTGCGAGACACTACCCGGTAGGGGCCCGTGTAGGGTGGTTGTAACGATCGGCGGACCGTATCGTCACGAAGAAAAACGTGTGATGTTGTTGCTAAATCTTTAAATACAAATGACCTGGGCTGTGTATGACGGGAAGCTGGAGTAGGGCGTAAATCAGCCATCCTAGCCCGTAGTTGTGCAACTACGTCGTCGGTCTCGTAGGAAAAGTTAGAGCCGGCTACAAGGAATTCTCCAGGTAGGCGCAGTGGTTCCCCGTATACGAGTTCTGCGACTGAGCAATTCAGGTCCTCCTTAAGTGCAGATCGGATACCCAAGAGCACCATGGGGAGCGCGCTATGCCAGCTGTCAATATGGCACATTAGAGCTGCCTTCAGCTGGCGATGCAGGCGTTCAATCAAACCATTAGCCTGAGGATGATAGCTCGTGGTTCGCACACGCTTGGATGTGCCCAGGTCCATTAGTCTGTTAAATAAAACGGATTCAAATTGTCGGCCTCTATCTGTCGTGACAGTAGCGGGCACACCAAAACGGGCGATCCAGCCGTCCACGAACCGATCTGCCACCTCCTCAGCGGTGATGGACATCATGGGCCATGCCTCAGGCCATCGTGAATATCGGTCGATTGCCGTCAGACAATAAGAGTAACCGTTCGACATTGGCATAGGCCCAATGATATCCACGTGAACATGTTTAAATCTCGCAGTAGGAGTGACAAAATCACCAAGCGGGGTAGAGACATGACGGGTTACCTTACTCTTTTGGCACGGAAGGCACTCACGGGCCCATGTGCGGCAGTCCTTATTTACACCAGGCCACACGTAGCGTGCGGCAACGAGGCGTGCGGTTGCGCGTGCGCCGGGGTGACTCAGGCCGTGCAGGCGCTCGAACGCAGGTCGGCGGTGCTGCGGTGGCAGGTACGGTCTCGGCTTGCCGGTTGATACGTCGCACTGGATAGTGATGTCTGTCCCTGGAATTAGAGTAGGTATTAGTTTTAAAGATGAGTTGTTCAAGACTACCTTCAACTCATCGTCCATCTGTTGAGCTTGAGCCAGGCTTGTATAATCATCAGAGAGAGAAATAGTTTCAATGCGAGACATGGTGTCCGCTACAACATTGGCCTCCCCCTTGACATGCCTGATATCAGTTGTGAATTGGGATATAAATGTTAGTTGATTTAGTTGCGAGGGCGGCAACTTCTCTCTTCTCTGCTGAAAAGCATACAGCAGGGGTTTGTGATCCGTATATATCGTGGCGTGTTGGGCCTCCAATATATGCCGGAAATGTTGTACTGCTGTATAGACTGCCAGTAATTCTCTATAATAAGCAGGCCAAATGGCCTGAGCCGGGGTGAGCTTCTTACTGAAGAAAGCTATTGGTTGCCAACCCCGGTCAGTCTGCTGTTCTAAAGCTGCACCCACCTGGGTGCCCGAAGCATCTGTGAATAACGCTAAGGGGGCACCGGACACTGGATGTGCCAGCTGAGTTACCTGTAATAAGCTGTCTTTACAGGCGTGGAAAGCGCTTTCTAGTTCAGGGGTCCACGGCATCGGCTTCGCCCCCTTCAGCTTTGTGGCTGTGAGGAAATCAATCAGTGGAGCTTGTGTCTCCGCGGCACGAGGTAGGAATTGCCTATAATAATTTATCATGCCAAGAAATCTTCTCAGGCCTTGAGCGGTTTTGGGCAAAGGAAAATCCTGAAGAGCAGATATTTTGTCTGCCGGAGGTTTCAAACCACTCTTGGAAACATGATAGCCGAGAAAGATAACTTCTGTAGCATTCAGTACACACTTAGATGGGTTCACGACCATACCATAGTCAGCCAATCTCCTGAATAGTGTACGAAGGTGAGCATCATGCTCTTCAGCATCCCGAGAGAAAACTAGGATATCGTCTACATATGGAAAACAAAAATCCATACCTCTTACTATTTCATCGATGAACCGCTGAAATGTTTGCCCTGCATTCCGGAGCCCAAATCCCATGTACGGTAGCTCGAAGAGGCCAAACGGGGTCGTAATCGCAGTCTTGCAGACATCAGCGGGTTCCACTCGAATCTGTTGATATGCTTTGACAAGATCGATAGTGCTAAATATAGTGGAGCCAGCCAGGTTATGGCTGAAGTCCCCTATATGACGCACTGGATATCTGTCCGGAACTGTGCGGGCATTAAGTGCCCTATAGTCACCGCAGGGTCTCCATGTTGAATCCTTTTTGGGCGCGAGGTGGAGAGGCGAAGCCCAAGGACTCTTGGAGGGCCGCGCTGTCCCGACTCGCACCATCTCAGCAAACTCCTTCTGTGCAGCACGCAGTTTGTCGGGCGCGAGACGCCGCGGCCGAGACACGACTGGCGGGCCGTCGGTTGTCTTGATGTGATGCACGGTGTTGTGCTTCACCTCTCGCTGCATGCCGGGAGGCCGAGTTATCTCTGGAAATTCAGAAAGAATTGTGTTATTGGGAGTAATATCTATGGCTTTAATACTCAATTGTCCACAGGTTGCGACTGTGGCCCCAGATGTTAAACCTGTGACACCACAGCGCAGGACTTTGTTGCGACAGTCTGGTAGCAAGTTAAAGTAAGCCAAAAAATCTGCTCCTATTATTGGTGTTTCAACATCAGCAATGATGAAATTCCAGATAAATTCACGGCGGAGACCAAAATTTAAATTAAATTTCCTGCAGCCATAAGTTTTTATGCTAGACCCGTTCGCTGCACACAGGTTGTAATCAACTGCTTGAATTTTATTAGACATGAGTTTGCGAGGGAAACAGCAGAGGTCTGAGCCGGTATCGAGAAGAAAAGTGTATTTTGTCTCTTTATCGGTAACAAAAAGACGGCTGCTACTAGATTGACGGTCAGTTGCCGCCACTACTGGCCGTCTGGCGAGTTTCCCGACCAGCTGCACGGAGGTACGCACTTGTTAGCCTTTGTTTTGAAACAACGGTGATACCAACACAACCTTCCAATGCTATTCTCTCTTGGCCTTGGCATGGATTTGGACCTCGAGCGAGCCCTTCCCCTTGATCTGTCTGCTGTTAAAGAAGCCACCTGCAGGGACAGTTTTTCTAATCTGGCATATATGGTACTCCAGTTAGGATCTGCTGGAGTAGTTCCAGGGATGCCTAATGCAGCTATAGAATTGTGCACCGGACTTACCTCTAAGATCCTGTCCGCCAGCTCGGCGACCTTGTCCAGGTCGAGGTCGCTCTGGGCTGCTAGTATACCCTGGACGCTGTGGGGTAAGCGCTGGAACCATAGCTCCCTTAGAACAGCGTCATCTTTGATGGTGTTCCCCGCCAGTGACCGCAGGTGGCGAAGGAACTGTGTGGGTTTCCTGTCCCCTAATTCCTCCCCGGAGAGTAGCTGTCGGACCTTCTGGGATTCGGATGTGGAGAATCTAGTAATCATTTGGGTCTTAATAAAAGAGTATCTTTCGCCTTTGGGCGGAGGGTTGACTACCAGATCCTCCATTTCCCTAGACAATCGCGCGTCCATTTGGCTGACCACATAATTGTACTTAGTGTCATCAGCCGTAATGTGCGCGAGGGCAAAATTAGATTCAATATGTGCAAACCACGCCGCCGGCCGGTCTGACCAGAAAGGGGCTAAATGAGGACGGATGCCATGGGCAGCCATTTGGGGAGCTTGCGCGGGCCCCGCCAGCGCTCTCAGCTCCTCGTTCGCGTGAGCCAGCAACGCATTTTGTTCGTGTAACTGTTGTACCTGTTGCTCTAACTCCTCCATTTTGGACATTATGTACGCACTCGGTAGAGGGTAACAATTTACAATTATCACGTATCAGATATAACAATGAAAAAAAAAACTAGAAATATTCACTAAAACCACTTAACGTCCATAAAATTATGAAATATTTTCTCGTGACAGTGACGTCGCTGCGGTGCGTTCGAATACGTCCCCCGAACCACGTTGGTCGTAAATCGAAGCACGTTGGTCGAATCGAAGATCGAAGCACGTTGCGCTGACCACGTCGAAACAAAATGGATGCTAGTTACAACTTGTAACTTATGTAGAATGCAGATTTTATGTAAATCTGATGCACCATGCGTATCACAAACACCAACACCACGTGTTGCTAAGTCCCGTGCACCCGGTAAAGATTGTTCGCTGCACACACGAACCACGTGCAACTCGCGTTTTCGCAAGCGAAGTACGAGTATGATGCGCGCTTGGCGGCTCTTGATAGCCCGCCTGAGCGTAGCGAAAGATGGGGCGCCTCCAAGCGAGGACGGGACTCCACGACGCAGCCTTGTTGCCATGCGTCGGAGACGGCGTTTTTCCAAGTACGCCGCGCGTCGGTGGTCACCAATTTGGTTGTATGGGTGTCGGGGTGTTGTGACTTGAGGTGAAACCAGTGAATATCTAGATAATAGGTATTTATTCTTCGTTCTTACATTAGAGTACTGTGCGCTGGCTGGTAGGAGGCAGAAGAAAGAGGGTGAGCCAGTTCAGGCGAGCCTTTTTATGTTAGCCCATTCGTTCGTTCCACTCGCTCTGAGTGGAATGAACGAATGGTAAAGATTGTACATGTTTACTGCCCTGACTGCGCATATTTCTGCCTGGGGAGATGTGGCGTTTCAGACGCCACATCTATTTGGTTGTATGGGTGTCGGGGTGTTGTGACTTGAGGTGAAACCAGTGAATATCTAGATAATAGGTATTTATTCTTCGTTCTTACATTTAGAGTACTGTGCGCTGGATGGTAGGAGGCAGAAGAAAGAGGGTGAGCCAGTTCAGGCGAGCCTTTTTATGTTAGCCCATTCGTTCGTTCCACTCGCTCTGAGTGGAATGAACGAATGGTAAAGATTGTACATGTTTACTGCCCTGACTGCGCATATTTCTGCCTGGGGAGATGTGGCGTTTCAGACGCCACACACGTTTTCTTCCATTCTAATCGTCTTAAAAAACTGCGTGCCCTCATCCCACCCCGCAACTCATTCGCCATTCCAAAACAATTCAAACGTTTCATACGAAATCACTAAAAAGTACCTAAGTATCCCACATAAATATCAAAGTAACAAATTTCTCCACGGGCGAGGTAATACTCTCAGGCATTTAACCGGTGATGAAGATAGCCATATTTCACCGGCAACATGAAGTTTGTCGCATCGATGTTTCGACGACCGCTTTAGCCTAGTTGGTAGTGACCCTGCCTACGAAGCAAGAGGTCCTGGGTTCGAATCCCGGTAAGGGCATTTATTTGTGTGATGAGCACGAATATTTTTTCCTGAGTCATGGATGTTTTCTATGTATTTAAGTATTTATTTATCTATATAAGTATGTTTATCGTCGTCTAGTATGGGTAGTACAAGCTTTGCTTAGTTTGGGACTAGGTCGATTTGTGTAAGATTGTCCCCCAATATTTATCGCCTACCCTCACCGGTGAACAAGCAACTTTATCCACCTTTTATCCATTGTTCTGGATTATCAGTAGTTTTAGTAACAGGCGGCCATGTTAAAAACTTCTTTTTCGCACCAATAAAAATCTTCCATCACTTAATCACGTACCTAACGTTTTGAACGCGCATTAGGTACATCCAACTGTCATTAGGTATTCCAAATAACAATTGACATTTAGATCTACTTAACGTACGTACAATGCGTTACGTGATCGACCTGCTACACTAAAAATCCACAAGACAAATACCCTAACTCCACATACCAAATTTCAAATTACAGAAATCGCCCAAACCCTGACCTCCAAGTGCATAGACTTTATGGGCGGAGTCGGCTTCACGCGCGACTTCCCCCAGGAGAAGTTCTTCCGCGACGCCAAGATCGGAACCATCTACGAGGGCACCAGCAACATGCAGCTGCAGACCATCGCCAAGCTTATTGAGAGGCAATACACGCAATAAATAAATATCGGCCATGTAAATTGATAGTTCAATCATAGGTCGAGTATCCATCAGTGTCTTCCAAGTAGCGAAGCGGTAAAATCTACTAGGAAAAGATGCGTGAGCGAGGATAGCGGATCCATTGGTATGCTAATAGTGGTTCCGCTACTTCGCACAGCTCTGTTAGATACTCATCCTTACTGCCCTTAGATACACTCCTACTGTCCTGTACCTAATCGGAGAAATCCCTAATTCTTTTGGCGATGTTTAATAACATGTTAAACCTGTAATTGAACATCTCCAAAAGCACTGATAAGAAATGTACATGTACAACATTTCCATCCTAATGGGCCACCCTGCTTCTCCGTCTTCAGAAGTATTTTTATGAAAGTAAAAGGCTATTGTTTTTTTAGAGATTCTTGATTTGGGTCCAATTTAGAGATTTATAATGTTTATAAATTATAAACTACATGAGGTTTTATTGCAATTTTGTGGGGAGCTATTTTACTAGTAACAGACGTTTAGATTGTTTTAAAATTCAATGCAACAGAGATTATTATTAAAATGTATTTGAAACCTTATTGTACCAATGTTAATAAATAAATAAGTATTGAAATCATTTTTGACAACATTATATTAGGTATTATGATTACTTGAAAATAAAATTGTAAGAAAAACTATTTAGTATATTATTACATTCTAATTCAAAATAAACGTAAATGTAAATAACTAATAAATGAATGCAATATAGTGAAGGTATCTTTTCCACAGATCATGAGGTCATGTGAAATTCAATCTTATTTCAATGCCATGGCATTGGCTGGGTAAAAAACGGTATCTACCTTTTCTTATTGTATGAACGAAAATGAATGCAAAAACAACATGTGAAGGTGTAGCCGTAAGGAACTTCTTTATTTTTCATCGTAATCATCAATCAGCCGAAAGATGTCCACTGCTGGACGTAGGTCTCCCCCAAAGAGTGCCAAAGTGACCAGTCGTGCGCCACCCGCTTCCAGCGGACTCCCGCGACCTTTACCAGGTCATCAGTCCATGTTGTGGGTGGCCTACCCACGCTGCGCCTTCATTTCCTCTTCGTTGGTGGAGAAAAAAAATTACAAAATGTGGTAACTACAATTTATTTTCAGTATGTATTCATAATTAATCTGATTGAAACTGCATATTATATAATCCGGCTTAGTCCATTTCTAAACTACACATTCACTGAATAAGTTATTTTGTTCAGGGCAATTGGGGTTTTGGGTCATGAGGGAGCTTAAAGCCAACCATGTTCGCCGTAGCCTCCACACTTCTTTCACCCACCCCTTTGAACTCTGAATTGATTTCCTTGTATCTCCTCGAGTTGTGAAGATAGTCGTGATAAGTCCTCGCTTTGAAATGCATCTCATCAATAGCTTTGCAAAGTTGCTGGTCCGTAACCTGGTGTCTACGGTACTGGCTCAAAATGTACTGAGCCATTTGATTGTCTGCTAGTTTTTTCGTCGAGCTCTGCTTACGGATTTCAGACAATACTTGGCGTATTGTTACAAGAACGGGCTTTGATGTTATAGTTGCCATGGTCACACCTTCAAACAAATTAAATGTTTAACTTTTCGACCATAACAGATGTTATGAATTCTTCAGTGTTCTTGTAATCAGGTTTGTCACCTTTTGTCCAAAAATCTTTGTCTAACTTTTCTAATGTTGGGAAATGATGAATTGAAGTATCATTAAAAATATCAGTGTAGATAAAATTGTTTTTTAAACTTATTTCTGACACATATGGAGTTATCTTCTCAATGAAGGGAACAGTTTCCTTTAAGATCCTATTTGGTTGATTTTCCACTAACGAAGCAAAACTATTGCATATTAAAATGCATTTTTCTAATTCAGGACCCCAGTTAGTCCAGAGGAAGTTATTAGTTAGTTGTTTAGGACAGTGTGGCAAATACAAAAGAGTAGATTTCTGTTTTGATATTACATAACCTCCCTCTGTGTTCTCAGGTATAATGTTAAGCCCTAACTGACTCAATATGTCACATTCACTCTTAAAAAACACGGGGTCATGTACCAGGACCTCAGGACAGCTTAAGAAGTCTTTGAAACACAGTAACAACGCAAGCTGATATCTTGAAATGTTACACTCTCCAATGTGGCCTAGTCCAAAACAAACGATCGTTTCTAGTTTTCTGCTATTCAAAACTGTACTCACAGATTCAATTACGTGATTACAATATTCAGAGGCTCTTAAATCATCCACTGCTGACTGTATTCGTCTGAAAATAAAAAAGTACAAGTAAATAACATTGAAACCTAACCTCAAATATCTCGCTTTCATTCAGTTAATTACTTTATGGCTTTATCGACGTCGATGATAGTTTCCTGAGTTTCAAATTTTGAGTCCTTAGGTGATATTTTTGTTCGTTTATTTCTGGAGAATCGCTTGGAAGAAACTATTTGAAAACCATCGCTGTCAACTTGCTGTTTTGACATTTTGCAGCGTGAGACGTTTTTCAATGTTAAGTTTGGAATGAAACTCATTAAACAGACTGTAAGTGTATGTTTTTCTTTAAACTTTTACTTTATCATTTTGAATGATGAGTTGTATATCATTTCACGTATGTTTTAAGCCTGCAACACCCGTCGGTCAATAGTAAACGTCATTAGCTATCAAATGTATAGCCCGACAAGTTCTTCTTCTTCATCTTCTTTTTTTTTAAAGGCGTACTGGCCAACTATGTCGGCTCTGCCAGAATCAAGTGGCACGAGAGCTGCTCATGTCCTGCGAACAAACGGACAACACAAACACATACCGACTACCAAACACCATTGTTGAAAAAAAATAACTACAGATTAAAAATTAATTGTAAGAGGTAGGCAACACAAACAGGGAGTTAAAAAGGTTAAAGTTTAATGTTATTCTTTTCTACGAACTTGGCAAGTAAACGGAACACTTTTTATTTTCTGTTAAACAGATTAAAGAGGCTACATTCGTAGGGAGGGACATTTAATTTTGGCAGCATAGAGTAGAGATTAAAGGAGGGGGAATTACGTGGGCAGTTGAAAAATATATGATCTATAAAACCAACCTCTTCACCACACTCACACAAAGGGGAATCTCTTTGTAGCTACTGCGCAGGGCACCTCTCCGCGCATGCTTTTGGGGGCGTTATAAAGAACGTCAGGGTGAAGGTTCGGTCATTGTTGTCTAGAAATAAAATACGAATTTCATTTCTTTAATGTTTTAATCTTGGGCCTTAAAGTGGTGACCCCGCATTCAGAGCAGTACCTAGTTTCGAAACATGTCTACAGACAATGAAGCAAATGAAAAATTCGAACCGGCGGTTTCGAGCCCGATCCAAGAACTCTCAGGTATTGCATCGAACATTCGAACCACCTCTCCGCGCATGCTTTTGGGGGCGTTATAAAGGACGTCAGGGTGAAGGTTCGGTCATTGTTGTCAAGAAATGAAATTCGTATTTTAGAGAGGTGCCCTGCGCAGTAGCTACATCTTAACTTGAATTTAAAAAGAAGCTCTGGCGAGCAAACTCGACCAAGACGTAGTCTGATGATGGTAATGGTATGTCTTTTGGAGAGGGAACGATTTTTAAAAAACCAAGGACGGGAGGGGATCTTTGGTTGCACAAGAGAATAAAAGCATTTTTTTGATGAATTCCATCGCGACGACCATGTTTTTTGCAAGTTTTTGGCTGGAATGTTCACTAGATCAGTAGGTTGAATTTTGTAAAAAGAATCGAGGCCATGGAGAACTGCCTCCTTGGCGGCTTGATCAGCGAGTTCATTACCTAGAATACCACTATGACTGGGGATCCAGACAAACGATACATCAAGATTAGCTAATTGACACGAAAGGATGGATTTTTTAATTAGGCAGATGATATAATTGCGAGCACAGTTTTTAAAAGGATAGGGAGAAATCGCCTGAAGAACGCTTAAACAGTCAGTAAAAATAACCGTTTTGGGAAATTTCTTTTGGAGAATAAAGTTAACAGTGATCCAGATAGCTAGACTTTCGCCCGAAATAACTGAGGACTCAGGGGGAAGCTTGTATTTCAGAGAGAGGCTGATGCTAGGGCTGACCACAGCACAACCCACACACCCAAGATCAGCAAGCTTAGTAGCATCCGTGTAAAAATAAAGATGATTTGGATAGTTGGTGTGAACAAATTCATTAAAGGAGGAATTACAGTTAACTGTTTTCTTGGAAATACCCGTATTAAAAAAACATTAGGAAAAAGAGGGATCGCATCTTAAGGAATCGAATATAGAGGTAAGGTAGGACATCTCTGCACCGGAGCTCTAAGTGAAGAAACTTTTTCAAGACTGAGGACAAGGTTAGGCTTAGTTTTATTCCGCCAATAAGGGTTAGAAGAACAAAAGCTCTGCAGCAGTTTCAGTTTGGGAATCAAAGGATGGGACACTAAGCTGACAGCATGGAACAGGAATCGATCTGCCAAGAATTTGCGTCTAAGGTCGAGAGGAGGATCACCACACTCCACCTGTATAGCTCTATTGGGGGAGGATTTCATACCACCAGATACAATTCTGAGGGCTTTCATTTGGATCAGCTCCAACACATTAAGCGCTCCCTTGTTACATGGCTCAAAAATAAAAGTACCAAAGTCCAGATGACATCTAACCAAAGCGTTATATAGGAGTTTTTGAGAGTAAGGGTGGGCGCCCCACCACGCACCGGAAAGAGCTCTTAACAAGTTGATATTTTTTTCGCACTTTTTAACCACGTAAGAAAGATGGGGGACGCCTTGCAGACGTCTGCTTTCTCATCCACAGAACATTCAGAGGACTCATGGGGTTGTGCACACTTTGCACAGCGAGGACGGGACCGGCAATGAGCCTTGACATGGCCAAATCTTCAGCACTTGAAACATTGAATTGTGGGGAAATTGTAGGGTTCAACCTCCACAGAACAATTGAATAAAAATACCCTAGGCGGCAGCGCCTGACCGTCAAAAGTAATCACTACTTTTTCTGAAGGGACCCATTGAATGGCTCCATCACTAAAATCTCTTTGTTTATAGTTGATGCGACGCGCCTTTATAACTTTGCCAAAGCCATGGGGAGACAAGAAGAGAGAAGGAAGCTCTTCATTTGTGAAATCTTTGGGAAAGTCTTTGACAAAACCGGTCCGAGTGATGTGAAATGATGGAATGAACGTCTTGAGATCCCCCGAGGGAGGGGATGAGAGAAAGTTGTTTGCCAACTGTGCAGTTTTAAACTCCACCGAGAGTCTGTTCCGACCCACTTTCTTAATTCCACCTTCTTTAATTCCCACAATACCTTTGTTGTGAAGAAGCTGACCAAACTTGATTTGGTTGAGGTAAGACTCCTGAGATTCCTTAGTCACATGGACAACAAAAGGGCCCAAATCCGTAGACAAATATTCATTTCTGTGGGGAGCGGGGGTTATTAGAGTTGTAGATGGTTGTTGAGATTGAGAAGGCTCTTGAGTATAAGGTCTCAGGTATAAACTCTTGAGTCAAATGGGAAGGCTTTAGGGACTTAGGGTCATCCTTTGCCGTAAGGGCAGGTTCTGTGAACACAAGGTTGGAGTCTTTGGTCGCACTAGGGCTACACTGGTTTTGCAAGACATCCTGGGACACATCAGGGGAGAAATTCGAGTCAGCGCGGGGAATTTTAGTCGGAGCAGCTAGATCCGTAGGGCTAGGACTGTCGTCTTGGGAATCTAGTACATTGCGATCTCTCTTAAGGCCAGAAGCTTCCGAAACATTCGTAATCTCCACATGTAACTCGGGAGATGGTGGATTAACAACAATTGGGAGAGTCCCCGGGTCCGTCCCAGGGTCAAAAATGTTGTTGGACGACATAATTCGTCCAGGACAAGGTGGCAAGTACCTCACATGAAAGTAATTGCCACCTCCTCCGCGTTCGTTCACTTACCAAGATTTAGGAGGACAAACACTGGCACAACAAAACGACACAAAACAAATAAACGCTAATTCAGTGAGAAATATAACAAAAAACACTGTAATTATAATTTTCTTTGCGCTCGACAACGTGCTCGCACAGCGGCCGGAAGCGAAAAAAAAACACCCGACAAGTTTCTATTTGACCCTAGCCACGTAGGTACATACAGTGACACTATCTATATATTCAGATGTACTCTATGAGTAATTATTGCAAGGATATTACTATAACCACAGTATAGAAGAATAATACTGTAGGTAATCTGAGGCCGTTTAGGAGCGTTCGTTACCTACTTTCGCTCGATGCGCAGGGCTGTGTCAAGTTTGTGGCTTGGCATACCTATAATACTAATTTTGCTTTTAAGTATGCAAAGTATTTCTGTTACAGTTTAATAGACAATATTGTATACACAAAGTAATAATATTATAGATAGTTAGGTATGTGTTTTTAGTTTCCCACTTCATCGAATGTTTTAATAATATAATATGCCTAAATTATTGCCTAGTAAGTATAATAGTTGCTAAACTGCACTAGGTTGGTAGGTGCTTAGTTACAAGCCTATTCGGCTCCTTGTGATATCGTGGCACTGGCGGCTCGCTGTCTTCATACCTACGAGGCGGTTTCCTTTGACGTAGCGAGTGAGAACGAGCGAACACCGCAACGGCGCGGCCCCGATTGAAGCATTCTCCATCATTCCCGAAGGCTATGTGTGTGTGCGTACCGAACACGCTCGCATGTGTGCAGCCGTGCGATGTACCTTTGTTCGAAGTTTATCTACTGTTCCTATACTGTGCTATAACGAAAGTGCGACACTATCTCACGTTCAAATAGCGGCTTGTTGGGCTTTATTATTGACCGCCACCGCAGACCGCGCCAGTGTTTAGCAGGCCTTTTTTTGGTACTTGTTTAAGAGTCCGCAGTAAGCTCGATTCTCCATACAAACGTTAGTTACGCTCTGATTTTAAAACTACGTGTTGGAGTGTAACGAAACTTTGCATGTACAATGATATGGGGTATATCTATGTCTGTAATTAGTTTATGTAGCTTCAGATGCCATATTAAAAAAAATACAGTTAATTTAAGTTTTTCATACAAAACCTGTTTTTGCTTTATTTTGTTTGTTTTATAAACTGGAACCATATAAACTAATTACAGACATAGATATACCTCATGTCATTGTATATGCAAAGTTTCGTCATAATCCAACACGTATTTTTAAAATGAGAGCGTAACCACGTTTGTATGGGAAGGTGAAATTTGGCCGAGCTTACTGCGGGCTCTTAATTCACAATCACATCATTACTCGCCCCAATCAAGTTGTTCGTGTTGGTGGCTTGAAATACGCCTCAATTCAGATTTTCGTAAAGCAAAACGCTTGTAAAATGCGATATTGTCCAAGAGATTGCGCAAGTAGGGTATGAGGTGATCGGTGGGATCGTGAGAGCAATGCGAAGTTCGGCCTGTTTGACATTATTATTGGTGCCATGCAAGGCTTGTTGGTACCTACCTATATACCTACTATACCGTACGGTACCTGACTACTTGTGCTCTACGCACAGAACATTGTTCTGTGGCTCTACGTAAAAAGGAACTTTTGGAAAGTTTAAGTTTCTGTCAAAAAAGCCATTTTTAGAAAGCTTTCAATATTGCAGATTGTACTTTTTGTTCGGTTTTTATTATTTAAGGCGATGTCTTGATTTGAGTCGAACACGCCCCCTAGAGAGACAGGTTGATGCCTTCCGCGCATGAGGAAAAGAGATGTAACACTCTTCGGGAATGGCTTTTTTGGACAGATTTCAATAAATACCTAACTTAAAGAAGTGTTATTTAAATTTCATAAATTGAGATTTTAGATGAGATAAAATACTATAGTATTAACTTGAATGTGTCGTAAAATAATGTATCGTTTGAGTAGGCTGAGTAAAAAAAGGAAAATCAGACCCAACTTTGCATTTTTTTTCTATCGAGGAATTTTTGAGCAATCATGTATCGATAAAATCAGATAAACAATCATATAGTCAAGAATCATATAACTGAAAATCATACCTTATTGTTTCTTAATCTAGTCAGAACGGCGTTTTAAAGCACGTCATAATTTCCAATGCACAGCCTTAACACGCGTATAAAGAACTAACACAACCGGTATATCATATGTCGGTAATTTAGGTAAGTATACTCCTAATTATGGTATTCATCATCGGATCAGCTCGTCGTTGGTACCTGGGCGTTTTCAAACACAATTGTCAGTTGGAAAAAGTCATGTCCCACCACTTTAATAGTCAATTATTCGAACTCTGGCAAGATGTAAAGATTCGTTTATTTTTTTATTATTATTTAAACCTTACTTACTTCATTATAGCTCTAAAAGAATGGAAAGCTATGTGAAATTTTAAATAAGAATTAAATAAGTAAAAAAGAAGTTGCATTTTGACGTGTCCCATACCTACCTTGCCACTTTCGGAGTAATAAAAATGAATACTACTTCCTGCAGAATAGACTGTCCACTCATGAGGCGATGGAGCAAGCTGCATGAGCCTGCATGAGCCCATAATTAATAATAATTCATAAATAAATAATTAATAACTAATTGTAATTGAATAATAATGAATTGTATGTAATTACTAACACTAGAATTAAGTTTTTCTGTACGCTACTAACAAATATGGACAAGTATCCGAATTAAATGATTATGATTATGATTAAGGTGTTTCAAAAGTGGCGGGTATTTGTACTGGTCACTTACAAACCAAAATTTCATTTTAAACCTTAAAATTGAAAAAGACATCTTTTATCCTGTCCCGCGAAATGGCGTGTGAAGGAATTTCCGCACTACGCGACCGCCTTTTCAATAACTTGGCAACAAAATACCGACAAAATTCATGCAGATTTTCAATTATAGCAACATTTTAAGTCTATGGAAGTCGCTATTTTCTCAAATGACAGCAGTTAATCCGCGAAATGTGTAAGTGTCGGTCGCGTGTTCCTGCATTCAAAACCAACGTTCCACTTACATGACGATTTTGTCAAGGTAAGAACATCCTGCCTATTTGATTCTTCACTATATTATATCGAACTTGTTATTTAATGATAATTCTGAAAATAAAGTTAGATTTGACTAAATGGTTATCGTCTATTTGTAAATTAATTTTAATGTTTTATTGTCGCGGATACGTCACCTCCATTACACCACTATAGCGTGAATGGAACGAAAAAGTGGCGTAATGGAACTCTAAAGCTCGTTTCATTATGGAGTGAATTGCTAACACTACCATTGTCAAATCATAATTAAATTAAATCGTAAATTATATATGTAACAAAAATATCACAATATTAAGTTAACTACCTACTATCTCAAATGTTTAAAGCTATCTCATACGCTATAATATAATAATTAATACAGTTTATAATGTCCGTTTTAGATTGTGAACAAGAATTAGAATAAGAAAGAAATATTCACTTAAACAACCCTTCTTTCAACATTTTTTCATTTGATTTTTTATGTGTAAGATATTATGTTTGTCCGTCCAGGATATCAGTTGCATGTTTGCTTGGAGAGGACTGCCACAAAACGCGAAACGATCTCACGGCGCAGATAGGCGTTGGTCTGCCTATCTGCGCCGTGAGATCGTTTCGCGTTTTCAGTTCTTAATAAGTACTTCAAGGTTATTGTATCTTCCGGTGAATAGTTTAATTTTTTCACATAGAAAATCACGATTGTAATTCGTTTCTATTTGTTGGCTTTTAGACAAAAACAATAATACTCAGTGTGCATAATTAATCGTAATATGAACGTTGCCTTATAGTTCCTAAACACCACTTTGAGTTCCATTATACGCCATTGTCCATTTAGACTGTGATTAAAATTACAAAAATATTGTGATTTATGTTAAAGATATTAGAAGTTAATTGTGCTAAGTAAATAGTATTTAACTATGTATCTCAGATTAAAAATTATTTTCTACTAATATTACGCAGTGGTCGCTGCAGAGGCAATAGTACATGTAGTACAAAGTACAGAAAAGTAGTGTTAAGAGAAGATTTTTTCATAAAACTCATTGTTATGTTAGAAAACGTAAAATAATGTTATGTTTTTAGAAGACTGTTTTGTTTATATTTGATTAATAAAGTTTTAGAAGATTTTTAACATATCTATTTTTTTTTTACCATTTTCAAAACGAGTGACGTAATGGAACTTCTTTCCAGTAGAAACTAAATAAAATTGTGTTTTTTTAATGAATTTGGCAATATTGGATGATAAATTTAGTATTTTTCTATTGTTTATACAATATATTATCGATTCAGAGCCATTTCAAATCAATTAAGCCCATTTTTAAAAATGGAACTCCGCTTAAGCCACCAACAACAATTTCTGAAAACGCCCACCTACCATATTATGTACCTAGCATTCTCACGGAACTTTCCAGCAAAAGAATCCTTATGTGTTCATTCACTGAAACACTTGCCCTAAGACACAGACTTGCAGATATCGACGCTTCGTTTATCAGCACTTTCGATCAACAACTAGGTACTCCCCTGGCCCAGCACGTCTATCATAGGACGGCCGCGCGCGACATACCTACTTACTCTCGATTTTTCTCGCACTATACTTCTTGTTCTAAGTGTTCTAATAATAGAGAGACGGACACCGTCGCGTGATAGCCGTGCCGCCCCTGTATTCTGTAACTTGTTTTAAGCTCACCTCAACGCTCACCCACAAATATATCTTGACACCACAATGCGTAGTAACTAAGCGTAGGTAGATGTCTAGTTTCGTGACGGGTGACCGGCGGGGTGAGCCGCATTAGCGCGTAGGTACTATGCGCGAAACTAGACCTCTACCTATGCTTAGTTACTACGCATCAATCAATCAATTTCTTTATTTCGGACATACAAAGTATCCATAGGAACATAACAAATATCGAAGTCTAGTGTTAGCATTTATACATAAGCAATTGGGACATTTATACAGCTACCTCACAATAGCTAGTTTGCATTATACACACTCAACTCCAGCAACGTATCTATACTAAGAACTGTGCTACGCTTTTAATTTGGTCGGACCACTGCTTTAGTATCGGACAATCAAACCTATCCGCAATTTCCTCGCATCGCGGCGTCAAGACATATTTGTGGGTGAGCGTTGAGGTGTGCTTAAAACAAGTTACCGAATAGGGGGGCTGGTGCAGACCATTTAGTTTTTTAAATAAGTAGGTACCTAGACAGTTGCAGACTGTGTGTATCACAAATCACAAATATCTAGCGTGCCGGCCGCGGGATACCTGCGGCTGATTATTTACTTTTGTTTGGGTTTTGTTGACGAATTGTATGCGTACTGTGTGTTGAACGTAACCTACGCTGAGGATTTTCTTTTTCGTAAAAAAAAACCAAATATCTGCCCATACTGCTGATTTGAACCCAGAACCGTCACCTTCGAAGGCAGTGTCACAACCAACTAGGGCAAAGCAACCGTCAAAACTGTAACTAGGTACAACGTCTACAACATATCTAGTCACCACAACCATAACCATTTAGGTTGCCACGTAACATACCTTCGTAACTTTACGATGATTTTTTATACCTAACTAAAACCCAATAGCCAGAGATAATTTTTTTTTCATCAAATAATACTTAATCCAGATGCATCGATCAGACGTTTATGGCCATCATAAATATTTAGCACCAATTAAGAATTGTGTTATTTCCTCCTCATATAACTAGGTAATCAAAGAGTTCAGTTTCATTTCGGATGCACATTAAAAAATAAACGTCGCAAAATATCATATCCTACATCTCAACAATGTATAAACGGCTTTATTCAGCCGTGACAGAGTTCAAGTTTATAGTACTTGTGAAAGTTTAATGCGAGGTTGCTAAAGTTATTCTTCGGTATATCATTAGTCTGAATTCTCGATTGGATCCGGTGTTACCGATATAAGTGATGGGGCTTGTCAAAAATGTGTTTATCTCTGTAGAGAACAAAGTACCGTAGGTACCTACCTAATTCAGCTGAGGTGAGATCATAAGTATTTAAGTAGCTCCTTTTTGCGAGATCACATCGAGATTGGTCAAAAGATACTACAAATACTATAGTAGGAACCTCAAAACCTCCTGAGACCCAGGGTACGCTTTAGTGCTTTTGAATTAGAAACTTTTTGACATTCAGTAAAAGTTTAAAATCAATTTTGTTTGTACAAAATTTTGCACGCGGTGTCTCAGGAGGTTATATCACATTTTCAGAATCTTTTGACCAATCTCGATGTGATCTCGCATAAGTAGCTAGGTACCTACTGGAGACCTAATCCGCGTCCCGCGGCCCCATTGATGAGTAGGTAGAGGTACCTACTGCTGTACCTATACTGCAATATGGCTCCTCTACATGATGGCCCATCCTAATGGCCAACTAGGATGGGCCAGCGTGTAGAGAGGGTAGTGGTGTCAGATGGCTTATGGCACGGCGATGTCTTTCTCCGTCTAACGCATAGTTGCGTCCTGTACGATGGGTCGTGATGGCCCACTGTATAGAGCAGGCTTTAATTGTATCACCTACTTCTTTTTTCACGACGGCGGCAAAACAAGGTTTCGGTCCACCTGATAGTAAGTGGTTACCGTGGCATATGGACGCTTACAACTCCAGGGCTGCACATGCGAGTTGCCGACCCCTTAAGAATTTATACTCATTTTTGAAAAACTCCATACTGTAATCCCTCGGTAAAACCTTGGAAATTCCTTTGACCATTAGGCTCCAGGGTGTGAGGATGAATGCCCTGCCGACGGCGAGCGGTGCGGTGGTAGAAAGCAGCCGTAGGCATCATGTCGAACAGTTCTCATACACGCATAAAATGTTTTGCAGGTAACTAATTGTGGCTTCATCCACATTGGGTTTGTAGGGAGGTACCTAACGTGGCAACATATCCCTACGTGTATCTGGAGGTCAGACTTTGTGTTGGTCCATATTTTTTATCAAAGTGGTTGTTGAGCATTATGATTTTTTCACAATATCTATATTCAGAACAATGACGCGTAGTTGCAGTGTACATGAGGCACCTGCAACCCGAACTGAGCCAACTTGGACGGGGGCGGAAATAGAAAAACGGTAAGAAAAAAAAATGTCGCGGAGCAGCCGATTGAAATAGCGGTTGCCCGAAAGTGTGTACGCAGTTTATATAATGTAATGCTGGTCTAATACCTCTACCTGGGGAGACAATATTTTTCTTCACCCCCCTTCCAGTTTCCGCCCCAGTCCAGGTTGGCTCAGTTCGGGTTGTACAGGGAGGTTCCACAACGCTTCGGGAGCTCAAATACCGCGAGCCATTCGGTTGCTTCTCGGCTTTAACTACTAGTAAGTAGGTACTAGGCTATCAATAACTGTGCTTATCAATAACGATTATTAATCCCAGGAAAATATACCGCTTCATAGATCGACGATTTCTATATGCATCGTTAATATCGTTATGCCAGTCTTAGCGTATGTTGCCAACCGGAAAAGTGGATAACTATAACATATAATACAATTTATGCCTGAAAACGAAACTAATATTCATTTAGCTGTATTCTTAGTTTTGCGTTAGAGATCTGACGGACATCGTTAAGGAAATCATTCAAGTGACAGAACGGAAGTTAGACCATTAATATTTCATTGTGTCTTCAAAACTTATGGAGGCAGTCTTCTAATAGTCGTCTATTAGTTTAGTATAGTATAGCTAAGGTAGCGTTTACACAAGCTAGTTTAAGCGTAAAAAAACCGATACCTTGAAAGGTCATTTCAGTTGTTCCCACCCTAAATAAACAACTCCCGGCCTTGTACAAAGTATTCAGGTTAGGAAAATTACCTACTAACACACAGTAACATTTAGGTCGCGCCCGCGCCGCATATCGAGTAGTAGGTTCGAACCCATTGTCCGAGTTGTATAGTATGCTTCTGACAATCAAAAAATATGTGTACAGCATACGAATCGTGCATGTATTCGTTCCATCGTACCGTAACGCGAATAAGGCGACAATAATGTACCTACTGAACATTACCAGACCCAGTGTAGTCCTGACTGCGTTTCGGACCACAACAAAACGCGGGAAAATGTTCTTTCTTTTGTAAACTTATTTGATGTTTTCCGCCAGTGCGCGCTTAAATATCCATAAAAACTTTTTAATTGTTTATGGGCTGAAAAAAATATTCAGGCGTTTTTCGGCGCTCTACAAATTAATACACACTTTCTAAAGTTGCTAAAACTAAAACGAGATGCGTAATGACTTTAGTGGGTAATATATTCAGAGAGCAGCAATTAATTCGGTTCGCGTCTTTAGTTTTATATAACTAACTTATCTTATGCGGTAGTAGGTTTTTCTATGCATTTAGTTTAAGCACGTCCGCGGACTGCAGATATCGTGTCGTAGGTGTTGATGAATGGACTTAGTGCATTGAAGGTTTAGTGAGAGTGAAATATGGATCGATACACAGTGACCCGGCGTTCGAAACGCAAGAACGAAGGGTTCCTGACCAAGTGGAAAGCCAAATATGTTGGGAGTATTTTGCACAAGCGCTCCTGGATTCGCACTGGATTTGATTTAAACGTAAGTACCCGCTCACTCATACATAAGAATACTTGTATGCAAACCGAGAAATTGCTGAATAATGTTTTCGGAAATATTCAAAATGTATGTAATATAGTCATGTTACGCTAATTGGAAATATTTAAATCAATTGTAGACGAGTACTTAATTATCTAATCAACCGAGTATATTTCAAGTATCAGGGTTGACTATCATAATCACATACAGTATACGTATATGCGTTAGTTTACTTCACCTTAGTAATAATTTGAATATATGCAAAAAAGTATTCTGCACATTCAACGGCAACACGAATCATAGACAACATGTTAATCTTTATTTTGTTTTCGGAAATATATTCTTTCTTAAAATCGTTTCCTGCCAAGATATATTGTATGTATACGGTTATATATGCTTGAGTTATATGAAGAATACATTAATGTTGTATTAAGTGGATTGCTAATCTAATCGCCAAACCCCATATGACTAAGCAATGACTAACTACAAAAATCAATATTGTTATGCAGAGTACGTCGTCACTTTCCACTGGACAGTAGACATTATATAAAATATATCAACTGACAATAGCTACGTGCCTCCTTCCTTATTTGTCTGTCGAGAGTGCTATTGTGTACATTACTCGTGGTATATTGAATAGGCATGTAATGACCGTACTTTTCGTCTCGCTTTACTGTCGTAGTTTAGAAAAAGATGGCAGTTAGTGGGTAGTATCAGTGATATTACGTAAGTCTTTCTTATGGAATGTTGCATGTTGGTTGCATGTAACTTTTCTTGGAGGAAAAATTACTTAATACATACGTATTAGTCGTTAGTATTTCCAAAATAAAAGTATCGAAAACTATGATTGATTGTTCTCAATTTTACCTTTTAATTAAATCATAGCGTAAGTAATATCATGTAATATCTAACGAATGCAGTTCTGACCACGGCGGTTATAGTACATTACGAACGGCGGTGAATTCGTGAATGCCCCAGATCGCAGGTGTTTGTGGCCCGAACCAAAGGTGAGGGCCATAAATATGCGATCTGGGGCTTTACGAATTACCGCCCGTGGTGAGTACACAATTTTACGTCTTCTCCTGGGTGTGAAGTGAGATTTGCCGCTGCGCTCGTGGGCGGTAAATCTCACTCACCGCCCAGTGACGTAAAAATAGTAATGACAATTATAAAAGATTTTTCAAATGGCCTTTTATTTGTGCGAAATGGTTACTAACATATCTGTTCCGCCGTTAGTCCTTATCGATTTTGACTAAGATATAATATCTATAGAAACCTACTGTTCATACAAATATTTCATAATTTGCATTCCAATTAGCTCGTCAGTCACGTACTATAGCTATAGGTGCACATAATATTTCGTTCGACATAACTGCTACCATTAGGTATGTTAATGCAGTTAGTGCACTCGACACACTTGACTTTATTTTGACTGGTTTTTAAACACAGCAGAAAAGGCACTACTTAGCATCAGATAGGAACATATCATTTTTAAATTAAAGCTTTAAATATAAGGATCCAGTTCAGGCGTTATCGGTATCGACGTAGGTATCTAGAATAGAAGATATTATTTGCAAAAACTTTCATACACGGCACTTTTTTTGAACATAAATAAAGTGGTAGAGTGCCGGGCCCATAACCTGTTGAATTTAAGCTACAGACGGAACGTAGTTACGATCGGTATAAGTCAAAATGGCGTGCTCTGGTCTCGAGTCCACCACCCTTAAGGCTGCATCACACTGGCGCGGCCTGGCCGCGGCGGACAATAGTAAAATTGTCATTAGCTGTCAAATTTACTATTGTCCGCCACCGCAGGCCGCGCCAGTGTGTTGCAGGCCTTAATGGAAGCTAAAATGTTTGTTTACACTTACAGGCACTAGGTATTTTTATGTTATTGTAGTGACGCAAGATATTTAAAATATCTACCAACAAACTAACATATGTATAACATTTCATATTACTTACTATTTTTTACAAGTTTTTATTGGTTCATCTTTTTGTTGAAAGAGAGAGTATAGTTGATAGTAGGATAAAGTACCTATTGTTTTTTTTAAATCACAGTCGTGGCATTGTGAGATGCAATAGATAGCTTTATACCTACTGTCGGATTTTGGAATTGATACAAACCATCCTCTCTAAAAAACAACGTCCAAATTGCGGGTATAAACAGCCGTGGGAATGTAAAACGACTTTTAATAGGTTCGATTAAAACACGCGTGTCTCAAGTTGGCCAGGGCGAGTTAAAATCACTCCAATTGAGATTTAGTCCATCTTCAGACCGCCGTTCAAAGCGCTGGTTTCGTAATTACGCATTCCGCTGTAATTCGAGCAGTAAAACCAATAATAGCCGCGTAATTGGAGCCGCGCGTTCTCACGAACGCAACTGTTCTGCGGTCCAAAGCTTCCCATTTTGGTTTAGTTTATTATGTCAGCTACCTTAGCCCCTTGGGAACATGAAATGAACGGCTGGGCCACGACTCAGCCCCCCTATTCTGTAACTTGTTTTAAGCTCACCTCAACGCTCACCCACAAATATATCTTGACACCGCGATGCATAGTAAATAGCGTAGGTAGAGGTCTAGTTTCGTGACGGGTGACCGGCGGGGTGAGCTGCATTAGCGTGTAGCGAATAACAGCCCAGTACGCTTACCAAGAGTTTGACAATGACGGCTTACGCTAACGAGTATCGAGTTTTCTACCTGTGCATCCCGCTCGTACTGTCAAAGTGCAATAGAGATGCACAGATAGAAAACTCGATTCTCGTTAACGAAAAATGACAATTCAAACTCATGGTAGCCTTACAGGCCACGGACTGGACGCCAGCGGGCAGCGGGGCGGCGAGCGGTGCACAAGTGGGAATGACAGATGTTAACGAAAAATTATACATTTTATTATTTTCTATTGGCGTTAGCGCTTATCGATTGTAACCCTGTCTATGTTCTACTCCCCGTATTCACAATTTTACAAATATTTTTATGAAATATGTATTCCAATTCTAAACAACATGTCTATCACATAAGGTGTTCCCATCCTCGAAACCGGTCTATTCCCAATAAGATAGTTTTTCCTCTGGGTTGCAAGGTCAGATGGCTGTCGCTTTCGTAAATTTAGTGCCTACGCCAAATCTTGGGATGATATGTCAAAACGGACCCCGGGTTCCATTGGGGTAGGTGTTCTTATCTCCCGCAGTTTCTAATAACCAGAATGAAAGCCGGTAGGATTATAGCGCACTTGAATGATTACGGTTCCCAGCTATTTTTTTTTTTATTCTGATAATCTGCGATCAGTCACAATAACTATGAGCAGATGAGTTGAAAGAGGTTGGCGATTGGCAAGGTAGGGCCATTGCCCTAGCTTCCCTTAGTCAGGCAGCACATTGGCTCTCTTGAGTATCTACATTGGGTTTGGCTTTAGAAGCATCTGTGATAGAGGGTTTAGATGAGTTACTAGTCGGTCCTTATAGTTGTTAGCTAGCTGTGTAGCGTTTTGCCTCTTCGAGTATGGTTGGGATTTCCAGATACTCATGGATTTCTGAGTTGCGAGCGTACCAGGGCGCTGATGAAAAAACTCTTACAGCTATTTAATGAATAGGTATAGTTTTAAGTAAAGTATACACACAATGTTTATTCACGTGCCATCACTAAGCGTGACGATGACGGTTAGATACGCTCGTTAAATAACAATTTTATTCACTTTCATTTACATAAGTTATCTAGGCCAGTATGTTATATTTTGGTATGATACACTTGTTGTTAGACTCATACTTTGCCGAAAACAGACATAATATTCTTTGCACGGTCGATGGCATTTTTAAATAAGTAAGTACTTATATAGTCCAACCAACTATTCCTATTACTATAGAGCTTAGCTTTGCTTATAACTCTAAAGAAAGTTATGTCTTATGTGCATATGTACATACATACAATGGTAAGTATGATAGGTTTCCCAGTTACGGGTACATTTCGTGACCAAGAATTGAACAGACCTCCGATGGGCATTAAAGAGTAAAGGATAGACGGTAACCATTGATATATTTATTTTTTTAGTCTATGGATGGACCCTTCTTTTTAAGGGTCTGCTAGGCTTCCTGGTGGAACTGGGCTGGCACGAATAATAGTAGTGCCAATACCCACACGCAAAATAGGCGCAGATATGACGTCGAGTTGCGGAAACCCTGCCCGCGTACACCTGTAACCTATATATATATATATAACCTGGACCCTTCTTTATTTGTATTATTCTGCACGGCTATCACAAGACGGCGCGCAAGCTCTCTCGATTTTTCTCGCACTATCCGTCTCTCGCCTATTAGAAAACTTAGAAAGAGAGGTTTGAGAAGAGGAGGTATAGTGCGAGAAAAATCGAGATAGCTTGCGCGCCGTCTTGAGATAGCCGTGCAGATATTATAATAATTGTTGATGCCAAATTTAAACGACATTGATTTAAAACCCACTTAAAACGTCATTTGTATGAGACACACAACTGGCCCATATCTTTACTTAAGCGGTTATGATTGATTATTATCAATTAGTCTCGCATGACCGCTCATTAATAATAAATGACAATTTTTGCACATTTAATTACTTACCTATTGTGTCAATTCTAACAGCTTTTCCTAATGAGCAAATTCTGTATACCAAGCGTATGCTACAAAAACGCAAAGATATCCATATCATAGATCTCGCCTAGGTGTATTGCACTGAAGATATTACAAACTTACAATTTGCAGTTTAATTGCTCACCTATTATTTGATTTTGCATCGTATTGCCTACGTAATAGCATCGTTGCTTTCGCGAATTTATTGAATTCGGCTGCACGCTGGCGGTATTGCGACAGACAAGTCCTACAGCCAAGTCAACGTTTCATACTTATAAACATTATGGTTTGTATGTAGCTTAGTTGCCACAGAGTGTTAGAAGGGAAAGGTCCGTAGTTAAAAACAAAAAACGCCTAAAACTGAAGTGTTTTGTTACAACGTTAAAAACGCGCCAAAAGTTTAAAAAGTTTAGTGCCATTGAAACCATAAACAAAACAAAAGATTTGCAAGTTTAATTTCGGAACCGTTCAAAATTTACATTTGTTTTTTTTATTTTATTTAAGTAAGTACGGTCGGTCAAGTTAGGTCGAAGGTGGAGTGTCATTATGCCCCAGATATTCTTTAAAAAAGTGATGGTGGTTCGGGAACGAGGTGATCTCGAGGTGAGTTACTTTCACTTTCCGCGCTGCCTCACCGGTCCTTAGCTGCAGGTGATACGGGCTGATTTATCTGATAAATACTTAAATGCCGATTTATCGCTAAAATCAATAGTTAATAAATTTATATTATCCGCGGTTTACGGTAGTACAGAGATAGGAGATAATATCGGAAGTTAATACCTGTAAAACTGGCCGAAGCGGTTTTGATGCTTTCACTGCAAGCTTGCGCTTAAGTAGATATTTTAATGCTGTTAATTCCAGTTATAAAATTGCACTTATAGTCAACACTTGCGATAATTATATCATCGGAAACATTATGCTGTCATAAAATGATAGTAGCCTGCCAGGCAGATATATTTGTGGGTGAGCGTTGAGGTGAGCTTTAAACAGATTACAGAATAGGGGGGCTGATCATTATTGTAGAATTGATTCCGTGAATTCTAACCATACCTGATAGTACTACATAGTCAGTATATCTACATCTAATAGGCATACCATTTACCAGAGCGGTTAGTGACGCGGTGCAAGAGGAGTAACAGCGCCAGTGAAATGTCACACAAAAAAAGTCAAACAAATACACTCCTGCACCGTGTATCCGTGTAATTACCGCCACCTACCGCATTAACCGGCTCCGATTAAGAGTAGGTCTATTGCTGTAATTCTAAATATCCTTCGCAATGTAGTATAGATTATCCTTCGTTCATTGTACAATCAGCGTTTACGAAATTAACCAATAAGTGTTCCCTAAATCAATTTATAAATATTGTATCTAACTAGTTCTAAATACTCAAGTAAGTATCATTCGTTAATTTAACATCCACTATGAAATGAACAGCTCTTTAGTTACTATAGGTACCTACCTCTAGTTAGTAGTTCATTAAAGCCCTTTGATTTACCAGGCTCGAACAGCGTTCATTTTTAACCTCCAACAAGCTTGCGAATAAATTATTCATACTAGATTACTCAGTCTCGGATATCAAATGGGATCAATTTAAAACTAGTAGTGAATAGGTGCAGCTGTAGACTTTAGATAAATGTTAAGTACATTTGATTGCAACCAGCCGACCTTGTGATTAAACCATAGGTCGTAATATAACTAGCCATAGCTGTAATGTAACTTTTCCAGCGATATCTATAGCTACGTATTCAGCGAGCCTATATAGCAAAACTGACGCCGCGACGCGAGTCGAAAGAATCTACCCTCATCTTTCTTATTTGCTCGGTGAGACTGAGATAGCTGAGTCGCACGCGACGAGACGGGACACACTCGTCACCGAGTCCTTACAAACGCCCATCAAACGGTGACACCCGTCAATATCACATAGAAAACCATTATAATTATCAATAATGAAGCGGCGAAATATTTAACCGTGACAAACACTTTCTTTTGGTCGGGTTACATGTACCGGCGCGGCGTCAGTCCGGTCCCGGCACAGGCACAGTACTGCGTAATGTAAAGCCACAGCACAGAATTTATAAGTAGTACTAACAGTGGTCCGCTACCAAAAAACACAAAATTCTCCGAAAACCGTATCTAAATTATAGTTTAACATTGTAAAGAGCAAAAGTCTGTGCGGTGTGCGGATAATTCATTTATTAAAAATGTATTTTAAATAATGATGGCTTAATACTAAAATATTATATTAAGGGATACATTTTACAAGCGCCTGAACTAGGATAGCCTGTGTTTCAGGCATTAGGAAAGACAGTATAACTATTATTTAAACATAAACTTGTAAAACATAAAAAATATACATTGAAATACAGTAACGTACAAAATAAATGTATATAAAGTATAGCTATTTACTAAATAAATCAAGATTCATTTTAGAACAATAAAAAGGTTCTCCGTGTCTTCGTACGACATTTTTTGGAGGGCATCTCGGAGAGTTTTCTCACATTTAGCATAGATGAGAGGATATACTCGTAGATCCAACTTAGTGTAATGTTTGTATCGGGGAATAATATCCGAAACAACTCATCCAATGATTTTTTAATCTATCACCATTAAAGAGATGAGGGTCCATCTTTAGGGTGGCAGAGCCGCCCGGGCAGCTAGTTCATCAATCAACATCCTACTAATATTATAAATGCGAAAGTTTGGATGTTTAGATGTTTGTATGTTTGTCACTTGCCTTTACCCGCCCAGGGGTTCTTGAAGACCAGCTTATTACTAAAACTAATACCTAGCTTTAAAATGTAATTTAACTGGTTTTGTATTCTGCAAGAAATAAAAGGCTTTACTGGTATTATATTTCCTCTATGATCACGCTTAAACAACTTAACAGATTTGGATGAAACTCTGCACGAAGATAGTTTAAAGTCTGGATTAAAATATAGGATAGTTTTAATTTTTTATCCCGGATCCACGCAGACGAAGTCGCGGGCGGAAACTAGTTTTGAATAAGGTGAAGCCTTTACATAAATGTTAAGTACATTGCAACTTGCCGACCTTGCGATTAGACCATAGATCGTACTATAACTGGCCACAGATATAATGTAACCAGTCACTATTTGATCAAATGAACCGCTAGCATGTATTTATAATCAGAGTAATTGTAGGTCATGCTTTCGATGTTAAGTTGGGTAACTCTTTGTAATAAGTTTCCACGTTATTAGGTGATATACCTATTGGCGAAATCTAACCTTTCTGATATTATATTGCTGTATTATAATTTGTCTGTCAAAATTCACAACACACTAGTGCTCATACTTAAAAAGTAGTACAACACTTAAAATTCTTACGCTGTGTATACCTATTTAAAAGTCTTCAATTCCTGAGTTATGAGGAAAATATTAAGTTACTGCACAAACTATTCCGTTTATTTTTTCATATTTTCTTCTATTCCGCACACGTTCCAAAAACCAGCGACCATTTTTATTATTTACTAGCTTCCGCCCGCGACTTCGTCTGCGTGGACTCGGGATAAAAATTATCCTATATTTTAATCCAGGCTATAAACTATCTTCGTGCAAAATTTCATTCAAATCAGTTCAGCCGTTTAAGCGTGATTGAGTAACAAACATCCAAACATCTAAACTTTCGCATTTATAATATTAGTAGGACTTATTACAAGATATCATTACTAACTAAAAGAGGATGATTATATTGTATATATACTAGGATATAAGGAGCGGCGCGTCCAATGCTAACAAAGTAGACATCAGCACGTCTAGCATGCGACGACCGCGACATACTCTCGATTTTTATCGATCTATAATCTCTTGTTCTAAGTGTTCTAATAAGAAAGAGACGGATAGTGCGAGAAACATCGAGAGAGCTCGCGCGCCGTCGCATGCTAGCCGTGCAGCATAGATCTCCAATACATTAGCAGAATAAAAACCACGTAAATGTACCACGAGCATCGACATTAACGGGTGGTGGTGATGCAATGCAAAGTACACTACACATTTCAATGGAATCCGTAAAATATTTAGTTTAATGCGTTACCAAATTTTTGCAATTGTGTCACTCTTGCGCATATGCTTTGGTAATTATGCGCAAAATCTGGTGTTAAGTTGATACGACAAAGATATCGGTAAAGAGCATTGGCAATAACGATTATTACAATGTTCGACATTACAGTTTCTCAAGAAAGTTACATAAGTGCTGAAACTGGAAGGTAGTATGTAGAGCGATAGGTCCCTACTTACCCAAATAGTCGAGCAGGTTAATTGTATGGAACCTTCTCACCGATATGGTCCTTTCCTTATATAGTAGGTAAGTATTTAGTTGTACTTAGTACTTAGTTGTAGTTTTTTCACATTAGAAAAAAGTTGCATAATCTGGCCAGAGGCCACCTGTTGTTTACCTTATTATATATTAGTATGGAGATCCATACTAATATTATAAATGCGAAAGTGTGTGGGTCTGTCTGTCTGTTACCTCTTCAAGCTTACACCACTGAACCGATTGAGCTGATTATGGAGATATTTTGAATCTCAGGGCAGGACATAGGATAGTTTTGTTATCCCGGAAAACATCCCCTGAGGGAATGAAATGGAGGATAAAAGTTTGTATGGAACTACGATATAAACGAGTTCGCGGACGGAGTCGCGGTCAGAAGCTAATAAGGCGAAAAACGTATTCATATCTTTAACTCTACCTACTACCTTGATTTGTAGTGCCACCGATTAAGACGAAGCTCAAGTCTCAAGATCCGCTTTTTCAAGCTTTCGACGACAACCATCGAAACTGGTTTCACGGCGCATCACAGATCCTTACAAATGACCAAGAAAAAGCTTGGCAGCCATCTTAATGGTCCCGTCGCGTTTACATTCCTAGAAAGGAGTCCGTGTGGAATAATTGAGCTGGCTTTCTTAACGTGTATTTTATCGTCTAGCCACTTCATATTTTTCAATGGGATGACTCCTTTCGTCATATTAGCAGAATCTTGCAAATTTTAAATTCGTATAATGATGTGCGATCTATGAAACTGTAATGTATGTTACTACGGTACGTACAACGGAACGTACATATGAAACTTCATTGAGTGCGATACGCTGTACAGCCCTAGATAGACCGCCACAGGGGGTTAGCATTGATAAGCGTTATTTCGCGCCAAAATGACAGTGAAGTACATAAGTACATAATACTACTTACGGCTCGCGCGCTGAATCAGAGCGGAGCAGCCCGTTGCGTAACGATCTTGAGAACGGTGACAGCTACTGCCTAACATACTAAAACGTATGCTAGTCCCTTGTCTGGTAGAAATACGTCGTTTTATAATACCTATATAACCCGTTACCCGTTGCTGTTGAGTATATACGGATTTAAGCGACGCCTCCTTATCATCATCATTCGCTTGTCCTTATCCCATTTACTTGGGGTCGGCGCAGCACGTTTTTTTCTTCCATACCTCTCTATCGCCCGTCAACTCATCCCACACATCTTTCCCGTTCATATTGTCTCTCACGCAGTCCATCCTTATATTAAAATAATATAATTAAAACCTTTTTGGTACTGGCCATATGCAGCAGCTAGATGGAAAAGAGATAAAAGAAGAGAGGTAATTCGACTGTCACTTATTTGTATTGTTATGTCTGCAATTTTGTTCATATTTTAGTTTGTTGTGTTTAAAAGAATCTTTGCGCTAAATATAGTGCTAAAGTTATTTAACTTTTGCACCGTCGACAACCTCTATTCATAGGATTCGGCCATGGTTTAACATCAGTTTATCCCATCGAGTCGCCTGTTCCTGTTGCCCGGCGTTGCCCTAGCCGCAAGTCTTTCTCGACACCAAATGCTGGGAGCTGCCTCGCTGGAAGCCAGTCTTGTCAAGCTGGTTGGTCTAAGTTGTACATTCTCTGTGAGTAATGAATGATTTACAAACAAAATCGACACAAAATGCTATAATTTGGGTATTGATTCATCATTCATCCAGAATTCAGTCTTCAATTCCTGAGTTACGTGAACTAATAGATGAAACTTTGTGAAAGCAATTAGTAAATGTAACTAACAAAGATTTACAGGCATAATGATGCATGTTAACTGCCTCAAATGGTTTTCTATCACATGCAATTTGTTTTAACGTTTATGAGTACAAATAATTACCGCAAATACATCGGCCTCACAGTTTTGTTTTTGCGGCTTTTGCTATCGAAACGCTCGGACCCTGGGGCCCAGGCGCTCACCAATTATTCGGCCAAATTTCAAAAAAAATGGTCAGAGTATCCGGAGACCATAGGGCTGGCTCGTTTCTTGGCCAACGGATCGGCATAGCTATCTAAAGCAGCAACGCAGCCAGTCTTATGGGAACCCTTCCGCAGGAGTCCGAACTTGGGGACCTTTTTTAAATTTATTTTTATTTTATTAATATTAGGTAACTTTAGTCTATTTATGTTTTTTGTTGTTTGCTAATGAATAAAACTGATCACGAAAAAAAATATGAAAAATTGTAATGCATTGGTAGGCACCAATGCATTACAAGGTTTTACTTTTCGTACCTATACTGTGTGTGTGTGTGTGTGTGTGTGTGTGTGTGTGTGTGTGTACTGTGTAAGTAGATAGATATAGCTAGCATAGGTACTCCTTATCGATAAAGAAATAAATATTTGGGGACAATCTTACACAGATCGTCCTAGTCCTAAACTAAGCAAAGCTTGTGTGTACAATGGGTATTACTAGACGACGATACACATACTTATATAGGTAAATAAGTACTTCAATACTTAAAAAACATCCAAAACATCCATGACTATTTCACCACATTGAAAATTGTCACCTGACAATGACAATTCCACGTACATTGCTGGGTCAATAAGTTTTCCAGCAACCAACTTAACCGGTCGACGCAGCTATGTAAAGCGAATTGTCATTGTCAGGCGACAATTATCGATTTGGTGAAATAGGGGTTGGTGCGTATAATATATATTGTGATAGGTAATTTTGGCGGGAGGTAACCCTTAAGAAATGCTCTATACGAGTGCCTATTACTCGAGTACAACTCTCTGGCCCGACATTGTGCTCTGTGGACTCATATTTCGCATTTCACAGTGTTCAAATGTAAATACGTAATTTAGTTTTTGTGAACTATATATTTTTAGTAGTTGTAGGAAGGAACTGATTGAAAGATTTAGTGACCGAGACAGATTGTTCCGATAGCTCAGTTGGTTAGTAGCGACGGGCCATGAATGCCTGTGGTCGCCGGTTCGAATCCGGCTCGGAGTATTAAATTTTTCAATTTTTCCTTTATATTAAAATTTATATATTTTTTTCTTTCTTGACTAGGTACTATAGCTTCTCATAGCATAACATTGTTCGACATCGTACTCATCATAGTTCAAACTAGTACGTCTAACCGTTAGGCTTCAAAATGTAACAATTAAGCAATTGTATAAATAATTAAAAAATAATTTGTCCCATTGGTATGTTGTACAATTGAAGCAAGCGCAGGGCACGTGGCATGGCCCTCGGTCCATCGATACTATCGATACGCAATTGTGACCAAAGGAATGCTGATCGAACTCGGTCAATCTGGGACCTTGTATGAATTATGGATCGGTCAAGCGTGAAACAAGTGGGGACAATCACGTGACAATTGATTAAAAGAACTTATTTAGGCGACTTTAAAGAAGGTTCTCAATTCGTCGATGTATGCTCTCCGATTACTCGAAGACGCCTGGACGGATTTATAAGAATAAGAATTTATTTATTTAGCACACAAACCAGGATAAAAGAAAAAAGAATCAAAAAGGTAACCTTATATACAGTGCTAAACGGGAGCCTCACTCAGCATGTTGCCACTGGGGCCGTGACGCTGGTTTTCAGTGAGAGCCCCAAAAAGAAATAAAACTAAAACTAAACGAAACAAACAATTTTATAATTTTTAGGCACTGTATAATGTCTAAAAATTACAAAAGTAAACTAAAATCTAGCGGGTAACATCAGAATCGTTGACAGAGATTTATTTTCATCAGGCAACACTGAAACATGCAATTGTTATGAAAAACATGCAATTGTCTCGGTACGTAATAAAAAACACCACATAAAATGTGGTAATACGACTAACCAAGCGTAAAACTACTATTACAATTAACATAATCTTATACAAATAAAAAAATACTGTGTTATGTTATGTAGCAATAAGATAAGTAAGCAAGATTTGGAATATTCGCTTCTGTTTCCGAGTCCCATCCCGCTCCCATATCACTCCCTACATGAACGCCGCTGGTCTGCTGAACATGCCTGCACGCAGACGGCTTTACCTCGCCACTCTTCTCTTTGGCATAGTGCGATCTGGGGTCCCAGCATATTTGCTGAGTAGATTGGTATGGCCCAAGAGTGCGCGTAGGTGTAAGGCGATGATTCTGGTGCCAAAGCATCGGACCGCGGTGTTTCGTGGTAATAGCTTCATATTCGCGGCGTTTAAGTGTTGGAATGATCTCCCCCCACCTATCCAAGGAGCGTCTAGCAGGTATACCTTTAGGCGCCAGCTTAAGGGCCATTTGTTGACGCTTCAAAAATCCCAACCCTAACCCATCCAGCACTTTATTTAAAAAAAAATTTACCGTTTCGCCATAAAGTAAATATAGCATAGAGTAACTATCCCATACTGCGGTCGAATATTTCTGAAGAACGTTAAGAGATGTCGCTTGGAGCACCACTGACGGATATTCATATTTTACGTTATACGAAATCTCAAATATTATCATTAATAGATATTCATTTTCACTTATAAACTTAAAAAAAAAAGAAAACAACCAGACACAGGCCTTAATAGATCGTAAATCGATTCAAAATAATTTATAACATCCTTTATTTGTGCGCCATCTAGTAAACGGCTTGACCTTTATTACAGCTTAGCTTGTAAGTGGACAAAGTATACATGCGCAGGATTCTAGCAGGATAAGTGTCCATAGATGGTGCTGTTTTAAACCTGATATATTTACTAAACCTAAACGCATTGTTGTTACGAAAATATATAAATAAGTTTCTGTCAAAAATTGAATTTTTGGTACAAGCTTTTATTGCCGACTGTACTTTTCTGTATACCATCATCAACTGCTCATTGAGACGATTCTAACGAGCCCCAACTCGATGGGGTTATATGGTTTTATTACGGAGTTCCTATGGCCACCTTCTGTCTCTATCATCAGATCAGCTCGATGGTACCATAATATTGAATGTCATCCAAACTATAGTTATACCCAAAATTTCAGCTCAATCGGTCACCGGGAAGTGGGTCAAATTTAACTTGCAAGATTTGACGGACAACTTACTTACATACATACTTTTATACTTACATACGAAAGAAGTCAAGTTACTATAAAACTTGTAAAAAGACCTATCGGTTTTTGCACTCCGGGAGTGCCGGCAGAAGTGAAAACTTGAATAATTTTAATTTTGCAAAAAAAATCCCTTCCGCCCCCCTCTCCCCCTGCGTGCCAATATATCTAATAACAAACTTATTAGTGGTACGCTATAGTTCAACTTAACTCGGCAAAATTGATGGAGGAGACGAAGAAATAAAATACCAATTTGTTTTTGCCATTGCCAAATATTTTTCAAAGCTTTATCTCTTTAGGAATAACGTCCAAATTCGAACTATTCGAATTTGCTCAATAGCAAAGCGGTAAAGGACGCGCGGACAAAATTACTAATTTATTTGCAGAATATGCAATTGCAAAGTGTTTAACGGCTTTATATTCTTACGAATAGCGTTCAGCTTTGAATGAAGTCGAATCGGCTAACAGCGATATATAAAAGTTTGATAAAACAAAATGGAATTTGCATTTACGGAAAATGTGTTACGACCTTATACTGTTAACAATAAAGTACAAATTAGAACTATGTGCCCCTAGTCAAACCCCCGTTTTCCCCCTCGACCCCAGCCTCGTCCCGAATCTCTCGCCATCCTCCTACGGTCACGTGGCCTCTTACGCATCTGATGTCACAAATATCTGTCGCGAGTTTAACAATTTTTCCCCATCCCAAAAAGTGCTCAGCGCCGCTAAATAAGTTTTCACTTCAAAAAGAAAACATACATACGTACATACATACATACATTCACGCCTTTATTCCCAAAAGGGGTAGGCAGAGCACATGAAACTTGTTCCAGCGCCACTTCTAGCATAAATGTGGGTATAAAAAAGATCGACAAAATGTGATATTGCAGTGATAGGTTGCTAGCCCATCGCCCACAACACACTTCAACCCTGCTCCCTTAGTCGACTTTTACGACACCCACGGGAAGAAAAACGAAAACGTACGAAGAGTTTTTAAATAAGATGAAGTAAAAACTAGTGCCTATGCCAAATCTTGGGATTAGGTGTCAAAGCGGACCCCTGGCTCCTTTAGGGGCACACCCGGGAATATCGCTAGGAGGATTGTGATGCGACTGATGAGCTTAGTAGATAATTATTAGAATAGGTAACCTAGTCCCTAAAACATCAGAATACTACAGTAAGTAAAAAATATAACATACATTTATTCGGGACCTATACGTAAAACTGTTTTTATTTTACAACTTATTTGAATATTCTTTCTTTACATAGGTATCTAGTACCATAAATAAAGAATAATACCTATAATATGTACCTACTGCCATTCACATTTGAGTATGTAGCAATTTATGATTCGAATTGCCAATAAGTACCTAAAATTATCGAAGTGCTTACGACGCGCGACGTTGTCAGCTCGCGCTGGCAGCGCCGTAGTTCGATCTGGCAACGTCGCCAACTGTATACTAATTTCCAATTTATTTTATTATTTTTAACATCTCTGCATAACGTTCCATTTCGACATCTTATATATTACAACAAATGAATTACTGCGTGTTACAAATATTTTACATTAAATTAAAATAAACATAAAGTGACTGCAATCTCTTAAATTATTAATAAATAATGGAGCATAATTATTTATTTTTTATCACTTCGCACTCGTCTTTGAAACTGTATAATAGTAAAGAGAACTGCGTACAACGAAACGACTCAGTGCAGACGAAACACAGATTACAGACGAAATGAGAAAATGTTGCTACAAAATTATTCCTTTAAATTGTAGGTAAACAGAATAAACTTTGTCCATTTGTAAAAATGCGAAAAAAATGATTTAGTATGAGTTTATTGTCTCAATTAAAAATACAAATAAAGATAACCTGCGGTATGATATTTTTTTATAAAAGCGTAGTGAAAATATACGTGTAATTACATGGGCAAAGTCAAAACGTCAGAAGTATATGGAAAGATAGAGACTTAACTGGCCACACTGAAACTAGAGACGATAGGTATCAACTCTACCACGAACATATTGTTAATGTTATTCTTTTAAAATTTGACCTCCGCTTATTTGAATGGACCTACGATTTGATTTAGAAACGGATTTGTTTGCCAGTGATTTACATACGACCACTTGGACTTTTACCGGACTGATTTGATATTATTGCATTTCCAAAATGACACATCGGTGCCAATTCATAAACTGTCACACATTGTTTCGTTTTCCAGTTAGTGATAAAAATCGCCTACGGATCTGGATTAACAATTCAGGTAAGCTCTATTTTATTTACAATAAATAAAATTATACAACTAAGCACATACATACTTGGTGACGTCGGGCATGCGTCAGTCAACGACTTTTTATCAATGTTCCAAAACATCGTTTTGTACTTCAGTTTTTTATCGCGTTACTTACGTTAAAATAAGTTTATATCTCGCTCCAAACTGATTAGTGTCCTTATTAATCCTTCATTTCATGTTTGCACTGTACCTAATGGTAATGATAAACTAGTTAGGAGTTTGCTTGTTGGCATTTTATTTTGAATCTTTTGAATTTACTTATTCGCAGTGTGATTGCCAATTCGTGAAAATATCTAACCGGAAATGATGGCTGAAGTACTTGGTTTAGCTTGAGATTTCACTACTTTTCAGGCCGGAAGGCTTGGCAGGTTTTTTTACAAGAAATGTACTTGATGGAAATTAATAATATCTAAGTATTTAGTTTTATGACGACTGCTTTAGCCTAGTTGGTAATGACCCTGCCTATGAAGCAAGAGGTCCTGGGGTCGAATCCCTGTAAGGGATTTTTTTTGTGTGATGGGCACAAATATTTGTTTCTGAGTCTTGGATGTTTTCTATGTATTTATACCTATTGGAACTATATATATCGTCGTCTAGTACCCATAATACAAGCCTTATTGAGCTTACAATGGGACTAGTTCAACTTGTGTAAGATTGCCCCTTAATATATATTTTATTTTATTTATTTTTAATTTCAGGCAACATCAATCTCACATCTTTGACACCTGATCAGTTAAAGTACTGCTATCTTTGTGAAGTGCATTTTGAATCCTGCTATGAGTCACAATGATAACCAGAGAAGGTTGACCGGGACAGCTATTACTAGACACTATCACTGTGAAGATAAATCAATTGATGTTATTAGCTTTGTGTCTGTAGAGCACCCAATGCAAGGTATGTCTTGATTTTTTATTGTTCAAATAGTATTTTCTTAAAAACATGATGACAATTTTTCTGAAAAGGGACTCCTTAAGGCACACATGGGAAATGTACAAAAAATTTGTTTATCATTGAAAACAGGATGGCATTGGTATCCGTTCATGTCAAACGAGATAGCTTTAAGAAAATATTGCGTTTGGTGTCGGGTTACAAAAGCACCACACCCTTTCTTCCCGTCGGTGTTGTTGGTCCAAGCAACTTATACTTGAAAATATATACAGGCTGTCCCAGCGCTATGCAACTTGAAGGGACAGTACCTTAAATATTGTAGATAAGATATTTTACTGAAAGGAGATATTATTGAATATTTTATAGTAAGTAATACTGCACTCAAAGATTTTCATAAAATTGCTTGCTTCGTCTAAGAGTCAATCCGACCATAGAGGAAATATTTATTTATGATCCGGCTAAATCCAACTCCTTTCTTTCAAGCTAAATTGTACTTAGAAGAAATCATTCTTTATTTTTAGCTTACTTATTGGCATCATAAAAGCACGTGGTGTTTTTATATCACATATAAATAAAATAAATAAAAATAAAAAAGCTTTATTAATTCCATTACAGCGTTTTTTACAGTTAGTAAGTAATGAATTATGTATGTAATGTATTGAATTTCTTAGCTAAACACGCAGAACAAAAAAAAATGCTTATAAGATGTTAGGATTGTTAGGTTAGGTTAGTTAGGTTTCACATATAGCCGGTTTTTATTAGCATACGGCGGCAAGCATATTTGAAAATATTAGCAGTATAATTTAATAATAATATAAACAATAAATCAGCTTATATACGTCCCACTGCTGGGCACAGCCCTCCTCTCAAGGATGAGAGGGAACGGGCAGAAGTGCCCACGCTGGCCCAGTGCGTGTTGGGGACTTCACATACACCTTTGAATTTCAAATTACTTAAAAAATGTGTCTCCTCCACACATGAATGACTTAACAAACGTATACAGACACTACCTAATCGATCTATCGTATGAGTCCTAATTCTATCAACTCAACGGAAGGGGTAAAGGGGACGATTAACAAAATTTAAGTATGCTCGGGTAATATTGTTTAGTTTAATATTTATTTTTTAAATTTCAGGATCTGGTACTGAAATTACATTCATTGACGTGCGACCTACCGGACAAAGTAAGAAAACCTGACAATGATCCTGAGGAGTGGCCAACTTCAGCACCACAACCCGCATCGCCACAGCCCTCATCACATCATCACGTCCAACTGAGGCTCCTCAAATAAAAAGACATCTGGAAGAAAGCTCCTCTTGCGTGGACGTGGGGGCGGCGGCGTCGAGCAACGCATCCGACAGATTATTTAAACACATTCAAATTGTATTTATTCAGAGCACGTAGATGTTTAAAAAAAATATATTTGTAAATCTCACAAAAGAAATCTACAAAATCAGCAAAAAATTAGGCTACTTACTGCAAAGTAAATGAAATAATTTACATATAATACGTGTTATTGAACCCTTACCTTTTACCTTACTTTTCTCAAGGAAATCTGCATTACTCACAGGCAGTAAATAGAAGAATGTCTCGGATCGCATGTACGCACGCAAGGGCAAACAAAATGCGATCGGAGGCTTTTTTACTACTGCCTTGCCTGTGGTATTCGCACCTTTTTTTTATAACTGAAGCTGAGGTTGAAAGCTTTTAAATTTTGTATATTAAGGTACCTTCCTATTGTTCCTTAAGTTTGTTCTATAATCGTCCTCCTACAGTTATTCCTGGTAATAATAATCTTGAAAAATCCAGGGGAGTCAAAAGCGCGATTCCGATCCTTTACTGAATTGAGTATTCAATGTGCTGTGGTTTTATCGATCGAGGGAGCGAAGCGAACGAAGTTCTACGCTTCAGCTTGGGCCGAAAATCGTTCGTATGTCCGGTGTCTGTCTAGCTGTCCGGCTGTTCTCCTCTACAGGTCGCATTCTTAACCGATTCTCGTGAAATTTTGTGAGCAGGTTCGGTTTAGTATATAGTTTTTTCTGTTACTTTTAGAAATTAAAAAAAAAGAGGTTCGCTAGTTTCTACAGCACAGAAATAAATCGCATGGCAGCAAATAGACGAATCAAGGTACAGCTTTGAGATTGATAGTACAAATGCACATCATCAAACAAGATGAGTTTTGTTGATAGTGGGGATCCACATAACTCTCCCCTCGGGAGCCCTGGCAAGCTTACCCCCAAGAACACACCACATACCTAAGTAGCAAGTAGTGGAACTTTGGCTGCGGTCTTATGTAAGGTTGCTTATATAGGTACTTTATTTATGGTACATGATGGTACGGTGGAGGTTCTAAGAAAAAGTACGAAAATTGAGCATTTTATTGACTGGTCGCGTGTGCTCTAACAAAACAGAAAAAAATACTATTATTTTACTTTGTGTAAACCTATCTTGCAAAGTGACATCTATTGACCGCGTAAAACAGATTTTTTACAACATCACCTGTTGTAGGTACAGATGCCGTTAGTGTATTTGATAATCCGTAAAAGGCAATATTGATATAAACGACATCTTTTGCTGAGAGCAAATGTACATACCAGTTCACTAACGCCCCCTGGTGCTCACAGCAAATAAGGCGGATTCATTTTAATGTATGGCGTGGATATATCTTCTTATACTTTATTTATGGTTTCGCGTTTTTCCCATAGTGTCTCTCATCCCGTTGTGCTTGTGTTACATATTTAACAAATTGATTATATTAATTATTTATTTATTATGTGTATACGTTTGTATCGGCAGTATGTTGTGTTGCGTTCCGTGGGTCACGTACGGTGCTGTCTGAAAATCAGCGCTGTAGGTGTCTGTCTGACACCTCGGCATAATGCTGAGACAGCGACCGATTCACTGCCGTGTAGACACACACATTTTGTGTCAATTGTATTGTGTTTCTACTCCCTTTGTCTCTGTGTGTCTTTTGTGTAGTGAATAAATGTCTTCTTTCTTTCTTTAAAATTCTTTTTTTGTTTGATTGGGTATCCTTCCCAAGAAGTCTCACGTGCATCAATGGGGCTAGTACCTACGCTAAGTTTTATGTCGGACATAAAGCATTCGTCCCATTCTGGCAAATATGCGAGTGCAAGAGGGACAAATGCTATGTCGTGCTAGGGGGGCTGGTCAGGATAGTGGGATCACTTGAAGCGGAGTCCTGAACTAAAGTCGGTTGAAACTTTGTTTTTAAAGTAAAATTATATGACGACCACTTTAGCCTAGTTGTTAGTGATGACGGTCCTGGGTTCGAATCCCAGTATGGGCATTTAGTTGTATGATGACTTGATGAGAAATATTTGTTCCTGAGTCTCGGATGTTTACTATGTATCTATTTATCCATGCGAGTGTGTATATCGTTTATTTACTTTAGTTGGCTGAACTTTCGCGTGCCAACCGCTACCTGTGAAAATTAGAGTTTTTGCAACTGCCTGTACCTTAGATAAGTGTTCTAGCACACTAAATAGAGTAAATAGGTACCCTTTCATTGCTCACGTCCAAAATAATCTAGTGTGTAATGGACAATGAACTTGAAACTAACTTCGGAACAATCTCGTTATTCTCAGACTAACTATCTAGGAAAAACAAAACTTTTGATTTACTGCGCCTGTCGCAAAAAAACTGCATTCGAGGCCGAGACTAACTATAACTCTTATTTATGTCAACATAAGGTTCACAATTGGTGTAATAATCATGTTCGTTCCTGACGTCATCCGGCGCTAACAGATGGCGCTAGTGGGTGCGCGTGCGTCACTTGATCGATTGCTCGGCATTTGTTTAACCTTTTTTTGTAATGCCATTGCCAGTAACAGTCAGATATTGCCCTTAGTATTGTAATGGAATTGCTAAGATAAAGTGCATCTAAAAGGTTTAAAAGGTTTCTCTAACCTTGTACTTAATCTGTAGGTACCTGGCATCGAGGATGTAGACGGATCCAACTAATCTAACCTAATGGGTTATACGGAATGACCTTTTAGCTGTACCTAAAATGTTAACAGTTTCTGAGTAAGAAAAATTCGATGAAATGAAAATTCGGCGAAATAATGCATTCGGTTAAACGTTTATCATTTAGAGCTCACTTTATACTGAACCCTCCAAAGCCTTACTACTTATTAAAAAAGCAAAATTAGTTTACACCTAAACGGCTCAACAATTGAAGTCCTTGACCGTACAGTTGACTACAGAGAGATCGATACGGCAAAAGTTACAAAAATATACACGACTATACCTTAACATTAAGGTCGTGTATACTAATACATATTTTTGTAACTTTGGCTGTATCGATCTCTTTGTAGTCGACTGTACCTACAAAATCACTGGCAGAAGCTGGACAATCCACAATATTACAATAGTATTAAAATATAACTAACATCGTTCAAATGCAATCAACGCCTCACAGACCACCATCGAAGTTTGACAAAATTCTAATTAATCTTGCATCTCTTTCACTCCTACACACCTATTATTCAATTGAATATAGGTGTTAGTTTTCGTTTCTACCAATACGCTAAGTTATTCTACACCTCATATAAATATTGAATGCTTCAAAATGATTCTACTTACTCGATACCAGGGGGCCGATTTTTGACTTCCGAGCGCTCGAAAATTAAATAAAAATAAATGCTATTGCAGTTTCATAATCACAGGCACTTACCTACTTTCTACCGCTAGATCGACGAGTGGTCGTTTATAATTTTTCTATCATTTCAAAATTGCATTTCATAATTTTTTACAGTTTTCGAGTGAAAGAGTCGAGCGCTCGAAAGTCAAAAATCGGCCCCCTGTTATATCAAATGTTTCTGGCATAACTTTGGACTCGCTGACAACCTGTTCAATAAAAATTTCGTTGTTATTTGCGTGTTTGAAATGTCAGGGGATTGTGAGTCCTATTGATGGGATGTACGGTCAAAGCCCAGGTCAAAGTCGTGTGACTGTTGAGGCTTGGATGACAGGTTCATAAGGTTGTGAGAAAGGTGACTTATGCAATAGTTGAGTGGTCTAAGTGAACAGCGATCAGCGGTGTTTTAATTTTAACAAAGAATCGCTATCCCGTGGTTTTCCGACAAATTAGGGGAAACCGCCTACGGCGTAGGCGCCCGCTGGGCAGGTTCCTGTCAGTGAATGTGTTAAGCAATTAAGGATTCATTGTGCATGAATTTTACAAGCTTTCAATGTTGGAAATCATTATACGCCTATGTAAATCATTATTAATGTTGAGAATACTCGCGCATGCGCTCTAAATCATCGGCTCGTTTACTTATCGTGTTGTTATGGCGGTAATATGAAAAGTATTACTTACTCGTTGTTCGGCGAATAAAAAAAACTTACGAGCGTGTACTATAAATAATACTTTCATATTTACTTTTACTTATTTAAGTACGTTGTACGTTGGAGAGCAGTGATGAAGAACTGCGTTCCAGTGGGAACTGAAGAAGATAAGAAATAAAATATTGACCAGGTTCGATTCCCGGTTATGTATGAGAGTTAATAAAAAAGTTTTAATGTAATTATTATAAAATCTAAAATTGACGTCATGGTTCCTAAGAACAGATCTCGCTATCTCTCATAGTTTCCGACTTCTCCATACTGACCCATTTGGATTGTACACCCGGTATATTCGAATTTAAAATTTCAGGCCCCGAAAGATTCCCAACTGTATTTTTATTTAATTTCTTATATAATCTTTACCCGAAAAAATTGATTTTATGATAGCTGGTATAGCTTCTGCCCGCTACTCCCTCCGCGTGGAACTCTTATATATATCGTAGCTCCATACAATTTTTCACCCCCTTAGGGGACGATTTCCGGGATAAAAACTATCCTATTTCCTTCATATAGAGATAGTTTGAGACCCGAGGAAGTCTCAAACATTTAAATCGGTTCAGTGATTTAAGCGTGTTTTAGACTGGTTTAAACTTTTACAAGTCAAAATTCTACCACCGTTTCTGCGAAAAAGGACCACATTCAAGAAGAAAAGCCGAAACAAACTCGACAGTCAGTAATTTTTTGCCAAAGTTCTTAACCTACTTAAAATAAGTCAAACTGAATATGAATACAATGAAAAAAAAAACATAATGTGCTGTTCTATATGGATAGTATTTTCTCCGCTCCGCTCATGACTTTCCGCTTCTCCTATAACTTCGGGCCTCCATTGAGTCGTCAAAATACCATCACGTCCATCTCGATTATGACTTGCTGACAGAGATTTCTCTATTTGGGCCTGACTAAACACTTCCTTTGTCATATTTCGCACTGTTTATTAGTCATTATTTATCGAACGGTAGTGAAAGGGAGCGGAAGACGTGTTTAACTTATTTATGTGTAATTGTGTGGTGTTCTAGCTTGACTTGTTATTATCTGGAAGCCGGACCTGTGGAGTATACAATAGCTAGTAAAGGTGGTTTTTCACCGGCGACGCGAGGCGGGGCGTGGATGGGCGAGAATTGAAATTCGTATGGGACTTACTACCTATTTGCACTGAGCGCGCGCGCGCGCGGTGGAAATAGGTAGTAAGTCCCATACGAATTTCAATTCTCGCCCATCCACGCCCCGCCTCGCCTCGCCGGTGGAAAACCACCTTAAGAGTAATAAGTTGGTATAGTTTCCGTGGCCTGCTCATTACAGTAGGTCATGCATATTTCGTTTCTTTGACTAGTTTTCACATTATTTATTTAGTACACTAATCGAACAGTAAATAAACAAAGCTAGTAGCTCTGTGAGCTGAAGATTTTTATTTTATTTAATTTTTTTGCAATCATGATCACACAGTTATACAGAATAATATATGAACCCTTAGGGGTATTTGCAATAATTTAAAAATTACACAGCACATATTTGTCAAGTAATAATACAAAGGAAATAAATTAGTGAAAATTACATAATCAATTTATAACTTACATTTACAAATATTAGCAGGGGACATACAATATCATTACATTTACAATAACCATAATTAAATTAATATCGAACAACAACATGTCAAAGTAAAGCAGGGAACATACAATATCATTACATTTACAGTAACCATAATTAAATTATTATCGAACAACAACATGTCAAAGTAAAGTAGGGAACATACAATATCATTACATTCACAATAACCATAATTAAATTAATATCGAACAACAACATGTCAAAGTAAAGCAGGGAACATACAATATCATTACATTTACAATAACCATAATTAAATTAATATCGAACAACAACATGTCAAAGTAAAGCAGTGAACATACAATATCATTACATTCACAATAACCATAATCAAATTAATATCGAACAACAACATGTCAAAGTAAAGCAGGGAACATACACTATCATTACATTTACAATAACAATAATTAAATTAATATCAAACAACAACATGTCAAAGTAAAGCAGGAAACATACAATATCATTACATTTACAAGAACCATAATTAAATTAGTATCGAACAACAACATGTCAAAGTAAAGCAGGGAACATACACTATCATTACATTTACAATAACCATAATTAAATTAATATCGAACAACAACATGTCAAAGTAGAGCAGGAAACATACAATATCATTACATTTACAATAACCATAATTAAATTAATATCGAACAACAACATGTCAAAGTAAAGCAGGGAACATACACTATCGTTACATTTACAATAACCATAATTAAATTAATATCGAACAACAACATGTCAAAGTAAAGCAGGAAACATACAATATCATTACATTTACAATAACCATAATTAAATTAGTATCGAACAACAACATGAAAAATAAATAATATCAAAAACGCATTTTTTTTAAATAACCATCGCATTAATAGCTCGCGAACCAGACGTTTTTCGACAAAAAAATTATATCATTATTGAACCTGCTCACAAAATTTTACGAGTATCGATTCAGAAATTCGATACAGGGAAGAAGTTATGTTCAAGCTGAAACGGAGAACTACGTTCGCTTCGCTCGCTCGTTCAATAAGGCCATTACACCCCTAGCAATTTATCACAACAAATTGCTATAGTTGGAATGACACTGCCATATTATGTAAATATGATGCGCTAAATGCGTATCTAAAAATATATTTATTAATTGATGTGAAGGTCGTTTAACGAAAAGGTTAAGACACCTTTACCACATCCTACTTATTTTCTTTGTTTAATCAATGGTTTGCTTAATTTGTCCATTTTAAGACATCAAGTGTGGGTGTCGAGTTGAGAAGCTCATATTTTGAGAGGATTTATAGCTAATTATCGTTCTATTGTTTTAATTTGTAAAAATTTGACCGCAATATGATTTCAAATAATCTTACACTATAAAAATTTGAAGTTGTCGACCGACGAATAAAATATTATAAGCCATTACATAAACAAAACTTAAGAATTAAATTATAATAAGCAACTGATAAACTTTCACTAACTTGTCAAATGTCAGCTGACAATGACAATGACGTAGATTGCTGTGTCGACAACTAAAGCTGGTTTCTGAGTAGCATCGTTGTACTTATCGGCCCAGCAATCTTTTCTAATTCATCATTCAATTCTATAAATATGGGGACAATCTTACACAAATCGACCTAGTCCTAACCTAAGCACAGCTCGTACGATGGGTGCTACACGAAGATACTTATTTAGATAAATACATAGAAAACATCCTTGACTCTCGAACAAATATTCGTGCTCATCAAACCAATAAATGCCCTTACCGGGATTCGAAACTGGGACCTCCGCTTGGTAGGCAGGGTCACTACCAACTAGGCTACAAAGGTTGTCTATGTTCAATGTTCTGTGCGTCGAACTGATATTGTCAGCTGTCAAGTAGTTGTAATAAGGGCTTGTACTCTGTTTGGTCAGATGGTAAGTATTGCGGCACCTTTTGATACCCAATATGGGGTAGGTCGTCGCAATGACATGTGAATGCAATTTTCAGACCTTCAAAGGCAAAGCCGACCACCCACGTTGTTTTAAATAATCAAAAGCAGCATTTACTTATCTCCTTGGAAAATAAACTTTACTTCAGCACGGCTAGCACGCGACGGCGCGCGAGCTCTCTCGATTTTTCTCGCACTATCAGTCTCTCTCTTATTAGAACACTTAGAAGAAGAGGTATAGTGCGATAAAAATCGAGAGTATGTCGCGGCCGTCGTGTGCTAGACGTGCAGGCAGATAAGATTTAAAATCAAGTAAATTCAAACGCCTTGGTCGATAAAGAAAATTACCAATCGTAAATTGTCCAAAATCTTTATAAGGAGGGTAATGTCAGGCAAGAAAACACCATCCACACGGTTCTGCGTGGCGGACTGCTAAGCCCCAAGATTATAAGGTCATTCACATGTCTTTCTCATTTTGTCCCATAGTTTGCAGTTCACCATCGCACGTACTATCGTCTGGGTGGGCCTTAAGATGACGCACGATTTCTGCACGGCTAGCATGCGACGGCGCGCGAGCTCTCTCGATTTTTCTCGCACTATCCGTCTCTTTCTTATAAGAACACTCAGAACAAGAGATATAGTGCGATAAAAATCGAGAGTATGTCGCGGCCGTCGCATGCTAGACGTGCAGTGGGTTTAAGTCAGATACACAAGTTCACATTGTTTATGCTATCTAAGAGCATTTTAAGCATATAGCAATTCATCATCATCATCATCATATCAGCCGAAAGACGTCCACTGCTGGTCATAGGCCTCCCCCAAAGAGTGCCAAAGTGACCGGTCCTGCGCCACCCGCATCCAACGGACTCCAGCAACCTTTACCAGTTCATCAGTCCACCTTGCGGGGGGCCTACCCACGCCGCGCCTTCCGGTTCGTGTTCGCCACTCGAGAACCTTTCCGCCCCAACGGCCATCGGTTCTACGTGCTATGTGCCCCGCCCACTGCCACTTAAGTTTAGCGATTCGGAGGGCTATATCGGTTACCTTGGTTCTGCTGCGGATAGCCTCAATTCTGATGCGATCACGCAGAGACACCCCCAACATAGCCCTTTGGGTGACTTTGAGCCTTCTTATGAGGCCCATAGTAAGCGACCACGTTTCCGTGCCATACGTCATCACTGGCAACACACACTGGTCAAAGACTCTCGTCTTGAGACACTGCGGAATATTGGACGAAAAGATGTGCCGTAGCCTCCCGAATGCTGCCCAGCCGAGTCGGATTCGACGATTGACCTCTTTCTCAAAGTTGGACCTACCTAACTGAACAGTCTGTCCTAGGTATATAAGGTAACGGCGCCTATTACCGGGGGTATCAAATTCGTCTACCATTACCGCGGCATTTCAAAATACGCATTTTAAAAGCAAACCGTTCGATTTACAATAAAACATATTTTACACAAATGAAGCCTAATTTAGTTGACTAACGGTTCTGTTTACGCAAATGTGTGTGGATGAAATAACAAGCTCGCAATTCGTCAGTTTCTGCGACGGCGGCGTAGGAAGAGGTCGCGTCATACAAACGCGTGGCGTCACTGGTAAGTATACCTGAATCTTATTTATTATTTCACGTAATAGCTATGACAATTGAACTAATGCTATGGATTTTAAATGATTATTTATAGTTTTCTCCGCGACTTGTGCGTACTCTTTATATATTTTTTGGCCTGGAAATGCATTTAAAATAGAATATAAAATACAGCGGTGATAGACGCCATTTTTAGTTGGGGTAACTAATACCGTGGCATCCCACGGTAATAGTTAAGTCGGCGATTTGCTTCTTTATACTTTATCTTTTTAATATGTTATCGATTATATAATCTCTTACAGTTATTCGAATCTTGATCTATTGACGCTATTAAAGAACTATTTCCGTGGTATGGAAAGTATTCAACAAACCCTTAATTTTTAACCAAAACTTTAGTACTGAATCTGCAGTTTCTATGGAAACCCTTATTTTGTCATGTCGTTTAAATATTGTAATAATTAACTATATTTACTCACCAGTTATGTGATTTTGGTTTTATACCAAGCTTGTAATATATATGTTTGATTTGTAATGAAAATACAATTATATCCTAAAGTTTCTATGGGTCGGAATTAGTTTTAACAAAATTCCAAATTAAGTCTATTACCGATGGTATGATCCCATACCACTCGGTAATAGTAACTAAAGGAATCTTTTACCGACCCATTCAATATTTGTTTGGGTCGGTAATAGGTTAACAATAAGTATCTATTACCGAGTGATATTTTAGTCTTCTATTAAAATAAATCACATCTAGGGTTCCATTCGTACAATTACAATTGAAAATATCTCTAGAACGCATTATTAAGATATATGGTGAACGGAGATAATAACATATCACAGCAAAATTTTAAAATCAAATAAAGACACCATAATATTACACATACAGAATGTTACGAAACTCCCCTTTAACTATTTAATTAGAGTCTGGCCCAGAATACTAAATTGTTCGAAAAGTATTAGACATAGGCTTGGTTAAATTCGATAAAACTTTTTACATTTTTTTTTCTTTGTATACAAAATACCGAATCCATACTATATGTAATGTAACAGTGATTTAATAAAAGGTAGGCTTTACCTGCTATGTATGAAAGTAGTAGTTATTCTTATAATCAGTTGACATCATTTGTAGATTTATGGTTTTTTTTATATACACATACGCCTACACCCCTGCCAGTTTGGTGTCCCACTGATGGGCAAAGGTCTCTCCTATTTTTATGTTATTACCAAAGTCAGAAATATTATTTTAATCCTCGATATTGGGTACCGAATTGTGTATTAGGTTACTATTACCGATGGTAGAAAATTGCTGCTTTTTGTACCCTCGGTAATAAAAGCTAAATTCGCGGTAATAGAATCACATCCTATCCATTACCTCGGTAATAGAATAATCTCCTTTCCTGGTTTCAATCATTATTTTATCAAATATAATAAACTAAAATTGGTTCAAAAAGTTACGATTCTGAAAGTTCAATAAACACCCTTAAATAAAAATAAAAAACTAGGATGTTAAGGAGCTTTCATACCCATAATTTTTTATAATCATTTGAAAACTACCTAAATACCACGGTAATAGGCGCCGTTACCTTATAATCGTCTACAACTTCGAGCGTAAAGTGTCCGATTGAAATGGGGGTTGGTACTACATGGAGGTTTGACATGATTTTTGTCTTATCCATGTTTATCCTTAGACCAACTCGCTCGGAGGCTTTACTGAGGTCATCGAGCATCGTGCTTAAGTCCTCCATGGTCTCAGCCAAGACTACTATATCGTCAGCAAACCGAAGGTGAGTGATGTACTCGCCATTGATGTTGATGCCTAGCCTTCTCCAGTCCAGAGTTTTGAAAACGTCCTCCAGTGCAGCGGTGAACACAGTTTAGGAGAAATAACATCTCCTTGCCTGACTCCTCGCTGCAGCGGAATAGGTTTCGAGTTCTGGTCCTGGAGTCGAACTGACATAGTGGCGTTCTCGTACAAACACTTCAGCACTTCGATATAGCGATAGTCAACTTGGCACCGCTGGAGAGACTGTAGTACAGCCCAGGTTTCAATCGAATCGAAGGCTTTCTCTTAGTCCACGAACGCTAGGCAGAGGGGCAGGTTATACTGGACAGGTTCTGTATAACCTGACGGAGCGTGTCGATGTGGTCTACGGTACTAAAGCCTCTTCGGAAACCGGCTTGTTCGGGAGGCTGGAAGTCGTCTAACCTAATATAGCAATTAGATGGAGTTAAATTTTATGGACAATTGATTTCGTTATGCATTGCATTCCTGCGTATAAGACATCGAGGAAGTGTTGTGTAACGATTAATGCATATTTTATTTGTGTAAGTATCAGTAGTCAAAGATTATTAAGAAAAGAAGAACTTTGTTGTAGTGGTAATCGCATTGGTGCCAATTTGGTTGTATCGTTAAAATAGGAAAATACAAGAGTAGACTAGAAAATAGGAAAATAATAGATGGGTAAGTTTTTACTTAGTTCGTGAACTCACTTTCGCTACCAGGAACCCGCCTAGCGGGCGCCTACGCCGTAGTCGCTTTCCGCTACATACGAGAAAAACCACGGGATCGGCTACGAGCGTAGCGAGTAGCGATTCTTGGTAGTGAATGTGTTAATAGAATCAAAATCAGCTAAACACTATAATTATAACAATTATGTATTTATTTTTCAATCCATACAAAACCTTTTTAGAAAAGCGTTTCTCAAAAAAATGCCACTATTATTAATTGTACTTCTAGGAATTTCATGTTAACTATTTCCACTCAGAATCAGGAGCTCTTTCGGCCCTGGTAGGACAAAAAACAGTCCCATAGATATTTTTCCTATTGTGTTACCATTTACCTTATACTTTGTATGGTGGTAACACAATGGGAAATTCAAAAATTTATGAACATTTTGGGACACTTTTTAAAGTTGCAGAAAATCTCCGAAAAAATGTACTTAGTGCCAATTTTTTTGAGAAACGCTCAGAAGTACTTAGGTATTTTCCATTAATAGGACTCGATAATTTAATTTTATCTAAGAGGAAAATAAACTAGGTAGGTACGAGTACTTACTAGCCATACTTATAGTTTTCCCGGAATACTAAGTCTACTTTCAAACTAATTTGAATAGTAAGTACATGTATTTTTAGTAATTAGGTAGAGTATTGTCTCACTCATTAAATAGGTACTTAAATACGGTGTGGGTGTGTTCGATTGTACAGTTGCAGCGAAAATTTGTGGGCTTCTTGCTCAAAATCTTATGACTTATGTTATGACATCACACGGGGCATATAATTTAGCCGTGTAACGTCATAATCATAAGTCATAGCGTATCAGCGTGTAAGATAAACATCAAATATCTTTAACCCTGCCGTTATAGTTAGCTATACCTACAGCCATTACTATAGTAGTAAAAGTAGTACCCGTACATTAAAGAATAGCATCTTCTTAAAAAAATGTTCTTAAAGGTAAAAATGCTATTGTTGAATTTACGTGTTCCGCTCAATGTTTGGTTTCCATTGTTAAATATCTGTCTAAAACAAATAGATCGGATCGACGAGTGACGACTTTCGTCACCAGTTCACCACAAATGGCGGTTAAATTGGAGAAATGGCTTAGGCTTTGAGCATCATCTTATAAACATGTTATACTTTAAAACACTAATAAATATTCAGTGTTCCAATATTAAATAATTAATGACATGAATGTTCCATATTACAGTTATAGTAAGGTCCTGTATCCTCCATGGTTTAGAAGGCCATCATCAGAAACTAAAGAGCCAGGCTGTTGTCGGCGGAGCAAACTCCATGATCTCTCACTTGAGCCTTTTCTTTGACAGCCTGACCCCGTAGCATGGACGGCCTTATCACACGATAAGTGACAAGATAGAGCGTCCGTCACTGGCTGACACTGTTCAATAGAACGAGACGGACGCTCTACCTTGTCAGTAATCGCGAGATAAGGCCGACCATGATACGAGGTCTGATACGACACGACGTTCGACGTTGGAAGGTCAGATGATAATAATTTCCCCAAAAATTTAGATTCGGTAGCAATTGGACCATGGGTTCCTTCAAATGCAACCAGCAGGCGTAGCGTGGTTGACATTTATCACTTTACTCCAGGAAAAATACGGTTTTGAAAAACATTAATTTATAATAGCATTTTTTTGTTGATATCATTTTAAAATGTTATTCTAAGATGCTTTATTCAAGAATCCGATAAACTTTCCACCCGGAAGTAATATGTAGATTTAAATGAAGGATGCATTGTCTTTTTTTGTATGATTTATCTTGAATATTTTAGAGCAAATGTAAATGAACCAAAGTAAAGACAGAAATATTTATTAATATTTTTTCTAACTTTTCAGAAGCTAACTAGTTAATTTATAATTTTTTTGATGTCTTTAATTTTGACGGATTCTGTCGCTGGGTAACTACATATTTAATTGATAATATATCCGTTACACAGAAAAAATAAGCTAGTATAAATTACTTCTAAAATTGTATTTTTTTCCATACAAGTTGTTTGTCGATAAGACATCCGTAACGCAAGCGAGAGCGAGAGTCACGAATGTCTTCTCAACGACAAGTGATAAAATGCCAACCATCTTAGGCCCGCGGGATAACGCTAAATATGACAAGATGACGAGGATTATCGGAGGGTTTGAAAATTCTCCTGGAATTTTATTGTTACGAGTATGTCCAGGTTCGTTAATTCAAAACCAGTTCATGGACTTGCTGTAATAACTACTGCCCGTGTTTAATAAAATGAACAACGGTTCTTATTCGATTTATTAATTTACGGCCATCCAAGTTTGCTCCCAGACTTTGATTGTAAAAAAAACTATTAAACCCGTTCCAAATTCCACCACAACTTATTATAAAACGAATTACACAATAACCGTCATAAACCCGTATTTAATTACCCTTTATAGGTTCAACTTCGTGTGAAAGCATTTGTAATAGCAGTTTTATTTCTCGTAACCCGCTTTTATCTCTTTCATACTTATTAGATATATATGATCATCTCTTTCTACTGTACCGTTGCTAATGATTCTGAACGTGTGTTTTTGCTTTATTAACATAGTTACAGTAACATGTCTTGGTGGTTCGTGGATCGTGGATAGCGGTGCGATTGGCACTTCACTTCCCGCTTGTGGTGGATTTGTATTACTTATGTTTATTTAGTTACGCATAAACAGTAAGTAGGTACGGTTATTGACAACAGTAAATTAAACAAGTTATTCTTACATTTCCAATAAACAAAACCAATGAAGATACTATACGCTTCAATTTATTTTTGGTAGGTATTTATTTTAATGATTTTGTTGAATTAATTTTCTTTTTCTTCAACTCTTAGCAGAGTTAAAGAAACAAACTTCTCACGTGAAGTCTGTCAAAGCTTTTTATACTACACACAAACAGTCAAATTTTGATGCTGTGACGATATGTGACACTGACTGTACCTACGTATACGTTTAATATACTTACCTACTCAGTTGACCTTTACACATACTTCGTTTGTAAAGCATGTTAACTGTCGAGGAACGTGCTAAAAGTTCGTTAAACTCTAGACCCAATAGCACTAAAATATTCAACTTTACGAATAAGCAAAACCTTTAATGCAGGGTCGTACACATGTAGGGTTATTTAGTTGCTCATTTATTTTCTGTCAATTTGAAGTTATGAATACTCCTAAAGCTAAAACCACGTTGGGTTCGTTGAGACTGACTACGAATATTGGCCTGTATTCACTTTGATTAGTGATTAGTGCGAGTTCATAACATTTGCTGCGAGTGCGAGTAGCGTTTGTATGGACTCGCACTAATCACACTGAACTGAAATAATAGGATAAGGCTGTGAAATAATAGGGTCATGCAAGCGACCAGTTCGGCAATACTACAGACAAGAAAAATGCCGTAATCGTCGGACAGAAGTATCACCTTAGTCACCTGTAGGTATATTTAAGGCCATAGTATATTTTTATACGCATTCGTATGCTGATGGGTCTTTTACAAGCATGACACGCCTTCTTATATTATCATTATCAAAGTTACGAAAAGGTTATAAGCATACGAAATGCAATCATTGAACGTGTGCAAGTGCCCCAAATCGAACTGCTATAAGGATGTGATTATGCAGTTATCAGAGTGAATGTAGCATTTAATACACATATTGAGTTGTCAGAGACTATGTACTTATCAGACTGTATGTTTTGATGTTTGCATACTCAGACTAGGCCATGCTTGTAGTGCTTTATTTCTATGAACAACAAAACATTCGTACCTACGAAATTGAAGGTCCTAGGTTCGAATCCCGGTAAGGACAAATATTTGTGTGATGAGCATGAATGCTTGTTTGCAAGTCTTGGGTGTTTTCTATGTATTTAAGTATATATCAATTAAATGTATCGCTAGTACCCATAACACTAGCCTTACTGAACTTACTGTGGGTGCGGCTAGTTCGATTTGTGTAAGATTGTCTTCCAATATTTATTTCTTTACTTATTTATTTCTTCATCTATTACCAATAGCGCAAGAGCGAGATGGACAAATGCTTTCTTTCAGTGATAAACAATATCACTTTACGTACATGCAAGGTGAGTACCTCACGAAGATATTTACTCATCTTTCGGGTGAAACGTATAGATAAATGAGTATGAAATGAACCAAAGGTTGCTAATTTATAAAGAAAGGCAAATCACGTAATCTTCTGACATAATTATTATTATTATCCCATTTCTTCAATCGGTTTTGCATAAACTTCTCAAAAACCACGATGATGACGAACTTTTTTTATAGTAACACCAAAAAGACTGGTCTTGCTTGCTGGACTAACGCAAAAGCAATATGAAAACAATACCAGTCAACATCCGTGCCACTGCACAAGCCCACACCCACAAAGCCTCCTCTATATTAAAATGTACGAACAACACCAGGTAGTTCGTATTATTTTTCTATACCGGATTCACTTATCTTTGTACCTAGTTAACAAAGCGATTGTCTTTAATTGTTCAGTGGTAAACAAAACAATTGTCTTTTATTGTAACCGCTTATTGATACTGTAAAATAAACGTAGTAAACATCAACACTTTTTCAATCAAACGTCAAAAGGCGGCTTTACTCGTATGTGGAAGGAAAGCAGGTCCGTATAAAAAAATACTACTTAGCAATGTTGGCCATTGACGTAATTATTTAAAACATTTCACTTTAACAATAGAGGCGCTATTCGAGTAAAGCATTTATTAAACATGACCTCCTAGTTTTGAAGCATTTAGGCCCTTGGAAGATAAAATATATTAAATCATACATATGGAGCATAGCGTTGTACGGAAGTGATACATGGACCTTGACCCAGAAAGATGCGAAGATATTAGAAGCGTTCGAGATGTGGTTTTGGAGGCGAACGGAGAAAATTAGCTGGAGAGAGAGGGTAACCAATGAAGAAGTGCTGAATAGAGGGAGACTTAAACAAGGTAGTTATTGAAAAACTTGGAAAATATAAGAGGAAAGATGATGATGAACGACATGAAAACTTCATACTCAATATAATTGAAGGAAAGATAGAGGGGAAGCGAGGAAGAGGAAATTGATGTTAGATCGTATCAAGATGTCAAAGAGGTTGCCTGGGATCGGAGTAGTAGAGGACCTACTTTGAGCTACACCGACAAGAGCTAAGCTCTTTAATAAGAAGAAGAAGAAGGCCCGTGGCTATTGTGGCTAAGCAATTGCTTTGTTGGAAGGATGAGACTTAAGATATGATCCGATCTAAAAAAGAACCCGCACTATACATACCTAGTTAACTCAAAGGTACTAGAATAGTACCCTGTACTATCTGTTGCATATCGAATCTGTGCACAATCCATGCCGGCGGCGCGTTTGCCGTCGACAGACCTTGGTGTATGTTTAAACAAAACCTTTTTGCCTCTTTGTTCGGTGTGCCGGTGCGCTGGTAGTAATGGGTGCTTTCAATGCCCTTTACTACTATGGTGTAAGTGTCAGAGTGAAAAAGAAGTATTTTAAGTAAATGTACTGTTGGTAGACCCCTATACCTATATGGGCTTAAGAGCTCGTAGATTTGAGAGAAGGTAGCAAGAAAGTAATTGTAACTAGTAAACTATGTAGATATTCATGAACGATGTAGGTCAAAACATACATATTTCTTATTGGATTTAGAAACTGTCCGCATACTAAGTACGTAATTATTTATATACAGTAAATGTTATTTTTATTTATATGTAACGAATGACCATTCCTCATATACAAGAGTAATCATTGGAACCAAGAATCATGATTAACTGGGATGCAATACAATGAAATTTTCTGCTTAAATAAGCCAGTTTTTGGAACGAAACTGCTTTACAAGTTTTATGGGCCACTCAAACATAAGAACCTATTCGTAGGTAACCCGACTAGATTAATTTCTTCTTAAGACCTGCACCCTCTAGGGTTATAAGGCTAGGAGACAATGACCCTACTGCACCTATCTGCATGCGATCTCCGTTCAACCTCCTCAGTACAACTCCGCGCGTCGCCGCGACGACCGTTTCGAAGGCGGCCCTCAACTGTTTTCAGAATTTGAAAATATTGGAACGGTGTTGGTTTTTAAAAGGTTACTGGCAGTTTTCGGTTTTTTTAATTTGGAACTGTGACACGTTTTCAGTGACTTGTGTTTGTGTCCGCTTTTAAAGGATTTATTTTTCTTTTTTATGGAATAGGTGAGTTTTTAGTTCTTACTGCGTTTTGTTTCGTTTTAAACAATGACCGTGTTATTTTTTTACTTTCTTGGTACGAGCAAGTTGTTTATACCTACATAGTTTGAAAACAAAACGAAGGAGTTGTTGTGGTATTTTGCAGTGAAACTGCAAGACGAATTGTAAAATAATAAAATCAAAGCAGTGCTGCAAGACTGAATCTGTAATAACTTGCTTGAATGCATCAATAACTTTAAATATTTATAAACTAAATTACGCAGATTACACTTTCTCTTCCTTATATAATATAATAAGATAACGATAAACGTTAAGCCTAAAATTACTCCTTAGTGTTTTTCTTCAAAATAGGTATACTTAATCGGATTTGAAACTATAATGTCTACGTACTTCTTACTAGTGCACCAACACACAACCATATATTTAATTGTATATTATATGCACACACACACACACACACACACACACACATCAGCAAAATGTAAATCAAACATTCAGATGTATGTGGTATTAAAGCTAACAGTCGTCGTAAAAGCGAGAATTTGTAAGTGTACACGATTAATTTACGCTCCTGTATCGCAGAGGTCACGTGCAAGTCGCTTTACCTGCTTTGCATAAACTCCGACTCCACTTTTTATAAAAAAAAACTATACCACTATTACCACTTAGTAAAACGTGTTTAATGATATATATATTTTTAAATCGCAGTCTGTCGGATGCCGAAAAAACACGTTTTGTAAATAATATTTCGGTTATTTTTACAACAGATGTATCAAATCGACATCGACACCGAAATGAGATAACGTTTGTTATGGTTATCATCATCATCATCATATCAGCCCAAAGACGTCCACTGCTGGACATAGGCCTCCCCCAAAGAGTGCCACAATGACCGGTCCTGCGCCACCCGCATCCAGCGGACTCCCGCGACCTTTACCAGGTCATCAGTCCACCTTGTGGGGGGCCTACCCACGCTGCGCCTTCCGGTACGTGGTCGCCACTCGAGAACCTTTCCGCCCCAATGGCCATCGGTTCTACGTGCAATGTGCCCCGCCCAGTGCCACTTAAGTTTAGCGATTCGGAGGGCTATATCGGTTACCTTAGTTCTGCTGCGGATAGCCTCATTTCTGATGCGATCGCGCAGAGAAACTCCCAACATAGCCCTCTCCATTGCCCTTTGGGTGGCTTTGAGCCTTCTTATGAGGCCCATAGTATTCTAGTTATGGTTATATTATTATGCTTTTAGTTATCTCATCAGGTATCGTAAATATCATATCGTTCTTTATACGAAACATACCTTCACCAAAAATAGAGTTACTTATTCAGGTCCATTTGTCTGTGCACTGTGATTCCTTAAGGAGAGTTGAATCCAATAGACACTATCTATCGAGTAATTATACAATAGTCGGCAATTGGTGGTAGGCTAATTAAAAGTAGGTAATTTTGTGCACTACTCCAATCTCCCACGGAGATCATACTGGATGTTTTGTACTCTGAGGGCATCCAAAGTCCTGAATAGTTTTTTGCAGACTAATTTGAAAGCTATGTCACACCATCGTTTGGAGTGTTTTTTACGCTAGATGTCGATAAACTACCACCAGACTGGAAGCAGTCTGGTGGTAGTTTATCGACATTCATGGTGCATGTAATATGCCTAAATTGAAAAATAAATAACTTTGATAAATGATAAATTGATTTGCACTAATATGGTAACAGTGGATCTTCACAAGCATTTTTGAACATACATATTAAACCGATATCGGCATGCAAAACATAAAGAGTTATTTATTATTATATTAAACATTAAGTTACTTTAATTTTGATTATACAGAACCAAAATTGATAAATAGTTATTTGTTATACAAGGGTGCAAAGTTGTATTTTACCCGCGAGTGTGGAATTGAAACACGAGCAAGCGAAAGGATTCTATAGTTGAACCACGAGCAAAGCGAGTGGTTTTAAAATAGATTCCTGAGCGTAGCGAGTGTTTCAACACACGAGAAGTAAAATACATTTGCACCCGTGTGTAACACAAAACTTTTCACCTCACTGTAGCGACAGCGAGGAAAGTGCAACATGCAAAACTTTATTTAATTTAACTAATAACTTTTTTTTTAATCACAGTAATAATAACTTCAAGAAATATCAAGTAGAATTTTGATCAAGTGCGAGTCGGATTTTAGTTTAAGTTTTTGTAAGGCAACAAGCAATTCCTTAAAAGTTCTTATATATTTATTTTATCCTGTTTTTTAGTATTTGTTGTTATAGTGGCAACAGAAATACATCATCTGTGATTTTTTTGTATTATGGGCGTTTTACGTTTTGTTTTCTATCAAAAGCTACTTAAGGGGCTCCTAGCTGCCAATGACCTTCGATCTATAACTGTCGGTTTATTTGTGTTTTTTATGGTTTATCGTATTAACAACAACGAGGTTTACCGAAATAGTATCCCATATTTACTTCAAACCTCACAGTTTTCGGGATATATGGCACCAAACTTTGGCAATTTCAGGCCAAAAAACCAGTTTTATGGACGTAACTTTTGTGAAAATGAGTATAAAATAAAAATCTCTCGTGGGTTGTTAGAGACGTCAATAAGGAACAGTTATATGTAGATTTCATATATAAAAGTGCATGAACAACATAATAATATCGAAAACAGAGCTTTTTTGGACCATGTTTGAATAAATCATAAAAAAATAAATATTAATTATTTTCAAAAAAACTCTCGTGCAAATGTAGATAAAGAACTAAAAAATCGATAGGTGTTTGTTCCATAAATATATCTATAGTTTTGACGGAGGAATATCAATTCAAAACTCGTCAAAACTAGCCAAAAAGCGCGTGGAGCCCCTTAAACACGCTCCAAGGTCCAATTACTTTCCCCACTAGTGGATAAAATACGTTTTTGCTCACTGGTTTTAAAGGATAAAAGACGGCTTTCCGAGGAAGTGAGGGGAAAATGTAATTTACAAAATAAGTATGGTAAGTATCAACATACGAGTATATGTTTTATTTGTAAGGCTTAGTTATGTTTTACCAAAAAATAATCATTTATAGAATAGAAGGATTATTTCTGTAAGCTAATTGAGCAGTTTGACTTTAAACATTATTTGGTTGCAAACTTTTTATTCCTTCTGGTAGGTGATTAAATTTGACTTTGGCCACTGCTGTTTGGTTTCGTACGTTAGGTAGATCTAAATGTCATTTTTCTTGGACAAAAAGACAGTTGAGTTGTCCTAACGCTCTTCCGAAAAGTGACGCAATTGCCCCTCTGGTCATCTCAATGGATAGCGCAGTAAGCTCCGTCGGTAGTGGCAACCCCTTGTCTAAAACTGCTCGTGTGGAGAAACTATTGTTTACCTAGACACATATCACGCATTGTGGTACACAATAGAATTTTGAGTTGCGCCAGTAGAATCTGCATGTTTTCGCCACATCACGCAACAAGTTGCGAAACAGCCCGATGTACATTTTACATTAGTAGGCTAAGAATTTTACTTGAATCAGCTGTAGGTGCAGTTTATATTCAGTTGAATAGATTGTTATTGTTTTAGTATTTTGTAAATATTATTTTCTATATGGTTCTGATTTGCGTATAACGTAACGTTAAATAGTACAGTAAAGTAACATTTTTAAATCTTCATAGGCCCGAAGAAGTCTATACCAGCATGTCTATCATGGGATGGCCGCGACATACTCTCGAATTTTATCGCACTATACCTCTTGCTCTAAATGTTCTAATGAGAGAGAGACGGATAGTGCGAGAAAAATCGAGAGAGCTCGCGCGCCGTCGCGTGATAGCCGTGCTGCCTGCGTAAGTTGTACATTGAAAGGGACTAAGTATAGCATCTATATTTTTCGACAAGTAGAACATACTGGTGCTTTAATCGCAATAATTAGAAAATTGTCACCCTAATTCGGTCTCCATATTTACTAGCAATTTTCAGCTATGTGATACAAATAAGTTAAATGACACATCAAAACATTAAAGTGAGTAATTTTTAACATTCAATTACGTTCTATATTTTATATAATAATGCTAGAGAGTTCTCGGCCTTAGGCGGAAATATCACACGCATTTTTAGAAATGATGTAACACAACAAAGGAAGGAACAAAGTGTATTTGTATTACTCAGTAGATTAGGTGTTGGGTGAGCAAATAACTTTAAGGATCATGCACTGATATGAAATATTAATCCAATACCAAAAATTAAGTCCACGTTTACCGAACTGTTAGCAAATACACGATAAGTAAATGTTATTTAGAACAATACAAACTAATTGGTTGACGATTTGTATTGACAGAATTTCCAGTAGGTACAGAGGATACCTACCAGAGATATGTTTAACCTGGCTGGATAGAACATTGTATTCCATCTAGACTAATATTTTTATTTACCATTCAGGAATCTTTATCCAGTCCAGACAATGACATATTACTACCCTCTCCATCTCTTAATGGAAATCAAACGCCACTCTAATGGCTTCAAGTATTTAACAGTTCTTCCTAGTAAGTTCTGTTATAGGTTTAATTATAGACTCAGTAAGGTCCTATACGTGCCTACAGTACAGTAACAGTTAAAGCTAGATTTTAAACGTTAAATTGGCTGTTGAAGATACGGTTAGTGCATTAACGACTGGTTGGTTTTGCGACACCAATGCGGTGAGCTAGCGGGACTCTTATATGTCCATTTGTAATCGGGTTGCTGTGTCACAATTTTACAGTGCATTACACGCATTGTTCACTAACGACCGGGTAAGAAAACTTACTTGGTAATGAAATAAATGGGAAAGTGTTCGTTGGTTGGTCCTCTCTCGAATAGATCATTAATTTCACTAGGCGCCCCACAAAATGTTTATAGTTTTACAGAAGTGAAACATGGACCTTGACCCAGAAAGATGCGGAGATATTAGAAGCGTTCGAGTTGTGGTGTTGGGGCGAATGGAGAAAATTAGCTGGAGAGAGAGGGTAACCACTGAAGGTGTGCTGAATAGAGTGAAGCAAACCAGACAGTTCATGAGAAACTTAGAAAATAAAAGAGGGAAATGCTAGGGCACCTCGTACGACATGACAAGTTCTTACTCAATATAATTTAAGGGAAGATATAGGGGAAGCGAGGAGGAAGACCTAGAATAAACTACTTACATAGAGCAGCTCAAAAAGAGAGTTGATGAACGGTCGTATCGAGATGTCAAAGAGGTTGCCTGGGATCGGAGTAGATGGAGCGCCTACTTTGAGCTACACTGACATGAGCTTAGGTCTTAAATAAGAAGAAGACTATTTTGTAAGGTAAATGTCCTAGTCCTTTACGTTGCACAAGCTAGTGTATGACATGCGCACTTTATGTCAAAGCAATATGGGTTAGATTAGAACTAAGAGGATTTTCCATCACTCCAATTTAAGCCATGTCACTTTGACATAAAGTGCCCATGCCATAGGCTAGTGCAACGTGGACTAGGACTAGGACTTTTACCTTATTGAAGATTGGAAGTTAATTAATATAACAAGTGAAAGCAAAAAAGAGAGTTCAATGAGTCGTATCTGGTATCTACCATAATTGCCACAATCAAACGCTTACTTTTAAACCCATGCTAATGACCCCAAAACCTTTATTAAACATCATAAGGCCGGTAAAACAATAATAATAAAACAATCCATACCGGAATGTGTTCGATCTATAAACTAGACATAATTGCCGGTAGCCGGTGAAAGGCAACCCACTGGCCCGCTTCTGTTATATTATAAACATCTTGTATGTGAATAAGGCTGATACTTGAATGCTGTAAAATACTGAGATGCCCTTAGCTACGCGTTTTCTTGGGATAGAGGCGATTGCATTTTATGATATTACTTAAGATGTTAGGTATCGGTACAATATTTTCGACCAATATATTACCTACTAAAATTATTGTTTTTCACGGGTCTAACGCGACATTTATTTACCTTTATTTCTGACGTTTCGACAGTTTGCAAACGGTCGAAACTTATATTCTGTCTCTTTTCCGCAAAACGCGCTTTCATACGAAACGATTGTCATTTACTATGACGCTCTTGCTGATTGTGACGTCACTAACTGCGAGCGTTTTCTCTCTCTAACAAGCAATATTAAAACGGTTGTAGCTTCGTAATTCTTTGTGACATCTGAATGGGATTTTCGTCTCAACACTTCTTTCTTTTGGAGTAGGTTTTGAGTGAGATAATAATACATTTTGAGTCTATAAATTTAAGACATCCTTCTCGTCACCGTTTATAACAGAATGCTCATAGAATGATAAGATAATGATGCATTTTAAAAAAGGCCTTTAGACGGTTGGAGGTTGACCTCTACGCTGGAGTGTAGGCAGCTATTGATTAAATGAAGCTTCACTATTGTAATACATTTTCATAGCAACGTACTCTAAGCACTTGCCATTATAAGTGATCAGCCTTTTAAACGTAGGTTCAACTTAAGTGGTTAATCACAAGCGTGGGCTGAGGCCGCGGATGTGCATCCTCACGTTAACCTTACACTTGAGCTGTTCCAAATAATGTGGGGGTTTGTAGGTTGCCAATTAGTACGAGGAAGCTGTTTTTTGTGTTGTACACACAGATACATTACCAAAATGCGCGGTTTCTAAGCCACTGATCTTTATACATGCCAATTATCCTATCAATTGCAGTCACACGCGAGTTGCCGACCCATTGAAGAATTGTGGTTTCGTCCTGTTGACAGCTAGAGACGAATGTAGAATCCTCACTCTCAACACAGCATATCATCAGGATCTTTGGCGACCTTACTAGGTAACCACCAAGGAACACATCACATGCTGTGTATGTGTATAGTCAAAGCAATTAGTGGTTTTCTTATTAGAGCTCTTCTGTAAGGTGGAAGTACGTACCTATTTCGCCGGTTGTGCACAAATATGAGCGAGATACATTCCGCCGTGGCCTACCTCTCTCAACTTCGCCTATAAGGCCGGCCTCACACAGTCGGAATCAGCCACTTAATTTAGTTTCTGTACCATTCACGAGCAAAAAGACTACCCCTTTGGTAGAAATATAAAGTATACCGTTTTAATGGCTCTTCAGTAATTCCGGCTATGATTCAGTGACCGAAATCCGCTCAGTGTGAGGCCAGCCTAACTTAGCATCTATCTTTATCTTTATGCATTTCGTGTCGGTAAAAACTGATTCGAGTGAGTGCTCCTATAATATTATATCGCCTATAACGAAATGAGTTGGCATATTTATCCGAAATATATGATGTGTTGTTTCCATTATCGTCCTCTCTATTTATTTTATGGTATCCAATGACGATGCTAATAAATTGCACGCGATCTGCCCCTCAGAAACACTCTTCGCCGACATTTGGTTATTCATCTCGATACTACCCTCATCATTATCGATTATTAGGTACCAATTGATGTATGTACCTACGTACTTTGTGGAAGGAAGTATTCGATGTTGTGTCAACGTTCATATAGTGTTTCTTTGCTAAGATAGCACCGCCATAAACGGAATTAAATTAAGTAATTTTCTTCCCGGAGCACAAAGAATACGAGTATCTGTAACTTTATTAGGTAAAGCTTAAAACTATGTGGATATAAACCTAAAATTTTGTGTTTAAGGTTTTCCTGGTTTTACTTTCGGTATTTTTATCTTTATTTTCGAAAAGCAAATAAATATTTAAAAATGTGGAATGCTTCACGATTCTGCTGCGTGTCATCCTTGCGCAGGGGCCATGCTTAAGTTCTACCCGTCCGAGTTTGGCCCAAAACAACCAAACTGTCTGAGTATCCGCCAAATATCAATTCATTCTCATTTGGCCATGTTTACTTATTTCTCCTTGGTCATTTTGTCAAAGCGGTTAGAGACGCATATATGTTTCTTATTCTTCTACCGAGCGTTATCGCTATCCCGTTAGCGATATGCTATGTGCTCACAATACGGGGCGCTTAGGCTATCGCATTTTCGCTCATGTCAGCCTTCACGACAGCCATGCACCGCTTCTTTGGTCAACCCGGGGAATCAGGGCCGTCGAAACCATTCTGATCCCTCTATTGGTTATTTTATTAGGTCTAACACAGAAGTATTTTATGTAGTGTTGTACGATAACAGACACCCGTATACTGTATTGTGCTAGCCGGACAATAAAATGGCGGAGATGGAAATATATCGTCGGATGCATCTAATAACAATAAAGAATGTCAAGCCGGCCAGATTGATGGCCCCATTGCTAGCTCAGCGCATCGGTGTGCCATGTCTACGAGAAAAATATAGTTTATTTCGTGTTATATTTATTTTGGTATGCATCGTAATAAAAAGGATGAGGGTGTTTGCGAGTAGGTGGAATGGTGTAATTAATTGTGGAATTATTATGGTGTTCTTTATTGATCGTAAAGAGAATGCGACCTTTTTCTGTCAAAGTTGTAAACTTTTAGAAGACATCTATGTAGTTTTAATTTAAAAGTATCCATATTTTGTTGGGTAAGTACCTCGTACAACCTCTCTAATCGTCATATGGTAACTATTCTAATTACATCAGCAGAAAAAAAAGAAAAAGGTAGGTAATCAAGATGTAACATTTGACTTCAGGTTAAACTGAAATATCCGCGCAATTTGTTAAATATCCCAATGTTCGAAACTGCCCAGTAGTCGGCATTGTCAATCTCAATTCTTGGCAAATAAGATGATTATTTAGTAGCGTGTCAATTATAGAAATGCAGTTTCGACACATTGGAACGTTTACTCTAAGCCGGATTCACATAAATACTTATCTGACGTGACTCTCTGATGCGCTCTGACACCCGACACCATTACGTCAGAGTGCATCAGATGAGCGCGAATATAACCGTTTTAATGCCGTCATTGAAAATCAACGTCACGAAGTAAACCACGGTTGTCTTTTTAGCACCTACTGGGCTGTCCCAGAAGTAAAGAGACAATTTTATTTTCAAAATATTTAATATATAGTAAAAAATAAAAGTTTTAATATTGGTTGAATGTTGTAACAAAAGTAATTAAATTATAAGGTTTATATTAAATTTGCACCCACAACACCTTTAAAAGCAATTTTTCTTAGATTTTTGACGGCACGCCGCATTACGGCTGTTCCAGATTTTTCAGCCAATTGTTTTGACAATCTGGTCCATCGTTGCTTAAAAGCTTCTAAGGATTTTGGTTTTCCGGTTTGTTTCTTATATTCTCTTTTACATAGGGATCAAAACATCTCGATACCGCGAGCTTGTGGTACATTTGGAGCGTTTTTTTCTTTACGTACAAAGTCGATTTCTTCACACTCTAAGTACCGAGTAACTTCAGTAGCGTAGTGGCACGTTGCCATGTCCGACCAAAAGATAACCTTATCTCTGGAATGATGCTTGTCTATGAAAGGTATCAACCATTTAATAATGCATTCATTCAGATAAAATTTTCCGTTCATTGAGGCTGAAGTAATGTATGGCTCGGAGACATTACCAAATTCGTCTATAGCTTGCCATACTAAATTTTTTGTGCAAAATTGGGCTTTTTGTAAAATTTTTGGTCGTAAGCCACATCGTTACGACTGGTTGAATGGAAATACTGCTTTCCAGGAACATCGTTGGGATCTGCCGGGACATAAGTTTCATCGTCAATAACGAGTACTTTTCTCAATTGACTGTTATAATCTCTTCGGCACCCTCTTTTGGCACGTTCCTCTTGGTCCTTCGTGTATTTAGGAGCTGATTGTTTCACATATGCTTTCAAACCTAGATCATTCCTTTTCATTCTGGGGACAGACGACTTCGATATTTGTAATTTATCCGCTGTCACTCGGACGGAGATTGAAGCAGTCTTATCAAAAATCGATTTAACTCGATTTACATTTCGAGGTACCATCACTGATCTATCTCTTCCCGGAATCTTCTTAAAACTAACCTCTCCCGTTTCTTCATAACGTCTTATTGTTCCATATATACTAGTTTGTCTATCTCCTTCTTGAAGAAAGTGATTAACTGTATCCTTTTTATTATGTGACTCGTAAAATAGAACAACCCTAACAGCAAAAACTTTAAATTCTTGACGCTTCATGTTGAAAAAATTGAATGCTGTAACGAAATTCCCGCTTTATATGACAGATAACGAAGCCATAGACGCAGTGACACCAAACTTTTTTTCCTTATAATAAAATTTTAGTCAGTAAGACTGAAACTTGTCTCTTTACTTCTGGGACAGCCTTTATTACAAATACTACTATAAAACAAAGGGTTGTTATGGTCTTATTACAAAATATTCAGCACCTCCTTCAACAGACATTCCATATGGCATGCACAATATTAGCAGTTAATTAAATATTCCATTGCATAAATTATTACATTAATGTATGGTTAGTCAGGTTCATCTTTTTTGAACCTTTGCAGTTTTTTGTTGTTTGCCTACAACAAGACGGTCACAATCTCTCGTATTACGTGGATATATATCTCTTGCGGTTTTAAACAAATTATTATGCTTTCTTGCAATTTTGGAGACGATATCGATATTGCAATGTATCCCTATTCTTAATATCAGTGTGACTTTAAGATGCGAAATAATTGTATATCGTTCTTTCTTTCTTTTCTTTTTTACTAAATGTATGATGAAACCGACATCGTTGCGTGGCCTCTCGACATGTCCGATATGAATTTCTTATAACAAATGTACGTTTCATCGTATCTTGACACACAAATAATAAGTGATATTTATATTTGAGCAACTACTTTCGTTTTCGATATCATGTAAGAATGTTGACATTTCGCCGATTGCGGAGAAAGCTGTCCAGTGACAATAATAGTTAAGTAGTGTAATTTGTAGACTGTAACGTGTCACTGTAATTAGTTAGCAACGTAGTTAGAAGTAGTAAGAATTGTGTTTTGACGCAAACACATAGTCTACCAAAGAAGAAGCAAAGCGACCAAATGTGTTTCACGTTTCACGTATTCTCTTCTCACTTAGACGGAATACAAAACCTAATACTCAGCCAATTCACGATATTTTTATCAGAGAGTTGGTACAGTCGAAGTCATCCTTGGAAAACCTTGATATCTTGTCGCTTTCACCCGTTTGACAAGTTCGTATGACAGTTTAAACTTGACGTTAAAACGACACGGTAAGTATAAGTAAAGGTGGTCAACCCCTTGTATGTTGTTCGACCGTACTGACCGTACGGACCGTACACTTAGGTGATAACCTAAATAAAGATTCTCATAAACATACATAGCCGACTCTGAAAATGAAGGCATTTCTACTGCAGGTATTTAAGTGAAAATTCCGACAAACGAAACACTATTTAATTACGAACTAGACATACTATTTTATAATTGGTTTCTACATACCATACCATCTACGATGCAATGGCTTCTAGTTCTTCAATGTAACTGTCACGGCTACCATAATAGTCTACCTAAGTGGCTAGATTTATTGTTAGATTTATTCTTGCTATTATGTAGCGAGGTATAATGTGTGTTACGTGAGAACTGGTGTTTTATATAATTCATAGCTAAACGATTCGACGCTAGATTGCAATTCAGTACCGTGGGAGATGCAGCGGTGTGTTTTAGAAGCTGCAGGCGATTTGTTATGACTTATGAAGTCTTGGTACTGATGTCCCGTTGTCAACATTCTTAGGAATACTGCCACCGGCTGTTTTCCAAGTTGCCGGCATGACACGTTGCCTATACCGTGTGGCGAGATATGCTCAAGCCGATTTGTGGTACGTCGTGTTAAAGTTCCGAACAAGCAAAGCACGATTAGATAAAGTTGTCACGGTGGAAAACGGAATGGCAAATGTCACAAATCGGTCTGGGTGTATCTCGCCTAAAATATCACGATACAACTCATTCCTCTCTTCAGAATGAAGACATGCAAGACCTACTAGTAGCAAGCCAACATATCATCCTCTTACTGCAGTGAATTTACCTACTCAAGCCCAAATTGTTCGTCTAAGAATCAAAATGAAATCACTAATTTTCCTTTTTACTCCCTTCCTGGTTTATTTATGCTGTGCTTAAGTTGGATGACAGATTAAATACTCCATGGGGACTAAATACTACATAATATGTTGGTTTACCAGTTTCTGCGTCCTATGCCTTTAAGCTGACAACATACAGCATCACACTCGGCATAAATTTCTAATCTTATCAATAGCTATCAGCCATCGGCTGTCAGTCCCGAACCAAAACCAAAGCGACCCAACTCCATTTCACCATACACGCGATTATAGCACTAATTTTAAGCATTTTACATGCTATAATGGCGATAACTTTCACGTGAACTTGGTACATGTTGATTCTCAGGTGCGTAGTTGTGAGAAACAGCCCGCTCCCATGTCTAGCGTGCTCCATATAAATACAAAATTGTATCTTCCGACAATAGCTGCTAGATTCGTATGTGTATGTTTAAGATTGACGATGAGGCAGGTGATAAGATAAGTTTGTTTTGGTTTTGTGCTTGTGTACATTGTTTATTGATACATATTTACCGTCGGAGAAGTTTTAGTTTGATGTGCAAGCAGGCATTATCTTTAATTTAAATTGACTTTAGACAGAATGAAGATTATGGTCAGAAATGTTTAGTGTAGTACACGCTGAACAGTCCTTCTGAGTAGGATACACGTATATCTTCACCTTTCCTTTTACTGGTACCTTAAACTATATTTTGATGCAGTAGTTAAGTAGTAGACCAGCAGTCCTAAAAACAAAAACTGGGTTATAATAACGCGGATTTTAGGTGTTTTACAAAAAAAAAGTTTTTAAAAACTGTAACCCGACTACGGAAAACCAATTGAATTTTTCATACAAAAGCCTATGTCACCTGGAGCATGATTTCGAATCGTATGACACCTCATTTATCAAAATCGGTTCACTGTCTTAAACACTACGGTGGAACACGCGTATACAAGCAGACTGCTAAAAACATATGGAATCCCTTCCTTTCGACTCTGCCGTAGTTGAGTAGTCAGTCTTAGACAAATTCGTACACCCAGATTTATTCGTCGGGGCCGCGATTCCATTTGGCTTAATGAATAAAGGAGACGCCCAAGGATATGGCTTTTATTCTCCGTCATTTCGTTTTTGGAAACCGGAGACGTCCAAATAGGAATGTCCTTATGACATGCAGTGCCGGGGACCTTTTTGAATCTCTAATCGAGCCCTCAGGTTAACAATACTTCCAATACAGTAAGACTAATAAGTAAAAAAAAAAAAACGAAAGCATTAAGTTATTCGAATTCAAAGTTTCATCGACTCGTAATAAATGCCTGGTAAACCGTCTAAGCACCCGGCCTAAACAGTAAACATCCCCTTTACTTACTAGCAGAGATAAACGGTAATTGTAATAGATAGACGGCATTACAGTTAATATTACTCGTAACGTCGGCCGACACAAATAAGCCTCCCAATTAAAAAGATCAATGGAATAGATAGACATTCCTCCTGATCGATGTACGGTGTGCAACAGTAGGGGGTTTAGAACAGTGCTCTAACTCTGCCTTGACACTAAGTACCGAATTATAAGAACGAGGAATGCTTTTCTGGATCTTGTAGGGCCATTTTCGAACTGTTGGCCGGCCCCCTAAGGGAGACATGGTGGGTAACTGGAAAACCTACAAACACTTAGGTAGTTGATGAGCTCTTAGAACAGTATTCAGATTCAGATGAAATTGTTAATTTTGGCATAAGAAAATGTAAGTCATATTCTAAAATCTGACTTTATTGCTCGCTCAGTTACCTTAAACTCACTGTATTATGATAAAATTCATACGACATTGCCTGTCAGGAGATTGAAAGTATTAGTACAGCGCATGTAGTTTCCGTAATAGATATCCAGATGTGTACCAAGGCCACTTGATATATGATAACATATTTTTTAAGTTCTCACTCGGAAATATTTAGATTATTCATTCTAAGCTACTTATACATTGAATAGCTGCGTAGAAAACTGAATCAAGAATGAAATGACTAGCGAAACATGAACATGTAAAGCCGAACTCGTAATTATCTGACGTATCATGTCGTGACGCGACGGAACGGTATGGCTTCCATACATTTAGTATGGTTAGATTCAGACTAAACTGATGCGCTCTCATGTGACGGGCGGCTCCTTTCGGCTCTCTGAGGCGTCGCAGCGCATCAGAGAGCTCGTATGAACCCGGCCTTATTGATAGGTATACGTATACACATGCTTATTCTACCTATTCATAAGGTAGAATAAGCATGTGTACGCGGTCAGAACGACAGCGGGTAGCGAGCGACGACCGGGCGTTCATAGATTGAACTCGATCAAAAGTATGATCATAGACGCTCGCCGCCCCGCTACCCGCTGGCGGCCAGCGTCTATACGTACATTGTAAGTACGTTAGATAGATCTAAATGTCATTTTTTATATGGAATAATGACAGTTGGATCTACAAAACGCGCGTTCAAAACGTTACGTGATTACCCCGCAGCGGCAGACACTGACACCTGTGTTTAATTAATCAAAGTACGACTCACTTGTGATTGCGATCGATACCATTTAACCGCGTGACGCTACTGTACTCATTCTAAGTTCCCATCAATCACAAGCTAGTTTAACAACCATTCAGCACGCAATTCAAGTGCTACCAGAAACGCCTAAATCACAATTGCGTGCCCTGAGAGTTGCGTGTGTTACTGTTACGGATTAGTTTACTGTAACATTGGTAAGTAAATAGACCGCGTACGGCATCGGCTGTACACGCACATCCATCGTCAGTCTAAATTAGACATTATGACAAAAAAGTGAAGGGGCGTTTTTCTAAACCTGTGAAGCACTATTATTATTCCGTGTGTGCAGCGAGCGGGGTGTTGGGTAGCCATTAAAACGCGCCTTGAAGGAGTTATTGGGCTAGAAGGATAAAAAGATGTTATAAAGCCTATCAAGCAAGTTAGTTGATTAACGGAGATTAATTGGTATCTATCTTTGTTGAGAATGAGCTGAGTCCGCATTCCAGTAACATCAAAGTCAAGTCATCATCCGCAACCTGTGGGAGACAGCGCTGCCTTCCTAGTAGCCACTCCTGCGCAACCTTGGCAAGCGCTTGGCGGCAACCACAGACCCCTAAACTGATTGGGGCAATGGCAACTGTTGTAACTGCCAAGCAAAGTATGGGCTGCTTTGAAAAAGAAAAATTTGCAGTTATTTAAGCTGATTTTCCACCGGCGGAGGGGCGAGAGATACAAATTTCAATTCTCGCCTTGCCTCATCTGGTCTCCCCCTCGGTGGAAAATCAGCTTTAGGCTACCTTTTTTTAAAATCCGAAATCAAGTGAACGGGTAGTAAATATATACATATAATATAAATATGTATATATATAATACCCGTGTGGTGTCGGGTTAGAATTTCACCACCCCCTTTCTTCCCGTGGGTGTCGTAAAAGTCGACTAAGGGACCAGGGTTGAAGTGTGTTGTGGGCGGTGGGCTAGCAACCTATCACTGCAATATCACATTTTGTCGATCTTTTATACCCACATTTATGCTAAGAGTGGCGCTGGAGGAACATACGTTTCATGTGCTCTGCCTACCCCTTTTGGGAATAAAGGCGTGAATGTATGTATGTATGTATATATATAATATTTTGCTAATCCTTGTTAAGAAATTAATAAGTACTTAGACAGTCAAAATATATACGTTAATATAGATATTTTCATGTAACCGTGGCCCAGTGCATGTAATCATACCTACTTGAAGTATAGTTTCAATCGTTTTGGACATGCTATTTTGCGTTATTATGATGAATACAGAGATAACTCGTGTTCGGAAAGGATATTCCTCGTTGAAGATGACATCAGATCACCACAATAATAGGTACATACCTATATAATTGTGTGTGTTTATGCATGCAGAATAAAATTTGCGATTGGCTTGTACCATGTAACCTACGGAATATGTGTACCTACGGAAATTCACGAACTAGAATCTGACTAGCAAATCGTGGTGGCAGGAACTTGCTGCTGTTATCTATTAGAAAGGATTTTCAGGGATAAAACAATCATTGATATGAGCTTGGTATAACATAGGTATATATGCTTATATGTTCGCCCATTATTTTACTACTAGGTACTTAAATAGTATAAATACTCGCAGGAAAAGAATGGGCCATTTTTTTTAAATTCTAGCTCTAGCTGATCACTTTCTTTATCAAATTAGGGTAAACTAAGAAGGTTGGATTCTGAATTCAATTATTACGTTGTACTGTATGTAGGCTGCAGAGAAACGTTCATAGAAGTTCACGGGGTCACGGTACGCTTCTCTGCAATCCCCCTATTCTGTAACTTGTTTTAAGCTCACCTCAACGGTCACCCACAAATATATCTTGACACCGCGATGCGTAGTAATTAACCGTAGGTAGAGGTCTAGTTTCGTAACGGGTGACCGGCTAGGTGAGCCGCCTTAGCGCGTAGCGAATAACAGCCCAGCTGACTATGCAAGTATGCATCATTTATGCATCATATACCTACCATTCATGCATATCATCACTTGCATTAAGTTACATAGTAATCACGGTTACAGCCGTCCGTGTCTTTCTCGGGGACTGTATATAATATACCTATGGATATACATAAATCATAGAAGAAAAAGTTTTATTTCTATATAAATAAACCCGTGTGGTGTCGGGTTAGAATTTCACCACCCCCTTCCTTCCCGTGGGTGTCGTAAAAGTCGGCTAAGGGAGCAGGGTTGAAGTGTGTTGTGGGCGATCGTCTAGCAACCTTGATAGTTTGCCACGAGTGATCTGCAATATCACATTTTGCCGATCTTTTATACCCACAGTTATGCTAAGTGGCGCTGGAACATAAGTTTCATGTGCTCTGCCTATCCCTTTTGGGAATAAAGGCGTGAATATATGTATGTATGTATGTATGTAAATAAACACGACGGTTTCAGAACAAAAGAATACCTCCGCTTGCGTGAAGAATCCAGTTTTCAGTCGACACTTAAACCAATAATCTTCCAACCATCAATGCGTTAATTACAGAACTTAGAGCATCCAAAATTAGACCCATTCACATTGGAACCAAAAAGGCCTATATACATACAAAACTACAATTCTTTTTAGTCGTTCTGACTTAGTATGGCTGTGGCCCTGAATACCAGCAGTGAACCGAAACGGATTGTTTGTATGTGTGTTTAGATGTTGTGTATGAACCAAAACAGACCAACAACGGGCGTGGAAGTGGAAGTGGGTAATTAACTCACTTAAGATCAATGGCGCCGGTGAAAATAAACTATGCGTCCAGAAACACACAGTTAATGAATTATTAACAATATTTTAACTTGTAAAGTAAGCACCAGACGTAAGAAAAGACGGCAAGAAAACGATCATACATAACATATTAAATGTCAAATTCAATAAATTGTTTGTTTTTTTCGTGAGATTCATGAGGCTCCTGTGCGCATGAACTGTATGCTTTGCACAGCGAATGTTTTAGAGAATCCAATGGAAAAGAAAAAGTTCAACTAGTTAGATCTAGATGGATTAACGTAATTTATTTGCAGTGATCTGTATTCATAATTTATATGATTAGTACTCCTGGTATGGTCATGCATGTGAAGAGGCCACCAAACTATGTTGGTAACTTGACACTACAACTTTCCGTCTCTGGTCGAAGATCCAAGGGCAGACCCAGAACAAGATGGAAGGATGAGAGACGTAAGAGAGGGCAAGTTATCTGAAACAGATGTCGAGGACAAAGCGAAGTGGAGAAGTAAGAAGAGGAAAGCTGACCCGACCACCATGTAGGATATATAGCTAGGAAGAGAGAGAGGGAGAGAGAGAGTGAGTATTCCTTACGGACACTATACTAATCAATGTGATCTGTACTTGTACACTTTGGAATTTATAAGGTAAAAGTTCCAGTCCTCGACGTTGCACTAGTGTTTGACATGGACATTAACTCAAAGCAATATGGGTTAAATTCGACCTAAGAGGATTTTTCTTCATTCGAATTTAACCCATGTCACTTTGACATAAAGGACGTTTACCACCTTGGTTACCCCCCACAAGTATATCGACTATTGTTTGAAAACATCTGCGCCTTATGAGTTGCGTTTGTGACATGATTAACTTATCGGAAATGGTAAAGCGATGATTTAGAGACTACTCTCAAGTATTCTAAAATCAGTCTGCTCGCAACCAAGGATTTTGTGACACATCCAAAACGTCAGGTAACCTCCGTTTAGCAAAAAAATATATGATTCTAATATCAGTCGCTTTCGTAAAACTGCCAATTCTTGGTATTTAGGTACCAAAGCGGACCCTTTATGGCATAACCGGGAATAACGCTAGGATGATGAGTGTAGAAATAAAAATGCATCCACAAGCAATTTTCGGAATAACAGTGATGTCAAAAGACTGTCTACAATATCTTTACCTCGGTAACGTGAGAGTGAGGGTGCAGGGTGAAAATAGACGAACAATCGATCCTTATTGTGGGGGAGTTGAGGGCTCACAACTGGTAGGAATGCACTTTTGGGGATTTAAGTGGTGTCAAGCACTGATATTGCTCATTGATCCTACAGATAAAATAGATTTTGTTACACACCATTTTTAACCACAGACGAAAACGAAGAATGTTATTAAGTTTAACATTATCTAAATATGTATAATGTGAAACTGGGTGTTTCTCCGTGACATCGTAGCTCCCAAACATATGAACCTATTTAAGTGCTGTTTAGTTAAATCGAAAGTAGGTATTGTCTTTTAAGATGGTTCCTATAGCTTTGTTTGCTATCGGGGATCGGTGCTTTTAATTTTTGTTTCAGTGCTTATCTCATATATAGACAACCTTCTTAGTAGCTAAGTGAAAACTATAAGTACAATAAAGATAAGTCCATGATTATCATTTAGGTTCGTACTGCACACATCGTCGGTACCGCCCCTTTAGCCTGTATTTCGAACCCATGTAGTCCGAACTTTATTTGAGATAAGACAGACGTTAGTTGACTAAAGTCTCTATAAAAACTGCAGTCCGACTATCTTAACCCTTGGACATCAAAGCATCGAAGGTGGAATTGAACTGAACGAACCCTAAGCCCACATCACTGCTTCTACTTACTTTAGATAGAAAAGTCTACGCAAGTATTCGTGACTATCGTGTCAAGAGTCGTGTCATATAAAGCGTGTCGGGAGTGTGAGGATCGCAAGTAACAAAGTCTATATCTAAATGGCACTTTCAAACTGGTTAGTCACACGTTTCTTCACAACGCCGTTCCAGTCCTAAAAAGTTAATAAAAACGCGTCAGGGCTAAAGTTACACTTTTTACGCTTCCTTTCTTTATGGAAATTCCTGGTAAAGCAGCCAACCATGACCCGTCCCACCACGGTCAATGAAGGGTGCACTATTTCTTACATAACATCAGGTCTTAAGTGACACAAATTTTCATTGAATAAAAGTCTTTTAGTTCTGAAGCGTCTGTCTCAAACGAAAGGTCTTGAACAGCGGCGTATTTCTTTGACGAAACGTCTTTTAGTTCTCACGCGGACTGCATTGGAACACAGCTCTCTTACGAGGAAGGTCGTAACCGCCATAACATTTTTCTTGAGACATGTCATTTCGTTTCGAAGGGGATAGGACAGGAGCAAAGGAATTCTTGCTCATTGAGCATGACGGGCTTGACTCTTAACCTCGAACATGGGAGCTCAAATGAATGTTAGGAGTAAGGAATAATTGAATATTATGCTTTACCAATAACTTTGTCAGAAACTTGCTTTTTTCTATACCACGACTGTGGTAAATAAGCACACCTGCCTGATGTTAAGCGGATACCCTTAAGCTGTTGACACAAGAATTATCAAATCAGTAGAAACCAATATGTTCCGTAAAGGAACACAAATTTTACCTAGATTTTAATATCGTTAGTTTCTATATTACATTTTTATTATATGTATTTTATTAGGCTCACAAAACAAGTAATAAGACAAATTATGCAGTATGTTCGGTCTGGACTATTACTCAAAATATGTGTGCACAGAAATAATAATTTAGCATAAAATTCATTTTTAGAGGATAACCGTACAATTTTAGACGGTTGGTGATCAAATATGAAGACCGTGAAACAATGGGGTTGATATAATTATTGGGTGAGATTATTGAGCGTCATAAAATATTTTACTAATACTTACTCTATAACTGAATATCAGTGTTAGGTCAATTTTGATTTCGTTTGATGCTGCAGGAATATCGTACACGATCCAAAGCAAGTTCCTCACTCTCAACACAGCCCATCTTCGGGACCTAGGGAACTCTGGCTACCTTACTCACCACCAGGAACATAACACCACATATGGGCAAAGCAAGTAGTGGTCAAGAGGTTATTTACTATTCACAAATACCTTTTTTGCTCCCATACATATACATCTGATACAATGACATGAGGTATATCTATGTCTGTAATTAGTTTATATGGTTCCAGTTTATAAAACAAACGAAATACAGCAAAAACAAGTTTTGTATGAAAAGTTTAAAATTGCTGTATTTTTTTGCTATGGTATCTAAAGCTACATAAACTAATTACAGACATAGATATACCTCATGTCATTGTATATGCAAAGTTTCGTTACAATCCAACATGTAGTTTTAAAATGAGAGCGTAACTACGTTTGTATGGAGAATCGAGCTTACTGCGGACTCTTAAGAGCCTTTATTGCTCTTGTCGGTGGAGTAACCGCCACTCATCTCTGTCCATTGCCAGCCTCTTGACTTCCTCAATCCTCATACGACTCGACATCAAAATCCTTTACTTGGCTAAAATATGTTAGCCAAGGCCTTCCTCTGCCTCTCTTGCCTTCAATTCTACCTTCTAGGATGTTTAAGAAGAATTGACAGATAACTTTTTCCTAATTAAAACCACAATTTCACACAAAACTCCTTAATACAGTTAAATAATGCTTTAATGAAGTACCACGCAATCAAGTCAACGAATAACGAACAAATTACCCAAAGACAATAGACTTTCTTTATAAGTACCCATTATGTGTCTTCACAGAAACCACTGTTCACAAAACATGTGCATTCGCAACCTTATCACAAAGTGCTAAGGTTCAATATGTTTTAAATAGGTACTTGTATTGTGTAACAGTACAATTATTTCTCATGGGGATGGTTATGTATTAATTTTGCAGTTATCATAACAGTTACGATTGTGCGCGTGTTATTATATGGTCCTCAAAGGTCTCAAAACACTAATAATGTCAGCGATGAACACGATTCGTTTTGAATGGTGGCGATGCTATGTGAACATTATAATATCGCTGTGACTTCTGTGGCCCGTTTTACGAAGTTATGGCCTGCGCAAACCGGCGGAGCGCAGCGCAGATCACTTTAAATGTATAAATGTACATAGATTCTTTTGTATTTTAATTACATTAAGGTATAAATTTGAATGCTCTGAGAAATCCCCCGAGATGCTCCGAGGTCGGTCTCAGAGCATTCAAATTTATACCTTAATGTAATTAAAATAGAAAAGAATATACACTGATAAATTTAAAGTGATCTGCGCCGGTTTGCGCAGGCCCTTACAATTTAACAAATCTGGTGAAATGGTTAGGCGTTATACTCGTTATTGGTCAAGCCCCTCATTCTATTCTTTTTTTTTATACAACTACGGTGGCAAACAAGCGTACGGCCCGCCTGATGGTAGGCGGACACCGCAGCCTATAGACGCATGCAACTCCAAAGGAGTAATATGGGCATTGCCGACCCTTGATATGTTTGAGGATTCGCCGTGTTGATAGCTGAAGGAACAAATTCCCTCGCTCTCAACACAACGCATCCTCGGGAGCTCTGGCGACCTTGCTCACCACCAGGAGCACAACTCTACTACAGAGCAAGTAGTAGTGTTATTTATTATGCCTGTGGTCTTATGAAAGGCGGAGATACTTACCCAGTTGGGCTGCTCCAAATTCGAGCGGGATGGGAACTCCTTTTTTCGGGCAGTGGTGAAAAAGAGACACATGCATATAGGTACCAAACGTACACTATTAAATTAAGTAATTATTATGTTATGCTGGCTCGGCAGTATGCAAATTTAAATATATTTTAAGTACTTGAGCACTAAGGTTGTGCTTGTGCCAAACTTTGGCACTTTAGCACTTTAAATTTTGTGCCAAAGCTATGTGTAACTTTGGCAGCCACAGTTACACATAGCTTTGGCACAACCTACTGCCGCAACGTTTGACATCATGATTAACTTAAAGAGTGTTTACTGAGCGACGAAGACAAACGAGTCACCTCATCTTGTATCCTGGCAAAAAGGTTCCCACGGGAAAGGCTATTTACCTACCTACTTGCCCACCTATTTACGTATTTACGTTTTTGTTTTATAATGTCCAATATTTTCTACATAAATGCGACAGGCACGTACAAACGACAACACAGCTAACTTATACACTGCAGAAAAAGGTGATCTCCGTCCGTGCCTAAGTTTGTATGCAGGAGAGGTCACGTCTTTTTGGAGTTGACTGTACAAGTGACTGCCTTCATCTTTACAAATTAATGGATTCAATTACTAATGATACTACATGCGCATGCGCAAAACCTATCGGAAGCTCACAGGTGTCGTATATATGTTTTGTTGCGTATTATGTCTGTCAAGTAGCATTCTACTGTCAATCATATCATGAATTCATCATTATGTGTAGAGTTGAGATGTTTGGTGGCATTGGAGTGAACAAAGAGCAATGGAGTCGTTATTTTATATTTTTTGATTGAATGAATGAACGAATAAATGATTGATAAACCAATAATGTATAATTAAATTTATTGGTTTCATACAAGTAAACTGATTCATAAACATTCAATAAAAACATAATATATTGTTAAAATGTTATACCTATTCAAGGTCTTGAACAATTTTTTCATTGGAATAAGTTTCAGTATACTAGTGATAGGTACTTCAGTTTCAGTATCAGTAGTGGCATATAATATTCATTCGAAATACCCTCTCTTACTACGTCAATATTAATTCTTAGTAGTATATGCTTTTCATAATCTTGCAAACCGTTTAACATCAGAAGAAGATATTATGCAAGAGTTTGAAACTTTAATTCCGGTTGCAAGTTGTTCAAGTTCTTGAATACATTTTAGCAAAAAAGTAAACTTTATTTAAATATAATATTATAAAATCATCATTGTAATTTACAGTATTGCATTGCAGTTGTCGTCAAAATTTTATGTAAAATATGTAGCTAGTAAAATATGCGATGTATCAACAAACCTAAATTGTTTACTCTACTTATACACGTTCCTACAATAAAACGCAAAGGTGATATATTATTGGCCGGTACTGTAATATAGATTTATTGTCCAGTTAGTCATTTATTCAAATAAAAAAGTATGCAATGGCGACTCCACTGCATTACTTGTGCTAAACTGCCAGTGCTGCCACCAGAATCCTAACCCTAATGATGTGTTCTAATTTCGGTGGGATAGTCGGTACATTTCCCTATAGTTAATTATTCATTAACAGATGGTTCAAATGGAAACCCTGATGTAATAATCCATATCGATGCTATGGCAGTATATACCGACCCGGTAAATCTCAGGAAAATCAGAAGCAAATATAAGACACCAACACACACACATATCACCAAGACTTTATGAGACGCAGGGAACTACAGGATTCATTAGATTTATAACAAAACACACGCGTACATAATATCAAGATCAATGCTAGTAATTTGAATAAGATATGAAACAAAATTGACTGCTGATTTTAAAAACTTCTAATTGTTTCGTTATTCGTCTCAGTTCTGTACATACTTTTGCACAAATAGATACCCACAAGTGTGTACCAGCCTTTATGGAATCACCAAGTCGTGAATTAAGACTTAACCTAAGCCACAGTGAGAGAGTGGTCGTAATTAAAAAATATTCAAGCAGATTATCGCGCTGGGACCCGGAACTGGTGGTGAATGCGTATTCAACGCGTTCCGAAAGCTTTGGGAACTAACCTGTTCACATCTCACCACTGCTGCCTATTGGATGACCAGTGTAACACTGATCTTTGATTGCGAAAAAGTGTTGTAAATATAGAGGTCAGGTTATGATAGGAGCGTACGCGCAGATTCACCGAAAATTTTATAAAATATTTATGCTACACTGCAGCGTGTAGTACAAGATGTTATAGAGCTTTCACGGCACCACAAAACTGGGTTCTTGGAATTGTGATCTGATGTCAATCGTTATCCAGATAAAATTACGCAAAAGTTGAGCCTTTTTATCCATAGAGCATTGAGGCCTTTATCTAAAATTCCGCCAGTTTCAACTTCAGTAAAGTATTTGGAAATCTTTGAGTAATTTCTTGAGTTTTGTTTATTAGGGTGATTATCCGCCAAAACCCTGAGAGGTAGCGGAGACGTGAGCTAGTAATAATTCCACTCATAACATTGCTAGCCTGGCTCTCGTATTTTCTCCTTTTGGTGTTTTTTTTCCGCCGCTCCAATACCTTGCACAGCTCTGGCTGGTACTAACCCTTAGTAATATAGGAATCATTTATTTTTCCTGCTGCCAACTGCCGTATTCTAATGGGGCTTTGAATAAGCTCGTGGTACGTGTATTGTCTTGCTCTGCCCGCCCCCGCAGCATGCTATAACTTGTTCCTAATTCCGTACGCATTAGGTCTTACGAAACTTATGTGTGATATGGCCCATTGAGACAAGTTCACTGCCGGGCTGGTCAGGTCGTCGGCCTATCTTCTTCGCCGCTCTAATGATATTGTTTCGCTCTTTTAATAACTTGTTTAGTGCAATCCCGGATGTGAAAAGGTGATAGAACTGGACTGGTGGCTTGGTTTTGTACTGATTGAGTGTATGGGAGGATTGGGAGGTAGGTGTGTTTTTTTTTCTATCAATGTCGTAAAACTAATTATTTCCTATAGTGGGTAGGTTAAGTGGGAGCAATCCAGGCTGAGATTAGGCAACCCCTATGTTTCCTGTTCCTTGAGTCATGACATATTCTATCAGCTAATGCTCGATCTTTATGAATAACACATGAAGTTATTTGACCCAAAAATGTTACTTAGTATTTATTTTATTTAACAGCTTCGGTCCATTTCGCTAGGCAACCCATGTGCGATTTATCAATCTACTATATATAATCTCACATGTAATATTAGTCATTATCAAATAACAAATGAGGGTATACTCGTCTTTATCGGATTTCTGCCTAAGGAGTGTGTTTAAGCTGCTTTGAAGAGTAAAGGCAGCCCTTTACTCTTTTAATTATCCGGCTCGAAGGACCAACACTGCAAGAACCTATTTAGTACTAGATTCCGCCCGCGGATTTGTCTGCGTGAACCTGGAATAAAACTGTTCTATATTTTAATCCAGGCTATAAACTATAGCCAGAGCCATTTAAGCGAGATTGAGTAAGAAAATAAGAAACATCTAACTTAACTTATATACTAACTAAAATAAATGTCGAGAACGTCAAGTTACTCTTTTGCGCTCACTTTTACACCCATGTATAGTCAGCATCGTATAGTTGGTAGCAGCCAGAGTAGCCAAATATATCCACACCCTTATTCTTACAATAATAAAGACGTACTGAAATATTTGGCTACTAACTAACATGATGCTGACTGTACCTTCAGCAGGTCGATTGCTTTACGTTTCGTACGTACGTTAGGTAGTTTACGATAGAGCCAATCAACCTTTGTCAAGATTTGAAATATTGCCTACCAAACACCTGTTAGAATTGCCTACAAACCTGAACTTAACTGACAAAGAACGGATACTAACTTAAGCTGTTTATTAATGCCCTATTTTAATAAGCGATTACAAAATTATTCATTATTTACGCGGGCATTACTATCCCGTTACCATTTAGCGTTACCGGTCAGTCACGATTTGCTGTTGACAGACTTTGATATGCTGTTCAAGATTCGATCTTGTGCCACTGGGACATGAACCAAATTTGCGAGAAGTGTAGCCTAACGGGTCGCTATCTGGTGTTTTTGTTTGTACTTGCTTGTTTGTATGTAGGTATGCCTAACATATTTATAAACTGAAACACATGGAATCAAGAGCTGTTTTTGGTGTTGTTTGTATCACATTCACATGTCACATCACATTATTTATCATACAAAAAATTTACTTTAAAAGGTTACGAATTCTTAATGAATAATCTATAGAAAAATTATACACAGAAGTAGTTTATATCTTGGTCGGCATAGTTACATGACCTCCCATACATGCATAGTAAATTCTAACTAAAGGCCTTCACTCACCGTACGCGTGTCGTGCACGGTGCGTGTGCTGCGCGGGCCCGCGCAAGTTGTAAAGCATTGAAACTATACTTCAAACACACATCGAACGCGGTCCAAACGCGGGCCCGCGCGGAGCTAAAGTTACAACTCGGCAGCGCGGCCGCGTGTCGTGCGCGTCGCGTGTCAAGCTACAGAAAGCTGCAGGTCATTCTTTAAAAAACTGAATATTCTACCGCTACCCTGTATGTACCTACATAAAAAATAATATATGCTTGTTTGTCAAAAAACATCCTGAACTTTAGAAGCAGGGCCGATGTCTTTGTAGCTAAGCAGCGATCTCAATACAAGGATCTATTGTACCAACCTCCTTGCCGCACTGCGAAAACTGTTTTTATACCTAGTATTAAATAATTTTTAGACTTTAATAGTAAGTATGAAAAATTAAATAGGTTTTGATAATTGTTTTTTTGTGCTATTGAAATACATTTACATTACTATTCAATTATTTTCTAATTATTAAATCATATTGGTGAAGACATTGTACACTATATGATAATTATTTTAGTCCCGTAGTCCCGTATAATTTTTGCATGTCGTTCACCGACTGAATACTGTACTGCTGTACAAACGCCAACACAGTTAGGTGACCATCCTGTATTTATATTGAACCTTATTACAATGCATATAAAGTGCACGGATGGTCAGTTAGCTGTGTTGTCGATAGTACCTCAAAACCCTGTACTACGTTTATAAGTATTCTGGCAAATAAAATATTTATATTTTATTCTATTCTATAACGTAAGTACCCACTAAGAAGGGATTTTTGAAAATTCCACCCTCAAGGGTAAAGAGTTTGAAAGTTTGTTTGGGTATGGAGTAAAATTTTAAGTGAGAGACTTGAAACTGTGTGTATGGACTCCTTATTACTATACAAGTTTTTTTTTAAGGTTTTGGAAAAACCCACCCCAAGCGGGTTAAATTGGGGTGCAAAGTTTGTATGAACTGATTTAGATGAAATTTGGTATAGACATAGTTTGAGTGCCGGGAAAGGACATAGGATAGTTTTTATCCCAGAAATCATCCCCTAAGGGGGTGTAATGGGGGATGAAAGTTTGTACGGAGCTACAATATAAACGAAGCTAGTTTCTAATAAACTTTTTTGTTCCAGGTAAGTTCCGGAGACTCTAAGCTTTAAAGCGAAAGCTAAAAGCACAATAGATGATACATCTCACGGCCTAGTAAATAAAAGCCCACCTTGCTATCAATTAAAAGCTTAGGCGGAGCTTTCTAGTGGTAAGTCTTGTCAACCGACTACTATGTGGACCGAGTACGAGACGGGACAACGTTTATAATAGGTAACCAAAGTGTGTTAGTTTACATACATACATACATTCACGCCTTTATTCCCAAAAGGGGTAGGCAGAGCGCATGAAACGTATGTTCCAGCGCCACTTTTAGCATAAATGTGGGTATAAAAGACCGACAAAATGTGATATTGCAGTGATAGGTTGCTAGCCCATCGCCCACAACACACTTCAACCCTGCTCCCTTAGTCGACTTTTACGACACCCACGGGAAGAAAGGGGGTGGTGAAATTCTAACCCGACACCGCACGGGTCAGTGTCGTGGTTTACTGAAAATATATACCTACTGACTAACGAACAAACATCATGTTCGTCGCGTCATTTAAAGTCATTCTAACCATTATCTAAGAGCGTACATAGTATATTTTGACATTGATAGTAGGTACACCATCAATCACGTAGATTGACCTATACAGGGTGTATTATTCAAACGGGGTAGTGAGGGAAACTGAAACTACAAGAGATAAGAAGTGGTATGTCTAATTGACGGTATATAGTGACACCTGTCAAGGGTGCATTTTATTACATTTGTTTTGTTTTGTTTAGAGATAAGGAAATTGGCTCTTAGGAGACACGAGACCGATTAAAAAAAAACTGAATTCAAAGATTTTCAAAGAAGCTTCATACACGGCCGGGAATGGAACCCAGTCCAATCTGTTTAAAAATCGGAGTTCGTTTTTTTGCGTAAAGTATATAGTGCTAAGATGTAAGGAACCAAGCAGGAGGTTGTTGTTAAGGAATCCTGTGTCTACGATTATAGGAAAGTGCCGTATAAATGCGAAAGTTTAGATGTTTGTTTGTTTGTTACTCCATCACCCTTAAACGGCTGAACCGATTTGAATGAAATTTTGCACGAAGATAGTTTATAGGCTGGATTAAAATATAGGATAGTTTTTATCCCGAGTCCACGCAGACGAAGTCGCGGGTGGAAGCTAGTACTTTTATATACGGAAATGGATACAGATCCATTCTAAGGTACCTACAGTAAATTATGGCAAATATATACAGATTTGCCATAATTTATTGTAGGTACCTATAGAATAGAATATTTCAGTGACAGACCTTAAACCCTATCCCGTAGTTGACATCCACGACACCTACGGGAAAAATGGGAAGGGTATGCCTTGATTCGAGTCGACCACGCCCCCTTGACAGAGTCACGCTTATGCCTTCCGCGCACGAGAAAAAGAGATGCAACACTCTTCGGAAATGGCTTTTTTGGACGTATTTCGATAGATACCTAACCTATTATATAATCTGTGACCACTTAGTGAAGTTTTATTTAGATACCGTAAAATGGGGTGAGTAGGGTTCGTGGGGAGAGTTGGGTTATGAATGGGGATAGAGAAGGTATGAAAGGGGGGTGAGATGGTTTTTTAAGGCTACTGCTACAAAAATAATGTATTCCAATTTAAAATGGAGCTATAGTAATACTCATAATAATAAAAAAACGATCCAACAATCTTCCGAAATCACCTTTGTATGAAAACCCATCTCACCCCAATTACGAGGGACTACGATAAACAGGTAAACCCACCTTGGGTTTACCTGTTTATCGTCAAAGTTATGAAATGGAACTACCCAAAATAAAATAAAAACTAAAATACAAACGTCCGGAACACTTATTATATACACCATTCAGTTTGTATAAGTATAAATAAAATGTTATCGAGGTTTGAATGTCGGTTTTCACCCTACTCACCCCATTTTACGGTACCTATATTTCGTAAAGTGAGATTTTAGATGAGATAAAATACTATAGTATTAACTTGATTGTGTCGTAAAATAATGTATTGTTTGATAAGGCTGAGTAAAAAAAGGAAAATAAAGACCCAACTTTGCATTTTTTTCTATCGAGGAAATTTTAGGCAATCATGTATTGATTAAACCAGATAAACAATCATATACTCAAGAATAATATCTTATTGGGCTTACTATGTGCTAGCTCGATTTGTGTAAGATTGTCCCCTAATATTTATTAATTTTTATAATATATCTGAAAATCAGACCTTGTTATCAAACGATATTAGAAACCTCGACAACAACAAACAAACAACCAACATGAATTCGGATGCATCCAAAAACGGCACTTCTAAGCGCCCAAAAACAAGGAACGTTGGACCATCAGTTCGCGTTTTGCAACTAAACATAGAGAGTATTAGTAAATCTAAGACAGAATATCTACAAAAAATTTGCATGATAATGAAGTTGAAGTTGTCCTACTTCAAGAAACGCACACTGCTGACGACTCCCAACTGGACGGCAGAGATCACATACCAGGCTACTACCTCATCGCAGCAACATACCACGCACAATACGGAACAGCTACATTTACTCGAAAAGCGTTCTCATCAATTTAACCTGCTCTCGAACAACATAGATGCTAATAATATTGCTACTACGACTGTCCAACTTGGTGACATCAAACTCTGAAATATATACAAGCCACCGAACTCCTGCTGGCCTACACCGCCTCTGCCTAGCCTCGAACACCCCGCACTATTTATAGGTGATTTCAACAGCTATCACACCAGCTGAGGTTACAGTCAAAACGATGCCAATGGCTAGACGCTTATCGACTGGTCAGATAGATCCAACGTTTTTCTAGCTGTTTCCAATAAGGGAAAGGGTACCTTTAGATCTGCTCGCTGGGGCCTCGATTATAATCCTGATCTCGTTTTCACAACGAAAGCTACCGACGGAACTCCAGTCCCAACAGATGGGCAAGTTCTCGCAGATTTTCCACACAGCCAACACAGACCAATACTTATAACAATTGGCTTACAAATACCTATGATAGAATCGTATCCTGCACCTCGCTGGAATTTCCAAAAGGCTGACTGGCCCGCCTATGCAGCTGAACTTGATGAATGCTCGAGATGGATCCCCCCAGAGCCTAAAAACTACGAGAGGTTCCGGAAATTAATCATAAGTATCGCTAGGAAGCACTTACCACGAGGATACAGAAAAGACTACATCCCATGCTGGAATTCTGAAACTGAAACACTGTGGAACGAATTTTCTGCGGGAGTTGGGAACTGTGCTTATTTATGGCACAAATGGAACTGGTGCGCTTCACCAGTATGCCGCCAGTGTGGAGCTCCTGAGCAGACTGTACACCACACGGTATTTGACTGCCCTTTAACCAAATACAACGGGCAATTGGAGGATTTTAAAACTTTAACCGAAGACTTAGCTTTTAGCGGTAGCGTACTTAAAAACTGTAAATCTTTGAAGTAGAGATATCGAGGGGTGCGTGGTCAAACCCGATAAGTCGAGTTAACAGCTGTCAGAAATTTCAGTATTACCTATAATACATGTAGTTCTTTTTTCAAAACTCCATTATGCCGACTTATCGGGTTTGACCACGCAACCCTCGATATATAATCAGCCATACGATGAATAAATAAATCGTTTCTTAATCTAGTCAGAACGGTGTTTCAAAGCACGCGATAATTTCTAATGCACCCGCTTAGGTCAGGCTTGTTTTATAAAAATGTCTATGTAGTTTTGTATACCTATGTCGCCCCCAGGAGAATACAAGCTTTCAGTTTTACTGATCTTTCGTGAGCGTTTCTCCAAAAAAAATCCATTATTTTGAATTATGTTTATTTCTGGGAGTTGTATTATTAGTATGTTATTTCCACTAAGAATTGCGATGTCTTTCGATCCTGATAGGGCAAAAAACGTTTTCCAAATACTTTGTAAGACGCCAACACAAAAGGAAAGTTCAAAAATGTATGGATATTTTGGGAGACTTCTTTTTATCTACTAGGATGAAAAGTGCTAGTGATTCCGAGCAGAAATAACATAAAAGTAGGTGGACATATCATTAAAACATTTGTGCTTATTTTTAAAAAACTAAACAGAAAATGTATGCAAACATATGCACCATTAATAGCCTGTTAATGAACAGATGTAAATCAACTGATGATTAGATAACACTTGCTACTTGCACAATGTAGGAAACTGTAAATCAATTGATCGGAAACTATGTTAAGCAGGAAATATTATTGGTGTCAAATATTCAAAGATTTTTATTTTGCTCGGAACAGTTACATAGTTCTTAAAATTACAACATTATAGTCCAGTGCATTCAGCCTGCGTGCAGGCGTGCAAAACATTTTTGAGGAGCGTCAAATTCCATAAAAATTAGTATTAACAAGTCAAAATTATAATAATATCAAATGTCAGTTACAATAATTAGGAGAAGCAGAGAGAAAATTAAAATAATAATAAAAAACATCATATCAATCAACATGTCAAACTTAACCCAAAAAGTATCGGTAGAATTGCCCAAAGATGTGAACAATAGTCATGATCATCGTCATACGACTATATCATGACGACCTCTGTAGCCTAGTTGGTAGTGACCCTGCCTACGAAGCTGGAGGTCCCGGGTTCGAATCCCGGTAAGTACATTTATTTGTGTGATGAGCACAAATACCTACTTGTTCCTGAGTTATGGATGTTTCCTTTGTATGTATGTGTCGATTTATCTATATATCTAGTATGTATATCGTCGTCTAGGTCCCATATACAAGCTTTGCTTAGTTTGGGACTAGGTCGATTTGTGTAAAATTGTCCCCAAAATATATATATGTCGCTGGTTCGCAATTGGACGCCGAAAGGGCTGCTTCACATTTTTCGATGGATGCTTGTGATTTCGTCGTCCGGGTCCGTCGGTTATCCTCAGGCAAATATATGGCTTAATGCACTTCGAATAGCACTTAACAGATCGAATGTAACTGTACAATGTGTTTAAAAACATAGCTTAAGGGCATATGCACAATGCGTTTTTTTCACGCGCCGTCGCGTCGACGTGCGTTCCCCTAGTAATATCAGCTAGTAGTAGGGGAACGCAGTCTGCATAGGCCCTTAGTTTTGCTCGGGTAGAAAAACAGTCTAATAGTTTACAAATTGTAACATGGTTACGTTTGTTTAAAAAGAGGTCAGCTCTAGTTCCATAATAAACATACCCTGGCAACGACCTACTGTCATGAATAACACATATTATAATATCATAATATGGCCGGCATTATATAAGTAACGTATCACACTGATAGATTGATTAGCTAATTAAATTATATAAGGTCTGTTGGGATTTACGCAAAATAATTTATAATAACATACCAATTAATATGTATACTCTTATGGTCTGCAGACATGTCATCATTATTACTAACCATTTTTTTTGACACATTGACACAATTTTAAGGTGTTTGCCACCCCTCAAGTTAGGGTCCTCGAGGTCTTAAGCTGTCTTTCTAGTGTGCCCCCAATAAATCTGTTAAAGTTCCATTGAATCTAACGCCCATGTTACTGCTTTGGAGTTGCATGCGTCTATAGGATGCGGTGTCCGCTTACCATCAGGCGGGCCGTACGCTTGTTTGCCACCGTCGTTGTATAAAAAAAAACTAGCAGCTACAAGCTACCCTCACCTTCTTCGAAATTGCGACTGTATTATAAAGACTCGCTACCAATGTATTGCCATCCACAAGCGTATGCCCGAGGGATTAAGGACGTTGGATGGTTTAACGTATTCAAATCTAAATTAAATAACGGGCTGTTAGATAAATGTGTTGATAGTGTTACATGTTTTCTGGAGCATTTAGTTATAGACCTAGAACCTAGAATATATCGAACTAGTTGTGATTATATTATTTTTTATTTGACATGTAATATGAATCTAAACAATATCTGATGAGACCTCAGCGAGGTAAATAAATAAGTTAATTATACGCGATTCAGTCCCGTTTAGTAAAAATAAAATAAATATGTTTGATTTGACATTGTCATGTCGACTAACGGCCATTCCCAATAATTTCCTTACCAGCACTTACATTTTAACAGATTACCCGTAGAAAATGTGTCAAAATGTAACTGCTTGTAAGGAAAACTATCCGTGGATTGATTATTGGGAATGGCCGTTAGGGCGGGTTGCACCAAACCGTCCGTAATCGTAAGCGTTCGTTAAAATGTGAAAGTTTGACAAGTTCATATGGAATGACAGCTGCCGGTCTAAGGTTTTTGAAGTGAAAACTTGTTTAGCGGCGCTGTGATTTTTTTGGAATGGGGAAAAATTGTTAAACTCGCCACAGGTCAGGTGACCGTAAGATACGAATGCGTAAGATAAGATTTTGCCGCTGTAAAAATCCGTAGATCTACAGAATTTTTAGGGGCGGGCGGGGGTCACGGGGTTGGGGGTGGTGGAGATGGGGGGGAGGGTTTATTTTGCAAAATTAAAATTATTCAAAATTTCACTTCTGCCGGCACTCCCGGAGTGCAACCCGGTCCTTTTTTTTAAGGCGAGTAATAGTAGTTAATACAAAATGTTAGCGGCCTAGCGATCGCAAGCAACAAATACACAGCCGTTTTCAATTCAAAAAAGTTCGTGGAATGGACCCCCTGACGTGTGAATCAATTATATGATATAACAACTTTGTTCTGCCATTTTGTGTGTCGTGTCAGGCCATGGTTTAAATGGTGAAAGTCGTGAAATATCCGTAAACCCCAGGCTTATTGTGTTGTGTCATCGCAAAGGAGGTATGCGAAAATGTAAAGTAAACAAGGATGTACGCATTTGTGGTTTCACTTTTATTTAAACACATTAAACATGTACGAGAGCTACGGTAGCCTAGTGGTTCAGGCATGCGGCTGTCAAGCGGTGGTCGTGGGTTCGAATCCCGGCTCGTACCAATGAGTTTTTCGGAACTTATGTACGGAATATTTACCGTTAGCTTTTCGGTGAAGGAAAACATCGTGAGGAAACCGGTCTAATCCCAATAAGGTCTAATTTTCCCTCTGGGTTGGAAGGTCAGATGGCAGTCGCTTTCGTAAAACTAGTGCCTATGCCAAATCTTGGGATTAGGTGTCAAAGCGGACCCCGGGCTCCTTTAGGGGCACAACCGGGAACAACGCTAGGAGGATGATGACATCAAATATCAATCCGATGCTCCAAAAAATAATGCGCCATACATATGTACTAAGTATTTCTCCTTATTTCTGCGCGTAGAACTAAATCGTAGGACAAAACGTACTGCGTCCATCGATTTAAAATTTTAAATCGATGACTGCGTCAACAAAATTAGCGTGCCATACTTTTACTAAGTAATTACTTTAATCTTAGTAAAGTGCAGCCCCTTGATAGTTAAAAAACCGGCCAAATGCGTGTCGGGTCGCGCGCAATGTAGGGTTCCGTATTGCGTGTCTGTCTTAGTTACAAAACGTGCGGTGCGGTTGCGTCGGCCGAATTTGTACGAAAATCGGCCTTTCCAAGTATACATTAAGTTGGTCGACTATGACTCGGTAACTACTTATGCCTACTTGTCCGTGATAGTTTTCCTTTTAAATGCATTATATCTACTACTACCACAATTTTTTTCACATCTCCAGTAGTAGCCATTTAGCTGGCTGCAGGGGGGGGGGGGGCACAAAAAATTTACTGTTTTGTACTGTTTTGTCGGCGTGATTAATTTTTATACCCATACCGAATTACAGTTTTCTAGTAGTAATGGTTACTGGGCTAAGCCGAAGACGGACAGACAGACAGACGGACGGACATGGCGAAACTATAAGGGTTCCTTGTTGACTACGGAACCCTAAAAATTTAGTATAGTCCCAATTTAGTATGTATTTAAAAGCAAATGTATGCGCACTTATATGTAACTAGCTTCTACCCGCGACTCCGTCTGCGTAGAACTCGTCTATATATCGTAGCTCCATACAAACTTACACCCCCCATTTCACCCCCTTAGGGGATGATTTCCGGATTAAAAACTATCCTTTGTTTCCCGGGATTCAAACTATCTCCATGCCGAATTTCATCTGAATCGGTTCAGCGGTTTTAGCGTGGAGAGGTAACAGACAGAAAGACACACTTTCGCATTTATAATATTAGTATGGATATGGATTAATAATAAAAATAGTATTTAGTACCCCAAAATAAATTATCACAAAACAATATTAAAAACAGGCGGTCTTATCATTATAAAAGCAATATTTTCCAGATAGGTGACAAATCGATTAATAAGTCACTTTGAAATGTGTCAAGGTGGTTTTCCACCGGCGAGGCGAGGCGGGGCGTAGATGGGCAAGAATTGAAATTAGTATGGGACTGACTACCTATTTCAACCGCGCGCGCGCGCGCTCTCAGTGCAAATAGGTAGTTAGTCCCATACGAATTTCAATTCTCGACCATCCACGCCCCGCCTCGCCTCGCTGGTGGAAAACCACCTTTAGAATGATAATTTGACTTGACCTACCCTTAGGCTGGGTTCACACGGCATTGTCCTGCACGTTTTTGGCACGTATTCGGTCGTATTCGGTTTGCTTGACAAGTAAGTATTCGTTTAAACGTTTAAACAAAATTTTGTATGTGCCACTATTTATACGTTAAGATGTATACTGCAAAAAAACGTGCAGTACAAATGCCGTGTGAACGAAGCCTTACTCAGCATAGGTAATAAAGAATAAGAATAAGAATAAGAATAAGAATAAGAATAAGAAAAAAATATTCACTTAAACAACCCTTGTTTTACAGTATTTTCTACTGCCAAACTGCAGGACAGTTTGTTGGCAGAGGGACTCCCTTACAAAAAATACATGGGTAGGCTTAGCTATTAGCTAGTGACTTTAGTTACATAATTTTGTTTTCTAATGTAATGGTACAGCTCACGTGATAACTTTACTTAGACCACATTTCCAGTTTAGATTTTATCTTTTCTAAGAAAAACTCCTTTACTTTAACTTTAAACATTCTAAATGTGTTACATTCCCTTATATCATACGGTATATCATTATATATTTTAGGGACCAAGTACTTCCTACTTCTCTTCCCATAATAATTACTACCACACGCCGGCACCTCTACCATTTTTTTACTACATGCATTTACGCATCCCGTCCTATCCGGGGAGGCAGGACGGGTATGACGGACTAACCGAAACTGGACTACCGTCTAAAACCACCAACGACATCCGGCTCCGCCTTGTAAAGGGGGGCGTCGCAGTATCGCTCTTGGCATTCAACTGCGTACGTCCCAGCGGGCGGCCCACAGTAGCAGGCCGCAGACATTTCGAGGCGTCAGCTAGGCGAGCTCCTCCAGTCCTGTGGAACCTTTGTTTACAGGGCTAGCCCCGACTCCCTGCATGGTTCCACTACGGCGGAGGCAACAGATGCGCATAGCGCCTGGCTCTGCCTCCAGTCCGTCGTCGGCGAAGCGGATCCGCGAGAGGATCGTTTTCGCGAGCCCGCTCCGCAGCCTCCTTCTGTGACATTACGTCGTCACAGAAGCAGGCCATCGCTCTCCACGCCTCCTCGCTGTTGAGCATGGCGTTGATGACCCTCGACAGTGAGAGGTTTGCCCCTATTGCCGCCTGTAAAGAGGTCCGTTGATGCCCCCACACGGTACACTCTTCCAGAGTGTGAAGCGCTGTGTCGACAGGCGCGCCACATTCGTGACAACGGGGGGTTGCCTCTCTCCCTATGCGGTGCAGGTACTTACTAAAGCATCCATGGTTAGTAACACTACGAGTACCTACGAGGATATCTAATTAAATACAACGCCAGCCAATTAACTACCAATATAACATCACATAAATTGGCAATCAATTTCTCTATGTAAACAACTCTTTATTACCTAATCTGTCCCACATACTGCATAAAGCAATATGTGAAAAGCACCTATTTTGTCATACATGGCATGATTAACAAATTGAACATTATCTTCTAAAATTAAGGTTTATTTTGATGCATTGCTGCTTTGCTACACAACCTATTAGCGAAAGTTATTTACCTAATCAATAGGTACGTAAATACGAGTATGTAATGTACGTGGGAAAGTTATAGATACCAAATTTAGACCTAATGTCTCATTGTTTTAAGATAAGTTTTCCTGCAACGCCATTATTATGGTTACGGCATTATGAAACCAACCTGTCTGGAAACTACCGGTTAACTTGACAAGCTCTTGTTATGATATAAACAGCTAAATCAAAATATACCGTAATCTGCATGTTTCAAGGTTCTTTTTCTGATGAAGTAGCTGTGTATTATATGATATCACAAGCTGCTTATTAAACCAGTAAATAAGCGGATCACAACAAGCGATTTGACACGCCAATCATCCTCAATGCCGTAAGTACACTTTCTCTGAACTACATTGTGTTTGGCCGTCATTCAATAAAAGTATAACTGTACTTATACGTGACGTCATCGTTCTGTGTGAAGTACGATCTTGTTATGGCTTTACAGTACTCGCATTAGCTTACTTACTAGTTATACTCCGAGAACTCAGCGACCCTAATAGATGAATCTTGCATGGCTATCATAGCCCTTATTCTGTAACTTGTTTTAAGCTCACTTCAACGCTCACCCACAAATATATCTTGACACCGCGATGCGTAGTAACTAAGCGTCGGTAGAGGTCTACTTTCGTGACGGGTGACCGGCGGCGGCGGGGTGAGCCGCATTAGCGCGTAGTGAATAACAGACCAGGAAGGCCCGCGAGCTGTGTCACGGCGAGATAGACTATCCGTTTCTTTCTAATTAGACCGCTTAGCAAGACTAACGATTATAGACCGATCAACGTTAAATATGGCGCCGGGAGCCGCTGTCATCTCATAGAAACTTGACAAACTTTCCATATATTCCGATTTTAACGAACACCGCTTACGATTACGGACGGTTTGACAACAGTTACATTTACATTTTGACACATTTTCTACGGGTAATCTGTCAAAATGTAACCGCCGGTAAGGAAAATTATCGGTGGATTGATTATTGGAACCGGCCATTAGTCTATAGTCTATGTCGCCGCGACACAGCGCGCGAGACGTCCTGTTATAGCCGTGTTGGCCTCCGATTCGAGAGTGCGGCATTTTTCTTGATTCTGCTTACTTACTCTTGGTAATTGTTGGACTTCGAACTGATCAGCCTCGACTGTGCTAGATTTAAATGTGCACCTGACTTTGCAAAGAGCTCAAAAATATTGAACTGACACTAAATTTAGTGCTTATTATTTTCTAATCTGAGGAGTACTTAATTACTTTTGGAACAACTTCTAGGACAACTCAACTCTTATTTACCCATATATGTTGTGGAATGAGCTCCGCTGTAATACCCTGGAGTTCCAAGAGTCCATAGCCTACGGTAAACACTTACGATGGGCCGTAAGCTTGTTTGCCACCGATGAATAAAAACAAAAAAAATACAAAAGATAGCTGGTCGGAACAGCGCTTCAAAGCACGCGATATTTTTGAATTCACGCCCTGAAAGGAACTTTGAATTATGCCCAGATTAATGCATTATACCACTTACGTCATGTTTCCCTTAAAAAACGACAAGGTTCTAAGCAATCTTCACAGTTTAACAGTTTTATGGGCACATTAGTTATCAAACAAACCACGCATCGATGACGATGACGATTAGTAATCACTTGCGTACGAGTTGATTCATTTGAAGCAGTGCCAATTGTTGCAGACGCCAGCTTACTCACTTCCACGGTGGTAATTAATCGGGCCAAAAAGAAATGAAAAGGTTGACGTCTGCTTACTCACTTTTACACAGTGGTCGTCAAAACGACAAAAGGGAAATAAAATAAAATGTTGCTTCATTTATAAGACAATGTAAGCTCATGAAGAAATACTGTTCGTACATACGAACAGTATTTCTTAAAGACTTTTCTTCTTCAACCTACATAGGTTAAGATTCGTTTTCACCACTAACATGAGTTCAGGATTTAGGATTGATACAAGGCTTGCACTACCATGTAGTACCACACCCACACCATGGTACATGACACGTCTCTTTCTAGGAGCGGGTGAAAATAAACTGATAATGATACCTAGTCATAAACTAAGAGTACCTACCTAGTAATATGTATCATTACTGTAATTAATACTCATACTCATACTCATACTCATTTCTTTATAATGCACAAATACATTAAACGTCAAAAGGTTAATATTAGATTAAATTAATTCTAATATAGGTGACGCTCAACATATTATTCTAAGTGCATAAGTTATCAAGACGACATTGAATCGTTGCATATTGTTACGTATTATTAAGTACCACCACAGAATAGATAACCTTACTCATATTATGTGTAAGGGAAGTTACGCAACAAAAGTATAACCGTTAAAACTTTTTACAATGTGATAGGTACCCTTTTTTCGATGCTTTTATCCGTTTTCTCGGAATCTCCGGTAAAAAACCGGTATGTTGTGTTATATCATTCTTGTAATATCAAGCCGTGAGGGAAAAGTGCAGTATTATAATATAACATACCTGTTGTAAAAAACTCCTATGCTAAAAGTCCATTACTCTTATCTTATTCATAAACATCCAACAAAACTATTGTTGCTACGATCAGCATCCAAGAAACAATGCAGTCTTGCCGCGTCGCAACTAAATATGCTCTACATATTTATAGGATGGTTTGAGACAAGCAGCCATATTTATTAGCGTTTTATTAGTGCTTTGTATTTCAACGTAAAATAAATAGGAATAACCAACACGTTTTATTCAATGCATAAGAGGGGAGGGAAGCACCCATTTCGTTTCGACCGCACCTCTGTGCAGGGCACTCACAAAGTATGCTTTTCGATTCGCTCTATCCTATTACATATATCTATTACGAAACTAGGGATCAACTTATACTATGTCCAGCTCACAGATGGCTAAATAGTTTTGTCAATAGATGTATCCGGCTTCCCGGCAGACCGGCTAAATACTAAATATATCTCGGGTGTTGAACTCGCGACCGATATTTGTAGTCCATTCGTTTCAGTCTGAAGTTTATGGGTGGAGATGACCTTGATTTTTAACTAGGAAAATGCGTATTCTGGTATTTCGACACATGTAGTTCGCGCTAATTCACCCTTAGTTACCATAAAAACTAAGTTCGACTCGAGCAAACTTTTTAAAATTTTCAAGTCGGAATGAATCGAGTAGATTTTTTTTTTATGATATAGGAGGCAAACGAGCAGTCGAATTACCTGATGGTAAGCGATAATCGACGCCCATGGACACTTACAACACCAGAAGTGTTGTAGGTGCGTTGCCGGCCTTTAAGATGGGAGTACGCTCTTTTCTTGAAGGCTTGAAGGTTATAACGGTCCGGAAATACCGCAGGCGACAATTCATTCCAGAGTTTGGCTGTGCGAGGCAGAAAGTTTCGGGAGAAACGCACAGTTGAGGACTGCCAACCATCTACGTGGTGAGAATGGAAAAGCTGATGTCGCGTAGGGCGATGGCGGAAGGAAGCGGCGGGGATTAATCCGAACAATTCTTCGGAACACTCCCCATTGTACATGCGGTAGAAAATGCAAAGCGAGGCTACATCTCTACGCAGTGCTAAGGGATCAAGCCGATCGGAAACACGCTGGCAGCCGACAAGTTGGACTAACCAGCCAATTTAAACTACTATATAAAGACAGGTGCATTTTCAGGTCAGAAATATGATTGCCAGACTAGATTTACTAACGCTTTAAAACGATTTTAAGGCCTAACACACACTTGTTATAAATTCTGATGTAAGTATATTAAAATATGGGTAGATATAGCTATGCGATTTCCGTAGTTTTTATGATTTGCCAGACGCACCGTGAAGACCTTCAGTTCAGTTCCTTCATCAGTATCGCTTCAAGGAAATGCTCCATTAGTTTATTGTGTCAGTTTTTTTCCATCTCACTAAACTTTGTTCCAGCTACGTTGCATTAGTGTTTTCGTCATTTTTTTTTAAGGGATTAATGTATAGCGCATCTATATTTCCCAAGAAACGTATATTTCAAAAATTGACATTTTAGATAATATGAGGGCACCGAAAATGTACCCATTGATATTTGAGTAGGTGGTTTAGCCTGAGAGCAAAAACAAATATATACTAGCAAGCACGAGAACCGTGAAGACAGTGGGAAAACTAAAACCTACATTCATTACACATGCAGCATTTGATCATTGTCTATTAACATAACCTGCATCATAACACAGTAACGGCAGGTTAAACTCGTGAATAATAAGTATCACGACATCATAATGACATGTTAGCTTCCACTAAGTAAACTGCACTAATTCACGGTCACGGTAACGGCCCTAAGTGACCTAAACTCACTGTTAGACTTGTTAGTATAAAGTTCGTGTATCTGCATCTCTATCACTCGAGTAATGTAAGTGCGATAGAGACGGAGAGGACCTTCAAATTTCGATGTTCGTGGTAACTCAGCTCGCTAAAAAGTGACGAAACCGAAACCATATTTGCGAGACGCAACCGGCTTAACGGTTCGTGAATCAAAACTGACACACTTTTCGATATGCAAAAATTAGTGCCACTGTCGGAATCGTACCTTGTTTATGTATATAAATTACACTGCAAGTTACTAAAAAGTGTATACACTGTTCAAGTGTAGGTACATGAACCGAAATTTGCACCTGTAAGTTTGGATTGAACTAGGCTGCTAATCTTAATTGCTTAAACTGATTAATACCCAATCCAAGATTAGATATAAATTACGTCCACCAACAAGAAGTAAAAGATTGTAGTAGTACCCGACTTATTCTCCTGAAAGCGTTAATTGGGAATTTTAAAAAATATTATCAAAAGGATTTAAATGCAAAGGAAATGTGTTTAAAGATAAATGACGCATTTTGCTAATTTATTTAAACATAGGTAACAAATACTATAAGAGAACTTAAAAACGTGTAAACATAAAATAAATATTATCCCATATAATAAGGTCAAGAATGTGTAGTTCCCAATGTCACACATCATTTCTCCATCCCTAAAATTTCACAGTTAAATTATATCCTCTTCCGAATCATCTTCACAAATATTAAAACCGGCAAACGGAACTTTATCAAGTTACAACACCTTTATCTAGCTATTGCAACCAAATTTATAGAATTGGCTCATCTCACAATCTTGTAGGTATTTATTATATTACTAGAGCGTGAAAAGGTGTAATAAATATTACATCAAATATAATTGTCATAGAAAGTAGTGATAACACGTTATAGTGTTCTTCTTTACACAAGTAAAGAAGAACACTATAACGTGTTATGTGTGTGTGTGTGTTGAAACAATTCAATGAACTCGGTGATAATGCTAGTCTAGACGTGAATAAAACCTATTACTTACATACCTTGCAATTTATCACAACAATTTGCTATAGTTCAAATGAGATATCGATATATCCTAACTATAAGACACACAAATAACAAATTGCTAAGGTCTGTAATGGCCTTTAAGTTTGCTCCAAGATTAATTATATAATCTTTGCCCATACAGTTAGTTATGCTTATGAAGTAGGTATTATCTCAAATTAAGGCACTGGTCCCACCGCCGGCTAGTAAGCTAGAAAAGTTGGGCGAGTAACGGTTCATTGCGTGCTGACCAGGCACAGTGTAATCAATCGACCTTTACAGATCCGCAATGTAATGCTACTCGCCCAACTTTTCTAGCTTACTAGCCGGCGGTGGGACCAGTGCCTAAGAGACCTTACTTTTGTTTGGGCATATCCATTGTTTATATTATATTACTTTTAAGTACATAATTGAGGAATTCCATAAGTCATCTGTGGTCTTCATCATCAATTCCACTCCACCAATTTATGATTTCTGGATGTAAATACACGAGTTATAATAGAAAATACCCAAATCACTACACGCGTGCCTAATATAATTGAGGAGTTCCCTCAATTCCTCATGGATCCCATCATCCAATCGAATTTTCAAAAAATGGGACCCACCTGGAAGCATATACTTACAAACAAAAAAAAATTTTATGAATCGGCTCATCAATGACGGAGTTCTGAGGTAACAAACATTGAAAAAAAAAAAAAACAACCGAATTGAGAACCTCCTCCTTTTTTTTGAAGTCGGTTAAAAAATAATAGTTACACAATAAAAGGAAAAAAAAAACAATGAAACCAAACAATTAGGAGGCAAAGGGTGCTAGTCTCAGCGTTTGCTAGTAGTAGTTTGCTAGTAGTAGTTTGCTAGTAGTAGTTTGGTAGTAGTAGCGTTTGTTAGGTAGTTATGACATTGTAGAAAAACTAGTTTCCCGTGCGGCTTTTCCCGCGTAGGTGTTACAAAGAACTCGGGCACGGGCAGAGCTACGGGAGAAAGCCTATGTCCATTCCATAAATCCAATCTATATTAGTACTAATGTTTTTTTTTTATATATAGAGTAGTTCCGGAGATTACCCCTTCATACAAATTAACATTTATAGACATTTCTTCTGGGTTAAAAGGGTGTAAGGGTTTTTTTAGTTTAAAAAATAACTGTGAATACCCCCGCTATTGCATAAATTAATCGGCAATGGCAACTGACATCAACACCAATGAGATATTACCTAATTGGTGGCGATATTTCTTTATTGAAGCAAAACTGTGGGAAAACTGCGATATTTGCTTAAATACTTTTTTTATTAATTAAATTAAGAAACAAGAAACCTGAGGACAAAAATAATAATAATGAAAGATAACTTTTCGACAAATGCTTAACTACTAAACAATATAGGTACAAGTATTTAGAATGAAAATGAAAAAATGAAAAAATATTTATTTGTACCAAAGTTGTAGCCTAAACAATAATTACAGTGGTAGCTTGTGAACTGTGTCTTTTTAGGCAATGTTATGATAAGCTATGATTGATACTTATGTTAGTATTAATTCACTAAATACATATAAAGTTGCTCGTTTTATCATCTTTGTTGCTTGTCGATAATATAATGAACTTAATGAGATGACTGCAAAGAAAAAATGCCAAACATGTAACAAAACTGCATTTCCAAGAAACTTGAGTACTAACGAGTATGTATACTAATATTATAAATGCGAAAGTTTAGATGTTTGGATGTTTGGATGTTTGTTACTCAATCACGCTTAAACGGCTGAACCGATTTGAATGAAATTTTGCACGAAGATAGTTTATAGCCTGGATTAAAATATAGGGTAGTTTTTATCTCGAGTCCACGCAGACGAAGTCGCGGGCGGAAGCTAGTATAATATATCATCTTTGGTCAGTTCTTTCCTTGTTTTACTATTGGCTCTGCTAGCTGTACAACTTGAGAGCCTGAATTTAAAAGGATAAATATCGGAAAACTGAATAGACAAATTTTTTTTATTGAAACTGCTCAGGAAATTTCACAACAATCGGTTAAGAAATGCAACCAGTAGAAGAGATAAGTCGGGCAAACGCCGGAGATGCGAAAGAACTTCGTTCGTTTCGTCGGCTCCTTCAATTACCGAAGGACCAAACAAACGTATAAATAACATCATTCGTCCATTTTATTAAAGCAGAAGTATCAATTAAAGTGTCGAGGGTTGACCCTCAATTTGCCTCGGTGCGGGTGGGTCGCTTCGTAACTAGGAATTATTCAATTGTGTCGAGTGAATGCCCTCTTATATTCGATCCTTAGAAAGCTTCTAAATCTGCTGTTATCGTTCGTAATTCTGGGCAGTTTTGACAAAATGGCGTAAAATAACGGATAGGAACCAATTTAGAACCGATATATTTTATTTAGATAGGGATTAGTTAAGAATGATTGAAAATTATGGATAATACTAATACACAATGACTTTAAGAGTCCGCAGTAAGCTCGGCCGAATTTCACCTTCCCATACAAACGTAGTTACGCTCTCATTTTAAAACTACGTGTTGGATTGTGACGAAACTTTGCATATACATTGAAATGAGGAATATCTATGTCTGTAATTAGTTTATATGGCTCAAGTTTATAAAACCAACGAAATACAGCAAAAACTAGTTTTGTATGAAAAACTTAAATTCGCTGTATTTTTTACTATGGTATCCGAAGCTACGTAAACTAATTAAAGACATAGATATACCTCATGTCATTGTATATGCAAAGTTTCGTTACAATCCAACAAGTATTTTTAAAATGAGAGCGTAACTACGTTTGCATGGAGAATCGAGCTTACTGCGGACTCTTAAGTTATCGACTAACTTTATTATTTTAAAATCTCGGGTACCTGCCGGCGGTTAAATGCTTATATTTTGATACAATAAACAATGGATATGCCCAAACAAAAGTAAGGTCTCTTAGGCACTGGTCCCACCGCCGGCTAGTAAGCTAGAAAAGTTGGGCGAGTAGCATTACATTGCGGATCTGTAAAGGTCGATTGATTACACTGTGCCTGGTCAGCACGCAATGAACCGTTACTCGCCCAACTTTTCTAGCTTACTAGCCGGCGGTGGGACCAGTGCCTAAGAGACCTTACTTTTGTTTGGGCATATCCATTGTTTATTGTATCAAAATATAAGCATTTAACCGTCGGCAGGTACCCGAGATTTTAAAATAATAAAGTTAGTCGATAACTTAAGAGTCCGCAGTAAGCTCGATTCTCCATGCAAACGTAGTTACGCTCTCATTTTAAAAATACTTGTTGGATTGTAACGAAACTTTGCATATACAATGACATGAGGTATATCTATGTCTTTAATTAGTTTACGTAGCTTCGGATACCATAGTAAAAAATACAGCGAATTTAAGTTTTTCATACAAAACTAGTTTTTGCTGTATTTCGTTGGTTTTATAAACTTGAGCCATATAAACTAATTACAGACATAGATATTCCTCATTTCAATGTATATGCAAAGTTTCGTCACAATCCAACACGTAGTTTTAAAATGAGAGCGTAACTACGTTTGTATGGGAAGGTGAAATTCGGCCGAGCTTACTGCGGACTCTTAAAGTCATTGTGTATTAGTATTATCCATAATTTTCAATCATTCTTAACTAATCCCTATCTAAATAAAATATATCGGTTCTAAATTGGTTCCTATCCGTTATTTTACGCCATTTTGTCAAAACTGCCCAGAATTACGAACGATAACAGCAGATTTAGAAGCTTTCTAAGGATCGAATATAAGAGGGCATTCACTCGACACAATTGAATAATTCCTAGTTACGAAGCGACCCACCCGCACCGAGGCAAATTGAGGGTCAACCCTCGACACTTTAATTGATACTTCTGCTTTAATAAAATGGACGAATGATGTTATTTATACGTTTGTTTGGTCCTTCGGTAATTGAAGGAGCCGACGAAACGAACGAAGTTCTTTCGCATCTCCGGCGTTTGCCCGACTTATCTCTTCTACTGGTTGCATTTCTTAACCGATTGTTGTGAAATTTCCTGAGCAGTTTCAATAAAAAAAATTTGTCTATTCAGTTTTCCGATATTTATCCTTTTAAATTCAGGCTCTCAAGTTGTACAGCTAGCAGAGCCAATAGTAAAACAAGGAAAGAACTGACCAAAGATGATATATTATACTAGCTTCCGCCCGCGACTTCGTCTGCGTGGACTCGAGATAAAAACTACCCTATATTTTAATCCAGGCTATAAACTATCTTCGTGCAAAATTTCATTCAAATCGGTTCAGCCGTTTAAGCGTGATTGAGTAACAAACATCCAAACATCCAAACATCTAAACTTTCGCATTTATAATATTAGTATACATACTCGTTAGTACTCAAGTTTCTTGGAAATGCAGTTTTGTTACATGTTTGGCATTTTTTCTTTGCAGTCATCTCATTAAGTTCATTATATTATCGACAAGCAACAAAGATGATAAAACGAGCAACTTTATATGTATTTAGTGAATTAATACTAACATAAGTATCAATCATAGCTTATCATAACATTGCCTAAAAAGACACAGTTCACAAGCTACCACTGTAATTATTGTTTAGGCTACAACTTTGGTACAAATAAATATTTTTTCATTTTTTCATTTTCATTCTAAATACTTGTACCTATATTGTTTAGTAGTTAAGCATTTGTCGAAAAGTTATCTTTCATTATTATTATTTTTGTCCTCAGGTTTCTTGTTTCTTAATTTAATTAATAAAAAAAGTATTTCAGCAAATATCGCAGTTTTCCCACAGTTTTGCTTCAATAAAGAAATATCGCCACCAATTAGGTAATATCTCATTGGTGTTGATGTCAGTTGCCATTGCCGATTAATTTATGCAATAGCGGGGGTATTCACAGTTATTTTTTAAACTAAAAAAACCCTTACACCCTTTTAACCCAGAAGAAATGTCTATAAATGTTAATTTGTATGAAGGGGTAATCTCCGGAACTACTCTATATATAAAAAAAAAACATTAGTACTAATATAGATTGGATTTATGGAATGGACATAGGGTTTCTCCCGTAGCTCTGCCCGTGCCCGAGTTCTTTGTAACACCTACGCGGGAAAAGCCGCACGGGAAACTAGTTTTTCTACAATGTCATAACTACCTAACAAACGCTACTACTACCAAACTACTACTAGCAAACTACTACTAGCAAACTACTACTAGCAAACGCTGAGACTAGCACCCTTTGCCTCCTAATTGTTTAGTTTCATTGTTTTTTTTTTCCTTTTATTGTGTAACTATTATTTTTTAACCGACTTCAAAAAAAAGGAGGAGGTTCTCAATTCGGTTGTTTTTTTTTTTTTTTTCAATGTTTGTTACCTCAGAACTCCGTCATTGATGAGCCGATTCATAAAATTTTTTTTTGTTTGTAAGTATATGCTTCCAGGTGGGTCCCATTTTTTGAAAATTCGATTGGATGATGGGATCCATGAGGAATTGAGGGAACTCCTCAATTATATTAGGCACGCGTGTAGTGATTTGGGTATTTTCTATTATAACTCGTGTATTTACATCCAGAAATCATAAATTGGTGGAGTGGAATTGATGATGAAGACCACAGATGACTTATGGAATTCCTCAATTATGTACTTAAAAGTACAAAAGTATATCACAGATTCTGATAAGATTCCGTTGAAATAGCAACTAATGAAGTGCCAAGGGTGATCCTTGTGGAATTGACGGAAGTCCTCAAATATTATCGGGTCACATACAGCGATTGGGTTTTTTTCTATAATAATCAACGCATTTGCTCTCGGAAATCAGTTCATGAGGTAAATTGGAAAATAAATGTTCTCGTGGCTTGGCGGAGTACTAAATTGAGGTCGGTTAAAACTTTATTTTGAAAGTAAATTATTGATACCTTACTTTACTATCGTGTTTTTTTATGTGGCAATAAACGAATTCTATTCTATTCTATTCTATACCTACGTGTACTTGTATACATCTGACTTGCAGACCGATAGGTCTGTGAACATAATTAGTTCTCGGTTACAGTTGGAATTTGACATGCACGTGTTATTAAGATGATGCACAACATTTTGTTGGTCTATGGCCATGAACGGCAAAAAGGCCGTTTTCGATAAGCTAATGGGCAGTTTTCTTGTTTAATAATGCAGCAGCATGGCGCAAAATATACGTCGCAGGGAAATGGCCAAAACAGAGATTTAAACAAATCTCTAAGGGATATGATCATATCACGCAGGATGTTAAAATGGCGAATCCATTTTATCATATGCCTAGAAAAAAACAGTCATTTGATCAAATCTCTGAATCTGTTTAGTGAAATGACGAAATTGGCCAAAAAAGGCAACTCGTTTTTTCACTTCACTAGATTACATACATGGGTGCGAAATTGTATTTTTATGATATTTTTTCTGTCAGTAAACTTGCATTCTTTTGGAACTCGATACTTATAGGTAATGTAAACGTCCCAGTGCCCGTCACTGTCTTAATACATGATACATGACACTTTAAATGTGATGTCAAATCAATAGAATTGAACACTTGTCAACTATTAGGCAATACGGTGTCGAGCATTGGGACGTTACCTTACTATTTATACAGTACGGTTAGCATAATTCCACTAACACTAAAAAAATATTTTTATATCACTTTATTCCACCATTTTTCGGGGGTCAAAAGTTGCATCACGTCCGTAGGTCCCCCTATTCTGTAACTTGTTTTAAGCTCACCTCAACGCTCTCCCACAAATATATCTCGACACCGCGATGCGTAGTAACTAAGCGTAGGTAGAGGTCTAGTTTCGTGACGGGTGACCGGCGGGGTGAGCCGTATTGGCGCGTAGCGAATAACAGCCCTACCCACCGATACCCTACACGTGACCCCTGCCCCCCTATTCCGTAACTTGTTTTAAGGTCACCTCAACGCTCACCCACAAATATATCTTGACACCGTGATGCGTAGTAATTAACCGTAGGTAGAGGTCTAGTTTCGTAACGGGTGACCGGCGGAGAAGCCGCATTAGCGCGTAGCGAATAACAGCCCAGGGCGGTGCTAAAAGTGCAACGACCGGCAACTGTCTTTTCAAAGATCTCACGCTTCTAAATACACTGATATGCCATACGATAAATAAATAAACGAACCGACTGCCGGAGAGGACGGTTATCTTTTTCGATCGATCGTATTGTGTATGACTTATTCTTTGGCACGCCCTGCAGCCCGTTTGACGGATTTCGACATATTATGAGGTTTCGTTGGATTCCTCTTAATAGTAGGTGTGACATAGGCTATAATAATACGGTCGAATTGAGAAACCTCCTCCTTTTTGAAAGTCGGTTAAAAAGCAGTTGGGTTTTTCGAAAAATCGTTCCCCATTCATGTCCGCCCGTCACGTCATCTCCGAATTCTATGTAAACAAACTATTGCAGTGAATGGTATCGGATTTCTGTTTGCCCTACGAAGCTGGACAAATATCAGAACATCACGTGTATCGACACACGGTGCTGAGTCAGCTCTTGGAATTGTTCTGAATCGTAGTTTTCTTGTATCTGTCCAATAGCAATTTTCTATATATACACCTACAGTAGATAATAGTTGGTACCATAGCACAGATTACCCCTTCATATAAGTTTTACTACTAAATAATGAACAAAATAAAAAAACCGGTCAAGTGCGAGTCTGACTCGCGCACCGAGGGTTCCGTATCAATTAACTCAAGGTTAAGTAAATGTCACTATATTTGACACCTTCATTCTGTAGCTAGCGCGAATTTTTTTTGACCTGCTATTTAAAGATACCCGTCCCAACCCCATTCATTCTAGAAAAATCTTAACAGCGCGATGTAGGAATGGGGTCAGCGCCATCTATCGGCCCCATTTGGTACTAACGTGCAAGGGCAATCAGCTTAGTATGTATGTTGGTGTTTTAGCGATTATTGTTTATCACGTGAACCAATCTCGGTTATTATTTTTTTGTTTGAAAGAGAGTACTTCTATTATAGTCTTATAGGAATTTCTAAAGAAAAAAATACTTATAAAGTTGATTAAATTGCATACTTAACTAGGAAGTGATTTTTGAAAATAAAACAAAAAATACGCTAGATATAGAAAAAGTTATACTTTTCCACTAATATTTATGTTTATCTTAATCACAAGTAATTATTTCAAATTTTTCGCTTGGATAACTTCAGAGAATGGGGGGGGATTCTATTTCTTTTTTAATTTTCCTTCATAAATCGAAGTTTTACCAATGTAGAAAAAAAAAGAAAAACTGTTTCAAAAAGTACAACTCAAGCCCTTTCATATGATAGCCCACTTGACCTAATAGTTGAATTTTTTTTTGCCCTCCCCTCTATCCCCATATTTGTCATTTTTCATAGAAAATTAAAATGTATATTTAAATTTCTCATTTTCCATGCACGTGGATAACTCTCATTTAAAACCATTCCAAATTTCAAATGGATAGCCTAGGTAGTTCATGATATATTTCACTTTGTGACAGACAGACAGACAGACAGACAGACAGACGGACGGACGGAGTCGCACCATAAGGGTTCCTTTTTTACCTTTTTTGGTACGGAACCCTAAAAATGGGTAGTGAACATTACTAATTTGCTACAATTACTTCTCTGCTAGCTTCTGCCCGCGACTCCGTCCGTGTGAAACTCGCTTATATTGTAACTCCATACAAACTCTCACCCCCATTTTACCCCCTTGGGGGATGATTTTCGCATTTATAATGTTAGTATGGATTTTGTTATTGTTTGTATACCAAGTCAGATAAAGATTACGGGGTAAAACTGAAAACCGTAATAAGATGAAAGATTAAGAAATAACCTGAATCATAATGTCTCCATGAATTTCAATATGTAAACCGTTCAGAAAGCATGCAGCTATATAATTTGGATAATGTTGAATTGAATCAAGTACCTAATTGATCACAAACGTCCAACAAACCTTCTTTTATCCTTATCTGTCACGTTGACGTTCACGTTTGTGCGAAATAGACAAAACACATTTTAGCCAACAGAGATTGTTTTAAACAATCAACATTGTTTATGTTTTATGAGTAAGGCTGCACCCGTATAGCAAGACCCAAGTAATAAGGCGCACGAGTTAAACAATAATAGCCTCTCGGTCAACTACTTAAGCGCCTTGACGCGCGCCATATTAATTGTGTCGATCTGTACGATTGTTGTATAGGTACGTTTACTCGGTTTACTATAAGTAGTAAGTTGTAGGTTAGAGTACCTAACCTACAACTCCTACTGGTTCTGCGAAATAGGTGAGTGTGCGAATGTGTTCGGCGCAAATCAAAACATTCAATCTAACAGGCAATTAAATTCACGTTCGGCCGAAGGACGTCGAACAATGAAGGGGAGATCGGGGACAGAGGTATCATTCCACATGTTTATGCCAACACAGAGGTTTTTAAGAAAACTCCCGCTATTATTATACCTAAAAATATTTCATTGACGATTTAATTTATTACACCTTCTGATATCAAATAGTTCTAGAACTACGGAAAAATTCAAACGTTATAATCATTTGTGTAAGTAAATAAATAAATAAATATTAGGGGACAATCTTACATAAATCGACCTAGTCCCAAACTAAGCAAAGCTTGTGCTATGGGTACTAGACGACGATAAACATACTTATATAGATAAATAAATACTTAAATACATAGAAAACATCCATGACTCAGGAACAAATATTCGTGCTCATCACACAAATAAATGCCCTTACCAGGATTCGAACCCGGAACCTCTTGCTTCGTAGGCAGGGTCACTACCAACTAGGTTAAAGCGGTCATCAAAGCGTCAAGCGATAGTAAATGAATCTATGATGGTTTCTGGTTGTGGTTTATAAAATACTCATAATTTTATAAGTATTAATGCTACTTTTACATACATAATATTTGCTGACTCTTATTACGCTCAGTAGTGAGATTAACTTGAAATAAGAATTAATTAACATAATGCTTTTATTAACAATCATAGGTTTAAAACTACTAAGTACTAGTGCTCCAACAGAACCCGTTCTCTGCTACAAGAAGCGACCGCTACCTTATACAGCTCCATTTTACCTACTATATCTTTGCTTCGTAGAAATTAAATAATAATGCCGGTAGGTATACTAGGTATGCCAATAATGTAACGTCTAAAATAATGACTATACAAATATATGAACTAGTACCCAATTATGAAACACGTCTTTCTTTTGTGGTGTAAAACAAAAAACAACCAATGTCAGTAGTCAATACACATCCTCGGTTAAATTCAAAACAGTTTTGATCAATGAGTCTCGACCCGACTCGAGTAATGCAATCGCCACGCACGTCCGAAGTCGTAACAGATTATATTACAATCACAGATAATATAATATTAAGAGGAAGCACTTCAAGACATTTAAATTAGACAATTTAGGCTTGACAAGAATGGTGCAATGCAATGCAATACGAAACCGAATAATAAAGATACACGGTGTTCCCGGGAATTTCCGTTAACTTCGGCATATTGCAGAGTACATTCACAGAAACAAATAAGCATAATTATTACATGAAAAATTTTTTTTTTACAAAATTAAATTAACGGTTATTAAATTAGCAGTGGTTAAAGCTGCAAATCTGATTAAATTAAAATATTGAATATCTTGATAACAGTAAGAGTTAAGATACTACTGTCCTGGAGAAATTAACTTTATTTGATCTTATCTATGCCCCCTTGCAATTAACGGAAATTGAAAAAAACATGTAGTATAAGTAGGTAGTGCATAATTGCTTTCCATCGTATTTTCTCGGAAACGTTCGTATTTGTCACGCTACTTCAGTCAACCTCAGTAATTTTTGTACCGAGACTGACCGAAATAGCAAGACTTGTTCGTACGTTTCCGTGAAAATACGATGGAAAATAATTATGCACTACATCTGTAGGGCTAGGCTAGGGCCGATCAGGGGACTGATTTTTGACTTTCGAGCGCTCGGCTCTTTCACTCGAAAAGTGTCAAAAATTATGAAATGCTATTTTGAAATGACGATAGAAAATTTAAAAACGTGCGGTATTGACCACTCGTACTCAATTCTATCGGTAGAAAGTAAGTGCCTGTGATTATGACACTACAATAGCATACTTTTATTTAATTTTCGAGCGCTCGAAAGTCAAAAATCGGCCCCCAGATCGTTATTTTATAAATATCCATTAGACCTAATTTTAGACCGAAATTAAGTATGTTTCTAATTTTGTTGACATTATATAAAGTCTAGTTAATGGATCTCTTTAAAACCGTGCTGAATCCTAACTAATAAAATGTTTGCTTGACAACAAATAAATAAAATAACAAACCATTTGTTCCTACTTTAATTTGACGCTAAAAATTTAATCAACTAGTTAATCATTTATTTCGCTTTTGTAAAGTATAGGAATGATGAGGATTTTGATTATGATTGCCAGTAGCTTAGGTTTAAAAGTGGCGAACCTTTTTATACCGCGACTGTACTTAACTCCAATATAAGTAATTAATCTTTTGTTTCCTATAAATAACTATAAATAACTCCTAGCATTTTTCTACACCACCCTTCCTTATTGAGACATCTGTAACCGTCGAATACTCTACCGTTGCTCGTTGCGTCAACAAGACATCATTTCTAAAGCAAACTGATAAATAACAGTACTTTTATTGACAGCACGAGATTCGTGTATAGTCACTTACTCTTTGTCGTCTTTGTCAGTTTTTGCTTCGGCTTTATCATTATGATCGTCCAAAATAAGATTTTTTCGTTCAATTGAGTGCGTTGGACTTCCTTGTTCGCTAAATTAGATGCAGTATTGCTCTGTCATCTGCTTTATAATATTTCTATTATAGTTTTATCTTTTGATCCAACATTTTTACGATAATTAATGGTTAGAGAACTGTTAATTTTTTCTTTTGTGCTTTCGGATATCAAAGGCGTGTGAGATGAATGACTATAGGTTTTTTTTACACAACAGCTATTTGCATAATACCTTTACCTTTATTTTTGTTCTAGGTTTATATAATTTTCAATGTATCTTTCTCAGCTAGGTTAGGATTCTTTTTAAACGTATTGGACGTAGTTAAATTATGTACGGATGAAAACAAAATTATGTTTAAACTTTAGCACCTTATTTCTTTTAATGGTAAAAATGTAGGTACACAGTTCTAGTCATGAATAAAGAAATTGTTAATGAATACTTCCAAGGAAAACAAACAATTGTTTCTATATACGTAATTTAGTTATGAATTAATTTTATCCTTAGTTTATTTTTTAATTACTTTTAAGGAAGGCTAAAAACAATTCAGCAACTAGAGGAACAAATAACTTTGAATGGCCTATCTCTGTAACAATGGGCAATCATTGTTTTCAAGTCCACGACTTCAAACACATCTGTTCAATTATAAGGATCTCCAACGGAAACTAAGTCATCCTCTACTTCGTTCGCATTGTTGCTTGTACCATGGACACTATCTGTGAACCTTATCGCTACTAGATAAGGTATATTATAGTGAGTTATATCTACTACGGCCACAGTAAACGCAACATCCTCACACATGTCATAGATTACCATCAGTTGTACTTCAGAATCTATAAGTCTCATATGCCGGTTCGTTGTATAGGACTTACGACCTTTTACGTTGAGAATCTTTATCATCACTTATTAACCGTTGAAATCGACGTATGACTCAATTGCTAATTGCTATATCAATGCCTGAACGTGACTTGATTTTCTTGAAGGTGCTTTGTTTTTCTTAACGATAAGGTAAACGTCCTTAAAGCCTAAGCGTGTTTAAGCCTAAATTGACACCTATTGTTCTCCTCTATTGTTTTGAATGAGGATTGAAACTGTCAAGTATTGGGTCAGTGTCAAGAACTGGCACATTTACCTGTCTGGCTTGGTATTACGTCTCGACCAAGTTTTTGCTAACTACCTTGTTTACCTTTGACATCATCCTTAATCGTTGTTTACCTTGTTCAAATTTAGCAATAACGGAAATTTTAATCATAATTACCGCTTTGGTATTTCACGTCGTTTAAATCATGCTTAGTCGTACTTTCCCGTAGTCTTGTCAACACGGTGCTTAAAAGCGGGGGACCAACAAGGGACCGAATAGCAAAAAACGCACTAAAAAAAAAGCCCCCTGAAGTTATTGGGCACAACTGCATAGCAGCCATTCATGGGAGAGCAAAGGAGACGCAAAGTTCGGAGAAACCTTAGCGTGTTCGAGAGAGCGAGGGAGATTGCATTCCGATTCCGCCGCTCACTGACGCATGCGCACCACCGCCGACCGGTCGCGCCGACTCCCGCGCACACTTTATTATTTACCCTTCGTGACCAACGATCAGAATTTCGTAACAAATCTGTGATGGTGCAGTGCTGTGTTGTGGCCCTAGTGAAGTGCGAACTGTAAAGAAACCCAAGAACACTTTCACTGGACTGAAAGTTTAACTCTTACGGACTTCTTTCGAAAGGACTCCGAAATCGCGGAGAAGAGGTAAATTTGAAATAAAAAACAATATTTAATGATAATTTTATTGATGATGCTTATTCCGATTGGAATGCAAAAACAGGAACTTTATGAAGAGTGCAATTCATTAATGATATCAACGTTTGTTCAATTGAAATAAAAAAACTGATTATCAAAAGAAAACGCGATCGTCACGTGAAAATGTTTTCGCTGTCAGCGGGCCGGGCACACAATAATGACATTATCATTATCGTGCAAGGCAATCTTTGTTTGAAATTTAAGATAAAGGAGATCACATAAAAGCATTACGGTTACCACGCTTTTGAAATTATACACTTAGCAAGTACCGTCAACTTAAGTCATTAAAAACTTAGAGCTTTGCTGGTTTCACATTATTCACGTAATAAAAAAGGTACGAGTATTTAATCAAACTTGGGCTAATTGAGTTTTTTGTAGCTAACGCGCAAATGCTTGAGAGTTTTCCTTCGCTATAAAAGTCGGCTCGTATCAGATTTGTGTTTGTCTTTCCTGAAATGCCAATTCTGATAGTGAAGGATTTCAGTTTAGTGCATTAAATTCCACAATTGATCACTAGACTTCATTTTAATTTAAGAGTTATCCTCTTGTCGGTGGAGTATTTTCAATTTATCTCTGTCGTACGCCAGCCCTTTGATTTGCTGATACGACACAATATTTCATTTCATTCAGCGATATTTAACATCACTAGACTAAAGGATGTTAAATAGCGCTGAATGAAATGCAATATTTAAAAAAGGAAAATTGCTCAGGGACCATTGGGACAGGGACATGTTACGTTATAATTTGTGTTTTTGTCTCATTGGCGTTTAATTTCTGGTGAATTTTGTCACGAAAGCGTGACATGGTATGGCACCAAATGTATTCTTATTGCCTGAGCCTGTGCCACAGTTCCTAGACATTATGATCAAGATTGATAAGATAATGATAATGCAACGATGATTATCATCTCGAATGCTACAAATTTATTCTTAAAGAGCGTAAAGAATCAGAGCATGAAATATACTCTCTCCTCATTATTTACATATTTCTCACAAATCATCTTTCGAGTTGGTAATGATAAAATTAAACCTATGCCAAATCTTCTTCACAATGTTAATTCTTAGGTTGTGAGTAATCTCACCTTTGACTTCGGTCATTAAGAGATTCTCTGAAAAAAGATAATCATCTATTACTATTATTGTTTATTAATCCAAGAGGCATTATTTCGACTAGTTATCTATTTGCTGGTATTGCGCCGTTATCAACTAAAACATCTTGATTAATTTACGATTCGTGACTCACGATTTTGTCACAATCGTAAATAGAAATTTCGACGACATTTACCTCTAATGTTAACTTCATAGTCATGAACCAGCATGGACCAGCGGTTCTCTTGTGCCCCAACCAAACACTTAAAAAAGTTATTGTTTTAATATAACTGCAGTCCATTCATTATTTTATTTACCTTCCTGTTTTTTTCCTTCCTATATTTTTCAGCTTGACTGATTTTAACGTCGGCTATTCTTATATCTGTGGCCAGTCAATAACCCCATACAAAACTTTAAGCCAACATAATTGTTTAATAGCCTGATTGTTTTACTTTGGTTGAGATTATTTAACATGGCCGACTTTTTATAAAGCTGTCACTGGAATTTGAATCTTTTGGAAAGTAGAGTCACTTTTTGAATGGACTTTTTTAATGTAATTCGGCCAACTCAATTAATCTCAAGTTTAAATATAGCGTCAGCTTCCTGCTTATTGACGACTATGGTGCCAGTTATCACAGATCTCGGAAGTATTAGGTACATCAGCGGGGTATAATCTTATCTTACATGTGCCATAATTATGGTGACACTATTATTAACTTGCGGTGTAACAGGTATTGTTTTGCGAGCATTTATTAGCCTTGTTTCCTTCATTTTGAAGTGTTTGCATCGACAACGTTGAAATTGACTATTTCTGTTAAGACTTAAGCTTTTTCTATTTAAATCAAAGTTAGACATTCTAATGTTTGACATTTTAATTCCAATTATAGACAGAAGACAACCTGTTTTTCATCTTTCTTGCTCTGAATTAAGATTGAAGGTGCGAATGGGCTGTCGAACATTGGAACGTTTACCTCATGCGCGAACTTAGCAAGTTACCAACTTGTTATTACCGGATGTGTCTATTAATCAATGTTCAATAAATGGCCGAATGCAAATACCTAATTAATTCAATATCTTGCTAAATCTTGTATAATTATTAGCAAATCCTTGCATAATTAGTTACATTATAGGTTACGACACCGGAAACGAGTGCATCGACGCATGCGCCGGTCACTTCGCAAACATGATCTATTAACACCGATCGATAGGTTATCTATCGTTTCGAAATACCCGATGAAATGGGGATAACGGTATCGGAATATGTCTATGGGAAAAATAAAAAGATAACGCGAATTTATAGCCCAAGAACAGTTGACTTCGGAAACTTGAAAGTATAAACTTTTTTCCTTATTGCAAACGCATAAGGTGCAATTTTGTAAACATACATTGGATGTGAATACAAAAAACACTCAAGTCGGTATAAAATAATAGCCTTTTTTAATTGAAGCCTACAGAATATTTATTGCTGATTGATTTAAATGAAATCGTAATGCTAATGTGTTGTAATTAATCAATTGTTTGAACGACTTCGTATTTTTATGTTGGAAAAGTGTTATCCTAGCAACCATCAACATAAAACACAACATGACTATCAACATATTCGCCAAATATGGTTACTTACATGTGATACGATTTTGGAGAAAATTGGTTTTCCCGTATAACACTCAGGATATAAGGTAAAAGTCCTAGTACTCGACTTTGTACTAGTGTATGGCATAGGGCACTGTCAAAGTGACGTGGTTTAAATTCGAATAAAAATAATTTACTTTAAAAACAGTTTTAACCGACTTCAATTTAGTACTCCGCCAAGCCACGAGAGCATTTTCTACATTTCTTTTCCAATTTACTACATGAACTAATTTCCGAGAGCAAATACATTGATTATTAGAGAAAAAATCCGAATCGCTGTATTTGGGCCGATAATATTTGAGGACTTCCGTAGATTCCACAAGGATTACCATTGGGACTTCATTAGTTGCTATTTCAACGGAATCTTTTAAAGAATCTGTGACGTGCTTTTGTACTTTTAAGTATATAATTGAGGAATTCCATAAGTCATCTGTAGTTTTCATCATGAAATCCACTCCACCAAATGTATTATTTACCGGGTGTAAGTACACGAGTTATAATAGAAAACACCAGAATCACTACACGCGTGCCTAATATAATTGAGGAGTTCCCTCAATTCCTCATGGATCCCATCAACCAACTGGATTTTTGAAAAAATGGGACCAACCTGGAAGCATATACTTACAAACAACAAAAAAAAATGTATGAATCGGCTAATTGTATGAATTACGAACGACTTTTACATAGATCTCTGTTTGTTCCTGATTACATGCAATATCCCGTGGAACAGACTCAATCATCCCGAGTTTAGAAAGTTTATGAACTTATCTTTTTTGTAAATGGTCGAATATAAAACTTCCGGAAGAATCAACTTTAAGAAAGATTTATCTTCAAAAAGTCTACACACCAATCATAAGCAAAATAAGAAATTTATTGAATGATTGTTACTTGTGGCTTTCAGTAGACGAAACGGTCGATACTGCTGGCAATTGCATTACTAATATTATTGTGAAGTCATTAGAAGGATTTCCATCTCGACCTTATTGACTATCGTGCAAGGTATTAGAAAAAGTAAATGGGATTTCGGTCGCTGAATTGGTAGAAAGATCTTTAATGTTTTTGTGGCAAGATGATTTCGAAAGGAATACTTTGTATGGAGACCAACAAACAGCATGAAATAAGCGTTGCCAAATGTAATATATCTATTAGTCCCTAGATGGCCCTAGATGTACTTCCTAATTCGATCTTTATAGGTACTTATTGCCATCAATTATTTCATTTGTTTTGCTACGTTCACTGCATTACGGGGTCTATTGAAGTTAAGGGCAACTATAATACAAGCAGCAATCCAGCAATCCAAAAAGTTAACCCTTTCAAAATGAAAATATGCAGTAAGGTAGGAGTACCTTTTTGCCGTTTTGCTTTATGGGCGTACTATCGACAACACAGCTATCAGCACCTTAAGTGCATTGTAATATGGTTCTATATAAACACAGGGAGGTCAGTTAACAGTGTTGTCGTTTGTACGTAACGTACGTATTGTAGTTTTATTATATTTATAACCATGTCTGTCACGTATTAAATTAGGTATCCTGCCGTTTCGGCAATGACGGATTAATCGGATAAATGACGGAGTTCTGAGGTAACAAACAATGAAAAAAAAATACAACCAAATTGAAAACCTCCATGTTTTGAAGTTGATTAAAAAATCCTCTTAGTTCTGATTTAACCCATATACTTGATAAAGTGACCATGCCATGCCATGCAAAGTCGAGTAGGTACCAGGACATTTACCTTATCTACCTACAATGTCATGTGTCAGAGGCAGAGGCAATGTACATTTCATTACATTAAGTTCATCGTGAAGGTTATTTGTGGTTATCCCATCTAAAATATCTTCTAGAAACTTTCGGCAAAATATTGATTTTTGAATCGAACGCATCCTCTAAAGTTAAAAATGTAGAACCTCATGTTAAAAATCTTGTAGCTCAAAGCTTCCCTTACAGCCGTAACTATAACCCAAACATAAAATGACTAAAAATAATGCCTGGGAACATCCGGACCCGTCAATCTACGAGTTAAACTCGGCGCGTATCCTTCAGCGCCGCGGTTCCTAAACCCGTCAACTACTCTTGTAAATCTTCCGTGAATACTCGTAAATCTCCTCATTATACTTTATGTAGCTCCGTTGTCCAGAGTTGAATGAGTAAAAACCGTGTTGTAAAGAATACGTTTTTAATAAATTAAGTGTTTCCAGCAGGTCGATCACGTAACGCATTAAAATTTTATATGGAAAAATTACAGTTAAGCTGGCCTAATGCGCGTTAGAACGTTATTACCCCTCAAGACCTCGGGATATACGATATGTCACATTTTGACGCCAAATTACACATGTCTATGGTAACATCCCTATTATGTTGGTCTAAATTGACAGGGTTACACCTCAGGTGCCATTTCATTTATAATTTTTATATCCTGGGCTGTTATTCTGTACGCGCCTCATCTCACCCGTCACGCCTAAAGAAACTAGAGTTACGCTTAGTTACCTACTACGAATAGCAGCGTGAGGATATTGTGGGTGAATCGTGAGGTAAGGTAAAAACAAGTTACAGAATAGCGGGGCTGAACACAAGTGCATCGCACTCACACACTTGGCCCAAATGCCAGAGGTAGTACTCACGTACAGATAGATGTACCTACATGAATCCAGATTATTCACTTATAATTTCAGTATCGCCTCAAACATCTGGACCAGCCTCCATAAGAATGTACACATTGTGTACTACTTACTACGTGACTAATCGACGTCCATCTATTGTATAATACTTAGTTGTAAAATGTTCGTTTTTGTAGGATTCCCCTCCAAAATAATCCCGAACATTCCTCCGTGCTTCTAACAATGAAACCAATGCCATTCATTTCAGTTCAATGGTGTTCTTTTGTTTGGCCAAACATTGCCACAACACTATCAGCCATCGTGACCCTAATGAACAGGCTAAAATAAATCATAAATTTTGGAACTTATATCAAAGCAATAGGATTCAAAGTCGATCACATATTTTTAGATGTACGTGCTTTTCCAGTCCGCCAATTACCAAAGATAATGTCATTTATCAGCCAAGTTCAAGACACAATGACGATTGCACTGACATTGACAATGTTACTTGATGCACATTGTTTAAGCAGAACTTTGTAGCTTTGTTTATGTCATTTGATTTTATACTCTCTGGGAGACCATTTGAGTATCGTTTTGTTTGTTTGAGGTTTCACATAATTTGATCTTCAGGAATAGCATAGCGAATTCACAGTTATGTGCTATATGGGGAATAAACTACAGTGCTTGGTGTATACAGATGTATGAATTAGTGTTAGCATCTGCAGTTGTTGATTGTGGATCGTAGATCTTATTAAGTCTTCGTTAACTTTCAGAATAATTAGTCGTTTTTTAAAGATGTATCGGAACAAGTAGAATTATGTACTCGTATTGATATAAATTGAGGAAACTTTCAGCCGTTTCGGGTAGTGAGATCGTTTGATAATATCGCCTACAAAATTATTTATATCGTAGGTAAGTAAAATCCAAGAGAATGAGTACCACGTTTACCAAACAGAATTGTTTAGTAACGAATGATTTACTACTAAAGGCAGGTGTAGGAGTTCGAAACCTATTATGAAATTTGAAATAGTATTATGCTGTGACTGATTTACATAGAAAGGTATGATCTCCACGTTGTGGGTGGTTTTAAACTCTTAACACGCTGAATGTGATTATGCAATCACAAGTACTTAAATACCGGATGTTTTATGGACAATTTAGTTTTAACTTCAACGTTAACGGTCAATTATTTTGTAACAAAAACGTAGTTTCTATTGAGTTTCTTTACTTCGCTAATTTGAAAAAGGCATTCAGAATCGTCTGTGCATGTCGAGTTGCATAAAAACATTATCTGGACGTTGTTTTTTTAACCAATGTTCAGTAAATCGTAAAATGCATCCGAAAAACTGTTTATAGTATATTTGATACAATTCTTTTTTAGTTTATTTTTTCTAACTGTAGTAGACTCTAAAAGGAATAAAACTAAGCACAATACAATGATATACAAGGCGGTATGAGTAGATGCTCATTTTAACGACATTGCATAGATATTTTCAAAAGACATTTCGTAATGGAAGTTCTCTAGTTAAGGCAAGAATCTTTGAAGTCGGGGAGAGTAAAGGTATTATTAAAAGAATGAATAGACCACAAATGCATCTGCGGATGCGGATATGCCACGAGATAGACTATCCGTCTCCATCTAATTCGAACACTTAGAAAGAGACGGCTAGTCTATGTCGCCGCGACTCAGCTCGCGGGCCGTTTTGTGATAGTGGTGCTGATTTCATTTGATCCAAGGTTCAAAAGAAACTATTTTGCATTTTTTATTTACCTAACTGTGCAACAGTGGTTTCAACGGTTAGGAAAGGAATGATTTCTTTCCACGAGGGTACTAATGGAATATTGATAAAAACTTTATATAAAGTCAAGCTTATATTCTCAAAGAGGGTAGGCAGAGCACAATTTAAGGGGGTGAATTGGACATTTTTGTTTTTTGAAACGCCGTTCTGACTAGATTAAGAAACAATAAGATCTGATTTTCAGATACCTATATGATTCTCGACTATTTCACTGTTTATCTGATTTAATAGATACATGATTGCCTTATTCTAACCCGTGGGGAAGTTGAAGCTTTATGTGGTCGGATTATTCATAAGCATCTATAATATCTATATTGCCCCTACTAGGTGACCCTTTGACGGTCACTTTAGAACCTTGTCACAGCATACGTGAAGCGGTTTCTCATACTTTTCACAAGGTATGTCATTGCGAGAGGGTTCCAATACATTTTACAATAGGTTGCCGACTCCTGACACATATCGCACGTGTGCTCTGTATTGTTAGACAACATTTGGCATTAGTCAAAATAACCTAAATACTGTCTATAATTACAGAAACCCTATTGTCAAAAACATACAAAGCGAATTCGTTAACCCCAAATACAGATTTACGAGTGAATGTGAACTTTATTGCGATTATACGTAAAGTACAAAATCGAATGCAATATACGTGCAGTGCAGTGAAGTGCATTATGCACTCGTACTGGGACGGAAACGTAAATCATGGATCACAATTGCAATACAATTTCATTACAATACTATATAGATTGAATATAGTTTAGATGCGACTTGGTGCTTACAGTTGTTTGCAATGAAAATGTTTTGTTTATCTTCCGTCCGCAAAATGCAAAATTTTACTGAAATCGGTTGAGCCGTTTAAGCGTGATTGAGTAACAAACATTCAAACATCTAAACAACCAAACTTTCGCATTTATAATATTAGTAGGATAATTTCACCGCTAACCATCATCTGAAGTATTCTTGTTTGAATCCGAAGTAGTAAAAAAATAACCCGATAAATAGGCACTTGACAGTAGTGAATGAAAAATGACAGTACGTTCACGCCAAATAACACGTAAAATGTGCTCATCAGCACGGGCGGTCATAATCCAGGCCTCAGCTTGCATATTTTTCGGCTCGGGCGTCAAATAGGTACTTACATACGACCTGAGACATTCTTTATTTTACTTCCCTAGGTGAGTAATACCATTGTTATACCTTATCTAATTAGTAGTTCATCTATCGTCGCAGAGCGGTCATTTATCCCTAGCTAATAATAGTTATCACAATGCGCCGGCGCGTAAATAGCTCGCTTTTAGTTTTAGCCCACTACGATACATTAGCTGGAACCTTAGCTGGGTTCAGAGAAGAGTAAACACAAACATACAAAAAGTGCTTTAATCAGCTCGCTCTGATGTAAATATTGGTTAGTATGAAGCTTAAAATAACTTATTTCTTTTTACGTGAATTTTTTTAGGAATATACTATGTTTTAGCAGTCTAATGGTTGGTCGGGTAATAAGCTGAAGGTCCTGGGTTGGAACCCTGGTAAGGGAAAATATTTTGTGTGACGAACATTAATATTTGTTTCCTAGTCTTGGATGTTTTCTATATCTATTAAATATATCGACGCCTATTACTCATAATATCAGCACTATTGACCTTAATAAGGGTATAGTTCGATTTGTTGAAGATTTTCCCCTAATATTTGTTTTTAATATTTATTTAAAGTACAGTTGACATCAAAAAAACAAACAAAACAAATAAACAAAATTTATTTGCAGAAAAGATATGGATACTTATAAATTTTTTGCCTGATTACAATAGAGTAAGGTGAAAGTGATAGTTAAACATGTCTTTGGCGTAGACTGTACCTACTATGTCCATCCCAAATGTCCATTATATGTATACTTACTGGTGAAACATTTTTTGCAATCGCATGAGTCGGTCTAGAATTACCTGTAACATTTTACTTTTAAAAAGTCAGTTCCTGAAAGGAAACATTAAATCTGAAAATAACACTCAATTCTATGCTTTAAGCCATGGTAATAGGAACTACTTTGAAGGCCTAACATTTTTGATTATCTTGATCTCAAAACTGCTTCGTTTCATAGGTTTTGCGTTTGACCACTAAACATATTATCAGTTTTCAGTAACAATACATACCAACATTAACCTTCCCTCAGCGCCTTAGAGAGTCTTTTTGAATACCTCAGTTTTGTTCTGTGATTTTTAAAAATCAGTCCAATCTAACCTAAGCCTTCATTCAATTACGTTAAGGCTTTGATTTAAATAGCACTAGAGATTCATCAAATCACAAACACAACAAGGCCTCAAATGGAAAACACAGCCGTCGGTGAACATGATACGGTTGCATTTCGAATGCCTCCAACGGTGGTTAATCAATGCTGCTATCTTGAACGTTGACACAACGGATTAAGGTTCATATTTTACTAGCAGTACTGATTAGTATCAGATAAAACAGGCTGTTCGGGCAACCTGTTAGGTTAGATCACAGTAATACAATAAAAAAAGCATAAGTGCGTGGTGTATCGATGGCGCTTACGTCCTTTGTCGACTAGTTAGGTAAAGTTAGCGCATCCGCAGATTCCGTAGCAACGGTAGTAGGTGGTACCTATATAGCTATAGAGTTAAGAAACGTCATGCTCTCACGTTCGGGACAGGTTTGGTTTTGCTAGCCTTCCCCTTCACGCGTTAAAAGAGGAAATTTAATGGCCGCGTAATTATTTGACACTGTGAGCTGTAGGTAGACCTTGTGTCGTCTTTTTCCGAAAAAATTGTACGAGAATCGATTGAGAAATGCGACCAGGCCCCGTATCATGGTCGGCCTTATCACGCGATAAGTGACAAGATAGAGCGTCAGTCTTGTTCTATCGAACGGTGTCAGCCAGTGACGGACGCTCTATCTTGTCACTTATCGCGTAATAAGGCCGACGACCATGATACGGGGCCTGGTCGCATTTCTCAATCGATTCTCGTACAATTTTTTCGGAAAAAGACGACTCACAAGGTCTAGTAAGGTAGTGGAAAACTACCGGACAACATTCGCTGGACGGACATACAATACGAAAGCCCAAGCCGAAACGGAGAACTTCGTTCGCTTCGCTCGCTCGTTCAATTAGATCAGGGGAGGGGTCGCCAAACTACGGTCCGCTGGCCAAGCCCGGCCAGCGAGCCCTTTCCGGCCCGCGGAAAGAAAGCGGTGGATCCGGCCCGCGATAGCGATGGGGTATGCCATGAAACCAAAGTCTTGGCCCGCACGAAGTCGAAAAGTTTGAAGAACCCTGAATTAGAGGGATATGGTGGGGTTACAATTAATTCATTCCTTATTCTCTTGACACTGGTTGGAGTCGTGTGTAAATAAAATACTAAATACATTTTAGAACCTATATAAAATCTTGACATACAAAAGGGGTAACCTATCAGCCGTTCGAGGTCTATGTTACAGTGAATATTTTAATACAACCATTTCCAGTGTTTTATTTTGAGGTTTTATATCAGTCGATTCAAAGGTTTTTTTTTATAATCGGACCAGGTTTATTGCTGTCTAAATAACATATGACCTATCATTATAAGATTAGCATATGTCGACGACCATCTTCGATCGCCGCGCCTCGGGCTTTCCGATCGAGTTAACAGTTAACATCGTATATATTATTTAAGAAGTGTTTCTTTCAATAAATAAATAAGAGACAATATGACTTCTCAAATGGCAAGTAGGCACTTCCACTATCAAAAGATACACGTATATGTACTTATAGATATGTATCTAAATCAAATCAGACAGATTGGAAAAGTTTATTTTTGAGAATCGGTAGTGGTTAATAGACGCTCATAGGTGCATCATACTCCAATAAAGAATCGAAAGAAGATCCGAGCAATGTATTTAAATATCTAAGACAAAACAAACAAAATGAAACAAAAACTGCATTATTTAATTTTGTTATAATCTTTTCCAATGCAATTTGTCGATATGATAAGTCATAAATTGAGAATCCATTCAACACTTACATTTCCATAAGATGCCTAGATTGCACGTTCGTGTTAATCATGATCATTGAAGTGTGAACCTTGATCTTAAAGTCTTAAGGTTCAATGTAACGGTGGCATGAGCCTTTTGAAAAGTTGTTCGTCATTTGTTCCATTAAATTGCGCATTGTCAACCTCAACTGAAACATAAATATAAACACAGAATGTCCGCCGTGGCCTAACCATCACGGGTTTCACCTAATAACTACAAAACTGCAAGATACTGAATACGAATAAAAATAATAATGTGAATATATGCATTACTGAATATGCCTTTTGAATTCTTGCGTCATATGTTTATTCTACTAAATTACTTGCACCTCAAGCCGCTTATAAATGTCAACCTCGAACAAAACTCAAATAAACTGCTTGCATTCACAAATCTATCCTCCGCTGCGCTTTACACCGACCAGCTTACCTCCTAGCCTGTTTACTCATAGTTCTCACGAACCTGGGGGTCAAATTACACTAGCAGCTTGCCAGTACGGCTGGAAATCGGTTTATAAATGTGCAGTGTCCACTTACCGCGGCCTTTGGTTCACTTGTCTACAAAAACGACGACCTTGCGCATACGCCGATTGCTCTCCTTAATTTGCGCGTTGATGTCTGTGATGTTTCGTTACACTGCGAAATGCAAAGCATTACACACGTCAAGCACTCTTTTATGGTATATTGTATGTACGATAGACAGGATGTTTATATGTTATAGTATTGTAGTGTGTATTGTTACTAAGTATCTAAATACTATGCAAGAGCTGTAGAACTCACGAGTGTCTTCGTATTTTTTTATTTCAAGAAACTGACTCGACAGATGAATTTTATAGAATCAACGAATCCACACAGAATCGATTGAGAAATGCGACCTGCCTATGAGAACAGCCGGACATACGACAGAAATTACGCCCAAGCTGGAACGCAGAACTTCGTTTGTTTCGCTCCTCATTCAATTATTCAAAGCATTAGGTATACTACTTATACCTGGCTAAAATACAGATTTCATTCAGGGATTTCATCATATTTTTCTAAACCTGGCTTACGTCGCTTTTAGGCTCATGGTCCAGGATATTAACACGCGTTCTTTTCGACACATTTTGTAACATTACCGCTCTCGTGTTTTATATTTTTTATGATTAAGATGCGTTTGGGTTTTACCTCGGAACCAGGCGTATTTATGAACACGGTTCAGTCAATGATTATTAGGTACACGCCTAAAAAAAAATCCGTTTATGAAAACCAGCAGAAGACTTTAAAAAAATAACGAGTGCAGCTGCTAACCACCTAGCAGTATGTAAATTTAGATTACAAATACATTGTATTTTATTTTAATATTTTAATTACCTACCCTACGATAAATAAAAAATAAAAATAATATGAAATAAAAACGTTTCAATCTGTTTTTTTTTTCAATATACTAACAGCAGCCAGACATTACGAGCATTACGAATAATCTAGTGAAGTAGGTTTTCAACCAAGCCAAATAAATTTAGCACACGCTCACTCACACATATACAAACAAAATTGCAGAAAACTCTCCAGCACGTGTCGGAATGCTGTCAAAATTACTTATTTCGAGTTATGTGCAACTTAATTTGTTTATTTGTGCGTAAGCGTGTGCTAAACTTATTTGGCTTGGTTGAAAACCGGCTTTACTAGGTTGTTCGTCATGCTCCTTCTGATGATGACTAGACCTTACACCTCATAACGAGCAATACAGAGGGCACAGGTTCGAGTCCTGTCTTGGCCTTCAGAAGATGAGACGATGTTTTTTTTTTCATTATATTTGTTCTCTGTATAATATCGTTTATGTCTAGACCTGTTAATAAAAACGTGACAAGACGGACAGACAAAGCAGTCAAACAGGTGTCTGTCGCCATATTAGCGCTGTTTTGATGCAAACCGCGGATCAGATTCAAGTCACGAAGTCGCATTTAAACGTTATATTATAAAACACTTCTTTATTGGACAGCCAACAATGTTATAAAACCTCTTTATTAGACAGCCCACAAAGGTGACTGGTCGCACCAAAAATAATACCCACGCTTTCCTAAGCAGCCTGGCAAAGGAAATTGAACTTAGAAACTAAATGCGCCAATGCCGATAAGGATTCGCATTTGGTTTCGGTCGATGACATTTGAGTTTTGCATTTTAAATATTTGAATATAACAAAGTGTATAAAATTGGAAATTATATCTCAAAGTTTATTATTTAGTGTTTGAGGTAGATAGATGTTTTTTTTTATCAATTCGCTTTTCGACTAAAATATTTTCTAGAGCCGTAATGATCTCTAGAATATAAATACCCTGGGTAATATTATAACAGTTTACATATATAGATATTCAGATTTATTTATTACACAATAATACAAAGCTATTATAAATGACATTCATAACAAATCAAAAGAATCCCTATCGTGATCGTCAATACATGGAATAAAATACAATAGAATACTAAAAACAAGACGAATAAGGAAAAATCAACAAATTGTCCCCCTCACAAAAGGATGGAACTTACTTGTTGGTATAGTCAATTGTACTAATATGTACCAGGACAAAGTGCTCTTAAATATTTGACACGACTGTATCTATAACTTACACCCCACAATTCTGGGATACTCCACGAGATTTAGAGTGGATATCCATCAGAGCGATACGAACCTGTGTTCTCGCATATTCACGTCGTAGCGAACATGCACGTTTGCATGTTACTACTGTAAAAGCCACTAAGCACGTCTATCCGTCTAATATTATAAATGCGAAAGTGTGTCTGTCTGTTACCTCTTCACGCTTAACCGTTGGACCGATTCTGATGAAATTAGTTATAGAGATAGTTTGAGTCCCGGGGAAGGACATAGGATAGTTTTTATCCCGGTAATCATCCCCTAAGGGGGTGAATTGGGTGGTGGAACTTTGTATGGAGCTACGATATAAACGATTTCCACGCGGACGGAGTCGCTTTAATAAAGGTTAGTAGAACTATTTGCCAGCTGCATACAATTTAAGTGACATTTACAGGTTATTTATATCCACAAGCCGCTGGTAACTTCTTTATAGGTACAGCGAGAACTCGAGTATTTCGCAAGAACTGGCAACTCCTATTTACGTTCTTCCGCGGTAGGATACCCTCATGGCTTGCAGATATCAAAGGCAAATGTTAGCATCTGGATTTCGTTAAATTAATGCTTTGTATATCCTGTTTCCAAGCAAGCGCAGTTAACATAATGTTTGCCTAGATAGGTAATGGCTAATTTAACTGGGTCCTGTGCAATGCTGTGGTTTTCATTTATAATTATAATTAAGTAGGCAATCAAATGATTAATGCGATTTATTTATTACCGGATGCATTGCCTACTAATCTAAAGGTACTAAATAATTGTGAAAAAAGTGGGTTCGTTGGTTATTACGGCAGGACTCTTTCATGAACGTTTTTTCTTCATGATTGTAAAGGATTATCTCGAACAAAATCAGGAGTGACAAAACTGCTTACATGCAAAACTTAAATATAGGCTCAAATAATTTAATATACTTAGGTAATTAAATTGCCATTCCAGTGTTGTATTAGCCGAAGTGACAGAATGTCCAAGTGTCGGAACTACCCAGGCAATAATGCATGTACAGAAGCTAGAATTACCTCTTGTCGTCATGTCCACGTGTCAGAATTACCAAGGGGTAATACTAGTAATGTCGGATGCTAGAATGACTTCTCGCCATAATAACCAAGTGTCAAAATTACCAGGAAATGCTTCAACGTTCTGAAAATTTAGCTCTGCGCCGGAGGGATAAAATAGTCAAAATTGGAACATTGGAACTTTTACAATCCTTAACAAAATGAAGTTGTACCCGTTTAGCATAATGGCAGTTTGGTTGTAAAAGTACCAGGCGAGCATAACACCAGTAGCAGTGACCCTAGTAGAACGACGCAGACCGCTGTTTGTACACAAAAAGCATTGTTGTAAAGTCGGCCGCCAACAATGGACCCGTAGGTGACGGGGTAACTGTCAGCTCGTATGTTAACAACAGTGATGACTAATTAGACATTCAACAGCTTGCCTAGTTGGAGAATAGTATTTTATGCAATCGTTATAATATAATGTATGATTTTTAGAGTTCCGTAGACAACAAGGAACCCTTATAGTTTCGCAATGTCCGTCTGTCCTTCCTCGGCTTAGCTCAGTAACCATTACTGCTAGAAAACTGTAATTCGGCATGGGTATATAAATCAATCACGCCGACAAAACAGTACTTACAATAAAATCACGAAAAAATTTTTTTTTAGGGTACCTCCCCTTCACCTAAAGCGGGTATGTAATTTTTTTTCTCGTTAAACCCATGTTGTGGGGTATCGTTGGATAGGTCGTTTAAAAATATGGGCTTTCTAAAACCATTTTACTTAATGTGTACTTGGAAAGGCCACTCTTCGTACAAATTCGGCTGACGCAACTGCACCGCACGTCGATGTAACTAAGAGTTCCGTAGTTGCCTGTCTGGCAACTACGGAACCCTACACTTCGCGTGGCCCGACACGCACTTAGCTGATTTTTTTCTATAATGAACGCAATTGCCCTCGGTAAGCAGGCCACGCGCACTTACTCCACCAACAATTATAATGACTAGGTACTTAAACTATTAATATTTATTTATGCCAAAGAAGATGTAACCTATAACAGTGACACGGATTCGAGGAAATGAAAGTCGAAAACAATCGCTAAGTATAGATCTAGTACTTATATCTTATGTGAAACACGTACATAACGTGTGCCGCCATTGTTAGACATATGGGAAGCTACACGTCGTAAGGGGCAGGTGCTTGTTTAATAAGTTACCTACCAGTTTAAACGCGATTGACAGGTATGACAATTTGCCTAACCATACGACCTCAAAATTGTCTCGCTTGCGAATGTTAGCTTGATATGCTGTGCTCAAGCAATCGGCCTGAATGATGGTAAGAAGACACTATGGTGTCACTATGGTGCCCAAGATGCTTACGACTCCTGAGGAGACATAAGCGCGTTGCCGACTCTTTCTCGATTTGAGGATTCCTGGTGTCGGTAGCAACACCGCGCATCATCTGGAGATCTGGCGACCATCAGTAAACACACCAACAGAGCAAGCAATTGTTATTATATGGCTACGATCTTCCGAAGGTTCTTTACAAACCAATAGAAAAATCACACACAATGTGACCTTTATTCCTAACATCAGTCATTGTTGTCCAACAGTCATGTACAATCATTATCCGAACGACATGAGATCATCTGACAATAATTCAATCCCCAGAGCCACCGGACACGGTATTAGACTCCTTAATGACCGTTACATGACCGTGCTCTGTGTCCGTTACTGTTACAAACTGGTCCATTTAAAAGGAATGGTAACTTATCTAAGATCTCGTATTCTAACGTCTGTGCATCAATAAATTGTTTACTTTTTCGGGCCTACAATGCAAATACTTAGAAGAGATATTTTCTAAATTACGAAACGTTCTATCCATAAATTTGTAACAAAAATTACCTACACTTTTGCATTTTGGCACAAGCTTTCACTGCCGATTGTACTTTTGTGCACAATCGTCAACAGTTGAGGGGTAAATCCTGGCAGGGTCGCCATGTACTAATAGTAGGTACAGGGCTGTTATTCGGTAAGCGCTTATGCGGCTCACCCCGCCGTTCACCCGTCGCGAAACTAGACCTCTACCTACGCTTAAGGCCTCCACCCACCGAACGCGTGTCAACAAGGGAATATTCCCGGGAAATTCCCGTACGGGAATATTCCCGTTCCCGTCCCCAAACAGGGGAATATTTAAATACAAATTAGGAAAATTAAAGTTGTAATAAAAGTAAATAAAATGAATAGTGCCACGACAAATAAAGTGCCATTCGCCAAAAACTGCATTATTGTACTAATTCTGACTTTTTATCTCAATTACCATTTAATATGTAAATATTTTCATATTTTGTATTCGTATAATATTTTATTGTGGTTTTTTTATCAACTTTGTATCTTTTTTGTTACTTTCTGAAGTACTTTTGTAAAATTTGTTATTTTCTGATGGGGGAATATTCCCAATAACTGGGAATATTCCCATTGTTCCCGGGAATATTCCCATTGTTCCGGGGAATATTCCCGGGAACATTGGGAATTTACTTTTGCGGGTAAATTACACTGGTTAATGTCTTGGTAAAAAAATCAAGGGCCCAAGTTATCATGGAATCCCTAATAGCAAGATATATAAACATACACAATTTCAATATTCCCGTATGCCCCTTGTATGGGAATATTCCCGGGAATGTTCCCGGGAATATTCCCACCTGGGGAATATTCCTGGGAACGGCACATCACTACACACATCCAATGAGTATGAAGGTGAAGTGTCTTTAAGAATCCTTTATTCAATGTAATCCCTATCTATTTATACACATTAAACTTGACGCCGTATATACAAGATTCCAAAAAAATAACCTTAAAATTGCCGTTAAAATGGAATATTACAGTACGGCTACCATGAGTTCGACATTGTCATTTTTCGTTAACAAGAATCGAGTTTTCTATCTGTGCATCTCTATTGCACTTTGACAGTACGAGCGGGATGCACAGATAGAAAACTCGATACTCGTTAGCGTAAGCCGTCATTGTCAAACTCATGGTAAGCGTACAGTTCTAATGAGCCCAAACACGACGGGTTTATCTTGTATAAGTAAGGTAAGTAATTGAGGAGTTCCTATGGCCACCTTTCGTCTGCATCAGACCAGCTTTATAGTACCTCTTACTCGTCATCATCACACAAATATAAATCATTGATGGTTAAATTGTGTCAGAAATTGACGACGAATACCTGACGATTACCTCGATTTTGCAATTTGTCTGCCCATTTGACGTTACGTAACAAATAAGTATCTATTAGTCACTTTGTTTATTTGCTTGTAGTGATGAGTCATCGCTTGCTTTGATTTGCAGAAGGTAAGTAAACCTCGTATTAACTAAATATTATAATTTATAATATTTATAATTCATATTATTTTTGACATGTAAAATTTTATATTTCATTCATAAATGAGTATGAGTATGCGTACATAAATAAACAGGGATCCTATATGTACTTCCGCTCTTTTGATTCTAATACCAGAGTATTCGACTTACAACATTTAACGTGTGACTATAGGGATATCCCCATTTTCATTTATTTGTATTCCAAAATCAAAATTACGAAAACATGAAACAAAAGCCATACTCAGAATGTCACTTTCTGCCAATTAAAACCAATGAAATGGCGGCCCTAAAGACGACTTTTTTGCTTTTCAAGTACACCGTTCCAGCCATCCACGGCCTTTAACAATAATAATTACCTACAGGTTTCATTACATAGATCACATGCATATTTAACTTACGACATATACTTATATACCATACACAATATTACACAAAATACATACTTAGTCAACAAATATGTTCATAACATGTACATACTAAACAGGCATTTTCTCCCAGCTCTGCGCGAAAGTTACAAGTGAAAATTCGCATTCTTGACCATAAGGCTACGTAAAGCAGATAAATGTTTGTTGAAGAAAATCTAGTTCTTTAACAACTTACCAGTTAGGGACACTGTGAAACTTGGACGAGTCTTAGTGTTAACCAGTTTGAAAACGTACGACCGGCGTTATCGACTATAGATCATCTCAAACATTTGTCGCGCTCAGGCATGTGCAAAAATGTATCGATTTAATCCTCTCATAAATGTACCAAAAGTCACAACCTTTATCCGCTGACATAAGAGCTATGGGACACATTTATGCACCCATATTTTTACACTTGACTGGACCTGTAACATTCTTGATAGCATTTAAGGCACATTGCACGTAGACCTATGGCCGTTGGGGCGGGTTCTCGAGTGGCAAGCACGTACCGGCAGGCACAGCGTGGGTAGACCCCACACAAGGTGGACTGATGACCTGGTAAAGGTCACGGGAGTCCGCTGGATGCGGGTGGCGCAGGACCGGTCATTTTGGCACTCTTTCGGGGAGCCCTATGTCTGGCATTGGACGTGTTTTGGCTGATACGATGAGTATTTAAAGGACGAATGCTTTATGACCGACATAAACGCGATCAAGTTAAACAGGCAGATCTATGTTATAATATAGTCGGTATATAACTGTGCCCCTTAAGACAGGTAATGTTCCGCTCCTATGATCTAGTTAGTCTTGTCAGTCACAGGTAATATACTATAAGGATGTGCATCATCGGAATACTCGCTACACAATACAAAATAAAATGTCACTGCCTCTGCACAAAACTATCGGGTTCCGAGGGAGTTTTAAGTTCGCAGGGGCCAAAATCTGGAACGACTTACCTCCACCTTTAAGAAATGACTGTCCCCAATACACTTTTAAATGTAGACTTCGAAAATTATTATTTGACTTACAAAGAGACTTTGAATCCCCTAAAATGTAGTTTTTAACTTCGTATCTTGGTAAAGGTGTCCATTGTTTAGATGTAATTATAATATCTTTAAAAGCCCATTGAGACTTGTTCTAATTTGTTCTAATGTTCTTTTATGTATTTTAATGTTATTTTAATATTTTAATGTATTTTAATGTTTTTTGTATACCTACCTAAAATCTCTATAGCTATTTACGTAAGCATCCACCATATTGTAAACTGGTTGTCACTAGGGGTGAACTGAAAACCAGTGCCGTGTGCAGCTAGTCTGTGCCGCAGCAAATGCTGAGTTCACTCCTATTGTTGCACAGATATACTAGATTTAGTTTTTTTATAGTTCTGTTTTAGTATGTTTTTATGTTTTGTCTCTGTATCTGGTATGTTGTGTGGCAATAAACTACTATTCTATTCTACTACCTGGGTTTGCTTACTGCCGTGCCTAATGATACGACATGTTTCGAACCCTTCGGGTGTTCTTTCAGAGTATCGCCCCGCACACTGACGGCTCCACCCGCCTCGCGGCCCGTGACGCACGCGCCATTATTGACAATTATTATACCTACTACGTTAATCGTTATTATAATAATTATCAACCAAATTATTTCAGAAATCTATCGTAGGTATTTGTATTATGTAAAAAATCGGCCAAGTGCGTGTAGGGTTCCGTAGTTGCCTGTCTTTCTTAGTTACATCGACACGCGCGCGCCAACTAAATCGGCCGAACAAGCATGACTCCAACAATTTAAAATGGCTAGTGTGACATAAACATTAGAACACACAGTCATAATTCTCGTGTCATAACTGTAAGCCGTAAGGATCATTTTTCTGGGTAAATTCACATATTGTTAAACGTTTCCGTGAACAATGAAGCATGTACAATGTAACGACAATACATGTATGTACTAGCTTATATTATCTGTGCCCTTTCGCACGTTCTTGACATCACCATAGACAACATGACATCACCTTCACCACAGACAACCAAATAGGAACTTCGATGCAACTTGTATGGAGGTGCGGCTTGGCGCGACTGCTATTGAGATAAGACACACAAGGCAAGATAGGTTTAGAAAATAAATATCTGAGCTACCGATGTGGTAGACAACTTACTTATTGAGTACAGCAGTCGTTCTGATTGGGAATTTTAATAGTATTTACGACATCCTATAGACTGATGGCTCCTCTTTTTCAACTCCAACTTTAGACTTCGACTGTTTTTTGTTTTTTTAGAAGTCGCGCTGATGCGAAAACTTCGACCGATGATGTTTGCCCACTGCGCTCCATAATGTACGTTGACAAGTGCCTTTAAAAACCTAAACCCCGTCAGTGCATCGCCACTATGGTAGGTAATAAAAAGAGCATACGATAGTTGTGGAGGGTGAAATTCTCATTCGGAGAATGAACGGAAGAATGTGGCTATTATTCTGTTATTATTACGTCTCATCATCATTTATAATAATTATGACCGCTAAACTGCCGTGAAAAATATTATCTATGGTTTAGGCCATTATAACTCATTTAAATCAGTTTTACTTTAACGTGATTATAATTTCCAAACATTTCTCGCATCAAATGTGGTCTGCAATTTTATAGTATTTTTTATGTACATAGTTTGTGTATGTAGTAAGCAAGTCAATAAATAGCGGTTGTCTGGAAAGCGGTATTTTCTCAAGACGAGTTCGAACTGTTCCAAGGCGTGGTCGGACGAATAACTTTACCATCAAAAAGAAAGTGATTATATATTGACGTGGTCACACTTGTATATTGGTTTACGCAATAGTATATTTGTTTGTTATGTAATAAGTATATATTCTTGTCAATCCTCTCTGCTGGCTCTCTCTTTTAAATTAATCGCAATGTAGAATTTATTATGCAAGTTTTTCATGTCATGTATTAGCAAGCAGCTATACTAATATAAATAAGCAGTTATACTTATAACACCTTCAGTTATAAACATAACATTCACGACTTCAAAAAAAAACACAAGATACCAAAGTAAATATTAAGAGGATGTATAGGTAGGTATGAATTTCGTCACATTTCTTCGTCTCAGGACCGGTCATTGCGGCGCTCTTTGGGGAAGCCTATGTCCTGCCCCTCTATTCTGTAACTTGTTTTCACCTCAACGCTCACCCACAAATATATCTTGATACCGCAATGCATAGTAACCAAGCGTAGGTAGAGGTCTAGTTTCGTGACGGGCGACCGGCGGGGTGAGCCGCTTTAACGCTTAGCGAATAACAGCCCAGCAGTCGACTTTCGGCTGATATGATGATGTTTATTTTGTACAAAGATATTATAGACAGTAATCGGTGCTTTCTGGCATCTGCTATAATAAAGCGACCATGGATAGGTAAAAAATTCTGATTACTTTTTTTGGTAAATTGGTGCATACCTTGAAGACACCGCCTAAATCTTAAAAAAATATGTTTACCTACTCGAAACCGTCGTATTGGCAGTCCATCATTTTTTTATAAGAACACTAAATCCGCTCTTATCTACCTAGTGTAGTAAATATAATCAATTATCATTATAATCATCACACCGCGAGATATATCTTACCCGTAATACCTACCCGTATTTAAATTTATTCTCAACAATGTGAAATTGTTTTTATGAGAACGAATCTTAAGTACCTATTAACTTCTCAGTAACATGCAGAAAGTGAATGGCCGCGTATGATAATTATAATGGAGACTGTTTTTAATTTAACGCGAATACTGTGACTCATATTGCCTGCTTTACTGTATAAATATACTTAATGTTTTTTTTTATCTGTATGTCATGTTATTGAATACTAGCTTCTGCCCGCGACTCCGTCCGCGTGGAACTCGTTTATATCATAGCTCCATACAAACTTTCACCCCCCATTTCACCCCCTAAGATATTTTTTTTTGTATTCTGATAAGGAATCTTTTCATAAAGTTTTAATTTTGTAGCTCAAATAAAGCAACTGACACTCACTGCAATATCACATTTTGTCGATCTTTTATACCCACATTTATGCTAAAAGTGGCGCTGGAACATACGTTTCATGTGCTCTGCCTACCCCTTTTGGGAATAAAGGCGTGAATGTATGTATGTATGTATGTATAAAGAGTTTCCCTCATACAAAGTTTGCACCCCTATTTAACCCGCTTAGGTTTTTCCGAAAGCCTAAAAATACCTTCCTTGTAGGTATTGTAATAAGGAGCCCATACACAAAGTTTCAAGTCTCTCACTTAAAATTTTACTCCATCCCCATTTATTTCAACCCCCTTTTTACCCCCTTGAGGGTGGAATTTTCCAAAATACCTTCTTAGTGGGATAGTGGGTACTTACGTTATATAAAATACCTACTGTGAAAAAAACAGCTTTCTAGGCTCAACGGTTTGGGCTGGGCGTTGATTTAAGTGAGTGAGTTAGTCAGTCAGTCAGGACTTTTACGTTTATATATATAGATATACTCGTAGATATTGGTCAAAAGTAAACGAACAAGGTTCGATCGGGGTCAAGAGTACTTATTCAAAAAATAATTATCTATGTCTGCTAGTTCATGCACCTTAGCTCAACATTTTGTAAAATTATTGAGGGACTAGTGAGGTACAAGCTATTTAAAACAGTGCAGATGTATATGGACTTTACTGCAAATGATCAAAAGAAGATCATCAACAATTAATAAACTAGTTAATACTGAAGAACCAAGCTATTTGTTTTAAACAAGTTGATCTTTCAACACGTTATGTTTCAAAACATGCCGATCGACTCGCCGGTAGGTAATAAAACAATTGAACGTCGTAAAGTGGCACGTGAAATCAATATCTACGCATTAAAATAAAAGTTTTTGAGATTCCCAACTCTATTTAAATGACAATAAAGTGTGGAAAATCGCGGTAGACACATTACGGCACATTCTATTTCATAATATTTTTGCAATCATCGGAACCTTACATATTTATCCCATTAAAACTCACGCTAAGCTATACTTTCAAACTGGCGGAAAATTACGAAAATCTTTATACAGAATTTTACTTATTCGTACGTACGTGTTACACAAACAGGCATTACACAAAACCGAAGTCATAAATTTAGGTAAATGAAAGGGCGGTAATTACCCTACCCGGTTTTACCCCGGGCTGTAATCTGGTCCTAATCGCTTCGAATTATAGGGCCCATCCGGCTCGGGTTAGAAAGCTGGTCATTAAAATGCCTGAGGCTTATTTTACCACGCAACAAGATTGTATGACAAAAAAGTCTCAGAATTTTGTTTGCAAATCAATGTTGCGTGATGTCCCACTCGCATCACATCATAGCACTTACCTATGAAAGAAAACTTTATCAATACTTATTATCAATTTAACTTGTCTACACGCTTATGTAACACAGAATAATTATATAAATTGTCAGATTATCAAAGGGATTTTCTCTAATCCAATGTTAATTGTGCCATAAAAATTGACAACCAAAGACAATCTGGCACCTGCAGGGTAATTGCGTTACTTTTCTAGCGTTCTACGCGCGCGACTTTTCAAACGTCCTAACGTTTAGGCGGTAGGTAAACATAAACATGACAGTTGATATGTCCTAAACTTACGCAATACCGTAAAATGGGGTGAGTAGGGATCGCGGGGAGAGTTGGGTTATGAATGGGGAGAGAAGGTATGTAAAGGGGTGGTTTTTTTAAGAGTACCGCTACAAAAATAATGTATTCCAATTTAAAATGGAGCTATAGTAATACTCATAATAATAAAAAAACGATTCAACAATCACCTTTGTATGAAAACCCATCTCACCCCAATTAAGAGGGTTTCCTGTTTATCGTCAAAGTTATGAAATGGAACTCTGTTACACTGTTGTCAAATACCCTATTATCCGGGAGTTTCCGAAAGTTAAAACACTTGCGCCTAATTTTGAACCAGTTGAAGTATTCGTATCGAATTTCTTCCCTTTATCTGATACTAGCAACTCGCGCGGTCTTGCCCGCGTAATGCATCGAACAGGCAAAACTCCCGGGAAAAATCATAGCCTATGTCCATCCGAAAAGTCCATTCGTAGGTGAAATAATTTTTGTAATCGGATAAGCGGTTCCGGAGAGTACCCGAAACATACAAATTTCACAAAAAATAGACTTTTTTGTATATCAATATTTTATTTTATACACGTAGTTAACTCACAAAACAGTCTCACGTCAAACTGTACCGCGGAGACACCGATATCTATTTATTTATCGGCTGTCTTGAATAATATTATAAATGCGAAAGTGTGTCTGTCTGTCTGTATGTTACCTCTTCAAGCTTAAACCGCTGAACTGATTTAGATGAATTTTGGTATAGAGATAGTTTGAGTCCCAGGGAAGGACAGGATAGTTTTTACCCCGGAAATCATCCCCTAAGGGGGTGAAATGGGGGGGGGGGTGAAAGTGTGTGTGGAGCTGCGATATAAACGAGTTCTTCGCGGACGGAGTCGCGGGCAGAAGCTAGTTCTTGTATATATGGTACACATACCATTAGTTTATGAATACCGGAAGCGGCTGGCCCTGATAAATGTTACTGGATTTCTCTTATATTTTACTACCACTGTCTGTTAACCGTTTATATATGGGCCCTTAATCTGCAAAATTTAAATTATTATTTTGTAAGATTATTATTATTTTATTGTAAATTACTGTTTGACATGTAAAAATATGCCCTTATGGCCTATTTGCAGAATAAATAATTGATATTGATTTTTTGGCGGGATTGTGTTTTGTGGGCGGGGCACATAGCACGTAGAACCGATGGCCATTGGGGCGGAAAGGTTCTCGAGTGGCGACCACGAACCGGAAGGCGCGGCGTGGGTAGGCCCCCCGCCAGGTGGACTGATGACCTGGTAAAGGTTGCTGGAGTCCGCTGGATGCGGGTGGCGCAGGATCGGTCACTTTGGCACTCTTTGGGGGAGGCCTATGTCCAGCAGTGGACGTCTTTCGGCTGATATGATGATGATGATGATTGATTTTTTACCAGTTTTAGCTGTTATTCTAACTATTTACGGAAATGAACAGAGAGAATGAAACAAGTACCTAGGTAGTGCTAATTACAGATCAATTTTATTGCAGTTTTTAAAAGACAAATTAAGAACAAGATATACATTTAAAACTGAACCAACCGGCCGGCGACGCACAAAAAATTATCCTCTCAGTGTACTCTCTGAGGGTCTATTCACTTAACAGCTATCAATATAAAACCGCTTCTTAGTCGATAAGTTTATTAGAATAGGCCCCTAAAAAAACACTTTAAATTTACTATTCGCAACAGCACGGTTATCACAGGACGACCCACGAGATGTGTCGCAGCGAGATAGAATACCTACCCGTTTCTGTCTAAGCGTCATAATTAGTAAGAGACGCATAGTCACAGCACAGCTCGTGGGCCGTCCTGTGAAATCCGTGCAGGTAAGCATTTTAGTTTCGGTTTTCAACAAACCATTTATTTTATTAAACATGGATCATTCACTTTCCTACTGGTATTGAGTCACTCAAACAAATATTGGCATGCCTAATATGAAGCAGAAAAGCTGAACAAACACCCCAATGGGGTCGGCAGCTGCACGGCTATCATGCGACGGCGCGCGAGCTCTCTCGATTTTTCTCGCACTATCCGTCTCTTTCTTATTAGAACACTTTGGACAAGAGAGAAGTAGTGCGAGAAAAATCGAGAGTATGTCGCGGCCGTCGCATGATTACGTGCTGGAACCGGAATGTGTCGAGGTGAGGCTCACAAGCACTCGGCCCACTTCGCCCGCTTGACATGCGCGGGTGGTGAGTGAAATTTGAAATATGTAGATATGTACTTTCTACGGCCAATTTCATATTGGTGGTCGCTGTCGATCAATGTACCGCGGCCATATTGGTTGATATATCGTCTTTTATCTCATTTTTTTTTACTTTAGAATTTGTAAAATGTACTAGCTAAGATAAAAGCTGTTTTCAAGCGTCCTCGAAAATAAGTAACTTATCATATTTTCATTCACCAGGTAGGTAGTCATGGGGTAAATGCCTAACTTTTCGAACGAGTGTTAGGGTAGCTCAATTGTAATTTACAAACCATGACATTTAAATCTAAGTACTAGCTAACGCGGCTCACCCCGCCGTTCACCCGTCGCGAAACTAGACCTCTACCCTACGCTTAGTTACTACACATCGCGGTGTCAAAATATATTTGTGGGTGAGCGTTGAGGTGAGCTTAAAACAAATTACAGAATAGGGGGCTGTACTTATCCAAGACGTTATATTCGGCTCTTTCTAGGGCCAACATAAAACTTTCTGCCTAGCTAGCATGATCGGGTTTATGGCGCACATAAAGCATCGTCCCTCTCAAACTTAATTGCTAGTATTGGTTACTTTATATCGAACATAAACGTGATCAGTGTTATTCATCTTACCTGACCTTGACTTCATTAAGCCTTTCCAACTTCTTACGTTCAGTAAAAAATCTTTTAAATTGTATCCGGTAGCATTAACATTACTTTTAATACCCAGTTCCCTTCCATTACCTTGAGGACAATTAATTCGGTGGCTGAAAAACGACTGGCAAGAAGTATAATTTTAATTTAAAAAAAAAAGTGTCCATGATCGTAAGATCGTCTGGTAACAGTGGTAACCCAGATGGCGTACTCCATAATCGCTTCGCCGGCAAATGTGCCGCTAGAGGCTAGACTGCGTAATATTATTACGCCTATCATGTGATAAATAAACGACTAAATAAAGCGTACGTCACTTTCTAAGTTCTAACTATATAGTGGTGTCAGATGCATGCAGTCACCGCGATCGTTGTGGATAAGCTATCCGTCCCTCTCGCACTCGCTTGTCAGAACGTGACGGACGTCTTATCCACAGCGATAAGTGATTCATAAAATGGCAACCATGCTAGGTACGCCCGCAGGACCACTTCGGTGGTTTTATCTAACGAGTAGTGTCAGAAGTAAGCAAAGACGCTTACGCTGGCTGGGGCATGTGCATCGAATGCATCCATCGCGTTTGCCACGGCGTGTTCTGCTTGGAGCCGTAGCTGATGCCAAAAGAAGCGTCTGCCGGCCGATGCTGCGGCATAAAGACTGTGCCAAGCGAGATATGCACGCATTCCACATCTCGGTTCACAAGTGGGAGGACCTTGCCGTGGACAGGAACAAATGCCGCAAACTGGTGTTCGATGGTCGTAAAGTCCACGATGAAGCTTGGTTTAAGACACTTGCAGATAAGCGAGCCAAGCGGCATCAACGTGCCACCTGTTCGCCGCCGGCAAGTTACACCTGCCAGGCTTGCGGTCGTGCATGCCGCTCCCGCATTGGCTTACACAGCCATGGAAGACGTTGTCTCCCTTCTTGACACTGCTTGTATGGTCTGTAATAGACTTAAAGGCCATTGATGATGAGTGTCAGAAAGAGACGAGTTCGTTACCTGTAGAATAAATATGAATCTATTATTATTTGCTATACCACAGTGTGACCTAAATACTTTAAGCATATCTGCCATTATATTCATCAAGGACGCGGCATAGACAGACTGTGTATACATTTAGTTCCCCTATACCTAGCTGCTTGGCACAGCCTTGGAAGCATTGCGAAAGTGTTGGTATTGAATTGACAACATTAGCTATACGATGTCTGAAATAATAGTACATTGTTATTGATATTTTAGCCGAGGGTTGAAACAGTTGAAAGCCACCCACTCCCGACGAGATATTTTGGCGCTCGAACGAAGTGAGTTCCCCGAGTCAAACACTACTTTTTAACCGACTTAAAAAAAAAGGAGGAGGTTCTCAATTCGGTTGATTATTTTTTATTTTTTTTCAATGTTTGTTACCTCAGAACTCCGTCATTGATGAGCCGATTCATAAATATTTTTTTTTGTTTGTAAGTATATGCTTCCAGGTAGGTCCCATTTTTTTGAAAATTCAATTGGATGATGGGATTCATGAGGAATTGAGGGAACTCCTCAATTATATTAGGCACGCATGTAGTGATTTTGGTATATTCTATTATAACTCGTGTATTTACATCCGGAAATCATAAATTGGTGGAGTGGAATTGATGATGAAGACCACAGATGACTTATGGAATTCCTCAATTATGTACTTAAAAGTACAAAAGTATATCACAGATTCTGATAAGATTCCGTTGAAATAGCAACTAATGAAGTGCCAAGGGTGATCCTTGTGGAATCGACGAAAGTCCTCAAATATTATCGGGTCACATACAGCGATTGGGTTTTTTTCTATAATAATCAACGCATTTGCTCTCGGAAATCAGTTCATGAGGTAAATTGGAAAAGAAATGTTCTCGTGGCTTGGCGGAGTACTAAATTGAAGTCGGTTAAAACTTTGTTTTAAAGTAAATTATCAATTCGAATACGAGGAAAATAATTTTAAAAGCATTTAGTGTGTGGACCATTTGGGCGGGATCTGTGGACAGATTTTCATAATGTTTGTGTGGGGACAATTTCCTAGTCGATGCGCTTTTGAAGCGGTATATCGAAAAACCAATTTTAATTGTTTTTGGATGAAAAAAGAATGAAAACCGTCATAATTATCAACAAGCTTCCAAAATCAACTCAATTTTATGGAAGTGTGGCAGTATAGGTTTTTGCCATTGCAATTTTTTTTAATGACTAGGACGCGGTTCTTAATCGGTTACATTAAACTACGAACACTTAAAAAATATTCAATAGTCTTAAAATACCAATACTAGTCATACAAGAATTAATTTATTAGCAATATTTAAATAGTAACGCATGATTGTCAACAAGTTTCAAAAATCAATAAAATTTTCTGAAACTAGCTGTTCCTACAGGTTTCTAACATAACTTTTTTATTTTTTATTACTTTTCAGCCCTAGAGGCGACATATGCCTCACTTTCAACCCGCTGTTTATATAAACAATGATAGAGTGTATAACACTGGTCTATAAGCCATATTACCCCTCGAACTATTTACCCTCACTTCGTTCTGGAAAATAACCATCTCGTGGTAATATGGCTTATTTTAGACCCTTGTCATACAATCTACTATGAATGCTTGTGAATTAGGGAATAAAAAACGCCAAATGTTTTTAATCTAGCTGTATTCTGGTTAGTTGATAGCAAACACAAATGTTTTGTGAAGTTGTGATTGGTGGATGTAATGTAATATACTTACGGTGAACTTTTTTGATTGGTCTAATTAAAATGTTGTACAAATCATAAATATGTATACATATTTTCCCTAGGGGCTAAATGTACTACTTTAGCCCCGCTAGCTAAGCATAATATGACGCACTTTTTGAGCATGAGAAGTGAAAAAAACTTTCTTTTCTCAACGATCTAACATTCATAACCGCAGCATAAGTTATCAGCACCAAAATAATTTAGGTACTAATAATTCGACCGGAAAACTGAATGCATTGTTACGCTTACATAATAGTTATTTCGTTACAATTATTTTATGATACAACAAAGTGTAGGTAACCGATTTGTTGTGTAACAAACCATTGACATGACCGCCAAAAGTAAATGACTGCGCGATGATTCGACATTTTGTAATACCCATGCAGATTTCGATCACTAGAACAGACGCCGTTGTCTTCTATCGAGATTATTCGGGATCCATCTCACCAATTGCGATATTATATAAAAAATATCGATCTATGATCCGTATTTAAAATACAGTTCTTGGGTTTGATAAGTATGATAACGCTCTTAAGTAATCACTCTACAATACTTTCTTAGGTAGAGTATTAGGTACTTAAACCCCTTATTGAGTGCGATAGCTAACTTAGGTGCAGATTATTTCTTATACTTCTATCTGCACAAATATTATAGTAATTCGCAGCTTGACAATAATAGCACGCTGGTAATACCTGCAGTTACATAAGTATCCTACTAATCCTACTAATATTATAAATGCGAAAGTTTAGATGTTTGGATGTTTGTTACTCAATCACGCTTAAACGGCTGAACCGATTTGAATGAAATTTTGCACGAAGATAATTTATAGCCTTGATTAAATATATAGGATAGTTTTTATCCCGAATCCACGCAGACGAAGTCGCGGGCGGAAGCTATATTATAAATGCGAAAGTTTGGATGGTTAGATGTTTGGATGTTTGTTACTCAATCACGCTTAAACGGCTCAACCGATTTAGATGAAATTTTGCACGAAGATAGTTTATAACCTGCATTCAAATATAGGATAGTTTTTATCCCAGGCCCACGCAGACAAAGTCGCGGGCGGAAGCTAGTGTATAATAATGATAATAGCCTTTATTCATGCATTTATAGTACAATTCCAATCATTCAAAAAGTAATCTTAAACACAATAATTTATCTAATGTATTCGTTTACTTGTATTGTATTGTTACTTGTATTTTTGTTTTGCAATACTTAGTACGTGTGCATGGCGCTTTGCGCGCAAAAGGCCTTCCCCAACCTTTCCCATAATTTTCTGTCTTGAGCTGATCTCCACCAATATCTGTCAAAACTTTTCAAATCGTCTCTCCATCTAAGTTTAGGTCTTCCTTTGTCTCTGGTCTTATCTCTTGGGTGCCACTCTGATACAATTTTTGCCCACCTGTCCCTTGCCATCCTGCACACGTGTCCTGCCTATGCCTATTTAGCTTTTTTAACAGAATGAATAACGTCTTCCACGCCTGTTTTGTTTCTAATACTGGTGTTGGTTACTCTATCTTTTCTTGTAATTTTCAACATTGATCTTTCCATTGCCCATTGAGATGTCGTAAGATTGTCCATCTGTTTCTTAGTTAGGCTCCATGTTTGTGCACCGTAAGTTAATGATGGTAAAATGGCAGTGTTAAAGGTAGCTCTTTTAATTTTAAGGGAAAGGTCGCTCTTGAATATAAACTGCAGTGCTCAGTATTTTTTCCAGGCTTTGCGTATCCTTTGTTCCACCTCCTTGTCCTGGGTAGTATTGAAAGAAACTATTTACCCAAACTTAAAGAAGTCTTCGACGTATTCAATTGCATTTTGTTCGAGCATGACAGTTACTTCATCCGCATTTGTCACGATTTTACATTTATTACGATTCATTTCCAGTCCGGCTTCTCTACAAACTGCGTTGATTTCTTTTTACATGGTTCTTTCTACATGGGCGTAGGGTCTTCGGCGAAAATAATTACGTCGTCTGCAAATCTTAAGTTACGTTTAAGTATTTATCGTTTATATTTAGCCCTTTGCCTTTCCAAGTTCAAAGCACTCTCCTTGTCTATCTGTTTTTATCCTTGCTTTGCTGGTTCTATATATGTGTTTCAGTATACCTATTCCTATATTTTTGGTCCCCATTTAATATGTCTTTGCAAAATATACTGAACCGAAGTACTTATACAGCAGAGCAGGGGAAACAGGCCTGCGTATCCAAAAAAAGGAGTTTCGGCAGCATGTAGATCTTTGAAAGAGCATTATAACATTATTCTAACGTAACGAAAAAAATATTTTGTAACAGGCTTTTTAGTCACTAACAGGAAAAGATGTTCCAATGTTCTTGCTGTACACATTATATAATATCGTTTCCTGAATCATTATATAATCACCATTCATAACATCATCATCACACCAGGATACGTAAAATAACCTGAAAGATACACGTTTCCAGAAAAGTAATAAATACAATGATCCACTTCGCACGAAAGTGTCTGATTACGAACCCGTACCTTATGCATCGTGACCGAATGTTAACAACGCATTACAATTAGTGTATGGTTTACAACCTGTTTTGTCATTCATTGCGTACTGTTTTCATGCTCTCTACTGTAGGTACTTAACAGTCGACTCTCTACGTTTACACATCGTGTGCAACTTCAACTCTTCGTCTGAACGAACTGACGAAACCATTGATGAGACAAGACATTCGTTTGTGGATCAGTGCGGTCGCGCATATCCGTTACAAATTCGCAGAGCTGCGGCAGGTTACTCATTGGACATCGGTAATTTTAAGGACTTTAAAAATGGGTTATTTAATTTAGTTTTTCGCGAGTATCTTCACGCAGTCGACCATGCGACTGCGTGAAGATACTCGCGAAAACGCGGACCATTCCTTTGATGCACCTCGAAAAACCGACGCCACTAGGGAATAGGTAGTTCATTGCATAGTAGACGGATAGCGCGAGCCTGAACACGCAAATCTATATAAACATTTGCGTGCTCGCTATTGGTCTCCTCGTTATTTGCCTCGCCACTCAAGCGAATACCTATGTAAACTCGGCTTAAGAGTCCGCAGTAACTTCGATTCTCCATACAAACGTAGTTACGCTCTAATTTTAAAACTACGTGTTGCATTGTAACGAAACTTTGCATATACAATGACATGAGGTATATCTATGTCTGTAATTAATACAGTGGATTTAAGTTTTTCATACAAAACTTGTTTTTGCTTAATTTCGTTTGTTTTATAAACTGGAACCATATAAACTAATTACAGAGATAGATATACTTCATGACAATGTATATGCAAAGTTTCGTCACAATCCAACACGTAGTTTTAAAATGAGAGTGTAACTACGTTTGTATGGGAAGGTGAAATTCGGCCGAGCTTACTGCGACTCTTAACAGCAAATGTACGTGCACTATCGAGAAATGCAGGTTATTGATAATAATGACTTTTCCAATGATAAAAAAATTACTTTTCCCACTGATAGATTTATGATTGCAATAATTTTGTTGCTCGGTTAAATTAAGTTATTTTACACGCAGTTATGTCACTGGCCTTGCGCAATGACTTTTAAATGGAATAGATACTAGTCTAGAATTTTAGACTCCTAAAAACTAAGGCCAATATTTCTTGTCTGATTCGATACGGGGCAAGTTATTGAATCATTATGTAAATGAAACTGGTTCGTATCCTTGCATCCTTATATGTTTTTGGAAATATAGTTATTATATAACTTCATTTGAAGGAAACATAAATCAATCTCTTTTAATCTGTGGTAAGGATTGGATTCTCATCGGCTGTGCCTACCTATACAGTTTGAGATTATTTGAATTGTATGAAAGTAGTCCATTAAAAATTACTTCTACCGACCAAGGTAGAATTAAGGTTCAAATTCCAATCACTGTAAATCTCAGCCATACATATCTAACTCATACCTACCAGCTACCCACTTACTTGGAAGTGTGAATATGACCTAATCTTTTTCCGCTGCGAGTGACTTTACTATAGGTACGTATTATTGCAATTCTAAAGCCGAGTCACAATCACAAGGTTACTAAGTTACGTTTAACTAAATAATTTATAAAAGCTAAAAATATGAAGTAAATGACCCAGTGCCCGATCGACACTAGCGTGATCATGATTCATGACACTCTCAATCTTATGTCAAAACAATAGAGGTGAACAATGTCAACTTGTAGGCGTTAAATTGTTGAGCATTGGGACATTTTACCTTAGTCAGTTTGTCCTACGGATTACGATCTGGTTCTACGCGTAGGACAAAACGAACTTCTCCAAAAAAATGCAAGCCACGAAGGAATAACTGAAATTCCTGTAGATACTATTTTTCTTCAACGAATACCACTGATCCGTGCCAAACCGGAGCGCAGTGAAATTATTTTATTTTATTGCATTAGACCACTCAAGTGGTCCCCAAAGGTGCTAACAATTCCTCCATGCATATTTGATGAGCGCTCTACGTTTGAGGAGAAAGCTGAACAAATAAACGTTGCCGATGACACGTAACTATCGTGACTACTTATGTCCTGCATTGATACTGCACTAGACTAACCACTCTTGGAAAACAGGTTTCCGAAATATTATTAGCGCTGGGTCGTCCACGCCCTAAAGACAGTTGTCACGCAGTCGCATCCAAATATCAATGTTAGCGCTATATAGTATTCCGGTGGGGGGCTCCTGAGGCCTAAGATAAATCACTAATACTTCATTCTTCTTCAGGCAATGTATTTGCAATCTTACATCATCATATCAGCCGAAAGACGTCCACTACTGGACATACGCCTCCCCCAAAGAGTCCTACATTGGCCGGTTCTGCGCCACCCGTATCCAGCGACCTTTACCAGGTCATCGGTCCATCTTGTTGGGGGGGTATAATACACCGAATACCTAGCCCAAATCTCCAACAAAAGTGTGCCTCTTTTCCTACTTCTGCACTTAAAAAGGAGAATCGTTATACCTGTTGACAAACAATAGTTGCACCAAAATCCAGAATTGGGATAGGCGATGTGTCCACTTAATAGTTATTTACTTGACTGATAACGATGAGCGTACGACGACACGTTATCAATAATCAGATAAAGAAATGTGACACAGTAGGAAAAACAGGAAGCTGAATCATATAAGACCGGCTGCTATTTACCACTACTAGTAAGTGCAATAAAGAAGTATTTGTATTGTATTGTATTTGATATCCAAAGTAATATAATCAATCAATCATTATGGGAGTTTCTAAATCTCGCTATCAAACTTTAAATCAGTTTATAAATAGGTACAACTTCCTTTATCAGTCTTCGATTCCAAAGCAGATCCAACGGGGCGAGGCGAGGGAGACGTGCCTATCTATGGTCCTCTGTAGAGCAAGAAAATGATTGCTTTTATACAAAAACATTTTGAAACTACCTACCTAGACATAAAGCACGTAAGACAAGGAATGCATATAACGGCAAAGGTAATTTCGCTGCAAAATCATAATAAGCAAACATCTAGCATCAACGGAACGAGTTTTTGCGCAATGCTGGCATCGCATGCGCCGCGGTTCGATAGATGTGTTTATCTATAATCACATGAAAGATTAAACAGTATGAATAAATCAAATTAACACTAATGTGCGTGTGCTTAGGGCTTTAGAAATGGACGTGCAGTAATCAAAATACTGAAGGTAGACGTCCCCATGTATGACACATTACTGCCCAATAGTTGACACATATTGCTATCCTCTATTTACCTTATACATACCTTTCAATTAAAAAACTAATTTAGATAGAGATAAATTAGTTCCAATATATAAAAACGGAACGGAACGGCTCACATATTGTTAAATTCAAATGTAACCTTCCACGCCTATTCGTCTTGCCTCATGGTGTTTTTTAAATCATTGCTGGTTTCCTAATCACTGTGTCCATGTTCACAACTAAGATGTACTTATCTACTTACTCAAATAAGATGCATTTTATTTATACCTCGTATGTTCATAAATTTTGAGACGAGTTTTGTCAACCAATTTGGAAAAAAAAACTGGGAGGATAAAAAAAAAAACTACACAAATTTTAAATTTAGAATGTCATCTATTAGAAAAAATAAATTCAATTGTTATTATTCATTCGTTGTTCAAATGGCGAGAACTAAAGATTTGCGTTCAACGGTGATTTCTCTAAAGAAAGCTGGAAAAAAACCTATGGAGATTTTCAGGCAAATAAAATGTCTTGGAGCCAGCCGTAATTTTGTTTACTACACATTAAAACGGTACAAGGACACGTGTTCTCTTGATGACCGCCCGAGAAGTGGCCGCCCTCGTTCGGTTAGAACCGCGGCTAACATCAAGTTGATCAGGGAACGGCTTCGTCGAAATCCTTGTCGGACTCAAAAGAAGATGGCTCTACAGACCAATATTTCCAGAATATCGGTAAACCGGATATTAAAATACGATCTAAAGGTAAGGGCCTACAGTCGAAGAAAAGTCCACTATTTAAACGATCGTTTAAAAACTTTGAGACTGAATCGATGTCGGCAGTTGCTAAGGAGACACGACCACAAAAAGATTTTGTTTACCGACGAAAAAATCTTCACCGTCGAAGAAAAATTTAATCGCCAAAACGACAAAGTGTATGCCAAAAGCTTGAAAGAGGTCCCGCCTTTTAAGCGAAATGTTCAGCGAACACATCACCCAGCTAGTGTGATGGTATGGTGGGGTGTTTCGTACGAAGGTGCTACAGAATTGCATTTTGTCCAACAAGGTGTTAAAGTGAGGGCACAAAATTACCAGACTGACGTATTGGAAGGCGTAGTAAAACCACTATCGAAAACCCTTTTTAAAAATAAAGACTGGATTTTTCAACAAGATTCTGCTCCGTCACACAAGGCGAAGACTACACAGAAGTGGCTTAAGGACAATTTACCAGGCTTCATCAGTACTGAAGAATGGCCATCATCAAGTCCAGACCTGAATCCGCTGGACTATTCACTGTGGACTGAATTGGAGCTGAGGGCCTGTCGTAAGTCTCACCCAAATTTGGAGTCGCTCAAGCGAGCCTTGTGTAGGGAGGCACAGCGAATTCCGCTGGAAAAAATTCGTGCCGCTATTGACGAATGGCCTGCACGATTAAAGGCCTGTATTCAGCAAAAAGGCGGGCATTTTGAATAATTTTTTTAAAATATATACGTAATATAATAGTTATTAATATCCTAAAAAATTGTTTAAATACATTAAATAGTTTTCGAGAAAAATGTGTTTCTGTTCGTCTCAAAACTTATGAACATACGAGGTATAGACAACTAAATTAGCAATCTAATGGCATGATTCAGTTATAACTGATTATACAACGGTATTTCTATCAGCAAAGCTAAATGACTTGGGACTTTTTAGTAAGGCTAATGTAACAAGTAAGGATCTTTACAAATGCGCATAATATACCTACCTGTCTTTCGGCTTTACCTCGAAATGAATTCTTATAGCTTCGTAAATAGGGTTCGTGTTCGATGGAACGCTAACACAAATTAGCACTTGAAAAGTCACTTCCACGTTGAAGACCGTAAAATCGGGCGCACGCAACTAATTGGTCAAGTTAATGACTTATAAACAATGAATATTTCCATGTTGACGACCAAATCGACCAATTCCGATTACCATTAATAATCGGTTCGATTCCGTCATATGCCATTCATTCGTGTAAGTACACTATTTGGTATAGTGACCGCTGACCATCAAGTACAAAATACTGAAAGAGTTGCTAACAATTATTGTTTAGCTACTTTTAGCTCTACGTTTGACTGGTAGAGAATCCGCCATTTGTGCTTCATTTGTGTTGTGAAATAGTTTGAGCAACAAATAAATGAAGTATTCTAACACTACTGTATGTATAGGTATTATCAAATCGTGATTTAATTTATGACCACCTCTTGTCACTTGCAACTGACTTGATAGTAGAGGTACCTGAATTGAATGATATTCTTATTGTACTTAAGATTACTGTTCTTTTTTTCCAGAATGCCAGTTACGTGATAAATCGGCGTTATTCGCGCGGCAACATGTCGCCGGTGTGCCACAACTTCGTGCAGAACGCCTGGAAGAAGGACTTTTGCTCCAACTGCTTCAAATCTCGAGAGGACCACCTCAAGCAGGAGCGAACCACCGAAGGCAGCAAGTACCTTAACACCCCCTTCCAGAACAGAAGCACCTTCTTCAAGAAAACTCCACCGAGCATACTCATAATACACCCCAAGAAGAAAAACAAACGCAATGTCAGATTCCCAGAAGAAGTGAGCAGTGTCATTGGTTTCGGTGGAGACGATTGGTCTGATGGAGAGGAATTCGAAATTTCAGAAGAAACTGAAGACGATGACATCTTTCCTGACACAGAAGAAGAAAAACAACTTCATAAAATCACCAAATCGAACACAGATTTTAACACAGTTAAAGCTAATCTGTTGGGTGACTCGGTAAACAAGTCGTATACTTCGTTGATGTTAGGGAAAATGCAAACAGATTCTGATGGAAAGAAGAAGACTTTACTAGTTTCTGTTACACCATTTGGGCAAGAGAATAAGGGCCCTAATGTAAAATCGCATGGTCGAAAACCCGCCGTTATTCACGTCACAGACGCATCCACCGAAGAAACCAATAATTATAAAACCAATATCATTCTTTCAACGTATGTTAAAGAATCAGAAACTATAATCCAAGCAGACAGTACAACGGAAAGCATATGTACTGAGAAATCGCTACTCGAAGAAATTTCCGAAACATTAGAACAGAACAGAATCACACATGTGACTGATCTTGGTTTTACACAAAAAGATTGCAACAAACCCACCGTAGTAGAAGGGAAGATGAAAGAAAGCATGCAAGATGACTTCGACAAGAAAGAAATGAGCGAAACCAAAAAGAATGGGATCGTAAGGAAGTCGCCTCTACCTAAAACACAGGAGAGGCCTAAAGTGAACCTTAGCCGATCCGAGTTCAAATTCTGCAAGATCAATGTAGAAAGTAGTAGTGTAGATTCAGCTGTGAGCACTCTTAATTCCACTGCCAACAATTCTCTAACGTCAGACGACGAAAGTTTTAACGGTCGCACGGACTCCGATAACGACGATAGCGGGCATTTCTCTGAAACAAAATGTGAAGAGACAGTCAAGATAAAAGTGTTCAATGAGGCCGATAAGAACATCAAGATGTCCCCGATAGGTCAGCTCAGAAAAATCGATGGCCAGACCAGTAACGGTTACTCGACATTCCAAAGTCCGATTATAGATATGCCGCCGATCGTACCGAAGGCTCATGAAAACATGCTTTCTGCTAAAGCCAGCAGGGAATTAGCTGGCGAACCAGACGGCAGGGCAGACCCTGATGACACCTCCGAAGCCCCTGCTTTACCTAAGAGCCCGATGCCTACTATGGATCCCCGTCCTTCCTTCCTTCACGGAATGATTACTGACATAATGTCGCCCAAACCTGCCGTGCCTGAAAAACCGAAGTTGCCAATCAAGCCGGTTATAAAACAAACCACTAAGAAAACCGTCGCAACCCAACAAATGGTTATGCATTTACAAACTAAAGTGGAAGATTCCCGGTCCGTTAGAGCTATTAGTGAAGAGAAAAATAACGAAATAACTGAGGTACACGAAGACAAATCTGAGCCGATTTACTATGCGAAACCTGTTCTTACAAAGCAGGACAGTGACACGTCACTCAACACTCTTACAAAATGTAAAGCGCCGTCGCCTCCTTCATCTCCGTCAAGTGACGAGTATCCAAATTTATATCAAAGAAAAACGAATGGATTCACAAAGTCAGACTCTCCAGTAGTAAGAGAATTGGAAAAGAGGGAGAGAGCGACCATGTCCTCCGTGGCACCTAAAGTGAAAACTGTTGATGCTATAGAAGTCAAGAAAGTGGACGTGAATCCTGAACCGGCTCCTAGAAGAAACATTTCTCTATCACACGATAATTTACTACTAGATGAGAAACGTAAAGGCAAGCTGAAGTTCTCCATCAAAAAACTACTACGCATTGGCTCATCAAAAGATTTAGACAAGAAGGAGCTCAGCGTAGCCACAGTAACGAAAGTAGCTAACAAGTCCGAAGAAATCTTCGATATAACACCGAAACCGAAGCCACGTCTGGTAATCATACATCCGTTGGACATAAACGGGTCGAATGTTGAAGTCGTGAAACCGAATGAGATATCCGAGATTCGTCGGCTGAGTCACGACGATGTGTCGATATATAGTGGGAGTAGTTCGGCCACTGAAGTTGAGACGCCGAAGGTCGTTAACAAGCCCCCACCTCCTCCGAGGCATTCCAGTGAAGAGCAAAAGGTGGCCACAGTTCACAAGCCGGCCCGGCCGCCGCCGCCAAAGTCCGCTTCGCTGCAAAAGAAGCAAAAACAACAAGCGTGGGTGCCGCCGAATAAGAGCGACAATATTTATGCGAACCTAGGTAAGTTCATTAGCATAGGAATGCCATATTAAAGTAGTAGGACATAATGGTGGCAATAACGAAGTATGATTGAATTTGGAAAGGTCTTGCAATATTTGATTAAAAGTCTTGAATGTTTTATAATTTCTAATTTTGTTACTTACCAACGAATGAGACCTAATCGCTAACCTGAATTAGATGAAAAAATTTGACCCTTTACCTAATCCTAGTAGTTGTTCAGTGTGAGTTGAGTTAGTTTTGAAGACTGGATTGGATCATAGATAGTGTTAGCATTTTAAAAGACCTTATGAATATTTTTTCAGGCGAAATCCGGTCTGCCCTTGCCCCTCGTAAACCCGAACGCACAGCGAGCATGCGAGAGCGCGATGCTCACCTAGAGCTGCCCAAGCGTAGAACGCCCATAGACGACGAAAAAGACGACCTCGACGGCCCACAAGAACTCGTCCAAGCGACCAACGAAGCCGTCATCCATAACTACGACGACGTATACAACTCCAACAAATATGACGAAGAAACTTGTGATTCAGCTAAAAATAGCGACAGCGATTACGAGTATGTAAACCACGCTAGATCAAGCTCCCCTGAATGCGATTCTGCCATCAAACCTAGAGAAAATAGCGTTGAAATTCGCAAAGACGAATACCCGAAATACAACGGGTTCAGATCCTCCCTCCCTTACTGCGGGAGCGAGACAGAATCAGAAATCTACTCCCCATACAGCTTCTACAGTTCTAATGACAATATGGATAGTCCTGGGCACGAGGATTATCAGAACGAGATGACGCCTAAAACGACTACGAACAAGCTGCGGGTGCGAAAGGGACGTAGCGTGGTGCACAGGAATTTGGAGGATAATTATGGGGCCGTCGTTATTGCTAACCATGAGGCGCTGGCGCAGGTATTAGAGCAGGTAATTATTTTTTTACAGTTATAAATAGTACATTGTGATACAAGTGAGGTATGTTGATAATCACACCAGAGGCGGAATTATCACGCGAGCCGCAGGTGAGCGTGATAAGAGAGCCGAGGATGTAATTATCAAAGCTCACGCGTTTCATACGACGTTTTTCAACACATTTTGCGAGGAAAAAATCCTTTTCATAAGATGAAAATTTTATAGGCCTGCCAAGTTATTTTCTTTACTTATTCATGGCAACAGGTTTTTACTCACATGTTGTATACATCGCCAAGAATTTCCAGTGGCGTCCATTATTTTTATGACTTTTCTAGTCACCCCAAGTCAACATTTTTGTTAATAATCAAACACTCATTAACAATGTTTACAATTATCTGTGAAATAACCTCAAATGGCGCGCAACAGTTTTTTTCGTGTAGTTTGCGCAGTGCGCATGCATGAGATGAAATCTCTAAACAGCCAATACAAAATTTAATAAATATTTTCGTTTTTGTAATGTTATCTTTATTAATTCATGTTAAGATGTTATCAAAAGTGAATAGTTTTACTAAATTAAACGTTTCTATATCATATCCAAAAAGAAATAGTCGATTAATTAACAAATAGGATTTAATTTGTTTAGTCGAGTAAGAATCCATTTGCCGAGAATTAAAAAGAAAAGCTGTACAATCTGTACAACCCGGTTAATTTAAGAATGCACCGTGTGCACGCATACATCTTGCTGCAAGGTGCCAACCTGACTTAATCGGGATATAACCATAAACACACAAGTGTCGTAATGTTATAAAACACGCGTGTTTAATATCCAGGATTATGAGCCTAAAAGCGACACAATAAGAGGTACGTTACGAGCAATTGTGTTGAAAAAAATATTTAAAGCACATGCCACATAACCCTGCGATGTCTGAAAATTTTGTTACTATATCGTCTTTATTTAAATTCCGAACCGAACATTTCTATTTTACGAAGTAATTAAGAAGAAGACAACGCAACAAAGTCGTTGTTAAAGGTCAAAACGACGATGTTGTCAACAAAAATCGAACTTTCTATGAGTAACAAACTGAATTAAGATACTAAGATTAATTAATAGAATACCTATCCTAACAAAACAAAAAGTTTAGGTACTGCAACAAACTATTTTTATCTACATGACTTGTATGATTCATAATGTGATTGTCATTAAAACTCAAGGTCTGCTGAGGCAGATCGAGGTCCGAAACTTCCTTGTTCGAGCTATAAGACATTTTTAAGCACTAAGTTTTTATCACTTTCCAAGAAACCCAGTTGAAATATTTTGCATGCATTTTTAAATGATGTCTTAACTGGTTTTGGGAAAAACTATTGTCATCTTTTATGTTTTAACTGTGTTACTCATGAAAATAAGTTATAATATAATTTATGAATTACCTTCACGAGTTAGCTTGTACTACACGGCAGTAATTTGTTATTCCTTAGAATATAGTTCTGTTCACACTAAACTTTAGGCCCTAAGTGTAAGGCCTGAGTGGACGCTCCGCTCAGAGCGGGGCGTCGAGCGTCCATATTAAATTGCTTTTGTTTTATATGGACCCTACACGCCCCGCTCTGAGCGGAGTGTCCACTCAGGCCTTACACTAAAGGACACATACATATTGACTTGATTGTGTTCTCCAGGTGCAACAAAGCGCCACGATGCAGTCGTCGCTCCGCGGCCTGAAGGCCTGCACCAACCTGCGCTGGAGTGACTTCACTGTGCAGTCCTCCAAGACGGTGCGCGCAGGCAAGCGCCTCTTCTATCCGGCTGTCTGGAACTCGAGCCAAGGTAACATCAAAAAATTATTGTTGGTGTAGACGCCAGATTCTTCGTTACCCTCATACTCCTTTATTTAGAATCCTATTTGAAAGGAATCATGATCTATAACAAAAAACCGCTGGCAACATTACTCGCACCATTTCGCTACTATACCAAAGTGTGAGCGAATAGCGTGAAAAATGTTGCCTTTCTAGAATCTATTCTTTATTGGCGTGGTTTGACTATACAGTTTTTACAAGCTTTTATTTAACTTGACCTGTTCGTTTGTAAGTGAGGAGAACCTTATTATTTCTCTGTTTGTGATGGAACTATATTCATTAATGGACCTAATGATAACCTTGCAATAAACCTTATGTTAACAGCGACTAATCAAACTCTTCTTTTACGGTCTTCCAGGCCCAGTGAACGTAACCCTAATGCTGCACAAGGAGCAGATGGCCTCCCAGATGGTGTGCCAGCAGTCCGTGCAGCCACAGACGCTCTGTCTGAACGCCATCACCGAGTTCTGTGACCTGGTACCGCTGCAGCAGTTTGGAGAGGAGGGCGATGACCTTGTACAAGGTGAGTTACTCGACGTCGCTTAAAGGTGCGAATCGTAGGCACACGAGATGCGGTGGAAGTGTGCGCAAGCGTTCCTGTGGCCCCGCCATATGCAGCGCGCAGAACGCCGTGGGGTTTAACTAATTAACTGACCCGGCCAGGCAAGATGCGAAAAAAGGATACATTAAGTACATAGTTGACGTCACCTTACGGTGATCCATCCTCTGATCGCATGGCTCTCTGTGCGAGGTAACAGGGTGATGTGCGAAAAGCTACACCAATCGGAAGAGATGCGTAGGAACAGCTCTGGTTGCTACTCAATACTCACCCTAAGACACAAAGTTAGAAAGCAGATTTAGGTATGAAGGCTGAAGTCCTCTGCATGCAGTAGAGGATATGTAATGGCAGAATTTTTAAGGGATTTCCAGTAAACAAAATAAATAATAAATACAACTTTGTTTCGTTACAACAGATGTTATTTGTACAACAAAAGTGTAGTTGAACCTAGTCACACAGTTATCTACTTAGTTGTAATTTACATTATTGGTGCAGAATGAAGTCCTAGGTACTTCCCGTACTAGTTATAAACTGTATCACGGTCAGTAGCTGTTTCCGAGCTCAAGCTAGCTACTACTAATTACTAGTAATTTTAGTAATGTAAGTAATTGATATTGTGTCATTTTTATGTTCATTTTGCATGCCAGTTTCTAGTGGAATGTGTGTGACTATGATATCGTTTTATACCAGCTTATGTACCACATTTTTATGCAAAATAAAGATTTGTATTTGTATTTTGTAACCCCCTGCTGGGAGACCTTTAGGGGTCCCCCTTGTTATATTAAACCTTCACTGGAGAAAAAATATTTTCCTATTCCCAATTGTTGTTTGTTGACGTGACAGGTCTTTAAAACCAATAAGATCAAGATTTTTCGTATGCCCAACTAATGTAATTTATCTCTTCCAGCAACCATAGTCGTGCTAGCCCAAGCGCAAGTAGACACCCTCCAAACCTACGGAAACTCCCTCCGCTCAACCGAAATCTCCACTAAGGAATACCAGCTAGTCCAAACAGAGCAGATCCACGAGGCCATATTTATGATGCTGCAACTCATCAACGGTCTCAAGTGCCTCCAAGCCAGGGGTGTGGAGGAGATCTCGGAGAGTTTGACCTCTTTCGTCGCGTTGAGGGAAGCTGGGGCTAGCGGGCTGAGCTCGCCGACTCCGGAAGACAGGCTGAACTCCCTGTCGGCGCCGAAGACGAACTGCTATGGGAGACTGTGTATTTTGCAGGGGTGAGTTTAACAACCTACTTTTAGCAAAGGAAAAACCGTTAACAATCCATGCAAATTCCTCGATGCAAACGCATTCTACTAATTAGGTACGAAGGTTTTCGTCTCTAACCGGCCACTTAAGAAAGTATAATTCAGTTACTAGCTACCATTTTGTATACTGATGCTGTTGCTAGCTAGCAATATTTTGACAGTGCTGAAGATAATACGTATTTTGATTTCATGAGAACTTTCTACATATTTATTTTACGGATAGCCAGTTGGGGCGTGGCCAGATAGGGGCAAGTCAACTTATCACTACTTTAACTGTAGGGTTAAAAATCGGCCAAGTGCATGTCGGGCCACGCGCAGTGTGGGTTCCGTAGTTGCCTGTCTATAGTTGGACACATGGCTCGAACAAAAATTAGGGCTTTAAAGCCCAATATCTCGCAAACGAATCACTGAATTGAAAAATGGTTTTAAGAAACCCCATTATATTTTTGAACAAGCTATACAACGTCCCAACGTCGTATCCCACACTATGGGTTTATCGAGAAAAAAGTTTATATCCCCAATTTACGTGTAGGGGAGGCAAAAAATATTTTTTTCTAAATGTTATTCTACTGTTTTGTCGGCGTGATTGATTTATGTCCATGCCAAATAACAGTTTTTTAGTTGTAAGGGTTACTGAGCAAAGCCGAAGACGGACGGACGGACAGACGGACGGACATGGCGAAACTATAAGGGTTCCTTGTTGACTACGGAACCCTAAAAAGGAGAAGCTTACCACCATTCTCCTTGTGTTCCAGGCTAAGCGACGACATGAACACATCACCACCAGACGCCCACCTCTACTCCCTCTGCAAATGCGCCATGAAAGCTCTCGAGATAATCCTCCCAAGCGAGAAACTCACTCCCCTCCTCAAGGAAGTCCTTCAAGAAGAACGAGCCGTGTCCTTAAACCAGGCCAAGTCAGTATTGGAGTTCATGCTGTGGGGTCCTTTGGACGTTGTCCAAGGAGTACCAGTGGATGACAGGGAGTTATCGCTACAGAGGTGGTTGGACTTGGAAAGGGCGACAGTTCTTCATGGTCTGGTGAGGACAAGAGTCCAATTGAATGTTTTCGAGCAGCTGCATTTGATGTTCTTGGTGCGATCTACGGCGAAAGCGATGTGCGACGCGTCGGTGCTGCTTGAAAAGGCGAATGTGTATTGATGTATATTTTTTTAGCTTTAAGGTCTGTGCCCACTAGAGCTTATCATACCATGACCGTAACCGTACCGTCACATGCAAGAAAATATTCTTTGTATGAGGCATTATGAGATAACGTCCACTAGACCGTTCCGGCACCGGCACTTTTTAATACAGAGAATATTTTTTTGCCTGACACCTTCATAGTACGGTCATGATATGATGCGGTGTAATGAGTAGAGACCTTTATGGGTACGCATCTGGACTGATTTCTGTTGGGTATGCTGACATTAAACTGTTTAAAGGTATTAATGATGAGTTTAGTGTGAAAGCTGGCCAGTTATGTATTTAGTTCTTTCGTATTGAACGTTCTCGCGAAAATAGACAGCAGAGAACCGTCTTATGAATGGCGTCTTGCCAGTCTTATTATGTCGTTTTCTGCTGAACATCTATGTCTGATTTAAAAAACATGATTATTCGGTGTTGTTCTCGTGGCCAATCGAAATTATGAATAAGTACAATATCTAGCTACTGTGACCACGCTGATTTCTATTATTAAAGACTGTAAACAATGAGAGAACCTCTGAAAACATTGTAAGTAGGTAATATTAGTTCCATTTGGGTACAATAGTAGTATTTTGGGTAGTAGTAGGTTTGTAAGAAATTAGATTTGGAAAGTGTATGTTATTTTAAATTTGTTTGAACTTGAGCGTAATGCAAAAGCGTAATAAAAAAATATTTGAACGTAATGAGGAACTCCAAAATAGTTGTACAAACACGAACACAATTAACTGACCATCCTTTATTTATATTGTACCTTATTACAATGCACATAAAGGGCACGGATGGTCAGTTAACTGTGTTGGCGATGGTACAGTCAGCGGAAAAACACAAATACTTAAGTTTCATTTTGGGCCACAGATGCGTACTTCTTAATCTTACTTTAATTTTAAATCTTAGCTTACTAGGCACCTGAAAGACTTTGTTATTAATTTTAATTGTTTCAAATTACTTTTGACCCCCAAACAATCAATATTCATTCTTAACAACAAAAACAACTTTATCAATATGACTTTAAAGTTGACTATTACACTGTCAGAGATATTCAAAATATGAGCATTTCCACAGAACATCAATTAAGGCATCAATACCAAATGCTCACTTATAACTTTTTACTTCACGAAAACCAAGTTTAAAATGTATGAGAGCTCATTTACGTCGGTTAGAATATTGGTGGATTTAAATTGATTGAAATCCAACCGTGTGTATGAAAGTTATAGCTTTTTATGAACAATAAAAAGATTATAACCTTACAAATGGATGTAGATTGACTGTAAATTAAGCCAAAAGGGGGTTCAAGTATATTTAAAAGCGTAATTTTAAAAGTTTTGACTTAAACTTAGGTGCCAATGAAGACAGTACTGAAGTTCTATATACTCGTTGTATCTAATCCGGTGCCTTATAATTGTAGCATATAAGCGTTGTGTACATTTGCATGTATTTATATATTTCACGAGCTTAGAGAGAAGTTCAAAGTTTATATCTCGTGTTAAGATGTCGAATATAAATCTAAATATTTTATTTTGTTTTATTTCCTTATACATACTACTGCCCAGCTAGCAGGATAGGTTTTATGATCAAGTTTTACGGCCCACACGTACCAGAACGTCACGTAACACATGACCATAAAAGCGAACATGCTATAAGCAAATCTAAAGGTAATGAAGGTCAGTTGGAGCAAGGGGGGTACTGGGGAAAGGGCATTCAGTGAGTTGCTAAATAAAAATTAACTCAGTGTCAGTTTTGTGACGACAATTAAACATTCAGTTTGTGAAAATATTCACTTTTTCTGTTTAATTTATAAATGATATGCATATACACGTTAATTAAATGTGATAAAAATTCATTTTCACATCATTTGTATGCTTAATTGTCGTCACAAAACTGACACTGAGTTATTTTTATTTAACAACTCACGCTACTTGGATACACGTTTTATTGAAAATGCCCAAAGACGAAAACGTATGGGATCGGACTTGAGGGATACATAGAGTATAGCTCTTGTCCTTAAAAAAAATGCTAATTCTGTGATCGGAGCACGATCTAATGCAAGCTTTGTATAACATATTTTTTATATTAATCTACTATATATTAGGGGTGTAGACTCGAATATTATTATTATAATTCTATTGTAAGTATTGTCCTTATTCAAAAACGTCCGTCAAACCCATTTTAGTTAAAATATCATTAATATTCGTATCTGTCACTGATATTTTTGTCACATGTTTGTGAAAAATTGACCAAACACAGAGATTAATAGAGGTTTGTTAAGTTTTACAAGTAAGGGTAACACGGTAAAATAACGGTGGTTTATTTTGTCGTATTGGTTGCACGAATCAAGCGTAATAGGGGTGTAGACTCGAAAAAAAATATTACTCCAAAAGAAAGAAGGCAAAAAAAAAATGCCTAGTGACGAAAATCCCATTCGGATATCTCAAAGAATAACGAAGCTACAACCGTTTTAATAATGCTTGTTAGAGAGAAAACGCAAACAGTGTGTGACGTCACATTACAGGAGGCTGCCGGGGGGCCGCTTCGACGGCGGCGCCGAACACGATGCGGCGCGGCACGTTGCCGTCTATAGTGACGTCACAATCTACAGGCGTCATCGTTTCATATGAAGTTGCGTTTTGCAAAAAAGGGACAGCAGCCTTTGGAAACTCTCATAGAATGAAAAAAAGTACGGGATAGTTAACGCCTCTTAGCCAACCTAACAAAACACAGAACTTTTGCACCTTATTACAAGGCAATAAAGTGCACTCATTTTTCTTTACGTTGGTAGTAGACACCAGAGAATACTAAAACAATGTATGAAGTTTCGCCTCTTAAAACGTAGTGGTTATATTCTCTTTGAGGGACAGAACACACACAATCTTAAAACTTTGGACACTTATAACTTCGTGATTTAACCTTTTGCTTTGATTTTTTCTCCATTTGACTAAATTTTTAATACTATTTCCAGAAAATATGACATTGTTGATTATTTTATTTAGTGTCTACACCCCTATTGAATTTTTATTCTGCAAGTAGGCCGCCAATAATATATCTAGAACACACACTCACACAACTAAAGTAGTAACTAATGGTTGACACCTAGTCTAGAACAGTCCTTCTGCACGTCTATCATGCGACGGCCGCGACATACCCTCGATTTTTCTCGCACTATATCTCTTATTCTAAAAGTGTTCTAATAAGAAAGAGACGGATAGTGCGAGAAAAATCGAGAGAGCTCGCGTGCCGTCGCATGATAGCCGTGCAGGTCGAAATCAGCAGAACATCATCATTACAACTTGGATCAGTGAGTTACTCTATCTAATATTGGTATTAGATTAGACCACCAATTGCGACGTATTCTAGAAAATAAATAATTCATTCATTCATTCATTATATAGGGTAAATCGCCAATAACTGTCCCCCACATACTAAAAATAAACTTTGTTCCTCTACAAACAAAATTCACTGAAGGTTGGCCAGTAATTAACACCTTATACAAAAAAAAACTATTTTAGGTGAATAGAGTTAATTTTTGGTATGAGGTGGCCAGTTATTGGCGATTTACCCTACTTATAGGTAACTACCGCAATAAACAATGATGGAGATTAAAAAAAACCAAGTAATTCTCTATACATATTTTATTGTCTTAGAATTGCTGTGTTCTAGAAATTATAAAAGCTGATCTCAATTAAAATATCAGGTCAGTCTGATGTACAAAATTCCAAGTTACTATCACAACTGAAAAGCATATATTATTATTGAAATAGACTAGAAAAATTTACTGAATATAAAATAAATAACGCCTTACCATGGGTGTCAGTAAATCACTATACCTTCAAAATCGCTATACCTTCAATATGCCACTGCACAAAGCTATTCCTGTGTGTACCCTACATAATCACCAGTAAACTCTATTTACAAACATGGAAACTTATGATAACAGCCGACGCGCAATGCTGTGACACCAATTGTTATTTAACACGTAGAACCGATGGCTGTTGGGGCGGAAAGGTTCTCGAGTGGCGACCACGTACCGGAAGGCGCGGCGTGGGTAGGCCCGCCACAAGGTGGACTGATGACCTGGTAAAGGTCGCAGGACTCCGCTGGATGCGGGTGGCGCACGACCGGTCGTTGTGGCACTCTTTGGGGGAGGTCTATGTCCAGCAGTGGACTTCTTTCGGCTGATATGATGATCATGGTCTAGAATAGCTACGCCACTGGTTGTAGGTGTGTAAAATGTTACTAACACGTTATGGACTTGGTCCGAAATAAAATTAATTGAATTGAATTGAATTGTAGTAAAAACGAGACAGCAATATGTCCTTGTCAGTTATAGCGATAAATTGCTACGGTCTATATACACAAGTTCGTTGGCAAACAACAGGATGGGAATAGACCCTTAAGGACAAGTTACTGTCATTCATCACATTTCGGTAGGTTTAAATACCTCAGAGGGAAGCGATTGAAGAATTCATCGACTCGAATGAATAGGGGTGTAAACTCGAAAATTATTATTACTCCAAATGAAAGAAGGCTTCCCATTCTGATATTTCAAAGAATAACGAAGCTACAACCGTTTTAATATTGCTTGTTAGAGAGAGAAAACTCAAACAGTGTGTGACGTCATATTACACGAGGCTGCCGGGGGGCCGCGTCGAACACGATGGGGCGCGGCACATTGCCGTCTATTAGCGACGTCACATTCTTCCAGCGTCATCGTTTCATATGAAGTTGCGTTTTGGGAAAAAGGGACAAAACATACCCCTTCTTAAAACTTTGGACACTTATAACTTCGTGATTATTTAACCCTTTGCTTTGATTTTTTCTCCATTTGACTACATTTTTAATCCTTTTTCGAGAAAATATGACATTATTGATTATTTTATTTAGTGTCTACATCTACACCCCTATTTATCTGAAGCTTAGTTTAAATCATCGTTTCATAAATAGTATGGCCAATGATCATGGTGCGTTCGACAATGGCGGAAAAAATCATTATGAAATCTAGCTTGACACAAATAGTTTCACTTCATTGCAAGACTTAAACTGACCTATCATATAATTTATTTCCAAAATTCATATCCTGGCATTGATTTATTGCCACCCACGAGTCCTTTAGTGCATTTTAACATTAACAGCAAATGCAAATAAACGCACAGACTAACTTAAATAATACCAATCGGAATGTATTGTTTTTAATATAGAGAAAAAAATATAGCAAAAACATTCCAAAAACTATATATTAAAAATCTTATAACGCAAATAATATTTTTGTAAAAAATAAAGTTGTTATAACTTTTGTAATAGCAAAAAAAATTACAAAGAATTGATTAAAAACAACACTAATTGCTAATAACTTATAAATACGCTTAGTTAGTATCAAAACAATAAAAAATAATATTTGAGAAAAAATATGAGTACGCTTAAATTGTGAAATATCATATTTTTACAAATAAATTAACGTAAGTAACTCCCAAAATAGAAAAAACTGTTGAACTGATTCTTTTTTAATTATCAATTTATCCATAATGTATTCGGTTATTTTGTTATTAAATTCATATCATATCAGTGATATTTAATGTGAACTAATACAGTTTAAATACTACCGCGGCACAGTTTTTTAAAATACCTAATAACAGGGCCAGTTTATGGAAAGTTGTACCTACAGTCGACTTTTTCACAAAATTTTAATAAAATCAGGTTTTTCCTACTCAGAATAGAAAGTACTTTCGAATGTTTTATGAGAAAAAGTGTCCTAGGATTTTTTATTTAATTCCGTTACTAAGGATGTATTGGTGGTAACGGAACGGAAAACCGAAAATTAAGTATATGTAACTTTTGGACAGTTTTCTTCTCCTATTAGGTTCGAGTGCTCTCGATTCTGAGTAGAAAAAAAAAACGATTATATCAAAATTTAAAAAAACGTCGAGTGTACAACTTTCCGTAAAATGGCCCAACAACTAAATTCAACATATCAAAATCGCGCAAGTAAGTCAAATAAGCTAATTAATTTTCTTAAAACTAAGTATCTACTTATCAATCTAAGATTATTTATGTCGACACTGGACATGGCAACACCGGTCGCCCATAACATTGCAACACTGGTATTAACTTGTCTATGAACACTGCAGTAGAAAATAGAGAAAATAAATGCTTGTAAGGTTGAATGTAGACGTGCATTAATGATTTCTGATCATAATCGCCTGACATACGTATATTGTTTTATTTTATTGATAGGTGAGCGACAAAAATGAATTACTTAAATGGTACATTATCGGCGCTTAACGTTAACAGGCCTAATCCATAAGCGTTCTTCTTTTTTCTTTCGTTATTAATATAACCGATTTCAGCTAAAATAGTCATAATTCATTTGTCTCTACATAGACATTTTTGTGTTAGTATAAAAGAAAAAAAAAACAACTAACAGCCGCGAAAGGAAAAACCATAGAAGTCTAAGTAGTGCCGCAAAACGGCCCCACAGAATGGGTGCCATTATGCGGGGAGGGGGGCGGGGTTTCAAAAAGATGCCAGGCAGCCATTTAGAACATGCGCATACCGGGTTTTGGGCACGTGTTTGGGTAGAAATTTGTATCTATGGTTTTTTCGTTCGCTGAGTAACAGACTCCAAAACAGACACAAGTTTCATAATAAAGAGAGCGCGTAACGTTTCACGCGAATACATTTGATGCATTCGAAATTCAAACATTTAAACACGCGTTCATGGCGCATTCTAAATTCAATAATTTAAAACTACACTTTATGTCCAGAGACAAGTATTTCAATTGTCTTTTCAAAGTAACAACTACTTACTAGCTACAGTTTACAGACCTTTGTTGAAGTAAACATATTGGGGAGGTTTGCCGTCGGTGTTTTTCATGAGTTCTTCATAATTTTCCGGCTCGAAGCGTTTGATGGTGTCTGTTGAGATTTTACTGAAACCAAATAATCTTTATTTAAACTCAACTAATCTAATTTTCTAATAGAAAAGTTATAGTACGATACAATTCAACCCGTTCGAGGCATGGACCGCATCGTTGAGTCACAATCGAGCACTACCGTGAGGCCAGTGACTCACATGTGGATCAAGAATAAATCCCTATTTACACATAAAAACCCGGAAGGAATTCCTAATTACAGAGTGTATGCACCATTTACAACATATCTTGGATTAAAGTTTTTTTTAATTAAACGAAAATATTACTTACGTAATTATTTACAAATCAAGTTTTTATTAGAGAAAAAGTTACCAACAATTTTACATGAATTTATCCTTCTTACAGGTTTTCTAAGCGGCAGTGTGTATTGCAAACGCGCAGTGCCAGTGACTCAAAATGAGCTTTAACGAAAAATTAAAAAATAACCCGGCAAAGTGCGAGTCGGACTGGTGCACCAAGGGTTCCGTACCATTATCTATAAAAACGGCAAAAAAAAAACACGTTTGTTGTCCCTCTTTAATATTTATTTTATTCTGGTTTTAAGTATTGATAATTAGACAGTTGAAATTTGCCGCTATAGCAAACTATAGCGGCAAATTTCAACTGTCTAATTATCACGCTTCATGAGACACAGCTTGATGACAAACGGACAGCGGAGCCTTATTAAGCCTTATTAATAGGGTCCCGTTTTTACCCTTTGGGTACGGAACCCTAAAAATCGTTATATTTCATTGCATGTTTGAGAACACTACTATTCTCAAACATGCTATGAAATATTGACGTTGTGTTCTTCGAAATGGGCCTCGAAGTGTCACGTTTCGGGCGCACCGAGACGAGAGACCCGTAATGGCATTTCATACAAAATTGGAGGCCTAGGCCGACTAGATGGTCTTTTTTAATTTCCATTCCTCAATTTGTGGCACAGGATCACAGCTTTCAGCCATGAAAATTAAAGTTTGATTTCTTGGAGTTTTTTTTTAATTTATTTCATTGCATGTTTGAGAAAAGCACTATGCATACCTCGGCGTGAAAAGGGGTTGCCGGCCTCATAACTATCCGTCATCGCTACGCTCGGCAGTCTATATGTATTCGGTCGGCAACCCCTTACTTCCCGGCCTCTGTAGTGTATTATTTCAAAATTCTACTTTCGTAACAACAAAAACCCAACAAAGAAATGAAAGAAATGACAACAGCAATAGCGGCCATTCGATCCTACGTCAAGAGTGTTTTTTTAAATCATAGACAAACGAATGAAGTCCCTATTCTCATGTCACCCGAGATCAAATATCGTGCGGTTTATATTAAAAAAACATACTGAATTGACGTTTCGCATCGATCTGTTTTAATATCTACGAATACTAGAATAGAGACCCATGAGTTTTGACAGCTGTTCCAAATTTAAACTCATAACCTTACAAAAATCTATACTGTAATAACATTACAGTACAGATTTTACCTACTACCACAGACAAGAAAGTTCTCATAGTAAAATCGGTTGTAATAATGCTGGTTATTTCCTACGGTTTGTAAACGCATTTTGGAGCACTAATGATATGTGCGTAGATAAAAATGTTTTACGTAACAGAAGTTATTTCTATAGAAAAAATCAATTGAACGTATAGTTTTTTAAACCGTTATAAAACCATAAACTAAAACTTCATCAAAAAGCAAAAGAGTTTACGGAAAATATGGAATACTTATAGGAAATAAAACATTATATGAAATACCCGTCCGAAATAGAAAACTCACCATCTTTGCGGGAATAGAGCGCAAGCAGTGGGAACCATGAAGGTAAGGCTGAAAAAAAAAACAAAGGCATAGTCAATTTGACGATCATAGATAGGTTAGACAAGTAGTCGGCCTACGAAGCTGGAGGTCATGTAATCGAATCCTTTTAAGGGTATTAATGTGCGTGATGTGATTTAATATAACGTTTAGTTGTTCCTGCCTCAGTAATGGATGAATAAATATTTGGGGAAAATCGTACACAAATCGACCTAATCACTTAGCAAAGCTTGTACTAAGGGTACTAGACGACGATATATAAATGGATAGAAAACATCCATGACTCGGAACAAATATTCGTGTTCATCACACAAATAAATGCCCTCACCGGGATCCGAACTATGGGCTCCTGGTGGTAATGGTCACGGTGATAATGACGTCGGTGTTGGTAATGATAATAGTGAACTCGGTGATGCTGATGGTAATGATAACGATGAACTTGGTAATGACAATGATCACTCACAACATGCCGACGATGACGGTCTGAATGCCCACGTGCGCCCAGCGCATGCGCTGCATCCACGGCTTGTGTTCGATGCGCTCCATTATCACTGGCAGCATCAACATTCCTGGCGCACACATTACGATCCTGCAACATCGAAATATACTGTGTTACAGGACAATGAAATACAGTGTTACAGAAGGACTGGAGCGGTCGGTAGTGTGAGGAGACGAACGTAATTTTGAGGAAATAGTAAAACATTCACTGAAAGTGAAACCACCTATTTAATCATTCTTAAAATGTATAGGAACGGGTGCTCGACTGAGCAAAGTTCTATGCACGTCTCTACCATAATAATTCGAAAGCGGAAAAGTCTGCGTGGTTCTAAGTTTGTTTGTAGGGAGTAATCCGCCATATCTAGGTCGGAAACAAGTTCATGTTGCTAGAAATTATATTAGATAATAAATTAAGTGAATAAAAACTGTTCGGCCTAATCTTATATAGCCGATCATATTGTGTATTAAAATTAAGCCGTTTTAAAATGAGAAAAACTTCGTTTGAATGGATAGTCAACTTGAGTCAACCTTGCATGGAACTCTTAAATGATGTCATCTATCCAGCGGTAGGATTGTTACCTAGAGGTCACCACTTGTGAGATTCCCTTGGCCGGCGCCAGTTGAGATTTCCCGATGATCTTCCCGCTGTCGTCCGTCACGTCCAGACCTGAAAGAGGCGTTTTTCAATTCAATGGATTTTAAAACCTTTTTAAACGGTCCAAGATAGTTTTTTGTTTCTCTCGATGTATAACAGCAATTCAGCCATAATTGTACTAGATACTAGTTGTTTGTCAATAAAATAAAACCACGAGGTGTATGACTTTCAATCTGGACTTTGAAAATAAAAGTTATGTATGAAATGAGAGGAGGCCTGCGCCCAGCAGTGGGACGTATATAGGCTGATTTATTTTATTATTAAATATCATCTGATATTTAACAGCAGCTTTTCGGTGAAGAAAAACATCGTGAGGAAACTGATCTAATCCCAATTAGGACTAGTTTTCCCGCTGGTCTAGTAGGTCAAACGGCAGTACATTTCGTAAAGCTAGTGCCTACCTATGCCAAATCTTGGGATTAGGTGCCAAAGCTGATGCCGGGCTGCTTTAGCGTATAACAGGGAAAACGCTAGGACGTCGACTTGTTTGTCAAATTGTACCTGTATGTTTGTTTACAATACGTTTAGATTGATTTTGACACCTTTTAAAATTTCGTTCTGTCGCATCAACGGAATGTTCACCCAGTTGGCTGCGGCGACGGCAACGAATGGCACGAACCTCTGGAAATTAAAGGAAATTATGGCATTATTGTCAACTTGATAATGAGGGCAATGGGCCATCCCAAGACAATGCCGATTACGCAACGCGTATGCATTATATATCAGCTACCTTAATAAAATGCATAATACTCGAATACACTGTCAATCAAGTCGTCGAACGTTGTCAGATCAAAAATCGGCTAGCTTGCATTCTCAGTAGTATTAAAAGTACTGATGAAGGAGAAGAGAAGTCGGTTAGCACGAGATGGTGATGATAATTATAATGCCGGGAAAGATGACGCCGGCGGTGATATTAATGGTTATTAATTTACTTACTCATTTACTTAAGACTGCGATATAAATATACTTATACTTTTATTTGTACTCGCATGTAGTATATGTATTAAGATTAAGTTACTGTAGCGTCTAGGTAAATACGTCTGTACTCGTGTTAGTTTGTCTATCTTTTTGTTCCTGATCTCCACTCAATTGCTCAAAGGTTAACTGGAAGAGATCCCTTACAGGGATAAGTTCGCATTTGTGCCAATTTAACTTTTTTGTATGTATTTTTCCTGTCAAAAAAAATTAAAAAGAATGGCGATGGTAATGATGGTAAGTGAAATGATCACGTTGGTAATGAACGACAATGGTGATATTAAATTCAACTCACAGCCAGTATAGGGTTCTTGGCGCGCTTCTGCACGACAAATTTAAACGTCAACGCCGTTGCCATGGCGGCGGTGGTGGCTGACACATACGCGACGCCCATCTGCGTCGTCGTGAGCGGCGAGTTCGCGTTCCGGTTCGTGTAGTTGACCAGCGCGTTGAACGACTGGTTCACCCATTGCCAGAATACAATGGCTGTGCCCGTTCTGAAAAAAAATATGGTTTTTTTTCAATGCCATAATGGTGGCAAAGAAGCTTATGGAGCCTTAGCGTGGCAGGTAACAGGGAGAAACCTCGATTTCGACACATTTTAGTGGTGACTAGTTGAAGCGCCTAATTTAATTACTGGTGTAATACGAATGTTTACCTAGTCTTTAAAGTAAGTATTGCTCTAGATAAGTCGAGCGTACGCAATGGATAGGTACATTAAAATTTAATTATATTGTATTGTCCTTATTCAAAGTCCGTCAACCCCATTTTAGTAATATCATTAAAATTCGTATCTGACACTGATATTTTTGTCACATGTTTGTGAAAAATTGAACAAACATTATAGTTAATAGAGGTTTGTTAAGTTTTACAAGTAAGGGTAACACGGTAAAATAACGGTGGTTTATTTTGTCGTATTGGTTGCACGAAATAAGCGTAGTAGACTCGAAAAAAATATTACTCCAAATGAAAGAAGGCAAAAAAATATGCCTAGTGACGAAAATCCCATTCGAATATCTCAAACAATAACGAAGCTACAACCGTTTTAATATTACAACGATGGGGCGCGGCACGTTGCCGTCTATTAGTGTGACGTCACAATCTTCCAGCGTCATCGTTTGCGAAAAAGGGACAGAACATACACCTTCTTAAAACTTTGGACACTTATAAATTCGAGATTATTTAACCTTTTGCATTGATTTTTTCTCCATTTGCCTACATTTTTAATCCTTTTTCGAGAAAATATGACATTATTGATTATTTTATTTAGTGTCTACACCCTTATTGGGGCCTCTAAACTTAGAAAATAGAAGAGGGAAACTGATAGAGCACCTCATACGACATGACAAGTTCATACTCAACATAATTGAAGGAAAGAGAAAGGGGAAGCGAGGAAGAGGAAGACCTAGAATAAACTACATAGAGCAGCTCAAAATAAAGAGTTGATGTTAGGTCGTATCGAGATGTCAAAGAGGTTGCCTGGGATCGGAGTAGACGGAGGGCCTACTTTGAGCTACACCGACAAGAGCTTAGCTCTTAAATAAGCAGAAGAAGACGGGCTATACTTTTCCGAAAATGTGTGGCGGGCGTCTTGTTCTAGCATGGAAGTAATATAGCCCATAGTTGCCGGCCACACATTCCACATCTAGAACCCCCATTAAGATGAACTGCCTCATATTGCTATATTTTATCATCTACACAACTTATAAGGCTTTAAGAGACCGCAGTAAGCTCGGCCGAATTTTACCTTCCCATACAAACGTAGTTAAGCTCTCATTTTAAAACTACATGGTGGATTGTGACGAAACTTTGCATATACATTAACATGAGGTATATCTATGTCTGTAATTAGTTTATATGGTTCCAGTTTATAAAACAAACGAAATACAGCAAAAACAAGTTTTGTATGAAAAAACTTAAATTCGCTTTATTTTTTTTACTATGGCATCTGAGGCTACATAAATATCTTATCTTATCTTGTATGTCTCATGTCATTGTATATGCAAAGTTTCGTTACAATCCAACACGTAGTTTTAAAATGAGAGCGTAACTACGTTCGTATGGAAAATCGAGCTTACTGCGGACTCTTAAAATGTGCAGGTACTACTTTCTCAATCCGAATTATCAACTTGTAGGAATTTGCAACCACATCGAAGCGGTCCTCTACCCCGTGATTATTTACAGTCACCAGCATTTAAGACTATTTCTGGCCTCTTGCTTCACGATGGCCTTTTAATGGGCAACCTCCCAGTGAATTTCTTTGTTTTGTTTAGTTCGATTTTTAAAGAAACATACTCTTTTCCTTGTACATGTGATTCAAATTTCATCGCCAATTTCTCTATGGACAAAAGCCGTTAGGACGTGTCCAATACTGTTGCCCGCTTTGTTATGGCACATATTATAGCTGTATGGTAGGAACGACCTTGAAATAATAGGCGTGACGAACGTTGCAAAAACCCACGGATATTAATTACTATTTTAAAAATACCTATTGTACAATTAGCGGTAAGAATACACCTGGCAATAGTTTCTGATATGATTGCCAAAGTTTTAAGCACGGTTTAACATTCACGCAAAGTTGAATTAAATTGGCTGTTCAAACAAAATACTTGAGTGACAATTTATAGATCTTATCCGAATTGCAATTCAATCTGGTTTGAAGAACGGATGGCAGTCGCTTTCTTAAAAGTAGTGCCTACGAATAATTGTTACTATGCCGCCTGGGAGTAAATTCATTCAGTCTTGTCTTGTAGGCGATGAAATTACAAGCATGTACACATATTTCAAGTTTATCTCAATGGAATAAGGTGCATAATTGCATTAGCAGCATTCGACTAAACAACTGAAGGATGTTTAGTGTTTACAGAAACAACAAGAAGTAGGTATATGTCAAACTGAACCCTGGCGCAAACGGCTTTCAATAGCAGTAAATGCTGTAAATTTTAGTTACTCAATTTCGAACAACAGGCCCTTATTTTACACCAAAACAAAAATTCGCCGTACGCCGATATCTAGAACTCGGCACCAATCTTTGCTTATAAACCCAGCGGTATACAGCGAATTAACAAATTGTATATATACTGATCGGTTGACCCGTGTTTACACACACTATGGAACCAACAACAAACGAAGAAACGAGACCTAGAAGCCATGGCAAGGGTTGTCAAACTGGAAGGAGAGAAGATTGGTCTCAGAACTAACCAACAGAAAACTGAGTATCTCGTCATGAAAAGGTACAAGGACACGAAAGCCAGAAGAGAGGATCTCAAAGCTGGAACTACCATCTATAACGGCGTAGATCGCTTCAAGTACCTCGGTTGCATAATAACTGATACCAACCGATGAGAGCAGGAAATTGAAGTTCGAGTCCAAAATGCCTTAAGCAGCGCTCCGTAGTGTCCAACCTAATCAGTTGGTCTACCAAGATTCGTGTCTACAAGACAGTTACTAGGCTAATCTTGATGTACGGGTGTGAGGCTTGGACACTCACACCGAAGGAAGAGAGCAAGCTCTTAGTGGCAGAGAGGAAAATCTGGCGGAAGATTCTGGGACCAATCAGGAAGAAAGACGGGAATTGGCAGCGGAGGAAAAATAGAGAGCTGGAACAACTGATGGACATGCCGAACAAAATTGGCGAAGTCACAGGCAACGCGACTTCGCTGGCTCGGCCATCTGGAGAGGATGGGGGAGGGTCGTGCACTGAAGAGAGCGTATGTGGGTCGGCCAAATGGAAAACGCCCGGTGGGCCGGCCCAGGTACCGCTGGAGTGACGAAGCCTTCAAGGATCTGACCACCCTTGGGGCATCCAACTACTGGCGTGAGGTGGCGCTGAATAGGGAAGGGTGGCGTTCTCTTATGTCATCGAGCCAGCGTAATAAGTAAGTATGGAAACAAAGGCGCTGGACGTATGATAACTACGGAACGGGTCGTCAGCGGGTTCCAACAACCACTTTTTACGGCTTACCTTTAATAGGGGTGTAGACTCGAAAATTGCTATTACTCCAAAAGAAAGAAGGCAAAAAAATATGCCTAATAGTGACGAAAATCCCATTCGGATATCTCAAAGAATTACGAAGCTACAACCGTTTTAACCGCAAACAGTGTGTGATGTCACATTACAGGATGCTAAGACGATGGGCACAGCACATTGCCGTCTTCTGGTGACGTCACATTCCTCCAGCGTCATCGTTTCATATGAAGTTGCGTTTTACGAAAAAGGGACAGAACATACCTCTTCTTAAAACTTTGGACACTTACAACTTCGTGATTATTTAACCTTTTGCGTTGATTTTTTCTCCATTTGACTACATTTTTAATGCTTTTTCGAGCAAATATGACATTATTGATTATTTTATTTAGTTTACACCCCTATTATAATAGTAATACCTTATTCAACCGCGATAGGTTTGAGAATGGAATTTAAGATTTGGAGCAGGTAATCAAATGGAGTACTAAGAAAATGATTGATTATTTATCTGACCGTGTCTATGAGAGAGTTATTTATAACGAGCTTGCATTGTATGACCTTTGTATGATATACGTTATATGACCTTTGAACAAATAGAATAAGAGACGTCTTTATATCGAAAGACGATAAGGCGTTTTATGGATCCGTTTTGTCTTTAAACTCATAAATGCCACTGTTTTTCTATCTTGTCAACAACTATGAGTCATCTGCGCTTAAAATAAAGCATATAATCGAATAACACGATTTGACAGGGGCCTAACTAGATTGATTAGGTATGTATTGATAGCTTATTAACATCGATTCTCAAGATAATTGTATTTACAAGCCCTTTTGCCCAATAAACTACCTAATAAGTCTTCAACATTAAAAGTTCTTATTACTAGATAAGGACAAATATGTAAACATGACTCTATTCTCAATTTGTTAAGGTGCATATTCAGATGTTTTTGAGGACCCTGAAAAATCGTGAATACTTTGTTGCAAATATACCTATAAATTGTTTCCGCTCAACTTTGTTTTGTTTATTCATAAATCTGTTTAACACATATAGGTATTTGATATGAGAACACATGTGCTATAATCTAACCATTTATTATTGTAATTGTATTCCTGTTTTATTTTATTTTTGTACGCCGCGAGGCAGAACATAGAGGACTCCCAACCTAATTTAAGATCTGCAATGTATACTTACCTATGTTTCACAAAATAAATTACTTACTTACTTACTAAACCACAGGCAGATTTGTATAGGTTTTTTTTACTGTTTAAGTAGCTGAACCCTGGCAGAGGGTTTTAGAATATAATTTGTGATATTTTATATCTATTCATCTATCTAAATTGTAAATCATATATATTACCCAATAGCATCCAGATACTATATAATGTACAAACTTGTAATAAGTCACTTGTAAATTGTAATTGTATGTTTTATGTAATAAGGCCCTTTCGTTTTTATGAAATACTAGCTTCCGCCCGCGACTTCGTCCGCGTGGACCCGGGATAAAAACTATCCTATATTTTAATCTAGGCTATAAACTATCTTCGTGCAAATTTTCATTCAAATCGGTTCAGCCCTTTAAGCGTGATTGAGTAACAAACATCTAAACTTTCGCATTTATAATATTAGTAGGATATATTACACATTCATAGCATAGAGTGGATCAATAGGATAGATTGATCAATCCACTTCAGAACCACAGACAAGGACAACAGATGCTTCCCTATTGATTAATGATCAATACGGAAGTTCAAGAATTCATGTCCCTAAAGAATAATAAGCAATTGTGGGTGTAGACGGAGAAAATGTAATATTGCAGTGGCAGGTTGCTAGCCTATTGCCCACAGCACAATCCACCCACCTGTTCGACTTTTACCGTAGGAAAGAAAGGGAGTGTGGTGCTATTCGAAACCAACACCACATGGCGAACAATTAGCGATGCGCGACTTTGAATGATACTAAATAAATTAGTCGATTATAATAATCATTCGACTTATTCGACTCCATCCAAGAGATGGGAAAAGGAAGAGGCAGACCATTACGCAGATGGGAAGATGATATAAAGGTTGTGAATAAAAGGCTATTTTATTTTATTATTCGACTCAATTTATAATCATTTGATTATTAGTCACTCACTACTAATGAACGCAGAGTCGAATCGATCTAAGTCGAATTGAAGTAGTTGAACTGAATGGAGTCTACAGTCGAGCTGTGGCATTACAAGCTTATCTATAGTTTACCATTAGTAGTTACTAATTAGTTGTCGTCATTCAATTATCAACATTAGTATATTACTAATGTCATAATTGATTATTCATATTAGTAATCGCTAATTATTGGATTAGTAGAATCATTCGAAATCGCGCATCGCTACGAACATTCTATAATTATAACAAGTGTTTTTGTACTGCATATCATAATTTGCTTGTCTTTTTCTTCCATACCCCTCTAACGCCCATCACTTTGTCACTCACTTCCTTCCTATTCATATTGCCTCTCACACAGTTCATCCACACAATTCCACATCCACTATTAATACCTGTACCACTGCAACATGGCCCCAGTAACGAGGCAGCCTCCGGGCATCTGGAAGGACATGCGGCCGAACACATTCTGAAGCTCGCCACTGTCCGGATGGAATGCCGACTCGTACAGCTGTTTAGCTCGGACCACCTTGTCCATCGGTGTGTTGGCGGGTTCTTTGCCCTCTCTGTAAGGGAAAATCTTGGTTGTTATTTGTAAAACAGTAATTATATATCATCACAACCCAGAACTAAGTAAAGTAGCATTGTAGTATCCAGCAACAAAGTCACTATGTAGTATAAAAGTTGGGAATTTGTGCACAAAATCATCTACAAAGAATAATAAAGTAGTGTGCAGAGCTTAGCACACTTGCAAAGCAAGAACCACATTGGCCAAATGGTAGTGTAGTGTGGTGGGTTTCAATCCCAAAGCAAGAACCACATTGGCCAAATGGTAGTGTAGTGTGGTGGGTTTCAATCCCAAAGTGTGATGAGATGAGCTATATATTTTGTTTCTTGGATGTTAATATTTAAGTATTTATTTATGTCATCATGTTTTGGTATATGAAAAACAGGAAATTATATAACACACATAATAAAAAAATAAAAAAATACAAGGATCTAAAAGTCTATTCATAATATTGCGCAGTTAAGCATTGCCTTGGAATGAATTCATAATTTTCCTATTCATGCCCTAAAATGGGCAATCTAATAAAGTAACACAAACATACAAATGCACCTCTCTACTAAGAAAGTTCTCTGATCAATATTCTAAATTAATTCCCTTACACTTCCAACATGATTTTCATACAAGAATAATGAATACTATTGGTACTTACTTGTATTTAAAATACAACTCCTTAGCTTCATGTAGTTCTGTCTCTGGTACCAAAGACAAGAGAGGATTGGAGATGAAAGCAAAATGCTGGAACCTGCCCACAAAGGTGCTCTGGTCCCAGAGGGGCTTGGTGATGTCTATCCTCTTTTCAGCAGCCATTTTCTAAATGAAAACTGGCTGAAAATATTTTAGTAAAGAACATAGTAGTCACGAAACTTTTTGGGTGACAAGTTTACACTTTATAAAGAGTTAATTACCTTAATAATTGAAGTCAGTCAAAATATTTTATTCAAGATAGATTCTTACAGAACTTTTCAAAATTCTAAAATTACATTTTTTTTATCAAATAGCCGTCATCCAGAGATGGATGGATGTAATTCAACTCATTCATTGTTGAGGATTAATTGTCAGTATGTTGATTGTTGGATAAAAGTATGTTGATGGTTTGTATCAGGAAATATTAAAAACTAATTCTAATGGTCTAGTTAATATTTTTATTTATGTATATATATATATGAATATATTAGTATTAATGATACAATTTAATGATTAAAGTTGACAAAATAAGCCCAATTAAACCTAATACTTCAATGAAGCCGTCGCGCGAAGCGCCGCTTATAAATTTTACAGCCAATTCATACATGATATTCAGTAATTGCAGACCTAATTATACAGTTATTACATTGCCCTATGACTTTTCACAAAACCAGTGATGTAATTTACATTTAAAGACCTTGAATATTGTTAAGCATATGCAAAAACATACCTGTTTGAAATATAGAGGCTCGTAAACAAATTTGCGATTATGTAAGCTTAGCCAATTTCAGACAACGCGTGTATTGGTATTTAATAAATAATCCGGCATTAATGCTTACGAGTTATTATTCTCTAGAATTAGATAAACCTTTAACCTGATTATTTTCAATAAATTATAATGCAACTACTTTGCAGCAACTCTACTCAGCCGGAAACCGAACCGAACCGTAGCCGTAGCGCCAACTGTCAAAGTCAAACAACGCAACACTAGAGTGGTAGAAAAGAAAAACCATATCGATAATAACATAACCCTCCTCTCCTTCGGCAGTCGGGTAAAAATAGAGGTGTTTCGTGGTAGCAATTCGTTTGCCCTTTGCCGCGATGACAAAAAGTTGACATTACACACCAAGCAATTTGTCACAACAACTAACTATAGTAAAAATTAGACGGCAATACGTAACTCATTTCTGCATGCTTTTCACCGCGTGACTTCAGCCCGGCTGAATAAACGCATGGTCTCTCCAACTAGCAAGTGCGATAGACGAGTACACGAAGTTCGTTTTCGTCTCGCGGTAGCTCCTCAGGATGGGTCACTCCGTAATAGATTTTCTTGAATCTTCCTCGGCAGGTCACCTAGCGGATACCAGTTGCTGAACGACATAGACAGATTATGTGTTTTACCCCAATTTGACACTACCCATCACCGAAGTCATAATTGGGTGTACCGTACAGATGTAACAATCCAACCACATGTGCATGCAATTTCTCAGTACAACTCGTTTGACAGTTGGATCAGCAGTGCAACATGCCTCCAGACAATAGCAATTAGTCACTAGACAAATTGGGGCTGACAAATCATGACATGTATAGACCCCATATAAATTAATGAATTTATTGATATCGATACCATCCAAATAATCTCTTGACTGCATCCCTAATACCATAGATGGTTACTGAAACTCTATTGTCCATGAAATACTTTTAACATAATATGGCGGCTGTCGCTGCAACAGCCGATATGACGATTCAAAAGAATTCACAAATATTAGTGCATGTTGAGGAAGCTTTGGCTGATTTAATAGTAGTTTCTTACAGTGCAGAAAACAAGAAATTCCAAGGTGTACTCTTGGACTCTAACAAAGGGTTGGTACAGTGATTGTAACATCTTATTTGTATATCGATTATTGTTATAGAAACCGAAATATTTTGCTTATTTACTCATTATTTTACAGTAATTTGCCTTTTGGAGTATACAGTCTCAACCCAGCGTTTTCCAAATCCACCGATATTACCGATGATAAGCTACATTCCGCTAGTCAAAGATACACATACCAAGAGCCTCAGTATGCCACCGAAACATCGCACAAGCCAAAAAGAAACGGGCCCAAGGGCAAACCGCAGCAAAAGCAAAAGATGACAGTGCGGCTGAGGCCCCGGAAGGTCTTATGCTCCAATTGCAAGGGTATTTGTAATGAGAACAGCGAAAACGTGGACGTGTCGAAAAAACGGAAGCTCGACTCCGATGACGACATTACTGCCGATAACTTTGATTCATCAGATTCTAGGAAAAAGTACCACAAAGGCAACTCCCTCATACCTAGAATATCACGCCTACAACCGAGTGAGATAACTAGTGCTATGAAAGGATCCTCCAAAAACTCTAAGGCCGCTGAAAAGTCAAATGTCAAGGTTGAAAGTTCAACTTACAGCCCTACGAAGGAAATGGCTTTTGTTAGTGTCTCGAGTGACACTGAGAAAGATCCTAAGGATGATCCTTCATTTACATCCATGTTTCAGAGTGCAAGGACCCTTAAAATATGCTTTGGTGAGGGTGAAGGTACTGTGGTCAAAATACCACCCATTACAGGAGACTACAATGAAGATTCTGGAGTATCATGTGACATGGCTAAACCTTCCAAGCCGGACTCAAAAGCAGCCAAAAAAGCATTAAAGAAAGCTAAAAAACAAGCTAAGAAAAATATAATAATCAAACCAGTGATCCGGCAGTCACCTAAACATATTGGGGCGTTGTCACCTCGTAACAATGTGTCCAATAGTCCTCATCCAGCCATGGACACGCTAGAAAAGAAACAAAAGCACAAGGTGAAACATAAAAAGAAACACAAGTTCCCAAAGACCAGAGACGAGAATGTTACAGAAAGTGAGTCTATCAATTATTTTAGCGATATAAAAGAGCACTGCCTAAAACAGAAGTTATCAATAAGTCTGAGAAGGTTGAGTAGTAATTCTTATGAGAGACGTAATGAGCAGGACATTGCGGAGAGTGGATCAGATGACTGGGAGAGTGATTTGGTGCCGAATTTCCCTGCTACAGAGATGGAAGGCGCAGGGGCGAGATTGGTGGGTATAGCACCTGGGGACATTGTTTGGGGTAAAGTCGTGGGCTTTCCATGGTGGCCTGGTAGAGTTCTGACTGTGACGCCGACATCTAGAGCCCATGTTGCATGGTTTGCTTCAACAACGTCATCTCTAATGCCATGTGACAGCTTGAGTCCATTTTTGGAGGATTTCAAGGTACATTTGTTCACTCATACTAATATATACACAGGAGGCCTAACAAATATCTATCTCACTCTAATCACTAGTTTTGATTGGCCAGAAGTTGCGTCATATACTTCAATGGAATGGCTAGAACATAATATGTGTGGTACAAAGCCTGTTTTCTCACTGCTTCTCTTCATTTGTGTTAGTCATAAAAAAATTCAATCAAGGTGGCCAATACCGAACCGAGAATATTGCAGAAATATACTTTACTATCATTTTCATCAAGCCCATCACGTTAAATGTAAGGCCTTGGATTCTAATTTAATTTGAGCTATGATGATAAAATTTTACTGAAGAATAATAAGTAGCATAGTTGGGAAAATAACTTTTTCTTTGCCTCAATGTTATGCGTCTGTCCTAAGTTCTCTATGCTTTCAATCAAATAGGGGTGTAGACACTAAATAAAATAATCAATAATGTAATGTTAAATATTTTTCAAAAAAAGGATTAAAAATGTAGTCAAATGGAGAAAAAATCAACGCAAAAGGTTAAATAATCACGAAGTTATAAGTGTCCAAAGTTTTAAGAAGGGGTATGTTCTGTCCCTTTTTCGCCAAACGCATTTCACATGAAACGATGACGCTGGGAGAATGTGACGTCACTAAGAAGACGGCCGTGCCGCGCTCATGGTGTTCGGCGCTCATCGTGTTCGGCGCCGCTGTCGACGCGCGAGATATCCGAATGGGATTTGCGTCACAAGGCACATTTTTTTGCCTTCTTTCTTTTCGAATAATGTAATAATAATTTTCGAGTCTACACCCCTATTCTGATGCTGTCACCATTATAACATTTTTTTAATAAACTGTGGCATAACATAAGGGATAGAACCGCAACAGGAAAACGTTTATAACCCAGATACACTTGGCCATAAAATAACCATAAACCTACATTGTAGGGTGACATCAGAGATATGTTTGTTTGCAGTTTTGCACCATATTCCGTTGTAATAAGGTGCAAAATTGTATATTAAAAAATGTGAAAATTAAATACAATGAAGGCGGAAGGCGAAAATGCGTGTTTCATGTCTTTGTCGTCAAAGCAAGATATGTTTACACTTTTGCACTTAACTCCTTTGCAATAACGCTTATGAGGTTGACTGTACACCACACTCATTGCCCAACAAAATAATTTCAGATGCGTTTCAACAAAAAGAAGAGGGGTGCGTATAAGGAGGCCGTGAAAATGGCCACAATAGAAGCGAAAATGAATGAATCGCACACACAGGACCCACTAGCGAGCCCTACGCAGTCCAACCTAGTTCAGTCACCGAGGCCTATAGATGTTTTCTCGTAATTGTGATGGTATGGTATACTGCCAAAATTCAATGTATGTGATATTTTTATTGTACTGCACAAAGTTTAGTTTGCAGCGGAATTGTATATACTGTTCTTGGGTTTTGAAACCACTTTATCAGGTCTGTTATGAATTTTTTTTTTTTCCCTAATTCGTTCTATTATAATTCGGGGCAAGTAACTACAACCTGCATGTTGGTTACGGGGGTAACCTGAGGTGAGGAGGCAGGCAGAGTGCGCGTATCCATAGCAACGCGCCGGCGCAAGTCCCCAAGCATACTATCTGAGCATGCGTGCTAGTGAACCTGCGTTAATGACGCCATGTAGGTTCTACATTTGTGCCGGCAACTATTTTAATGGTAAAATACTGGAAAACTATTAACACTTCATTGAGAAATTAGGACAATGTTCAGTTGTTAATTTTTCAATGTTACATTACTTATCGTACACCACCGGCGCTGTACTTCACAGGAAAATACCATTAGGCCGATTATTGAGTCTCACAGTTATTTCCCAATAGTTACCTATTCTTGTGTTTTCACTATTGCTTTGGTTTACGACAAATATTTAAAATTCTTGCTCATGTGACATACTTTGAAGTTTGCTAGAGTCAGATTTACTTAAAATATATAGTGGTAATATTTGTTAGTCAGACTCGAGAATCGTTTTAAAATGTCGGTTTCATCTGAGTAATAACCATATTGTGTGTCATGGTATTGTTAAAAAGAAACTTAACCTCAATATGAATCTTTTGCTGATACATTGCTTTCTTCGAAATTATGTGTAATGGTTTAGTTATACAGAGGAATCATGATTTATGTTTATTTAGCAGCAACCTGTATGAAACTAAATGACAGCAATATAAGGTACACCAGGATTAACCTCAAATTTATTTCATCATATTCGAGGTTATATAAGCATTTATAATTACTATCTCTTGGTTATATCTTTATATTTTTACATTATCATTGTTTAAAAATGTCATTTTATTGTTTATCATTGATTTATGTTGTAAATAGTTGAAAAACCAAGAGATCTCACAAGTTAAGCAATCTTGATTGTTATTTAATGATTAGTCCACAAATTTTTATAAGTCTTCATAGTTATCTTTTGTTTTACATTTATGATGCTTACTGGATCTTTATTACTTGTTTATTCCATTTTAATCACTTTATTTGTAGGATAAACTTTGATTTAATTAGGTTTTAAGTAGTGATGTATTGCTCTAAAGGCGCTTTACTTTAAGACTGTAATTTTTTGTCATTCAGTCCATATTACTAGGTGTTAGGTAAACACTGAAATATGTTTCCTAATTTTAACCTTTTGACCGTTCATATTTTTCCATATTATTGTAAGTTAGACCGTTTTGTTTTATTACCTGTAGTTTTTAAAGGCTGCATTAGGCAGTGCGTGATGATGGTGTTTAAAGTCGTATCTTTTTTCTCACCCTTACAGATAGAAAGAGACAGCTAGCTCTTTCTCTCTGTAAGGGTAAGTTGTTAATCACTTTATCTATCTACTAAACAAACATAACCATCAGACTGGCAGCCACAGGTTAAAAGGTTAAATTTATGCCATTCATCACACAATTCCAATTTACAAGGGCGTGTGCATTTAGGTACGAATTGAAGGCACTGTGATTATTTAAGTAAATAATAAACATGTAACTATTTTACTAAATAACCATAGTATTTTTGTTTAAACTTTAATATAAGCAAATTCTAACTTGTACTAAAAAGGAAATTCAGCCAAAGAATGATGAAAGGTCACAGATGTCTTTTTAAATAAGTGGAATGCTTATTTGTGCAAAACTTATGTAAAGTCATTGTATTTAAACTATAGGTGTGCAGTTTCTACACTAGACAACTCCAGAAGACAGTGTGTTTCTTTTCCGCAGACACTTTACTTTTTTTTAAATTTATTTCATGACCATGGATACAAAGTTTATTTGTTTATTTGTTCAACATAGGTAGGTGCTAAAATACATTAGGGTCTTAAAAATTAAATACAGTATCACTATGTTGGGCCCTCAGGCATACAAAATTTATGTGTAATTTGGTGGAGGCCGTGTGGTACACATCTCCACTAACTACATGGTGTCTGTTAAGAAATCTGTCACTTTATAATAGGCTTTACTAACAAGAAATTTAAACAATGGTTTTTTAAAATCAGCTGTGCTTTCTATATTAATAATTTCTTTTGGAACCTTGTTGTACATTGTAGGTGCTGTACCAAGCACACTTTTACGACACAGAGCGGTTTTACAGGACATTGCGACTAATTTATTCCTTAGACGTGTACTATTAAAGGTCGGGAACAAATGCAAGTTACGTTTTACAAACAATATGACTTCGTAAATGTACAGGCAAGGTAGAGTTAAAATTCCTAATTTTATAAAGTATGATTTACAAGAATCACGATGGTGTAGAAAGTCCTTCAGTCGGAATAATAGCACACTTTTAATCGCATCAATATTGTTCCAGTAGTTTTTGTGTATCAAAGGCACACAAACTCGCACTTATTATATGTAATGTAGGGAATTTTTCACTTATATTTTATAATATCTGACATATTGATCCATATGTCTTACAAGCAACCTTGATATCCTAGTTTCTGGGTGATGTCGTCTAGTGTAGACTCTGCCTTAGTCTGTTAAGGTGTATCAATATTACAGGAATTTTTAAAGGTGATTCTGGGGTTTCTGTTGAATTACAAAATGTGTTCAAAGACTTAGTGTAAAATGTAGATAGTTTTCTATGGTTGATACGTTCACGATGTGTAGGAATCACTGATATATCTGGCAGCAAATATGATAACAGGTTGAATAGCTGAGATAGACCTAAACACCACTAAGCACATTAAATGATAGTACAGTCTACTACATTTTAAGTAATGTGAGTGTTTAGATCTTTTTACGTTCTTCGTTCAATTAAATATTTGCTGATTGCCTCCACATTTAGGGGTTAAACGGAGCTTAAGTGGTCCGACTGCATTGTTAAAGTACAAAAGATTTTTATGGTATTATTGTGTAATGTAGTCAATCATATCACTTTATTAAAATTCATTAAATAGCCATACTAACATACATACATAATATGCATTAAAGCAATCTCATACACATCAAATAATGCTGGAATATTGATTAGTATTATTATTCAAGGGTATTTTATGGATTTTGTGGTAATTGGGTGATGTCATTATTTTGTATATAAAACAATTGACTAGATTACATAATAAACGCATAAAATTAAGCAATGTAATCCGAAAACAATAGTATAGGAATAGCATGGAAAAGCACGCTGTGAGTCCAACTTAGGCAAAGTAGTTCCTAGTAGCTAGTTCGAGTTTTCGATTCTATTTACTATCGAGCGAATTTTATATATACCTACATGTGACCATTTAGTAGTTTTGCTAGTACGGAACTTCAACTGACGTTGAAAAACGACTTAATTTTACCCTATTACATTAATTTTGCGCGATAGAAAATGGAATCTAAAATTCTACAATTCGCTCTGGGCCTATAGGCGCATCCTAATGTGCCAGCATTGCAGTCCTGCAAGCTATAAGATAGAGCTAGGTAGGGAGATGAATTACCTTGGTTTTTTCGCTCTAGCCTATAGCTTGCAGGACTGCAATGCTCGCGAGTGAGGGTGCATGTGATGTAACGTAAGTAAGTTGTCTTGATGTATCAGTTGGCATCTCATTTGTTTTGAAATAGTTTTACTGAATATAGGTGCAGATTTGGTCATACATACAAAACCACAAGGAATTCAGCAAATTAGTCAGTAAGCTTAGACCTATTCAATCATTGTTTTTAAACTTGTATTCAAAATATTTTTATGCGTACATCTTGAAGCGTCTGTGTTCATACACTCATTTAAGATATTCCAAACTAATTGAAGAATAAACAATTCTCGTATAATCATGAGTTTTTTTTATTTACCTATGTTTTACAAAGACTACATGAAATCCATATAAAGTATGTGAAAGCCGTCTTTTTTGGCCCTAGCATTTTGTCACAACATACTAGAGACGCAGCTATAAGATGGCAAGAAAGCAAGCCATCAAATCATTCACATTGCATTGAAGGCGTTTGTTGTGCCGTTATAGGTGTACCTATAGAGCGATTCAACCAACGAAAGCCAAACACTTCAATTAAGTTTTTGTAAAAAAAAACTTTTTTTGGTACTAGCTTTTATTGCCAACTGTACTTTTTTGAATACGGTCATCTACTAATCGTTGAGGCGATTCTAACGAGCCCAAACTCAACGGAGTTACGTCTGTTAAGTCTTGAATTCCCATGGCCAACTTCTGTCTCCATTATCAGATCAGAGGGCCTACCGCGAAATGAAAACGAACGTTGTTCGTGTATCTCCCTCTCTGTCGCTTGAACTAGCAAGTGCGGCAGAGAAGGAGATACACGAACGAAGTCCGTTTTCATTTCGCGGTAGCCCCTCAGCCCGATGGTACCATATTAGATTTTCATCCAAACTATACTTAAACCCAACATTTCATATGGGCGCTTCGGTAATGATTGCACCCGGGCGCTACATGGGCTAGAGGTAGAGACGCCTCTGCGGTCATCGATCCGAACTTAGCGCCGTACAGACGTCCGAGTGAAGCGGACTTCCGAGGAAGGTAAAAGAGAGGAATTACGGAGTGAACTTGGTTTTGCCGGACGCCGTGTTATCTAGACGGGCGGAAATCTCGGTTCGTGCTCGCTCGTCTGGACACGCCTTTTCAACGCGACGTAAATAAAACGTTACCAGACTAAAAATATATTAATAAACTTTCTCCACTCATTGGTCGATGGCTCTTAACGTCAATTAATTTTTGAATTCCTCTGACAACTTTGACGTAAGGCATTTGTTATTATTTCCACTTACGTGTTATTTATGCGATTTCAATGTTTATAGCAAATTGAAGTTAAGTATTTGCAATGAATTAAGCAGATTTCGAAATGAGACGCACTTATAGATCCAAGAAAGATATAGGGGGTGGATTAGATCATAAAGATGTGTTACTTACGCTCGACGAGCGAAGTTCGGCCTTTGATGCTTATTACATACAGAAATTGAAGCAAACTAAGCGGGAGCTGTCTTGTATGGGCGCGTCCAGCCAGTATGCCGCGGCCCCTAGTAAAATACGTAAGAAAAAGTTCGTAAAAAGGATAGTAAAAGAGGTTGAGAATGCCCCTGGTGAGTCAATGTCTCAATCCGCGTATTTGACCCCTGACAAGTCCATAAGAGTGAATAAGGGTCAGGATTTGTTCGATCAGCTGCTGAATAAGTCTTCGCCACGGCAGCTTGAGCCTAAGTTGCAAGAGAATGATCTGTTTGACAAAGATCAGGCTGTGAGGTAAGTGTAGCAATATTCGGTTATATTCGTAAATATAGACCTGTTGTATAGTTGTAGGTCCCAATATTGGTTATCAAACGGATATTTTACAGATTTGTATAAAATGTAATATAAAATCTTCATAAAGGCTCATTGTAATTGACTAATTGGACACAAGATTTGCCTATAAATGCATTTTATATCAACAATGAATACTTTCACAATATAATATTATTCTATTTTGAGAGTTTTCCTACAAACATACTATGCTACCCACTCAAAAACACCTTTATACATACTGGCATAGCTATAGGGGGGGAGAGAGGGCATGCCATGGGTCCCTGGGGCACATGCAGAACCTACCTAACATTTTTTTTTACGACGGTGGTGTGGGGCCCGTGCCCCATAGTATGGTATAGTTACGTCGCTGTTTATGATTATATTATTAGTATAGTTAATCCACAAAGACACACCACCGGTTTTGTAATGTGAATGAAAGTTTTAAAAATAAACTAGGTAAGCTCCTAACTGAAAGGAACTATTATAGTGTAAAGAATTACCTCTCTCAAAATATTGAAAAATAAGATTCCAAAAGATATTTGCATGCTATTATTTAGTACAAATAGCAGAATAAGCTACCTTTTTTCACCTACTGCCTAATGACACTGATGTACCTACTTATTCTATGCAAATACATTCTATTCTATTCATTCTATTCTATTCTATTCACCTTACTTCTGCCTATACTATTGACAAAGCACAAAATTGTAGCCCCAGAAAACGACTGGGATGCAAACTCTTGGATGATAGAACATTTGCAATGGTTAGCGGCAGTTAACATTTATTATATTTGTTACATTTTAGACCAGCTAAGACTTATGGCACAAGGAAGGCTAGAAAAGTGAAGAAATATAGTTACTCCAGTAGTGAAAGTGGTAAGAAATATTCAATTATTATTTATATCCTGTATCTGAAAATAAAAATATTCGAAAAGATTCTCTAATCTTAAAATGAAAACCCTTTCAATATTTTTACACACACATGCAAAGGGTTCACCATAAATTTAATACAACATACCCATGAATGAAACTGAAATTTCTTCACTAATTTATTTGTCCTTTCTTAATGAGATTAGGTGTTATCAATGTTATCATGGCTGCAGCTTGTTTGTATGTGGTATTCGTTTATTTATTTTAGATCAGAAAACATCTAATATGTTCAAAGTATAATGATTATTGAGTAATTATAATTAATCCAAAAATATCTAATTTTAATCCTACTAATATAATAAATGCAAAATTTTGGATGTTTGTTACTAAATTATGCAAAAGTGGCTGAATGGATTAAGATAAATTTTAGTATACAAAAGGAAGTACAATGCGAATGAAGACGCGGGGAAAGTAATTAATATAAGATTTTTTCGTTTTCAGAGAGTGATAAAGAAAATGAAAGCCGTGACATGTCTACGAATATTACTGATATTCGGGCACACAAATTAGTAGTAGAACAGGATGGTCCTAACAGCCCCAAACACCAAGATGAGTCTATTAACAAAATAGTCCAAAACTTATCCATATTTAATAATATTAATCATTTTAATGACAGCTCTGGCAGTCCAGTGATTTCATTCAGTAAAAATATAAATAGGAAAAGGACAAAGCCAGCTATTCAGCAGTTGCAGTCAACAGTCTTAGAAAAATCTGTTCTAAGTAGTACACCATTCAAAAATATTAGAACAGCCACATCAATATACAAGTTGTCACCAATTTCTAGAGTAAATTGTGATGCTAGTCCAAATTATGTAACTATTGTTGAAAAAAGTAATGAAAAGGTTGTTATAGATGACATAAAGTGGCCTTTAGTTAAGAAACCAGCGCACAACATATTTAATGTAGATAAAATTGATGAATCAGATATTAGTGTAATAGAAAATGACAATACTGAACCAGAGCTAAATATAATAAAAGATGAAAGTGGAAAAGAAGCAAGGAAAGGGGAGAACTTAGACTGTGTATCTGTGCTTAGTGATAGTTTTAATGACTCTGATATGCACATTTCTTTAGGAGGTTCAAAACCCAGTGAATTATTTTTAGGATTTACTGCTATAGATAATGTAGTTGAGCAACAGAAAAAAAATTGTGAGATAATTGATGTCAGCAGGATAGATAATAATGAGTCCATGAATGTTGAAGCAAGCGATTCATTCAATTGTTCAGAATTAGGGGTATCATTAGGAGGATCTAACCCCAGTCAACCATTTTTTGGCTTTGCTGTTGGAGGCAAACAAAATGTCAATCAAGCTGATTGCAGCCAAACATTTGACAAAACTTCTGAAACAGACACGAGTTCCAGTAACACATCTGCAAACTCTCAATATGCTGCATCTTTTTATGATACTTGTAGTAGTGAAAGTGATGAATCGAGATTGTCAATTGAAGTAGACAGAGAGCCTATTATTAATCTTACCAGAATGGATGATGAAGTTTTCCATGAATACTATAACAAAATGACTACAAATTCAGCAGATCACTCTAGTGATGAAGAAAATGATGAACATAATGAATCTAGTAGTAGTCAAGAAGATGATTCATCAAATAGTAAGGATAGCTATTTACAGTCTTACAATGTTGACTTGGTCAAAAATAATGAAGAAACAGATTCAGATGACCTTTCTAATCCCGATGAACATATGAGGATAAGGACTGATAGGAGGACTGATGATTCAAAATCTGAGATTGATGAAGAAAGTCTTTCACCACAAGAAAGTGAAAATGAATCATATTTGTCTATGTTTGATGATTTGGAGTCTAATAGCAATGATGATGAAGTAAGATGCTTTGTTAATACTAGAAGAAAAGTAACATATAAAAGTAAAGCTAACAGGTCAAACTCAAATGATTCTAGTAGTAATAGTAGCGAATGTAATATGACTGTACTTAGTAATAAAGTAATTCTAAATAGTTCTAATAATGGTACAAACACAGATCAAAACCACCTAATATTATCTAATGAAGAACGTATTAATAATAAAAGCGTTAATGATGATAAAAATAATTTGCATGGAAATAAAATTGATTTATGTTCTCAAGAAATGGAAGAAATTAAAGAAGCAAATACTAGAGATTCTTTTATTACTACTAGAAAGTCTTCTAGGAAATGGAGTGTCAGGCCCAACAGTCCGGAATGTTCTATGGACAAGCCAGCTATAGTGCTTCAACCTGGCAAAAAATGGGAAAGATCTCTCAGCATCTACAAGAGAATGACTATGATGAATGATCATTTTGATAAATCTCTCTTGAATGATGAACCCCTGAATTGCAAAGGACGAAATTACAGGCAGAGTGTTATTAGTACAATGGAAATGCAAGAAGGTAATATCTGTTATACTTTTTAATTTTTAAAATGCCAACTGACAACTTCAACAAAAAAGTTCTCCATTCAATATCAACTTGACACATCCGACCAAAGTTTCAGTGTAATGTCAGGTTTGTATTCTAATGAGATTTATTTATGTAAATTTAAATTGTTACTTACTAATATATTTTTTTAGGTTCCCTACACAATGAATCAATCAGCAGTCGCCGAAGTACGTTTGTGGCAAAGCCTTGCAGATCTACCATAGTGATTATAAAAGTGAGTCATGTTAATGTTCGAAAGCCTGAAATAAATGTATTATGTATTGCCAATGAAATCCCTTAAAACCCTAAATCCATTATGTGCTAAGAGTTGGTTTAAATAGTATTATTTATAGATAAAGGTGTTTCGTTTCGGATTATACAAGGATTTTTTATTACGAACGATTAAGTACTTTCTTAGTAAACCGAAACTTCAAAAATACTTTATCTTTTCCATTATTGTTTCAGGAACCAAACAATTCCCGCATAAGTTTATGTAACACTACAGTATATGATGACCTGAGAGGTAATTATTGTTTTTTACCACCAAAGAATTAAATATTGTTATTGTTTACTCTCAAACAGAAACCAGACATGAAAAATTGGATTGTAGCTGTCTTTGCAAACGCTTGAATTGTATATTATTTCAGCATGGCGACATTGGTGCGCCGCCATTGGCCCGCATCACCCGTCCCGCTTCCGCTCCCTTTCTCGACCCCACCCCCTCGCCCGTCCCTGCGAGCCCTCACTCACCTCACCTCACAAAACGGCATCGCATCGTCGCGGACGGAAGACGCCAGTCTTTGTCCATACATTTTCAGTTTTTTTTATTTTAACTTGCGCAATTTCTACGTTTTGTAGTGCGATAATCCCTATTCTCGTTGAATAGTGGTTGATCGACTTTTGACAAGTGCAAATCGTTTCGTTCGTTTCGTTGAACTTGGTTTTGCCGGACGCCGTGTTATCTAGACGGGCGGAAATCTCGGTTCGTGCTCGCTCGTCTGGACACGCCTTTTCAACGCGACGTAAATAAAACGTTACCAGACTAAAAATATATTAATAAACTTTCTCCACTCATTGGTCGATGGCTCTTAACGTCAATTAATTTTTGAATTCCTCTGACAACTTTGACGTAAGGCATTTGTTATTATTTCCACTTACGTGTTATTTATGCGATTTCAATGTTTATAGCAAATTGAAGTTAAGTATTTGCAATGAATTAAGCAGATTTCGAAATGAGACGCACTTATAGATCCAAGAAAGATATAGGGGGTGGATTAGATCATAAAGATGTGTTACTTACGCTCGACGAGCGAAGTTCGGCCTTTGATGCTTATTACATACAGAAATTGAAGCAAACTAAGCGGGAGCTGTCTTGTATGGGCGCGTCCAGCCAGTATGCCGCGGCCCCTAGTAAAATACGTAAGAAAAAGTTCGTAAAAAGGATAGTAAAAGAGGTTGAGAATGCCCCTGGTGAGTCAATGTCTCAATCCGCGTATTTGACCCCTGACAAGTCCATAAGAGTGAATAAGGGTCAGGATTTGTTCGATCAGCTGCTGAATAAGTCTTCGCCACGGCAGCTTGAGCCTAAGTTGCAAGAGAATGATCTGTTTGACAAAGATCAGGCTGTGAGGTAAGTGTAGCAATATTCGGTTATATTCGTAAATATAGACCTGTTGTATAGTTGTAGGTCCCAATATTGGTTATCAAACGGATATTTTACAGATTTGTATAAAATGTAATATAAAATCTTCATAAAGGCTCATTGTAATTGACTAATTGGACACAAGATTTGCCTATAAATGCATTTTATATCAACAATGAATACTTTCACAATATAATATTATTCTATTTTGAGAGTTTTCCTACAAACATACTATGCTACCCACTCAAAAACACCTTTATACATACTGGCATAGCTATAGGGGGGGAGAGAGGGCATGCCATGGGTCCCTGGGGCACATGCAGAACCTACCTAACATTTTTTTTTACGACGGTGGTGTGGGGCCCGTGCCCCATAGTATGGTATAGTTACGTCGCTGTTTATGATTATATTATTAGTATAGTTAATCCACAAAGACACACCACCGGTTTTGTAATGTGAATGAAAGTTTTAAAAATAAACTAGGTAAGCTCCTAACTGAAAGGAACTATTATAGTGTAAAGAATTACCTCTCTCAAAATATTGAAAAATAAGATTCCAAAAGATATTTGCATGCTATTATTTAGTACAAATAGCAGAATAAGCTACCTTTTTTCACCTACTGCCTAATGACACTGATGTACCTACTTATTCTATGCAAATAAATTCTATTCTATTCATTCTATTCTATTCTATTCACCTTACTTCTGCCTATACTATTGACAAAGCACAAAATTGTAGCCCCAGAAAACGACTGGGATGCAAACTCTTGGATGATAGAACATTTGCAATGGTTAGCGGCAGTTAACATTTATTATATTTGTTACATTTTAGACCAGCTAAGACTTATGGCACAAGGAAGGCTAGAAAAGTGAAGAAATATAGTTACTCCAGTAGTGAAAGTGGTAAGAAATATTCAATTATTATTTATATCCTGTATCTGAAAATAAAAATATTCGAAAAGATTCTCTAATCTTAAAATGAAAACCCTTTCAATATTTTTACACACACATGCAAAGGGTTCACCATAAATTTAATACAACATACCCATGAATGAAACTGAAATTTCTTCACTAATTTATTTGTCCTTTCTTAATGAGATTAGGTGTTATCAATGTTATCATGGCTGCAGCTTGTTTGTATGTGGTATTCGTTTATTTATTTTAGATCAGAAAACATCTAATATGTTCAAAGTATAATGATTATTGAGTAATTATAATTAATCCAAAAATATCTAATTTTAATCCTACTAATATAATAAATGCAAAATTTTGGATGTTTGTTACTAAATTATGCAAAAGTGGCTGAATGGATTAAGATAAATTTTAGTATACAAAAGGAAGTACAATGCGAATGAAGACGCGGGGAAAGTAATTAATATAAGATTTTTTCGTTTTCAGAGAGTGATAAAGAAAATGAAAGCCGTGACATGTCTACGAATATTACTGATATTCGGGCACACAAATTAGTAGTAGAACAGGATGGTCCTAACAGCCCCAAACACCAAGATGAGTCTATTAACAAAATAGTCCAAAACTTATCCATATTTAATAATATTAATCATTTTAATGACAGCTCTGGCAGTCCAGTGATTTCATTCAGTAAAAATATAAATAGGAAAAGGACAAAGCCAGCTATTCAGCAGTTGCAGTCAACAGTCTTAGAAAAATCTGTTCTAAGTAGTACACCATTCAAAAATATTAGAACAGCCACATCAATATACAAGTTGTCACCAATTTCTAGAGTAAATTGTGATGCTAGTCCAAATTATGTAACTATTGTTGAAAAAAGTAATGAAAAGGTTGTTATAGATGACATAAAGTGGCCTTTAGTTAAGAAACCAGCGCACAACATATTTAATGTAGATAAAATTGATGAATCAGATATTAGTGTAATAGAAAATGACAATACTGAACCAGAGCTAAATATAATAAAAGATGAAAGTGGAAAAGAAGCAAGGAAAGGGGAGAACTTAGACTGTGTATCTGTGCTTAGTGATAGTTTTAATGACTCTGATATGCACATTTCTTTAGGAGGTTCAAAACCCAGTGAATTATTTTTAGGATTTACTGCTATAGATAATGTAGTTGAGCAACAGAAAAAAAATTGTGAGATAATTGATGTCAGCAGGATAGATAATAATGAGTCCATGAATGTTGAAGCAAGCGATTCATTCAATTGTTCAGAATTAGGGGTATCATTAGGAGGATCTAACCCCAGTCAACCATTTTTTGGCTTTGCTGTTGGAGGCAAACAAAATGTCAATCAAGCTGATTGCAGCCAAACATTTGACAAAACTTCTGAAACAGACACGAGTTCCAGTAACACATCTGCAAACTCTCAATATGCTGCATCTTTTTATGATACTTGTAGTAGTGAAAGTGATGAATCGAGATTGTCAATTGAAGTAGACAGAGAGCCTATTATTAATCTTACCAGAATGGATGATGAAGTTTTCCATGAATACTATAACAAAATGACTACAAATTCAGCAGATCACTCTAGTGATGAAGAAAATGATGAACATAATGAATCTAGTAGTAGTCAAGAAGATGATTCATCAAATAGTAAGGATAGCGATTTACAGTCTTACAATGTTGACTTGGTCAAAAATAATGAAGAAACAGATTCAGATGACCTTTCTAATCCCGATGAACATATGAGGATAAGGACTGATAGGAGGACTGATGATTCAAAATCTGAGATTGATGAAGAAAGTCTTTCACCACAAGAAAGTGAAAATGAATCATATTTGTCTATGTTTGATGATTTGGAGTCTAATAGCAATGATGATGAAGTAAGATGCTTTGTTAATACTAGAAGAAAAGTAACATATAAAAGTAAAGCTAACAGGTCAAACTCAAATGATTCTAGTAGTAATAGTAGCGAATGTAATATGACTGTACTTAGTAATAAAGTAATTCTAAATAGTTCTAATAATGGTACAAACACAGATCAAAACCACCTAATATTATCTAATGAAGAACGTATTAATAATAAAAGCGTTAATGATGATAAAAATAATTTGCATGGAAATAAAATTGATTTATGTTCTCAAGAAATGGAAGAAATTAAAGAAGCAAATACTAGAGATTCTTTTATTACTACTAGAAAGTCTTCTAGGAAATGGAGTGTCAGGCCCAACAGTCCGGAATGTTCTATGGACAAGCCAGCTATAGTGCTTCAACCTGGCAAAAAATGGGAAAGATCTCTCAGCATCTACAAGAGAATGACTATGATGAATGATCATTTTGATAAATCTCTCTTGAATGATGAACCCCTGAATTGCAAAGGACGAAATTACAGGCAGAGTGTTATTAGTACAATGGAAATGCAAGAAGGTAATATCTGTTATACTTTTTAATTTTTAAAATGCCAACTGACAACTTCAACAAAAAAGTTCTCCATTCAATATCAACTTGACACATCCGACCAAAGTTTCAGTGTAATGTCAGGTTTGTATTCTAATGAGATTTATTTATGTAAATTTAAATTGTTACTTACTAATATATTTTTTTAGGTTCCCTACACAATGAATCAATCAGCAGTCGCCGAAGTACGTTTGTGGCAAAGCCTTGCAGATCTACCATAGTGATTATAAAAGTGAGTCATGTTAATGTTCGAAAGCCTGAAATAAATGTATTATGTATTGCCAATGAAATCCCTTAAAACCCTAAATCCATTATGTGCTAAGAGTTGGTTTAAATAGTATTATTTATAGATAAAGGTGTTTCGTTTCGGATTATACAAGGATTTTTTATTACGAACGATTAAGTACTTTCTTAGTAAACCGAAACTTCAAAAATACTTTATCTTTTCCATTATTGTTTCAGGAACCAAACAATTCCCGCATAAGTTTATGTAACACTACAGTATATGATGACCTGAGAGGTAATTATTGTTTTTTACCACCAAAGAATTAAATATTGTTATTGTTTACTCTCAAACAGAAACCAGACATGAAAAATTGGATTGTAGCTGTCTTTGCAAACGCTTGAATTGTATATTATTTCAGCATGGCGACATTGGTGCGCCGCCATTGGCCCGCATCACCCGTCCCGCTTCCGCTCCCTTTCTCGACCCCACCCCCTCGCCCGTCCCTGCGAGCCCTCACTCACCTCACCTCACAAAACGGCATCGCATCGTCGCGGACGGAAGACGCCAGTCTTTGTCCATACATTTTCAGTTTTTTTTATTTTAACTTGCGCAATTTCTACGTTTTGTAGTGCGATAATCCCTATTCTCGTTGAATAGTGGTTGATCGACTTTTGACAAGTGCAAATCGTTGTTGTTGTACATAACAAATTGACTTTGACTGCCATTCATTATCCCTAACGGGATAAAAGCTTGGTTCTGCCCCTTTGTTCGTTAAAAAGTGTCTAAAGCCAAGTGCATGCATCTTTACCTGCAAGACTCAGGTTAGTATTAGATTAAGAGAAGAATAGTGTTGTTCAGTGGCGCGTTCTGGGTTCTACGTAATACGATTACGCATAGGGAAAGTCATACCCACTTCCTTGTGTGTCACGCGTGCGACCTCAAACAAATGCTCATTGTTTTTAGGTTTCCTCAGCGACGATTGTGATGATACCATTATCGAGCTCTCGAAACTGTCGATCGTCGACTCTGAGCACGAAGTCACTGTGGTAGACAAGCTACATGAAGATCGCTCGACTACAGCGCGGGATTACGTTCTGAGGCGTTGCCACCAAACGGAGGCGATTCTGTTTGATGAATGCTATCCAGATACGTGAGTACTGATCTAATTTCAAAGTAAACACCGTTATTTGCCTGTTTTGATTTCTTTTTCATGCTTGTAAATTCTATGTGTGTGTTTTACTTTCTCCGTTTCACTGGGCCGTGTAATGATTGTTGATTATTTTGCAATTTGTCGTTATGCAGATCTGTGTAGTGTACAGTCGGCGTCATATAGTTAGTAGCAGCCAGAGTAGCCAAATATTTCGTAACACACCCTTATTCTTACAGTAATAAAGACGTGTACCGAAATATTTGGCTACCTTGACTGCTACTAATTATGTGACGCTGACTGTACCTACCTAAATATGCTTTCATGGAATTGAGGTTGTTGGACTACCTTAACTGAAGTCCCCAGTTCAATTCCTTTAATAAGCAAGCATGTTTACAAGTTTCATGACTTTCATGTAACACTTAATCTTCTTGTTAGTAAATATACACACTGGTACTTTCTACCCACTCATACTAAACAAAGATACTTTGTTCTGTATCTTTCCACACAGATGCAATTAATATTGATGGTTGAATTGTGTTAGTATTTATTCTATGCTGTAATTTTCCTTAAGCAAGGGAATAGTGGTTTCAATTCAATAGTAGATTGTACAACAAGTGCATAAAACGCACCATTTTACGCAAGACGTTTAGGCGAGCTGGAGAGGGAGGATGGATATAAAATTGAGTGTAAAATTGGTTTTATGGATGAATTGTACACTCTACTTTTCACTTTGATTGCGAGGAAATGAAAACTATGTTTATTTCATTAAGTTTTATTGTGTATTTTGGCTGTTGGTATCCTTGCCTTAGTATTAGAATACTAACGAAACATAATGAAAAAAAAAGTTCATTTTATGAAGTTAAAGTTGCTTGTGTAGCTGTTGGATCGATTGCCTTGGTCTTCGACAAAGATTTTAATTGAGGATAACTAGAGCATAAAAAGCGACTTTATGTCACTTACGCACAGCATAAAGACAAACTTTTAGAGCGTGAGAAATGAAAAGAAATTTCTTTCCTGTGATGGCCAACCCTAGGTGAATGACTTCCATTGCCATCAATTCTACAAAATTCAAAATTTCAAAATTTATTTATTTGTAAACATAGGTTAAATATAGATCTCATACAATAATTTGTTTCACTATGTTTTGCCATTTGGCATACAAATATATTCAAGAAGAGATGGAAGCATGCACTAATTATAACATTATGTCAAACAATAATAATAATTTGTTAAATGTCAACCTTAATAATAGTGTAGGTACTTAAAACTAAAACAACTTGAATTCAAAATGTGTCCAGTAAATATTCCGTTATCGAATGATATGCTTTTTGTGTCAAAAAACCATACAGGCATTTCTTAAATTCAATTAAATTATCTATTGTAATAATATGTTTCGGCGACTTATTGTATATTTTAGGTGCCATCCCAAAAATACTTTTAGCAAGCAAAGCTGAGTTCACAGATTGTATGTAGATTTTTTCGCATCTGCGAGCACTTTTAAACATTGAAAATGGATGCATGTTGTTTTTAATGTAAACCGCAGTTTCAAAAATGTATAGACATGGCAGGGTTAGTATATTGAACCTAATGAAATGTGGTGTACAGGTTTCCATTAATGCATGTTGTTTTTAATGTAAACCGCAGTTTCAAAAATGTATAGACATGGCAGGGTTAGTATATTGAACCTAATGAAATGTGGTTTACAGGTTTCCATTAATGCATGTTGTTTTTAATGTAAACCGCAGTTTCAAAAATGTATAGACATGGCAGGGTTAGTATATTGAACCTAATGAAATGTGGTTTACAGGTTTCCATCAACTGCAATCTACAAACAGATCTTAAACATTTTTTTTGCGACTTAAAAGCAAGCTCGCGATCAGTGGAATTTCCCCAGAACATGACGCCATATCTTAGTGTTGATGTTACATATGCATGGTAGGCAGTCAGTAAAGCAGACTCGTTAACTCTTTTACTTAGATTATACAATGCATAAGAAAATCTGCTAAGCTTATTACATACTATTTCAATTTGATTTTTCCACGTCAAGTTGTGGTCTAAACTTAATCCTAAAAATTTAGTAATGTCCGTTTCATCAATAATGGTATCTTTATATGACACAGTGAGATTAGGCAATTTGTCAACTCTTTGTTTAAAATTCATAATTTTTGTTTTAGTCAAGTTTTAGTCTAAAATCTCTTTTCATTTTTGGTATAGGCTTTTATTGCAACTACTTATTTTTGCTACCATAATGTGTTTATCTTATGTAGTTTAGGAGTAGTTATGGCTGTCTCCTGTCTCCATTATCAGATCAGCTTGTTGGTGCCATAATGTTGGGTTGTCACTGAACTTGTAGGTATGCCAAATTTCAGCTCAATTGGATACTGGCAAGAGGCAAAGAATGGCTTACTTTCATGACTTACATACATACCTCCATATGATCAGAGCAAGTTAATTATAAAGCTTGTAAAAATATTCCACACTTGTTAATTTAGCATGCTCCAACCAAATCCTGTATTTAATAATATTGTACATATTTAACCCTTTTCTTGACATTGTATCATATATGATACACAATTGATTTTTGTAACAGACAATTTTTTTGGCTCTACAAGGCGCAAACGAGGCTCGATCTCATGTTTTTTTTGTTATTTGCCAAGAAAAGGGTTAATAATTTAGTCTGTATTTGGACTGTTAAAGTTTTGTGTGTCAAGTGTACACAATTAGGTGACAGTCTCTCAAACTTCATCACAATTACTTTTAGGGGAAAATGATTACAAAGCCTGTTCATTTTCATCCTTTCTGTGTCATCCTTTCATTGTATTGGAAAAGAGTTTTTTGTGTGCCCATGTACAAAATTAGGTCACAGTTTCTCAAATTTCAACTCGTAATTGCTTTCAGAGAAAGATTAAGCATCAAAACATTCATTGTGAAGGAATTGAAACAATGAGTTACTTGTTCGCTGACATAACTGGTTGCTAATTTATGTATTTGGTTCAAAATAGGCTGTTAATTGCTTGAATTCATTGGCTAGGTAATTGGGTTTAGGCTCACTGTTACAAAACTAGCTTGTGGTATTCCCGCAGGAATAGTAAATAAACAAGTATTATTGTGACATGGTTATTAGTTTGTAACTAATACTACATTAACATGTTCACTGTCCCTATAGTTCTCAATTATAATGGCTTTGTCACAATACAATAGACATAGACACATTTATTCAGTGATCAAGACAAGATTGTGTTTGATGTACAGGTTTTAAAGAGTTTCCGTTTGACAGTCACAGAATCTTTTCCATGCTTCTTAATAATTATTATTTTATTTCTTATATTATTCTTCTTATTTCTATGCATCTTTCTATTTCTTTTGTGGTTGATTGAGATGTGGAGATTAGCTCTCCCAGATAAACATATTCACTTATTAGAGTTATCAATCGTTGGTAGACAGCACCTTGTTTTTATGGCATTGTCACAGAACTACAAGCCTTAGTGTCGTGATCGACCCCCCAAGTCGCTCACAAATTGTACTACCCCTACAGTAAAGCCGGAGCCCCACTGCTGCGCACGCTACGCACGGACACGCTATACACGTCGCCCACGTGGGTCCATTGGTCTGGATACGTGTGTCAACATTTTCACAGCAACCAATGCACGCACACGCTAAACACGTCTCCCACGTGGGTACATGGGTCAGCTGCGTGTATCCACATTCCCCACTGCGCACAAAACGGGGTTTGTTTGTGCGACGCAGTTAGGGCCACCTTTCCACTGCAACCCACGGGCACGCTGTGCACGTTAGCTCATCCGCGTGGGTCGCAGTGGAGCTTCGCCTGCCACGCGCGCTAGCGTGTGCGTGGGGCGAACTTCGGAACAGGCCACGCGTGTGTCAGTGACGTCATTTCGTGCGTAGCGTGCTCGTACACTGCTGTGGAAGTATCTACCTATATTTTGATACGAAGCGTTTTTGTACCCACGTGCGTAGCTCGACCGTGCGCAGCAGTGGGGCGCCGGCCTAAGAGGTAGTTGACGTGATTTTTCTGTACATACACCGTTTTATCGAAGCACGGCAGAGGTCGCGCACAAAGGTCTCATGTGACACCTATTTCACCATGTTATATGGCCATTTCAATATGTTATGGCATTTCAGTTTTTTTTTTTCGGTGACACCTTCAGTATGTGTTAACTTAAAATAAATATTCGCTCATAAAAAAACTAAGGTCACCGAGATTGCACTGTGTTGAGAGTACAGTGAGCATCAGAAGTAGCTAAGCAAAATAACACGCTCAAAATGACCTACACAGATCCTTATTCCCTTGACATTAGAGTTCATGTGTAGATCATTTTGAGCACTAGAACTGCTCAGCAACTTCTGCTGCTGACTGTACTTGAGAGTGACGGACGTTCACTAGTCTCTCTGTGACCAAGACCGCAAATCCTACTAATATCATAAATGCGAATGTTAGGATGGATGTTTACAAGTTTCGGGTCCCTTGTTTTGTCGACAAACTTTTCATCGAATTTTATTTCATCGAAAACGTTTCAAGTAACATTCAGTTCACGGATTATTGTTTGGTGTAATTTTATTTCATTACCAGGTCATTCCAATTTTTATTATTTCATAGAAAAACTGTTCAGGGAATATTATTTGGCAAATGATTCATTTTGTATGAATTTTAAATGGCAGAATAACAAAACAACGAATTTCATTGGTTCGAAATTTTATTACAACATTACAAAAACAAACAACAACTGATTACAGGGGTTTAACTAGATTAGGGCAGCCAGAAAGAGGAGGCTCGGGGGGCGAAGCCCTCCGCTGTAAAAAAACAAAAACCGTAACAATGTATTATAAGTAGGTTAGGTTAGGGTTCACTTGTGTGCCTCAGAGCGGAAATAGTCACCCCGCGGCGATTAGGCTAAGTTTAGGTTAGGTTAAAATAATTGCCATAGATAACTGTGTGTATGCCAACTATTTTAATTTTAAATAATAATCCTTGTTATAATTTGTATGTTAATTAAAAAGACTTGAAACAATAAATCACAACGTTTTCCGTGACATAATTCAACTATTTAATGAATCATCCGACAAGTAAAAATACACGATTTAAAATTACTTGTAATGACCATTCCACGAACTGAATTGTCGACGAAATGAAAATACATGAAACGTTGACTTTGAAGTGAAATTCGACGAAGTGAGTGTCGACAATGTGATGATAAACCGTTTTTTACTCAATCATGCTTAAACAGCTCAACCGATTTGGATGAAATTTTGCACGAAGATAGTTTATAACCTGGATTAAATAAGGATGTTTTTCATCCCGGGGCCACGCAGATGAAGTCATTAACAAAAGATTGGCAAATCGCGCGTGTGATTGCGCGAGCTGTATATTTGTTTGCTACATAAATAAAAGCGTTTTTTGGCTTATTTCAATGTCTTGTAAGAACTTCGTTACAGTTATGAATTTTTCAACACAAAAATAACCTAGTTTATTCAGCCTTGTATTGAATGACAATAAAAGTGTTTGCACGTTTGCCCCTATAAGTAGGTCAAAGTTGGCGATTATAATCGTCGTTTGTGTTTTGTCCTCAATTGTTTTAGGATCCAAAGGTCCTTTGGATTTACGGAAGCACCTTTTATTTGACACGAACCTGTTTTAAAATACATAAGACTGTTCTATACTATCTGTAAAAAGACTTAGTTTTATATTTGGGTCATCATCATCAGCCGAAAGACGTCCACTGCTGGACATAGGCCTCCCCCAAAGAGTGCCAAAGTTAGTATTTGGGTCAATCAACTTTATTTCTTGGTTGTTTCCATGGTTACGTCTCCTCGGAGACTAAAACTGTGATATTATAGGGCTTCCACCTAGCATATCCTAGTGACTGCAATACAGCCACATCTCAAGAATAAAATACATTTGAGATGTGGCTCTATTGCACAGTGCAATGCGGTCACATCTCGAAAGTAAAATACATTTGAGATGTGGCCGTATTGCAGACACTAGGCGATTATATCCTGAAGAAGTAAATAATGTCAACTTTATAATAAATTACCATTCTTGTCTCCCCACTTACTGGGAAAAATAATAAAAAGTAGGTTGTCCCATTTACCAGTTACTATATACCTACAGAGGAAATTGGCTTTGGGTTTACAATTGCAGGTAATTCATTGTGTCGCGTCGCGCGTGTTTGCCTAGACTCGGGTGAAAAAACTGAACAAACAGTGATGAGTCAATCCTTCACGATATCACAAGGCTCTTTGTTTACTGATGCTATTATTGACATAACGTTATTGTTATCATTAATCAACCTTATTGGGTTTTTACACAATTTTGTGTGTCACAAGAGGGGTAGATTATATTTTTGTTGTTATTCTGTATGGTAAACGAAGAGGCAGGAACTTAAAAAAACCGGGTTCCATACCATTATATATAAAAACATATAGGCAAAATTATCACGTTTGTTGTATGGGAGCCCCCTTTCAATATTTATCTTATTCTGTTTTTTAGTATTTGTTGTTATAGCGGCAACAGAAATACATCATCTGTGAAAATTTCAAGTGTAACTATCACGGGTCATGAGATACAGCCTGGTGGCAGACGGACAGACAGGCGGACGGAAGGACGGACAGCGGAGCCTTAGTAATAGGGTCCCGTTTTTACCCTTTGGGTACGGAACCCTACAAAATGCCATTACCTAGGATATGTCTCCGTATATTAATAGATTTATACTACTAGAAATCGTGTTTGATGATGTTAAACCCTTTAATTCCATTTTAGTCACTATAAAGTGTATGAGTGACCTAGGAGGCACTAACCATGGTAAATGGTAACAAATTAAAAGAAAAAGTTACTTGGTTTAAAAAACCTTCTACTTCGGTAGCCCACTCTTACATATTTTATTTATCGGCGCAATTGTATAATACCTTCTTTTTAACCGACTTCAAAAAAAGGAGGAGGTTCTCAAATCGGTTGTATTTTTTTTAATTTTTTTTTTTTTCAATGTTTGTTACCTCAGAACTCCGTCATTGATGAGCCGATTCGTAAAATATTTTTTTGTTTGTAAGTATATGTTTCTAGGTGGACCCATTTTTTTCAAAAATTCAATTGGATGATGGGATCCATGAGGAATTGAGGGAACTCCTCAATTATATTAGGCACGCGTGTAGTTATTTTGGTATTTTCATTCATTTGTGTATTTACACCCGGAAATCATAAATTTGGTGGAGTGGAATTGATGATGAAGACCACCCATGACTTATGGAATTCCTCAATTATGTACTTAAAAGCACAAAAGTATATCACAGATTCTGATAAGATTCCGTTGAAATAGCAACTATTAGAAGTGCCAAAGGTGATCCTTGTGGAATCGACGGAAGTCCTTAAATATTATCAGCCCACATACAGCGATTCGGTTTTTTTCTCTAATAATCAACGCATTTGCTCTCGGAAATCAGTTCATGTGGTACATTGGAAAAGAAATGTGGAATTGAAGTCGGTTAAAACTTTGTTTTTAAAGTAAATTATTACAAGTATTTATATTTAATGAAGTACTTTTATTCCTCTACACTTATATTCCATCTCATAGATTTAAGAGGAAACACTGGTCAAGCAAGATAATTGAGAAATAGGTATTTGTAAAATGTATTGCTGTCGCGCCAACCACAAGCCTCCCGCCGCAGAGCGCGATAGAGACAACTGCAGCTTGGACCGAAAATACCTATTAAAACCGTGTTCCTATGTTTTCCTTTTTTTAAATAACCTGGTAAAAATTTGTGTACTGGGTGTTTGAACACAGCGGAAAATCTAACAATTTTTTTGGGTTTTTGGAGGTTATTATCTCTTAAGAATAAATTTATGAAAAAAGGAAAACATAGGAACATATCAAGTAGCCATAGATTTATGGAAAAAAAATTATTGCTCTACTGCCATTATCCACGGAGAAAACAGGGGACTACGTTTCTATGGAAAAACGGCCGTTGTGTTTCCTCTTAAAACGTTCATCCAAGCATAGCAAAATATTACCATCACTTTTATTTATAGTGTGTTGAAAAGGGATGCAAAGTAGTCGTTTCGTTAACACCTGTTCCCGCTAGCATTTTGAGCGGGAAGCCAACCATAGAGCATTTTAATTTCCATTGCACATCTCCACGCTTTTTGCCCCTGAACCGGAAAAGGGCGTATTATTTGAATATGAAAGCGGTTTGAATGAAAATAATGTACTTATAAAGTATTTAGGTATTGCTTGAGTAGTATGAAATATTGCGTTTATGTTGGCCAAATAAAGCATTCTTCCCTCTCGCAAATACTTGCTTGTAAGGGACGAATGCTTTATGAGTTTTATGACCGACGTAAACGCAATCATGCTATTGGCTGGGCTGGGTTGGGTGGCAATTATTGACCACTACATAGGGGTGATATTCCTATTATGTAGAATATTATTCCTCTTATAATACATATAATAAAATCGTAACTGATCGCTGTCTGTACATGGCAAATATATTTTAAAAAATATATGGGCGCCTTCATAAACGCAATAGAGCCCCAAAAAAATATTTTTGATTTTTTTATCTGTTTGTCTGTGTTGTAAATCGTGATTAGGCGTTTTCCATCCAAATCAAAAGCTGTTTTTAACACATTTCCCCTTCAATGCTATGAAGAATAACTGGCTTCATTGTAAGCTCTATCACCAATGCATAAAAGTGATCTTCTTTCGAAGCTCTGAAGATTATCTGGTTTTCCTGTAACCCTTATTGTGCACGTCATAAAGTTCAATTTCCCCTGCAGGGCCCTGAAGAATTGCCACAAGATCGGCGAGGGTGTCTACGGCGAAGTATTCCTGTGGCGAGCTCGCGATGGCCGAGCCCGGGTTATGAAGATAGTCCCGGTCGCAGGCGCGTTGAAAGTCAATGGGGAAGACCAAAAGGACTTCCAGGAGATTATATCCGAGATTGTGATTGCTATGTAAGTGTTGTTTTTACTATAGTATCCGCAAAACCAAGTCAGGCGAGTCAGGTCATAAATCATTGGATCATGCTATCTCTTTCGCGCTGCCTTATGGAGCGGGCCGTGCAACAATAATACTGACTTTTATTGCCTGACTCGCCACTTGGTTTTGCGGATACTATAAATTTTTTTTTTACAATGGCAAGTCGTTGATCAGACGAGAATGAGTTCGTTTACATTATATCCTAGATTTTGAATGCTATATGTGAGTCTCTCTCAGGATTTCTCTTTTGCAGAACTTTAACTGGGCAGAAAAGTTTTCTGAAATCGAAACGCTTTTTAAGACTGTTACAAAACCGAATCTAAGATTTTGACATCAATCATCTTGGTGCACTTTTTTGAAAATCAAGAAAATAGCACCATGATTTATTTTATGAACAGCTCCTTTGACTTAAAAAAAAGCGTCTTTCAACGGCGTACTTCATTTCATCATGCTTGAAGGAGACATATTAATTGGAATACACCCGAACTCAAAGGACGTAATGTCATCTTAAGAACTCTGCTTTTGTTAGAACTGACTTTTCTGAGGGAAATTTTTTCACTAGGGTCACATTTATGTTAGTAGTTTCTCAAAGGTAAACATCGGCAAGTGTGTATTCACGTTACAAGCAATATGGCGGTGCCCACGCGTCACAAACCATTGCGTAAAACCTAAACGATCATATAGTGTACACTAGCTAGACTAAGTTTACTTAAACTGAAACCTAATTTAGTTGAATTAAATTACATTTAAATTACGTCCATTTTTGATCTTAAAGTCTAGATAAGTTTAGTCTTTGAACAAAGCTTCCTCTTCGCGTCTTCCTCGATTGTGCCCTAAAGGGAAGGGGCTCGGGGTCCGCTTTGGTATCTAATCCCAAGATTAGGCGCATGCACAAGTTTTATGAAAGTGAAACTTTGAACAAAAGAAATATACAAAATAAAATGCTTTACAAAAAGTTTAATACCCTGCCTTCACACATCAAACCTAAAGCAAGATGTCCGGCAGGCATGCTTATGATAAATTCTAAACAGTATTCCGAAACAAGCGTTCCCATGGACGTCATATCACAATTCGTATTTCTCAGAATAAATGCCGAACGTGTCTTTGCAAGACCGGTGCTTATTCACTCGGCACGCGATCGGATGAATCACGATGACAATGACGCTAGACCGACATGGAAGATAAGTCACGGACTGTGTTATGTAATATAATATAATATAACGCCGAACATTATTTACGGAGCCGTAGTTGCTTGGAGCAATCCTTTCACGCGTATATTGTAACTTAACGTCAATTCTACCAACGCCAAACCTTTTATTCCAGTTAGGCCAAATCTTTATTTAATGTCGTTCGCACAAACCGGAATTAGGTTTCCGAGATTAACCCATGCAAATATGACGACCTCAATATTTATTCCTTTTGTGCCAAATCCGGTATGAGTGAATGAGAGACCATACTTGGAAGATTTTTTCAAGTCAGTAAATTTAGCTTAACTTTTCTTCAACCCTAATAGGCACCCTAAAGACGCCTCGCTATATGTAACCAATTCAAGAAGGCGTATTGAAAACAACGTTACCTACCTACACCCTACCTACAGAAAAGTTTGTTGAGTTTTAAAGCTAACGAAAATGTAACATTAAGTATTGTACATTTTTAAGTCCGTAGTCAGTACGTAACGTAATAATAGCCTACATTTTTTACCACAAATAGATCTTGATACATTTCGGTTGCGTAAACATCTGACTCCTCGCTATAATATAGACCACAAGTTATTGACCAATTCAATGTTTATAATGAATATAACGTTACCTACATAAAAGTTTGTTAAAGTTGTTTTTAAGCTAAGGAAAACGTAACATTAAGAGTCTGCAGTAAGCTCGGCCGAATTTCACCTTTCCATACAAACGTAGTTACGCTCTCATTTTAAAACTACGTGTTGGATTGTGACGAAACTTTGCATATACAATGACATAAGGTTTATCTATGTCTGTTATTAGTTTATATGGTTCCAGTTTATAAAACAAACGAAATACAGCAAAAACAAGTTTTGTATGAAAAACTTAAATTCGCTGTGTTTTTTTTACTATGGTATCTGAAGCTACATAAACTAATTACAGACCTGGATATACCTCATGCCATTGTACATGCAAAGTTTCGTTACAATCCAACACGTAGTTTTAAAATGAGAGCGTACCTAACTACGTTTGTATGGAAAATCGAGCTTACTGCGGACTCGTATTGTACATTTTTAAGTCCACAATCTACGTGACGTAATAATAGCCTAGATTTTTTTACCACAAATCTTGATACATTTCGGTTGCGTAACCAACTGGTTCGAAATGTGCTTCGTAACCGTAATACACGCTTTGTCAGCTTGAACCAATCCGTGAAAGGGAGGAAGTGGTAGCTTCGCGGGTTAGCGTCCGTCATTGTTTCCACTTGGAACGCTGTCCACCCACTGTGTAATTTGTAGTTCGATTTCTATTGTCCATTTAGTTCACAGAGAATCCACAATTCACGGAATTTTGTTACCTTTTTCCGACCGCTTAAAGTGGAGCATTTTCTCTTGGTTAAGAATATTGTTGTCCGTGTTTTATTCGCTGGGGCAATTCGCGAAGAGATTTTAGATGAGGACATTTTAGAAGCATTCAGATTTTAAGAGTTGGTTTTGGAGTGCATTTTGTTATTTTATGTGTTTATAAAATTGATTAATTGATTTAGTCCTGTGAGCGAGGAGAAAACAGAGTTTCGTAAACATGTTCTTATTATACGTAACAACTGATTTTGCAATATTACCAAAAACTTAAGAGTCCGCAGTAAGCTCTGCCGAATTTCACCTTCCCATACAAACGTAGTTATGCTCTCATTTTAAAACTACGTGTTGGATTGTGACGAAACTTTGCATATACAATGAAATGAGGTATATTTATGTCTGTAATTAGTTTATATGGTTCCGGTTTATAAAACAAACGAAATACAGCAAAAACAAGTTTTGTATGAAAAACTTAAATTCGCTGTAATTTTTTTACTATGGTATCGGAAGCTACATAACTAATTACAGACATAGACATACCTCATGTCATTGTACATGCAAAGTTTCGTTACACTCCAACACGTAGTTTTAAAATGAGAGCGTAACTACGTTTGTATGGAGAATCGAGCTTACTGCGGACTCTTAATATGTTTTATTTATATAACGTTAGCAATAAGGTTTTTTCAATAAATTATTCTTATTCTTATATACATATTGTTGGTGGATTTTACCTGAAACAACAATTTTAATGCTTGATCCTAGGAGGCATCCTCGTAAACGAACTACTGGAAAAGTTAATTAGCCCAAACGAGCGGTACTGTAAATGTATTTTTGTTTTAGGGAATTGAGTGCCCTGCGCACTCCTATAGCAGAATTGGAACGACAATTTGATGAAGGGAAGAAGGATATTGACACTCTCGACTTGCACACGATACAGAACGCTACAGACATTTTTAACGAGGTAAGAAAACATTCTTGTTTTATTCACCATCTATAATAAGGCTACGTAAGCCATCTTCGCGCACGAGCGCCAAAATGCAGGATAGGAGTCGGAGTGGTCGCCATGGCCGAAAACGGTCGGACAGATCATCATCATCATCATAATAAGGACGGGTTGGTCAACGTTAAATATGGCATCGACAGCTGTCATTCCATAGAAGCTTGTCAAACTTTCCATGCATTCAGATTTTAACCACTACCGCTTAGGGCGGACTTAAAAGTATTTCTAACAATGCGATGATATTAGTTGTGGGGAATGAGGAAGATTTGCGCCCCAGAATTCCCAGGAAGAGTATTTATGTATACTTTTTTGGCACGCTTTGCAGCTTCGATAAACGGATTGGTGGATATTTGATGTCGTTACAAACACCTCTTTATTGTGACTGTTTAAAAATCTATAAAATTTGCATAAAATTGGCACAATCGCCAAGAAATTCATTTTTAAATAAGAGTGTTGTTGGAGTCATTTATGATTCAACACTTCAATATTCGTTAAACTTTGTTATCAACTACACTTATTTTAACCGAACAAGGTTTAATTATTTCTGTACCACTGGACAGAGGCCAACAGCATCAGCAAGTGTCTTTCCTACAATGCTTGGTCTCTTCCCAAATCTTTTGAGTGCTTGCAATATTCACTATTCACGTTGCGTTATTCTACCTGACGACCCTTTTTTGTCCCTAATCTACCTGAGGTTTTTTGTGGAAAGTTAATACCTACGCAGGTACTCGTACCCTTTCTAATTTTCGAGGGGAGTTATAATTTTTTAATAAAGGTCTCTTCCCTGGCAATCAACTATAGTTCTTTTGTGGCTTATTATAGAGTTTATTATCTTACGCTTTGTGTTTTACGGAGTATAATGCGCTCAGTCACGAACCCTCAGCTAGAATAAATTAAGCAATAAATATATACATGGTTTCAAAATGGTTTTGCGTGTTAATTGTTAAAATACAACATTAACCTAATAGTCCTAATATCTTGGATTGTCAGTGTCAGTTACAACATGACTATTAACTAATGATAGTTGAAATTTTAACGAACTTTCACCTTACCTTTTCTGAAGGAAGGACGTGGATACAATGTGCACAACATGATATAACCTTTGTACGGAAACCGTTCCACCTTCAAAAATATCACGATGTACTTATCAATTTTATCTTTTCAACACATTGATAAATAAATGAAGAGTAAGTTATCGTTTTAATTGACGTGATTGTTTATGGCTCGCGCGCTTAGGTTTCGTGACGTCACATTGGTCGATCAAATGATCAACAGGGTATTCATACGGTTAATAACGTTGTGTCGTAGTGGAAACTTTTTTTACGTCAACTCTAGCGGCAATGCGGTCATTATCTTCCGCTACGTTCGCAGATAATCCGACGGCCAAAGGGAGATTTTATACACTCAGTAATAGGTGAAATATCTGGGGCCCATTTCTCAAAAGCTTGTCACTTGTAATACAAGCGAACGCCTCTTTTCCACTCCTTCTGTTAGAAAGTGACTTCCGCTTGTATTACAAGTTACAAGCTTTGAGACATGGGCCCCAGGTCGCATAAGTTGTGACTTGTGACAAATACCTGCAACTGTATGATGGAAATTGAATACGGTGGTATCATATTTACATTTTCATCAGTACTATGTTCCCCGTATACACAAGGAAAGAGTAGGAAAGTCTTGAACGATATCGAAGTTTATTGAACTAATAAACAGTAAAATTAGATTTGCAGCACAAAGGGCCTCCCGCGAAACAAAAACGAACTTCTTTCGTGTATCTCCCTCTTTATCGCACTTTCTAGTTCGAGCGACAAAGACGGAGATACACGAACGAAGTTCGTTTTCGTTTCGCGGTAGGCCCTCAGACTGTGTTATTTTAGGAATATTCACTCTTGCCCTTTGCCCGCATTCTGTATGAAATATTTAAAATATTTCTTATATGAATCACCTTATTCAGTAGATATCTTTGTATGTGTATTGGCCATTGATAAGCTAACTGGGCCAGACTTATCAACACGAGACAGCTATCTCTGTTCCAACTCAACTCCTCGTGATTTGTGTCCTAAGGACACTGTACAGTGGCCTACTAATCTATACTAATATTATAAAGAGATAAAGTTTGTGAGTAGCTTTGTATGTAGGGGGTAATCGCCCACTACATACACATTTTACTAGCATATACGATGGTCCAGTCCATTATTTGAATATTTGGGCGAATTGCATAAAAGTACTCCATTCAGGCGGACTGATGACCTGGTAAAGGTTGCTGGAGTCCGCTGGATGCGGGTGGCGCAGGACCGGTCACTTTGGCACTCTTTGGGGGAGGCCTATGTCCAGCAGTGGACGTCTTTCGGATGATATGATGAAGATGACTCCAATCAAAAAGCAACTCTACCGGCCAAGGTTCAGATTCCAATTACAGCTTTATAAAACGTCGGCCACATTTAAATTTCGATCAATTAAATAATCTACCATTGAACAATTTCAACTAAATGAAATTGAATGTTACTGTGAAATCAATTTGGTTCAAGTTCAATTCCGTTTCGTGCGTGTCAGCAATTCATTTCATTTATTATTTGCAAACCATGGTATTACAAGATATGTATGTATGTATGTAAGCACTTTATTGTACACAATAACAGGTTAAAGAATATACATGTCACACAATAGATCAAAGTACAAAGGCGAACTTATCCCTATAAGGGATCTCTTCCAGGATATTACAAGGGTATACAGCATGGACCCTGTTAGGGCAAAGCAAAAACTTATAGTCAACGTAACCTATAGAATAATAGTACATTGTGATACAAGTGAGGTATGTTGATAATTACAACAGAGGCGGAATTATCACGCGAGCCGCAGGTGAGCGTGATAAGAGAGCCGAGGATGTAATTATCAAAGCTCACGCGTTTCATACGACGTTTTTCAACACATTTTGCGAGGAAAAAATCCTTTTCTTAAGATGAAAATTTTATAGGCCTGCCAAGTTATTTTCTTTACTCACTCACATTTTGTATACATCGCCAAGAATTTCCAGTGGCGTCCATTCTTTTTATCACTTTTCTATAGTCGCCACGAGTCAATATTTTTGTTAATAACCAAACACGCATTAGTAATGTTTACAAATATCTGTGAAACGTGCTGTGAAATAACCTATAATGGCGCGCAACAGTTTTTTATGTGTTCAGCCAGACTTATGAAATCTCTAAACAGCCAATACAAAATAAAATAAATATATTCGTTTTAAAATGTTATCTTTATTAATTAATGTAAAATGTTATCAAAAGTGAATAGTTTTACTAAATTAAACGTTTCTATATCTTATCAAAAAAGAAATAGTCAATTAATTAACAAAAAGGATTTAAAAATTTGTTTAGTCGAGTAAGAATCCATCTGCCGAGAATTAAAAAAAAAGGCTCTACATTCTGTACAACCCGGTTAATTTAAGAATGCACCGTGTGCATGCATACATCTTGCTGCAAGGTGCCAACGTGACTTAAGAGTCCGCGTTTCGTTACAATCCGACACGTAGTTTTAAAATGAGAGCGTAACTACGTTTGTATTGAGAATCGAGCTTACTGCGGACTCTTAATCAGGATATAACCATAACACACAAGTGTCGTAATGTTATAAAACACGCGTGTTTAATATCCAGGGCTGAGCCTAAAAGCGACACAATAAGAGGTACGTTACGAGCAATTGTGTTGAAAAAATATTTGTGAGGTAGTTTTTTAGTTTTGTAACAAATAATGTGTACTTCTCAGCTGATATGTGTCTCGGTAAGTTGTTATATATTTTTATCGACATGGAATGTGGTCCCTGTGAGTTCATTTTAAGTTTGGCTACAGTTGTCGATCAGTTTGTGCCTGGGTCGCAAATTATGGGTTCCTGTTATCATATCCTTAGCTTGTGTGTAAAGGCTAGGGTATTTCCGCACGAATTTTAATTAAGATGCTTCAAGCCTTTCAGTCCGTTTTCGTCAGAAGCATTTAAATTCTCTTGATCTTTAGACTTGTCAAAACATTTTCACAATATTTCTCTACGCAACAAATATTGTGACGCATTTCTTCAATCAAAATTTTCCCAGCACGGTTTCTATATTTATTTTTGGCACTAATAAGTTTTTCTCAACCCATGCCAATCCAGAGATCTTATTTAACATGTACTCTTTCACATTCGCGATTGCTGAAATATTTAATTGTATTTTTGTCACATTGAAACGAACTTATCGCAAGCGGATATAAATTATAAACAAACCCCGGGGTTTTCGGTGCGGGAATGAATGACATTAGCTAAAGAATAGGTATTGACTTAAGAAACAGAATGTACTTACCTACTAAATAATTAATTGAATAAAAATATACTTAAGTAATAAAAAAAAACATACGTTCATATTCTTTATCTTCTCGCACTGACAATGCTTGTCCGTAGAGCGTGAATGTTTTTTTTTATCGACCGTCTCGATATCGATGTTTATATATAATGCAAAAATAAGATTGAATTTTCGCCTTTTAAATCTTTGCTCAATCTCAATGAAAACTTCTTGATGAAAAATAAGTAGATAACCTCATTGGTGAAGCGATAGCCTTAGATAAATGATTATTATTATTTTATTGTTATTATTCTCTCGTAAGGCTTGGTAGAAATGCTAAAGTACCTACTACTTAAGTTAAAGTAAAATTGTATGGTTTGTTTACAATTCGCAGAAAGGTATTTATTCATTAGGCACAATATGATATTTTGTCAGAATAATCTATCTGTTTATCTCTACTCTTTCTCAAGTTATTCCCGCACCGAAAACCCCGGGGTTTGATTATAAATATACCTCGCATTATCTTTCAAACGCCAACGCTTAAAAAGCATAATTTTCAAGTACGCGATGATTAATACGCGATTACCGTGAACAGCTGTCGTTTCGCGGAAACGCCGTTTCCGCATTAAACGACACCGGTGCGCGAGCGCAGCGGGTCCACGTCTATGGACACATCCATAATTAGTATTAGCATCTTGTAAACCTGTAGAGCAAGGTTTAGTATGCCATACTTAGCTACGAAGCCGTGTATCGCTGTATGTACTGTAGTTAAACATAAGCAAATCCTCAGTGATAAACAGTGGTGAGGCATATATAAAAGCGATTGTTGCCGGCTTGTCTCTTGAGAGAAGTAAGCCAAAAATCTGGTTGATCTATTGAAAGCAGGGAAACACGTTCTAATCATTTTCGTATTGGAGTAGACGTTGTAATTGTTGATGATAACAGCAAGGCTGATGTAGGTAGACGACAACAATAAGTCTAAGTAGCGCCGCTAAATAGCCCCAAAGAATGGGTGCCATTGCCATTATGCGGGGATGGCAGCGGGGTGTCAAAACGATGCCAGGCCGCCGTTTAGTTCAAACATGCGCATACCGGGTTTTAGGCACGTGTTTGGGTAGAAATTTAAGGAGTTGGCATTCTACGGGTTTTTCGTTCGCTGGTCGTACAATGATCCGCAAATAATTTCCCACTTCAGTTTTCCCGTATCTATATCATATCGTAGCTATCTCCATGAGTCAATACTGTAACGAACTCCTTTGGGCATTGCACGCTAGGCGCAAGATAAGATATTCACGTGGCCATGATACCGGCTGTAGCCGCGATTGCAATCTGCTTTTATCATCACGCTTTAACTAAATAGAAGATAATTATTCTCCATTATTTTAAGGACAAAATGTAGATAACTAAAATTAACGGAGAAAGTTGCGTCATTTGCAATATTTGTCTGTGAGCTTCATGATTTTTACGTATTTTACTAATCAGATTTAATCTTATCCTGACGTGTATGGTTGGTATTTTTGTAACAAAACTACGATACATTCGTAATTTAACGTTAATACAGACAGACAAGTTTGATATAGATTTACTCTCAAGCTGATTAAACGGTCGTCATTGCAAATATAATCCGTCAATGTCGTGTAAAAAAGACTCGTAAAGTCGAAATTGACCGTGATACATGATTTCTCGACTCGAAAGACTCGCCAAGACAAATGACATGTCATTAAAAGCTCTAGCTCTGCTCGCGATTTCCCTCGTCACTCTTGGTACTGAGACAGAGTGGGATGATGTTGGTTGCAACAGGCTCATTGAGTGTATGGGTTTGTAAAGCCGCGTTCACATTTGTGTGTTGTGTTGTGTTGTGACGCATCAGAACGCTAATCGGTTTCATACATTTAATATGGTTGCGTTCACATTTGTCTGATGTCGAGGGCGTCAGACAAATGTGAACGCAACCATATTAAATGTATGAAACCGATTAGCGTTCTGATGCGTCACAAGTACAACACAACACGACACACAAATGTGAACGCGGCTTAAGTCTTGTAGGTAACTATTGGTGTTTCATCATAGTAAGGTAGTTACATCCTACCTATCCTACATTTTATTTTGGACATTTGTATGTCACATGCGCACTGCCAACATCTGTCAATCAACCTTACTTAACCCTTCAATCATTGACCCTAGTTTGGGACGACTTTACATTGTCTATTGTCGCAGACTTTTCTCGAATCAATAACTTCGTCTGCAAAGAAATTGTGCCTAAGGTAAATGACATGCACCTTACTGGAAAAAGTTAAGGCACGTTTAGATTTCAGTAAGTGAGCCAAGTGTCAGCCAGGGTTACTTCTGTTTTCTTTATCACCTGAGAAAACTATCAAAAATACGTATGCGACCAATCTTATCCAGTTTGTTGACGAATTTAATTATATACCGACTGCGAAATTAATTTGACTGTGTCTGATACGAAAGCCTTGGTTACCTCCGATTTCACGTATGGTTGCGATTTCAATCTGGCCGACATTAACATTGGAATCTTCTAGTTTGGACGGTAGAGTTGAGTTTTGAATGGACGACCACTTTGTTGAAATTCGGCCAACTCAAATAATCTCGAGTATAGTTGTGACGAATCTAGGGGTCAATATATTTGGACGAGTGACGAGACGAGTCAGCTTCTTGTGAGTCTGAGGGCCTACCGCGAAAGGCATTCGAAGTTTTCCCTCTCTGTCAGAATTGCGAGTTCGTACGTAAGTGCGACAAGGAGGGAAAACTTCGAATGCCGTTGGCGGTAGGCCGTCTGAGTAGCATAGTTGGTTCGAAGAACATGACTGTGTCACCTTCGTAATGTTATTATGAATATTTTCAATAACGTTTCGTCAGCGGTATAACCTTAGCCGCAAATGGAATCATACCAAACAATAATATTACGGAGAAACAACAATGGGTTCGTGTTTTGATGATTTTGAATTGATCGTGACGTTATGATTTTAATTATTATGGTTTATGCGTAGAATTTTCAATTGTGAACGATTTTTAAGCTGGAAAGGAACGCATACGAAGCTAAGACAAATTTAAATAAAACAACTTTAAAACTTTTGCATAACCTTGATACAAAGGTAACATATACGATTGATATTTTGATATTACATATTTACACGCTTTAGTACGGATACAAATGTCGAAGTAGCACTATTGTTTTTTTTATGAACATACGTAAAATATCTGCATTCAAAAGCGTGTTTGTTAAAGAAGTTTAATTTGACTACAAACAAATAATACAAAAAAAATGTATAGCTGTATTTCTTCAGTTTGTACACATTCTATGCTATTCTCGAAACTGGACTGGACTTTAGTCGGATTTTGGTGAAAATACTACTTTGTTCCGACCTAAATAAATACGAACATTTTGGTCGCTTTGACAAGGAAAAGATCGAACTGTTTTTTGCATAGAGATGTTTATGGACCGTAGACTGACATAGGCAAAGTCTTGCCACATGGCTGGGAGTCGGAGCTAGCATAAACCTTATAACATTCAATATTCTTGAGTGGTTTCTAATTATTTATCGCTTCAATGTGCTGGAGCTCATAGAAATGTCGGAGATAAATGCCCGAGAACCTGTTTTGCAACATCTGTCGTTAACAGCCCTGTGTCCGTTCTTAGAATCGGACCTTCTGCGCAAGCATACGGCAGATGACAAAAAGATATTTAGCGGCGGTACACAGACATGTTCTAGATGCACTAATTGTTGCTATGGCTAGGTCTATTTGACCAGTATCTAATAGGATGCACTTGAGAATTATGGATAAACTAGCTTCAGCACGCGACTTCGTCTGCGTGGACCCGGGTTAAAAACTATCCTATATTTTAATCCAGGCTATAAACTATCTTCGTGCAAAATTTTATCCAAATCGGATAAGCCGTTCAAGCGTGATTTATAACAAACATCCAAATTCGCATTTATCGTATTAGTAGGATGAATTCTTTTTTTAAATAGTTGTGTTAAGGTCTGTCTACTGTAGAATATTGATAAATGAGATTACAAATACATCATTATGACGTTATTGCATAAAAAAAATCCATTGTCATAGTGTATCTAAAAGAGCCTTTTAGGTCTTTTTACAGAATAAATATTTTAGAACGAGTTGCCAAAAATAGGTGAGAAACAACTGTATATTTACGATTTTAAAAAAGGTTGACCTATAATGTCTGGCTTCCATTTAACGCAAATACTTTGAGATCGGCAAAATTAAGCGTTTCTAAAAATAAATCTTAATTTAAACAGTTCCATAGAAGCCATGAACAGATTGAAATGTAGAAGCTTTTTATTTTTTCTGTAAATTAAGAATAACACGTTTGATAAACCAACACGTGCGTTTAACTTTTATTTATTTCTAACATTTCTAAGGGCTCTTCAACAGGTTACACGAAGCCCACGCGGCGACTACCTTTATTTTATAACGCCTAGCAACACCATTTTTAATATCCACCAGTCCATTCATTTGACATGACAGGGGGTGGGACGCATACCAATTTGTGAACCAGTTCTATTCCCAGAACGGGATGAATGCAGTTAATTATCTCGTCCGACAACGGCCCCGCGGCCTTTATTGAAATAAACGTGACGACGCACATTCGGAGAAATCTTGAGTACCAGTCAAATTCGACCGTGACTCTCCCGAACACTCGTGAAAGCTAAGACTGTAAACGCCAGAGCAATTTAACAGTCGACTGCCTCAGCCCTTCCAGCGTCTAAAAGTTCGTTGAAACACCGCCACAGCCACAACTAATTTCATCGCGTTTAGATACGCATTGAGAGGCGTCCGCGTGCCCATCGACCGTTGAATTCTTTTGTGTAAATGACCCCGTCCTTACGCCTAAAACGTCTCAAACACCGTTCAGAAACAAAGGATTTTGTGTCTTAGGTATTAGCAGTAAGGTGCGTTTACGGCAGCTATACCTCCCGTCTCCTCGATCTGTGGGAACTGTATGACGAATGCAAGGGCTCTGAGAACGACAACCCGGCCATTCTGCCGTCGGATCAGCAGTACATTGTGTTGGAACTGGCCAACGCGGGACAGGACCTGGAAGGCTATCAGTTCAACAGCGCGGAGCAAGCGCACGCGCTATTCTTACAGGTAATTTGAATTTGGAATTACGTTTTTCTTTTGTTTTGTTTTTGAAGTTATAGAGTATAGCACTAAGTTACAACTTGTTTGTACGCGTTTTCTACAGCCACGTCACACTGTTTTTAATATCGTTGCAATAAAATTCGATATTTAAGGGATTTTAATGCATCCATAGTTTAACATTTGAATAGCGCAGCGGTGTATCAAAAGGTTTGCAATTTTGTCCTATACCCTATAATCCAGTGTTTTATAATTATGTTCATATCTTTGTAGTTTTGTATCTGTAGCGTCATACGTCATGTCCTTATGTAAGTTTTAAATGGAAACGTAAAATCAAACCAAATGGTCTTATCGTTTATTAATAACCTGCTTTGTCAGTAAAGTGGATTACACCCTATTTTTGCATTATCAACTAAACGTAAACTGACGTCGTGTCCGTGTAACATAGTGTTTTGCGGAGTTTGCGAGTATTTTGCTTAATATTCATTTGATTTCAACGGGAAGCGAAATGTGTGGGAAAACGACTTCTTCCTGCATCGCATATCACAATAAGTGTATTTTTTAAATGTACACTGATTCCAATACAACGTATCAATCAACCGTAGGTCATTAATCATTAGTCATTACTCGCCTTTGTTGTTTTCGAATTGATCGATAGATATTTTCAAAATGAAATAACTATTTAAACTTTAGAATTATATGCTTTACTTAAAATACAGGGTGTAACAAAAATGGGGTGTGAACCGATCAAGGGCAAAACAGGTATCGTGTTCTGATAAGAAAAATCTAAAAGATTTTTTTTTGACGCGATATTTTTTTACATTTGTACGGAGCAGGTCGCCCCAGTCGGCCAACACTCCATAAAAAAGTAAAAAAAAAATCGCGCAAAAAAAAAAATCTCTTAGTTTTTTCTTATCAGAACACGATACCTGTTATGCCCTTGATCAGTTCACACCCCATTTTTGGACACTCTGTATAAAAAAATAGCCCTTGTTGCAACCGAAGAGAATGACAGTTACCGATTCTTTTAGAATCTAAATTCAGGTTGCCTATGCAATAATGTCGTTATTTTAAATGAAGTCAAAAATCTAATACGCAGTGAGTTGGAGCCTTTTTGTCTTGCTGCAATGCACACAGTTTATCTCCGTGCATAAAAACTGATTGTTTTATGTTATTTTAATGTTCTATTAAGTTTTGTGTTTTCTGTATATTTTTTTATACAGGGCGTCCCACGGCGATGCCACATGGAGGGAAAGTACCTTAAATATCATAGATAGCATATTTTGCTGAAAGAACACTTCATTTTATTTTTAAAACTTAGTAAAGTTGCATTCATACTTTTTTTAATTTTCTTTGAAAAAAAATGTATGGAAAAAAATTATCGCGTCATTGGAGTAAAAGTACCTTAATTATTGTAAATGAACATCTTACTGAAAGAAGACATTATTTCGATTTAAAAAAACAAGTTGAATTGCATTTTAAATAATTTCATGGTTAAACCGGTAATCGAACCCGCTACACGAGAAAAAAAATACCTTAAGTAGCTTTGTCATACCGATCAAAGGGCTTCAATGTGAGAATATTTTTTTTGCCAAATAACATAGTGTTGGAAACAAAAGGAAGACCATTAAATTTTTAATTGATTTAATTTTGTATTAAAAATATTAAAATGCATGGTCTTTATTTTTATTTCGTTATTTAGCAAAAAAATAATTCTCACATTGAAGCCTCTCGATCGATATGACAAAGCTACACTTTAATTTAATTTTTTTTTTCAAAGAAAATTAAAAAAGTATGAATGCAACTTTACTAAGTTTTAAAAATAAAATGAAGTCTTCTTTCAGCAAAATATGCTATCTATGATATTTAAGGTACTTTCCCTCCATGTGGCATCGCCGTGGGACGCCCTGTATATATATTCTGTATATGTAATGTGTGTGTATTTAGCAAAACAAATAAATGATTTATCTATCTATTTATCGAAGTCTCATTTTGTCGCGTCACCGATTTTAGAATAGAATAGAATGAAATAAGCATTCATTCGTGTCAATAAATTTGCATGCACGGGAGGAAGCATAAAAAAACTATAGTAGGTAGAACGAAATGATCCCATCTCAGCAACCTGCTGCCTTAAAGGGCAACGCTGATTTTAGCGACGGGGCATCGCTTCGTACTTATCGGTCTCTCTAAATATTTGATTCGAATATCTGTATTTAACTCCGCCCTGTCATCTGTTGCCGCTGGGGGTAACTCGAGTAATCCGGGAAAAGATACGTCGGGGTAAAGTTCAAGCCGGCGAAAATAACGCGGGGATGTAGTTATTTTTTGTCTGTGTGCTTGACTATCCGTATACAACTTTGTTATATTTTCAAACATTTTACAGCGTCTGCGTATTGTAGAGCAAAAACAAAATAGAAAGTGCATTAAATATCTTGTAAGATACAATGTCACGAAAGGGGTATACTAATCTGACCATGTATCGAAATTCTGCTCAGAAATAAAAACAACACAAAGTAGAATTTGATTCAAGATTGTAAATGTTATTGTTAGACGGTGGAAGAGACTGTTGTGTTTCCACATGACAAATTAAGAATCAAAGTTGTACATGTTCAGATATTATTAAACATAACATTGATTCAATATAAATTACCTCGACTAGCTTCTGCCCGCGACTCTGTCTGCGTGGAACTCGTTTATATCGTAGCTCCCTACAAATGTTCACTCCCATTTCACCCCTGTTGGGGGTGATTTTCGGGATAAAAACTATCCTATGTCCACTCCTATGGACTCAAAATGTCATCTAAATCGGTTCAGCTGTTTAAGCTAGAAGAGGTCACAGACAGACAGACACACTCGCATTTATAATATTAGTATGGTACGTGTTACTACGTGTTACGTGTTACTTAACTAACTGAAGTTTTATACGGAAACGAAATATTTAGCTTGTAAGTTGTTATATAGATTAGATATTTTTGTTTTGTTTGTTTTGCCAGCTTAAACCATCCTCTGAGGGGTAATAGCCGAGTTTTTATTTTATTTCAGCGTGTTGAGCATGGCAAGTGAGACCCCTGCGTATGATGAGTGACTTTCTAGGTCGAGTTTCCACTATCTTGACTAGATTTTCACTTATCCTTCGCGGTGGTCATTTCTGCTTTCTATGTTTACAGTGTGTTTTATTTTACTAATTATGTTGCATTTTTTTGTGTCTTTGTATAACGACTGGGTTCGACTACCGTCTTCTAAAATTATCAATGAATCAATTCGATTAAAATAGTATGTCTGACATGACAACCGGTTTCCAATTATCCTTACGATAAATATCTACTCTAGACTGGAATTAATTTTGAATTATAAACATTGGCACAAACGAAACATTGAAAATTCGAATCTTCTCTTTTTGGATGTTATTTGACATGGTATATTTTTGAATAACTTCTTTTAATGGTCCAATCCAGTCTACTTGTATACCTTTTTTGTGTAACAATAACAATTGTGTTACTCTCATAGTTATTTTGACTGATTACTGATACCCTTTTTCCTCAGACCTTTGGCATAGGCCTGCTCAGAGTTCTCAGCCTCTCTTCTCCACGCTCAGGCTCATAGTATTGCAATCAATTTATTCAGTAATAATAAGTATTGTTTGTGGTGTTTGCAGGTGGCTTTCGGGCTAGCTGTGGGCGAAGAGGCCTTCCAGTTCGAGCATCGCGATTTACATTGGGGGAACGTACTGATTGCCCCTACTGAACAAAAGGTAACTACTTAAACATCCTACTGAAGGCACTGGTCCCACCGCCGGCTAGTAAGCTAGAAAAGTTGGGCGAGTAGCATTACATTGCGGATCTGTAAAGGTCGATTGATCACACTGTGCCTGGTCAGCACGCAATGAACCGTTACTCGTCCAACTTTTCTAGCTTACTAGCCGGCGGTGGGACCAGTGCCGAAGGGTCCACGGAAAGAACATGTCTAGTCGCATTTTAATGAGATTTTAATGTCAAAATGAACGACGCTGGTTATGGATTATTATGTGACATTAAAATGTCATTTTCAAAAAAATTAAACTAGGCATGTGGGAATTAACATTAATTCCATCTCCCTTCAACTATACTAATTATTATAAAAAACCGGCCAAGTGCGAGTCGGACTCGCGCACATAGGGTTCCGTACTATTATCTATAAAACCGGCAAAAAAATCACGTTTGTTGTATGGGAGCCCCATTTAAATATTAATTTTATTATGTGTTATATTTGTTGTTATAGCGGCAACAGATATACATCATCTGTGAAATGTCAACTGTCTAACTATCACGGTTCATGAGATACGGCCTGGTGACAGACAGACAGACGGACAGTGGAGTCTTAGTAATAGGGTCCCGTTTTTACCAGATTATTTACAGATATATTTTTCCACGAAATTTGATCCGGGTGAACTTTGGTTAATAAATACAGAAGTTTTCACATTTATGCTAAAAGTGGCACTAGAACATGAGTTTCATGTGCTCTGCCTTCCCCTTTTGGGAATTAAGGCGTGAATGTATGTATGTATGTTTTCTTCGGAATATCAAGTAACATTCAGTTCACCTAAATTGCTTTAATTTGACCCCGATAGCAATAGCTTTATTTAACTCAACGTAAAATGTAACTTCTTCATTTTTTCAATCCATCAACTTACGAAAAAGCGTGCCCACTGAAGCGGTAAAGTGCGGTTAAGATGGTGTCGAGAGGCACTAACCAAAATGTTGCCATGATAAAAAAACGTACCTAGCTTCTAAAAAAAATCCCTTTAGCTTACTTTAATTTGAAAATGCCATTTATGTTACTTTACAATTGTAAGAAGTTCCTAAATATGAATGCCTTCTTCCTAAACAGGAAATTTTTCTAAAACTAGAACAATTGTTTCAGTTTTTAGGAAAAAAACACGGAATAGGCTTATAGGATCACTTTGTTGTCCGTCTGTGTCTCTGTCTTTCAAGTATTATATTCTAGTTATACAATTAAATTATAACTAGGTACTCTATTTGCCCATCAATAGTGCAACAGACTAAATCTGCTCGGGCAGACGACAAGATTGGGCAGTCATACCAGTTTGCATTGACACCCAGAATGCTGTTGGTACTATCGACAACACAGCTAACTGACCATCGGTGCACCTTAAACGCATTGTAATAAGGTTCTATATAAACACAGGATGGTCAGTTAACAGTGTTGTCGTTTGTACGTCCCCTGAGCCGGCCCAGCATCAACACGATTTTCTTGCAATAGTAAAATAGTTATTTGTTATACAAGGCTGCAAAGTTGTATTTTACCCGCGCGTGTGGAATTGAGACATGAGCAAGAGAAAGGATCCTATAGTTGAACCACGAGCGAAGCGAGTGGTTCTAAAATAAAATCATGAGCGTAGCGAGTGTTTTAATACGAGAATTTAAATACATTTGCACCCGTGTGTAACACAAAACTTTTCACCTCTCTGTAGCGAGGAAAGTGCAACATGCAAAACAGCTTTATTTAATTTAAATAATATTTTTTTTTACTGTAATAATAACGTTAAGTACCTAATATCAAGTAGAACTTTGGTCAAGTGCGAGTCGGGTTTTAGTTTTCCCATACATTTTGAGACTGAGCGCCTGATGAAGGCAATTTTTTTAAAGTTCTTAATAGTTATTTGTTATGCAAGGCTGCAAAGTTGGTGTTTGGCGCAAGTGCTTGTATTGACAGCCAAGCTAGCGAAGGATTGTAAGATTGAACCATGAGCGAAGCGAATGGTTCAAAAGTACAATCCTGAGCATAGCGAGGCTTTCAAGGCACGAGAGGCCAAACAACTTTGCTGCCGAGCGGAACACACAACTTTTCACCTCACCACCGCGAGGAAAATTGTGAATGTAAGGGAAGTAATTTGGACGTTATACTCATTTTCAATAAAGCTTTGTTTACATCTCATCAAGATCTAGCATTTTATAATTATTAAATGTCACATAAACCATTTTTGCATCTTTAAACAACTCCACGCTTACCTACACTAAAAAAGTCAAAGTATTGATGGGTACTCACGAGTAAACTAAGGCTCAAATACGCTTATTTCACTTTTTCCGCTAACTTAGCAGGCATTCAAATTCATATTACGTCTTATCTTGTGCACTAAAATCTATAAATAACCACCATTATTTTGACTTTACTGTGGCTTTAGAACAAAACCAAAGTTTCTGAAATTAACTTTTTCAAACGGTGCGTTCCAAATTTGGAAGAAGCGAAAATTTTTGAAAAATAAAACTACATTTTAAAATTATTAATTCGTATTTGTATCTTTATAAGTCAGTCTAAATATTAATATTTCGTATGTAATTAAGAAAGAATAATAATTATTAATTTAATTTTATCAAAATAATAACAATTAATTATTGGCATAACACCATTAGTTTTTGAACGCACGATAATCACCTCTCATTCTGTATAGAAAAAAGTTGGATCTCGCGATTGACCGTCACGTTCCAAATTCAAAAACTCTTTCCACACTAGCGGATATAATGGGCTTTTGGGCGCAGATTTTGGGCGATAAAGCAAGCCTTTTCGAGCCGGTGAGGTGAAAATATATGTTTTATTCTGTTTTTTAGTATGTTGTTATAGCGGCAACAGAAATAAATCATCTGAGTTTTTTTTTGTATTATGAGCGTTGTACGTTTTGTTATTTGTCAAAAGCTACTTAAAACACGCTCCAAGGTCAAATTACTTTCGCCACTAGTGGATAAAATGCGTTTGTGCCCACTGGTTTTAAAGGACAAAAGACGGCTTTCCGACGCAGTGAGGGGAAAAATATATATTAAATGTGTAATTTTGTTTCCAGTTCGCGACGTTCGTGCTCCGCGGGCGCTCGCACCGCGTGCCGCGCTGCGGCGTGGCGGCCACCGTCATCGACTACTCGCTGTCGCGGCTGTCGCTGCCGCTGCCGCTCGCCGCCGACTCGGCCGCGCTCTACAACGACCTGGCCCGAGACGACAACCTGTTCGACGCCGTCGGGGACTACCAGTTCGAGGTGTACCGCCTCATGAGGGACAAGCTGGGGTGAGTGTCTGTCCCGGCGTGACACGGGCTTTATTTATCTATTTATTCAACCAACTTACATTTACAGCATATTGCCAAACATGAAAGTTGTGGGTATTGGTAACAATATTCAATTAAATTAAATTTACAAAATTCAAGTTAAAATGAAAATTATCATCTTAGATTATTTATACATTTAAGCAAGTTTGTATACAGGACACATTTAGTACTGCATTCAATTCAATTCAATTCAATTTCTTTATTTCAGATAAATATCCATATCGGGTTAGTTACAGTAGGAACTTATATCTATGTTAGTTACACATTAATAAAAAGATAAAATAAAATTAAAATTCAAATACAACAAATTAAAACGCAGGGTGACACAGATTACGGCTATTTTATATATCTTACTAATGTCCTGATCTGTGCCACCCAGTGACAAAGGATGGGACAGTTGTACCTATCCGCTATCACCATCAAAATGCTGTTTTGACTCCCCCTGACACGTTCCATCAACGATGCAATTTTTTTCCTTATGATCGCGTGGAACCCGTTCGTGTGAGCGTCCGCGAACATTCCTGAGGCGCTGCACCACCTAGGAAGTCTCAACAGCATTCTGAAGGCGTTATTGTACTGAGGTTGGAGTGTTGATTGACTCCAGATACCGAGTAGCTGTAGCCAGGAATTTCGCCTCCGACTGCGAGAGCATGTCCAAAGTAGTCATAAAGGAGAATGTTATTGATGTGGTTCAATACATTATACAAGGGACTGATACTAAGCATTACTGTAGTGTTACGAAGTGGACGAAGTGTACCTTTCATATTATACTACGTGTTTTGTCAATTTCCGTTAATTGCAAGGGGGCGTAGGTTAGATCAAATAAAGTTATTTTCTCCAAGACAGTAGTATCTTAACTCTTACTGTTATCAAGATATTTAATATTTTAATTTAATCAGATTTGCAGCTTTAACCACTGTTAATGCTGCATTGAATTATTTTGTAAAAAAAATGCTTATTTGTTTGTGTGTATGTACTCTGCAATACGCCGAAGTTAATGGAAATTCCCGGGAACACCGTGTATAGGGTGGCTGTATCCTGTATCGAGGTGATGCCTCCTTCAGCGGTAGTTCGCGCCCCGTGGTATGTTCGCGCGGAGCGCACTCAAGCTACGGCTACTGAAGTTATCACGGCTGGTTCAGACTAGTATAGACATATGGGTGCATACAACTTCTCACAAATATGTCACATAGCTCTTACGTCCGCTGACATAAGAGGCATGTTTAGAGTTGTGATTTGGCGCTAGGCCGAGCTTGTCGAGTCGGGGCTAACGCGAGTCTTCTTAGTACAGCTTAGCGCTAGTCTTAGCTTTAACGGCTCGAGTCTTTAAGGCACGGCCAAGCTCTAGTCTGTCAAGCGAATCATGTTCCTGGAAATTTTGCAAATTCTTTAAATGGCAACCATCTTACCACCTGTGAAATAAGCTGGCAGTTATGAGAACCTATTACGCCGCAATACATTTTTCAGGGACACGTTTCGCTTGACAGACTAGAGCTTTGCCGAGCCTTAGACTCGAGCCGTTAAAGCTACACTGAGCCTTGCACATCTTGCGATAATTTTGTATGGTTTGCACTACATTCCAGAAACAAACAGGGGTTGTGATCGAATACAATAATCGCAGCTAATGGTCGAAGTTCAAATCAATTCAAATAATAAAGAAATCATGCGTCAATCGCAGTAATAACAGATTGATAACGCAATTGCGGTTATCAGTGCCCCCCTTATTCATAGATAACACAATCACAATTCTTCAGATTACATGAACGAAAAGTCCGCAATGCATTATTAGATGTGTTAGAGATCAAGACAACACGGTCGGGCGATATTATAATTAGAAATCGATAAGATCTTACACCAAGTTAGCGTCGTTTTTACAGTATCTTGCTATTGACTGTGTTATAATTATAATCTACAATGGACATTTGATGATTCTTCTTGGATTAACATTAACATTTTATTGTTATACCACGTCGGTGAAAAAACAACCTTACTTTGGATGTATTCGTAAACGTATTGGAGAGGCATTTAAACCGTAATATATAGACGATCTCTCCTGTTCTCTATAAAATACATTTTAAATTTGGATGTTTCTTGCTTCATTGGGTTTGATCAGGGGTGGCCCACTTGGAAAGTAAAAGGTGTTATTCCTAGCCAAAAGGTACCTCTTTTCCTGTTGTCAATAAGCATGCATTTTTTTGCATCGTTACGCCAATGTACGCCTTATTAACTACCGCCTACATGTTACTTTTTACCTGAGAATAACACCAAACTTTACAAGTGTTACAAGTCGATAAAATTCCATACAAAATTTTACAAACATATTTTAATGTCCCTTGTAAGTTTTATGCCGTTAACATTCAGCCCATAATGCATAGTACCACAATTCACCGTTTTCCAGAAGACAGACCGACTGGATTTTGGTTTATATTATACTGCTAGCTACAGCTATGTAAATATGATTAACAACGTCCAAGTATGACATCAGTACCAAATTTATTAACCCTTTACAGACCGGTAGTTGAAAAATGACAATCTAATGTCAGTCTTATTTATTAACATTAAGATACATGTGTGGTCGATATAACGCCTCTGGCCTGCATGGCTATCACATGACGGCGCGCGAGCTTTTTCGATTTTTCTCGCAGTATACGTCTCTTTCTAAGTTTTCTAAATAAGAGAAAGAGAGGAATAGTGCAAGAAAAATCGAGAGACCCCCGCGCGCCGTCTTGTGATAGCCGTGCTGGAAAAAGGTTAAATTGCACATTGAACTCCAAACAATCTTCAAATGCAACACCATTCTAATAGCATATCTTTGTCCACAGCAACGACTGGAAGAATTTCGAGCCATACACAAACATTCTCTGGCTGGACTACACTGTGGATAAGATGATATCGGCGCTCCGCTACAAGAGGACGAACACTAAGATACACAAACACTACATCGCCAAACTGAAAGCCATCAAGAGCAGAATCCTCACCTACGGGAGTGCAGCGCAATTCGTACTCACTGACAACGAATACTAACCGAACAAATGTAATATTAAAATTATTCATTAATGTCCAAATTTATTCTCACTAGCAATTATTCAATATGGATATATTTAGCATTTGCCCCATGTGTGGACCGGACCTGCATTGCATAAAATTTTATAATGTACATAGAGTTTGCTTTGGTAATGTAATAGACGCTAAAAGAATTATTTACGAGATTGTAGTAACATTAGAACAGCGAAAAGGTGCCTTCTTAGCTAAGGTAGTACCTTTGTTCAAATTAAACTCATACATTGTGTTCAAAAACTGTTATTTTATTAACCCCCTCATCTCTGTTTAAAAGCATCGCCTGCACTGCATGTCAGTACTTTACGTTTCAACGTTTATAAATTGTATTGAGAGTACAATTTCGATTGCACCGAGCCCTGATGAAAACGGCTGTCGGTTGCTTGGGGGCAAGAACCTTATATACATACTGGACTTTGACATTCAAACAATGTTTTGAAACAAGAAAAATGACCTTGAATGACGTCACGTCTTCCTGTCATCTCTTTCTTTTAGGGTGTCCATGATTCCGCATACGTTAGGAATAACTGAGGAATTTTAAGATACTTGATACTCATATAATATGCAAATTATTCTCATTACATCATCCTACTACCTAGGATGAATAAGTAATCGACAGTTAGGCATCTTATTATCTTCAAATACATTTTTCTCAAACTTGCAATGAAATGTTAACATGACTTACTTCAAATAAGGTCCGGAACTACTACGTATTCGGTGCGATGAGAGAAGATGATATGTAAAGAAATTTCATACAGCCTAACACCTAGGCCTGTAAAGCAACCTTCTTTTGTTTTGCCACCGAGGTGACGCGGCGGAGGGCGCGGGCCCGGAGCTGCCGGCGCGGTGGCGGCGGTGCAGTTCAGAAACGTATTATTTAGTTGTGTTAACCTACGAATAAAACAAATTGACTAAGTACTTTTTATTATTATTTCATTGTACTTTTGGAAAAGCACTATACAAATCTCCGCGAGAAACGAGGTTGCCGGCCGCGTATGCCTGGTAGCGTAGTCTATATCTACTTGGCCTGCAACCCTTCGTTTCCAGGCCTATAGGCCTGGAAACGAAGGGTTGCAGGTTGCAGTCTCTACATTACTATATATAGTAATGTAGATACTATTACAATGTTCAATGTTTGAATCATGACTAAGCGGTTGCTTAATTTTGAAGTCTTATACGTACTGACCGATCTTACAAAAAGCTACGGGTTGTTATTCGGCAGCTCGAGGGCGGCGCAGCTTGCGCGTGGACAAGCGATCAGTATACCTCGAACAATTCATGTGGATGACGTCAAACCGCTCGTAGGATGATTTCAAATAGTATTTTCATAAACAATTACTACTTATCATTTATCATCTTTAATTAAACGACATCGTCACTTGGAATGAGCAGATATATATAATATATATACTTTTATTATAAATAATCGTACTTACGATAGCATATTTCGTAACATTTATTTTATGCACGACATCGTCCCGTCATTCTGTATAAATCTCATGGATTTACTCACGATTATTGTTTTACTTCGTGCGATATGTCACACGGAAGTTTAATACAAACATCATCCTGTGTACAAAGTTACGTCATTTTTACGTCATCCGCATGAATTGTTCGAGCCCTGGCGATCAGTATCTGTGTTAAGATGCTAAATTAAGTACTGATACTGATACCGACTGAATGGTAGGGACAGGGCACTTATTTACCACCAAATGTATAACAATATACAGCGGCGCTACCACGAACAACACAAATGATTTACAGCAGACATGTTTTCAATTTTCTGTTTCTGGCGAGCTACTTTTTGCTGTAGTATTCTTTTCGTCTTTTCTAATTCAACTTCACGCGGTGATTTAATTTTCACTTGCACGTTAAAGTGTCTTAAACAGCGTCGCTTCGCCGGCGGTGGTGCCTCTTCGTCACAGACCTGATAAAAAAAAAAACCTTCAATTTATTGTATTTACCCTTAAGGTGGTTCGACGAGCATATAAAACGTCTTTTGACATTCGCAGGCTAACGGCGTGATATTTTAAGAAACTTGTAACATACTTTCATAAATTGCCTTTCCATTTGCGCGAAATTCCCTTTTTCCTAGAATATACTTGTATAAACTGGAATAATTTGAGAAATTCGTTGTAAAATGGAAAGGCAATTTATGAAAGTGTTACATAAGTTTCTTAAAATATAAAAAATATATAAATCTAGACGAATATGTATGCTCAGTAATGCAACACTTAATGAAAAATACTTTGTCACTAGCTACATATATTTACTAACACCTTTAGAATAAGCAAACTACTAACAAACTGTGGTTCATGTTGTCCGAATAAAGAAATTAAATGATTACATTATGCACATATTTGCCTTATATATGTGAACAACAGAAGTCGAAAATATGTATACACCTATGTCATAAACATGTTACTTTACATTAAAACTTTTTGCTGAAATCTTTCTATCGGGTGTTGTGATTGAAAAATACTGGCCGTACTAATACCTAAATTAGTGTCAATTCTGTTCTACAGAATATCACAGCTTATAACAGAGCAGTCAGATAAATAAGGAATAATTTCATTTACCTACAAGTTGTGATAAATTGTACTGTGCGTGTGATTTAGTGTTTTTTTTTTGATATTTCGATAGCTACGCAAAAATAATTTAAACAAGTCCACCTGAAAACTGGAACTTGATTTAATTTCCGAGGTTCTATGGCAACTTTTGGGCTGCCGCTGTAAACACATACTCTTACTCCATCTCCATACTACCCTCTATTTTTTTCATGAGCAAATGAACTGAACTACGGCGTCGCTACTACGCTCATTTCATCCACATAATAATGTCACATCACATTCAGCGAATATTTCATTATTTTGGTACATACATTGAATTATCTGTCACAACTTACGCTAAACTTGGTCTAGTAAATATATAGAAATGTGTAATAAGCGATTTCCATGGCGTCGAGACCGAAATGAAAGGGAAGGATGTATCGCATGACATTACTGATCTCTTCTCGATGAGCGTCAAATTTCAAAAGACTCATCACCAGCGAGTCGATGCCACCCCGCTGCGCGGGGTGTCTATTTCTGGTCTGAGGGACACAAGTGAACCCTAACCTAACCGACCTAAGACGGAGTTCACTTAAGACATATACTTTAGTCATATATTGCCAAAAGGGGGCCTGATAATTATATCAGGCCCCCTTTTGGCACAGTCTGACCAAGACTAGGTACTACTGAAAAAGTAGAGAGCTCTCTGAAAACTCAATTACTCATATTTTACGTGGCTCTCCCGCCGGTCTCTCGCGTGACAGGCGGGAATACTTACCGCTATACTACCGAAGAAGTAGTTGGTAACTTTTCCAGAAATGAATGTGTTTGAACTAACTACATTCTAACTAACTAACTACATCAGTTTTATAAGAATTACATTTTTAGTACCGGCCGTACTATTTACTAACTATTGAGGAATTCCCCCTCTTGGCCCCCATGATTAGATTCACTTAATAGTATGAAATCTACTTTCATATTTAAATATCCAAGTCGATATGACTAATAATGGAACATGGTGAAATCCACCAAATAGGTACTCGATTCACAAACCGTAGGTTAATAAATAGAATCAATCAGCAACTGCTTACACGGCAAAACCAGAAGATAATATGAACATATTTTTAAGTATCTCATTTAAATCGACACTCGTATGGCAGCTAACCAGTGAGCACCGCCCAAAATCGTAATAAATGTAGGTTCAGTTAGATTGACATATATATAACGACTTGAAAATAATAGAAGAAACCGAAATACGGTAATTATACCGGTGCGCTCCTGAGACAATTACAGTACCCGACGAATTGAGGGTAGTTTTGAATTTAAAATCAATCTCCTTTAAATGAGCACTAGCATATGGTTAGGCCGTGCCAGTTTTACTGGAGAAAGAACTTAAGGGGGCTTCAAGGTCATCGGGTACGCAAATTGACCAAAAACCTTAGTCATCAAAATTTCCTTTATGCGTAAGGAATAATAAAGCACTTTACCTTCTGAGTAGGTACTACTCACGATTTCCTCCAATACTAGCATCCGTCCGTGACCAGGTGGTGAAGAATCCTCGCTACCCGCGACCTTTTGTTAGCGGAGTACAATCATGCACCTTCATTTCGTTGATACTGTAGCTTGTAGCATAGAAACTATCAATTTTGACACTATCATGGAACATTACGATCAGAAAATTACAAGGAGTTTTCCGTTTTTTATATGTAGTACTGCCGAGGCTACGTGTTGCCTCTGCAAGAAACAGAACGCCAATGATGATGGCTGCTCGGCGCGCAGCCGATATTGACGTCATGCTGGTTCAAAGTCAAAGGTGGGGATTTTGGCGGTAAAACCAAAATTATTGGAACCACTGGGAGTGTTGCCAGTCGAAACAGATGTTGCCATCTCAATTGTTTAGGCTTGGAATAAGGTACAATACTTAATATCTGATTTCGGTATCCATGTACTTCTACAGTACTTCACTATACAATTCATGATTTATAAGTCCACTAAACCGTAACAGTGCATTTATTTCACGGAAAATACTTTTGAGTTATTACTTTTACCTATATACTTACTTTACTCTGGTTGATGAAAGTCACTTGACATAACCGCCAATACCGCCATAGTTTTTTTCATTAGTACTGCCAGAGCAAGCAGTACGAGCATACCGTCCAAGTCAGGATTTTGGTTGCGTTGGTATTTTTGGAGTGATATATAGAAAAGTCAATATATTTTTATTTCAGTATTTTGTTTTGCATTTAATTTTGTAAAATTATAACGCAATCAAATATAACATTAATAGCGTAGAGTGGAGTGACGCAGAAAAGTAAAATATCTACATAAATAACCTCCAACTGTTCGCAATACCTGAAAAGTGGGTCATAACATGCCATCGTTAGATCTACGCAACGCAACAAGGCTGCGATGAATCAATTGTCTACGCGTTATTGCGTGGTTCCTACAATGGCTTACGCAAAGTACGCACTATTCACTAGTAGAAAGCCTTACGCTGGGCTTACATTATAGTGTTTGCTAGCTACGCTCGGCGTTATTTATCGAATCAGTACAAAATTCTGGTTCTTAAAATATTACATGAATCAGAATGAGCTCCTGAAGTTAGTTACCTTGTGATTTATAGTGTGGTGAGGACCAAATTCTAGATCAGCTTAACTCTCAATATATTATTTATGCAAGTTTACCGTTGTGACACGAAAATTAACGTAAATTTGTTCACTTTAACAGTTTATTTGGCTAGCTAACGATGGTCAAGAATTTGGTCCTGACTGTAAGAGGCTTCAGAAAACGATGAAAAGGAGAAATTTTAACAGGTCGTGTGCACCACATGCTGCATAATAATTATAAAAACCGACCAAGTGCAAGTTCCGTACAATTATTTATAAAAACGGCAAAAAAACACGTTTGTTGTATGGGAGCCCTCCTTAAATATTTATTTTATTTTGTTTTTAGTATTTGTTGTTATAGCGGCAACAGATATACATCGTCTGTGAAACTTTCAACTGTCTAGTTATCGCGGTTCTTGAGATACAGCCTGGTGATAGACAGACGGACAGACAGCGAAGTCTAGTAATAGGGTCCCGTTTTTACCCTTTGCGTACGGAACCCTAAAAAGGAAGGTTCCACCGAGATTTGAACTCGGATCGCTGGATTCAAAGTCCAGAGTGCTAACCATTACACCATGGAACCTCGTGTATATCTATCCATAATTCGCGTACCGGATTGATAATGACCAAAAAGTTATGAACACTTGAATAAACAGTAAATAGTTTTAATTGTATAACAATAACAATGTATTGTTTACAATCATGTAGTATCTGAATTAGCTCCTTATTATTCGATGACTAATCACACGGTTCCATGGTGTAACGGTTAGCACTCTGGACTCTGAATCCAGCGATCCGAGTTCAAATCTCGGTGGAACCTGATTTTTGTTCGAGAGAAAATATATATAGAAAAGTCCTCTGTGGAGAAAATGTCCGGCAGTTTTAGTTTTTAAAGAAGCTTAATGTTTTACTGAATAACCAACTGTAATGTTTGTAATTAATAAAATAAAACCTGCTTTTTGCTTTTTTTTATAGGGACGTGTAAACCTGCCTTAACATGACAAAAATACGCCTATCGAGAGCACGGGCAATTTCCGAACGAAATCGCAGCTGTCAGAGTTATGTCAATCGTTACGTTATCAGTCAGCCTTTATTCCAATTTTTAATTATTTTATTTCTTTAAGATTACAGAGATCTATTCTATTTTTTTAGTAAATAATCGTAGTAATTATAATAAAAAGATATACACAATTCGTTTTATCATTAAGTAATCTTCAAATTAGTGTCGTGTTAGACGTGATCCGAGTGTTTGATTTGTTCAAATATTCATAATGGTAAAAAACCATTGATGGGTATTATTGTTTACGAATTTCGTGGAATTGAGGATATCACAGATTGCCTTTAAAATATATTAGGTGTTATGATGGAAGGGAGTAGCGATTCGTTGTCAAGTTAGTAGAAATTCGTGAGTTTGTTAGGTGTTGCGTTGGAGATCGCAATTAGGATGTTTTTGGTTGTTCTAGTTTTGACTGCACCCATGAGCGAGTCTGCGGCCATGCTACTGACCCCGGGGCGGACGAGAAACATCGCGCAGGACATGGAAGCTCTGAGATTGTCGCGGCAGGATAACCCATTTTTACAAGTAGGCCAATCATGTGATTTGACCTGACTTTTTTTTATCAATTTGCTATTTATTTGATTCTTACAGCATGATTTTAAGTTTTATTCTAATTCTAGTTTCCCAAACTTTTGCAGTTGTGGTAAATCCTCTTAGTGGGAATCCCACTAGCAGTTTTGTGGGTAGGTGGTGAGTCATACAAAAGGAAAATACAAATAAAGTATTTTTTTGGGGCAGGGAATTTTTTTAATGAAATGTTCCCGTCTCATTAAAAAAATAGAATGCCATTTATAATATTGTTGTTCATGATAACCACAATTTAAAAGAAACATCCATGTGGCAGGGCTCAGTAGCAGTAATATTCCAACTCAGCTGTGACCAGCTGAGTTGGAATATTACTTAATTTTACCTTTATAGTCATAATTATTTGAGAGTGATATACAGTGACTTTTAGCAGTGATACAAACATGCAAATTGTATCACAGCACTAGTCTCAGATCACCTGCACGGCTATCCCAAGAAGGCATGAGAGCTCTCTAGATTTTTCTCGCACAATCCGTCTCACTCTTATTAGAAAACTTAGAAAGAGAAAAATCGAGTGATCTCGCGCACCTTCTTGTCATAGCGGTTCTGCATTAATACTGTATAGTTCCAATATGTTGCCTTGTATAACTAGCTCTTAATCACCCCTTTAACATAATTTGAACAAGTTTTATCAATATGAGTCACCTCTAATCTGGGTATAGATAAAACCTTTCTAGCCCCACTTTTTGCAAGTAATCATCAAGCCAGATTACACTAATCCTATTATTGGTGCTAATCTGCCTATATCACAGAAATCTTTATAAATGTTAGTTCGTAAATAATGGTATTGCAATTTGAACCGTCTCTCTTAGATCGTAGAGTTCATATTTAAATGGATTATATAAATTATACAGATGTTACCGTTTTGTATTTCAGCAAGTGATCAAGGCCAGTCGGGAGAGTCTAATAGAGAGCCATATTGATGAGTGCGAATCTGATGACACCATTTTAATGTCGCAGGTAGGATTGTTATTGAAATTATCTTTAATAGTTTATCAAAATTTCCAACGACACATTAGAAGATTATTTAAATAAAAAAAAGATATTTATCTTTATGTAGGCGGATGTCACACTGCGCCGCAAATATCGCAGGACGGAGGTGCGGTGCAGTGTGTCGTACCACACGGAATTTATATACAAACTGAGGTACTTGCATACAACGAGCTCCGCATCTCCGTCCGGAGATGCGGCGCAGTGTGACATCCACCTTACTATTTGAAAACATTTTACAAAGGTTTTACCTATGACCTTCACACTAGGCTAGGCCTGTTTCCTGGGGTCAATTCAGTTGTTACTAATTAAGAGTCCGCAGTAAGCTCGGCTGAATTTCACCTTCCCATACAAACGTAGTTACGCTCTCATTTTAAAACTACGTGTTGGATTGTGACGAAACTTTGCGTATACAATGACATGAGGTATATCTATGTCTGTAATTAGTTTATATGGTTCTAGTTTATAAATCAAACAAAATACAGCAAAAACAAGTTTTGTATGAAAAACTTAAATTCGCTGTATTTTTTTACTATGGTATCTGAAGCTACATAAACTAATTACAGACATAGATATACATGTCGTTTCACATGCAAAGTTTCGTTACACTCTAACACGTAGTTTTAAAATGAGAGCGTAACTACGTTTGTATGGAGAATCGAGCTTACTGCGGACTCTTAAGAACGTTTAATGTTCTATGATGTTTATTCCAGTTATCTATTCTAACAATTCTTATTATTATTATATAAGCAGTACCGAGAAAGTTTGTTACTGGATTAGATACAACTTTGGTTATACATTCGCCATCAGATATATCGGAGCGGCCAAGGTGCTCACAAATATCTGATGGCGACTGTACATATATTATTATGAACTCTTCAATATTTATTTACTAGCTTCTGCCCGCGACTCCGTCCGCGTGGAACTCGTTTATATCGTAGCTCCATGCACTTTCACCCCCATTTCACTCAATTAGGGGATGATTTCTGGGATATAAACTATCCTATGTCCTACCCTAGGAGTCGGGACTCAAACTATCTCTATGCCAAATTTCAGTACTTTATAGCGACCACCTTGAACATCCCCCCCGTGGGGGTTGTCAGAAATGAAGCTCACTGACGGCCGCCCTCGTCTAGGCTGAAGTGGTCGTTGTAAACAGCATTTTTCGACGACCACCATTCGAAGGGGCCGTCAGAAATGAAGCTCACTGACGGCCGCCCTCGTCTAGGCTGAAGTGGTCGTTGTAAACAGTATTTTTCGACGACCACCATTCGAAGGGGCCGTCAGAAATGAAGCTCATTGACGGTCACCTACATCTGCCTAAGGTGGTCGTTGTAAAAACAGTATTTTTCAACGACCACCGAAGGGGCCGTCAGAAATGAAGCTCACAGACGGCCGCCCTCGTCTAGGCTGAAGTGGTCGTTGTAAACAGTATTTTTCGACGACCACCATTCGAAGGGGCCGTCAGAAATGAAGCTCACTGACGGTCACGTACATCTGCCTAAGGTGGTCGTTGTAAAAACAGTATTTTTCAACGACCACCGAAGGGGCCGTCAGAAAGGAAACTCACTGACGGCCGCCCGCCCTCGTCTAGGCCGAAGTGGTCGTTGTAAACAGCATTTTTCGACGACCACCATTCGAAGGGGCCGTCAGAAATGAAGCTCACTGACGGCCGCCCTCGTCTAGGCTGAAGTGGTCGTTGTAAACAGCATTTTTCGACGACCACCATTCGAAGGGGCCGTCAGAAATGAAGCTCACAGACGGCCGCCCTCGTCTAGGCTGAAGTGGTCGTTGTAAACAGCATTTTTCGACGACCACCATTCGAAGGGGCCGTCAGAAATGAAGCTCACAGACGGCCGCCCTCGTCTAGGCTGAAGTGGTCGTTGTAAACAGCATTTTTCGACGACCACCATTCGAAGAGGCCGTCAGAAATGAAGCTCACTGACGGCCACCCTCGTCTAGGCTGAAGTGGTCGTTGTAAACAGCATTTTTCGACGACCACCATTCGAAGGGGCCGTCAGAAATGAAGCTCACTGACGGTCACCTACATCTGCCTAAGGTGGTCGATGTAAAAACAGTATTTTTCAACGACCACCGAAGGGGCCGTCAGAAATTAAGCTCACTGACGGCCGCCCTCGTCTAGGCCGAAGTGGTCATTGTAAACAGCATTTTTCGACGACCACCATTCGAAGGGGCCGTCAGAAACTTAACCCAGACACGCATTCAAAGTGATTCAGCGGTTTAAGTGGGAAGAGGTAACAGACAGACAGACACTCATTCGCATTTATAATATAAGGTTGGGTTGCACCAAACCGTATGTAATCGTAAGCGGTTCAACAAGTTTCTATGGAATGACAGCTGCCGGCGCCATATTCACGAGTAACATTGATCAGTCTGTAATTGTAAGTTGATGCGACCCGCCCTTAGGCACTGGTCCCACCGCCGGCTAGTAAGCTAGAAAAGTTGGGCGAGTAGCATTACATTGCGGATCTGTAAAGGTCGATTGATCACACTGAGACTGGTTAGCACGCAATGAACCGTTACTCGCCCAACTTTTCTAGCTTACTAGCCGGCGGTGGGACCAGTGCCTTAGTATGGATTTACGTCTCACCTGGCTTTAAAGTTGTAATTACCACCCTTTACGTAAAATTGTACTCACCATGTGCGGTAAAAAGAAAGCCCCAGACCGCATGTTTCCGCTTTCGCTTCGGGCGTCAAATACCTGCGTTCTGAGAATATTTGTTTACCACCCTAGGTGAGTAGGTAATGTCTTCTTCCCCAGTTTCTCAAGGCTGAGGTTCGTGAACACCACGAGTTTTATAACCGTCCTCCAAACCCTCAGTTTTGGAGTAAATTTATTACGCTTTGGATATTGACGCTCAGTAATGAATACTTTATTTATTTAAGATAACAAAGATCCATACATTATAAAGAGTAATTATGCGTTAGGTACTTCAACTTACGTATGTTAAAACTTACGTATGTAGGTACATCAAACAAAAATTAATTGGCATGGAGTTGGTCCCAATGCTTCATTATGGGACAGTCCAGCTTATTTGCTGTTGTTAGGAGGCTGTTGGGGCTGTCCCGTACACGGCGCTTATTGCTGGCGATTTATTTATTGAGGATTAGGTACCTATTTAACAGACAAAAAAAAAACAAAGCTACGTAAGCTAAGTAATAAAAAAAGCTACGGTAGCCTAGTGGTTCAGGAATGCCGCTGTCAAGCGGCGGTCGTGGGTTCGAATCCCGACTGGTACCAATGAGTTTTTCGGAACTTACGTACGGAATATTCACCGTTAGCTTTTCGGTGAAGGTGAGGAAACCAGTCTAATCTCAATAAGGTGTAGTTTTCCCTCTGGGTTGGAAGGTCAGGTGGCAGTCGCTTTCGTAAAAGTAGTGCCTATGCCAAATCTTGGGATAAGATGTCAAATCGGAACCCGGGCTCCATTAGGGCAGAACTGGGAATAACGCTAGGATGACCTATTTAACAGATAACAAGACTTAAGAAATTTAATTTAATAAGTAGATGGACCCGATTCTACATGCACATGGCTTAACTAGCCTAAAACTAAATTGTCTAACTCTTAGAAATAATATAGGCGGCAGATTAAAAACGACATATTTAGAATAGCGTTTAGGCAGCTAAGTAAGTTGTATAGACCGCCTAAAATAAGAAACGTCAGATTCAAATTAGCACTGTCATAATCAAATCTGCTCATAGAATAGCAGTGTTTTAGCGACACCTAAATAAAATTAGGAAGTTTAGAGGCCACTGTAGACTCGGGTCCAATAATTGCCAATTTTAACTGTCATACTGTTATTTACAGTTAACATACGTGATTAAGTTTATTCGGTTTGTAGGGGATGTTTGTTGGTCATAAACAGATTTTGCGTTTCCTGTGAACATTGCCACAGTAAAGGGCTATAAAGACAACTTTTTGATTGGACTCTTATTATCCGCGTAAAGGGTGTCCTCATACATAAAAATATATCCAGCTTTGTGTGTGCAATCCATACTAATATTATAAATGCGAAAGTGTGTCTGTCTCTCTGTCTGTCTGTTACCTCTTCACGCTTAAACCGCTTAACCGATTTGGATGAAATTTGGTATAGAGATAGTTTGAGTCCTGGGGAAGGACATAGGATAGTTTTTATCCCGGAAATCACCCCCTAAGGGGATGAAGTGGGGGATGAAAGTTTGTATGGAGCTACGATATAAACGAGTTCCACGCGGAAGCTAGTACATAGGCCACACTGAAAGTTTTGCACTCCTGGCTATTCGCACTCATTCCAATTTCGAATTGATTATTTAAAAAAAATATAGACCTTTGTTTATGGAATGTACTAAATATTGGCGGGAAATCGATAGTCATTTGTTTTTTTTGTCAGTTCGAAATAAACCGATTGCATTCAAAATGGATTTGACACGTAAAGATTTTAGAGCAATGATTTTTTATGATTTTAAAAGTTTTCTTTCTCCGCATGAGTGTAGTACTCGCCTTCAAAATGCATTTGGTGTTGAAGCACCACATCTGAGCACCGTGAGACGTTGGTACGCTGAATTTAATAGGGGCCGTGTTAGTCTCGATGACGAGTTTCGTGAAGGTAGACCGTCAACCGCGGTCACTGAAGAAAACGTTGCTGCTGTGAGACGACTGATAGAAGAAAACCGACGAATCACTTACGACGAAATTCGAGGACAATTAGGGATTGGTATGAGTCAAATACAAAAGATTTTACACGAAAATTTAAAAGTCAGGAAAATTTGTTGTCGGTGGATTCCTCATGAACTAACTTCAGGCCAAAAACGGGCACGTGTCGACTGGTGCCAAGAAATGCTGCGGAAATATAAGAACGGATGTTCAAATGGTGTATATAACATCGTAACAGGAGATGAAACATGGATTTATTGTTACGATCCAGAAAAGAAACAACAGTCTAGTGAATGGGTCTTTGAAGGTGACAGTAGGCCAACAAAAATTCAACAAGCCAAAAGCGTTGCCAAACAAATGATCGCTTGTTTTTTTTCAAAAAGTGGCCATGTCTGCACAGTCCTTCTAAATAATAAAAGAACTGTAAATGCCGAGTGGTACACCACAACTTGTTTGCCCACAGTCTTTGAAAAAGTTCGCGAGACACGACCACGAAGCCGCATACTCCTGCATCATGATAATGCGTCCCCCCACACTGCAAAAAAAACAAAAGCGTTTTTGAGTTCCGAAAATGTGGAGACCGTGGCTCATCCGCCTTATAGTCCAGATCTTGCACCCTGTGACTTTTACCTTTTCCCGAAAATCAAGGATTTGATGAGAGGTTTAACATTTAAGACGCCCGAAGATGCAGTGGCGACATTTAACCAACACGTCGAAAACATGCAGTCAAGCGACTGGGTATCATGCTTTGAAAAATGGTTCGAGCGGATGAATAAATGTATAAAATGCAAGGGAGAATATTTTGAGAAGCAGTAAATGTATTAGTTTTGTTTTAAATTGTTTTATTTAAAAGTTACGCAAAACTTTCAGTGTGGCCCTCGTATTGTTATAAAGGTGTTAACATTTGATATGTGTAAGTTGTTATAGTGTTCATTACTAAATTAGCGGCGTATTGGTTCGCTGTAATGCCGTATAAACAAATGAAATAATAAATAATTTTATGCGATTATGGAACGTGGGTGATTTTGACGATACGCTAAAATGGGGAGGTAAAAATATTACTCGTGATGTCCTCTCACCAATCGTGATCATTCGTGATATTAACAGGTTTTGAACCTTGCTATCAGTTTTACCTCTTCATCAATGTTTCAGGAATTTGGCAGTACAGCATTAGATTTTGTTGAAGACGACCCGTTGACCCTGAAAGAGGTCCATGAGCATATGATCAGGTCTCCACCTCCCACAAGCTGCTGGTCCAATGGTATGTTGATACATGTGTTTATATATTGTGTATATAACTTGAGGGTGGGTATAAATAAATTGTACATAATTGAGGCCTTAAATTGTCTCGTTGCCCATTTAAAATGTATGTCTACACAATTGCACAATGGGATAAAATATAGCTTTATTAAAAATATCATCCTTGTACAGTTTGAGGCAATCTACACTTCAGTAGGTATCTAACATTTCCTTGGTATTAAGAGTAACATATTTTTTTACAAAACTAAATGTGAAAGCATGGTAATAATTTAAACTCAGGATTTTGAAAATTTAATCACGACGACGTATTTTCGACATTTAGTAAAAATATGTTTTCTTTTATTGTGAAGAATGTAAACGTTAAGGTGGAAAGATTCTTTGTTTTAACTAAGAACGCCACCATACTGGATTTGACAACAGTAAAATACATTATTGTTGTTATATTACCAATAAACAAAACTATCGAAAATGCTCGGAATACAACAATCTTCAAACGAAACGGCTAAAGATAATTCCTCTTTCACAAGTTTCATAATCAATTATGAAAACGAATTTCGAAAACGGACTAAAGGTGATTTATATGTTTTTAAATATATCGTGTTCATTCAAAACAATTGGCTTGACAACATACTCGTACTAAAGGTGATTTATAGGTTTTTAAATATATCGTGTTCATTCAAAACAATTGGCTTGACAACATACTCGTACTAAAGGTGATTTTATAGGTTTTTAAATATATCGTGTTCATTCAAAACAATTGGCTTGACAACATACTCGTACTAAAGGTGATTTATAGGTTTTTAAATATATCGTGTTCATTCAAAACAATTGGCTTGACAACATACTCGTACTAAAGGTGATTTATATGTTTTTAAATATATCGTGTTCATTCAAAACAATTGGCTTGACAACATACTCGTACTAAAGGTGATTTATATGTTTTTAAATATATCGTGTTCATTCAAAACAATTGGCTTGACAACATACTCGTACTAAAGGTGATTTATAGGTTTTTAAATATATCGTGTTCATTCAAAACAATTGGCTTGACAACATACTCGTACTAAAGGTGATTTATATGTTTTTAAATATATCGTGTTCATTCAAAACAATTGGCTTGACAACATACTCGTACTAAAGGTGATTTATAGGTTTTTAAATATATCGTGTTCATTCAAAACAATTGGCTTGACAACATACTCGTACTAAAGGTGATTTATATGTTTTTAAATATATCGTGTTCATTCAAAACAATTGGCTTGACAACATACTCGTACTAAAGGTGATTTATATGTTTTTAAATATATCGTGTTCATTCAAAACAATTGGCTTGACAATATACTCGTACTAAAGGTGATTTATATGTTTTTAAATATATCGTGTTCATTCAAAACAATTGGCTTGACAACATACTCGTACTAAAGGTGATTTATATGTTTTTAAATATATCGTGTTCATTCAAAACAATTGGCTTGACAACATACTCGTACTAAAGGTGATTTATAGGTTTTTAAATATATCGTGTTCATTCAAAACAATTGGCTTGACAACATACTCGTACTAAAGGTGATTTATATGTTTTTAAATATATCGTGTTCATTCAAAACAATTGGCTTGACAACATACTCGTACTAAAGGTGATTTATAGGTTTTTAAATATATCGTGTTCATTCAAAACAATTGGCTTGACAACATTGTTGGGCAATCATTCCAGTTGATATCTCAATATATTCATGCAGTCAATCTAACACGCAATAACATTAGCTAATATGAATAATCACCCACGCCATATAGGGCGGATTATTCGATATGGATACTTTCTAATGATGTGCGTCTATGCATACTGTGTGTTTCTATTATTACTATAAAGAAAAAGTTACGAATCATGACAGTGTTAATTACAGTAGACAAAGTAAGGTGGAGTCACTTAATAGAAAAGTGTTTCGTCTTTTTTAGCGTAAGCGTAGCGTTAAGCGTTTTATGAGCGTTTCTCAAAAAAAAAGCCACTACATTTTTTCGGAGATTTTCTGCAACTTTTATGTTATTTCTACTCAAAATCTCGATGTCTTTCCATCCCAATAGGAGAAAAAGAGTGTCCCATAATGTTCATACATTTTTGAACTTTCCTATTGTGTTACCACCATACAAAGTGTATGGTAAATGGTAACGCAATAGGAAAAATATCTTTGGGACAGTTTTTTGTCCTACCAGGGTCGAAAGAGCTCCTGATTCTGAGTGGAAATAGTTAACATAAAATTCCTAGAAGTACAATTAATAATAGTGGCATTTTTTTTGAGAAACGCTCTTATAGCGTGAGCGTATAAAACGGTTTTTACAAAAACACTGATATTGAGGGTTATAAGGATAATATAAGGTAAAAAGTGTAAATGGGTAAATCAGCTTTTTTCTGTCAATAGTTGACATGTTTACGTCTCCTGCCCCCCTAGCACACTAGGTTTTATGTCCGACGTAAAGCATTCGTCCCTCTTGCACTCGCATATTTGCCAGAATGGGACGAATGCTTTATGTCCGACATAAAACTTAGCGTACCTACTAGCCCCCCTGGTGACTTTTTAAACTGCTATGTTATGGGTTTGAAGTCCACGAAAAGAGTTTTTCCTGTAATCTTTAACCCATTTTTTGTGAGCCATATTCTAAGCATGTATAGAGTCCAATTTGTAGGTTTTTTCCTGAGTAACTGCATTTTCATCTCCTGGTTAACGGGACGAAATGACAACAAAAAATAGTTGATTGGCCCAAATTAAAATCACTACAAAGTCGCTTCCCGCTGTCTGTCCCTATGTATGCTTAGACCTTTAAAACTACGCAACGGATTTTAATGCGGTCTTTTTTAATAGATACAGTGATTCAAGAGGAAGGTTTATAGGGTCGCTAGTATTAAGTACACTCATATTGCAGCGAGATTATGCAACGATATACCTGGCCACTACCAATTGCTTTAGTTTAGAGTAAAACCTAGTGCTCTCAAAAATATAACATGACAGCGACATCTTGTAAAACTGCTCATTTAACACGAATGATTCTTTATAAGCACGTTAAGTATTATAAATAAATAAATAAATATTTGCGGACAATCTTACACATATCGACCTAGTCCCAAACTAAGCAAAGCTTGTAATATGGGTACTAGACGACGATATACATACTTATATAGATAAATAAACACTTAAATACATAGAAAACATGCATGACCCAGGAACAAATATTCGTGCTCATCACAAAAACAAATGCCCTCACCGGGATTCGAACCCAGGACCTCTTGCTCGTAGGCAGGGTCACTACCAATTAGGCTAAAACGGTCGTCAGTTCTCAGGAAATACAGATGAAGGGGGCGAATTCCATTCCTTAGCAGTTTGCATTAGGAAAGGCGAGGCATATCGCTTTGACAACTAGGATGCATTCGCTTCCCACGCCTGGGGACCGATTTTTGACTTTCGAGCGCTTGACTCTTTCACTCGAAAACTGACAAATATTATGAAATGCTATTTTGAAATGACGATAGAAAATTTAAAAACGTGCGGTATTGACCACTCGTATTCAATTCTATCGGTAGAAAGTAAGTGCCTGTGATTATGACACTACAATAGCATTTACTTTTATTTAATTTTCGAGCGCTCGAAAGTCAAAAATTGGCCCCCTGGTCGTTCGGTGATGGAACGGGGAAGGTGGAATTAAGTTGTGCAGTTCCTGCGCACACTCCAAAATGTGTTCGATAAAACACCGATAGGCAAGCTAGTCGCCGTCGGTGTTCGAGACTGTAATTCTTGCTATACTTATATTTATACAGGGTGTATCAAAAATGGGGTGTGAACCGATCAGGGGCATAATAATAATTATATATTTTTTAATTTTTTTTGATTTCTTTTATAAAACGTTGAAATATTTGTTTTTGTTTACATTATAGTCTATTTTTTTGTTCACATTGCTGGTGTATGACATCAAAAACGTAAAAGCTGTCTCCTGCGTGTCAAAAAACATACACAAAACATTTGTTTTCATAACACAGCTGTGCGCGCAGCGGTTGAAAATGAAGTAAACCCTCCCACTTTTCAGTCTCGCGGAGGGAGGAACGTTGTCATACACAAGCAATGTCAACAAAACCAAAGACTGTAATGTAAACAAAAACAAAAATATCAATATAAACAAAAAACCGAATCGCAATGCTCTACCGAATATGCCTTTGCTCGGTTCACACCCCATTTTTGATACACCCTGTATAAGTATACAGAAGTTAATGGTAAGCAAGTATACACAAGTGTGTATACTTGCTTACCATTAACTTCTCCAATGGGATGCGGCCGCTTGTACTAACCCTACCAATGTCTTCTAGAATCGCTCTCGTACCGCGCGTCGTCCGCGTTCGAGTTCGGCGCGGACAGCCCGGTCTCCTTTAGCGCGTACTCCGTCGCGCACGAGAAGGTTACTAACTCTAGTATTATTGTGTCGTCCGAGCAGTGGCGGACTAAAAGGTCACGCACTGCGACGTTTTGCAGCGATACAAACGCTTGTTGCACGAACGTGCGACTGTCGCGTGACATTAGCCATAAAGTCGCACGACACAATCAACTGTATCGATCTTCTGTCGCGTTTGTTGCGCTGCAAAAGTGGTCGTGTTTAACCGCTCTAAGAGTCCACCAGAGCTGCGCCAGGTGCATAGGTGAGCGGTGTGCGAGGAATAAATCCACTAACAGGAAAGGACGCGGGAGCGAAGCTAGCAGTGCTGTGCTATTAGTGGATATCTTCCTCGCTCACCGCTCCGCTACCTCGCACTTTCCCTATTTCCAGGATATTTTTTGTGAGCCCCCATTTGGAAGCTCCCTTGGACCTAAGGCCGGGGACCGACCCCCTTTAGTCTGCCATTGCCTCGCTGAGTTGTACAAACGTTCCAACTAAGACTATTATATGACTGCCGACTAGATTTCTAAGTGTTTCTACTCGTGAGCAAATTCAAAGTATGTTTCTGAAGGAAGTTGGGTACTTTTTGAAGGGAACTGAATAATAAATTAACTGGCGAAACGATTGTGCAACTGAGTATTTGTGTCTAACTTATGGAACGTCGTGGATGTAGTCGTCTGAGGCTCTAGTATAAGTTTTACCGAAACAAAACTTTACGATCGCGTTTGCGCTTTACCCTCAATTTGTATGGGATTTGACAGCTAACGTCGTAACGATTTGTTTCGGTAAAACCTATACTAGAGCCTCTGATAAGAACATGTTTGAAGACAAAGTTTTTATACTCTACTAGCTTCTGCCCGCGACTCCGTCCGCGTGGAACTCGTTTATATCGTACCACCATACAAAGTTTCATCCCCAATTTCAAAAACTATCCTATATCCTTCCCCGGGATCCAAACTATCTTCATATCAAATTTAATCTCAATCGGTTCAGCGGTTTAAGCGTGAAGAGGTAACAGACAGACAGACAGACAGACAGACACACTTTCACATTTATAATATTAGTATGAATTTTCTAATACGATCAAAAGGTAAGAAGAAACAAAAACCAAGCTATAGCTTGGTTTTTGTTTTGCTCAAAGTAATTATTTTATGTTAAATAAAATGTCTATATGATAATTTGCAAACTTTTTTTTTTCTTTTTCACAAATCGACCTAGGCCCAAATTAAGCAAAGCTTGTACTATGGGTACTAGACGACGATAAACATACTTATACAGATAAATAAATACTTAAATATACATAGAGAACATCCATGACTCAAGAGCAAATATTCGTGCTCATCACACAAATAAATGCCCTTACCGGGATTCGTACCCAGGACCCGCCTGTGCCATGTCGCCTGTGCCAATTTTTCAACGCGGCCTTAGATTAGTCCCCAATGTATTCGAAGACATGTATAAAATTTAACACTTTCGGTGCCAGGGCCCGCAAGGGCGCGCTGCTCGTAGCTGCTTTCCTTTCTTCATCTTCTCTTCTGCTTGTTAAGGAGCTAAGCTCTTGTCGGTGTAGCTCAAAGTAGGCCCTCCATCTACTCCGTTCCCACGCGACCTCTTGGACATCTCGATACGAATCTATCATCAACTCTTTTTTTGAGCTGCTCTATGTAGTTTATTCTAGGTCTTCCTCGTCCTCGCTTCCCCTCGCTTTCCCTTGCACAGTAGAAAAACTGCGGTATCGGGTACGAGCGTAGCGCTGCGAAATCTTGTCACTGATTGTGTTAAATAAAATATCCGCTCAGATTTGTTTTATTGCGACGTTTGCAGGAGTGTGTGGGCTCGCGCTCTCCGCGACGGTCCCGCGCGTCGCGCTCCGCGTCCCCTCGCTCACACGACTTGTCCATGTGCGGGAGACCACTCTCATTACCAGGTGAGCTATTGAAGGTCACTATAATTTTACACCATCAGTACTTAACCGACGTAAACCCGTTGAGTTTGGGCTCCTTAGAATCGTCTCAATTAGTACCTAGTTGATGACGGTATACAGAAAAGTTCAGTCTGCAATAAAAGCTTGTATCAAAAGTTTAATTTTTGACGGTAACTTATTTTAATTTTAAAACAAAACTGTCCTACGCGTGACTACTGCGCCCTAATACGGGTGGGGTGTAGACTCGAAAAATTATTATTACTCCAAAAGAAAGAGGGCAAAAAGTTTCTGTCAAAAATTTCATTTTTGGCACAAGCTTTTATTGCCAACATCAACTACTCATTGAGACAATTCTAAGGAGCCCGAACTTAACGGGGTACGTCGGTTAAGTACTGAATTCCCATGGCCACCTTCTGTCTCCGTCATCAGATCAGGTCGATGGTACCATAATATTGAATTGTCATCCAAACTATACTTATACCCAAAATTTCAGCTCAATCGGTCACCGAGAAATGGGTCAAATTTAACTTGCGTCATAGAGGTAGTAAATGACAATGGTTTCATACTGGGTGGAAAGGCACGACGATCCTTTCCGCAAAAGGGGGGATTATTCCTCTAAAGAAACTAGGCTCATATTCGTAAGCGTTTTGAAGTTATAGGCAGTTAACTTTTAATGCAAAATACTGCAAGTGACAACCCTCACTAGGTTCAGTAACATTTTAACAATAACACAAGGGTCATTGACCTTTATCAAAACAATAATCTAACTAACCATAGATAAATTGAGACTAAGGGCAGTTATACATGCAGAATCGTAGATTTTAATATTTTTACTAATTGTTCGTAACAAAAATCTGAACATTACGAATCGATTCTCCATCGCGTAAACTAACCCCCCTTTGCGAGAAGGATCGTCGTGTCTTTCCACCCTGTATAAAGTTACGTTTTGCTGAAAAGGGACAAAACTTTGGACACTTATAACTTTGTGATTATTCTACCTCTTGCGTTTCTTTTTCCATTTGACAACATTCTTAAGCCTTTTTCGAGAAAATACGACATTGATTATTTTATTTAGTGTACACCCCAGGTGTCTATTCTCCAGGTGAGAGTCACCTCCGCAACGCCCTCAGCAGAAGGGTGCAGCCGGAGCGCTTCTCGCTCCCGCGCCCGCGCCCGCGCCGCGCCCGCGCCCGCGCCGCCGACAGCGAGCAGCTCGTGCCCGGCGACCACTAGCGGCCGGCCGTCGCTGGGGAATCATTTCGGCGACCCTGCGAGGTCCTTGGCTAAACTGGGAAACATGCTGCCAACCCTGTGAGGGCGAGGGCAAAACTGGGACACATGTTGGCATCCCTGGGTGACCTTGAAAAATGTCGACGTCGGCAACCTTAGTTGGATGACGATGACAACTTGAGGAATAGTTTGACAGTTACATACAATGAATTTATTTTAGTTTTTACGTCCCGAGTGATTTTTGCATATTTTGTTGCTTTTTTAGCTAAATCGAAGCGCTCTGTTTGATGCGGCAATTACTTACAAACTTTAGGAGTTTACCAAAGACAAATGTCGTTTCGCGCCAAAACGCGAATGGGAATTTAGAAATTAATGATTGTGAATCAACCCTCAGTCACTATTTTATGGGATTTATCTATCAAATGATACCCTAATCAATAAAGTTCTGGGCTAAGCCGAAGTTGGCAATGACTGAAAATATAATGTCATTAAGGGAAGTTAAATTATCTAATTAATTACACATTGGTAAGTTTAAATCAGATTGTCTCAAATAAGTCATTAATTGGGATAAAAATAGGGTAAGCGCGACTATTATAAACGTTGTAAGATCATTGTATAAGGTTCAGTAAGCATAAGGTACACTGAGGTGCAACATGTAAGGTACAAGTTACCAGCCTATCTCCGCTGTAAAGAAAAGGACCCTTATTGTACTAGAGTAAGGATTATAATGGAATGTTGTCGGATTGGATGTCTATATTGGGTGTTTGTAAGAGGTGTCGATAGTCTTGAGAGGAGGTCTTCCTATGTTTTTAATAATAAGTGTTTGATGTAGTTGATTTTCGAGCAGATATAATAACTAAAAATATATTGAAGCTAAGCGCCAAATATCAACACTATTAGTATCGGCACTAGTTTTTTCAAGCCCTACCTGCTACTACAGATATTGTCAGATATTTTGCTAATGACAGTGAAAAAACTAACTTAAATCCTATGTATTCAAGGTTTGTAATTGCTTAAGCTCTGTACAAACTTGAGTGAATTATACGTTATTTTGTAATTTTCTCAAGAGTAAAGTCCATTAGTGACTTCATTGATAAAATGCAGAAATTTAGGGGAAAAAAAGGTTTGTTCCTTATGATTGTATAGTATGACTGTTGGCCATTAAACCGTTTCTACCCAAAACAACTTATGGTTACCATATTATAAACTATGATGATATGAATGGTCTTTGATTTTGCTAATATTGCTTATGGCTTTTATCCTAAAGTTGTGTTGTTTCGCTAAGTTTGTTGAACTTTAAAACAAATATTTTGAATTTATCATTGAGAGAGTGCGCTGCACTGTATTTGGCAACCCTGTATATGTACAGGGTCGCCACACAGTGTACTGAAAAAATAATATTAGGATTTTTCGGACTATTTGTCTATGGAATATGTAAATTATTAATTGTGTAATTATTGGGTGTAAGTGTTGAAAACCTACTTAAGGTATCGTTCGAATACGGTTCGAATTTCGAATTCTAGTCGCGTGTTGCGAATACTGTTACCATTTTTTGTATTCTATTTCGTTGTTATTAGGTTTATTTTAGAATAATTTACTTTATCAATAGGTACAATTTGTTTGACATAGTTTCAACTTATCGAAGATAACCTCTAGCTGCCCACCATACAATAAAATATGGCAATGCAATTTGAATCAACAAAAGTAGGCAATAGGTTAGTTTTGTTTTAAAATCAAACAAAATAAAACAAATGCAACTCTGTTCATATTTAGAGTAACATAAATTCCGTTGAAGGGAAAGATGTCTTTTTGAAAAGACCTTTGGGCGGTTAGAGGATGAATCTATGTTTCACGCAAGTTATACAGAAATTGTGATACATTTTTATTCAGGGTATTTGGTTATCACTTTTTTATATTTAGTTTGGGACCAGTAAGTACTCTTTGTTTATTATGTTTTAATATAGATATGTAAATAAAAGCGAGGTATATAAATTGATGCTCATTTACTCCAATCGAATGTAAAGTATTAGTAGTCAACCGATAATATAGGGTTTAGCGTTATTGTTACCAAATACCCGTCATAGATTAATATATTGAATAGTTTTCGTGCTAAAGGAGAGCAGGCTTTAGGCGTGACTGCACACTGGCTATGCATGTTCAGGACTGTCTTTTGCCGCTTCTACACCCCCGAGGTGTCCATACGCTATCGCGCTAAGAACACGTGCTATGCGACAAGCGTGTGCGAGCGGGATGCCGTGATTCCAATTTAGTAGCTGTCAAATATCGATTGTGTTAGACAGAGAACCATCTGTACGGTACTTCTGTCTGTACTAATATTTTTAGTCACAATCAAATAATACTTGGATTTGAGTTGGCCGAGTTACATCAAATCCATTCAAAAAGCAACTTTAACGTCCAAGGTAGAACATCCCAATTCCAATGGCAGTTTCATAACAAGTCGGCCACATTAAATAATCACAACCATACGTGCGATAGGGAATATGCAGCTATAATATTTACCAGTATCAGAGGCGTCTTTACCTGTGGTGCAGGGTGTGCGTTGCACACGGGTGCAGCGGTCCTAGGGGGCGCCGAACCGTACTTTGTAATCATTCCATTTTGACCGCGCGCTTACTAGGGGGCGCTAGAGTAATGTTTGCATCTACATGGGCTAGAGACGCCTCTGACCATTATTTTGTGACCAAAACGTTGAAAAAACATAAAATAATAGCCACTGATACGTTTTTACTTTAGTTTATACTAATTTCAAACAATAATTACGATTTGAAGTAATGTGAAACGGAACACGAATCAGCGTCTGGTGACGTCACTCCTGTCAAAAGTCAAAACTTAGGCAACTCTTTTCCCTATTGCGCCATAGTGCGTGTGAAAGTCCTCTGATTAACAAAATCGATGTTTGATATCTAAAAAACTCAACTATGATATCCTCTTCTACCGTGTATCAAATTATATTATAATAATTATACGTATTGCATATTTCCTATAAGTTAGCGACGGATATAATCATTGTGTAGTTACGCGTAACTGATCCTTTAGTACACCGCCTTAATAGTAATGTTAAATAACGTCGGTGAGATTGCCAAATCCTCTAAATGATTGCTAAATGCTCTAGTAATTAAGGTACAAGCTGGAACCCGACCGCAGACTGCAGCAGCAGACGACGTGTCGCAACGACACTATCGGTTTCTATGAATTTCTATGACGGCGACGTGTCGCTGTCTACGAAAGGTATTTCATAGAAATACATAGAAACCAGTAGTGTCGCTGCGACACGTCGTCTGCTGCTGCAGTCTGCGGTCGGGTTCCAACTTGTACCTTTACACATTATTATGTCTCTTAATTCAAACCGTGCACATAACGGATTTGGCAATCTCACCGACGATAAATTAGGCATCGCTATGTATTCAATTTGAATTTAATGTGTTCTTGAAATCATTCTTGAGAATCGGAGTTCTCTGTGACTAACTTATTTAGTACTTCTATTTACTTTATCTGGGACCGTGTGATGGTTGCCATGTTATCACTTTTAATAATATTATAAGACATCTGTCACTCTCGCACTCGGATACTTGTCAGAACGCGATGTATACCCAGCGATAAGTGATAAAATGGCAATATATTCTGTCAGGCCAGATCGCGCCAGGCCAGACCGACATGCCATAGAAACCGTCGCGTCTGGCGTGGCGCGATCTGACCTGTGAGAAAGCAGGCTGTGGGACCCCGGCTTTAGAACGGACGCAGGCGCGCCCCCGTACAGGCCGCGACAGGCACCATCGCGCCGCGCCTTTGAACTTACCGACTCCCGATGGATAGGACGGCAGCAATGGGCTACCTCAGACCTCATCGGATGCGACGGTTCCCATGGCCTGTCGGTCTGGCTTTGGCGCTATCTGACCTGTGAAGAAGCAGGCCGTAGGACCCCGGCTTAATACGTCACGCAATTCAGATAGATCTGTCCGTAATCGATATTATAATATTTAGATGTTAATTAGGTAAACTTAGCGATGTTAGTAGTGTTAGGTATTTCGATGTTTTGTGTATTAAGTAATAGTGTGAGAAACCCCATTCAATTACCTAAAGGCATATGCTTTTGCCACTTTAGTTAGGTGTTTAAAATTGAAATCAATTTGGAATAAGGATAATTAATAATTAGGTTTGGGACTTTTGGTAGCGTGTATTTTCGGTATGAGTATATGTTAAAATTATAATTTTCGAAGTTAAACTCGAAGTATATAATTACACATTATGTAATTATTGACGACCGCTTTAGCCTTGTTAGTAGTGACCCTGCAATAGCAAAAGTGAAGCAAGAGGTCCTGGGTTCGAATCCTGGTAAGGGCATTTATTTGTGTGATGAGCACGAATATTTGTTCCCGAGTCATGGATGTTTTCTATGTCTTTAAGTATTTATTTATCTATATGTGTTTATGTTTAGTTACCCATAGTACAAGCTTAGCTTAGTTTGGGACTAGGTCGATGTGTAAGATTGACCCCTAATACTTTATTTATTTTTATATTGTGTTTCTTAACCATGAATCCACATCCACATCTTATAGAACGTTCTTTTTAAGACTGACTTCAAAAACAAAAAAATATTTAAACATACGATTCCTCGGATTCTGGAGACCAATAGTCCCAAGCCAATAATAAATATCTCAGTCGCACCTGAACCCGAAATAATCAAGTAAGATTATTAGTTACTTAATGTATTTCATATTTAAGAAATAGAGGTAGAAAAGAATTCATTTTTTTTCAATTCCTTTGCCAAACTTGATTCTCGAGTTTTTAGATTTAAGTAAACTTCTAATTTTATTGGTTTCTACTAGTATTATTAATTATTCCTATTTCATTGCGCTCCATGAATTACTTACTTACGTGCTTTTATATCAATTATTTTGAGTACTTGAGAAACAAATAATAATTGTATAGGAAATTCTCTCAATTATATACGACAATTTAACTTTAAAAATTATTACGTTACCTTCGATGGAGGACCACTTATTAAAATGATGATATTTATCTTATTTGAAGTTCCGCGTTACTATTTATTATTATAACGAATTTGAATCATTCATTTCGTAGATGTGTCTTGTTGTTAAACTTGGAAAATCTTGAAAAAAAAAATTTAAAGGACAATGCCAAAAAACCCCAGCGTCGATTAAAACAAGTCATGTCTTCAAGTCAAGCATAAATATCGGAGGGGCTACCGCGAAACGAAAACGAACTTCGTTCGTGTATCTCCCTCTCTGTCGCACTTGCTAGTTCGATTGACAGAGAGGGAGATACACGAACGAAGTGCGTTTTCGTTTCGCGGTAGCCCCTCAGGTCTCAAATAATATAACTAGTTTCCCACAATACCATCATAAAGAAGCTATACGCTGCAGTTCAGTTTCGTAGCCCTTTGAATCACATGTTACCTTTCCAAACTATGTAGGTAACAGTAGCAAGCATTTGTGCGAGACGATTCGTCATGACTCTTGAAAACAGCTTATAGACATGGCTCAGAAGTGAGATGGGTCGGTAGTTCTTCAACAGTGTGTTGTCACCTTATTGAGGAAGAACAGAACCACCTCGCCTCTGTTCCACGCTTTTGGCGTTCTTACAGTAGGAAGTATTTTAAGGTTGTTTGCCACCGACGCGTACCTATAAAAAAAAAGGCCGCTAAAATGTTCCATTGGCGGCCATTTGTTTGTGGATGGCAGCATAAGAATTATATTCTGAGTACCATCGCCAACACAGTTAACTTGACCATCCGTGCATTTTATGTCTATCGTAATAAGGTTCAATATAAATACGGAGTTTTCAGGTTTTTTAAGACTGGGATCGATCGGTTTCTTGAAAGCAAATGACATATTTATGACCTGTTGGATATGCTCGACCTAACCATGTACTATTCAATTTAATCGATTATGGGTTTTTAGTTACGTTTTTTGGCATTCTCCTTTAGAATTACGATGTGTCATTATACGTATATTTACTTTGATAAGAATATTACTATTTATGCCATTACTTGGCGAACTGCTGATAAATGCGACATGTACATTAAAATAAATAGTAAGACTTCGTTCAGAAATAAATATCCTCGAGGGCTCTTGATGGCCGAAAGTGATGTATGCGATTCGTGGCAAACATGTGATATAGGATTTGTACACTGAAAAAAAAAACTTGATTCGGGGTTTCTTGAACCAAGAAATTAATTAGGATGATCCTAAATTATCTTGAGCCAAGAATTCTTTATGTGAATTCGCGCGAATCATCTTGATTCAAGATGATTTATTTCTGTTACTTAATTACATTTAAGTATGCATCAAGTTTTTTTTTCTGTGCAACCATAAATGCTCTTATACATATATATCGTCATGTTTGCGCGCCGCCCAACGTCACGCCTTAAACGAGAAACAAATCATGCAGTGGCACGAATCGTTTATATGTTAAGAAATCTGAATATAGCGAGATTATTAGTTAAAATGCACCGTAAGCCAATGCAATAAAGGCTATTTTAGTTTAGACCACGTTACTAATGTTTGTGTGGAATCCGCCCTAGTGTAAATACCCGAGTAGGTGCCATGCTCTGACCAAAGTACAGTAGAGTTCATTAATATACGTACGTTCCCAAAGCTTTAAAATATATGAGCAACCTTAACAATAACATATTTTAGATCAATTTGGCCGTTCACTTAAGAACTCGATTGTACTGTCAACAGGATATCATCATGTGCTATTATATTGTATCGTCTAAGGTAATAAATAATAGCAAGCGCTTGGAAACGCAGAGAAGTCGCCCGTCTCTTCCGCACTGTAATGCAGAGAAAGAGATGGGAAATATCGTGAATGCACCTTTATTTACCACTTGGCCAATCAACTTTTCTTGTTATTCTCTCTCGGTAATCCAAGAGACACAAGTGAGAGTTTCTTAGGAAAAATACTAAACATTAGACTCCTATCATGGTTTACCATTATAACAAAAACACGTGTTTAGTGGATTTAAACCCCATGAAATCATAGTTTTAAAGGGTGACCCAGGGTCTCCTGGGTCGCCGTTTGGCAACAATCAACAAAAAAATATTGATCGGCCCCCCCAATCCACTAGCTAGGTTCAGTAGCACATTTCAGGAATATCTGACAGCACTGAGGCTCTTGACCAATGTTGCCAGTTTAGTTTAAAATTGTAACTTCGTGAAGGGCCCCATGTTTTAAATGACATATCATGACATGATATCATGCCTTCTGGGGTATTGAAATATTTACGAACATTTAGACGCTTGCATTATTTATTATTATTACATGTAAGTAGGAATAAAAATGAACTTCATTGAGTACCAATGTTCATGTTTCTTGTTTGAGATGTTTTTGTCTCTCTCTGGTCATTCGCTGGTCGATAAACCCAGAGTGCGTGTCGAAATAAACTTTCATTCCGATTTGGTTATTTTATTTGTTATCTATCAGTACTGTCACTGTAAGTAGTTGATGAATAGACAATAGAAGCAGATTTAATACCTATAGGTAGGTAGGACCTAGACGGGTCATCCCTGAAACTAAAATACTGCCCTACTCAATATGTACTAGTAAATGGGCTTGCTAGTGTATGCAGATATCATGTTGGCCAATGATGGCGTTGTCTAGCTAGGGCATAATAATTACTATTGGCTATTATAAAAAAAATATTTGGTTCATTAAAAAAAAAACGATATAATTGTTAACCCTTTGAGACCAAGAACGCCTAAAGGTGTCGTGCGTGGTCGTGCCCGCAGAACCAAGAACGACTATATATGTTTGGCGTACGGCTGTTAAATTCAGTCTCCCAGGTAAGGTGTGTATTGCCCTCTTGCGACTGCTTTGTGACACATAGGATTTGTGACATCATCAGCAGTGTGACACAGGTAATACAAAACCTTGTATCTGGATATTAGAGGTAAAAGTAGTTTCCCGTCTATCATCTCGTATCAGTCCGCAAACTAAGGCAAATTTTTGACTTCCTTCTCTTTATGAACTTGAGGCTTCTTTTTTTTTCATTGGACTTGCGGGCGTTTGCCCATAGCCATAATGAAGTTAATGAAAAGGGAAGGAAATAAAATCAGATAAGTACGGAAAGGATATATCGGAATTTGGAAAAAAAAATCAAGGCAGGAAAATGGAATTGAAATACATACAAATAAATTATAAAAAAAAATACTATAATTTGATATTATTCTCACAAATAAACTTGGCTAGAATATTATAAATACCTGAAATTTCGGTGGGAAAAGGAACATTTTTAGATCGGAGCGCATCCAAGAAGACAGTACGATCGAATGAAGCTTCTTTATAATACTAAACTGACAATACAGGAAAGTCGCCGGGCAGGAGCGTCCATGGAACATTATTTCCATGGACGCTACACCACTGCTACACCCGACGAAATAAAACAAAGAAATTATTTATTTATAATTTTATTAAATTAGTTCTATAACTTTTTTACATATAGTAAATTATATGTGCCACGTTCGTACATTGAATAATGCTATCAAGTCACATCAGCAGTTGTCGCGGTACCTAATGGTTGCCTCAACTCAGACAGAACCGTCGGTCGTACTCGGCCGGTTTCTGAACGAAATGTTTAAAAAGTTAGGGTCTTTCCCACGGACGTTTTTAAGGCGCTTTCAGACGGTCCTTCGCGAACTGCAAGCTACAAGACAGCCGCAAGACCGTCTGATGCGCCGTTTCGTGTTATCCCTGATAGGCTCACATCACATGTCAGGTTTTTGTGTTAGGTTTCTGGATACGGCTTTCGAATCACGTCAGTCACAGAAATAATTTTCTATGGAAACTTCTATTATCAGACTTTTTTGTAATAGGTCCCCGATACCAAAAATCGCATTTTAAACCAAACACAAAAACCTGAAGTTATGAAGTCAGCACTGGTAGCAAATTCGCTGTTATATCCGACGTAAAACATTCGTCCATCTCGCTTTTACCAAGGTGCTAGCAAAGGACGAATGCTTTACGTCCGATAGATGCGATCATGCTAGGCTGAGGTTCTATTGATTTATTGTCAAGACAAAAAACCAAAAAAAACATCATCGGAGGAAATGAGGCTTTTAGCCACCTCACACGAACGTACCCCACATAGACGAATCAGAATATTGTGCAATATCCGTTCTCATATTTTGATACCGTCTATGCGGTGTCACTGTCGTCCCAATAGACACACATTTTGAAAGCCTCAGGTTTTCGAGCTGATATTGAAACGGACGATGTAAGTGAGCGCAGCAAGATAGCCGAGGCATTCAAACATTTCTTATATCGACAAAGGTGGCGATTTATTGCATTATACGATCTTAATACCCATTATATCTAAAGATAGCAGTATCTTGCAATAACAGCACCACAGTGATGCTTGGATTAGGTTCGATTTTACCAAACCGGAATAAAGGCATAATGGTCAAAATTGTATGAACTAATCTCAGATTAAACTCTATTCTTGTTTGGTGGAATCGACGCTAAGGTATTAATTTTGATCATTACCATGCGTCCTAAAAAGATGTAACCGCAAGGGGAATATTCACCAACGATGTGCGAAGCGTTGTTTTCATATACCTACTTGACAAATAACTGTCAAATATATGAAAACATCTACGTGCATCTCCGTAGGATATTTACCCGAACTCAGGTAACACAATCAAAATTAGTATAACATTGTTTATAGGAAAAAGACAGAATATATCTTATATACTTACTGGTGATACTACTCAAACGTAACCTTTAAGCACACATCACACTGGCGCGGCCTGCGGTGGCGGTCCATAGTAAATTTGTCAGCTAATGACAAGTTTACTACTGAGCGCCGCGGCCAGCCCGCTCCAGTCTGTGAGAGGCCTTAATAAGCCTGCATCACTGGCGCGGCCTGCGGAGGCGGACCATAGTAAATTTGACAGCTAATGACAAGTTCCCTATTGACCGCCGCGGCCAGGCCGCGCCAGTTTGTGGGAGGCGTTATTCGGATTGACTGTCACATTCTCACATTTGGGATTTGGATTGATTTGGCGGATTTATGAGGCACGTTTGAGTAGCATAATTTCAGTTTAACATTCGCTCAGAAACCACGACACGAGTCTGTGACGGGGCATTTTCCGACAAACTTCGCAACCCCGGCCCCGAACTCGCCGGACAATATATTTATGAAATAAATTTGTATAAAAATTTTGGCTCCAATATTTACAATCGTACTGATATTTTTTTACAACGCCGGACTAAAATTTTCAATTTACAGAGGCGGGTCCAGGTAGGGTTTTCAAAGTTCGTCGGCAAGGACAATTTATTGCAATTTCAATTCTAATAACACACTTCTTATCTAGTAAAGAGTGCGCGCGTACAGTGCACGCACGTACAGGTACCCTATCGATACAGTGACGCTGTCGGGTAACAGAGCCATCGCCCTAAACTACGTGCGACGCAATACAGTAGGAAATAGCAACTTAAAGTCACTGTAGCGATAGGATAGACAATTTATTTAAGAAAGAGACAACACCGAAGGCAGGTGACTGGATCCATTGCCACTACTGTCGCCCGCGCGCTAAAATACACTAATTTTCGTAAATCGTACATCGTACACCGATACCGTCTCCCTGTTTCGTGTTTTTAAAAATTAACATTTAGAATTAACACTCAAGTAGGGGCTTATACAGAATTTGTACTCTTAAAGCGTCCCGTCGCCACTTGCACCCACACACTCGGCAATCGCAAATGAAATGTTCTACAACATTACCTACTCGAACCGAGCAGACCAGAGGCAATGATTCAAACGGAGCATTCTGACAGCAAGGCTAAAGACCTCATTTCCGTGGACGCATTTTGTGTTGGCATTGGTTGACCATAGACAATCTAAGCAATTTCACCTGTCAACACAAAACGCGAAAAAATGCGACCGAGAAAATAAGTCCTCATTTAGAGAATTTGCCCACATAAAAAAATATCGCAAGCAGATTAAGGAAAAATAATGCGCCGTTAATTCATGTAAAGTGAGTTTGCGTGCATTTTTTTCTAGCATTTAGACGCGATATATTTTTAATGATAGACAAAGCTTCTATTCTTGATTATCGAGTGAATTAGTCTATTTAAAATATTAGGTGGTCATCTAGACAGCAAATATATTGTCCAGGGATTCGCACAAGTTCTTGAATGAAGTATCGCAACACATAGGTACAGTTTTCTTATTAACAAGATCGACAAAGCACTGTTCTAAAATAAATTAAATATAATATATATATATTTGTGATAGTAATATAGGTAATTTGAAACTGAAAGTTTTTTGATATCTTTGAGGCAGGATAGACAGAGGCATACATGTCCTAGGCGTCGCAAGTTATGGTTAGAGGTGTCGATCATTACAGCGTGCTACTGGGGACCAATCACAATTAATAACCAACAATCGCGTATTCGTTGGGAATGACCGATTATGATCAATTATTTAACTGCAATTTACTCGCTGTCAAACGTAAATTCTCCACAAGTTTGAGATCTATTATAGTTTGCTGAGATTCAGCTTAAGCGTAGCGAGCATTGTTCATTTGAGTCATCGATGATTTAAAGATTTTATAAGCTGGCAAAGAATTTTGTGCACGATATCGGACAAATAATCCGTTAGCACATTCTTTGACAGCTTAAACTTGGGAACATTTCGCACGAATACATTGGTGCCTTGAGGTGTTTCTGGGAAATATTCCGTAGTGACATTGGAATCTCATAACAAATTTGACTTGTGGTCCGCGGTAACACACCGAGATGAGAGCCCGACTGGCACGCCACCACACGCATAATTACCTTAAGAGATCAGACTGTCATTTCTAAAATAAATGTTATACTTACAAATGATAATACGTTACAACTATCCTTACATAACATTCATACCTAAAACAATTTACAATAAGATTTAATGCAATTATTAAAATACGCGCGGCCGGAGCGAGTGAGAGGGCCCCGGCCCGACGCGCCACCAAAATTGTTGAACATACACAATATACAAGGTCACTCGCTCTTCACTAGATGAATCAACAATTTATACAAGGTAAAATAGTTTTAACAAAATATGTGTACTCTTTTAGTTGTTTTCCCCTTGCAAGATTTTGTATCGACACATTTTCATATTGTCCATTTCTTTACAGTGTATAATAGTATTTATTTTTGGTATGTGAATGTCCACATAAATTAAATACCACTAAAGTAATTTTGTCATTCGACTTGTCAGTATATTAAAAATTATAAAAATTATAAATTTATATTAATTTGCAATAATATATTATATTATAGTCATTTCACTCTATCTAAAATAAATAATAATATTGTTGATCTCAGATTGATTTATACACAACAATGATCACTCCCATATTGCGTGGAATACAATAAATAATTTTATAAACAAGTCTCAATAATGACAAATTACTCCGATGGGTGTGTGACAATGAAGTGAGATCATAGAATATTCAATATCAATACTTAAGAATACGATGTTAGTCTGTGGGGTGTCTGCCAACGAGAGTTGCGTAGACGATGATAATAAATAATAATTTAGATGACAAGAAGCTAGGCGTCCGTGCGCGTGAGTTGATATCAAGCAACGTTCAGTACAGGTGCGCGGCAACCACGCCGCGGTGCGGAAAATGCGGCCTGGAAACGCGGTGTGGCCACGAAATATCGCCTTATCGCCGCTGCTCGCAGAAGTAAGGGGACCCATGGCTATTTGTAGCCTATTTAGGTTAGGTTAGGTTAGATGTTCTTTCTTAAAGTATTTTATGGGAAGTTGCATATTTGATGTGTAAATAATAAAATATTAGCACATCATATAGGCACAGATGGAATGCATTTGCACAGTTTTAAGTCCGATCTTATTCCCTAGCAGCGAGGTGGTTCACACTAGGCCCGCCCCCGCCTGTACAGAGCGCTTCCGAACGGGTCCTCATAGCCGAAATGATCTGGTTAGTACGCGTGAACTAAATGGAATCGTTTTTATAATTATTTTTGGTGGGCATGAACCCAATAATAAGTTTTTGCAGACGTCCACTTAAAATTCACAGATCTAATTCTATTTGATTGATTTTTTACAAGAAAAATAATTATATACAAATATAAAATTGATATTTATCTATACAACATTTTGCTAAATTAGCAACGTTTGTGAAAATAACGATAAGTACCCTAGAGAGTTAAACGATCCACTAGACCGTTTCAATATGACCGATAGAAAATTTAATAACGTATAGTAAAATAACATGATTATTACCACAATATCAATGATGATGAAAATACAGGGCGTCCGTTAGCCCAATATGTATTCTTTTGTACGAAGAGTCATGAAGTATTGAAAACTAGATTTAAAATCTTTTACTGTTTATGAATTTACCCCAACGCTAAACTAAAACTAATTACAAAGACCGGATGTAACTTGTGAAACTAGGGAGGCCGTGTGCGCTCGAGGCGATTGCTATTGTAGGTAAGCTGCGATTGTAAATAGAAGACAGCATCCATAGTAAGCCAAGAATGTAGTCTAACACTTTTCGATTTGTATGTCAAGGTTCAAAAGTGGTAGACCACTTTCTTAGTCGACTGTACAAATAGCGGTAGGTACACCTAACTGACCATTTCGTGGTAATAAGTAATCAGTTAACTGGGTTGTTGGTATACAAGTAAACTTCAAGATCTTCCTCGCTGGCAATCAACTCGAGCGCACACTGTTATCCCAAACAAAAAAATGGAAACCACACCGATTATGCGATATTGCAGCAGTTGAAACAATTTTTGGCAATTTTGTACTCGGTGATCATTTTCAGAGGTGTTCTTTATACCGGCGCGTGGCAGCCGGAGCTCGGTGCGACTAGATGGCGCCAGCTGTCGCCGGCATGTCGCCAGCGTGTCGCTGTCAATGACATGTCGCCGGCATGTCGCCCGGTGTCGGCGTCATTCGCGGCGCGGGCACTCGTCACGTTCACAGAAACAACAGTCGCCTTACTACATGTATCAACAAAATGTTCTACAATTGTTTACGTTACAAAGTTATGACGTCACGGGGGGCTGAGGCCGCCCAGCGCTCGCGCCGCCCACTCGAAACCTGGAACAAACGGTACAACTTAACTTTCGACCCTTTTCAGTTCCGACATGACTGGCTCTCTGAGTTATCAAATATACCTAAATGAACGTATTGACACTTAGGGGAGTGGCATTTTAGGTAAAAGTTAAAATATTCGCTGTCAGAGCATTGTTTCGTTTACGTAACGTGACCCATATCGACTTGTCAGGTTTCGGCACGATAGAGAGGTGTCTAGGGTAAACTTAAAGATTGACTGACTAATCTGACCTGTCATTCGACTTACTACTTAACTTTAATAACCGAATCGCAATTCACACGCGATGAACAAGAAGAACTACACTATCGCCGTTCTATTGAAGATGCCCTAGTCTGGCACGAGGGTCTTGCCTGCAAGATGTCCATAATAGGCACATGGCACTGACCTCTCTTCTAAGTGGGACAGTTCGTAGTCTTGGTTGTGCAGCCGTGTTACTTGCAAGTTATAAATACACTATTGGACCAGTGTACCAAGGACCGAGTGGTGAGTACCTAGACCCTTGTGTTGCGGGGCACGCGGCGCGTGTTGCGTGGCGAGTGGCGTCCCCGCCGCGCGCGCTCGCAGACGCCGCTGTCTCCGCTCCCGCTGCGGCCCGACAGGAGCGACTCGCTGTCGCTCTGGTTGGACGTGTAACCAATCACGTCCACTTCATCTGGAATGAGAATAAATGTTTTATTAAACAGTGGAATTAACTTACTAGATTAAAATATTAGGGATAAAGAGAAAGAGGATTTGTAAGGTTTCATAGTCCGATTTCAGTAATGACTGGCCCTCCCTGATGGAGGCAGGTCACGAATTTGGACTTTTGGACACCGACAAAAAAGTAGTCTAGAAGCAGTTGCAATTTCTTCCTGCGACCATTTTAAGGGTGTTGAATTGGTATTGCAATGCAATAGCAATATTGCCGTAAGTTTGCTTCGGTATTGTTTCTCTTAAAAAAGTGGGGTCTCCATGAATTCCAGTGAAAAATAAGCGGTCGTTACGAAATTTTTGGTACACAACTATTTACGTGTTAGAAGCAAGATTATCTTCTTCCTACATGGCCATCACGAGACGGCGCGCGAGCTCTCTCGATTTTTCTCGCACTATCCGTCTCTCTCTTATTAGAACACGTAGAACAAGAGGTATAGTGCGAGAAAAATAGAGTATGTCGCGGCCGTCCCATGATAGACGTGCAGAGGTAGGTAAAAATGCTAATCTGTAGGTAGGTACATAGGTAATGTATTACAAAGATTTGTAAGCTAAACCTATCTTTGCAAAAACACAGAATACACGAGTCACATAAGGAGAATATATAAACAGAAGACAGATCCTCGCGTGGATTGAAAACGTGATCCATTCGATTGGCAATCGTCACGTGACGGCGGCGTGACGAGCGCGTCACAAACGACACATTACCGATGGATACGCGATTGATATCTACGCCGTGCTCCTTTCCGTTTTGGATTACAAAATGGCGGAACTAGTGTTGGAATTTAGAGCTCGGCCGATAACCTCGAGACACCAACCATACAGGAAAAAATTACAATGGAAAATGAATCAACTGTTATAGGAAATAGCGTAGAGATAATGTTTTAAAGCCCTAGTTCCTTTTGTTTATGTATTTTGAACGTTACTTGTAACAAAATTCCAATACTTAGGTATGTAATTTGTAACTGGTTCCCCGCGATACAGGCGAAGCCTAGTGCGGAGACCTCTGGAAAATATTGCAAGAAAATATGCCAAATAAACTTTTTTTTTATCGAACGAAACAAAACAAATGCAAGTCTGTTCCAGTTTAGAATGATATGATGCCCTTTGATTGGCCTTTGGGCGGCTAGAGGTTAAAGACTCAAGATGTTAGCTAACGCGAGTCCTCTCAGCAGGTAATGCATAACGCTAGTCTTAGCTGTAACGGCTCGGGTCTTCAAGGCTCGGCCGAGCTCTAAATCAAAGCACTAGGCAGAACAGTTCGGTTAGAAATGCTTTAGATTGATGATATTTAGGACACATTTTAATAGAACCGTACTAAGTGCAGTTATGAATGTTGCAAGCATTTACAGAACCAAATATGCAAACCCAATCTTCAGGTTTCTTGAACTCTATTTCGGAACGGTTTACTGACGCGGGTGAGGATCAAATTCTTGGCCAGTATAATTAGCCTGGTTAATCGGTAAGTAGTAGTTAAAAAGTTCCGTTGTGACACAGAAATTAGCCATACAATTCTATGGTTAATTTTGTGTCACAACGGAATTTTTTAACTACTACCGATTAACCAGGCTAACTACTGGCCAAGAATTTGGTCCTCACCCGCATAATAATTATTATGGTATTATTTATCGCACCACAAATATAGAGATATAGATTATAATCGGATCGGATATAATCGGATCGTATCGTATCACTCTCATACACCTGACTACGTGATTGACTCGCAAGCGACAATGCACCCACCGTTACAATTCCAATGTAATTTCAATACTTGTAAACTTGAACAGTCCTGTATGAATGTGGCAGGACTAAGCTCTATTTCGTGGAGCCGTTAGAACATCGTCCACGGAGACGTTAAAAATATAAGTCATACCTGGCCATAAAGTAGAAACATTATCGTCCGCTACAAGTGCGGAAAGTTCCTCCCCCTAGTCAGGGAGACACAGTAAAAATTCACAATTAGACAAAAATTTACATTCAAACAAAACCTTTACAAAAACAATCACGAATCGAATAAAAATACTTTCGACCTAATTCAGAATTAGGTCGAGTTTTTCCAAGGCTAATGCTGGATTTAAACAAATAAGGGTTCTGTAACAAAGTGCTTTCGGGCCCGGCAACCGTGGACCTCGTCAGGAGATGCGCTAAGTGACGGTCGCTTGACCTATTTCCAATGGAAGTTGGGGATGATTAAAGCGCTGTCGTTATTTACAAATAATTTACGATTCGCTTTATTTAGGAATAGGCACGTTTTATATTTTGAATCAACGTTTTATCTTCGAGTTACACAAAATCCTTATAATTCATCATCCTCGTAGCGTTTTCTCATAAGTAGGTACTCTAATGAAGCCCGGGGCTCGGTTTGGCATTTAATCTCTAGATTAAGATTTGGCGTTGGCACTAGTTTTATGAAAGCGTCTGCCATTTTCCTTCCCAGAGGAAAAACAAGACCTTGTTAGAATAATTCAAAATCCTTGCGAATATCACATTAAGTTTTGAGTCATTTCAATTAACTAGGCAAACATTTGTCTAACTACTGGTACCTATTTCAAGCGTTTCGCCAGTTCTCAGCAAACTGAATGCGGCTGAAACGCCAGTAGAATTATCCAAATACACGTTGAAATCTAATGGAAACCAGCTACGTTCCCTTCAAGTTTGTTGATTCTGATTTGGATTAATAGCATGTATACATTATTTTTAGCAGACTTCAAAAAAGGAGGTTCTGATTTCGCCGGAATCTTATTTTTACGTATGTTTCCCGATTACCTACTCGAAGAAAACAAAAAAGAGTTTTGCAAATCGGTGATCAGGCGGCACCGATTTAGAGAAATATTTTTTGTTTGAAAGGGTTGAAGGGCATCCCAGGTCCTACTCGAAGAAAAACAAAAAAGAGTTTTGTAAATCGGTGATCAGGCGCACCGATTTGGAAAAATATTTTTTTGTTTGAAATGGTTGAAGAGCTTCCCAGGTGGTTCCATGCTCACCAGGTCAGGATGTGATGATCGGGTCCTGGAGACCTGTGGGAATGTTCATGTACGTGGCTTGGCGGAGTACTGGAGTGACGTCGGTTAAAACTTTGTTTTTAAAGTAAATAAACAATTTTCGGACTAATTTCAAAAGGCTCCAGAATCCGGCGAAATAATTACGCGCAGAATCGTGTGCCAATTTCATGGAATCCATGTAATTGGGGACCAATCGGATAGTATTTTCGATCTGCTTAATGCCATACGTAAATGTATGACCTGCCTAATGCTGAATGGCTGAATTGTTTGTACTGAATATGCTTGTGCCGCACAGTAAACAAGTCGTATGAATGTTGTCAACCTTTTTTACCCGACTACGGCTGACCCATTCACTACCAAGAATCGCTACGCGCTACGCTCGTGGCCGATACCGTGTTTTTCCTCGTATGTAGCGGAAAGCGACTACGGCGTAGGCGCCCGCTAGGCGGGTTCCTGGTAGTGAAAGTGGAACGAAGGGGATAGGAGAAGGGGGAAGGGTTATTATTTTAGCAATTTGTGTATGTATAAAATAAATAAATAATAAATCTTACACAAATCGAACTAAGCTCAATAAGGCTTGTGTTATGGGTACTAGACGACGATATATTTAATAGATACTTATATATACATAGAAAAAATCTAAGTCTGAAACAAATATTCATGCTCATCACACAAATATTTGCCCTTACCGGGATTCAAACCCAGGACCTTTTTTATGTATGTTTGTATTATATTACTTAAGATGGCACAAATACAAGTCTCTCGTCGCAAACACAACTGTCGCGTTGTTTGCAAAACTACACAAACTAAATAAGACACCAAATTTTGACGATTTGGCAATGGACGCTTTGAATCTTATACAAATATTTGGAACATAAAACTATGTAAACTACAGAGTGGCTGGTCAGGACTGCACTGCGCGCCAATATCCTGCAATCCATGTTAAATGGGGATCGACACGTAGGGTTGTCAACCGACGCAAAACGTATATTATGTAATTATTCTTTCCTTCTTTATTTTATTTATAATATAATAGAATATTTAATAATTTATAAGCTCATTCGTTAAATTATTAAAGTTCATAGGGGTGCAGACACTAAATAAAATAATCAGCAATGTCGTATTTTCTCGAAAAAGGATAAAAAATGTAGTCTAGTGGAGAAAAAAGCAACGCAAGAGGTTAAATAATCACAAAATTATAAGTGTCCAAAGTTTTAAGAAGGGGCATATTTTTTTGCCTTCTTTCTTTTGGAGTAGATAATAATAATTTTCGAGTCTACAGCCGTATTGCGCCGTCTGGCGCAAGAAAACGGCCTCGCTGCTAGACAGGGTGCGCGGGAGTAGCAACAGCATTCTAAGCATGAATGTCAAAGTCTTTACTAATATTAGAAAGAGGTAGTTAGTGAATGTAGCTTTATAAATTTGTATGCCGGTGGTAAGAGGGCCAGATAGTGATAATTGATGACGAACATACTAATACAATCGGCGCCGTTTCTAAACGAGAATCGATTCGTTATCACATCATTCAATGGCCTATGTGTCTATTGTAGTATGTATACTATACAAGCAGTAAGGAAAACGACGTTTTTCATAGCTGTACAAGCTAATGCTGTCAAAGGGTAGGCAATGCATGTGACACCCCTGGAGTCTGGAATTGCAAGCGTCCATAGAATGTAGCCTAGCCAGAAAAAAGAAGAAGAAGAATGCTGTAGGCTTAACACTTTCGCAACCGGACTAAAAATGGAACCATTCACCAGAAACCGACAGAATTCGCTAGGCTTGTAAGTTCATACTACTGCCCGCCTAGCGGGCTCAGCCGGCATCTGAGCAAACATTACGAGTGCCCACTAGGCGGGTTCTTGGTTGCGAACGTGTTAAGCACGTTTGCCATCGACGTGGAATAAAAAAAACCAGGTTGCACAATGTACCTGAAAGATAAATTGCAACATCCCCTTAGAGGCAGCCCTAGCGGAACCCTCGTTCGTTTCCGGACGGCGGTTAAAAGTTGGCGGAAAGTAAAATGATGCAAAAGGCCGGAATGCCGCTGCGTTTCAGGGGAATGCTGCTGAATATTTTGAATAAAATACAACAGCGTAGTGTTCAAAACTAATATGAACCTCGAACTCAACGTCAAACTAAGTATTTCAAATTATTTATTGCACACATAATTTAATATCACGGTAGCCTAGTGGTTCAGGCATGCGGCTGTCAAGCGGCGGTCGCGGGTTCGAATCCCGGCTCGTACCAATGAGTTTTAACTTATGTACGGAATATTCACCGTTAGCTTTTCGGTGAAGGAAAACATCGTGCGGTAACCGGTCTAATCCCAATAAGGTCTTAGTTTTCCCTCTGGGTTGGAAGATCAGATGGCAGTCGCTTTCGTAAAAAACTAGTGCCTATGCTAAATCTTGGGATTAGGTGTCAATGCGGACCCCGGGCTCCTTTAGGGGCATTAACGGGACTAACAATAGAAGGGAGGATGATGATAATTTAACTCATTCAGAGCCTATGACGACACATATGCGTCAGACCGCCGTAGTCGCTTTCCGCTACATACGAGGAAAACCACGGGACCGGCTACGAGCGTAGCGCGTAGCGATTCTGGGCAATGAATGTGTTAATATCACAAGTAATAAAATGACCCCCAGTAAGGGAAAATTACAAACAATTTTAATAATTCATTCACACTTTCAGAGCTAGGAACCCGCTGGACGCTGTGCCTATGGGCGGTTTCCTCTACATACGGAGTTTCCCTATGTAGTAATTAAGCTACGAGCGTAAACGCTATGAAATTTGCACTGCATCAGAGATTTATGCCTTACCAAATTGAGTGTTTCGAAAATGAAAACGAACAAAATGTATTTTTATTTAGAGATATAGAAACGGAGACTCAAGAAACTCAACAATTTGAGTTTATAAAGGATTATATATTTATTGATGATAAAAAATAGTTATTTATGACACAAGTGCGGAAAGTTGATAATTCTCAACGAGTGACGATGACCAAAACACGACCGTCGGGGATTGTTTTTGATCGACACGAGTTGGGAATTACCAATCCGCGCGTGTATCATACAACATTTTACAATGCATCATGCGAGGAAATTAAAAATTATACATAAAATGCGAAATTTGAATTGTCATGAAATCTCATTCTCGCACGCGTGTGGGAATATTGGCCCGAAATCCATTCCCGCACGGCCGCCCCCCGGCCCGCCCCGCCGTGCGGGCATGGAGGGCTTCCCGCGTTCATGTTGACCCATATAAAGGCGCACTTTCAGAGCAAGTGCATTGTAAAAGTTACTTTAGATAGGATTTTCATGTTTTTTTGCTGGAATGAAAAAAGTTTCTGTTATGTACAATTTGCATCATCTGCTATTTCGCAGTCCTAAATTTACAAAGAATGGATACCTTTTCTACAAACTAGGTGAATGTTCATACATAAAGAATTAGACAGGGAAATACTTTTATTAACTTTAATGAGTAGAATAAACTAAATTAGTGTTTCTTGTGGTGAATTGTTAATAGTTTATGTGCCCGTAAATTATGTTTTTATTAAGTTCAGTAAATACGCCGTTTATCCGGATTATAAGTTCAACCTAAAAATTTGGATTTATAGTGCTCAGCTAAGGCGAATCTAAGTCCCTGCATAACCCGTGCACTCTACAGAAAAATGCACGCAATTCCGTGCTCCAGTTCCTAATTCGCAACATCGGCTTGTGTAGAATGGCACGTTTCCGTCGAACCGAATCGAATGCAGCGACCCAACTCAAAGAAAGTGTGCGAACGCATTAAATTCCCGAAGTGGAGCGCCTTGCGGAAAACATTTCAATAAATACGGCGAGCAAAATGGGGCCGAGAGCTTTGACAATTTTTAAATAGATATATTATAGATTGGTGTAGAAAAGTGTTATTAGAAACTTGTCTCACTTTGTAAATAAATAAACTTATAAGTATTTGGGGACAATCTTAGACAAATCGACATACCTAATACCTCATTCCATATAACATTAGAATTTAAACGGACAAACTCGTCTACGTTTCTTTAGTTTTAATAGCGGATATTGTACGTTTCTTTATTAATAATGGAAATATTGTTCTATTTTTTTTTATACAACGACGTTGGCAAGCAGGCGCAAGGCCCGCCTAATGGTAAGCGGACACCGCAGCCTATAGACGCATGCAACTCCAAAGGAGTAACATGGGCGTTGCCGACCCTTGATATGTTTGAGGATTCGCCGTGTTGACAGCTGAAGGAACAAATTCCCTCGCTCTCAACACAACGCATCCTCGGGAGCTCTGGCGACCTTGCTCACCTCCAGGAACACAACACTACTACAGAGCAAGTTATTATGGCTGTGTGTTCTAGTTTTATATATTTCGATTTTTAAGTATTTTTCGAATATGTCAATACCTAGTAATGTCTTGGCATTTCAAAATCGTTTTCCTCGAAATCGCATGACGATTATCGCACGATTTGTCCAATCCTATCTGGAATAGTCCCAAACTAAGCAAAGCTTGTAAGTACGGTTAATGTCAAAGATATGTACATATTGGCATCAGATTCCTTTGTAATAAGGCGATAATCAAAGAGGTGTGCGCAGTTAAAACCACTTTACTATACAATGGATCAAGGGGCACAGTGGCTCAAGAGAAACGATGCAGCGGATGAACTCGCCAGGAAACGCTCAGAAATAACGATATACGGATCGGAGCCAATCTTACCCCTGCCACAAAGCTACATATACAATCAACTGGACCAATACACCAAAGACCCACACCAAAGATACTGGGAGGAGATAGACGCATGTAGACAGACCAAAGAAATTTTGTCGATACGCGACAACAAACTCACAACCGCAGTACTGAGAACACATGTAGAAACCAACTACGCAAGATAGTAGGAATAATAACAGGACACAACACCCTGAACAGACACCTCTACAACATAGGTATCACAGACAGCCCCATGTGCAGAGCCTGCATGGAGGCGGAAGGGACAACTAAACATATTCTACTAGACTGCAAGCAGGTAGAAGTATATAGGAAAAAGCACCTAAGGGACGCAGTCAGTACCACCAAGGCACTCACCAACTTTCTAGAGGAGCTGGGGTGTTTAGAGCAGCGCAACTCCACCGTTTTCACGAAAAATAGGCACACTGGATGTCGATTTGCGGAAAATGCAACTAACTAACTAACTAAGGCGATAATTGTTGGCATCTCTTTCACGCCGACTGTACTATACGAAGGCTGAGGACATTGTAGAGTGATATTCGTTCTAACGGTCGCGCGGTTAAGTCTCGCCTTAATGTTAATTTCAATTCCATTGTGGTGCCCGCAGAACATCCAGCGACCTTGACAAAGGAAGAATTTTAACCGAACGGAGTCAAGTTCCGTCGTTTTCAAGATGTGCCACGTTTTCAAGCTTGAAGTGTGTGTGGGCGATGGGCTAGCAAACTATCACTGCAATATCACTTTCTCTTCATCTTGGAACGTAAGATTGCCAGAAGTAGCAGTGAATATTAAATTTCATGCACCCTTGGGAATACAAGCGCGAATTTATGTATACATTTATGTCTAGAATTACGAATCTTGTTCAAGTCTGTTTATAAGCCTTAGGTAAGTCAATGACCCCCGGGCACTGACCCTCGCTAAGGATCCAATTCGTTCGCGGAATTGAATCACGCCGCGTCAAATGTCTTATGAGATCCTAATTTTAGGCAAAATAGGTTTCTATAGCCCCCCGAAATAGGATGCCGGCTGAGGGGGACCATGCGAAACGATTTGATGGGAATTTTACAAATCCGGATAATTTATTTTCAAACACTCGTAACAGCAGGGACAAAGTCCTCATTGGAGCGTTTTAAATGAATGTTTAAGATCATTACATATGATTAAAATCATTACTTAACTCCTCGTATGTTTCGGTGCGGATCCAATCTCAAGGTCAGTTTGATTGGATAAATACTCCAGGAAAAATACGGCTTTGAAAAACATTTATTTATAATCGCGTTTTTTTTTGTTCATTTCATTTTAAAATGTTATTCTAAGATGCTTTATTCAAGAATCCGACAAACTTTCCACCCGGAAGTAATTATGTAGATATAAATGAAGCATGCATTGTCTTTTTTGCAAGATTTATCTTGAATATTATAGAGCAAATGTAAATGAACCAAAATAAAGACAAAAATATTTATTCATATTTTTTCTGACTTTTCACAAGCTAGTTCTTTTAGCGGGTGAACTGGGTGGGGTATTTTATATTTAGTTTTTAAGTAGTTCGTAGTTCTTTTATAGTATCAAAATGTCGTTTTGTTTTTTTTTTATACTTTAACCCGTGTACTTACCTAAGTACCATATTTTGAAATTACTGAATCACTCCGTTTTTAACAATATAAATATCTTATAACAATTGTTGGTGAACAAGCTAGTTAATTTATATTTTTTTCGAAGTGTGAAATTTTGTCGAATTCTGTCGCTGGGTAACTATTTAATTAATAATATATCCGTTACACAGAAAAAATAAGCTATTATAAATTATTTCCAAAATTGATTCTTTTTCCACACAAGTTGTCAGTTCATTGACTGGACTATAATTTTGACATCTGCATACGAGGGGTTAATACTCTTTGAATAGCGACATTAGACCACCACACTAGAGGTAATCGACGCCAAAGATGCAATTTCCGCCTTCATCAAAAGCCATTCATACTATTAGTGACTATAAAAACAGTGTTAAGTATTTCGTATTTCGTATTACGTCTCCCAACAACAAGCCGATACCGCAAGTCGCAAGTAGAATAAATTGCAAAAGTGTATCCTTGCTTTCCAGCCTAGTAATTTAATTCACCATGACCAAATTTGTTCAGCTGTCGATAGATCTTAATTTTTATTCAATCAATTGCATTTCCCCAAAAGATCCCGGTTTAAAGGACGAATCCGGAGCCCCCGGGTGGCCGCTGTCCCTACATCCGGGCAAAATGATGGACCTACTACTCAATTACCCGGGCGCCCTTAAAAAGGACTACATTGCTTAAAAAGAGCGTATTTTAGCGGTATTTAGCGTCGCTTAGGACTTTTTCAATAAAGTGTGTACGCTTCGATTATCCCTTCGAAAACTCGAAATATCGAAGAGGAATCTTTTTAGTATTCCGCAACGAGAATGCGTGAAACGGAACGCTTATCGCAGATACGATCTAATGGAATCAATGCTGTAGCAAGTATGGGCCTGTCAAGTCACGGTTTACTTTTACTACGAGTATAAGAACTGACTTTTTATAATGCTGCAAATCAAGTTTCCGCCTCGAAGTCGATTATTTCTATTTTTTTGCTGTCTTCGGTTATTTGACGAGTTGTTCTAATGATTCCATGACGGGTTTATCATGTGTAGATTAGGAGTGCTATAGCCACCTACCGTCTACATCATCAGATCAGCTCGGTGGTTCTATAATATTGATTTGTCACCGAACTTACATTAGGTATGCCGAATTTCATCTCATTCGAATTCCGGCAAGTGGCTACAAAATGGTAAGCAAATTTTTAAGGACAGCTGTATTAAGGGGCTTCCCGAGGTTTTCATCGATTTTGAACAAGTTCTGAATCGTATTTCCTACTTTTGCACTACAGATAGAATTATAAGTCAACGGCTGTCGGTTCTTCAATATTTTATCTCCATTTTTGTGTACCGGATTTTGAAGGAAATGAATACTTTTTGAATGATTTTTTAAAATATTGTCTAAAAAAACACTTATTTCGTATATCTATTGACGTGAAAGATCTAATATACACGAAATCTACATATTTGGGTTCGTCTTTGACGTCTCTAAAAACGTGTCTAGAGTTTTCATTTTAAACTAATTAACACAAAAGTTATGGCCAGAAGACAAGTTTTTTGGCCCTAAAATTGTTAAACTTTGATGCCAAATATCTCGAAAACAATGAACTTTGAAGTAAATATGGGATACTATATTGCTTAAAGCCGTTGTTGTTCATATATTAATCAACAAAAAAAAAAAGAAAACTGAAGGATTCCGAGAAAAAACAGCATTAAAAACAAGGTAGTTTATAAGCACCGTTGTACTGCTGTCCCGCAAGTGGCTCAGTCATCTTATTTGCACTTAATGGAAAATAACATGTTATGAGTTATGAATGGGCTACGTCGGGTACAGTGCAATTTCTATGTATACCTACTTTTGTCATAAAACGAGCGAGCTCATCGCCAACAAACTGCTCCGCAGTTTGGCGAAATGATGTATTTACGGTACACATTTCATATTTTCATGTTAAAAAAAAAAAAAAGATCGAAGATCATTGGCGTATGGGAGCCCCTTAAGGATTTACTTAACTAGCTGCCAGCGCGGCTTAGGGTGAGCCACGTGATAAAATCTAGCCTAAGTCCATTCCGAAGGTTCATTTTATAAATTAGTGAAATAATTTTTGAAATGAGATTAGTAGTTCCCTCCGGAACCCCCTATACAAGGTGGATGGAGCGTTGGCCGACTGGAGCGACGAACTCCATACAAATGTAAAAAAAATCGCGTCAAAAAAACAGTTTATCTGGAAAATGTGACGTACTAGCGCTCAATAATCCCCCTCTTGCGGGAAAGTCCATCGTTCCGTTCCACGCAGTATATAAACATAAAGTTACAATCTGACAGACAACAATATTAGAATTAAGTATAGATTAGTACGTATATATAATATTAGAGTTGAAACTAATTATATATATGGGTCCGACTTAACACCAGTGTTGCAGTGTAGGTATTCAGTGCTCACTACAACATTATAGTATAACGGAACGTAGAGCCTGTATAATGATTATAAATGCTGTATGTTCCGGATGTGCCCAGAGTCAGTTTGAGACCGCGAGCGCGCCCGCTGCTGGCAGTGCCGGCGCCGGCGGCGCGCACGGTATCGCACAGACATTCGCCGCTCCCTCGCGCGCTCTCTGCTTAAGGCGATGCCTTGATTTGAGTCGAACACGCTCCCTAGACAGAGACACGCTGATGCCTTCCGCGCACGAGGGAAAGAGATATAACACTATTCGGGAATGGCTTTTTTGGACAAATTTCGATAAATACCTAACTTATTGACGTACAGACATACATTCACGCCTTTATTCCCAAAAGGGGTAGGCAGAGCACAATGAAATGTATGTTCCAGCGCCACTTTTAGCATAAATGTGGGTATAAAAGATCGACAAATTGTGATGTTGCAGTGATTGGTCCCTTAGTCGACTTTTACGACACCCACGGAAAGAAAGGGGGTGGTGAAATTCTAAGCCAACCACACGGGCCACTTAGAGACGTTTTATTTAAATTTCATAAAGTGAGATTTTAGATGAGATAAAATACTATAGTATTAACTTGATTGTGTCGTAAAATAATGTATCGTTTGAGTAGGCTGAGTAAAAAAAGGAAAATACAGACACAACCTTGGTTTTTTTTTCTATCGAGGTAATTTTAAGCAATCATGTATCGATAAAATCAGATAAACAATCATATAGTCAAGAATCATATATCTGAAAATCAGACCTTATTGTTTCTTAATCTAGTCAGAACGGCGTTTCAAAGCACGCGATAATTTCCAATGCACAGCCTTAATGCGCTCTTGACATCGGCACGGAGATGGGCGACTGTGTGCCGTGAATCTCTAAGGTTTTGTGAGTGGTGATGGATGATAGGCTGTCCAGTACTTTTGTTTGATATCACCTAGATGTTATCCGTATTGAATGTGTTTTTGTATACTGTTATTTTGCAATGTTTAATTTCTCGGTGTATTGCCTTGTCTGTAGTGCCGTGTAAATATATTGTTAATAAATGAATAAACAATAAAGAAATTATGCTGTCTACCCCCTTTTGCATCACACAATGTTAATGCCTAGTACGTTTTAAGTCTAATTTGTACACTGACCTATGTATAAAATGTGATGTTTTATAAAGGTTATGTCTATGTCTATCTGTTACACGAACAGTGTAAGTTAAGCAAAAGCTTGTACAAGCAGCTATTCAGGAAACGCCTTTTACATTATTAATCACAAAAGTTAAACAATTTTGAAGTGAACCGCTCCCGTATAATGAGCGGGTGATTTCCATATATTCTCCTTTTTATTTTGCAATAGAATTCTAGGTATCCCGTTTCAATATGCTAATTCGGTAAAATAGAGATTACCAGGCGAATCTCAAGTCGTGATTTAAAAAGAAGTCGATATAAACTGGGTTTGCTTTTTGTTCGTATTGCTTGCCCTCATTTGCAGATAAAATAATTGAGGGAATAATCGAAAACTCAACCTTTTATATTGTATTCATACATACCATTTTGAAATATATCAGAGAAGAATAAGCTATTGGAATGTCGCGATGGGATTATTATAAATATTACTTTAAAGCTGGCTTTAGATAGTTTAACGTTTCAAATATTTCTCTAACTAGAAATCATATTAGGCCCATCTAATTATCGGTCTGTAGCGCTTACTCACACTTGGCTAACGCAGAGAGTGCATGAATCTCAATGATTTTAATATTCCAAAAATGCGTGTGAGCACACATGGATGGGATTGAAATAAAATTGTTATTGCAAAATGGAGGCCCAGCTAGTTTTGTCATCTACTACAGTTTCTCTATTCTTAGGAAAACATTGGCACCCAATCGGCGCCAACACGATTCCTCATAAAGCGAGTCCACTGTCACCTGCTTCAGGGGCGAGGGGTCACAATAAATCTCCGATAATTTACCGTTTCTTTGTCTCTGGTCGCCATAAATCGGGGCACATCCCTGGCGGTGACGTCACTAGCCCCGCTGGACTCGGCGTTATTTATGTAGCTGTTTCCTAACTGGGGATTAAGTTTTTATTGTTTCATTATAGGCTTGTTTGACATTGTTTTAGGGCTTTCTGGAGGATAGTTGAGGTCATATTGTCAAAATAAATGTGTTCTTCTAAAATTATAAATTGAAGACAGTACCAAAATGGAATCCAAACTATTGTTTAAAGAGGTAAAGTTTGAGAGTGTAGCTTTGATAGTTAGTATGTAGGTATGTATGTAGGGGTAATAACCGGAACTACTAGCTCTCATCCGATTCCAAAAAAGTCTCCAGTTTATAGACTGAGTCTCCCAGTGCTTCCTTCTCATCCATGAACGGAGGCCTATGCCCAGCAGTAGATCCCTTACATTTTCCCTTACCCCTTTTCGGCCTTACACTTTTTTCCTTTAAAGGTTTTTCATTAAGTTATAGTTTGTAAATTTCTGACCTTGGTTTAATTGAGTATTTAATCATATGATTTCATTTGATCATTTGATTTGTCGTATTTTCAATTTTTTTGCTCTTTGTGGTGTGAACGCTTTTGAGGCAAGTTCTTAAAAAAAAAAACGGTATGGTCTAAGTGCATGTACTTGGTAGGGTCGTGGCCGTTTTCTAGCCAATTCAATATAACCACTCACTTGCTTTCGGATTTTAAAAAAGGTAGCCTAAATTGCTTTCAATTTTTCATTATCAAAGAAGTCCATACTTCACTTGGCAACCACAGTTGCCACCATCAGTTTAGGGGTGCGCGAAATTGGCAACTGTGGTTGCCACAAGCAAGTGAGTGGATAAGTAGGCCATTGAGAAGGACTCCAGACAATAAGTTTCTTTATTTCATTATCAATAACTGCATGCACCGAGTCCTCTGGCATGTAATACTTTTGTATTGTATTGTACTTAATTGTCATTTTTATTTAGTTATTAAGTAGTATAATATGTCCTATATTGTATGCCCTAGCAGGGTATCATGTGCCTACGAAGACTAAAATGTAAGACCTTTATGTGCTGATGAACATGATAACAATGGATTAAATGAATATGTGTTGAGAACTGGATCGACATGCGCTCGGGAGGAGACGCGCGGGCGGCGGACACAGCGCGACGTCACCGTCGCGGAGGACGCGGCGACACGCGAGCGACACTCGGCTTCACGAACCCCACCGGCAACGGACGACTCTCGCATTTAGATTTACTTTTGTTTGGCCGGGTATCCCATTTGTAATTAAGGCGGAATAAACCAGCCCATTTGAATTTACAGTCCATTTCATTTAAGTCCCAGTAGGACCCTAACAATATGAATAAGCAGAAACGAATTTTAACGCCATTTTAGTTAAAAGAGGCTTGTAGAACGTTTATTAACCTAGTAATATACTAACCAAATAAATTGACAAATGCTATCACAACCGAACAAATATGAATTATATTGTCAATAGAATCAGCCTGCCAAATAACACACACACACACCTACACCTTTAACCTAATGTTAACTTAGTATGGCCGGGAATCAAATAATTGATTTGGATAGTCTGTAAATGTTTCGATGTTTTTAGAAAATGATTAAGTGCCGTTAATTACGCAACGCGCTGGTAGACGAACCGCCCACCTAGCACCTATCGACCTGACCTGGAAAACGTACCAACATCAGCTGCGACTCCACGAGGCATCGCATCAGCAGAACGACCCGCGTTTACTTTATTAGGACAATGTATAAATAATCACTTTATGTTCATAGGACGTAAAAAGGCTGATTATGGTGATGATGATAGAGTGGACATTCGGTCGGGATAGACATATGCTATAATTTATCCCGCGGCTTTGCTTGCGTTCTTGCTATAACGCGGGTTGCCCAAAGTACAAAAGCAGACAGGAATTGATACAAAATAACAAAAATGTATTATTGCATGTACCTACTTAATGCTTCTGGTTATACTTGTCTGCCTATAATTAATTGTTTGAAGACAAACACATATGGAACTTGCAACTATCCGAGCGGTTTGCTTAACATTCCGTTTGTGCGTAATTTACATAACTAACTAGGTAACTCGTACGACATCAATATCGCCATTTGGTTGAGATTTAATAATTCAGTTCTGTATGAATAAATAAACCGGCTTAATACTGAACGATGTGAATTACGCACAAATTGAAATCCCACCACCATTTTGAGTCAAATTAAATGAGGCGCGAATGAATTGTAGAATCGCCCTTCGAAGTTGAGCGAAAGCCAAATCAAGGTAAGAAAAGGACAGTCGACAAAGTTACGAACAGTTAATATAAGCTCTTAGAAAAAGTCGGGTTTTCAGCCATATGTCTCGCGGCTGTTTGTTCTCTCTCCGATGCCGAGTGCTTTTATGTCTATTCTATTATGTTTCAACCATGCAATACATTACTCACTGGACAAACAGACATAAGAGCATCAAGTTGAAATTGTAACTGCGAGCTATATGGGGAACCACTTCCTGACAGCCACATTATCGAGTGCTGTCTTGTGTTTTTGAGGATTTCTGAAACATTTTTGTTTTAAAGTGGACATTGTGAACATTCCATACAAACGTTTTTCGGAAAAAATTGCAAACATTGATTTGTAAATACAAATACATCACATCGTTTTGATGATTGTCGCGCGCGATTTCTCCAAAGACGTTATTATTACACTAAGAATTAAAACACTCGTACCTTTCAAATATTAGCGTTAGTACAGTAGCGTTAGTCCATAAGTAGGTCTCTATTCCAAAATCTTGGGGTTTATTTATATTAAGCGCACGAAAACTGTACTGTGTATAGTTTAAATTATTTAAACTGAGCTCATAAATGGCTGAGCTTATACTGCATTATTTTCCTTCTCTAAAACACACACCGTTTGGACAACAGCCACACACATACCTTATATTCAAATTCGTTAAAGCAATATGTACCTACTAATTAAAATGAACCGTAACCTAAATAAAAGCAGCTTCGCGGGCTAATCCATTGTCAGTGAAATAAGCCACGTCCAGACTAAGCCTGAAGGTCGCGTTTTTAATCCGCCCCCGGCGACCTTAAATCCGCCAGCGTCAAATTCCAGGCCTAATGAAAATGGCTTCGTGATCTTAACTCATTGGGGACATATCTATATCCAACTGAGAGATGCTATGATCTCCGCCGATGGTAGCATTAATGACCAACAAAATTGCTATGAATTAATGGATCCTTCGGGATGCCTCTGTCCAGTGAAGGAAGACTTTCGGGAGAAAGTGGTTGTTTCTGGTGCGATGTAAATTTTCAACAATTTTGTATGAAATTCCGTTACAGACCTTTCATCTCGCCGCACTCGAAATGTGATACTTCGCAGCCCACTATAACGAACATGACGTTAATATGTCATAGCATAATTTTAAAATCACATAGCATGATCGTGTTTATGTCGGACATAAAAGCATTCGTTCCTCTCACATAATGCATCACTTACCAGTTACGCGATGTACTTAGTGAATTAAGTTTTCCCATCGTATTTTAGCGGATAATTTCGTACCTATTTATGTCTGTGTAATCATAAATAGGTACGACCTAACTGTCCCAGCAAGCCCCTTTTTCTGAAGCGTAAATTACATTATTATTGTTATATTACCATATTTCTTAAAACTAGTGCTTATGCCAAATCTTGGGATTAGGTGTCAAAGCCCTGGGCTCCTTTAGGGGCACAGCGGGAATTTAGACTACCATTCGGTGACATATGACTTTGTCGCACTAGGCCCCCAACAATCCGGTGCGTAACACAAGTGCGAGTGACAGCGGCGGCAATTTCCCGCGCAAACCTCGTCACGGGCCAATTTCCTCATCGGCGCGCAATTTGCCCGGAAGGCCCTGGCTCGGTATTGTGCAGCTATTTAACGCGTTTTTATCGATTTTTGCCAATTTGAAGCTACATTTTACTGAATTTTCATTGAGTTCCAACGGTTTCGTAGTGCTACGCTCGAAGCCGATAAAAAGCGAATAACTGTTTTCAGAGGAAACCGCAGCCTATAAGCAGAGCGCCCCCTAGCGGGTTCCTGGCACTGACCTGCGTATACCATTGTACCTAGTGGTTGCAAACATTTTTAGAAAACTAATATGGTGAAGTCATCATCATCATCATATCAGCCGAAAGACGTCCACTGCTGGAAATAGGCCTCCCCCAAAGAGTGCCACAATGACCGGTCCTGCGCCACCCGCATCCAGCGGACTCCCGCGACCATTACCAGGTCATCAGTCCACCTTGTGGGGGGCCTACCCACGCTGCGCCTGGCGATGTGCGCAAATTATTTGAGTATTATTTTCTAATACTCCTAACAAACTACTCCAGGATACCCCCAAGGTACATGCAATCCACATTTACAGCTGAGACGTTTTACGGTACCGCCGGTATTTATCTTATTAAAATGAAAAAATAAATAAATTACTTGAAGCATCATTAAGATCTACTGTTTATTGACGTTCGCATAACGTTCAAAAATGTACCAAACTACGATACGTAATACACATTTACTTTAAATTAATAACAAGCCCAGAAAAACGCTACTATACTCGTATTAACACGTTCACGTCAATTTACACACAACCATATCGCGATAGATCGCATCAACTGTCAACCGATCGTGATACCGAGGGTCCCGACCTAATTTAACTTGGATAGTTGGGGTAATTATCACCCCCCGTTCACCCCCCGTTCGCCCCGTCCCTGATAAGAGCAGAACACGCCGCCTTATAGAGGTTTACTGCTCACATAAAGATTAGCTCGGCGGTTGATGTGTTTGGATTTGTGGCGTTTTTGTTTAAAAATATTGACGCGAATTCAAATTAATTTCATACCTGACGTGTGGAGCATATTATGTTTTTAGAATCTGATTTTATTAGAGAAACATGATGAGATGTTATTACCAAGAAAAGAGTCATGTTTTAACGGGTTAAATATTCGCTTTATGTTGTGTTACATACTGTTTATCAATTTAATTGGTATTTTTATAGTGATTAACAGTTAAATTCACACAATTTTAATGCTGCCTACACCCTCGGACTCGATGAATCGGTCCAATGTTCGTAAAGAGTTTTTGCTACAACTCGGAAAAACTAGGGTGATAGATTCGAATGTTATTTAAGTTCAAGTTCAATGTTATTATCAGAACTATACACTAATAATTTTGGCGTCGTGCTAGTGCAAATTTTAATACCGACATCAATAACGAAGTCCCGAATCGAACCTCAAAGAAATTGGTCATAGGACATGACGCCATCGTGAGTCATCATGCCAAATAATTCAATTGAAATCCTTTGTTGAAAATGGAAGCCTAGATTGAAACGATGAAACATTTGTAACGTAATTTAGGCGCTAGGTTCGCAACCGACTATTATTTAAATATTTAATCTACAGCTTTCCGAATCCCGACGACCTTGAATAATTTATGCCAGTGCTTTGTATTAATGCAGCTTTATGCCTACATTAAAGGACGAGGGCATTAAAGCGATGATTACGTAATGCCCAGTAATGCCGGGAAGTAATTTAAATTCGCTCCGCTGTCTTGAGCCCTTGAAGAATAATCGTAAAATTGCTGTTAAGTCAATTTGGTTTCAAGTTGAGGCTGAAATTTGAGGTTTTGTTTAGCTATTTATGAATACTTACTAATTTTGTTGTGTAATAGAACAATAAGGATATTGGCATTGATATACCAACTTTGACAAACTTTGTATTACCTATACCTCGTATTCTATATATGTTATCTATGTTATCATAAGGGTGGGTTGCACCAAACCGTCTATAATTTTAAGCAGTCTTCGATAAAATCCGAATGAATGGAAAATGATAAGTTTTGTATGGAATGACAGTTACCGGTGCCATATTTAACGTAGGTCAGCCTATAATTGATGCAACTCGCCCTTAGAATCATAACGTACGAATTCGTCTACGTTTTGACGTTTATCGGATATCAAAGGGAAATATTATTGTACTAGTTCTCATTATTTCAATCACTAAGTACTTTTAAAACTGTGCAGTTTATTTTGCTTTTTAAATTGGTTTTCCTTAAAATCACATGACCGTTAACGCCCGATTTTTCTAATCTTATATGGATTAGGGTGTGTACCTTTGTTTCACAAATAAAAATCTGATTCTAATTCTGACTGATAATCAAATCAACAACTTTTTATGAAACGTCAAAAACGCTCGGTTAGTAGGAAAATAGGAACAAGTGATTTAGAAAATCTGTAAAATAGAATAATAAGTGTAATATTTTCCGAGTATTTCCGTGAATCATATTTATGGTAAATGAAAGAATAATTTATTTTCTCCACTATGCTCGGAAATGTGCGCCTTTTTGTAGCAAAAATAGTACGTGAAGTTGAAGATACTGACGAGCGAGCGCAAATTTAAAAAGTTAAGTCATTACTACAGTTTTAGCGGCCAGGAAAATGTATGAAATTCCATTACTCTATGCCTTTTTACCTTTTAACCATATGTTTTGACTACGAAAAACTACAAACAGCCAAATGCTCGTACGTTTAAAGGCCAAGCAGTTTGTCACACTAACTTGGTATAATTAGACTGGTTAGTAATGTATGGCTGTCACTTTCCAACCATTGCAGGTGGTGTGACAAATTGCGCCTGCTTGTAGTATTCCCGCGTTTTCTTTATTTTGATTGGCATAGACAAAACGCTTACTTTTATAAGAGAACGAAGTGACGTTTTTAAAAATGTCTCATCATGTCAGGCGTAATATGTCCACTGCTGGACATAGACCAGAGGCCAATAATAAGCGACCACGTTTCCGTGCCATACGTCATCACTGGCAACACGCACTGGTCAAAGACTCTCGTCTTGAGACACTGCGGAATATTCGACTAAAAGGTGTGTCGTAGCTTCCCGAACGCTGCCCAGCCGAGTCGGATTCGACGGTCGACCTTCTTTTAATTACATAAAACAATAAAAATAATTACATAAAATTGTGACCGATTCTAATGTTTTAATTATTTTTATGTAATTATGCCAATTGAAACTGGTACCACGACTGGCAAAATGAGGCAAACTTGATAGGTTATTGACATACTCGCTGTTTTAAGATTATTGAAAAGCACTATATATATCTGCCTTGGCGGGAACGGCAATTCGTGGATTCGTCACTATTGTCAGATTCAGCTTCGCTTCATCCAACAATATGAACTGATCCACGAATTGCTACTTCCCGGCCTCTGCAATAATGTACTATTAACTGTTGGCAAGTACACTATTATAATTATTACACATGGGGCGCTAACTCAATCATTCAAAATCGGAACGGTTGGTTGAATGGATTATGATTTAATCTCGCATAGTGATTTAAAAATCTGGATCAAAACATACTTTTCATCCCAAAAATGATCTCCCAAAGGGATGAAACTTGGGATGGAAGTTGAAACGGGCAACGGGAAAAGTTGCGGGCAAATGCTAGTATTAATAATATCTTAATTATAATATTAGTTTATTATGGATGGGCTGAAAGTTTCTCGGTCGTCACAGTTTTATTAAAGTAAATTACCACAAATTGCTTGTCATTAGTCAAAAACGATATTTCAAAGGCGTTTTCCGTGTCACCCCGAACCTATAGTTATCTAACAATCATTAAAGTAATTAAAAAGCCTCCTATAACGCGAAGTTCATTAAAAAAACATCAGTTAGGACGGAAGACACTAACTTCAATTAATCATGCAAACTAAAAAATGAATGTATCACAAAAATTTAACACTTTACCGTCCCTGTTCAAATTAAATTATACATTAACTGTATACATTTAAGATACCATTTAGCTTCCAAAATATGAACTTGTGTCAAAAATTTAGCATGTCCATCGCCCCCAGCCCGAGCTAAATTGAACTTTACAGGTTTGTGATAAGGTTCAGTATCGGTTGAGTGTCCGTGTTAATTAGGCCGGGCGCACACCCCGGCAATCGTGTTACGTTAATCGCATGTGTGAGAGCTGACGCGTGACACGCGGTGCATATGATGGTGATACATGCAATCACGCCCACGTTCCAAGAAGGGGTAGGCAGAGAACTTTAAACTATTGTAGATATTTAAGACAGTACTATATTATGTAAAAGAGAAATGAAAATGTAATTTTGAGTCCACAGTCAAACTTATAGATTTAGTTATGTGGAGCAATATGTTTTATTCAAATTCATGTTTAATTTTAGTTTTTAATAAATAAATAATAAACATAATATATTAAATTATTCGTGTAAAATTGGAAATAAGAGCATTAAACGTAATTTTGAGTGCCTATGCTGGTGAAATACCTACATATTATAAATATATAAAGTTTGTGAGGTAGGAAAGCTACATAATTTGTCAGAATGGATAAAAATAGGCTAAGTATATTTTATCCCGCGACTTCGCTTGGGTTTGGCGAAATCGTGAACGTACGTGCGGGTATAGCTAGGGCATGGGAGAGCGTACCATCACATTCACAGCCACTCACACACACACACACACATCGTAGCCGATAACATGGGAAAAACCGTTTGTAAACAAAAGCGCCTACTACTAGCGGGTTCCTGGCATTGAAACCAAGACCTGATTTCAAAGCAAGTCCGTAGAGCATTTCAGTTATATACCAATAATTTATTTTATCACATTTTAATTAAATTCTCACACTGCCTCGGGGTTGGAAAAGCACCAAATTAAAAAGGATGGCTACGTATCGTAGTCGTAGCGGATAACGTAAACGTGAGTGTCGTAGCACGAATGCTTCGCTACGAATTCCACCCGCTCGTAGCACTAATAAATGCAGCGTCGCGTAGCGGCGTAGTGCTACGGCGTAGCCGATGTGCGGAGTACTAAAATGTAATTATTGAAGTTGAATAAATCATGGGGTCCTGTCTCTTGACCAAACAACTTTTAGCCAAATGTATGTAATACATTTTTCGACAAAACAGTGGTATTTTCGGGTATTCTTTGAATCATCAAATAAGTTAGGTTAGGTTAGGTTTGTTTTATAATAATCCTATAACGCTTTTCTATTTAAGAAAAAGATGCATTAGGTCAAATGAAACATTTGGCCAAAAGTTGTTTGGTCTAACATTAGTGAACCATAAATCATACATTCATTCAGATGTTACTGAGTATTGTAGTTTATCAGAAATAAATTAACTCGTAATTTGTCATAGGTAAGTGACCACAAAATAAAATTAAATGAATAAATTGTTGAACTATCTATACAAAGTGTATAATTTCATGATTTTTACTGAATAATATGTACGAGTGTCTATATTCGTACATGTATATACACTTCGAAGTACATAAACCTTCTTTAACCAACCACAAGTCGTAAAGTTTTATTGCACACTGGTACATTCAACTACAAAGATTGAATACGAATTGAATGCGAATGGAATTGTCAGCAGTAGAATAGAGGCGGCTGTCATTAGGGGGTGATTTACGAGGTTTATCGCGCCCTCGCCACCCTTTATTAATTAAACCCCCGTATTGTGAGAGCGGGAAAAATCGACACCTATGGTTACACCTTATGTTGTGGGACAACAGTGACTCGCGCTCGGTAATAAATGATGGAAACTGAAGCGCGGGGCATAGTAGTTCATTTAGTTTCAGAATATCAGCTGCTTTGTTTGTTTATTGGAAGTGGTTAGTCACTTAGTTGACAAAAAGTAATTCATTAAGGTGGTTCGACGACTATACAAAACGTCTTTTGACATTCGCAGGCTAACGGCGTGATATTTTAAGAAGCTTGTTCCTCGACCAAGCGCACTGGTTCCTTTTGGGATTTTCAGCGTCACGGACTGATCCGTCTCGTATGAAATTGTGAAGACATATATAAATAAATGATGCTAAGCTTACCCCCTTGTTATTCCGGTCGTGTATAGGCATTTTCCTTTATATATTCTAAAATATCGCGCCGCTCGCGATCACCGCAAACTTCACAGCCCCACAAGTGACAACTCTTCTTCTTCTGCCATATACTGTCTATGACTAGCTACTCTGACCGCAAAGAGACCGCATAGCCCCACCCCATGGCGAAATAAATATAATAAAATAATGAATCAATGTATGTGTTATAAAAGAAACAAAACATGTAACAATCTTTCATAAATTGGCTTTCCATTTGCGCGAAATTCCCCGTTTCTTAGAATAAACTTGTAAAAACTGGAATAATTTGAGAATAATCGTTTTCCCAATACTTTATCATATTATTAGTTTGTCACGTGATACTTCACGTGACAAACTAATTTCTCAAATTATTCTAGTTTATACAAGTTTATTCTAGGAAATAGGGAATTTCGCGCCAATGGAAAGCCAATTTATGAAAGATTGTTACAGTAAGTTTCTTAAAATATCACGCCGTTCGCTTGCGAATGTCAAAAGACGTTTTGTATGCTCGTCGAAACACCTTAAAAACTAGCTACTGGGACACTCCGAAACGAATATGATAAATGTTTGTAATTTTTGTAAATCAGCTGCTCAGTTACGATTTTTTGGAAGTTGGGTTAGGTTAGGTTTGTCACTTAGTTTACAAAATAATTCATTTATTAAATACTAGCTGGTGGTAACTACTTATTATTTATTACTTAGTAAATTTCGATTAAATATAGTAATATGTGATTCTCAAAAAATATTACCAAAACAATTAAACAGTTTTTTTTTTTCATTAGTGTATAGAGCGTTCCTTCGGATTGAACGACTTTATATAATTGTCCTGGATGTGATTGCGTTCTGTGCAAAACGCGGTTCCGCTCCTATTTCACAACACAAGCAGACCCGTATGATAAAATATAGGCTTTGGATCCTGACGGTCCAACATACATAGTATATACAATAACATGCATAGCCCACATACCGACGCAAAAAACAACGGTTGAGGTGGTTGAGTAGTTTCGAAGATTACCCCTACATACAAACTTACAAAGCTATAACCTCGGACTTTTCCTTTTACAATATTAGTATACATAGTAAAACCTCTCGAGTACACACAAGTCTGGTCAAGCATAAGCATAACGCGACCCAAATAGGCACATATGCTGCTCACCGAGCCGAGCGAGCGAGCGATGCGGAAAAGATTTACAGCTGAATATCCTCGCTTGATTAATGGAGGACGGCTTAATCACTGTTATTATAAATGAGATAACGGTGGCGGAATGTTTAAGATATATAAGATGGCGACTTGGGGGCGTTTCTTAATTCATTGCCAGGAACCAGCCTAGCGGGCGCTATTACTGAATACATATATATATTAGGGGACAATCTTACACAAATTGTACTAGCCCCATTAAGCTCAATAAGGTACTAGACAACGATATATTTGAGATTAGCTTCCGCCTGCGACTTCGTCTGCGTGGACTCGGGATAAAAACTATCCTATATTTTAATCCAGGCTATAAACTATCTTCGTGCAAAATTTCATTCAAATCGGTTCAGCCGTTTAAGCGTGATTGAGTAACAAACATCCAAACATCTAAACTTTCGCATTTATAATATTAGTAGGATAAATACTTAATTACTATATATTCATGTTCTTCACACAAATATTTGCCCTTCCCGGGATTCAAACCCAGGACCTTTTTTTATGTATGTTTGCATTATATTAGGTAAGATGGCACAAATGCAAGCCTCTCGTCGCAAACATTCGCTGGGATGCGAAGCCAGGACCATCAGCTTTGTGGGCAGCGTCACTCCACTAGTTACTGGTCGTCAAGCAGAATCAGAATTAAACATTTATTCGTGACACACAAGCAGACTGTAAGGACAAAAGAAAAAGTCTCAACTCATGATGCGATTGCAGCCAGCGCTTTCCTCTACCGAGCGGGAAAACCACTGCACTGACTACGAGCGTAGCGCTACGAAATTTTCGGCAATGAATGTGTTATGTATGACAACTGGTAGTGACCCTGTTAAGTAAAGTTGCCGGTGTGGAAGTTGTGTGATGAGCATACATTTTTATGGCTGTCTTGGATATTCTCTATGCATGTAAGTATTTGTATATATTAATTATATCGCGATCTAGTACTACTAACACAAAAATTATTGATCTTAACGATTCGATATACCGGTGAAAAGTAAATTTCGATCAAAGTGGAAAATTCAAAAAATACTCGCCACGTGCGGGTGTTGAACCCACGACCTCTGGGGTCCATGCAAAAGCGATGGACGGATTCCAGAGGTCGCGGGTTCAGATTTCGCTCGTGGCGAATAATATTTAAATTTTCCACTTTGATCGAAATTTTGAATTTCATTAGCAGACGTTTCTGCTTAGTAAACATTTACCATGAAAACCAATATCTTAAAAACCGTGAACATAATGGCGAGAGTTAAAAGTGTTATATTGCAATCATTTATAGTCGGAATAACTGTTGGAATGATGACCTGAGTACTAAATATAGTATGCTCAGTTCTCCCTCGCCGTAGCGAGCCCTAGTGGGACGCAAATGTTTATGATACGACAGAATCTGCATACAGACGTGCGGACTATAGATTATCATAAAAATGAGGGCTTTTGCCTACGAAGCTGACTCCCTGGTTCAAATCCGTAAGGACATTATTTGTGTGCACGAATATTTGTTTCTGAGTGTTCGATGTTTTCTATGTATGTATTACAGTATATGTGTATATATTTTAGAACGTATGTTGTCACCTTAATCACCTATCAGCACCCAGAGTACCAACGAGCTCTGCTTAGTTTGGGACTAGGTCGATTTGTGTAATATGGTCCCCAAATAATGTTTACTCATTAGGTATTTGTCACTGTCTTCACAGCTATTAAAAATGAAAAATTTAAATTCGATCAACTGGTTATTTCACAACGCATATAAATATACGAGAGCAGGAGTGCGCAATATCATCATCATCAAACGAGGTACTCTAATTTATAGTAAAAAACAGCGAAAATACAATTACTAATTACTAATTTGACCTTTCCTTTTAGTCTCTTCTTTAGGTATCTTAAAGATTAATTTGCTTGATTTTTTTTAAATTTCACGTCTAATTACGCCGTCTAACGACGCTATGGATGAATAATTATTTCGCCGCCCAGGAAAAAAACGTTCAGAAAACACAGCTTCATTATATAAGCGACCGTTTTATCCGCAATAAAAATAAATCTATCCAAGCTAATATATTCTAATTTAAACAAGAGCCAACTACCCAGTAATGACCGCGGCGGCCCTATAAAGCGACGCAGTGACTCGACTAATCTCGCACTATTTACTCCCCATAAACGACTTATTTACCATAACAATATATAGTAATATAGCCCCAATAACGCTGTGATAAAGGCGTTTTTTCCAACAATAGCTGGGCGATTTATGGTTGCGTCTTAGACAGTTAAATTGCTAAAGTTAATGCATAAATAAAAGGTAACAATATAGGCCGGGCTGAGTTGTGGTGCGTCTTACAAAGCGGCTCTTTGGGTAAGGGTTTTGAGTGTTCAGCGCCATAGTACGCTTTGTAGCGATTTTAATTACCATTTTGAAACTTATTGCAATGGTATTGGGTCTACATTAAGTCACATAACCGTTCAATAGGACGAGTAGGAAATTTAATCACAAGCCCTTACCAAGGTACTCTATAGTCCAGTCAATGAACTGACAACTTCTATGGAAAAAAATACAATTTTGGATATAATTTATAATAGCTTATTTTTCTGTGTAACGGATATATTATCAATTAAATAGTTATCCAGTGACAGAATCCGACAAAATTTCAGACATCAAAAAAATGATAAATTAAGTATCTTCTGAAAAGTAAGAAAAAATATTAATAAATATGTTTGTCTTTATTTTGGTTCATTTAAATTTTCTCTATTAATATTCAAGATAATTCATACAAAAAAGACAAAGCATGCTTCATTTAAATCTACATAATTACTTCCGGGTGGAAAGTTTGTCGGATTCTTAAATAAAGCATCTTAGAATAATATTTTAAAATGAAATCAACAAAAACAAAAACACTATTATAAATTAATGTTTTTCAAAACCGTATCTAGAGTACTAGATTATTTTTTAATTATATTGTAATTACGAAAGGACTCGAACACAAGTTTTCGTCCCAATTACCTGCAGATATTTTAGACTAATTAAAGTTTATGGGACTGGACCGGTCACGTCTGTGTCATGCATCCAGACAGATGGGCTAATACAGCTACCAAGTGGGTGCCACATGACGGGCGACGCAGACAGGGGCCGACTTAGACGAAGATGGCGGGACGACCTGGACCAGCTAGTAGGGACGCATGGAGATCACGGGGCCTTTGCCCAGCAGAGGGACACTCAATACGCTCACAAAAAAAAGTTTATCGGCATACCAAATATAGTCCTCCAAAACAAGTTCGGCCAATAATTGAATGAGGGGGCCATTGATAACGATAATGCACCTGTTGTTTTCAAAAACGAGGATTGTCGAAGATTATATAGATAAGATATTGTCGAAGATAAGATATTGACGACCGGTTAGCCTAGTGGGTAGTGACGCTGCTTACGAAGCTGAAGGTCCTGGGTTTGAATCCCGGTAAGGGCAAATATTTGTGTGATGAGCATAAATATTTGTTTCTGAGTCATGGATGTTTTTCTATGTATTTAAGTATTTATATCTATTATATATATCGTCGTCTAGTACCCATAACACAAGCCTTACTGAGCTTACTATGGGACTAGGTCGATTTGTGTAAGATTGTCCCCTTATATTTATTATTTATTATTTATTAAGAAAATAAAAACAGTGTGCTGTGCGCTTAGTTGAATAGAGTCCGTAGGTATTTATAACATTATGCTGAGTCTAGCACCTTTTGAGCATCACATAAGTTATGCCTCGTCCGTTACTGTATAATGTAGTTTTTAAGTTATATTTTAATACTAGCTTCCGCCCGCGACTTCGTCCGCGTGAACCCGGGATAAAAACTATCCTTTATTTTAATCCAGGCTATAAACTATCTTCGTGCAAAATTTCATTCAAATCGGTTCAGCCGTTTAAGCGTGATTGAGTAACAAACATCCAAACATCTAAACTTTCGCATTTATAATATTACTAGCTTCCGCCCGCGACTTCGTCCGCGTGGACCCGGGATAAAAACCATCCTTTATTTTAATCCAGGCTATAAACTATCTTCCTGCAAAATTTCATTCAAATCGGTTCAGCCGTTTAAGCGTGATTGAGTAACAAACATCCAAACATCTAAACTTTCGCATTTATAATATTAGTATTAGGATTGACGACCGGTTAGTGTGATGGGCATTAATATTTGTTACAGTCTTGGGTGTTTTCTATATCGTCGCCTTACACCCATAACGCAAGCCTTATTGAGCTCACTATGGGGTTAGTTCGGTTTGTGTATGATTTTAAGAATATTTAAAATATAGAAGCAATTTCCTTTGCGCTTGGTCGCAGATACGCATTTGTTTCATATTTTAATTGTATTTTCTGCTTATTTTATTGTTTAATTGTGAACTGTGTGTTGTGAATAAATTGTCTTTCTTTCTTTTGTTGAATAGTCTCCGATACATTTAATACACTCAAGATAGAAATTGGCCTCGGGATTCTGGCTCCAGTAATAATGGCTAATGTTGTGGTTGGATTTACATAAACGCCGTCGAACGACGTGATTCGCCGCACGGCAGATAATCGTTTTCTGAGGAGTTTGGCAATGCGCTAAGTGGGGCATAGTTTAGTTGGAGACGTATTTTTGTTGCAAGCTTATATTTTCATGCTCAAACAGCTTAAAACGGATTTAAAACATTTATGTGCAATGTCGGTTAGTAAACTAACACTAAGGATCCTACTAATAATATTATAAATGTGGAAGTTTAGATGTTTGGATGTTTAGATGTTTGGATGTTTGTTACTCAATCACGCTTGAAAGCCTCAACCGATTTAAATGAAATTTTGCACGAAATTCCCTTGTGCTGTGTTTTTACAATGTGATAATCAACCGTGATTTACCTTCTAGCGATATAAGGTCGTATAGGCGCCTCGCTACCAGCCCGGGAGATGCTATACCTATTCAAATATAAACTTCGACTATTTAGATTGACACTGCCACAGCGGCCTTATGCTGCGATCGCGCCTGATCACTGGCGCACTCGCTAGGATCAATCGTTGGGTGGTACAAATTTATATCGTAAATCACTCACCGCTTTCAGAAACACTAGAGGGCGACCGTTCCGCCGTGGACACGCCAGACGAGCTCTCCAGCGACGAGCACGAGTCCGCGCGCGTCGCGTGCGCGTGCGTGAGGGAGCTCTCGGAGAGCCGAGACGATGGCGAGGCCCGCAATTGCGCGAGCCGCCGCCGCAGGTAGCGCTGCTCGCGCGCTAGCTGCTCTCTGTGTGACGAGTGCCGTTTCTCCCGCTCTTCTAGACTCTGGAACAAAGTTAGAGATATGTTAGCTATGATTATAGGGAGAGATATGTAAGATTTTAGGTAATATTATGAAAGTTAAGTTCTTGTTGTGTACTTGATCGAATAGAATTGTCTGTGAAGGACGCGATTCTGTTTAATAAAACCTCCAAATGTTTAGGCGAATGTCATAAATAAATCCCTATCTATGATGAGCTGAAACGAGTGCGTCGCAGCAGCAACGGTCTTCTGAGGGTGTTGGCAGAGCGCCTCGCCTGCCCACTCACTCGCTACCTGCAACCTGCTCCATTATTGGCAGGACCAATATTAGTGGAGCAGGTTGTTTGCCTTGCATGTTCCTGTCAATGGCTATCCAGGCTAGTTTTTTTTCCATTTTTAATTGTTTTACTAACATAGTTATTAGGATACTGTATACTAACAATCTATGGATCCATTTGGTCTGAAAATAAAAAGCTTTATTATTATTATTATGTATGTCTTTCCCGCTCACGGGACAATGACGTCCCGGACCTTTGGGAGGCGTGCGTGGAGCTAGGTACCTACAAAGTACCAACTGAGCCAACACGTAGAGGCCCTTTTGACAATTTAATAAAATGCAAGGAGTACACCGAGCGCATGCTGTCCCTGCCCGTGTCATGGGACGCACACAGGGACAGCACCCGCTGAGGAGTATAGGGCCTATTGATGGTTGATGGAATCTAAATGAAACGGGTTATTGGGTGAAAATGATGGACTAGTGGCTGGGCTATTGGGTGAAACATCGGACGCCTGCCTAATAAAACTGTCTCACTTTTTATCTCTGGCAGACGGTGACTCGCCAACTGCTAGATGGGCCCCTATTAATAGCGACATTAAAAAATGGCCTAAGGGCAACACCGGTCAGAAAGCTGGGGGGAAGAGAGGTGGCACTAGACTTTAAACATATAGCCAACTCGCCACTTAGGTGTCCACATCAACCCTCGAGCAACAGCTCTTGCGACTCCACTCTGAACGGCCAGTAAAGGCAAGCCAGAGACAGCGTTATTATTATTGTCTTTTTTTTTCTCCTTATTACAGAGAGAGGCCATAGCCAAGCATATCAAAAATTGGTGACTTTACCTACTACTTACACTTACTCGCTTACGAAACACATACCTACTTACTTATATTACTTAAGCACTACTCTCAGATATGATCGATGATGTCAAAAACGTTCTGGTTATGCGGCATGTATTTAAAATTGTGGCTTTTTGAAGGGTTCCTATAATTTGAGTTGGGATCTGGAGGGTCTTCAAGCTATTACATAGGGTTTTGGGCACTACTCCTGTTGTGGAAATAACTATTGGGACTATATGTACAGTGCTAGCTTGCCATTGGCGCCTAAGTTCAATGGCCAAATCTTGGTATTTTTTTAATTCGTCGTTAATTGTTGATTGGATGTTATGTGTGTTTGGGATAGCTATATCGATAAGGTAAATGGTCTTATTTGGTTTGTCGTAAAAGGTAATATCTGGTCTATTGAAGTGTATTGTTCTATCGGTTAGTAATGTTCGGTCCCAATACAGTTTATTATTATTTATAATATGGTAGCTGCTTATCAATGAATTGGTTTTTGTGTGCTAGGTACTGATGAACTTTAGATGCAATCTGATCGTGGCGGTGTTTGTAGTCGGTTTGTACAATGGTTTTACATGCACCTGTTATATTTTGGATCGTTTCCGGGGCGCTATTGCAGTGTCTACATGAATCAGTTTGTCGGCCTAATTCTTTAGTTATATGTTTTCGGTAGTTGCGGGTAGCAATAACTTGATCATGTATTGCAAGCATAAAGGCTTCGGTTTCCGGGAATAGTTCGCCTCTTTTCAGCCAAGTGTTTGATATTTCCTTATCAACAAATGGCTGACTGAGATCGGCGTGATGCCTCCCGTGTAGCGATTTTTGGGCCCAGGCAGATGTTTTTTGCTGTGGACTAACGATTTGTTCGTTACGTTGAGCGGTTTTATCATGTAGATTAAGGGGGGTGTAGCGGCTATCAATTTCAACTATGTATTTGTGCAATGGGGATTGGTCGGCTTTAGTATGGAAGTAGTGTCTGAGTGTGGTTATCTGTTTATTGTGTAGGTTTTGTATATCTATTAGGCCTCTCCCTCCTTCTCTTCGCGGTAAAGTAAGTCGTTGTGAGCAGGATTTTGGATGATCTTTCCTGTGCTTCGTTAAGTTTGTATTAATGGTGCGCTGAAGTTTCTTCAAGTCGGACTGCGACCAGTTTATTACCGCGAACGAATACGTTAAGACCGGTATTGCGTAAGTGTTAATAGCTTTAATAGTGTTACGTGAGTTCAGATGTGTTTTTAAAATGGTACTGAGTCTATGTCTAAATTTTCGGGTGAGTTCTTGTTTTGTATGTTTCTGATGTATCTGTCTGGATTGATGGAAGCCTAAGTATTTGTAGGTGTCTTGTTCGCTCATGTGCTCAATTTGTTCTCCTGTCTCTAATGTGTAACTATTGCTCTGGATTTGTCCTTTGTGTACGGAATGTATCTTGCATTTATCAATACCAAATTGCATGCTTATATCTTGGGAAAATTCTTGTGTTATGAATTATTATTATAGGATTAACTGTTTCATACCAGCTGAGATTTCATTTTTACAATATTTAAAATACTGTCAAAAACACGAAATCAAATAATGTACAATATTACAAAATATACATTATGCAGTTAGGTCACAAAAATACACCAATTGAATATGTTCCCGTATGTCATACATACATATAGACATGAAACAGTGGAGTTGAAGTCATATACCGCCCCAGCTGGTAGGTATCACGCTTCATAAGCATGTTATTAGATCTAAATGTAATTTTTTGCATGAATAAAATTGCCGTTCCCAAACATAATCTCAATGATAAAGACAGCTTCCAACTGGTCAATAAGGAACTCTTCAAAAAGGACGGCATTTGGCGATATCCGATCGCCGCCGAACCATCGTTACGGCGCCACCACGTAGCGCATAAAAAGCCATCGGCCATCAGTCGCTCGTTCCGTACGTCCCTGGGCGAGGGCTGTCACCTTTTATATGCCCTAGACTAGTTTACAGTACTTCTATATTTGAGTTTCTTGAAGGATCCGAGATTCTGGTCATTCATCTGCAGTGATTATTGGAAAATTCCCGCGGGTCTATACCTAGGTCATAAATCTACGCAAATAAAGGCTTTCGCACCTTTTCATACAAGTCGCACTTCGGCGAGAATATTGATATGACATGAAAAAATATTGATGTCGACTTTCTGAAATGACATGCATTAGATAACAGCAATTAGATTTCAAGTACGTGCACTTGTGGAAGGTTTTATGTGACTGGAAACTCTACTTGAATGAGTATAATCCATACTAATATTATAAATGCGAAAGTGTGTCTCTGTCTGTCTGTCTGTCTGTTACCTCTTCACGCTTAAACCGCTGAACCGATCGAGATGAAATTTGGTAAGGAGATAGTTTGAATCCCGGGGAAGGACATAGGGTAGTTTTTATCCCGTAAATCATCCCCTGAGGGGGTGAAATGGGGGATGAAAGTTTGTATCGAGCTACGATATAATCGAGTTCCACGCGGACGGAGTCGCGGGCAGAAGCTAGTTAACATATAAATACTGGACTGATTTATGAATTAGTCTTAATATTTTGTCAATGGGTCAATGTTTATTGGTTCAAACGTAGGTCTAAAATTAAAATCAATCGCCATGTCATTTTCTCTATCTTTCCCAAATATTGATTACCCAAATACCGCGCATTGAGACAGCACGCGGCAACCCTGCGGCACGTATGATATATTCGCATATAAATCTGCCACGTCTACTGACCACTGTCTTTTATTTTGCCACGGCTTATGGAATAATGACGGGTGATATTTTACACTGCTGGCCGCCGAGAAGCGATAGAAACGAACGTTATAAAGTTTAAATATTTGGAATGCGACGCGATGCTCAGTTTTAGTACATTTGGGCTGAGTATTACAATATTGATAGAAAATATTTGTTGGCATGGCCTGTGCGTAATCGTTAGTCCACAATTTCCACAAATCGTTAACGTTTTTCAATATTTTTTTACGCGACTAGCAAAACTCACAACTAAGTCTCGTCTCACTACTTGTTAGCAAGTCACGTCGGTTTCATCTCACTCACACCGTGCAAATTAGAAAGAAGAGGGTAGATCCTCACGTCTTGCCTCGCAGCGTTAGTTATTTTAGCCCTGCAAGACGGCTATTACAAATGCGCATGAGCGATTTTCATCGTGTTCGGTTGCGCAGCCTTGCTCCAGCCTTACAAAGGCGATATTGGACTATGGTGAAGTTATTACAAAACATCCCATGACTTAAAGAACTTAAAATAGCAGCAATACACACTTTATCGGTGATATCGCTAAGGTGTACTTTAGCTGGAGGTATTCGGAAACAATACAAACATACGAATAGCATGGATATTCAATTAGTTGTAGTCTCGATACGATAATCGACATATGGAAAGATTAATCTCTAATTAGGATTGCTATTTCCACACTGTGTACTTTAATATTGCTGTGGTTAGAATGTGTCACAGGATCGAACATAACACCGGGAGAAAAATAGCTGAACATGAACATAAAGCGATACACAAAACCACCCCCACACTAACTCGGTTAATTTGTTACTTGTCTAACCTCGCACAAGATTTCCAAAAGAAATATACATAAGAACCAATGGATAGAAAGAAAAATAAACGATCAAACGAACCCGCGATATTAGATTCGGAAAAAGTGAAGGCATATCGTCACCGGAATGGTTCGATGACATGAAAAATTACAACACGGGAAAGGCGTATCACAGCAGCCATTACTGACGAAGGAGCTATTAAATAATATACATGTGTGCTCGTGTCTAGCGGGGCGGGACTAGAACGATTGACGCCGCGACACGAGACGAGAAAATCTACCCTTCACTTTCTAATTAGTTAGGTAACTCGCACTGAGTTACCTAACTCAGTGCGAGTGAGACAAGCGGTGCAGAGTCGCGCGTGAGGCGACCTGCGGGCGTAGGTTGCTATTTTATCACTTCTCGCTGTGGATAAGACAGCCGTTATGTTCTTATAAGTAAGCGAGTGCGAGAGTGACGGATGCCTTATCCACAAATAAGTGATAAAATGGCAACCATGCTATGCTGGCAGCAAGTTGTTTCCACGAGGTGTCTGTGAAGTTTGGAATTACTAGTGGGTAGTCGAGAATTAATGTTGATTATTCAGGGACTGATTATTATTTTAATTTTTAATTTTAATTTAATTTAATTTGCTGTTATTATAAAATTGTGTGTGGTAATCAATTGTAACGTAATGTTAAATGAGTTAATGTGTTTATTATTAATATTAAATGTATGTAGGATAAGGTGTAATAACTCGGACACAGTTTATATTGTTTTTTATCCTACTAATATTATAAATGCGAAAGTTTAGATGTTTGGATGTTTGTCACGCCCCAATCACGCTTAAACGGCTGAACCGATTTGAATGAAATTTTGCATGAAGATAGTTTATAGCCTGGATTAAAATATAGGATAGTTTTTATCACGGGTCCACGCAGACGAAGTCGCGGGCGGAAGCTAGTGAATAGATAAATGAAATGAAATGAAATTATATTAGGGTGGTACGAGGACGCTCAAGTGTCTTTCACGGCCAGTTTTCGACCAACCTTTTTCGCCCGTATATACGCAAATTCAGTTAGTCATTGGTTTGTTTTCGCTAAATGCAATCCACTATTAATTTGAAATGAGTCGGAACGCGACAAAAAAATTACAGTTCCAGACATCGTTGGCACAAAAGGTGACAAGTTTGCAATCAAGTGTTTGGGTTTGGTATCAAGAAAACACGAGTAGGAAAATACAGTAACACATATAATGACTTCTAGTTTTTTAATGGTAATAATTTTTGAAAACGGTTTATTTCAGGTATGTAAACATAAACACGCTGAGTTAGTTAATTCGTATTTCTCACACTGCTCATTAAAATTGTATATCTACCAAGATCTGGTCTATCGATAAAACGGTCGCTGTGCTAAGAGTGAGCGATGCGCATGCATGTCTCTAGCGGCCATCAACCTCAGATCATCAAAGGATCGGCTATATATTTGCCTGAGACGTGTTATAAACAAACGGGGCAGGTTTCTAATAACAGTATTATTTTAGTCATTGCGCCAACGCACTGAAATAATCGAATTCAAACCACACACATTCCCATAGTGCAGAAAAACGACTTCATACCAAATCCGTTTAGATTGCCATCTAATCAATGGAAACGACGTGTAATTGGAATAGAATTACTTGTGTTATGGACTCGTATGCGCATAAAACTATACTTGTCTGCGATACATAAGCTTTTATGTTCGTCGTAGAATCCAATGGGCCTTTATGTCACTCCAATACGATTCGGAATGGATAAATAAACAGGGGTTTTTGCATCGCCAATAGACGAGTCTTTTGAAAGCCTTAGACGCCATTCGGTCGGATAAAATGGAGCTAGCAGCTGTGAATCCTGTGATTGCATAGATAAACGTTGGAAGTTATAGCTATCTATTCTTCCTTGTGTTAAAAACTGACTTGAAGTAAAACCCAGTTATACAGTTTTAATAACAGCCCGTGATGTGTGGCATGTGGGTACAGTCAAGTGCAAAAATATGTATCGAATTCCGCTGACATAAGAGCTATGGGACATATTGTGTAACTTGTATGCACCCATATTTTTACACTTGACTGTACTCCTAACACTTTAAAAAGCAAATATAAACGATTTTCTAAAACCACGACTGCTTTTTTAGACAAGTATTATAAGTTGTTGAAATCCACCAAGCCGTGTAGGCAGTAGAGCGTGCCAAAGAAAAAGGCATACATACAATACACTCAAAAAATATTAACCATAAAAAGGCGATGTCTTTGGCGTATTGTTTGAAATTGTATGTCACGCATTTGATTATTCGAACTTGATAAGCAGATCGTGACGTCACAATATGCGTCATAGTAAAAGAAAATCGCTTCATATGAAGGTGCGTTTTACGGAAAAAGGACAGAATTAACTGTGATTATTTAATCCCCTGCTTTACTTTTTCTCCATTTGACAATATAACAATTTTAAACTTTTTCGGGAAAATTCAACATTTTTGGTTGTCAAATAACTTATTAAGTAACAAAAGTGTAAAAACAAGAAAAACATAATATACCTTAAATTAAAAAACAAAACACTAAATTAGAAACTGAGCTTAAAATAATTATAAATAAAAAAATTGGCCCAAATCACCTTCTGAGGGCAGCGTGCCCAGAAGGCTGGCAGCATTGCCACGTTGTATGGCAATGCTGATCCGCTGTGCCAGACCAGATATGATCCAACATTTTTGGTTATTTTATTCGGTGTCTACACCCCTATTCATCCTGCTATGTTCTAAGACATTACTTTTCATCATCTCACGATCAAATAAATCTCCACCCAGCTCAAAACATTCGTCATAAACCCCCAGTTACGTACTCGTAACAGCAACACCAGTGACCTTTGCCCGATCGATATCCCGTCACCCAGCTTACAGCCCGCCAATTCTGAATTATTATGTCACATTGCCATATATCAAGCGCGAGTCTGTCACAGACAAAAACCGACTTCTTCCTCACCGATTTAGTAAGCAGTTAGGACGTTTATCGCTTGAACGGCTGGATGGATAAGCACACATTTCTTCCCCAGATTTTGTGTTGTATGAATAGCGCTTCCATGAAAAGGAATGAATTAATTTGGGATGAAATGTATTGGGTGATTTTTGATGAATGTTTTGACAGAAAATTCGTTTATTCTGGCTTCAAAAAGGATAGGTTATGGTATGGCGGTTTCAGATATATATAATATAAGTGATTCTAAAGATTCGTCCACACTAATCTACACTTATTATATATTATAAAGAGGAAAGATTTGTTTCTTTGTTTGTTTGTATTGAATAGGCTCCGAACTACTGGACCGATTTTAAAAATTATTTTACTATTAGAAGCCGGCATTATCCCTCATGAAAATACGCTACTTTTTGCCGTGGGAAAATGCTTCATTACTACGGCAAAACGGGTAATCCGTGCGAAGCCTAGTTCATAAAATAATTTTGTAGATTGTCTTACCCTCTGGGCTCCCAGGGAATTAGCCCCGGAGTAAAACAGCTATTCTAGGTTTTTTTAATAACATTTTAAGAGCATTTCTAGAATAGTTTGTTCCAATTAAGTACACTAAGGCATGTTTGTAATTTGACGTGATAATGACGACCTCTGTAGCATAGTTACTAGTGACCCTGCCTACGAAGCCGGAGGTTCGAATCCCGGTTAGGGCATTTATTTGTGTGATGAGCACGAATGTTTCTTCCTGAGTCATGGATGTTTTCTATGTATTTTAGTATTTATTTATCTATATAAGTACTTATGTTTATCGTCGTCTAGCACCCATAGTACAAGCTTTGCATAGTTTGGGACTTGACGACGATGTGTGACGATTGTTGTAAGATTTTCCACAAATATTCCACAAAATTTTCCTGCCACGCAGACCTAGTCTATAGAATACCTATTTTTTTAATAAATGCGATGTAAGTTGTAAAATCTAATTGCACCTTCATCATCGTCATCATCATATCAGCCGAAAGACGTCCATGGACCTCCTCATAGGCCTCCCCCAAAGTGTGCCACAATGACCGGTACTGCGCCACCCGCATCCAGCGGATTCCCGCGACCTTTACCAGGACATCAGTCCACCTTGTACGGGGTCTACCCACGCTGCGCCTTCCGGTACGAGGTCGAGGACTCGAGAACCTTTCCACCCCAACGGCCATCGGTTACGTGCAATGTGAATGGCACCTTACGAGAATAAAACAAAAAAAAAACGGAAACCAAATCAACGACTCGATAAAACACAAACACAAATAATGACTTTGCTGAATTTTAAACATCGGATCCCGAGACAAGCGCAGTATCGGTTATAATTTAATTGGTTATTACGAAAGTTTTCCAATCTGCATGAGAAATGCTGTGGAACTGGTGGCCAACGTTTTTGTGCGCCAATGTTGCCAGTGTTGATTTAACTTGTAAACTGGCTTCATGTAATGCCATAGACAATAAAGCCAAGACACCATGTCACCCGATCTTGTAATTGAAATTCAGCCCATAGAGTTGCCGTTCTGATTCGGTTTCGATTTCATAATATCAATTCGACGTTTGATTTAAATTAAGTAGGTGCTCGAGTTTCATTTTCAAGTCTATATACCTATTTAAGTATCTACTCACATTTTGGATGTTAAATATGAGCATGTCTAAAGGCTGGCTACATCGATATTAACGACAATACCATCAAGTTCACCGTTACAAAAGAACGAAACTATTTCGTTTGTGATAAAAAATACCGGTGCCTTAATTTGACAGGCTTGAGAGTGAGAGGTAGGTAGTATCGATGAAATTATCGATACATAAACCTTATTGTGAGAGACTTCTTAGTAATAAGCAAAGCATCGAATTTAGGAAAAATCTTATAACGTCATGTGTAGCGAGAGAATGTATTCGTATTATGAATCGGCGCTCGTCGGTTGTTTGTTTTTAAAATCGTATAAAGAGTAGGCAGCGGCGGTACCTCCAGCAGGCGGGAAGCGCGGTAATAAATCCTAGTTTCACCCGGCGCCTTATTCAACCAGATGAAATATTACTATCGTTACGGGAACTTGAAAATTTTCACTATTTACGCTGGATGATTTTCGTAAACAGAAGCGGGTTGGGAATAATGTATGGGGTAACTAATGGATTTAACATACCGAGAGTTAACAGGTTTGTTCGGATTTTACATTAATTAAACATGAACATGGCTATATTTTCGTTTTAGTATAGCAGTTTCAGTGTATGTAAATAAGTACGTATTAAATTAGATCAGTATGTAGCGTGGATGCTTTTTTCTTATTCGTCGCGACCCTGCTTTTGTATTCTTTTGTTCACATTGCGATGTTGACATAATAATAATAATAATAAATTTGCCTATATACGTCCCACTTCTGGGCACAGGCCTCCTCTCATGTATAAGATGAAACGGGCAGTAATCCCCACGCTGGCCCAGTGCGGGTTGAGGACTTCACATACACTGTTGTTCACCACACGTACAATTAGTAAAAGTGCTTTAGATACGAATTTCACGAGGCATATTTTCACTCGGCAAAGAATACGTTCAAACATAAATTAACTGGTCCTTTGAGGATTTTAGCGTGGAGCAAAAAACGAACATCTCTATTCTGTCTATGTTGTCTATGATAAAAAGACTAAACAGTTTGAGCGCGCGCCGTGGCACAAATAAAAACAAAAGGCACGTTGCTTGTGGAAACATATTTTGTGATAGGACTATATAACTAGCCATAATCAAAGCATGATCAACAGTACCTAACTTGGTTAAATGGTGGACTAGATGACCTGATCCTAGCTGTTAATAGCAACATTACTCATGTATTTGTATGCATATCCCAGTGTTAATATTTAATATACAGAGTGTACCAAAAATGCGGTGTGAACCAATAAAGGGCATAACAGGTATCGTGTTCTGATAAGAAGTAACTAAGAGAAAAAAAAATGCATCTTACGCACGCATACATTCATTTATTTAAACTTGATTGCACAAAATGTACAAATGGCGGACTTAATGCCAAATAGCATACTTTACCAGTCAATTGTAGGACCAAACAGAGACATTTAAAATTGGTGTATAGTAAATGCTCAACGTTTAGTAGAGACTTATATTAAAATATACATATTATTAGTTATATACAAAAATAATACATTTAGGTGTTCTCTCACTTTTGAGGATCAACGAATCGTTCATTTGTAAAAAGCTGGTCTATAGAACGAACTAGCTATCCTTTAGGTATTAGTCTACCTGTTTAGAGGTTGTCCCTGTCCGTTAGTGTGTAGATCGGAAGTTTGAAAATGTATCTTCCGTAGCTTACAATACGTTTTATTATCGAACACTGTTATTGTGGTAGACCGCAAATGGGGTTCACACGCGAGATTGATGCGGAGCTACAGCGAAAATTACCTCTGAAAGGCCTAGATTCACTTTTCATGGCTGCCGTTCCTAAGATGGCTTTTGTGAAATGAGATTGTGAATTTTCTGATAGGCAGGGAGACATCCAATTTCATAGTAAGTGTTTCGACGCACTGATTTAAACACAAGGTTGCCTAATAGTCAATTCAGCTACTTATCATGAAACGTTAGTTTGTAGCGAATAAGAATAAGGGACGGCACGATTTTCTATTTGGTTAAATAGCGCCCATTTTTATTTAAATAAAAACCTTTTATATCGCAAAAATATGTTAAGGCATGATGTATGTTTTCCCAGTACTTTCGTGAATTTTGTTTATTAGTACTTAATGTGAGAATAATTATTTTTTCCGAGTATTAAGTCAAGCTTATAGATTAATTTTTAGGCATTGACTTACTATTACTACGTATAGACTGGCAACCCAGAACATTTTTCTTGACGTCTTCCAATCAGGCCGCCATCTTGGAAAATCAAAGAGTATGTAAACGTAGTAGATGCGACAATTTTCTGAGTTCGGATTCAGTTAAGGCTATAGCGGGATTTAATACACTCTTATAAAAAAAACCAATTATTTATTTAATCACCGACATTAGGTATTTGTATTTTTTTATACTGGGTATCTTTATAGTTACCGAGGATGCACTATGATGATGCAATTTGTCTCGGCAATTTCTGTCAGATTTGATGACAAAGTCCTAATTGAAGGTCCATGCGGATCCTCAGATATCGATTTTGATAGCAATCGTAGCAAGACAAACAAACTAAATTACGACCATTTTCAAATTGGAAATTGATATAATAATTATATTCTCCTAAATTGCTAATGGGTTCATATTCGGAGACCATACTCGCATCGCGTAAATTATTTGTATAAGAGAATTTACCTAGGATTTAAATAAATAGAACTTAAGATATATTTAAATAAGGAGAACTGAACGTTGCCACTAAAATTATTCATAAAACGATTAAATAAAAAAATTCAACAAATGGTTGCTGCTATTTTGGCGCAAAAATTAAGATCTTTAAAGCTTCAAATCTAGTAAGTTTAATGTTCTACTAATAAGACAAAATAGTCTTTGGAAATTGTCACTTCTACATTTTTAATCTTTGAAATAATGGCCGCCATCGACGCGTATTTTATAAATTACAAATAAAATCATGTTATTTCAAAAATCTGTGAATTTGCCGATGAAAACTGATCCCCGTACTTTTACTATTGTTGGGTTTGTTGTTGGTGCAATAGCGCAATGCAAAAGAAGGCATTTTTTAAAGTTTTGAGTAATAATTGCACTCGAAACGACCGCCATCACTGCCCGCCACAGACTAAACCAACATACTCTCATGAGAGTATGTTGACATGCGCAAACTTATGCTAGGTGATGTCTACTCTAGTAATATAACTCAATGTTTTTAGGTAACTAAATGTATTGAAATGTCATTTGCCAATGTTGCCAGCTAAGATAGATAATTAATGAATATCAAAAGGTGCCAAAAAACCTACCTAGTCTTGTCTACGTCATCTATTTCCTGCTAAGAAATAACTGAATACCGAACATTTCAAACCCCACTTCCGCAAATCCCATTCCTTTTCGAATTTTGAAATATTCTATTTTGAAATATGAAAACGGATTCAAATAATTTCGTTCGATGGCCAGTGACAGCGCTATTGTCATGTCAACGTGGACATGCCTGACTGGCGTTTGAATTCTATAGTCTGTTGCCAATTTAAAAATAATGTGACGTGCATATGGCACTTTAATGGCAGCTCGCAGACTGTATGGAAAATAAATTTAGATATTTCGGTATACCTAATGAGAATTTTCGGGTATTTTGTATATTAAATTATTGGGGATCGAGAAAATTCTATTAATATTCTATAGTGTGGATACTCAGATGAACTTTAAACCTATGGATTCCGTCCGATATAAAAGATTTATCATAATTATTACATAAATAGTGTGTACCCTGGATTAAACCATAGGGTGCGTTCTAGCCGCTGAACCAACCCCGAAAGGAATTAAATTGGAGTTGGAAGTTGATACAAGAGTTACCTCGGAAAAAGCCACGGGCAGATGACCATAAATTCTTTATAGTTTGAACTAAATTTCGTTCAACACTCTATAAAAATTAGAAAACCATTTTATGGATTTGCTCAAAGTACGCGCCTCAGAGCAACGAATAAGAATATTTTTTACTTGGTCTGAGGTACGCGCTTTTTATAAAATAATAGATCTTATTTATTGTACCTACTGAAAAACGAATGTAGAAATGTACGATTTAATGATAGTTCCTATAATGCTATTCGATGTGAGTTATATTGAGTGTTATATAACGTACCAATAAACAATCGTGCAATAAACACACCACAATAAACTGCAAGATAAACATCGCGCAACAACGGCGGGCAAATAATGGAAGTAATTAAAGTCGTCCAATAAAACAATTCCCTTTTAAAATCGATGGCCTATAAACCGTGCTTCATCTCGCTGCGAAATGTTGGAGGGCTATTTCACTCGACTTTTTACTTAAAATGATGATGGCAAAGAAATAGAAGTGATAATCCACATAGTGTTTATACAGATGTAGATTAAAGGAATCCTAATCAAAATATCTGATTTAACTCGCAGTATAATGTAGGTTAGTTTGTTTAGGTCAAATGCTGGAATTCAAAGGGTGTAGCAGGATAACCCTTAGGGTTAAATGAATGCCGTGAGGTTCCAGGTGGCAGTAGAGGGTTAAAAATTGGTATTGGTCTCTCGACGGGGCATCAACTGGTAATAGTTTCGAACTGAAAGCTTTGGGGGCAATTTTTGAAGGGTTATCCTGCTACACCCTTTGACTAACCCGAAGCCCAATCGAGTAAGATGACAATGCAATACTCTGGTACTACCAAGCTGGTCTGATGATGGAGACGCATTGGACGATGGCTATAGCATTTTCTAAAATATACAAGACACACACGACATGTGTTTCATTGGAAGTGTTGGAAGTACGAGTAGTGATGACTGTACAAAAGAGTCCATTTCTGTGCGAAAAATGGCATTTAGAATATACTCATTATTTTCCTATCACGTAATAATTATATTGGGCAAGTCAGTATTACTCATATTAGTAGGTAGATCTTTTTCTTACAAACCGCATAGTAACATATGAACGCACCAACGTAAATTGGTGATGTGAAAATGGACTCCAGGCAAGCTGTTCAATAATTCATCCAGAGCCTTAGAGCCGCCACGCCACGGCTTATTGCGCACTCGAGTAAGTGCCCGATACGCCATTTGACTGTTTATTTATCAGTATTTATACGGTTTAAAGAGTTGATAAGACGTGACCACCACTCACGGGTTAGCGGAGCGGTGTGTCCACCAATGGCAATCTTTAAGCCCGGACATGGGTCCGGACTTAAAGATTGCCAAGGCCTCTAGGCACATGGCATTTGGGGCCCCCTCAGGGAGCTCGTGTACAGGTCCCGGCACCGGGACTGCCTGGCCCCTTAGTCCGGGGCCTTGTAGGCCTAGGCGGAAATCCGGCTCTGATGGCATCAAAAGGAATGCGTGATCAAGGCTAGAAACGCTATTGGTGGATTTTCCTCGCACATCGCTTCGCTACCTCGCAATGCTCTAATGGATATTCATTTACTCACCGTTAAAGAGAGAAGATAAAGATCGCTTCGGTTTGGATACGACGGCCAAGTTGGGAATTAATACTAGAATCGGTGGAAACATTGGAGCACTTAATTAAATCGAGTTGAGTTGAGAGAGTTAGTAGTAATAGGCCTGGAGTGCTCGAAGGCATTATTTTATGTACTTTTTAAATTGCCCAGGGTGGAAAGTGTAATTCATATAATAACATATAGTTCAAATAAACAATAGCGTATAAAATAAAATAATGTCAATTAGTATAACGGTGCAAAGTAGCAGATTTGTGGCGTCTTTTAATCACCAAAAATCTATGTGCAAATTCTTCCCCGTCTTATAGATAGCTAGGGTTGGCATTTAATCACAGCCATAATTAACCCCGGCGTGGTACTACGCAAAGGCGTGGCGCACTAAGGGACCTTTGCTCGGCAATAAATATCGGAGGCAACCCTAATTAGCGCGTGCAACGAAAAATGTTTCAGCTTTGTAGGCATCGGTTGTATGTAATGATAGGTCACGGTCAGTTGGGGAGTGATGGTTCTGTGTTTATGAAGCGGCGAGTAAAAGGTACCAAATGAATGGTGTTAAATTATGTTAATTTTATCAGCTAAGTTAAATACTACTAACGCATAAGATGTTGTAAAATCATGACCAGGGGAGGAAATACATTTTTTAAACAGGGCGTGATGTTGCCTATCTTTTGGCATGACGGTTTCTCATCGGGAAAAATATATATTTCAATTAAGTGCATAAAGTGATAAATTATGAATACAGCCTTAACAAACTTATAGTGAAGGTTCCAACATATAATCCGAGCGCGCTAGTCCACACGTCTACTGTTGCAACATTTTGTTTGAGTCTAATGTAGGACACGATTTCTTAAATAATACTTCAGATTCTATCATAAGATTACGATCTCCAGAAACGTAAGGCTTCCATTGTAAATAGTATCTTTGATTGGATTGATAAATTTAACATTGGTACGGTACAGTCAAGTGCAAAAGTATGTATCGATTTAATCCTCTCATAAATATGTACCGAAACCTCAATCCGTTGACACAAGAGCGGTGGGACTGGGTTTATGTGTTTATGTGTAAGTTATATGTATATTTTTACACTTGACTGTATATCTACTTGTGCTGTTTACTTAAATAAGTTTATTACAAAGTCATCAACAAGTGAGATTAAATTTAGCACGGTAGTCTTTCGTTATGATATTAAATTAGCCTCACAGCGCGCCGTTACGGAACCCAGGCTATTTAAGTTGGGCGATCCGAGCGCGGAAGCGGTACATCAACCGGGCGGAATTTATCGCCGATGGCCGACGCGGGTTTGTATGTACGTAATGTTAACGCTTTATTGAATATCTGTGTGTTCGTTTGGTAATGAATATGGTCCGAGGAGGCACTTTAACTAGTTAAGGACGGATTTTAAGAGACAAGAAGAAGTTAAACGACTAAATTGTTTGATATCTTATTCTTGTATTTGTATGCCAAATGGCAAAAAATAGTGAAACAAATTATTGTATAAGATCTATATTTAACCTATGTTTACAAATAAATAAATTTTGAATTTTGAATTTGTTTGATCAAATTGACACGATGGTCCGATTCGACAGGAATAAGGACATACAGGCTAAATTCAAACCAAGCATGTTGGAATAGACGCTTTCTTATTAGTTCTAGTTGACTCTAAGGACGTGTTGCATCGAGCAAACTTTACTGATCGGTAAAAGTAGAGTCGGCAGTTGTAATCCAAAGAGAATGGTAAAATTTAGCATATAAACAGATTTTATCAGACGTAATAAGGATTACCGACAATATGAAAGAACTGAGCCACGAGCATACGGATTTTAAACGTTGTTTAAAACAATTTAAAACCGGGATGCAATCAGATCCACCATTTAATGTTTACGATATATCATTGCTGCACACATTCGTTCGTTCTTCCTTCGGTCTTTTTGAAGTGAGGAAAAAGCGCTCGTAAGAAGGTGGACTCACGAGAAATAGCAAAGTAGAAGCCACTAGAAAATGACTAAGTTAAGTTGAAATAAAATAGCGGTGGATACGCCCTTCCTTTTTAACTGTCCACGTGTGAGCGGTGCAGAATTTTCAATTAGTTTCACAACTTATGGTTCGGGTGTTCTGTGACTAGAATACGAATGGCGACATTACACCCGTAAAGCACAAAAAGACGTAACCAACTTTAACTTTCGTATTGATATACGACGTTTTGAAAGGTACATTGCTGATTCCTCGACACGGTTCTATAGTTCTAGGAAACTATTCAGCGTTGCAACTTTCTCTTATTACTTAACTGATATCTAATGGTATTCGAGTTTTCGGTGTTCATCGCAGAGTCGACTAAAGTTTTACAGAGATTATGCTTGATATATCAATATATTAGTTTATAAGCTAATATGACTACAATCGTTGTATGGACTTATAACTGACTGGACTTATAAATTACATTTTTGATTGACCAATTCACTTATCCATAGGACATGCTAAGGTTTGGACATGGTTGGGTTAAAAAGAGGTTAACAAAGAGAGTGTACGGGGGAAAATTGGACGGTACAGTTAGAAGGGTCAGGTCAAGAGTACCCTAAATACCCTAATCCGACGAGCATGTCATGAAAGTGAATGACGCAAGAAATATTCGTCTAGCTATAATGATATAAAGAGAACTAGAGAACTAGACTGGTGGAGAACTAGATCTCTGCCTACCCCTCCAGAAACAAACGTTTTAAAAATCCATTTGCACTTTTGTGTTTTTTGATTCTACCCTATTCGAGTCGAGGACAGTAGGACACTAGTCCAGTCAATGAACTGACAACTTGTATTTAATAAATTTCAATTTTGGAAATAATTTATAATAGCTTATTTTTTCTGCGTAACGGATATATTATCAATTAGAAGTTACTCAGCGACAGAGTCCGACAAAATTTCAGAAAAAATAAGAATAATTAACTAGCTTCTGAAAAATCAGAATAAATATTAATCAATATTTTTGTCTTTATTTTGGTTCATTTACATTTGCTCTATAATATTCAAGATGAATCATACAAAAAAAAGACAATGCATACTTCATTTAAATCTACATAATTACTTCCGGGTAGAAAGTTTGTCGGATTCTTGAATAAAGCATCTTAGAATAACATTTTAAAATGAAATCAACAAAAAAGACGCTATTATAAAATAATGTTTTTCATAACCGTTTTTCTCCTGGAGTACACCGTGAGATATGGTATTTGCACCGCGGGAGACTTCCAAATAGGGACATAAGTCAAATTTATAACTGTTCCCTAACTTTTCTTTAATAAGATACTTTATATATATAAGACAATGATCAACCGAATTCTGAAACGACTGCATTCAATGAAAGATCGTGCATTTTAAGCTGTTCATAACACCAATTCATACATATGATATTAGGAGTATGAATCACAAATAACCAAAAAGCTAGTTCAGATAGATCACAGTTATGTATAGATATTCATACTCGTATTATGTAGATGACAATAAGGCTATAGGGTAAAGTTTTTATACATTTGATACCAGACCCCGTATCATGGTCGGCCTTATTACGCGATAAGTGACAAGATAGAGCGTCCGTCACTGGCTGACACCGTTCGATAGAACGTGACTGACGCTCTATCTTGTCACTTATCGCGTGATAAGGCCGACTATGATACGGGGCCAGCTGTCAGGCATCCAAGCCAACTTAGACACAGATCTACGAAATTACGAACATTTCTGGTGTATCACCCTTACAGTTGAACGATGGATTTTCTAATCTATATAGATAACTAGTAAAAGTAATAATTGACGTTATGGAGGAGGATTCTATAGTCTTAGCCGATTAGAAAATGTAATGTTTCTGTCAAAAATTTCATTGTTGGTACAAGCTTTTATTGCCGACTGTACTTTTCTGTATACCGTCATCAACTACTCATTGAGACGATTCTAACGAGCCCAAACTCGATAGGGTTATGTGATTTTATTACGGAGTTCCTATGGCCATCTTCCAGCTCCATCATCAGATCAGCTCCACGTCATCATAATATTGTATTGTCATGCGATTTGCTTATTCGTGCAAAATTTCAACTCAATCGGAAACCGGTAAGTGGATCAAATTTAACTTGCAAGATTCGATTACAGACAGACAGACAGACAACGGACAGGTGAAACTAAATAAAAGCTTGTAAAAAGGTCCATACATTCATCCAGTCCATTGACGTCTTCCAAAACCTTCGGCATTAATACCATAAACCCGTCCAAAGCGGTCTACCTCACCGCGGTCGAAACAACCTGACAGCTTGGCTGTTATTCTTTACGCGCTCATGCGCCTCACCCCACCCGTCACACCTGACGAAACTAGACTTCTACCTAGTTACACTTCGTTACTACGAATCGCGGCGTCAAGATATATTTGTGGGTGAGCGTTAAGGTAAGCTTAAAACAAGATACAGAATAGCGGGGCTTAGGTGTCTGATGTAGGAGTAATTGCTCCCTCGATCACCCAGGAGTATTTTTATCAGTTGCTTCCGATTCCGATTTTAACGAATCGCGTGCTCGCTTCCACGCGCGGTGAGCTAACGTGCCAGAGCGAGCGCGAGTAACTTTTAAATGCAATTGGGATATGAAAACGATGAGCTCGAAGAGGCTTAGAGCCTCTATTCTAACCCGGGTTTCGACTCCTCTGATGGCTCGTGTGTATTATAATCTGACCCGTGAAGCTCAGATATATACTCGACGCTATAGCTGTACAGTTGTGTATATATCTCCGCTTCCGGGATGGCAAAACTGATCGGTGAATGTAATAGAAAGATTGAGAAGAATGAAAGTTCAAAATATTACGTTTGTGACGCTATGGTATTAACTGTAAGGTGCAATGGAATTGAAATAAATAAATAAATATCTTGAGTATACAACCGCTCAATTCAAATCTATGGCGCTTATTAAAATTTGTAGAGAAATTACGTGCCAAAAATGAGAAACTGATGAATTTTGCGTTTGACTTTTTTTCAATGTTCCGCGTGTTAATGTATGTTCCATTTTAGCTGTAGAGAGTGTGTCTTAATGCTGTTTTTTAATTTGATTAGTGACATGAGACATCACCGTTTTGCTCTGAAGCTGCTGTTTTTGTACCAGGTTATTATTCGTTCTTATATCTATTTATGTTTGTTCATTTGTAGCTCTGGTGGAAAAGGTGCCTTAAAGAGTGCAAATTCAGAACTGTCATCAAAACAAGTAGAATTTCGCCCGGCCCATTTTTACGCCTTAAGTTACCAAACGTTTGCGCAATTCCAGGAAATTTTCAGGCTAGTGAACTTAAAAGCAGAACTATTCCAGGAAGTTGAGTCCTAAGCCCACCCGACTACATTATAAAGAACTATTTAAAAAACCCGCAACAATTTTGCAACTGTCACAACAGCGTTTTCCGCACCCGTTCAAACTCTCCCAAGGTATTCGCAACCGCTCTCAACTCACCTCACGCTCACGTCTAATCTATCTTGACCCCCATAGTAACAATTATGGGTTACAGGAGGCTAGAGTTACTCTGGTTCGTTTCGGGCGAGTGGGTAAGCGTTGTGAATGGCCAGCACTGCTCGTGACGGTGACGAGGGCTGCGACGACGCCTCGCCGCGTCCGTGCCGCTCGGTCTAATAAGTTGTACGACATGCGTTTTCCTTTGTTTTATTTTTAAGAGGTATGTTTTCGTTTGTCGTTTCGAATATGTTTCACATTTCAAAATCCCACGTGCGCTCGATTTCATGCGTGCAGAATGCAGACGTAGCGCCTCAGAACGGGTGCGTAGCATAAAGTCATAATTCACTTACTACTTACGAAATTCGTACAGAACACTTCGAAACTAAATTTCGCTTTATGACATAAATAAAGGGCTAACATGAAAATTACTAATAATCGAAATTCCTAAAAATAACATCTCGCGTGTTTTCTTTTTTAATTATGCCATGTTTTACTTGCATTTCTTTTAGAAACAAGTAGGTGGAGGTAGAGTTTTATAATAACATATAAAATAATTTTAAACATTCGTATATTGTGATTTTCAAAAATACGAGCGTTCGATAAAGCACATTTTTAAGAACATTCCTGCCAGATAACATGATTTTTCCGAATTGTTAAGGTATTCTTGCAAAGTAATTAATAGGTATTGAAATACGAAATTATGCTACAGACCCATCAGAAGTATCAGAACGAGCGCGCCAGACATGTATAATATAGGAATACGACAAACCGGAGGTTCAGAATATCACACTTTTCCACTGCAACTAAAAAACTATTTCACAATCTGTTACCCCGCCCATAAACCGTTTCACGAATGATTTAACGCATCCATAAATATCAATTACACATTCTCTAGTGGCCATTATTTTTATTAACCGCGAATTTATAGTGGTTTAAGCGGGTCATTTGATTCATCATTCGCCATTAACTTCATGGCTCATAAAAGAGCTTATAATTCGACTGTGTCTATCATTTGGTAATATAAGCGGTGTTTAAGTGTTTTTAGTGGATCTCAAAGAGTAGGGGCGATACGGTGTTTCAATGGCTCTTATTGGCCAGAGAAATGCCATAATATTACGTCTGCGCCTAAGCTTCAAGTATGCCATTATGAGCCTTGTATGAAAAGTCACAGACATAAACATGTGGGTCAATCATCTTCTTTATTAAGGGGCTACCCGAGGTTTTCATTGATTTTTGACAAGTTTTGAATCGTATCGCCTACTTTAGTACTACAGATAGAATTATAAGTCAAACGGCTATTGGTTCTTCAGTCTTTTGAAAGAAATGAATACTTCATTTTGTATGTTTTTTTTTAAACATTGTCTAGAAAAACACTTATTTCGTATTTCTATTGACGTGAAAGAAATCTACACATTTTGGTTCGTCTTTGACGTTTCTAAAAATGTGTCTAGGGTTTTCATTTTAAACTAATTAACACAAAAGTTATGGTCAGAAAACCAGTTTTTTGGCTAAAATTGTTCAACTTTGATGCCAAATATCTCGAAAACAGTGAACTTTGAAGTAAATATGGGATACTATATTGCTAAGGGCCAATTTTTTAATTCCCAGATAAAACTATCTGTCAGATAAATATTAACTCTGTCCTTTCCTTTCATATGACTTAAGAAAAAGATGGTGATAATTTTAACTGACGGATAACTTTATCTAGGGATTGAAAAATCGGCCCTTAAAGATATTGTTGTTAATATAATAAGCTACAAAAACATTAGAAAACTAAGGGATTCAGATCGAAGGTCATTGGGGCATGGGGTCCCCTTAAACGGTTTTATTTAGCTGGACCCCATTATTTTACAAGCTATTATTTAACTTGCAATATATGTAACTGTTTGTTCGGGTAAAATATTAAAACTAAATTTTGAAGCAGATATCTTCAACCGATTGAGCTGAAATTTTGGGTTTATCCCTATCGAGCTGATGTAATTATGCAGACAGAAGGTGGCCATGGGAATTCAGGACTTAACAGAGGTGTCCCTGTTGAGTTTGGGCTCGTTAGATTCGTATCAATGAGTAGTTAATGAAGACGGTATACAGAAAAGTGCAGTTGACAATAAATGCTTGTACCAAAAAATTAATTTTCGACAGCAACTTATTTGAATTTGAGAAATTATGGAGGAGTGATCTTGAAAGGAACCAAAAGAATTAGTGGCAATATATAACATCCCTAAGCAGCTCACTGATAGGAGTATATATTTAACCATCTATGAAACTGCCTGCTCTTGGGGCAAACTCGTGGGTGTCGTAAAAGTCGACTAAGGGAGCAGGGTTGAAGTGTGTTGTGGGCGATGGGCTAGCAACCTATCACTGCATATCACATTTTGTCGATCTTTTTTATACCCACATTTATGCTAAAAGTGGCGCTGGAACATAAGTTTCATGTGCTTTGCCTACCCTTCTTGGGAATAAAGGCGTGAATGTATGTATGTATGTATATTCCAAAGTGTCAAGGATATGGTTTAATCCAAGATTAGCCCATAAAATTATGACGTTTAAACTCAGATTAAGTCCTATTTTACTTGATCAAATCCGGCCTAAATACTCGTACTCAATATACCGGTGTAACATATTATGGGAATTGACATTCGGTTAAATAAGGAAGAGGAGTAACGAAGTATACAATATATATGCAGAACACTCGAAAGGGAAAATATCGATACCTACAGCGCGGAATAATTTGCCCAGAAAAAATAAATAACCCACGAATGGCTCGTTATATGTGATTATTGTCGCGGATATCCCATTGCTTCGTGTTCGGTCGTTGTTGCCAGCAATTATAATGCTTATTGGGAATGTTTGGGGATTGGGGGAAATGGGGTTGAAATTAGTTATAAATATGAGATGTTATTGCTTTCGTATATAGTTGTTACAAGCTGCAAATAAATGAGAAAAATGTTTTCCATTCTAGCCGCTTGTCTTGGCATGTTTTTGCCATGAAATGTTTAATTAATATATAGAAACGGTAGGAGAAAATATTTGAGTGAAGAGCATGAGTATTTGTCTCTGAGTATTGGATGTTTTGTTATTAAACGTTCACAGCATCGAAATGAAGTCGAAAAATGGCGAAGCCTAGGCCTACGCCGTATTCTTGGCAGTGAACTTTGTTAATAATCTAATTGTCCCTAAACTCTTTTTCATTGCTTACGTATCCCTTGAGCAACATACTAAGTGGCTCCTTAAAAAAAATGCGAAAGATTTCTTCACCGCAAAATTAATCCGGAGCCAAAGGAGTTGAAAAACTCCCCGAGATTCTTGTGGATACATATTTAAAAACGTCTCCCGCAGCGTAATGACGCGAGCTGCTAATTTGCGCGGAACCCTCGGAACCCTTTCGCTACGTTCCGCGCTATTGAAGTCACCGCAACTTTTAGAATTTTCCGCGCGTTTCCCGCGTTTCCGCACTCTTCCGGTTTAATAAAATGAAAAGTGGCTATTCCGCAGATATGTTTTTAAGTAGACGTCGCATGTGGCGCGATTTGTACGAACACCGGGCGTACCCATTTCTAAAAGTGGGTTGCACCAACGTACGATAACAGAACGACCCACGTTAAACATGGCGCCGGCAGCTGTTATTCCATAGAAACTTGTAAAATTTTCCATACATTCAGATTTTAAGGAACTAAATAGCTTATGATTACAGACAGTTTGGTGCAATCTACTGACTACTACAAAAACTCTTAAATAACTGCATTTTAGTAATGGAAAAATAACATTCATGAATATGAATGTTATTTTCGTGTCGATTCGTGTGAATACACGAATCTACAGAAAAATAAGAAAGCAGAAAGACTGTTTTAAAATGCGTTGAAAATAACCTATGTTGGCGCCTGAATTACGCTACACATTAGTGCATGACCGTTGGTAAAAAGTAAGTGTATATACGTGATCTACTTAGATGTACATCTGTGACCATTCCCATGAGCTGCGACGGTGTTGCCATGCCTTTTAATTAGCCCTGCATATTAATAAGGCCGTAGGAATATGACGCGGGGTAAAGAATAAACTGACTTAATTTTATGAGGCAGATCACCGCAGCCTTGCGTACTACGAATTTATCTAGAATTATAATTTATTTTTCGCACAGGGCCTTCATTTTGTAACTGAACATTCTGCACCTCATTCCGGTTAACATTAAATTTGTAATGTCTATCTAGGATATGATAGGAACATATTGTACTTGTTTTACTTATTTCGATCATTAAGTGCGAAACTAGCTCCTTTCCCGGGATTCAAACTACATACCAAATTTCATCTCAATCGGTTCGGCGGTTTAAGAGTCCGCAGTAAGCTCGATTCTCCATACAAACGTAGTTACGCTCTCATTTTAAAACTACGCGTTAGGTTGTATCGAAACTTTGCATATACACTGACATGAGGTATATCTATGCCTGTAATTAGTTTAAGTAGCTTCAGATACCATAGTAAAAAAAATACAGCGATTTTAAGTTTTTCATACAAAACTTGTTTTTGCTGTATTTTGTTTGTTTTATGAACTGGAACCATATAAACTAATTACAGACATAGATATACCTCATGTCATTGTCTATGCCAAGTTTCGTCACAATACAACACGTACTTTTAAAATGAGAGCGAAACTACGTTTGTATGGGAAGGTGAAATTCGGCCGAGCTTCCTGCGGACTCTTAAGCGTGAAAAAGTAAGACACACTTTATGTATGGATTAGTAATTAGTAGATGAAAATGACAGTGGCAAACAAGCACACGGCCTGCCTGATGAAAGCAGACACCGTAGCTTATAATCACTTGTGACTCCAAAAAAGTCACAAGCGTGTTGCCGATCCAATACGGGTGTAGACTCGAAAATTATTATTACTCCGAAATAAAGAAGGCAAAAAAATATGCCTAGTGACGAAAATCCCATTCAGATATCTCAAAGAATTACGAAGCTACAACCGTTTTAATATTGCTCGTTATGGCTCCTCTACGTGATGGGCCATCCTAATGGCCCACTAGGATGGGCCAGCGTGTGGAGAGGGTCGTGGTGTCAGATGGCTTATGGCGCGGCGATGTCTTTCTCCGTCTAACGCATAGTTGCGTCCTGCACGATGGGTCGTGATGGCCCACTGTATAGAGCAGGCTTTAGAGAGAGAAAGTCCGTAAGTGACGTCACAATCTGCGAGCGTCATAGTAAATGACAATCGTTTCATATGAAGTTGCGTTTTGCGGAAATGGGACAGAACATACTCCTTCTCAAAACTTTGGACACTTATAACTGTGATTATTTAACCTCTTGCGTTTGATTCTCAAATCGCGCTTAAACGGCTCAACCGCTTTGGATGAAATTTTGCACGAAGATAGCTTATATCCTGGATTAAAATATAGAATAGTTTTTATCCCGGGTCCACGCAGACGACGTCGCGGGTGGAAGCTAGTTTATGATAATAATGAGTGTCCAAACACCGGTACATAGTACGGGCCTTAAAAGGTCAATATTGAATGCGTTCTCAAACTCGCGTTTTATCGCGCGGACAAAGGCGACACGACGTTGACGGATCGCGCGGTCATCCGACAAACTCGACTGATTGCGTCTGCTTTTATGGCATGGGGAAAGGCGGGCGAAAAATATTACTTGATATACCTGGGAGGCAGAATGACCGAAGTCCACTTAAGGTGACTATACAACGTATAAATGAAGTCATCATCATCATATCAGCCGAAAGAAGTCCACTGCTGGACATAGGCCTCCCTCCAAAGATTGCCAAAGGGACCGGTCCTGCGCCACCCGCATCCAGCGGACTCCAGCAACCTTTACCAGGTCATCAGTCCACCTTGTGCGGGGCCTACCCACGCCGCGCCTTCCGGTACGTGGTCACCACTCGAACCAAGGTAACCGATATAGCCTTCCGCATCGCTAAACTTAAGTGGCAGCGGGCGGGGCACTTAGCACGTAGAACCGATGGCCGTTGGGGCGGAAAGGTTCTCGATAGATGAAGTAGATAACTGAAAACTTGAAAGTAGTTTAGGAATCGAAAATACAACCAATAAGAACTGGTGGCTCTGTGAGCTGTAGTTTCTCTTGCCAGTCTATTAAAAAAATAAACCCAGAAACTGAATCGCTTATAAAAGTCCATATAATTAGCGAAACGTGCGAACCTGCTCACAAAATTCGGGTTAGCAGACGCCGCAGCCTTTGGGTGCTAAACCTATGAAACTTTTGCTTACAATCACGTAACAAGTTTGCGTACGTACCTACCCTTCTTTAGGCAAATAAATGATTATGAATTACTCCGTGTCTTAGCTCGCGCCTAAAAACTATTGGTTTTAATTTCCTTGACGATTTTTTTCAGCTAAGAATTGGATACAAAATTATGCTTGGACCCTGGTCAGGGTCAACACGGATGCGGTTCTGGAGCCGCAAACGTCTACAGGTTGCCTGGGTCTACGGGTCGAGCCGTACGCTTAACTGCGATTTTTTTGCATTTTTACACTGTGTTGGTTAACCCGTATAAAGTTGCGTACGCACTGCACTGCAGACACCCGCGCGGTAGGAGACTGAAATTGGGCCATTAGAGGGGCCCCCGGGGCCCCCAGGGCGGTTTATTGCCAAACTTGAGCTGACCTCTGGACACCCGCTGTGTACGCCAAAAATTAAACCAAGCAGGGGCCGATGAGACACTTGTTTTTTGCATTCCTATTCCGATTTATGTTCGAATGGTCGCTTCGAAGCGCGTAGATTAGTTTGACAACCGCTTAGGCTAGTTGGTAGTGTCCTGCGGGCGTAGCACGGTTGCCATTTTATCACTTATCGTTGTGGATAAGGCATCCGTCACTCTCGCACTCGCATACTTGTCAGAGCGTGACGGGCGTCTTTACCACAACGATAAGTGATAAAATGGCAACCGTGCTACGCCCGCTGCCTACGAAGCAAGTGGTCCTGGGTTCGAATCCCGGAGTAAGGGCATTTATTTGTGTGATGAGCACGAATATTTGTTCCTGGGTCGTGGATGTTTTTTATGTATTTAAGTATGTATTTATCTATATAACGTATGTTTATCGTCGTAGTCTAGTACCCAAAGTACTCGTACAGTACAGGCTTTGCTTAGTTTGGGACTAGGTCGATTTGTGTAAGACTGTCCCCTAATATTTATTATTATAATTTATAGATTAAACGTGAAAGCGCAAGCGCGTGGAACACATTTCTTATCAAATTGAAATGAAAAATTAAGTGTCAAATTGATCGCCCCCACAAAACACACAAATCACTAGCAGTGTCGTCGTCAATAATCGGACAATGGAAGCCAGAGCGAAACCCAAAGACTAAATATAAACATATTCACCAATTATTATTTTCTACTAAGTCTAAAAGTAGTTCAATTCAATTCAAATATTTTATTGCATACTTACATGTTTTTACAATACAGGTAACAAATGATGTTAAACATGCACCAAACATGTAAGGGCATCACAATATTTATAAACTAACTTAAAACTAAAACGTCTGAACCAATATATATATAAGAAGACTCGATTCGATTTATATTCCTGGATCGAACTGAACCATCAGGAAAAAGCTGTGCAGTCACGTGGAATTCGAATTGGGATTTGAAATTTTGTGATAAACTGATTAGCCAGAAAAGTATCCGGAAAGTTTGTGTGTAGCGTTCCGTTACACGCATCGTCACAACATTTGTTTACAGTTATGTGGGTTCAAGCCCCGCTGATTCGCGATTTTTTTATAGTTTTAATCTTAGTTTCAATACAAATATGATATCCGTCGAGTGAAATAGCCCTCTAGTATCATTTTACGGCGAATCGCATGTCCCGATACATTACAACAAGTACACACCGTTTTAATTTTACCGACGATACCCATCTGACTAATTGCGGGTAATTATACGTGTAGCGTGCCCCTGCCAACTTAGCTGTCTGTCTGTCCGTCTAAATATACCAACTCGTTTGCATTGTTAAGTTTTTTGTTGTAAATTATTGTTGTTATTTGCTTAGTAATTAATTAAAAATGAGTGTGACTCCACAGAATAAAATGATATGTTGGATATTAGATAACTTCATGTAGAATGTTTTACCGGATGAGAATGTCCTTCTTCTAACAAAGTGACTTAATTAATTCAGGTAATTTACCTACGTGTAGAGCTCAAGAATATCCTACTAATCCTACTAATATTTTAAGTGCGAAAGCTTGGATATTTGAATGTTTATTACTCAATCACACTTAAACGGCTCATTTTGCAAAATTACAGTATTTACACTAGCATCAATGATATACCGTGTGAACGGCGGTTTGGGGACTGCTCGCAATAACGCGGCTCTGACTACCTAGCTTTGTAATCATCAACTAAAGCCCGGTGAAATTTAATTACTTTGGCGCTAGGGTTCCCACATAATATTAAATATTAAATATTTTACAATAATACCAAGAATTTTTATTATACGCCGTTACATACATACTTTCAGGATACCTGTATAAATATTTACAATTTCAAGACTATCTAAACGAACATGTTCCAAAGATCCATACTTTAATAAAAGGGCAAAAGATAAAAGAAGAAGTAGATACCTAGTTTTGTTACGTATAATTTTTTATTGTATAACCCCACCTTAAATTCCTCATCGAAACATTGCGCAAGGCTACCTGTAAGTATTTGAAAACGTACATATTATGAAAGTACAGAGTCATCGGTAATTCGTTTTAGTAGAAGCTTATTTTTAACAAAGCAGATTATTCCTTTTGACAGCCCTAAGGCGTTCGTTTGACAACAATTACATTTCATTATAGTTAAAGCAAAGCGTAAAATAATTTGTATCGGGTGAGCCTCAAGGTGGCATTACACCACTGGTTTATTGAAGGCTTTTCATTTTCGTTTCGTGCTATACATATACCTCTATAAAAGCTACTTTTGCCTAGTTATACTAATTATTAGGCCAAAGACGTAGGAGTATCTAGTTCCGAAAATATATAACGATCTACCGTCCGAGATAAAGAGTGCAACTGTCACAAAACAACTGTTTAAAAATAAAGTAAGCGACGTCATGTTAAATAAATAAATTAATTAAATTCAGCCATCGTAAGTGACGATTATTTTGTTCTAGCATAAGTAATACCGTTATTTACTCGTATTATTACTATTCATACAGCTTTTAGTTAATAAATTGTAAATCTAATTAGGGATTTGTATCTAGCTATAAGCAAGTACAAAAAAAGAATAAACATTTATTATTACTATTATGTACCTATATCCGATTGAAATTCACGGGGTCATTTGAAATTATTATTAAATGAATTGAAGTCGGTATAGTGCATCACACACTGCCGCCTCATCCCGCTGCGGCGTGCGGAGCGACGGTTTGCAAAGTTGTATAACTCTACATAATTTGTGTAAAGCATAGGATCTGCTTAGCCATGACTGCGGTTACATCAGATGTAAAGTATTGGTCCTGCTCTAGCAAATATGTACGTGAGACAGGGACGAATGCGATGTCGGATGAAACGCTATCATGTTACCAGTGCAGCCCAGTTAGCATGAGCGCTTTATGTCGGATATTTTTGCTTGGCCTGCGATTGTCTAAATATACATACCCTATTTCAAAGAACGCAGACAAACTCGCGGGATAAAATAGAGCCTATAACCACCCAGAGAGTCCATTCTAATGCACGCTGGAGAAATATTTTTTGATAGAGGTTCCGGAGATTAGCCATTTCATACAAACTTATAGCCACAAATCTCACAGAATTTGCCTCTTTATAATATTAGTAGCTTAGTCCCGCTTGCGTTTACGTACCTGCTTGTAAGGGAAGAATGCTTTATGGCCGACATAAACGCAATCATGTTAGCTAGGCAGGCACTGTACGAGTCGACCAAATTTTACTAGAAAAGAAAAATGTGACCAAAGCCAAAAAGGCTGCAGAAAATCAAATCCAAGTATTTGAATATCAAGTATTATACTTTGAAGAAGAAAATGTGTTAAATTCGCCCCAGCAAGCGTAACTTTATCCTAACACCCCACTTGTCTTAGAAATCTTTTGATCGCGCACACAAAAGCACATCAAAATCGTTGTTTTTTCTATTCGATCAGCTTCGTGTTAGTCCGGGCTCGGTTCGATGCATATAGATTATAGAACAAGTTTGTATCGGGCTTAGAAGAATAACAAGGAAAAGTAGGTTAGAAGTTTTTCCTCAAAGGTAATCCCTCGGTTGAGACGAACTGGCCACTGTCCATTGAAAATGTAAGAAAAGACGAGCTTGGGTGAGAGCACGGAAAAAGCGATCTTAAAGTAAAGGGCAATTGAGGTGTTCCGTTGTGATATTCGTGTGAAGGTAACATGAAAGCGTCATAGTTTGTTTCGTTTAGCCCCGACCTGATATTTAATATATTGTTTTATTTACTTTGAATTTGTGTGTAAAAGGAAAATGTAGACGTTTGCGTTTTTATAAATCGGTCTGAATAATATGAACCAGCATAATCGGGCTATTGCTTGTAATGGGTGACCTGTGTTACTTTGATCGGCTGGGTTACCCAAAATTCGGTCGACAGTATTATACCTCCACTTTGATCTTTGTATTTATAGAATAGGGATAAACACATTTTAGTTAAAACAGGTTTGTAAAATTTTATAAATGAGGGATTTATTTAGAAAACTCCCATGGGTCTCAGACATATACTACTATAACCTACTACCTATAATATTATAAATGCGAAAGTTTGGATGTTTGTTACTCGAATCACACTTAAACGGCTCAACCAATTTGGATAAAATTTTGCACGAAGATAGTTTATAGTCTGGAATAAAATATAGGATAGTTTTTTTATGGCTGGTCCACGCAGACGAAGTTGCGGGTGGAAGCTAGTTGAAACATAATGAAACGGGGCACTCATGTCCTTGAGGTCGAATCTCGAGGCATGTTTCGAACTAATCCGTTGTCCTCCGGCTTAGTACTAAGATGTCGAGGGATCATATATTTATTATTTAAAATAAATGTTTTTAACACTGATAACGGTAAAATAATCCTTTTCACACGGGTTTCTATAGCCACAACTTTGTTCGCTCTCCAGTTAAATCTGGACGGATTTGCACGCCCTTTCACAGCGGCCTTTATTTATGACGGTCATAAAATATTTGAATGGCAGCAAACAGATTTAAACTCACCACCGTACGTAAAACCAAATAGTTTAATGCCAGTCCCCAATTAAGGCGGGTCTTTCTCTCCATTCAATTTCAGCTCAAAATTTCATTCGGTATAGAATTTTCAGCCTGAATTTTGAACTTGTATTGAAAATGTTTTTCAGATATTCGGAAAGGGTTTTATTTAAAATGCGTTTTAATGGTGCGGTTTGGTGCATTCTGAATAAAAATATTAATATCAGGAGGATTTTCATACCATCTGGAACGATACCAAGGAGTTTTGTTTTACAATATTTTTATATATTTTAAAAATATAAATATTTCTCTGTTTAAGCACTCATTGAAAAAAATGTTTTATTCGAAATTGTATTGCACCAACTATACTTTGCTAAAACACAATTAAAATTTGAATTTTTGACTCAAAATTACATTAGTTTCTTTTGCAATAAACTGTGTTTAGTTAGTTATCTTTGAATTCACAACTTCCACGGCGAATAAGAAAATATATTTCCTGTAAACAGGGGTTGGAATTAAAACAACAATTTCCTCCAAGCATGCGAGATTATTAACATTTTTGCCGGTAACAACCGTAAATTAAACGTTTGCACAAACTTCCACGAAAAAAAAACCGAAATGGAACGGCAACTTCAAAAATTGCAGAGTTTGTTTTTGTCTAGTTTTGCAGACGCCGTGACGATGTGCTTTTCTATGAAGTAATAAATTTGAGTTAGATAAGGGAAGACAATTCTTTAAAACTTTTTAATGCGCTGCGAACTGTGATAGATTTTTTGCACGCGGGCGGTAAGCGGGGCTCATTTACAATGAAGTTTGCACTATATTCACGCTATACTCAGTAGGTTTGCGTTAGCTGCTCTCATACTTCAAAGTATGTTAATATATATTTCAATTGTTACGAACGAGGCCTTCGTAAAGTACTTTTGGTAGTGACAGCAAAAGTACCTTACGAAGGCCTTACACAACACACAACTTTCCGAGATACATTGTTCTGATTAGAGCTCAAGACTAAATACAATATATATGTACGAATTATAGCTACGAATTGTTATGGATATACGAACAACATACTATCTACTAACCAAATAATTAAACTTGCAATACGCATTGTGCTACGTACACACCTATTATCAGAATTAAATGTTTCACAAACACTAATTGGCAAACGTTTTCAGAATGCCGCACCCGTATATAATAACCATGTGTATAACTCTGCCCGGATCTATTCCAGCCAAGTTTATGCGGATTGCAGAGATATCTCAACATTGTCCGAACGGTCCGGTGACGAATGCTCATCCGGTGCCGTCCGGCGCCGGACGACCGGCCGTAGCTCATGCGATTATGAACGCGCCTTCGACTGTTTTGTGGATAGTGGGGTAGGTACAGGCGTTTTAGAGAATAATGCTATTGTGGAATTTCGGATGTGCCAGCATGGCTATCACAACGGCGCGAGAGCTCTCGATTTTTCTCGCACTATCCGTCTCTCTCTTATTAGAACACTTAGAACAAGAGGTATAGTGCAAGAAAAATCGAGAGTATGTCGCGGCCGTCCCATGATAGACGTGGGGTGAATTTGGTTATGCATTATCGTTTCACGAAATATCATAGAGGTTAATTCATGTTAATTATTAAATAGTTGTTACACAGGACGGCTGGTAATCATAATAATTATCAAAGATGCTAAGTTTGTAGATTGCAAACCTGGAGAACAGAGTGCCAATAGGGTTCAAAATAGCCCGTATTGATCTTAGGATACGAATGTGTCTTAAGATGTTTTAAGAAATATGAAAATCTCCAAAAACCTGCCACTTAATTTTTAACCCTGCATGATCGCAACCATGGTGATATAAGTTTAACATTTGTATTTTTCTGTTGCATCATTTCTCCTGGCTCGTTAAGAAAACAAACAATATACCTTACAATATAAGCATCTTAACAGTGATACACAATCTATTTAATATTAAGATCGTACTCAAAGGGTTGTCACTCATGCGTGAATTATTATATTACGTAATTAATTATTGGTGCATGATAAGATTAATTTCAGCATTCAATATAATCGCATATTGTGACAATGAGACCATTATTGCTCTTTAGTTTATTGAAATAACCATATTGCCAATAATAATGTAGTCTTTGGCACTTTATCCCATGATTTGGCAAAGGCCATTTATAGTTTCGCATTGCATGAACGCTTATAATTCTAAAATGTACCTACAAGTGTGTCTGTGTGTGTATATGTGTGTTTGCGTGTGTGAGTGTGTGTTTGTGTGTCTGTGCGTATGTGCGTTAGCGTTACTCTTCACGTGCATTAAAAACCATTATAGTTATGAGATTACAAAAAAAAACCTTACATATACTTGATTTACTTATGTTATTTATTTATTTATTGGGGAGGTCTCTCTTTTGTAAATTGAGCAAGTGTAACTTGACAAGTCTCTTGAATTGTAACAAAGACATTGGGTTTGTAGTGATGGCAAAGCACTCCTTATTTTCGTTACTGCATACTTGAACCTCCCCCCCCCCCCTGAAAAATTTCGTCTTACTTATGTTTTGGAATCATCAGTAAGTTTTGTCCGTGACTTCTAACTAGCTTATACCGTTCATCTTGTGCCAACTTTAGTTTTTCATGAAGGAGGGAGGCTTTTGGAATTCCATCATTTTACGCAGTGTAAAAGCCAAATGCAGGTTCCTCCGGTTCTTCATGTTTTAAATATTTCTACCATTAAGATGGGGTGTTACGTGAGCACGTCTGTTTATGTTGTAGCAGAAGCGTGTACACATTCTGTACTCGTTGTACCGCCTTTCTCGTTCTTCCTTATAACCTAGGAGGACCTCAAACAATGTCAGTATAGTTGAGACGGTACCAGAGATTCAAGGAGGTCTTCTCTAACTTTTTCAGACAGGTTCCTGAACCCGTGCAGAGTTTTGAAACGATAGAACGCATTCCATATCTTAATATTAACCATCCATGATTAGGCCTAGATTTTTGGCACAGGCTCCAAACCCACCTTGGCTTCTGGTTTTTCGTTAATAATCTTCCGCCTTTGCCATTTACTACCCATTACCATGAATTGAGACATTGATGGGTTCAGCACAAGGTTGTTTTTGGCCGACCAATCCGTTATTCTATTTGGGTTCTTGTTTATTCTATTCAGTGCTAGACTTGGTTCTTGTGGTTTGAAGGAGTAATAGATCTGTGTGTCATCTGCGTATAGGTGTACCTGACAGTATTCGAGTTTTTTCACCATGTCTGCAGTGAACCAAATAAACAGCAATAGACTCAATGCGGATCCTTGTGGCGTTCCTTGATTAATTTGTCTTATGCGCCCCAGTCCAAGTTGGTTCAGTTCGGGTTGCAAAGGGCCGTTCCACAACACTTCGGGAGCTCAAATACCGCGAGCCATCCGGTTGCCTCTTGGACACTGCAACTACGCGTCATTGCTCTGAATACATTAAAGGTAAACGACTTAAACTTTCAGTCAATTACACGTCCAAGTATCCCCATGCCAACATTACGGCGCAAACTTCACAAAGCCACCAACCCTGCGGGAAAAGGAAGTGACGGGCCGGAAACGGCGCCGACCGGAAGCGCGGAACCCTTTCCCGCCCTTTTGTTTATCGAGAGTTTTCTCCGAGGGGCCGAAGGGTCTCTGGTCTGGTGGTGGCGTCAAGCTAATTCAAATTGTATTAATATGAAGGCATGTTGGCGGGAAAACTAGTCTGGGTAAGTTGCGACAGAGGCAAGACACGTAGATAGCTCTGTGAACAAGGGCTATGGAAGCATGGTACCCAGACTTCTAAACCAAAGCCGGAGGGAAACATTAACTGCAGTTACATTAACTATTGAGTGCAGTATCCACGTTGTACTATCATCAATACATCTAGGTACCTCGTCAATAATCGTAATCATATGGATTACAATTATTGACGAGGTACCTAGATGTATTTTTTGTATAAGTACTAACCTTTATAAATCTTTTGGCTTTTGTTAATAATCCTAGTGTAGTGTGTCTTGATGCTTCAGGCCCTAGCGGCACCATGTCCTTGAGCTTCTCCAAGCAACTTCTGAGGTGTGCTCTCCTGAAACAATACAAAAATTTACGTCAGACATGTTTGCTATTAACTGAGAACGGTTTTTCACAGCGTGTGACATCGCCAATATTCAACAGGGCTAACATATCACAGAATTAATATATCTACTTTGCCTATTATTAATCTAATGTTTATCGAGAAATAGCTACACAGCACATTAAAAAATGGTATCCTGCCGTTTCGGCAAAATATTTCTCGCTAAATTTCACTTCCCACAAAACTTATGGCAGTAGTTTCATTTCCCAAACTAACAAATAGTACATTTTTGTTTCGCATTTTGTTCATTTGGTCAAATTGGCATCATTTTGCTTGGCAAGTGTTATTAAGACAAAAGTTTATTAAGCAAACACTGTTTGGGCTAATTTTATTTTCCAAACAAAAGATTTGTTCGTTTTTTCATTTCGCACACTTCACATAGCATAACTTTGGCAAATATTTGAAAAAAAATTGTTTGGTATAATTTTATTTCATGACCAGATCATTCCAATTTTTATAATTTCATAGAATAACTGTTCAGGGAATATTATTTGGCAAATGATTCATTTTGTATGAATTTTAAATGGCAGAATAATAAAACAACAAATTTCATTTGTTCGAAATTGTATTATAACATAACAAAAACAAGCAACAACTGATTAAAGGAGTTTAACTAGATTAGGGCAGCCAGAAAAAGGAGGCTCGGGTGGCGAGACCCCCCCCCCCGGGATTCACTTCACGGGTTCACTTGTGTACCCCAGAGCGGAAATAGGCACCCCGCGAAGCGGGGTGACGTCGACACGCTGGCGGTTAGGTTAGGTTAAAATAATTGCCATAGATAACTGTGTATGCCAACTATTTTAATTTTAAATAATAATCCTTGTAATAATTTGTATGTTGATTAAAAAACTACCCGCTTAGCAAAATATGTAATCTCACTCAAATACATTTCGTATGCACTACACAATTAGGATATAAATCATATTCTATGCAATAATTTGGAAAACGAATGTTATGCCAAATAATACGTTTGGCCAAATGAAACTTGACTATATAAAACTTTGCCAAACAATCATTTGCGAAGTAATATTGTGCCATAGGAGATAATGCCAAGTGTTAAAATGCGAAATAATAATTTGACTAGTGATTTTTTGCCAAATGAACATTTTTGCCCATACAATAGAGAACCTAAAAAAATCATAGCATCAGCAAAAATAGCCATATGTCACAAGTTGATACTGAAGTAGAATTTCACTGTAGGTTATTTCTTTGTGCAAAAACCGGCAGATAGTGTAGCAGTAGGTAGTGAAGGCAGTTCCAAGAAAATACGTCTTTAAAAGTTTGCCTATGTAAAGCGAAGAAAGAAAGTATAAATTGGGAGAGGAGCATTAATTGCATCGAAAAGTGGCATCATTAGGATCTTGAAAAGAGTAGTCAAACTATTCAGATGCTACCTATTTTATCATTCAAAGAATGTCGGTCGGATATTCCTTTATTAGATAGATACATCTACATGTATAAGCAAGTCGAATGAATTTCATATTTACTCAAATTAACGCACGGATTATGATAACTAGATTTAACCAACCAAGTAACATCCAAAGTCCAAAGCTAACCGTTCAGAAAACGTTTCAACTATCTGCTAACCTTTGAAATAATTCATGAATACCTGAATCTAACTCGGGCGCACGCAATTAATCACCGACAGAGATTAGTCGTTTTACCATTAACACGAAAAATCATAACTTTATAGGAACTACGAGTCGCTTAAGCCCTTGTATTTTTGGCATTGTATTGCCATTCCGCAACTCCGGCGGCGACGGAAATCGCCTGCTACTGCCCGCAGTATTGTTTATTTTACATTGGGAATAGCTGCCAATGGCTTTTTGAACTTTATACCTAATATATTTATGGTCTTTATTAGCGTGGTTGGTTTTTAGTAACGTCGATATCATACTCGAGGTAGATTTTGTCACGAGTATTTTTCAACACCTAAGTAACTTTGTATGTTTTAAGCATCACTAATTGGTACGTTGGACCAGAACGAACGAACGAACGAACGATCCTGCACTTACTAAGTACTAGACGCACTAATTTGGTTAACTGGCTAAGATAACTTGACAGATATAGCAAAATGTGTGTTCATTCGCTAGTTGTACAATCGTCATAGGTTTTATAAACTAATAGATTATCTTGAGTAACCTTCCCTACATAGTATAGTCAATAAAATATCCTCTCTAAGAAAAACTGCTGATATAACGTCTACCATTAAGTACAGTAATAAAACTACATTTAATAAGCACATAAAGACATCTTTGTTTCAAGTTGCGATACTTTATATCACACAAAACACACGGCGGTTTATCGAGCGTGGCATCGTTAACCCGACACGTGTTTATATCGAGAGATAAGCCAGTCGATAAAATTGCCGTTATATTGCGTTCCGCGTTTCATTTCATCGCACCTTACAAAGTGCGCTTGAGATCACACATGATGCTTCGAGATAAAATTATATGGTTCGGGGTGTTCTCTTTGTTAGTGTTTACTTTATATTGGATCGTTTGTCTATTATTTAAGTAGGGTATTCGACGATTTCGATGACGGCGACGCTAACAATTATGGATTTATCCTGTTTTGAGATGTTATAGTTGACTAGGCCAAACCTGCTCTTGATAAAGTATACGCACGCCATGGGTGTTAGTAGAGATGAGCAGCACCGTGTTAGACGTGTTAAACGAAGGAGGGTTAAGATTAGGTTTTAGGTACTACATAAGCCGTCTGCATATCATTTTATTATACATTTTTGAAAGTTCTAATCATGAATAAGATTTTTTTCACTCAGACTTTGACTCCTCATCTAGATCGCCTCAAAAAGTGCCAATTCTACTGTTCGAGTATTATTCTACGTTATTGCCAACATCTACGTTGTTAAAATTGTATATTGCTCACTCACGCACTATGTCACTGCCTTTCCAATCCAATTTTCGCAGTCAATCTCAATTCGATGACGACGAAATAAGGCAAGCTTCTAGCGATGCAATATTTGTCCGCAAGCTAAAGGCCATACCATACTATTGGAAATGGCTTGCTATACGATTGACGAGTTTTTCGATGGACCTAATTTAAAATTAAAATTAGGTATTAAAATGTTATTATGTATTTAAATTATTAACACATGAATTAATTAAATAACAGTATCAGATTGACATGTAATGTGAAACTTTTTTTTTAAATGTTTAATGACTTGTAAATGATAATATCTACCAATAAAAAATACAATACAATACAATCGATATAGTAAAGCCCGTTGAATTTACGATAAAGCGCCCAAAATCTACGCTATGGACACACACAAACCAATTCTCAACGACAAAGAGTGATGTGCCTCCGTCTAATAAACGATATTTGTGCGTAATACTCGATCGTTAGTTACAAGGAAATGAAGCCAACGTAATTTTTGAACTAAAAACTTAAAGTAACCTCATACATCATTGCAATCCAAAATCAATCAGGGCCGTACACTCAATATTTCACTTAGCGCACGTGAAGTCAAACATCCATTTTTCAGAGCGTCATATCGCGTGATTGATTACAGGGCGGCACCGTCTGATATTCACTCTTTCCTTCCACACAAAACCAGTATAAGTGGAGATCTGATTACGTATAGCTATTACAAGATTGTGGGTCAGGTAATACTGGTGAAAAGTAATGAGGTTTGGAGGTGGTGAAGAACAGTGCTCGGTCAACTACGTTGCGATTGCAGCTGTAATGGTTATTTATTACACACCAGTTATGTTTGTGTGTATGCTCATTTAAGTACACTCAAGAAAGGTTCCGTGAGCTCTTAGTGTAGAGCTCGGGTTCCAATGAACTTTTGATTTGAGTTAATAACGAGTAGGAACGAGCGAGAAAGAAATAAAGAACCGAATCCTATTCTAAATACTCACGCACAGGCTGTAGAGAAAGTTGGTGAATATTCAGGCTTTATTTATTATCTATTTATGGCCGCATTGATGAACGTTCAAGAAACCTATGTTATTAATTTAACGTGTAAGTTACCAAGATCCTACTTAACCAATTTTAGCAAAAAGCCGTTAAAATTCGTTTGTCTTTCTATCACTTTGACATTGGTGTTCGAAGAAAGGGGCAAAACAAATTCTATTTGTCAAAGGCATTTTAAGTTTTACGGATAAAGGGGTGAATCTTTATTGGACTCACTACCGAAAGCATTCCCTAAAAGTCAACCTTTGGCTTTCGGTGGCTGTTTCATCGAGGTAGGTATAGTGTATCTAACCTAGGTACAGTTGAACAGAATAAAAAACGCCGAAAATATTTGTATAGGGAACTATTTACCACTAACACAAGTATGAACACTTTTGGCATCTTTTTGTAAAGTTACTATAACTGACTGTATACGATGGCAACTACATGTATCAACAAATTACATCTGTACAGGTAAGTGCAAAAATATGTGTCGATAACACCCTCTCATAAATAAGTCATCATCATCATCATCATCATAGGCCTCCCCTAAAGAGTGGCAGTGACCGGTCGTGCGCCACCTGCATCTAGCGGACTCCCGCCACCTTTACCAGGTCATCAGTCCACCTTGTGGGGGGCCTACCCACGCCGCGCCTTCCAGTACGTGGTCGCCACTCGAGAACCTTTCCGCCCCAACGGCCATCGGTTCTACGTGCTATGTGCCCCGCCCACTGCCACTTAAGTTTAGCGATTCGGAAGGCTATATCGGTTACCTTGGTTCTGCAGCGGATAGCCTCATTTCTGATGCGATCACGCAGAGAAACTCCCAACACAGCCCTCTCCATAGCCCTTTGGGTGACTTTGAGCCTTCTTATGAGGCCCATAGTAAGCGACCACGTTTCAGTGCCATATGTCATCACTGGCAACACACACTGGTCAAAGACTCGTCTTGAGACACTGCGGAATATTGGACGAAAAGATGTGCCGTAGCTTCCCGAACGCTGCCCAGCTGAGTCGGATTCGACGATAAGTACTAAAACCTTAATCCGCTGACATAAGTGTAAGGCCTGAGTGGACGCCCCGCTCAGAGCGGGGCGTGCAGCGTCCATATAAAACAAATGCAATTCATATGGACGCTCGACGCCCCGCTCTAAGCGGGGCGTCCACTCAGGCCTTACGCTAAGAGTTATGGGACATATTAGTGAGTAAACCTAAAGTCTATAATTAGATCCAGCCTCTTACTCAACACAGCAGCCGAGAGCTCCATTACTGGCATTACAGGATCTGAGGGGCTACCGCGAAGTGAAAACGATCTCCGTTCGAGTATCTCCGTCTCTGCCGCTCGAACTGGCAAGAGAGGGAGATACACGAACGAAATTTGTTTTCGTTTCGCGGTTGGAACTCTGATCACTGTCATAAAGACGTTTATGACGGTGGCAACACACCACATTACACACGGCCATAACGCACTAGTAAACTGCAGCGTAATGCTGCGTAATAATTAAAGGGATGACCCTGTTTGGCCTTGAAAACTACGATTAACTACATAAATACAACAACTTTTTGTTAGCTGTTTAGCTCAGAACCATTTCGATTCCACTGTATAGGCTGCCATAGATATAGCGGGCGCCTACGCCTTATTCGCTTTCCGCTACATACGGGGAAAACCACTAGATCGGCTACGAGCGTAGCGCGAAGCAATTTGCAGTGAATGTGTTAAAAAAACAGCACTCAATCCTACATACGTACATCCGTTTGAGGACTATGTGCAGCCACGGAATGAACCCTTTCATTCCTTCGTCAGTTTTGGATCTTAATTCCACGACTATACGACGCCACAGACAGACACACATAAACATCTTAAAGGTATAACACGTCGTTTGCGTTGGGGGTTAAAAATACGAATCGTCTTCATCATTTCAGCCACAAGACGTCCACTGCGCTGGACATAGGCCTCCCCCAAAGAGTGCCACAATGACCGGTCCTGTGCCATCCGCATCCAGCGGACTCCCACGACCTGGTCATCAAAATCCGAATACAAAATAAAAATAAAAAACATAAAAGGACAAATTAACTTAGTTCATTGCCTTAACTTAACCCGTGGCTGCTCCGTAAAACTCAGCAAGTTTTAAAGTTATCGCGCCCGTAAACTGGCGTTTGGAGTTTATTTTTATACTTACTTACTGAAATTGGCATTTAATGTCGGATATAAATTAAGTTAAGACATTAAAATATGCTAAAACATGAAACGGTAATAACATAATATTTATGAACAAAGAGTATTATTTAGCGAAACTAGTATCGGAAAGGCAAAGCATCATGGTTCATTAAAATTTTATGAGTAAGTAAACAAATAATGTGAACTCAGTTTTAATACAATTTCATTCCCTTGCTTCATTTATAATGAAGAAATGTTTCGCAAGTAAAAATTACCTCAATTGTTTTGACTGATTAAACAAGTGATCTTTTTTTTCTCAATGGCATGTCGTATGTTGTTAGAAACAGCCAAACGCCATGATTATTTACTACTCGAAAATTATTATTACTCCAAGAAGGTAAAAAAATATGCCTAGTGGCAAAATTCCCATTCAGCTATCTTAAAGAATTACGAAGCTATAGCAAGCGCAGCGGCGTTCAGTTTTAAGTAATCTAAGGCCGTGTCGCACGCACAGCAGAGAACGTAATACTCAAATGGTCTCGCGGGAATAAGGCTTGTGAGTAAGCATAATGCTGAGGGACCATTTCGTAACAAATAAATAGTTTTAAGTCACTAAATATTATTATATGTAGGTATGTGTATGTGATATTTGTTTTTTACGAATAAATAATTATCATTTCATTTTCATTTCTGTTTATTTATAGTATTTTAAAAATAAAATATTTCTAATTTGTTGTAATTACCTTATAATTACACTGTCTACTATACTGTCAGTTCTCCCTACTCTATCAGCATTTACAAGAACACTCCTACGTGTTCGTCTAATAAACACCATAACAGAAAATACCAACTAAATCGAAGTATACTTTGGAGATAAACGAGAAAAAGTGAAGCAAACTTTTAGTGCTAGCGATAGCGCCAACGTAACAAAGAAAAAAAGTCAACGTCGACTTCTAATTGTAAGTCTGCGCTCACTAAACGCGAATATCTTTCGATGAGTCGTAAACCTATTTTACGGCATTATACGGTGGCTAGTAATTACGGCCGATTGTCCGTATTATCATAGAGTAGGTACGCCCAATTTTGGCTTGATGACTTTTTTACGAGTCTCGGCAAACGCGGATTTCACCAGCCCCTTAATTTATGGGGTCGTAAAAATTGTGGTACGATAACATTGTCCCGTTGCACCGAATTAGGCCGCAACTATTGAGCTTAATGTACCGTGAATAAGACAAGCGTGTATGAACTTTGGCCTTTACTGCCCCTATTCACATACTAACCATCAAACCAGTCTAACTGTGAACCTAGGATACGTGTAGGTCGTTAAGGACTCGAGGTCAATTTACATCAGCTCAGGGCAAAAAGTTTATAATAGATTGGTTGAGCGCTGTCTTGCCGTGTGTTTTAGTGAAGTAACTTTATGTTTCATTTGGCTGGAATTTAATCCCGTTAATTTGTTTTCGTTCTTAGGCTACACCAGACCATCAGTTATCGTAAGTTAAAATCGGAATGTATAGAAAGTTTGACAACTTTCTATGAAATGGCAGCTGCCGGCGCGATATTTAACGTTGACAGGTCTGTAATCGTTTGGTGCGACCCGCCCTAAATCATACGTTTAACGCTCGGTTCTAATGATAATATTTCGGTTAAATATCCAACACTGTGATCTTTGTGGCACTCTTTGGGGGAGGCCTATGTCCAGCAGTGGACGTCTTTCGGCTGATCTGATGAAGATGATTTCATACTGCTTCTAGTGCTTCTCTATTCGACGAGTTCAATGTGATAAACGTAGCAATTTTGTTCTTCTTTGCCTTATTCAATAATTATATTGGAATAAAAATAGCTATATCCACTATCAAAGAAAAGAAATATCAGCATGCAGCAAATAACTTACAATCAGACTTAAACAACATGTCACTCGCTCCATTTTGGCTTCTGAACTAATCACAAATGAAGATTAAGGAATGAAACAACAGAAAGCGTGTTACAGATAACTTGCGCAGTAAAAACGGAGTGCTGAGTAAAATAGACGTATACGCGTCTACACCCCCTATTTATACTTCCCTTTATGTCAGAAATATGTAATAACCGTTTCATGCAAGGTACGCTCTGTTTTTTTATCGTCTCGAGACTTTTACGTATATTGACGGATTGGCTGAAACACGGAGTTTTATTGAGCACTCATTCGTATCGCTTGTTTGTGATCTTATTAACGAAATGGCTTTGTTCGATATTGGTTTTAACCGGGTACAGTCAACACCATTAGCCTTGTACAGTCCGCTAAGAAATGGCCACAAATAATAGAGTCGAAATGTGGTAGACAAGCTTTCTTGGCTAACAGTACTTATGAAAAGATGATTTAATATCTATGTTATGGCGGTGCGGAATTTACATACATGACTCGTAAGTCCGACACGGCGCGACAGATACGACCGTTTAAGGCGGTGCATTGGAAATTATCGCGTGCTTCGAAACGCCGTTCTGACTAGATCAAGAAACAATAAGGTCTGATTTTCAGATATATGATTCTTGACTATATGTTCGTTTATCTGGTTTAAGCGATACATGATTGCCTAAAATTTCCTCGATAGAAAAAAAGACCAAAGTTGAGTCTTTATTTTCCTTATTTTGCTCAGCCTACCCAAACAATACATTATTTTACGACACAATCAAGTTAATACTATAGTATTTTATCTCATCTAGAATGTCACTAAATGTATATGTCACTAAAATATAATATATACCTATGTAGGAAAATTGCAATCCGTAACGGATGTTGTCAGATTAATCCCCTGGTATTGCAATAACAATTTATTTTCTGTAAATTATTACACTTCTAAAAGACGGACATTACCTACTCGCTGACCTATGTCAGTGGCTATCCACTTTTCACAAAAGGCCCTTATGATTAAGAAAAGTCGAATTTCGCCCTTGGTTGTATACAAAAGAGCTGCATGCTATAGCTAAATGAATAGCTAGAGTTGCTTTTAAATTACCACGTGCAATTGTTTTTCGTTTGCCTTTTGTTCCTTAGCCAGATTTGTCAGACGATAAAGCCCAAAACGGCGAAAAATGTAAAACAACGTTTCAAAAGAGCGGCGTGGCCATCTAGTTTTTTGTACATAAAAAGCAACGTCCTCGTAAGGCTGAGGCTGAAATTTTACGGTAACGCCTATAGATACCTCTTATCAAGAATGACTACCGCATTCTGACGTTATACTTCATAGGGACGTAATTACTATGAAGTTCGCACGTCGATACGACTTTTTGAAAGGTTGCGTCCATTTGTGTTTTGTTTTGACAATTCAACTTTAATTTCATACAAATAAAGCATTTTTCAGAATACTGTTACCCACATCGACCGATTTAGTAATAACTATTTTATTTGTATAAGATTAAAGTTGAAAATTAAATGAAGGCAATCCATCTGTCAGGTCTTAACTAACAGTAATCGTACTGTACGTTCCATACGGCCGGCCGAAAGAGGCGTTTTTTGTTTTAATATATTTACAGGCGAGAAAAGGCTTCTGTGGACTGAGGCGAAAAAATCCAATTTGTCTAAGTAAAATAACTGGTGCAGATGTTTCTATTCCTGCGGTCCTTTGGGAGTAATGGGCCTTTGCTGTATTTATTGCCAAACCTAAGTCATCATTTCTATTTGGCGATATTAATAAATTGTTAGTTTGCGATAAAGGTAAAGGTTTTTCCAACTTACGGCATTTTTTTGCAATTAACACATTCCCTTCCTGGAACCAGCCTTACGGGCGTCTACGCTGTAGTCGCTTTCCGCTACATAAGGGGAAACCTACGACATCAACTACGAGCGTAGCGCGCAGCAATTCTTGTCAGTGAATTTGTTAAGGTGCGTCTACGCTAGGCGAGCCGAGCACGAGCGGAGCCGTTCTGTTCGTGGCGTCAAGTGGCGTTCGAGGCTTGTAAGTCGGTCCACACAAGACGAATTATGGCTCCGCTCGTGCTCGGCTCGCCTAGCGTAGACGCAGCTTTAAGAGCTCCGACATTTGTTTCTTTTTATGAGCATCACAGCAAATTCTCAACTCAGTGAAGGGTCGGCAACGCGATTAAGTCTTCTTTGGATTTGGAGGGCTACAGTCGTCGCCGTAATCTAAGGTCGCTGGTTTTGGAATTCAGCTCTAAAAGTTCTGTTAATTTTTACAAATACATTTTATTAGACTTAACTGCCCGCGTAGCTTCGCCCGCTATATTTGCAAAGAACACAGAAAAACCAGCTGGATAAAATTTAGCCTGTAACTATCTAGAAAGTCCATTCTACATGCCAGTGAAAGATTTTTTTTTTCAAGGTGGTATATAACACATATTTAATTTCAAATTTACTCGCCAAACTGACGGAACAGTTTGTTTGCGAGACCGCGCTCATTTTTTACAGGCATATAATGCACCTAAGTTACTTACTACTTAAAAACAAATATAAATCTGACTAAACATACTAGAAATTTTAACAATAAAATTAAGGTATTTTTTTAATAAGGTCTGTTTTAGCTTGCTTTTCACTACAATTAAACTATTTTTTGTCTCTTCTCTTAACCAGTTAAACTCTTTATAAATGGTTTTGAAATGGTATAAACGGTTCCAGCCGATATTACCCGCGACATACAAACTCTTATCTCACAGCCTGCCAGCTTGCCTTTTTAACCCCCGCCTGACGCAAAGAGAGGGGTGTTATAAGTTTAACGTGTATGTGTGTCTGTGTGTCTGTGTATCTGTGCATCTGTGTCTGTCTGTGGTATCGTAGCTCCCAAACGAATGGACCGATTTGAATGCGGTTTTTATATCCGAAAGCTGATGTGACCCCAAGTGTTCTTGGCCATGTTTCATGAAAATCTGTTTAGCCGTTTTTGAGATATTGGACTTTGAAATGAAAATGTCGGGGGTTTTTCAACTTTTCTAAGTTGTAGTTATAACCTATATAATATTAGTATAGATTTGTTTGCTTGATGTCAAACATTAATACTTGGTAACTTTAGTTACGGCAAAATAGAACAATGGACCGCCATCTAGTTCATCTGTCAGACTTTTTTTTGTCTATACAAATATTTGGTTGGTCGGACCAATAATAGCAATTTAATCTTAACAGTGTAAATACCCTATACTCATATTTTGATTCACACTTCCATTACGTTGAGCATATGCCTACCTGTGTATATTTGCACGCGGTTGGTATATATTTGCAATACACCCTTCGGATTTTAAATAAATAACAGGTCATAGAATCTTGTGGGCGCTCTTATATGGAAAAAGGTGTCGCAATATAGGTTTGGGCAGTACACTGAAAATTGTCTCATGTCATTTTTGAAATGCACTTAAACGCAGTATTTCACAACTAAAACCGCAATTTACGTGATTTACCATACAACGGTGAATACGAAGATAATGATGTGACGTCATAGTACTCTATCAATTTGTATGAACCGCCAGCGAGGGTCTGTCTTCGGCCCTCGTTTTTGTCTTTTTACGTGCTCTAACTAATTGTAGCTAGTCCCATACAAACATTGATCCACTTAGTAAACTGGTTCGAATAGCAAGCACCGTGAAAAAAAAACAAATAGCCAATTCTGTCGCTTGGTCGCCCTATCTCGGTTAACTGCACAGATGTCGGCAGCCCTGTGGGCAGTGCAGCGTGTTTAGCATACAGATTGCGTCTGTCCGGCGCCATGACGACGCACACGGCGGTACGGGGACACCGTCCACTCTGTATGCCAATATACAGGGTGGCCAATGCAGCGGGGCTAGCAGAGGCGTAATTCGAGTTGGGCCGATATTCGACTTGCTTTTGACATGTTCCCAGTGTATCCCCATGTCATCGACACTTGTAAAATACTTTAGGAGACACGAACTAGGAAATAGGTCGATGAAGTGTCACTTTTTAAAATTCAATAGGTACTTGCGGCTCTTATAATCGGTAGGCGCACAAAAATAATAATTAACATACAAATGTGGCGACACACGTGGTTTTTTTTACGAAAATATAAAGCTTACATATCCCAGGTCGACTTGGTTTGAAATCACGAATACAATTATGACATTCAACGTGTTTCGTTATGAGTTATGACCTTATGGCGAACACGATAGTATTACTTAATATGCGACATGTCTTGTTAAATAAACTACCTCCTGAGCTAAGCAAAGCCTAAAAATAATCACGTAACACTGTTTAATTCGCCTGAGCCCAATTGCCAGAATAAAAAAAAAGGCAATAACATCCAGCACGGCATCATATCATCAATAACATCAGAGGACGGCCCGCGAGATGTGTAGCGGCGAGATAAACTTTCTAATTAGATCCTATGTCGCCGCCACACAGCTCGCGACCTGTCCTGTTAAAGCCTTGCTGAATTAGTAACTGATATTTACAATGCACTTGCTCTGAAAGTGCGCCTTTATATGGGTCAACATAAACACGGGAAGTCCTCCATGCCTGCACGGCGGGGCGGGCCGGGGGGCGGCCGCGCGGGAATGGATTTCGGGCCAATATTCCCACACACGTGCGATAATGAGATTTCAGGACAATACTAATTTCACCTTTTATGTATAATTTTTAATTTGCTCGCATGATGCTCGCCTGTAAAATGTTGTATGATACACGTGCGGATTGGTAATTCCCAACTCGTATCGATCATAATCACTCCCTGACGGTCGTGTTTTTGGTCATCTTCACTCGTTGGGAATTACCTACTTTCCGTACTTGTATCATAAATAACTATTCCAATACAACAGCCGTCGCTCAATTTTTAAAACTTATCAGGTTTCTAATTTCAATTTAAAAGTGCAGTTAGAAAGCAATGTACATTACAGAATGGACTTTAGAAAAATATGGTTTCTCTTTGTGTTTCCCTGAAAGGGGACGCTGGGCGAAAGACACGACGGCAAGAGGTGCGGCCGGTCCTTTATTAAATTAGTTTTGAGAAACGTAAGATGCCTCAGTAAACAATAGGTACTAGGTACAAGGCAACTATGTCTTCAATAGTGGTAGGTCTATAGTTATAGACTCAATTACTTTCCCTTCGTACTAAAACATGAATAAAACTTGAACGGAATTAATTATTTGCGAAAAAATGCAATAACATTAGCAAACCGTCTTTTGGCCATAGGGTAGCCAACTCACATGTGGCACCCCCGGAGTTGCAAGCATCCATAGGCTAAAGTGACAGCTTACCATTAGGCAGGCCATACGCTTAATTGCCACAGACATGGTATTAAATAAATAAGTTTCTGTCAAAAATGACATGTTTGGTACAAAATTTTATTGCCGACTGTACTGTTCTGTATACCATCATCAACTACTCATTGAGACGATTCTAACGAACCCAAACTCAACGGGGTTACGTCGGTTAAGTACTGAATTCCCATGGCCACCTTCTGTCTCCATCATCAGATCAGCTCGATGGTACCATAATATTGAATCGTCATCCAAACTATACTTATACCCAAAGTTTTAGCTCAATCGGTCACCGGGAAGTGGGTCAAATTTAACTTGCAAGATTTGTCCCATACTTACATACTAACAGGGCAAGTTAAAATAAAAGCTTGTAATCATCAGATCAGCCTCGATGGTACCATAATATTGAATCGTCATCCAAACTATACTTATACCCAAAGTTTTAGCTCAATCGGTCACCGGGAAGTGGGTCAAATTTAACTTGCAAGATTTGTCCCATACTTACATACTAACAGGGCAAGTTAAAATAAAAGCTTGTAATCATCAGATCAGCCTCGATGGTACCATAATATTGAATCGTCATCCAAACTATACTTATACCCAAAGTTTTAGCTCAATCGGTCACCGGGAAGTGGGTCAAATTTAACTTGCAAGATTTGTCCCATACTTACACACTAACAGGGCAAGTTAAAATAAAAGCTTGTAATCATCAGATCAGCCTCGATGGTAGCATAATATTGAATTGTCATCCAAACTGTACTTATACCCAAAATCTCAGCTCAATCGGTCACCGGGAAATTTAACTCAAAAGATTTGCCCCATACATACTACTCGTAACAGGGCCAGTTAAATAAAAGCATGTAAAAATTGTGCATTGCATTTGCATCATTAAGCGTAAATATAGAAATGCATTGTGGAGGTCACTTCGCTTAGCGACCTACACTAACAATCTGGAGAGGTCCTGTACATCATCAACATCACCATCATTATCACCATCATTATCAGCCTGTAATCGCCCACTGCTGCGCATAAGCCTCTCTTCGAGTACGCCACTTGTCCCGGTCTCGTGCAATCTCATCCAGAAGTGACCCGCGGTCCTTCTTATGTCGTCAACCCATCGAGCTGGTGGACGACCGACGCTTTTATTTCCTGTAAGCGGCCACCAATCCGTTACCGGTAACTTATTGTTGCTTCTTCACATACCAATCTCATTTCAATGCGAATGTGATGAACTAAATTGAGACCCTAATGCGGCGTACAGCATGCGTGAACGGCTCAAGGCCAGGCATCTGGCGTTAAAATAACGCCAAACCTGCCAAGGCTATTGGGTGAGAAGTGAGCTGTATAATTCAGGGGAATTGGTTTAGCGGGGACCGCGCCGACCGCGCCGTAAATATGAGACGAAATTAATTTTCGTTATAAATTTCCAGCCTGAGGCGGCGCGAGGCGCGGGGGCGAGCGGTTGTGTAACGAAGGGCATGTTGTTTAGGTTATAAAAAAATAAATAATAATAAATCAATACAATACCATACGGTGTAAAAATTGTACTTTTCTTCCCTGGTCCTGCTATTCAGAAATTAGTAATTGTTGCCCACTAATGAGGGATTTCACTATTCCTTACAAAAGGTGTAAAAAGCAGTATGTGACACTCGGTAGCAAAAGTATTTCCGTCTAGTGCGTAAATACTTCAATCCCTCGTTACGCTCAAGATTCTACTTTAGAATCCCTCGTTAAGCTCAAGATTCTACTTTAGAATCCCTCGCTACGCTTAGGATTATTTTGTATAATCTTTCGTTTCACTCAGAATTCAATATACCGCCCTCGCCGTAAATATACCATTTTGCTCCATCAAGACATAATCTTGAAGTCGGTTAATAAAGTCGGTCAGAAAAGGAATGACGAACATTTTCTCTCATACCAGGAGATTATGAAGGAGCAAAGGATTATAATGAGCGAAAAGTCGATAACTCTATAGCCTCGCGCTGCTTTCTCTTTCTTTTCAAGCAATTAGACTTCCGATCAACGTTATATACAGCGCCGGTAATTGCTATTTCATAGAAACTTGTAACATTTTCGATACATCCAGATTTTAAAGAACACCCTCACTGGGCGTTATGGTTTAGTTTTATAAATACACCAATCGGGTGTTCAATCCAGTTACAATTTTGCAAAAAATACGCAGCGAACCAAAAAATAGAATGCGAGCTCCTTACAAATTTCTACCCAAACACGTGCCTAAAACCCGGTATGCGCATGTTCGAACTAAACGGCTGCCTGGCATCGTTTTGACACCCCGCCCCCATACCCGCATAATGGCAATGGCACCCATTTTGCGGCGCTAATTAGACCTCTATAGTTTTTTCTTTCACTGGAAATACGCCAATGCTTGAAACTTGACGCGCCCCGCATCTGATGGTTATATTCACGGGGGAAAATAATGAAATATAATTCCAAAGTGAAGGAACTTGATTAAACATAAATATTTTTCGCTGCATGTCCCGACCTCCGGCCATTTTCGTATTTTTTCGTAACCATGTAAAAAGTACGTGGATTTATTTCGCTTGTAGTTGGTTGTGCTTAATGATCGCAATGTAGTCGAGTTGCGTAAAAGTTGTTTTATTGTGCTGTATAAGAGGTCTCTTGTATTTTTATAGGCTTTTTATGCCGGACTACTGAGAACATGGCCATGTATTTTATTATCAGTGCTTTGCTAGTCAGTTATAATGTATTGGTCTTAAAATGTATAGCATAAATCTCTAGGAATTTTCGTTAATGACCAGATTGGAATAGAATTGGCTGGCGAACTCGATTGCGCTAGAGCGTAGCCAATTTGAGTTCGGTGTCGTACACTGCAAGACCTCAGAAAAGAGGTTATTAGCAAAACATTATACTACTCATCCTACTAATAGTTATGTAAAGTTTGTGTTTAGGTGATTTTTAATAAATCACGCAAAAACGGCTGAACGGATTAAGATCAACTTTAGTATAAAAATAGAGTATAGCCTGGATTAACATATAGAATACTTTTTATACCAGTAAAAGTCCAACGAAACGAAGTCAACGCGAACGAAGTCACGGGCAAAAGCTAGTAGCCTATAGATAAAATATCAGTTCAAAAATTATCCTCATTATATATATCTGTATAGAGTACTATTCTGGTTTGAAGTTCCGATGCGAACTGTCTTTCCACTAAAACAGTGCACTATACATTGGTTCTTAAACAACTCTCTGTTCTACCAACTGCTGTCGATAGGTAAATGTAGTTCTATTGTTAACAAGTTGAAGTTCCGTTTGAACCTACAATTTGTACGGTAATAAGATAAGGTGTGATTGGGCAGCCAAATCACAGCCGAACGAACACTCACCGCCAGCAATCTAAGTAGCAGTCCTAACAATCAGTTCCACAGAACTACAGCGATTTAACAACGCTCAAAGTTGGCTATGCTAAAACAGAAAGGTCGTAACCGACTGGATGTTACTTCTAAACACGCTATTCTATAGTCTATGCCAATATTATAAAGAGACAGTGTCTGTGAGATTGTAGCTTAAGTTTAGAAGTGTGTATGTAATGGGTAATCTCCGGAACCACCGGACTGATTTCAAAAATGATTTCACCTGTGTATAGAATGAACTTTCCGGTTGGACATAGTATATGTTTTATTTCGCGGGTTTGCCTGCGTTATTTGCAATACTAGGGCGGGCAGCGAGTTCGGTATTGTAGCGGAGTTTCCGAACGCGCCTTTTGTAAGCTGTCAAGATGGCTGCCGCCCGCGTCTACGTTAACGATAGCGTCTACGTGTCGATTACATGTGGATTATATAAGTCCAGTCCAAATCCATAAAAGTAAACCAGAGGATTTTTATTCTAACAGTCTCAGTCTCATACAAAGGCCTAAATTGAACAGCTCCTGAATGAGAGAAGGAAACAAGCGAAGCACGTAAACAAATGACAAACAGCGTTCTAGAATTGAGTGTCAAGGTTCAAGTAAAACCATGCGGCGTTCCATCACGTGTACATAAAGGTTACATTATCGTTATATACTGTACAAGGCTACATGAGTGCCGCATGACGACACAAATCAACGCCACAAGTTGAGTACGGTCTAGAATTTTCCACGTCGCGTAACCGCTGCAATCCAGATGAAAGTTGGTAATGTCATGTTGTACGAACGGATCTAAGTATGATTAAGTTCAGTAAACTACAGTCAGTTTTTTAGATATTTTAGTTTGGGTTCGGACACAGAATTAATAAAATAGAAGCAAAGAAAGAAGATGATACATAGAATACGGTTTACTTTCAATAATAAGATCCTGCTTACATAAAACGAAGTATATACGAAAGGCAACCTTTGCAAGTTTGTCTGGAAGAGATCGCTCGTTACCGATAAGACCGCCTATTGTGTACCATTATACGAGTACGAGTATAGCGCGAGGTCCTTGTGTTATTTTTATTTAATTTGGTGAAAAATAAACAATATTAGTATTGAATTGTGTATAAATCATCAGAAATGAGGCAATCCGCAGCAGAGCCAAAGTAACCGATATAGCCCGCCGAACCGCTAAACTTGGGCGGGGCCCACTGCACGTAGAACCGATGGCCGTTGGGGCGGAAAGGTTCTCGAGTGGCGACCACGTACCGGAAGGCGCAGTCAGGGTAGAACCCCACAAGGTGGACTGATGACCTGGTAAAGGGCGCGAGATGGATGCGGGTAGCGCAGGACCGGTCCCTTTGGCACTCTTTGGGGGAGGCCTATGTCCAGCAGTGGACATCTTTCGGCTGATATGATGTTGATGATTGTGTATAATAACGTTATAAATTGATTTGACACTTAAATGTAATCCATCTCCATAAATATAGGTACTGGCTGGGTCCAAAGGGTTTACCATAGTAAGCCCAATAATCCTTGTGTTACATTATAAACCAATTATTCATGAATCTCCAAAGCTATTTATTGCAAACTCTCGAACCGAAAAACCGATAAATACACACTCAGCGTTATCCACGTGAACAAACTCCATAACTCGCGCTTAATACGAAAAGTTAAATTTAAACGTGCTTAATTGTGCCGATTCGTTTACCGGTTTTTGATGTTGAACCGGAAACTGTTACGGTGTTTTCGTGCCGATACGGGCTCTTACTCCAGGCAAAATACGGTTTTGAAAAACATTAATTTATAATAGCGTTTTTTTGTTGATTTCATTTGAAAATGTTATTCTAAGATGATATATTCAAGAATCCGACAAACTTTCCACCCGGAAGTAATTATGTAGATTTCAATGAAGCATGCATTGTCTTTTTTTATACGATTTATCTTGAATATTAGAGAGCAAATGTAAATGAAACAAAATAAAGACAAAAATATTGATTAATATTTTTTCTGACTTTTCAGAAGTTAGTTAACTTATAATTTTTTTGATGTCTGAAATTTTGTCGGATTTTGTCGCTGGGTAACTATTTAATTGATAATATATCCGTTACACATAAAAAATAAGCTATTATAAATTATTTCCAAAATTAACATTTTTTGCATACGAGTTGGCAGTTCATTTACTGGGCTACTCTGTTAAGTTTTAATTTACGATTCAGGAGGTCGTGAAACGGTTGTGCTGTGTGCACAACCGTGTTCTGCTCTTGTATGGTGTATAGTATGTAAAGGAACATTTTTTTAAGGATGACTCCATAGAATACTCTTTCTCATTTAATATAAAATAAAATAAATTACATGTCAAAAATAATAATATGAATTATAATAGTTATCCATAGTCAAATGAATTTGATTACTTCAATCAATTACAAAATATACAAACACAAACGCATGTAATATACACATCCTACACTGGTCCCGCAGTGTTTCCAAATTATTGAATTCCGAAAAAATATACCTACTTATATTTAAAGTAGTGATGGCGAAGTAATGAAAGATTACACGATATCGTAAAATGACAGTCATTAAGTATCTTGGTAAAACTTGTTTTTCAATTAAACCACATGGAAATAATTATTGATTAGCTTAAGAGTCCGCAGTAAGCTCGGTCGAATTTCACCTTCCCATACAAACGTAGTTACGCTCTCATTTTAAAAGTACGTGTTGTATTGTGACGAAACTTGGCATAGACAATGACATTCTGCTCATTTCTCCATCCTTTCTTATACAATAAAATATGCGCCAAGGTTCCGCTCAAGGACTACTCTACCAGAGAAGTAAAAAGTAAATTACAGGCATGGCTCAAATCTCTGTCATATGAGGGCATTGAGGATATCTTGAGGATAGTCAAATGAGGACGGCACACACATCCACACTCACACACAATTACACACACAATCACTCACTTACCATAAAAAATTTAATCGAATCTTACCATATTTAGAAATAACATAATATAATTATGTAAGTATAGCTAGATAATATTTAATATCAGAGACCTGGTTAGAGGAATATTAAACTGTCATCTGTATTTAACGTTTCGAATGAATATTTGTACTGTACACTTGAATAATTGTTTTGGTTACCTAATACGAGACAGGCTACGCCTAGTGTAGGAACCAGTATAAACATTACCGGAATGTATACTAGTACATATTTCCGTTTTGTATTTCTATGTAGTTTGTTAACTTCTTATGTACAATAAAGGAAAAAAAAAATGGGGAATATCTATGTCTGTAATTAGTTTATATGGATCCAGTTTATAAAACAAACGAAATACAGCAAAAACAAGTATTGTATGAAAAACTTTAATTCGCTGTATTTTTTTTACTATGGTATCTGAAGCTATATAGACTAATTAGAGACATAGATATACCTCATGTCATTGTATATGCAATAAACTAAACGAGCTTACTGCGGACTCTTAATAATCCTCCGTCTCGTCATTTGCTCCTGTTACAGGGCACAGCCTGTATATATATCGGTGTATTTATTAATTACGAGGATCGGAAATAAGCACTCTATTTCTATTTTATCACAAAAACTCATGTTTCTGTAAATAATAAATAACGTTCGTGTCAACGTAGCGTCCAGTTTGATAACTCCCATGTGTCCCATGTAACATTCATGCGTTCATTACATATTGATAGTTATCGAAACATTTTTATAGGCACCCGCCCCAACAGGTAAGGTCAGGTATGACATACTGATGTACCAATCCATGGGTACTTCGTTATTACATCATTACGTGTATGCAAATACTTTATGGCACACAAGATCCGTGACACGTAAAAATATTCTACTTTGGTACAAAGGTGAGGAGGTATTTTGGTTATGGATTATTCTTAACATACATACATTCACGCCTTTATCCCTAAAAGGTGGGTATAAAAGATCGACAAAATGTGATATCCCTGTGACAGGTTGCTAGCCCATCGCCCACAACACACTTCAACCCTGTTCCCCCTGTTCCTGTTCCTGTTATTCTTAAACTGATATTTATTGACAATATTAGAGAGATAAATATTAGATAATGGATAATTTAGAGGTTTGGTTTAAAGTTTGGTTTGGAATAACACTGTATTTCTATTAAGTCGAATTCGACTTAATATGTCCTACTAAAGTAATTAAAATGTACTACGCGATTCTAAAAACATTAGTATTGTTAAGAAGCCATTTTGTCTCGCATACCTCCCCAACTTCACTATTAATGTTGCTAAGTTGTAATTCAGATGAGTTATTTCAGAAGATTACACTCTACAGACAAATTCACTACTATCTCGGAGACTTTTCCTCTTTATTTGACGACCTGGGGCCGTAGACAAGGTTACGTTACAATCGACAAGCGCTAACGCCAATAGAAAACTAATAAAATGTATAGGAATGACAGATGTTAACGAAAAGTGTTTCGTCGGCATCTGTCATTCCCCTACATTTTATTATTTTCTATTAACGTTAGGGTTGTCGATTGTAACCTTGTCTAGGCCCCCAGTTTAGCCTAGTAGGGGTAGTCTACGAAGCTGGAGGTTGAAACACGAAACGAAACAGGTTCGAATCCCAGTAAGAGCTTTGATGTATTTATTTATTTATTTATATTTGTTCCCGAGTCATGGATGTTATCTATGCATTTAAGTATTAATTAATCGATATAAGTGTGTATATCGTCAGTACCCATAGTATAAGCTGTGCTTAGTTTGGGACTAGGTCGATTTGACTAACATTGTCCCCCAATATTTATTATTTAACTAGCTTCCGCCCGCGACTTCGTCTGCGTGAACTGGGATAAAAAACTATCCTATATTTTAATCCAGGCTATAAACTATCTTCGTGCAAAATTTCATTCAAATCGGTTCAGCTGTTTAAGCGTGATTGAGTAACAAACATCCTAACATCCAAACATCCAAACATCTAAACTTTCGCATTTATACTATTAGTAGGATATAATATTGATATCCATACTAATATTATAAATGCGAAAGTGTATCTGTCTGTCTGTCTGTTACCTCTTCACGCTTAAATCGCTGAACAGATTGAGATGAAAGGTGTGGAGATAGTTTGAATCCTGGGGAAGGACGTAGGATAGTTTTTATCCCGGAAATCATCCCCCGAGGGGGTGAAATGGGGAATGAAAGTTTGTATCGAGCTACGATATAAACGAGTCGCGGGCAGAAGCTAGTAGAATATAAAATACGACGATTCACATGTCATAGCTCGGTTGAAAGCTCCTCAAAGTTACTCACAATACAACCCACGTCTCCTGGGACTTCAAAGTCGGATAACATACACACAAACAGACACATGTACACATACACAAAGATGCAACAAGGATACCCGGTCCAATGCCCCAGGGCACAAGTGCGACAGACACGCCAATTACTTGGCATTTACATGCCAATATATACTGTACTTAAGAGTCCGCAGTAAGCTCGGTGGAATTTCACCTTCCCATACAAACGTAGTTACGCTCTCATTTTAAAACTACGTGTTGGATTGTAACGAAACTGCATATACAATGACATGAGATATATTTAGTTTATATGGTTCCAGTTTATAAAACAAACGAGATATAGCAAAAACAAGTTTTGTATGAAAATCTTAAACTCGCTGTATTTTTTTTACTTTGGTATATGAAGCTATATAGACTAATTAGAGACATAGATATACCTCATGTCATTGTATATGCAAAGTTTCGTTACAATCCAACACGTAGTTTTAATATGAGAGCGTAACTACGTTTGTATGGAGGATCGAGCTTACTGCGGACTCTTAAATGAGGATTTGCGATGTCATTCGTGGTAGTTTAATTCTGTTTTGACAGTTAATATCGGCTTATTGAACGGCGAAGTACCTGAGTACAGTCAGCTGCAGATGTAAGTCCGCAAAGTAACACGCCCAATATCTAAAATTATCTACACATTCCATATTTCTCTTGTAACTTGGTCCTCGTAGCGGCCATTTTTGCTGCTGACGTACTGTAATTCGGCATGGGTATATAAATTAGTCACGCCGACAAAACAGTACAATAAAATCTTGATATATATTTTTTTCAAATCAAATCAAATCAAAAGTCATTTATTTGCTTAATAATACACATGTTTACACATAAAATGAGATGCCAGGCGGACCCCAAACTAGGCGGAGCCTGAATCTTGGCACCCTGGAGTGCAATTTGTAAAACAATATGAAGTTATTCAAGAAATCAGAATGAACTCAAAAGAGGAAAGTAATAACAAGCATTATACCTACATATAAGAACGCATGCGCTAACTGTGTGTGTGTGTGTGTGTGTGTGTGTGTGTGTGTGTGTGTGTGTGTGTGTGTGTGTTTTGTATTTGTGTGTGTGCGTGCTTGTGTGTGTGAGTGTATGTGTGTGCATGTGTGCGTTAGTTAGTGTGTACGATTGAGTTTTACTTGATAAGAAGTAGGGCCTCCGTGTCACTATATGATAGAGAGACAAGCCACTTTTTCACAACCGCCATAGCGTTACCACTAGAGTAATGTTGAATCTCAAGAACTTTGCAGATCTTATTGTAAATTCGTCGATGCATATAGTTTTTAGGGTACCTCCCCTACACCTAAAGCGGGGGGCACAGACGCACACCAACTACTCGTAATGCAAAAGAAGTGCATTCGCATTCTAGCAAATATCCGGGCACCAGATAGCTGCCGCCCGCATTTTGTGCAGCTAAAAATCCTTACATTACTCTCTATTTACATATTAGAAGCAGCACTTTTTGTAAGGAACAACTCACATATATTTAAATTAATAGTTATAAGATCACAACCACGTAAAAACATTAAATCAGCTTGAATTACCAACCTCAATGTTCAGAAACGGTCCATACTACCGATCTATACAACCGATCTATACAAGTAGCCAACAAAATACCTGAAGAAATAAAAAAGGAAACCAAACACGAAGTATTTAAACAAAAACTTAAAGAATGACTGATTCAGAAATGTTATTATTCAATTGATGAGTTCTTTAACGGTACATCCAGAATTAATGTAAATTGATAAAATTATAATAAACTAATAATTAAATAATGTAATGTAATTAAATAATTAATGTAAATTGATAAAGTCATAATATATTAATAATGAAATAATGCAATTAATTAATTAATGTAAATTGATAAATTGATTAATTGTGTATTCAATTGATAAAATGTGATTAGATTATTGTTGCATGATAACTTTAGTCTTAAGTAAATTGCATTATACCCTAACAGGGTTCATGTGCACTTCAACTGTAAAGTTATAATAAGATCCTTTGTAACACATGATTACTGCAATAAATGAATCATGAATTATTAATTTTTGCTCGAGTCATGTGCCCCCCAGTAGCCATTTAGCCGGCAGGGGGGGGGCCCTGCCGGCTAAATGGCTACTACTGGGGATGTGAAAAAATTAATGAATTTAAAAGGAAAACTATCACGAACAAGTAGTCATAATAAGTAGTTACCGAGTAATACTCGACCAACTTAATGTGTACTTGGAAAGGCCAATTTTCGTACAAATTCGGCCGATGCAACCGCACCGCACGTCAACTACGGAACCCTACACTGCGCGTGGCCCGACACGCACTTGGCCGGTTTTCTATTATTTTTTTATTAAAACCGTCAACTTTATATTCATTAAATCCTTAACACTTTCACTGCCAGAAAAAAAATGATGTGAGATGTGACATACTTTAGACGAGAAGCAACAAAGAAACTGAATGAACATTGGTCGGTCCAATATAAATATTCTTGATGAGAAACACAAACCTATGAATAAAATTATAAAAATAACATTCAGTGCTCCCTGCTCCCGCCATATTTCATTTTAGAATACATTTCATAACGCAATTGTACGTGTATTGCATGCTCAAATATTTGCCTTACATTTCAACTTACTTCCACATCCTCCTAACTCACGACTTCATCAATTAAAAATCAACCGTCATCCCTACAGCAATAAAGTTCGAAATACAGTAGAACGCAGCATACATACGGAGGTACGTATCTAACGTATGTTTGTTATTGTGAACGCAGTCGTCCGTCGTTTACAATAAAGTTCAAATTCCATTGAAACTTGTGAAGGGGGTACGAGTTTTGGTGAATTATATTTTTCCAGCGAACGATTGATTTGGACAAGCGAGCGGATGTCGAAAGCTCATTTCCTGAAGCTCTCCCTTTGTCGGACTTGCTGTTCGCAAAGCTCACGACTGGCAGGTCTAGTGTTACGTTGAACTCCGATGACACTTAGTTGTTACGAACTTAGGGGTCAAGTTATATAAGCGGTGAGGATTCAGTTAGGAATGGGTTTATGAACAGGGTGAGCGCGGCTTGAGCAAATCTTTGCGTTAAATTAAATCTAGTTTAACGTATTAAGTACTAGTCTAGTCTTAAAACATAAGACCCACAGATGCAGGCCGCAGCCACTACTTGCACTGAAGATATATAAAGTAAGAAATTAAAAAATAAATATGTGGGGACAATCTTACACAAATCGACCCAGTCCCAAACTAAGCAAAGCTTTTACTATGGGTACTAGAGTACCCATAGTAACAAGCTTTGCTTAGTTTGGGACTGGGTCGATTTGTGTAAACTAAGCAAAGCTTTTACTATGGGTACTAGAGTACCCATAGTAACAAGCTTTGCTTAGTTTGGGACTACTGGGTCGATTTGTGTAAACTAAGGAAAGCTTTTACTATGGGTACTAGAGTACCCATAGTAACCAGCTTTGCTTAGTTTGGGACTAGGTCGATTTGTGTAAACTAAGCAAAGCTTTTACTATGGGTACTAGAGTACCCATAGTAACAAGCTTTGCTTAGTTTGGGACTGGGTCGATTTGTGTAAGATTGAACGCAAATATTTATTTCATTTATTTAAATAAATATTAGATTCGGGTGATACACATGTATCAGAGTGCTACGGGAGGTGTTTGCTACATATTATACCGATCGAGCTGCTACGGCCTACGAATAACCGCTACGAGCGTAGCGTGACGGTGAATGAGCCCATTCAAGGCCATTGATATGTACAGTCAGCTGCAGAGAAACATACCAAACTTACGTTTGACGACCGCTTTAGCCTAGTTGGTAGTGACTCTGCCTACGAAGCAAGAGGTCCCGGGTTCGAATCTTGGTAAGGGCATTTATTTGTGTGATGAGCACGAATATTTGTTCCTGAGACATGGATGTTTTCTATGTATTTAAGTATTTATTTATCTACTAGCTTCAGCCCGCGACTTCGCCCGCGTGAACCCGGGATAAAAACTATCCTATATTGTAATCCAGGCTATAAACTATCTTCGTGCCAAATTTCATTCAAATCGGTTCAGCCGTTTAAGCGTGATTGAGTAACAAACATCCAAACATCTAAACTTTCGCATTTATAATATTAGTAGGATATAAGTATGTTTATCGTCGTCTGGTACCCATAGTACAAGCTTTGCTTAGTTTGGGACTAGGTCGATTTGTGTAAGATTGTCCCCTAGTATTTTATTTATTTAAATGTATTTATACCAAATTTGTACGCTGCTGACTGTACATGCTACGAGTATGAGTCGTGCCTCCAAGAGTGATTTCTGCTACAAGCGGAGAAATGCTGCTACACGCTAGCTGCTACGCTAGCATTGCTACGCTAGCATTGCTACGCTAGCATTGCTACGCTAGCATTGCTTAGCTTCGAATGGGTTAGATGTAACAAGTCACAAATGGCTACTCCGTTGTAGCCACTACAACAAGCGTAACCGCGTAGCGTTGCTACGAGCTGAGGCCTACGCCGTAGTAACCGTAACCACACAATATTGTTCTCGATGCCGGATAATAATCTTTCTTAACACATTCACTGCCAATAATCGCTATGCGCTACGCTCGTAGCCGATCCCGTGGTTTTCCTTGTATGTAGCGGAAAGCGACTACGGCGTAGGCGCCCGCCACGCGGGTTCCTGAGTAGGATTTGTTAGGGATTTAATGAAGATAAAATTGACGGTTTTAATAAAAAGAAAGAGGGATGATAAAATGAAGATTAAGGTCAAAGATATAATATATGTGGCCTATTTGCTTAATAAATGTTTTGATTTTAAATACGTAATATACGTATATGTATATTGGCCCTAAGGAGAATTGCTGCGCGGCGGAACATGAATTAAACATGCATCGAGATACCAAACAGGCAATGTCACGAGAATAAACAATGACGAAAGTCACCCCACATTTTTTTTGACATTTGCATCCCCCAGCCGCTCCTGCGAACCCCACTTATCTATAAGAAAAGCTTGATGTTTGTGATGTCGTCATCATCCAAATTGCGAACAAGTAACTCGCATATAATTTTCACAAGCGTTTTAAAAATTATCGCATCTCACGTCGTCTTATGTTGCAATTTGAGTCTTATATTCACATTTATAGGGTTGAAATTCCTAGTAAATCAGTAATATATAATGCCTTTTTGTTAGCAAGTGGAAGGGAGACAAAAGACGTCTGCCGCCTTTATTATGATTGACGTATGATAAAGATCCTTTGACGTGTATTTATGAAGACGTGATGCCGCTTTACATTCGATATTATTTGATTTTGAATGAACAAAATGGCGGTGTAGTAAACAACGCATTTAAATTACAAAAGTATAATTTGCAGTGATTTGGCTGTGAAGTGTGAACTCTGGTAAATTCGGAGGTTGATTTTCGGAATAAATCAATTTTATGCCAAAAGTGTTTGCTTGTATAACATTTCTGGTACTAAATGTAAAATATGTTATTTCAACACTTTCACTGCCAGGAACGCGCCTAGCGGTAGTGATATCTACGCCGTAGCCGCTTTCCGCTAAATACAGAGAAAACCACGGGGTCGGCTACGAGCGTAGCGCGTAGCGATTCTTGGCATTCAATGTGTTAACACTTTCGCGACCAAGAATCGCTACGCGCTACGCTCGTAGCCGATCCCGTGGTTTTCCTCGTATGTAGCGGAAAGCGACTACGGCGTAGGCGCCCGCTAGACTGGTTCCTGGTAGCCAAAGTGTTAAGATATTGTAAAGTCAAACGTCTATTTTACCAAAATTAGCATTATGAGGATTTCTCTTTGCGTTTGAAATTATAACCACTTTTTGAACCTTGTTTACCACAAAGGAAAAAGGACCCAAATATAAACGGGGATATTCATTGAACCATTAATAAGTTAACAGTCGTCCAAAACTGACGATCAATGTCAGACCCATAAACAAAACTGACCGTTTAGATGTTATTTGATGTTAAGTTAGGTTTGACAGTGCAAATTAAATGCATATCCCCATATTTGACTTTGACTGTACAAGGGCCAGAAAGGCCTCTTTGTCGTTACCGCTCCGGTGGCTGGCAAACATTACGCAATGGCGGCTGACACCTGTCATCCTGCACAGTTCGATAACCAGCAGATTGCGTAACGCTTTGTACGTTAGGTAGATCTAGGTATGTCATTCTTTGTAACGGGAAATGACGGTTGATTTGTTCGAAGCCTTGTTTGAAAAGATAGTGAATACTCTCTGCACGGCTATCACGCGACGGCGCGCGAGCTCTCTCGATTTTTCTCGCACTATCCGTCTCTATCTTATTAGAACACTTAGAACAAGAGGTATAGTGCGAAAAAAATCGAGATATGTCGCGGCCGTCCCATGGTAGACGTGCTGAACTCAACTTTAGTTCGACTCCGATCTCATTAGGTCATTGTCATCAGCCGAAAGACGTCCACTGCTGGACAAAGGCCTCCCCCAAAGAGTGCCACAAAGACCGGTCCTGCGCCGCCCGCATCCAGCGGACTCCCGCAACCTTAACCAGGTCATAAGTCCTTGTGCGGGGCCTGTACACGCTGCGCCTGCCGGTACGTGGTCACCACTCGAGAACCTTTCCGCCCCTCTCTCATTAGGTGTGATAGTAAAGTAAGCAACTTCTTATGAAACGCGCTGTTAGTATTAAGTTAGTATAGAGGACTAGGGACAAGTGACGTCATGATTTTCTACGGCCCAGCAGCGTCCATTTAATGTATTGAAATAAATATAAATAAATATTAATAAATACTTAAATACATATAAAACATCCATGACTCAGGAACAAAATATCTTCGTGCTCATCACACAAATAAATGCCCTTACCGGGATTCGAACCCGGGACTTCTAGCTTCGTAGGCAGTCACTACTAACTAAGCTAAACCGGTCGTCAAATATCTTTTTGGTAGCGAACACGTACTGCCTGCCAGGCCCCTATTTCACCAACTCGACAATTGTCATCTGACAACGACAATTCTCCGTACATTGCCGGATCCACAAGTAACCTAGCGACAACCTTAACTTCTAGAACAGGCAATGTATGGCGAATTATAATATATAATATAGTGGTAGGCCCCCCGCAAGGTGGACTGATGACCTGGTAAAGGTTGCTGGAGTCCGCTGGATGCGGGTGGCGCAGGACCGGCCACTTTGGCACTCTTTGGGGGAGGCCTATGTCCAGCAGTGGACGTCTTTCGGCTGATATGATGATATAGTGGTAAGCTAACACCGTCGCTTGTGAACGCTTGTAGCACCGGTTGCATCACAACTGCGCTGCTAAAACTTTATTTTTCTAAACTCGAGTTATTTTTTTGTTTAACAACTCGCGCTAATTGGGTAGACATTTTTTCCTAAATGTACGTGTGTGTAATGTACCTATGTATGTTTGTGTGTATATGTAGTTTCGATCGCATAGAAGTCGCCAATCATAATCCCATACCTACAGACTTACCGAGTTCACCCAGATTCATGATTGCTTTATCCTATGTCCTTACCTGTAAGAAAACAAATAGTCTGTTAATTATTTCGTAATAAGATAGAGCTGCGCTGTGAGCTACGCTTTCGGGTCCATAAACCCGGTGGGTGATATTCCCGCACGCTTTTGGCAATGAATGTATTAACTATGAAACTTCTGTCCGTGCCAGTGTCATAAGAAACTCAAAAAGACAACATACATCAACAAAAACGAAAGACTGCGTAATGTCTTTCATCTGAGTAGAAATAACTTTCCACATCTGCCTCAGCAATCACTTCTCATCCCAACGTAAGCAATTCAAATCATACAGCCTCGTAAATATGTGTATATTGTATACATGTATACGCGGGGGAAGCCATTTATAACAATAAACAGCCGCCATATTTGCGAGTGTCGGGGAGGTGAGCCATTTTGTTTGCCTTTTAGTGTATGAAAGGCTGTTTATGGCTCAGATAAAGTAGGTAAATAAAAAATCCACTACAAGAAAGAGTTCAATGGCTGCGCACTCAAGGCCACGAATCTCGAAATGATCGTACTATTGCGGCGGTCATGGGCTTTTAATGGGTTAATTTCCTTACTGCCACGCATGCTACGCTGTAGTCCGTAACAGCTTTATGTCAATATGTAGCGAAAATCACCTGTAGCCCTCAGACAGGTGTCGTGATTAGCACTGAATGGGATATTGTCTATTGTGATATTGGTATCACAAAATAAACCATATAATGTCCAGTTTCTTTGCAGAATTTGATTTACAAGGTGTGTACAGTTAACTCATTCACTGCCAAGAATCGCCTGCATATAATCGCAGCCAATCCCGTGGCATTCCCCGTATGTAACGGAAAGCTAGTTCTAATGAAAGTGCTAACAAACGAAAATATATTTAGAAACATTATTTATCATATAGTACATTTAATATTGATGACAACCTATCCTTTCTGACATTTGTTATCACAAATATACGCTAATACAATACAAAATCAGTTAACCAGCAACTTCATTTCATAACAATCGGAATCCACTTTAAGTTAACTAAAGACTGACGTACCGAGACATCACATTAACAGCGCGAGAGCAAAACAATCTGCGAGTGTGCACCATCCATTACCTCCTCCGCTGGAGACCGGCTCTGAATAAACAATAACAGGCGTTCAGGCTATGACGTCAAATTGATTTACGTCGAGAGTGCCTCTTAGTTTATTTATTAATGAAATGGAGTGTTTTGAAAATGATATCTTTGTTATAAAATAAATATTATTAGGGGGTTCGTAAGGAAGTTTGCTCTCGGGATACCAACATCATGGCCAGGAAGAAAGTAATTTTGAATAACTGGAATACAAATAGTTAATAATGTATTCATCTGTTCCAAGTGGTTCCAAATAAATTTAATTTCATTGATAAATATGATCTTTTGATGGTATTAAAACTAGTCAGGAAAAATACAAATACAAATCTTTATTTTACATAAAAAGCTGGTATAAAATGATATAGTCACACACATTCCACCAGAAACTGGCATGCAAAATGAACATCAAACTGACACAATTTCAATGACATGACTAAAATTTCATAATTACAATTATATTACTAATATGTCATAATTGTTGTAATAATAAGTTTTTATAAACACTTAAAACGAGGTACTCAATTCGTGCAGATTTTCTCAGCTCATTTATTACTTATTTTAAATTCGACCCTGTTTGTTTAATTATTACGTATAGGTACTATCAAATCAACTGAATCATGACCCACCATAGAACCTTGTTACAATTAACGATTATACGTACGATCATATGACGTTAATATGTCAGTTAATTGTAACAAAGTTCCATGGTGGGTCAGGATTTAATTTTGTCGATAGTACTCACCACTATCTTATCTGATGGTAAGTGATGGTGAGGTCGAGGGTGTTACATGCATAACTACATAGTGCCTACCATAATGGAAGCAAAGATAGAAGGAAGGAGAGGCAGGGGAAGACCACGACACAGTTATATAGACCAAATAAAGGAAAAAGCTGGTGTCGTGTCGTATCAGCAAATCAAAGGGCTAGCGTACAACAGAGAGAAATGGAAAATACTCCACCGACAAGAGGATAACTCTTAAATTAATGATGATGACATAGTGCCTATTCACTCTCGTCTTGAATGATCCACGTTATAAGTAGCCGGCAAACCTTTGCCAAAATTGAGTTCCATTCTTAAGCTGTCCTCGCAATAAAACTGGAAGCAAATCAGTGGTAAATCAACAACATAAGGGTGGTACCCACATCCACGCCTAGTCCTAACATGGCGAAATGGTGAGGGAGGGATTAATTTAATCTTAATGCATACTCGTTTAAAACTATTTTTAGGGTTCCGTACCTCAAAAGGAAAAGCCGGAACCCTTTCCTTCCCCCCTAGCTTCCTCGCAAGACCCTTCATCTCGGGAACGCGTGGAGGTATCGCGTTGAAATTAAGACCATATACTTAACTGTTTAACCTGTTTTGTGTATGTACAATAAAGTGCTTACATGCACACATACATAAATCTACAGTCCCTTGAAATTGTGCAAAAATCTAAATTCTAAGTTAAAGCTCAAGGAAATCAAAATTTATAAGGTACTCTCCGTTGACCTAAAACTATGGAATTTGACAAATAATATTGTCTTCTACGACAAGTACAGGGAACAATCTGAAACTATACATTTGTAATTAAGTAAGGAACCCTCGGTGGGCGAGTCCGACTCGCACTTGTCCGGTTTTTTACATCGTGAAATACTCAGCTTTTTTCACTTTGCGGAAAGAACATGCTTTTTAGTGAAAATCACGTTAGTATGTTGGAGCACTGCACTTCACTGTTAGTGCAATAAATGCAATAATAAACTAACAGCTGAGTTGAGGGGAAAAGGGGCTGTTTACTACCAAGTGAAACAAGTAACGATCGCGGAGCCGGAATCGAAGCACTAACGACCGCTTCCCCATGCTGCCGAACAAAGATATATGATGCACGTACATGTATCAGAGGCTCTAGTATAAGTTTTACCGCAACAAAACGTTACGATCGCGTTTGCGTTTTACCCTCAATTTGTATGGGATTTGACAGCTAAACGCAAACGCGATCGTTACGTTTTGTTTCGGTAAAACATACTAGAGCCTCTGTAGTGCTCTTTTAAACTAATAGGTTACACTTTTAAGGACAATTTAACGTGTGCATTGCAACTGTTTGTTAACTATCTAACATTTAAACAAGAATCGACGGCTGTTGCGTCTCATTTTGTAACTTTTTTTTTGCTTGCAAAAAATTTGAAAAGAGTATAAAAACTTATGTATTTTATAAACGAGAGGCTCTGTGAGCGGTAGAATACGCGAGTCTGCAGTTTAATAAAAAATAATGTTGAAAAATTACCCAAAATATTCCATGTAATTATCGAACTGCTTACAAAATTTCAAGGGAATCGGTTGAGAATCGCGACCTGTAGAGGACAGTCGGTCAGTCGGACATACGAAAGCATGTTGGCTCAAGCTGAAACAGATAGCTTCGTTCGCTTCGCTCGCTCGTTCAACTATTACCATTTTACCTCCTGCTTATAAAGACTTAAGCCGGGTTCATATTAACTTGTCTCAACTCATGTTCAAATTGATAACGTAGTGATGCTAAATGGATATTAAACCATCAAATTACCGCAATAAAGTTTAAATTATAAAATATAATTAAAATCATAAAAGATATAAACCATGAAAGTTTAGAAAATAATATGCATTTTTTTTATTGTCCAAGAGTACATTTAAAGCTACCAATAAAATCCTTACGTTTTTATAGAAACAAAATTGTATGACAACTATGTACTTAAACGCAGTATTTCGCGACCGAAACAACAATTTACCTGATTTTCCATATACAACGATTAGTACAAATGTCAGTTGTGACGTCATACCTGTGTGTGTCTATCAGTATGAAACGTTTTGCACTGCCGCCAGCGAGGTCAATCTTTGTCTCAAAATTTTGGGTATTTATGTTCTTTAATTGTATAGTTGCTATACAAACATTTGTTACTCTCCAAAAACTGGTTCGAATGACATCGTCAAAAAATCTTAGTCATCATCCCTATTATAATAAGGGCGAGTTGCATCCACTTGCGATTACAGGCCGATCAACGTTAATTATGGCGCCGGCAGCTGTCACTCCATAGAAAACTGTCAAACCTTCCAAACATTCAGATTTTAACGAACAACGCTTACAATTATAGACGGTTTGGTGCAACGCACTCTGTTTATTCGTGCGATGTTTGCGAAAAAAGTTATGACGCTTTTTTAAATTCACTTCCGCGTAATCCCTATAGCCGAAACTCCATATTGTTTCCAGCCAGCAATCTCTAAATAGACGCAAATGCATCCGAGCATAAAAAGCGCATTACAGTGCCGGTGCGGGTCGCGAGATACCGCCTGCATGCCCGTTACTTTTTACACCACTAGCTTAGTATTCACTACCCCCTGACAACTCGTCTGAGACATCCAGTGTAAATCTGACCTACCACCACGCGCATTTGTTACGAGACTCGGACTAGATATAGTAGATATTCTGGCTGCGATGATGTGAGTAGCAGTTGTGAATAGCACAGCTGAAGGCGATAAGCTGCAGCGGGAGCTGTGTTGCCATGCGATTAAATTGAGTTTAACTTTTTAGTTAATCAAGCATTTTAACGAGAGAGATTAGCTACTGTATTTGCGTTTTATGTTTGTGAGCATTTATCATCAGGCGTTTATACGTCACGGTGCCAAGCAACGAACAAGAGGGAATTGTTTGTGGTCCCCATCCCCACATTGTCTCAGTGCGAGTTGCGTTATCCACGTTAGCTTTAGCTTTTAGCGGACTTAATGCCAAATGGCATTCTCTACCATTGTTTTTTTTCTGTAAGCGCGTTTGTTATACCGAATAAATTGTGGAAAATATCACATGATGTTGTGCACATGAGATTGTACTTTCACGCGAGCCAGCATTTCAAGTCAAAAAAGGTTTTGTAGCCCTTAATTTTGGCAATGTCCACAGAACATACGCAAACCTAAATCTCTGTATGTCATACTCGACCCATGCATCATGCCACCACCGAAAGAACATCTTTAATTTTTACCAATAAAGTGATTCCTTATACAAGATACATTGTTCCGATACGCAATATTAAAACGCAGCCATAATTCCCCTGAAATATCGCCGAAACGGCCATTAACAAAAACTACCAGCTGCAACGAAACGGAAACGGGTAAATAGGCATTTTCGGCGCCCATGTATCATTCCAGGCCGCACGAAAAAAGGTCCACTTTCTATCTGCAAAAGCCATTAACTAGAAACGGCGTCGGCGCCGAAATTCCGCGATTTATCGCCCAATGCGAACCAAATCGTAACTGCGGTACCAACGTAACAGCGCGAACCGATGACTGTAAAACCGACGGGAGTTTACACGGTTTTATAAGACTCTGTGGTCGCGGCGACTGTAAATGTAAGTTGGTGTTGCCACATTTATGACGCTAACTGCCGGTGTCGGTGAGGCCCGAACGTAAAGTTGATGATAAGAATATGAAATTAAACATGGCGTGCGTCAGTTTTGTGCAACTGCAGTTTGGTTACATAGTTAATGGCAGCTGAGCTCATATTGAATAAACTTATGTAAATGAGGCTGCTCGCTTAATCATTAAAGACTTCAGGGACTTAATCCGACATGCTCATATATTTCATTACTGTACTCCGTTTTCTTTATGTACCACGCCATACCTACTATATCTATGCAAGAAACAAAGGACCGTGCCATACTATTTACGATGGGCAGCACTTTATAGTATTAGTACCTACATTACTTACCTAGGGCGGTAAATCAAAGAATGTCTCAATTATCGGGTATTTGACTTTATAAATATGTAAGTAAGTAAGTAATTTATTTTGCTTAAAATGTGGTAGGTAAGTACATACGATGGCATACATTAACAATAGAACACACATTTTACCAACAAATGGCATGCAAAATGAGAGTAGATACAGAAATTCCTACAATCATTTAATTAATTTAAAATGTCAATAAAATAAAATATCACAATCACTAAAATTTCAAATATTTAAAGAGAAATTTCTGAATAATTTAATAAATTTAACGTCAATAAAAATATCACAATCATTAAAATTTGAAATACTTAAAGAGAAATTCCTGAATAATTTACTTAATTTAACATGCTATCGGAGGCTTTCTTTATTAGCGCCCGTGGGGAGATCACAATCTTACGACTCCATCAGGGCCTTTTAACTTGGTTTGTTCAACCCTCGTGACATGATAACAAGCGTTCAATAAACTAAGTGACACCTCAAACGACAATACACTAATGTGTAATTTTAATACTAACGTAACTTCAAAATCCGTTTATTTAAAGTAAACTACGTGGGCGGCCTTAATTTACTAATATATAGGTACATGTCATGAGGGGGGAGGCCTTTGCCTAATAGCAGTAGGACACCATAGGCTCCTAATAATAATAACATGACATCCAGCAAACAGTGATTTTCCTAAGCAAATGTTATTACTGTCATTAGTTACATTCAGCCATCGATCGACTATTAAGGTATTTATGGGTCACGGGGGACGATGCGAGACAAATTACTGCTTCTTGATACCTTGTTGCCACGGGCGTTTTGCTAAGTATGGGCACATTAAACTGTAGCTCTGTGAGCTGTAGAAATCGCAATCCTAGATATTTCTCGAAATATTTTATTGAAACTGCTCACACAATTTCACGAGAATACAGGAGAACAACAGGACATCCAGACCTCAGGACACATGAAATAATTTTGGCCCAAGCTCGTTCAATATTAGTATTTTGCGTGCAGACGGTCCTCTATCTAATAAAACCGATATTTGACAGGTAGAAGACTCAAATCGTGCGATCCTGCTCTATCGCATAACACGTGCTATTTCGTCTAGTTAAGGCTGTCGCGTTTTGTGTGACAGAGATAACACCAGCCGTGAGACTGTGCTAATGATACGAGATACCGAAATTGAATACGGCAATTTTTTTTTTTACTAAAACTGGTATGTCGCCCTACAGATTCGAATACCGATTGCTCATCAATCAACAGTCACGTGCAAAGTTATATATCGATTGAATGCTCTCATAAATGTATGCCGAAACCTTAATCAGCTGACTTTAGAGTGATAGGACATATTTATGAGTAAATTTTATGCACCCATACTTTTACACTGACATACCTTCATTATTTCATTATGATCGCTCATGTAAATAAATTAATAACTTTCTAGCCTATTTAGATTAAGTCTCAATTCTTTTAGAGATCACATCTCTCAGATCTAAGTATCAAGCACCCTCCCTGTAACTTCTAGATCCCTGAATTACATTATATTATAAATGGTACGCCGAGACAGACATTGGCTTGATAGTCCCCACCTTCCCCCCTACTGGTGGACTTATAATGACGTAATGAAAACGACTCATTTAATAACCGGGATTTCATATTGAAGCTGAATAGCGCTCTATGCTCTTTCAAACGCTTGATTTTTTTCAGTGAACGGTTAAGTTAACGAGTTGATTGAAGGTTTTGGGAATGCTTCTGGACGTTATGTGCTAGAGTCTAGCACATAACGCTAGACTTCTGGTGTCTATTAGAAATTGATGTTTTAGTTGTAAAAAAGAAGCCTATTATATGTACACAGTAATAATCTTCAATTTAGATGAAGGCGAAGTAACCGATCTAAAAGACTCAGTAGTGGGCAATTACTAGCTGTATCCAAAATGTACTTCTGTCGCATGTGAACTGTCACCGGTATTTATGTCCGCCACAACAGCATACATATACATATAATCGCGCCCGTTTCCCAGAGGGGTAGGCATAGGCAGAGATTCCGGATTTCCATTTGGTACGATCTTGACTAACCTCTCGTGCTTCATTCACTTTCAAGACATTCTACATATATACTCGTCGGTATAGGGTACTCTTAGCACAACCAAGCGCGCATAAATATCGAACACAACTCTAATTCTAGGGCTGTTAGGACGTGAAAGAAAGAAAGAAAGAAAGAAGGATACATTTATTCACAAACACACACTCAAGTGCTGGTGGATGTGTAAAGACGGCTTATGCCACTCTTTTTATTGATTACTTACATCAAAGGTTAACTAGAGTCGCCGTCAATGGAATTTGCTAACTATGTAAACAAACCGCCATAGTGAAAGAAAATGTTAATATGGCGGTTTGTTTTAGCAAATTCTATTGACGGCCACTTTACATAGAACAACTCAAAAAGAGAGTTGATGTTAAGTCGTATCGAGATGTCAAAGAGGATGCGTAGGATCGGAATGGATCTCTATCTATTCTCTGTCTAGGCCTACTTTGAGCTACACTGGCAAGAGCTTAGCTCTTGAATAAGAAGAAGAAGACATTAAAGGTTAGTAGGTACATTAGTTACAAACAGACAGTTAAGTGTAGACTTGGGCACTGAACAAAAACATTTACCGAATCCCCGCTTGTCCGCCGTGTAACGTGTAACGTATCGCGCCCCCAGGTCACAAAACAAACATATTTTCCCTGCAAAGTTTCGTGCACCCGTCTCATGATTAAACCATGTCTCTCTGAACTCACAATACGGCTTCAATGCTTCATACAAAATGCAGGCTGCAGCCGAGTGCACGGCTGCAGAGAAAAAATGTCCTAAGCGCCGTTGCAGCCCTTGCGTTTCACGACCTTTTACAATGGGGTACACCGTGAATAGATTTAAAAACAGCGACGAGTCGAGTGACGTTTTGGAGAGTGCAATGTTTGACATGTGTTTCTCTTTATAGGGATAAGAGTACGCGTACGCTCTTAGGGAAACAAAAGTTTGGAGATTGTTACACGTTTTTCGACAGCTCAACTCTAGCCGCCTAATTAAAAGGCATCCTTTGAATGGAATTTATAACATTCTAAAGTGGAACCAAGTCGTATTTATTTCGTTTCATTCGATTTAAAATCTTTTACAACCAATTTTTAACTAACTCGAAAACCACCTCCGGTCTGGACCGATTTGGAAAATATTTTTTTATGTTTGAAAGGGTATCCTTCCCATCCCAGGTGATCCTATGGTCGTCAGGTCAGGAACTTCTGATGATGGGATCACCGAGAAATCGAGGGAATTCCTAAAATATGATCGGTCCACATATAGCTACTTTGGTTTTTTCTGTAATCATCAACACATTTGCTCTCGGAAAGCATGCAAGCGGGATTTCATGCCAACAACTAATCACAGTAGTATTATTTATTTATGTGGGCCCTATCTATACCACTTCGAGATATTGAGGCAGTTTATAGTTCGTTGCATATTCTCGCTGCTTCTAGAACATTTCCGACTCTTTCGGCCGCAAATATACAGTTGTATTTTCCTCTTGTTGCATGATGTGCCTCCCAAGGTAGACACTATCCTGTTTGCCACTACCGTGGTAATAATATCCCCCAAAGACAAAAGAACAAATAAAGACATCCCCCCCCCCAGTCCTGCGCCACCCGCATCCAGCGGACTCCCGCGACCGTTACCAGGTCATCAGTCCACTTGAGCGACCACGTTTTAGTGCCATATATCAACAGTGGCAACACACGCTGGTCCAAGACTCTCATGTTTAGACACTGCGGAATATTAGACGAAAAGTTGTGCCGTAGAGCTACAGCGTTCGGGAAGCTCTTCCCGAACGCTGCCCAGCCGAGTCGGATTTGACGATTGACCTCTTTCTGGGCCAGACCCAGATATTCTGTTTTAGTATAATATACTTTGGCTTGCCTGAAATCCGTCTTACATATCAAGCACTCTCTCACTTTTTAAAGAAAAATGTGTTTGAAAGGAGTATATTGAAACTTTAAAACAGCGTATGAAATATGTATCGAACATAGTAATACACTTAATCAAACATTGCTTACTCGTTTTACTTTTTACTTATTTCAAGAGACTTCTTGGCTGAAATACAGAGAAATATTTTCCTCCTAGCTTCAACGAACACTTCCAATTATCGGAGCAACGTTCCCAACGCATTCTCAACTTTGCACCGTTGCTTTAAGGATTGAAATCCAGCATATCACTCTTTTGCAGTGTAACATAGACTGAACTGACTTTGTCGTTACATTTTCAACCTTGTTTCTTAGGTATAAGGTTGAGAATGGATTATACGCGTCAGCAGAGGTATGGAGGTATATATACGTGGCAATGTTTTCGCGAGTGAGGATCGCTCTCCAAGGGAACATTCGTCGCTCGGTCGTTACCGAGCTACTGGCAATTTATTAGAGAGATATAGAGGAGTTGTTTTAACTACTGCCAACGCTGTATTACCAGCAGGATTACCGGGGGTTATAATGATTTATGAATTATGAATATTATATAACGGAGCGATAACTTCCAAGATGGCGGGTAGATGGACGGAGATTTTGCTTTCGTAAAGAGGATGCATTGGCTGGAAATCTACAACAAGCTGAGGTTTTTGGCAATACAAACTCAAATTAATATTCGAGAGGGAAAATATGCATTCGAGGTTTCATTTATGTGAAAATACATCTTCGCATATCATTGGCGGATATTACCTCTTTGCTGTTTTCCACAATAGCTTGGATGCTTTTATACAAAGATAAGCTACAAATTAGCTACCATCTCAAAAGTGTTAATTCGGATTCAGAATATGTACAAAAAAGAAAAGCGATATCCTATATGGATATGGATATTACATTCTATTCAGAGCACTAGAATTGCATCCCTAATAATTTAGCACTTGTCCCAGTAACGTAGTGATGCAAGAGTGGTTTATATTTCTAATATCAATCGCTACGACAAAGTTCTATGCACGATTGTAAGGTACAGAGTGACTGGCTGGCTGCGACGGTGGCTTACGATGCAATTAATCAACACTGCCTTAGCGGTAGGGTTGGTAACTGCAAGTTGAATCCATATTTCAAATAACAAATGAGTTCGCAAAGTTCTTGGTTTAAAACGTATCAATTTAACTATCGTACGGCTGTAAACTCGTTACATTTGGTGACTTAAAACGGTTTCCTTCATTTTTCGTCGCCGAAAAAAAAAAATGGCAATAAGTATATAATAATAATAATAAATACTCTTTATTGCACCACAACAGGAGAGAAACATCTTACAAAAAAATATTGCTTAATAAATAATGGTAACAACAGGCGGTCTTATCGCTTTAAAGCGATCTCTTCCAGACAACCTTTGTATAGCAGGAAACATTTAAATTAGAATTTTAAACAGGTAGTGCAGGAACTCATCAAGAAGAGCATACTAACACATCAATATTTCAAATATTACTAAACACATTAAAATACATACCTAATAAATTAAAAAAATACGCAGACATATATACAATCATACATAGATACATACATACAATATACATACATACAATACATAAAAGGCAAAGAGACAGGTAATATTGTTTCAACAGATTTTTGAAAATAGGAAGAGATTTTGCACACCTTATATGCAACGGCATAGCATTCCACAACCGAACAGCCCGACAGGTAAATGAGCTATTATAATACATGCAAATACATATTAAATTAACACATTATTCCTTAATGGAATAGAATGGTCTTGTTATGAAAAAATCTTTTCGTTTTCTGTCAAATGTTTTGATATCATTACAATCTTTAATATCATTCTTTAGATGATTAAAAAAAAAACTTTATTGCATTATTATTAATACTATTATTAAAATGACTTAATTGTGGACTCTAGCTTTTGGGAAACGTTTAATATTTTTATAGACATAAAAACATATCATCATATCAGCCGAAAGACGTCCACTGCTGGACATAGGTCTCCCCCAAAGAGTGCCACAATGACCGGTCCTGCGCCACCCGCATCCAGCGGACTCCCGCTAAACAAAAAACAAATGGAGACAACAGTAGGGATCCTATTTTCTACAAACATTTTCCTGTGAGTAACTGGCACATGTTTACACCTCTCAATTATACGGATAGCTTTTTTGACACAAATAATAAACTGTTAAATGATTGCTATAAGTTTATTACATTACATACAGTATTAGAAAGTTGCAACAGAGGCTGAAACAAGTCAGTTGGCATCGATTCCGTTGACTTGTTTAAACCTCATTCCATTATATATAACATTAGAAAATTAATAGACTAAATCGTCTACGTTTCTTAGCTTATCTCATCATCTTTCTAGCGTTATTCCCGGTTGTGCCCCTAAAGGAGCCCGGGGTCCGCTTTGACACCTAATCCCAAGATTTCGCATAGGCACTGGTTTTACGAAAGCGACTGCCATCTGACCTTCCAACCCAGAGGGAAAACTAGACCTTATTGGGATCAGACCGGTTTCCTCACGATGTTTTCCTTCACCGAAAAGCTAACGGTAAATATTCCGTACATAAGTTTCGAAAAACTCATTGGTACGAGCCGGGATTCGAACCCACGACCGCCGCTTGACAGCCGCATGCCTGAACCACTAGGCTACCGTAGCTCTTCTTAGCATATCTAAAAGGAAATATTTTACTAGTTTCACTCATTTAGATCGTTAAGCGCTTTTCAAACATAACAATACTAATGATTCTGCGTTTGAAAATGATTTTACTTGAAATCGCATGACGATTAACGCACTATTTGCCTGATGTTATATAGGGTATAGGTGAATGCGCACGCCACTCCCTTGTGCAGCAAAAAGGCGTATGTATGCGACCGCGTATCAAATTGAAATGGAAATATTCAATGAAAATTGGAGCTCGTATATTATGCACCTGCAGGTAATAACCTGTAGGTGCATAATATACGAATATACGGTTTCAGATTATGATCTGAAACCTTCTACCTACTCTAAACGACTTCTCGCCAATTTTCATTGCTCTCGCTGGCAATAAAATAATATTTTAATTCCGATCAGGCAACCCTGGCGGAATTCTCCATTTCATTAGTCGACAAAGAGTTTAGTGGCGAGGATATACTTACATGAAATGTTTAATGGACGCTTATAAAAACGCTCTAAAGCTCCCTTATAACAAGTTTATGGCTGAAATAAAGAAATTCGTCAGTTTTACCTATTACCTAGAGCTACTGCGGGAATAAAGATGGTCGATTGTGAAGCTTCCACCGGACGCCCTTCGCTTGGTCTAAAATTTTATGTTCTAAAATTGTTTGGCCGAAAATGTTTAGTATAATATTTAATGGTATACTTATTCTTTAGCATAAAGATTTTTTTGCATACATATTTTTTGTCCTAAAACATATTCGACCTAAAATTGTTTAGTCTTTCTATTCGTAGTCTATTTTTTTTATGACACCAATATTCGGAATACCAATTTTATGCCTAAAATACATTGGACCAAACAATGTTATTCCATACAAATGTTAAACTAAACAATTTACGGCCAAAAAAATATGCAAAACAATTTCGGCCAAACAATTTCCGACATAAAAAAACAATCAACCAAAGATAATACGACAAAAAAATATGTGCCGAAAAAAATATCGGCCAAAATTTTTTAGACCAACAGATATAGACCCGCTTCCACCAACCCTCATGAGACAGCCAAGACTAATTAGGGATGTAGATAACCATCCATACTATATACTAATACGAGTATCATAAATGTGAAGTAACACTGTCGTTACATTTCCCGCCTAAAGTACAGGTTATTTAATTTTGCGTGTGAACAATGCACCGATAATCAGATAGTATTGAAATTGAATTAAAATGAGGTTGCAAAAGGCCTATTCGGTGAAATAATATTAGTCAGGTTTCGTTAAGCGATTCGGACAAAGGCTCTCAGTCCCAAATCTTCGGTTGTTTGTCACAATCCAGTTGCCTTCAAAGCGAAGAAACACTGCAGTAACCGATTCTAGACTTTATCTCGACGTCTTAAGTTCCATTAATGATCAAGTGGTAACCGAAGAATCACGAAACTGAGGAATTGTAATTCCTATTGTAAAGAATTAAGGTCTATAATAGTCTACAGTAGTATTTCTATAGCAGGGTTGGGTCGTTTTACCTGCTTTGATCGCTTGGACCCGATTTAGCTGACCTCTTGTTTAATTATATCGTGCTCATTAATGCAGTAATACGCTATTTCGGGACCATTTATTAATAATATAAATAGGTACGTCAACGAATTAGAATATAAAAGCCTAATAAATATAGAAGAGCAAACTGAAGGTGCTGGTTCATTAGCATTAATATGTAACAGAACAACTATTATACTCAGTTTTTAAATTTTTCGAAATGAACAGCGAACAGAGCCAAGCATCGCTAAGATTATTTTTACGAAGAGAAAATCTCTTCACGAACTTGTCAGTTGAAAAAGCTCGAAGCTGGAATGCTCGCTACAACGCTTGCTAGAATGCTCGCTAAAACGCTCCTGTTTACTTTGTGAGCTTTTACATGTAATGTAACATTCGCTACAAGTTAGCTCAAGTCTATGAGCACCTTTAAATACTAGCGGGTAATATCACAAAATGTATACTGTTTTATTATAGCAGCACATTTTTCATCAAATTAGTATCACTCTTCAAAAGAGGAGCAAATACCCTATTACCGGAACGAGAAAAGAACCAAATTGACTCAAAACTCTGAAACTACACCCCGCCTCGAACTCTCTCAAACTATCACAACTCACGCTCACGCTAGTATAACCCCATTGCTAGTAACTTTAAAGGTTATTTCCGCTTCAACGACTCGTCGCTTACCAAAAACAAAGGGGACGTTATAAAAATGCTCGAATAGACTCAACGCGGTCGACCTAAAGTTGAAATTGCAACGGATTGCTCGCTATGATGACATATGTGGACTAATTATGAAAGAACGCTGAAATTACAAGTGCATACTTAATTCTCATATGACGGTGGATAAAAATGCAATTAGGGCTCGCAATAATACTTGTTTTATTTAAATAGCAATAGTTGAAGTGAGTGCACCGCCGTGATGTTTAAACCACTAATATTCTATAATATTTAGTCCTGAATATAAACGATTGTTTGGAGGGCCGCTAACTAGAAGAACATTAATAACTATTATTTTAACGTTTATGAATACCTTACTCATAAACGTCTATCACATTTATTCTATCTAAATTTCGTTAATACGAGTACATCTTGTCTTAACCGTCTGTTTGACATTTGTTTGGGCGGAAGGAACAAAACATATTTAAGTTAACAGGGATTTGTTAATCTTCTCGGGTATCCTCCACTATATGTATTAATAAATATGTTTCGTTACATATTTTAATTTCTCGTCAGACATTTATTTTCCAACGGCCATTTCCTTCATTATTTCCAGTGCACTAGCAATGTTAAATCGTGTGATTTATTACAATTTCCTTTCCCTGCATGTCGCGCGGATAAGCGAGCATTTCCCGATCATTAGGCCGGAAAATTCGTGCTTCCCTGCCTGTGCTAGTATCACGAAAAATTTAAGTCTTGACGGCGCCCAGTATGCTTTCATCGCGATAGCCGCTCTAGGGTAGTACCTATTTTAGTTTTAAACAGTATTAAATGATTTTAGGGACATCTGTTGTATGCACGGCTCCCTAGTCTTTAACGTTCTATGTACCCAAGTACCAGGAAAAAAATATGCATCCCGCCTGATGGTGCAATCAATCTGATTATGCAAGCCACTACCCCGCTCAAATTGTCACTTAGCATCAGGCAAGATTCCGGCTTATTGCTTGCTAATTTTCCAAAAATAAGAAAAAAATATTTAGTTTTAAACAGCGAGGGTTTTCCGAATACATTATGTCACCGGCTGGCAGCGCTGTGGCGAGAGGACTTTTTGACAGCAGCTATTAAAATTCCCCAATCGATTTGATGATGAAACATGATTGGTGGATTTTGACACTTAAACCTCTCACACCAGTGCAGCCAGCTGAGAAACGGAACAGCACAGATACCCTTATTGCAGAAAAAAACATGCATGAAAAGATTGAAAAGACTGTATATTTAACACAGGCCTCACGTTAACCTAACTAGTCCCAGCTGACACCCTGTCATAACACACCTGCTGGTTCCCATCAAACGTGCAATCTCCGTCACGGGAATCAGATGGCCACGGGAATTAGAATTGGCTATTCAGTGGCTAATAGATTTTAAACGGCGCTCAACACGAATATTTTAACTGTTCATTTTGTGCAATTTTAGCGTGAACTTTATCTGTTTTGACTTTAGTGTCGTTGTAAGTTGAAACATGTCATTTTAACAAAATGTGTGTGTCGGGCAGTCGATACGAAGTACCAATTTAATATTAATGTTTTCGTGCGCTCATTTTTTATCCAAAGGGTAAAAACGGGACCCTATTACTAAGGCTCCGCTATCTGTCTGTCTGTCCGTCTGTCACCAGGCTGTATCTCAAGAACCGTGATAGTTAGACAATATATTTTTTCACAGATGATGTATTTCTGTTGCCGCTATAACAACAAATACAAAAAAATCGGCCAAATGCTAGTCGGAGTGGGGCTCCCATACAACAAACGTGTTTTTTTCGTTTTTATATATAATGGTACGGAACCCTTCGTGCGCGAGTCCGACTCGCACTTGGCCTCTTTAAGTCTCAGCGAACGCATTGAAGTCACATTGGTATATCTTGAATCGACCCAACGGGCTCACTTCCTTTTATCGCAATGACAGTTCATGACAAAGCTTCTTCATTTCACCACTAGCAATTATACGACTCCAGGCATTAAAGATAACTTGAAATCAAAAGATACCATGAAAAATCGCCTTTTAACAGTTACCCTGGTTTTGAATTAGCTAAGTTACCAGAGCTAATTTCAACCGCCGGCCCATTTCACAAGATCACTCACCGTTATGGAAGTAATCAGAGAGTCTAATGCAAGCTTTCTTAAAAATAAATTTCAGTAGATACAATTAGAGGGATTGTCATAAACAAATCTCAGATGAAAAATTATGAAATGTCCGTGACATCACAAGAACGAGCACCAGGTAAATCAGAAAAGTTAATTTCCTAAATTGACCTGATGAATAAACGAATCCAGTCGAAGAAGTCAGTCACCCATTACGAAAATCAGTTCCATCACAGTAATATCCCAAGTCCAAAAAGATATATCTATAATAGAAGTCAGTTCTTTATGCATGATTGAATGTTATAAAAGTGAGTCAAGCGAAAGACGCAAATATTTCAGGACCAATTGTGAGTTCGCAAATTTCGCAATATATACTTTCCAGAAAAATAACTTCAGACCACATCTATATACGTATGTGCAAGTCATGATAGGCATAATCTCAAAACTGGCGACCACGTCAGAGGCATAGATATTGTAACAACTGAAAGTTTAGACATACTTTAAAAACAAAAGAAGTTGTTACGCTTGACAATGCAACATAAATGAAAATGCTCGTAAACGAGTCAGTTCTACTGTTCCATTTTTCACATATATCTAAACAGCATGCCGCTAAAACAAAAGCCAAGCATCTGAAACACAAGACAATCACCAGTTGAAAACATCGCAATAAAATCCCTCCACACTAGATTGACACGTTACCAAACCAAGCCGACCGACACCCAAGAACATAATTCAAAGCAATCAAATTAAAGGCAACACGACACAGAAATTATAATCAAAAAACGCGGCTCGCGTGACCTGCCCTAATAAATACATTAATGTGAATAATGTTACATGCATTTCCCGTTTTCGGGTGTTTTTAATCAAAGAGTTGCATGCATGCATTATGTAATGAGAACAGGGGGAAAAAATGCTTTGCGATATGTAACAACAGCTCACCGCAACGTCCCCAATTTAACTTGACCCCTGAAATCGGTAACAACTTTGCGTCAGGAGGCTGATAGTAGAGAAGAGTGGCCAATTATGAAGGTTCTTCACCAAAATGGTTCAAAATTATATAATTGCATAACTTCTCGTTTTGACAGGGAACTGACTTGACAGTTTAAAGCTGTGGTTGACAGTAAAAATCAGCGACCTTAAGGTCCGACCGTTCTGAAACTCAGACATCCAATGTACAGTTAGCATCATATACTGAGTATCATATAGAGTATCATATATGTATAGTTCGGTTTAAAGAAACTATTGTCTAAAGAAATTAAGTATTTCACTTACAACTTATAAATAGTTAACTTATCTAAAACTATTACAATTTAACGCAATAAGCAAGCATTTATGACAATGTTCAACAAACAGATATATTTATATTTAACTTAGGGTTCAGAGAAGAAAAACATAATTAGGAAATAGACCCTATAGTTTTAACATAAGGTTTAGATTTCAGTGGCTAGTAACAGGATCATACGAGGGTATCTTTGATTGCTCGACTCGTAACTACTTCACTTGTCTAGGGCCAGTTAAACGAAAACTTTTAAACATACGTTAATTATCGGTTACCGTAGTGATACTATTTTAGGGATATCATTTTGCGTATATTAATATATATATTAGAAATACTTTAAATACGTATCTATATTTAACTACTTTTTTTTCTATTTTACTTATATTTTATTTTAATTATGTCAGTTCATTTGGCTTGTTCGGATCCACAGTTAAACAATCCTTATAGGTTGTTTATTTTAAATGAAGTACTTATGTATTTTAAACATATGGGTGTGCTGTAGTTACTCGTCTTTATAACAGTAAGAGTAAGGATGTGTTACTATTTATTTGGCTACTTTGGCTGTTACCAACTAATTAGCTATACGATGCTGACTGTACACATTTTTATTTCACTTTTGAAACTTGTTCTCTTTATTCATATTATATTATTTAATACGGCTATTGAAAATGATGCTGTCAGATTTAATCTGGGTACCTATGATATTTTCCTACTATGCAGTGAGTTTAGTCCGGTATAAGTACACATGAATAAATGCGAAAGAGAATAGGTACGGTCAGTCTTTTCTAAGTATACTATCGACAACACGAACTAGTGTGGAACGAGGAATGCCCCAAGGATTAAACGATCAATATCCACCTTCTGTCTCAGCCGCTGATAATATGCGACCAAATTAAATTACTACAATTGTCTGAATTGCACATCACTCGACTAGCCTTCGTAACCAGGGTTCTGACTTATTTGAAATACTTGTATTTAAAATACAAATACAAAATACGTATTTTATATTTTGTACTTAGATACTTTTTTTAAGTATTTTTATTTTATTTTAAATACTTTTCGAAATGTATATTATATTTGTCAAATATTAAATACTTTTTTACTGCTAAGTTTCGAAAGTATTACCTTTACCACTCAAAACTTCAAGTGGGTCAGCGATTCGGCTAATGGCCACTGACGCTGCAACTTTGAAAGTCTACGTGCAAAATGACAGTTACAACAAAATGAACGTTATTATCTGTGAAACATGACTTCACGCTTCGCTTTTTAACGAGATTGACTTCGATTTTGTTTCGATTACTTTTTGAAAGTATTTTATTTGAATAAAGTAGCTTGAAAATACCTATCTTGCATTAAGTATTTAAATACAAAAAGCAAAAGTATTTTGTATTTTGCATTTGTAATATTAAATTAGAAAAGTATTTGCATTTTGTATTTAAATACTTTTTTTAAAGTAACATAATACGTCCACTTCCAGAAACCCGCTTCCAGAAGCAGGTGCTTACGCATAATAGAAAAACCACGGAATCGGCTACGAGCGTAGCGTGTAGCGATTCTTGGCAGTGAATAAAATACTAAAGGTCAATCTGAAGCACGTATTCTATTTCAATTTGATTTTAATATTCTTTTGCGCGAGTTCTGTCATGTTACCTCCGGGCTTGCTGGGCTGAGCACTGGTTCAGCTGAGGTAAGCATTGTGAATACCAACCCCAGGGGAGGGTGGAGGCTCACGCGTCAATTTGCGCTGCACGCTGTCAGCAAAGGATGAGCTTCGAGCTTTGGAGATCTTTAGCGGATATGCGTTGACAAGGGTACATCAAGGTACAGTCCCTAGCAGATAAGGAGATTAGGAAGTAAATCCTGATTCCTGAGTTGCTTAGGAAAGATCCCAAAACAGTACTACTGATGGCACTGATGCGTAATTACAAACTAAGTGGTGCAACGCAAGTGTGTCTATAAAATTGTACGATAAACAAAAACGAACAGTAGTCTGGAGTGATTATAAAAGTCTAACGTGGTAACAACTGGCTATTGGAGCTATGTGTATAACTCTATGGGAAATCTAATAGATTACGTTTTCTATCCCCTTGTTTAGTAGTAATAATAATAAAAAGGGTAATAAATACATAAAGCTGGTATTTTGATAGAGAAGTTTTACAAGTCTAAACAACAGGACCGCCCGCGAGCTGTGTCGCGGCGAGATAGACTGTCTGACCGTCTAGTCTCCTAATTAGAAAGAGACGGATAGTCTATCTCGCCGCGAGACAGCCCGCGCGCCGTCTTGTGATACCCGTGCTGAGGAAGCCAGATACAGATGTGAGTCACATCTGAATGTCTTGTAGCTTCGTGTACTACAGCTAGAGCTCATCATATCAGGAAAAATCTCAATAGCGCGATCCAGGAATCGACACAGGTGGTTCAGCGCCATCTAGCGGGCAATTTGACCGGCATACTTAAATGCACGGCGCGGCAGAAAAAACGTCAGTGAAACTAATATGCAGAATGTTTCATTTATATGTTTTAGGAATCATTAGCGTAACGTTCGTCTAGTTAAAATATATCTAACGACGTCAATGTATCAAGAGCTACTAAAGGTGCAGCAGAATAAAATAAAACAGAAATAACTACCAAGATATAAAATAGAAATAGGAAGGAAACTATAACAAATTGTAATTCATTAGCCTCCGAGTGCTGCACCGGTACATACCTCGAGGCTACCATAAAATTTATACGATTTCTTACCTTATTCGGTTGAGATAAAGTTGAAAAACGTGTACACGTTTCTGGTATAAAAGTGTATTTATATGGCTATTTAAGTCCACCTACGTTTTAGAGTGCGTCACGGTATGTAGAGGTAAATTGAACTAGGGATAAATTGCGGGGAAATGTAATACGAGTATGTCTTAGCTTTAACATTTTGTAGGGGTACTTAAAGGTTCGTGCAATAATACTTTATAAGACACGTAGGATATCTATTTACTCAATACAGGGTGTAACAAAAATGTGGTATGAACCGATCAAGGGCTTAACAGGTATGAGTGAGTTTTGGCCCTTTTGTGACAAACAGTGTTCGGCCTATTTGTGTAATTTTTGTTACCTACGTGTTTGTCACAAACAAATGCTTTTTTTTCTTTCTTTCTTTTTTCTTAGGTATCGTGTTCTGATAAGAAAAAACAGGAAAAAAAAATTTGACGCGATTTTTTTTTACATTTCTATGGAGCTTGTCGCCCCAGTCGGCCAACGCTCCATACTAAGGTGAAAAAAAAATCGCGTCAATTTTTTTTGTTTTTTCTTATCAGAACACGATACCTGTTAAGCCCTTGATCGGTTCATACCACATTTTTGTTACACCCTGTATATGTATTTAGGAATAGTTTTGGTAGATCTTATGTTGGTCTATATTATTTATTTATATAATCTTTATTGCACAAAAGAATATCTTATACTACAAAAGGCATTCTCTACCAGTCAACCTTAAGGCAAAGCAGATAAAATATTATCGTCAAGGCTAGGCAAAGAAAATTTTCCATTGTGATTTTGCATTACACAAGCACGTTTTCAATCGCGTTAATTATTAATATGTTCAAACTGTGGCGATACCGATAACGCAGACAGTGGCGCCTTGGCGGCCGATATGGGTACTACTATGTTTTCCGACCTTTTTGCGACTGCCCTGGGCAGATAGAAAATTAAAAATAACTAACTTATTGATTTTTTAATTTTGATCTCACGATTTTGTTATGATCAACAAAATGATTGATGTTATTTATTCAAAGTAAATAGCGAATATACTCGTAATTTAATTTAATTATGCTTATTGTATGAAACTTATTATTGAAGCTATTAAGGGGCTACCCGAGGTTTTCTTCGATTTTTGACAAGTTTTGAATCGTATCTCCTACTATTGCACTACAGATGGAATTATAAATCAAACGGCTATCGGTTCTTCAATCTATTATTTCCATTTTGGTTTACCGGATTTTGAAACAAATGAATACTTAATTTTGTATGATTTTTTTAAACATTGTCTAAAAAACTCTTATTTCGTATCTCTATTGTCGTGAAAGATCTAACATATACGAAATCTACATATTTGGGTTCGTCTGTGACGTCTCTAAAAACTGGTCCCGGGTTTTCATTTTAAACCGATTAACACAAAAGTTATGGCCAGAAAATTAGTTTTTTGGCCCTAAAATTGTTTAACTTTGATGCCAAATCTCTCGATAACAATGAAATTTAAAGTAAATATGGGATACTATATTACTAAAAGCCGTTGTTGTTAATATAATAAGCTGCAAAAAACCTTAGAAAACTAAGAGATTCAGATCGAAGGTCATTGGCGTATGGGAGCCCCTTAATTCAAGTATTGTACAGTAAAGCGGAGTTTCATTAGTAGTAGTCCGTAGCAGCCTAATCACCATCATTATCAGCCTGTGATCGGCCACGGCTGAGCATAAGCCTCTCTTCGCATACGCCACCTATCCCGGCCCAGTGCTATTCTCATTAAGAAATGCCCGCTCTTTTTTACGTCTCCAATCCATCGAGCTGGTGGACGACCGACGGTTCATTTTCCTATAAGCGGCCACCAATTAGAGCTGGGCGTTTTTTCCCGTAAGCGTTTTCAAATACAGTTTCTCGTACAGTATCGAAAAAACAGTTTGTGGCTAGAACCACAAAAACGTTTTTGTTTTCATAAAAACGATGACAAGGAGCTACGAGTAGAAGGCGACAGTCGCACGCGACGGTTGCAATGCAAAACGTGAAAACGCAACTTGAACACTGTAAACTGTTTTATTCGTTTCGTTTCACATCGTTTGGCGACCGGCGCCGGCGCCGGCGGCGACGCACGGGGAAACTAGTTATTTTTGAATCTGCTTTTCAAAACAGTTTTGTGATTAAAAAAACGGTTACGTTTCGTTTCACGCAAAAGTCGAAACGTCCCAGCACTACCACCACTCCGATATCGTTTTGGTCCACGTCACGCTGCCTGGCATGACCTGCCCAACTCCATCAATCTCCATATGTAGCGAAAATTGCCGGTGGTCCTCAAACGCATTAGTGTCATGAGTAGGGTTGCCAACCGTACTATATTATATAGTATTATACTATATTTTGACTCTTTGTACTATATATATATACTGTTGAAGAAATATATAGTACGCGAAAATACTATATTTTGAGGGACCTTTCGAAGTGCTTCAAATTGCCGAGATTTTTTACTAAATAGCAACAATGCCCAGCCAAGTACTATATTTTTTTACAGTGTACTATATTTTTGTCGTCTTTTTATGAAAAATACTATATCTCCCCCAAAAATAGTTGGCAACCCTAGTCATGAGAAGCACTGAGCCAGGTGCAGTCGCCATCAGATATATCGGAGCAGCCACCGTGCTCACAAATACACGTCTCTAATGCCTCGACCATAGAAGAAAAATTATAGATCCTCAGAATGTTGTCTATGCAAGTACAGTCGACTATAAAGAATGACACGGCCAAGGTTACAAAAAATGTAAACACGACTGTAATGTTAAGTCCGCAGTAAGCTCGATTCTCCATACAAACCTAGTTACGCTCTCATTTTAAAACTACGAGTTGGATTGTAACGAAACTTTGCATGTACAATGACACAAGGTATATCTATGTCTGTAATTAGTTTATGTAGCTTCAGATACCATAGTAAAAAAATACAGCGAATTTAAATTTACATTACATTACATACTGAACTTGTTTTTGCGGTATTTCGTTTGTTTTACAAGCTGGAACCATATAAACTAATTACAGACATAGATATACCGCATGTCATTGTGTATGCGAAGTTTCGTCACAATCCAACACGTAGTTTTAAAATGAGAGCGTAACTACGTTTGTATGGGAAGGTGAAATTCGGCCGAGCTTACTGCGGACTCTTAAGACAATAAAGTCGTGTATACATATGTTTGTAACTATGGCGGTCGACTGTACGTTGTGTAAAGTGGGTAGATAGAAAAGGCAAGTCGCGTTTAAGTCACCCGAGTGGACAAATCGCATCATAAACCTTACGAGAGCAGTAAAACGCAACAACTTTCGCTTTTAATTTACGTACACGGGCGACCACTGAAATGTACACAAGTTGTACCGAATGAAATCACGTGACATAAGAACTACTTCTATACTAATACTATAAAGAGGAAAAGTCTGTGAGATTGTAGCGTTATACGTTTATAAGTTTTTATGTAATTGGTAATTGCAACCGGTTATCCGATTTCAAAAATCCTTTCAGCTGCGTGTCAAACGGACTTTCTGGATGGTTATAGGTTATATTTTATCCCGCGGGTTTGCCCGCGTTCTTTTTAGTATATTATAAAACGTTTCGACACGGGTTCCAACGGCCGAGGGCTCAGAAGACTGACGTATCAGGAAGTAGTCAACGGAGATATGCGTTTTGTGCACTAAAGTATAAATAGTAGAGAAACGAAACTGTGCCAGAAAAGAAGGCCATAATACAAATCATCGTAATAATACATATAATACATTATACATTTGAAATATTATTCAAATGACATACTACGCTCTAAGCCTACCCACCTCTACCTCTGGATATCGGATTACCTACCTATTCTATTCTAAGGCAGGTCCGTGTAGGTACGACGACGAGCGAAGCGAGGAGGAGTGTTAGGTGAACTGCGACCCTACCGATCTATTTATACCTTTTAATATTACTTATAACACTAATACGTATAGATTATATTCATTATATCAGGTAAACGTTATATCTAATATCTTTAATGCTTATTGAACACATGAAATTGCCTATTTTGTTGTTATATCAAAAGTATATCATATAAAATATTGTTATATCCAGTGAAAATATATTTAAAGTTGTTATACCGATCATTTTAAAACACACCCGTTTAAAAGAGCTTCCGGGAAGATTTTTGAACGACCTTTTTAATGCTTTCCAGTGTACTCGGCTAATTATCTCAGGTCAAGGGTCCACCCGGTGGCGAGGCCACTAAAAACGGTTTATTACGAATTTTACGAGTCGAACTGAAGAATGACGACCTCCGTTGCACTTAGATTATTAAAACAAAGACTAGAATCGAAAAGGACGACAGTGCCCGAGGTTTTCTATGAGAATTCTTCTTTTTGTTATTGAGTGACCAGATCGGAATACACTCAGAATGGCGTAAGTGATTGGCTTTTGTTTCGGAAATACTACATTTTATTATAGAAGGATAGGATGGCATTTGAATAGAGGCTAGTGTTCTACCAAGAATGGGAGGTGCGGGAAAGAAACATGAAAGGAATTTAAGTCTTGTGTATTTGGTTGTAGAGTTTGTCTACGCGCCCCACCGCCCGGTGAAGCGGGGGACGACACCAACGACATTTAAACGCCCGCGCCGCGGCATCGGTCTCTGCCTAGCTGAGTTTCTCGCCTAGCTGAGTTTCTTGCTGGACTCTTCTCAGCTAGGCTAGGTTTTAGCGAACCAGCGATAAAACTCCCAGTAGTTCGACACCACTCACACCCCAGATTCGGTTGATACCGTTCAATCAATCTCACTGGAGCGCAAACTCGTAGAGTATTCCAGTGCACAAACTTTCCCGCGTGGTCGTGCCGGAGGCTCCCCCTGGATTTTCCCCAGGCTACCCTCCAACCACGCAATTCGACCGCTATATTGGGTTCGTCCTATTATAGCAACAGTCAGGTTCAAAAAAAAAAAAAAAACATGGTCTCTTTTTCCGCCGATTTCCACGGCGCTCGCACCTCGCCATTAGGCCATTTAAAAATCGTACTTACCTTTGTCATTTCTAATTAAACATATGTAAAATACAGTCTAAAGTTTCACTTATTGATTCCCGAAGGCTCCAACAGAGTTTATTCTTTCTAAATCTTTATTGGATTTAAAACAAAGTAAACTTGTGTTATGATGTTTGCATGGTATTAGTTAACTAAATGAGAAGGTTGGGTTTGTTATTCACACGAAGTCATAGTGTAAGTCATAAAATAATTGGTGCAGTCGAGAGGAATTGATTTGTTAGAAATTATTTCAGTTATTACTCTGTTATATCGCAATACGAGTTAGATGTGTGAAGTCTAGCCAACCATCCGTGTCACCCGAGGGTAGCGGAAAGCCTAGTCGGCTTCATTATTCAGATTCAGATTCAGATAATTTTACTGGTAAAAGTACAGGTACATTTTATAAGTCAAATTATTATCATTTATTAAACAAATACATAGGTACATATATGACATTATATTTTCGGCTTTTCTTCTACTGACACGGTTGGTGGACGGATTATAGGATCAAAGTCATATGATTTAAAATAAATATATAAATTCAAATAAAGTAATTAAAATACAAATTGATCTAAAACATGATTATTTAGATTTGTATTTTTTTTTAATCATTCATCACTTGGCGCCAATTTTTGATATAAAAAAATGGCGGACTAGAGGATCATCATTGACTGATTTTTGCATTTACCTAATGATGATGTGTTGAAAGTAATTAATTAAATATTTATAACAAGAACATAATAGTCTTTAATTTATAATAGACAGTCAATATATCAAACATATTTATATCTCAGACATATCCAATAATGTTTGACAAGCCGTAAAAATCTATCGATTTGCGTCCTTTTTCACATAAAAAGTTAAACAGTTACACCAATAAACGGCTGCTACTGTCCACGTTAAATTTCAAAATAAAACGCTCACCCTTTAATTCGAATTTTAAAATACGAACACGTTTTCTTTTTTTTTCAGCCAGCAGCCCAGCCGTCCGTTGATGGCTTTGTAATTTAGTTTTTAAACGCGACGTTGTAACTGGTAGAAGGATTGGAATTTGCAAATCACAAAGCAGCTACTGGCTTGTAATGAATGTAGTAAAAGAAACAGTTATTTGAAAACTACATTAAAGCCTCTGGTTATGGAAAAAAATGTTTTAAAAATACCTGAAAATTCTATTGTGTTAAAAATACTAACACTACCCATAGTCAGTAATATTAAAGAAAATATCGAGAGAAAAACCGCTTCATAGTTTATATCTGTCTATTTTGATATAACATACTATACATTGTCATTATTTTAATAATAATGATACCAACCTAGTATTTACATCGTTCTAATCTAGTTTGAGTCGTGAACTAACTATACGGCCGAATGTAAATTCAAATTATGGTAATCTACTCCCACAACTTTGTAAACTTACATTATATATTAAAAGATAATAAGTCACATCTCAAAGTATTACGTTACCTAAAGAACGAATACGTATCTCATCTGGGTAACTAGGAATATCGGAATCGTATCGCCGATATTCAATTCTCGCTTACAAGCTATGAAAGTCAATAGTCTCCGGAATAAACCCCCTGGAAAGTGCTAACGTGAGCTGAAATATCAGCGCATTGTAGCCTAATAAGCAGCATCGGCGAGGTGCAATTCTCGTGTCGATAATATCGAGTGCTCGACTCAACCGCGCAGACAATACGCTGCAACGCGATGTTGATAGGGCTGGTCTGGCAGCGTGGGAAATTTAGTAAATATCTATGGTACTTATGCCATAAAGGGGGAATCAGCTATATATATATTTTTTCAAGAATATTATCTATATCGATTATTAGTCTTGGATTTGTACAGCTTTGTATCTATGAAAAATATGAATAAAAAACGCGGTAGTGGCGTGGAAAACTACCGCTGGCAAAGCGAAACGCGATGCAATGAAACCCAGTCAGATTTATTAAAATTTGAATGTCGGTGAACGCCACCGCTTAGTTTCATGTCCATATCTCATTAAATAGGCAAGAATAACCAACAATATACTGTGAATAAAGACCAACAACAATATAATAAACTAACCTTCACTACTCTATACAAGAGCTAGTAAAAAAAGTCGTCCCTTTAAATCATGACGTAGTTTAAGACCAATTGGATACTTAACTGGTTAACCATATCGCAACCATTCGACTGCTAAATCCCTCAGTGTTCCACCCTTCATATAACGTCAACGGTATAAACACTATATCTTATCAAATTCGTTTTCAGATATCTTTTTAAATTAGGTAGCATCTTGTCCACCCTTAAATGTTAAAATTTCCATAAACCACTGAAATTTTACGACCGGCAACCCTACTGGGGTCCAATTAGCTTCCCACTCGACTCCAGCGCCACTAATGATCGCGCGTGTCGCCGCGAGCCAATCATTCGGAATCGCTCGTCTTTGTAATACACCCCCTATTGGGAATTACGTGTTTTAAATATGACGAGAGAGTAATAAGGAATGCCGTTTATTGGAATTTCTAGTCTAGCGCTCCGATTGCCATTTCTTTATTTCCTTGGGAACAAAACAGATGGGCGGTGATCGGATACACGTAGGAAACATTGAACAAGTATATTGGAAGAGTAAAATTTTAGTCCGCGGTATTAATAAAAACACACACAAGCCTTACTGAGCTTACTGTCAGGCTAGTTCCAATTGTGTAAGATTGACCCCGAATATTTATTTATTTATTTATAACACATAAGATTACATTTGAACTTATTAAGAGCAGATGAAAATTATTTTGGCAATAGTTTGAGTCCCGGAAAAGTCATATAATGATACTTTTGTTTGGGAAATCGTCTTCCAAGAGGGGTAAAATGAGGGATGAAAATAAGTAAATACTTTGTATTATTTTGCGTCTAAACGAAAAATAATACAAAATACATTGACTTAAAATAAACAAGATAAGTCTACAAACCTAGCTTTTTAACACAAATCATAATAGTACTTACACCATTGGCTAAACGTTTATAATTGCTTGTAAGGCCCTACCTCTTGTTTCGGTCATTTATTTTCATATCCGAAATCTTATTCTAAGGCCCTCCATCCACTTTTAGCGTAATGATAATGGCAAAAGATATAATAGACATTGCGTTCGTTAAGAGAATGAAAATTAAAAACCGGCCAAGTGCGAGTCGGACTCGCGCACGAAGGGTTCTGTACAACAACGTTCCGTACATCTATAAAAACAGTAAAAAAAGTTGGTTGCATGGGAGCCCCCCTTAAATAATTATTTTATTTTGTTTTCAGTATTTGTTGTTATAGCGGCAACAGAAATACATCATCTGTGAAAATTTCAACTGTCTAGCTATCGCGGCTCTTGAGATACAGCCTGGTGACAGACAGACGGACGGACAGCGAAGTCTTAGTAATAGGGTCCCGTTTTTACCCTTTAGGTACGGAACCCTAAAAAGAAGGTGATAAGGGAGAGGGCTGGCATAAAAGTTCACGATCATTGTGGTGGATATTGTTGTTTACCAATACAAAACTGAGTGTATTTTTTCATAGGTAGTTATTTTTTGTTGGGTTAGAATGAGGTTTGCATTTAATTTAAAGAAACCATCTTTCAGAAAGGAGATTTTTTACGAGTATTTTTGTGCTTAAAATGAATTTCGGTCGTAATTTAATTAACAAACCATCGCCTTGAAAGGAGATTTTTTAAGGCAAGTCTTGTTTAACTTATTTTGCGTCAAGTAACAGATTGTTTAGATACGCCTGAGCGTTACTTTGCGGAAGTCTATGATAAGTTAAGAGAACAATATTTCTTTGCTATTTCCACTAAAAAACGTACTGGCCTATTAGCGACGATGCTGAGATATACCTATTTGCATATTTTTGCATGCGGTTAATGCGGAACGCATTGCACCAAGGGCTCCGCACGTGCAAACATGCAAATAATTACAGCACACCACTACTATAATAGCAAAGGAATATAGTTCTCGTAAGTTATTTTGCGTCGATTTTTAGGGTGAGTTTCCACCAGAGGCGTGCTAAGCTGTCTATCTATTCAAGTGACAGCTAAATATCCTGAAAACCACACTGAAAGGGTAAAGGGAAAAGGTGTCGAGAACGCAGGGCCTGCATCTGCCAGCTAATCCTCATAACCCTTAACCTTTTCAACGGCAAAGACGGATGTAGCCGCACCATTTCAACGCCCATGACGGATTAATTCGTCAAGGCGTACAAAGCGATAGAAACCAACATGCATTGATATAATGTTAAAGTCCGAACTTATCATGTTGACGTGGTGAGCCGTTGACAACTTTTCTCTTTGACAGAGCGTTGAAAAGGTCGGCAGTAATTTGATCTTCTGTAAAGTAGGTACTTCCCCAGTTGGGCTGCTCTATAAACAAGCGACGTAACACTCCACTATGGTTACCTATCTGAATCATTAATAAAAAAAAACCTAACTGTATACTTTGTCCGAATTTTAATTTGTCCTAAAAGTCGTTTTCCTCTGAAGCCATGACATTGACAGAATTATTATAAAACTAACTTAACCTAACCTAATGGGTTCTACACAAAGTATTATTTTTAAAGTTTGGGGTCGTCGAAAAATATTGACGTTTTGCCGAAATTAAATTTCGGCCAAACGATGAAGTTGGGAAGTGAAATTTAGTGATTGCGATAGGATACCTTCCACTATGCCACCTTTTCCCAACCTACGTTTCTAAATAAGCCAACACCGAGGCATTCAAAGCTTGTGCTTATCTAGCCAGATCCAAACAAGTTGTTCGTTAGGATCGATTCGAAGGTGCGCACCAAATTCTCATTTAGTCGCTAACGCGATTCGCCGTCGAGTCTGATTAGTGGAACTACGTATAAATAGACCCCGTTGAATGACACTAACGACGGACTGGCTGAAACTTGACGGAAATTACGGATTTTCCGCACTTGTGCCTTTCTTCAGAGAATTTACGATGTTTTTACCCGACTTAGAAGGAGGGTAATGTTTCTCGAGCGTATGTATAGACATTTGGACAAGAAAACGCAATTTCACAGGCTACAGTCCAAACGGCTTGATAGATTTTGACATACGAGGGTCGTTGGATTCCTTATAATCGTGTGTGGCATAAAGGCAGCTGGGTTTTTGAAAAATATTTTGATTTCACTTGTTTATTACTAACGTGAAGTCTATGTCCATACGTTTTCCGTTTCTAACACACTTTCAAAAACACAACATTATTCACCGTCCAACATACCTACAATTGACATATCATTGAGAAAAGAACAAAATGTCCACTAACTTACGATTACAGACCGATCAACGTTAAATACGGCGCCGCCTACTGTCATTACATTAAACTTGTCAAACTTTCCATTTTATTATTATTTATTTATTAAGAGCCTTAAGTGTCCCAAGACAACCCCCCCCCCCTTCCCTTCCCTTGGACAAAGGCCTCCCTATTTTTCTTCCACATATCCCTGTCCTGGGTAGACTCCCACCAGTCTTGGTCAAAGACGTCAAGCTCGCCTCGCCATCTCCTGCGTGGTCTACCGAGACGCCGTAGTCGGTTCTCTGGGACCCACTTGGTGGTAATTGTAGCCCGCAACGCTCCTGGCACGCGGCAGACGTGCCAAGTCCAGGCCCATTTGAGTTTTGCGGCTGTGTGGGCTACGTCAGCTATCTGAGTTTTGGAACGCAGTTTTTTTATGCGATCCGCTCATTTCACGCCCTAAATACTGCGTTCCATGGCTCTTTGGCAAACCTTGAGGGCAGATTTCTGAACTTTGGTCAAAGACCAAGTTTTTGCTCCGTATGTAAGGATTGGCAGAATGCACATGTCCACATGGGTTCTCTAATTTGTCGCCGAAAATTGTATCACCGATTATCAGTTCGCAAGTTTCGCAACCAACTTTTTCATAATTTCATTTCGCCGAATGATCATGTGTCAACTTATCAAAAGGTTTCGCTTTATTTTCCAACCTCACGGTTACCAGCTGTATGCTTAGACTTTGTTTTATAAAGTCACGTTTCAAAATGCCACGTTTCGAATAGCAGAATGGCTAATATATATTTCGTAATTCAGTTTGACTAATATACATTTCGTAGTACAAGTATAACGCTTACCAAATGTTTTATTTTAGTAAGGTTTCATTTAGTAATTATGTAAGTAACATATTTATAAAGTGGGTAAGCGCAACCGCTCACTTATTTTTATGACTATGAAGGTACCTGAATCGCATCATTGGAGATAAGTGTTTACATCATTACTTTTGGACTGTTGCTTGGTGGAATGTATGTGTGTTTTTTTAAACAAACACCCGCCAATTATTGTAACCTAACCGCCAGTGTGTCGATGTCACCCCACTACGCGGGGTGCCTATTTCCGCTCCAAGGGTCAGAAGCTAACCCTAACCTACAAATTATACCACTGTTACGATTATTTATTGTTTTTTTTACTGCGGGGGGATTCGCCCCCGAGCCCCCTTTGTGCCCCCACTTTGGCCCACCTATACACACGTTGAATAAAAGTCCGACTATCGTATGCTGTCTTGTTCTTTGAAGTAAAAAGTTGGCTAATGTAAGAAAAGGGAACTGTTGCACTGAGGAAACGTTATTCGGTTAATAGTTGTTTGTCCAACTGAATGATTTCCCAAATGATAGGTATGCCAAAAATTTTAAGTCATTATAATAATCGACTTTAAAATAATTCTACCAAATGAAACGTTATCATACAAAAATTTGCCATTAGTTAGTTGTCAAAGTGAATCATCGGCGAAAAGTTGGTTGGCAAGTGAAATTCGGACATAACAAATTCGGAGAAAAGGCAGAACCCCGTCCATGAGTTTGCGTTTTAATGATATCGGAAGGTTTCCCTTCATGTACTCCCTCAAAGCCCAATAGCTCCTCCAGGCGATTTCGGTGCGTCTGGCGACCTCTTTGTCTTGTTCCATACATTTCGATTTTAATGAACACCGCTTAAGATTAGGGACGGTTTGGGGCTACCCACCCTAAGTGTCCTCAGATGCAAACGCGGCAAAATATAATCTTGAATAACATAAATAAGCACGTAATGCAGAAACCGGGAAATCGCAATTTGTGTATGAGTAGAGTTTGATTGACGAAGCGTAGCTTGAGCCAACAAAACGAATAATGGGATAATGGTTTTTTTTAAACAATGCGTAAGTATTTATATTGTACCTATAATTGGAATAACTTGATTGATTTAATCATGTGATTAGACTTTTCCTCTTTTTATTACAATACTAGCTTCCGCCCGCGACTTCGTCTGCGTGGACTCGGGATAAAAACTATCCTATATTTTAATCCAGGCTATAAACTATCTTCGTGCAAAATTTCATTCAAATCGGTTCAGCCGTTTAAGCGTGATTGAGTAACAAACATACAAACATCCAAACATCTAAACTTTCGCATTTATAATATTAGTAGGATATTATATTTAAGAGGAAAAGTATGTGAGAATGTAGCTGTGAATGTTGGGGTGGGGTATCTCCAGCATCGATTAGCCGATTTCAAAAATGTCTGTCACCAGTGTATAGACTGGACTTTCTGGATGGTCATAGGCTATATTTTAACCCGCGTTTTTGCCAGCTTTCTCTGCATTACGTGAACGAAGCCGCGCGGGCAGCTAGTTTATATGATTAAACACAATAATAAGCTCTTTATTTCAGACATTTTATCCATATAGTATTAGTATTTTACTTAATCTAGGTAAGTTAGTATTACATTCTAGTTATACATTAAATTATAACTACTCAACACAACACTGGCCTTATTATGAAAAGTGCATCTCTTTACACATTCAAACCCTATTAAAACTATGTCAAGTTTACAGAAATATCAGGTTGATTAAGCCCCATGCAACGAGTAAAGGTTGTGCACGTACTATGTAACGTGAGCTTGATTTATGACCTGCAAAGGTCTCTGAATGTCACTTGGGCGACCTTTCTGTTATTACCCCAGTAGCGAGAGGTTATGTTATAGTTTAAAGCTGTTTTAACCTAGTTATTTATGATTATGGAACAGTCTGCATGGCAATTTGGATGTAAAATTTGTGGAACATGAAAACGGAGGAAAATGAAAAATCTAAGTGTGCTTTGCTTTACACTTTTAACTGCGCGAATCACGCGAATTTGTCAGAAAGTGCATGCGAAACACATTGAAGTGTCATGAGGATGTCGGCCCGTGAACTGTGTCGCGGCGACATAGACTATCGGTCTCGTTAATTAGAACGCAGCACGGCTACTTAAGCCGTGCTGCGACGAACCATAAAACTTTAAGCAGGCGTAAGATGGTTGCCAATTTAACTCTTACTCGTATGTGACATATGTTTATCGACAGTGTTACGTTTATATATACATATATAGGTAAATGTAAAAGTCCTGACTGACTGACTTAAATCAAGCCCCCCCCCCAGCCCCAGCTCAAACCGTTGAACCTAGAAACCTGTGTTTTTCACAATAGGTAGTTTATATAACGTAAGTACCCTAAGAAGGGATTTTTGAAAATTCCACCTCAAGGGGATAAAAAGGGGGTTGAAAGTTTGTATAGGGGTGGACTAAATTGTTGGAGGAAAGTGTGATTAGACCAGTAAACTTTAGACTCGTTATCACAATACAAAAAAACTCATTTTAGCGTTTTGCAAAATCTCACCCCTAAGTGGGTTAAATAGGGGTGCAAAACTCTTTTATTGAGTCCTGGGGAAGGACATAGGATAGTTTTTATCGCGGAAATCATCCCCAAATGGGCTGAAAGGGCGGGGGGGGGGGGACTGAAAGTTTGTATGGAGCTACGATGTGTGTTAATTCATTGAATTATATTATATGAAGCCATATTGTAAGATATGCGCCTCAGATACAGATATCTTACCGTATCTGTGTAGTGTGTAGCACGCTTAACAAACACACAAACATTTAAACATCTAAATATCCAAATATCCAAACATTCGCATTTATAATATTAGTAGGATTAGAAAGAGACCGATAGTCTATCTCGCCGCAACACAGCTCGCCGGCCGTTTGTGATAGCCGCGCTGGTGTGTATTATATGCATTTAAGCCTTGTCAAACAGCAACACGTTCTAACATAATCTCCAACACGCAGTGACAGAGTGGCTGACAGGCGCCGTAGGCTAATTAACGCCGACCGACACCTGTCAAAGCTCTCATCATGCACGTAATTAATGGTGTTCCGTACCGCAGGGATTTCGTGTTGGTTAGGCCGCGGGTTCGAATCTCGATCAAGGTTATTTTTTATATCACTTTAATTTGTTGTCTGCCGCATTTTGCTAGTCTTTTTAACATACTTTTTCATGGTTTTACAGTCGCCACCAGATATATCGGAGCGGCCAAAGTGCTCACAATCATCGGAACACGTCTCTAATGCCTCGACAATAGAGGCGTGTTCCGATATTTGTGAGCACCTTGGCCGCTCCGATATATCTGATGGCGACAGTAGCATGATCATTGATAAAATTCATATTTCATATTTTATATTTTATATTTCATATTTTATAACGTTATTGCACCCAAATTTTAAACAAAATGTTAATTTAGTTTATTTAGTTTGTAAGATCCTTGCAATGCCCTACCGGGGTATCAGTGCCTCTTATACTTTGCAACCAACATCTATGTAATTTAATATATCTGATTATGCATGAAATAAATTAATATGAATATGAATATGAATAAAAATCGCGTTAGGTTAGATCAGTGTAATTAATTATAACATTCCAAAAATATATTAATTTCGTTCTTTGCAATGCTTTTCTTGAATGGCGCATATTTCCAATCTTCTAGTATGTACATCTGTAGAAACCTGGACCTTGGTAAATGTCATATTACCTATAGTTCTTTTTATAGCTTTATCCAACGAATTTCAATAAAATCCTCGACCCACCGGTGTGGGAAAAGCTGTAGCTTTAGAGTGCCTACAAAACAAGTAAATTATACACCTTGACTTAAAAAACAGTGAACGACCCCTGGGGATTATTTAACGACGTCTAATTACTGTAAAACGTTTTCTCAATTACAGCTAAATACACGGAAAGGTATCGAACTGATGAACGTTCATTTAGGTAAATGAACACCACTATTTGCTCTGTAGGTATGTGGTGTTGTTTTTTTGGTGGTGAGTGAAGTCGATAGAGCTTCCGTGCGAGGGTGAGTTGTGGCCGTTGTGTTCAGAGGGATCTGTAGTTATCTCCAGCTGACGACATAACTAAAGGGCCATTTAAGAATAAGAATAAGAATTTATTTATTTAGCACACTATACATGGAAAAAATAAAATACCATAAAAAGGTTACGCATCGTAAATAATTTGCTAAACGGGAGCCTCACTCAGCATGTTGTCACAGGGCCGTGACGCTGGTTTTCGGTGAGAGCCCCAAAAATAAATAAAACTAAAACTAAATTAGATAAACAATTTTATAATTTTTAGGCACTGTGTGTCTAAAAAATGACTAAAGTGAGCTTAACCCATTTAGAGCCATCAGGTCACGTGACCGTAAGACGTACACGTGACCTGATCGAAAAACTGTTACAATGTCATTTAGTTTTCACTTCTGCTGGCACTCCCGGAGTGCAACCCGGTCTTTTTTCATGTGTATTCCGACAGGCACTAAAGTATAGTGATACGAAAGCTAATGTAACACCTTGTACATAAGTATGTACAAGGTGTTACATTATCAAAGATTTTATTTGTTCAACATAGGTACGAGTAAGTTCGTACCTATGTTGAACAAATAAAATCTTTGATTCCTTGATTCTTTATTACATTGCAGGGTTTTCAATTCGCCGTATTTCGGTAGCCCGCAGCCCCGTAACCTAATGTTTATACGAGTTGTTGCATCATGTCAATGGCCCTTTTATAGTTAAATCGGCAAATATCTAGATCTAGAATTCTCTGGAACCGCAAGCATAGGCTAGACTTGCATCAGGCAAGCTGTATGCTTGTTTACCACCATCGTAGTATAATTACTTTACTTTTAGCTTTTGAGTCGGTTACATTGTGTAGTTTGCAGCTTACCTGAAACAAAGAATGATCTTGTTAACATTACGTAACTTGGAAATTATGGCAGGCAAATAACCTAAATTAAATATTTGCGACTGCCATGCATTGGTAGTCGAATGGAAAGGATGCTGTCCTAGAAATACGATAGGTAATTATAGATAAGTAGCTTCCGCCCGCGACTTTGTCTGCGTGGACCCGGGATAAAAACTATCGTAAGTATATTTTAATCCAGGCAATGAACTATCTTCGTGCAACATTTCATACAAATCGGTTGAGCCGTTTAGGCGTGATTGAGTAACAAACATCCAAACTTTCGCATTTATAAATTAGTAGGATTACATGGTGTTCATTCAATCCTCAAGAATCGCCCCATTTCATGGCCGGTATTCCATGCACGATATTTGACAGAAAGGGATATCCTTCTTTGATATCCACCACCACCGCAACGGGGCCATGATCGCAACGAGCTTTCTATAAGAAAGAACAAAAAGGTTTTATCTCAACATAGGCCTAACGTTTTACTGAGACGGAGCGAGGGGCAGAGTGGAGACAGGCAGGGTAGCGCCGTCTTAATTAACCGCCAATCACAAAAAAATTTGCTACGTATGTACGTAATGATCGCTATAACAACTTTCGATATGTGTTCACTGGATTGTGGAAGTTATGTAAAATGGAGTTATTAACTTCATAAATAATCACTTTAGGGGCCATAAATGTAACAACCAATTTTATAATTTCATAAAGACATAACGTTTACCAAATATAATGAATATGTGTTATAAGTATTAGTGCTATAATGTGTTGTGAGGTATCTATATTACGTGTGCAAGGCATCATGCGTGGAAGCGGATAAACACTCCTGACTAAATTCTTAAAAATCTATAGCATTTAACAAAAAAATCGGTTCTGGCGCTTCGCATAATATATCAAAAGTTGTTATAGCGACCGTTACGCACCTTTTTGCTACATAAGGACTACGGCGTAGACCCACGAGCGAAGTAGGCCCCTAAAGTTTCGTACAAATCAGAAAAAATCAACGTTTACATCAACTGGTTACAGAGCTGCGGTTGTAAATACGTACTCAGCCGAAGGGGTCGGCGCTAATTCAATAGACATATTCGATCAAAAGTGTACGGCAAACTTTGCGCGGAAACCCTTGAGAGGAATTCCGAAAACCAAAGCGGAGTTCTTCGGTAACAATAAATCGACCGCCTGTACCGCGAATCGAACCCACGACCGCTAAGCCCACTTCATCACTCTAAGTGCATAACATACTCAAATTTCGCACCTGTGTCCCCATCCTTTCATCCGACGACCGCAAGCAAATGGCAAACACAATATCAACCCTATCCTAAAATATGTACAGTCTAATTTACTTTAGAGAAGCTTTAGAATAGACGCTGCGACAATCTAAAATGAACGCTGTGTCGACCGTTTATTGTTTTGTTCGGTTTGCGATTGTATTATAGTTGGTGTCGTTAGGCTGTATTGAGCCTTATGTTGCAGGTGTTGGTGTGTTTTGTTTTGTTTTCAATCGAAGCCCTAGATAGAGGTAACCGCACGCTGAATTATGGGGTCGGAAAGGCGAAATGACGTGCACACGAAAATGCTATATCCACTCACTTGCTTGTGGCAACCACAGTTGCCAATTTCGCGCACCTCTAAACTGATGGTGGCAACTGTGGTTGCCAAGTGAAGTATGGACTTCTTTGATAAAGAAAAATTTAAAGCAATGTAGGTTATCTTTTTTTAAAACCGAAAGCAAGTGAGTGGATATGAACGTTTAATTTTTTTGTGACATGACTATTGACACATTTTGTGAAAGGCGATGATAAAAGTTACTTCAGTTATATCCTAGGGTAGCCTAGCCTAGATGTGCAATTATTACTTTTGTGGTAGTGGTGTGCGAATAGTCGTTAGGCGAGGCAAGTTGGAGCGGGTAATATTTCATACTATCAATGATGAAGTAGTTTCGATGAAACAGGTTTTTCATCCTCGCACTATAGTTAAACACATTATTTCTTGTCACAGTAAACTTTACATTCGATACTAATCGAAAACCTCATTTCAAAGTGCTAAGGTTCTAAGTATGTATGTTGAATAAACAACTGTACTGAACCAATAAGTTCTCTAGATTCCCAATGAAACTTATAGTCGGGATCGTGGAAGCATGAACACATCGAATGTGCATCGTTTAGTACAAAAAGGTCGTATCTCTATGAGTGTCTCATAGTTACTTACGTTCTTTTAGCTTGTTAGGTATCCTGGGGTTTAATTTCGGTTGCGAAGCCGCAAGAAAGCGAGTGGACAGCAGGCCCGTGGTGAAGGTCGGGCCCCACTTCGTGCTGGAGAGAGGGAGATACTAGAGGCCCGATTTGGCTATTTATTAAACTCCGCAAAGATGTAATCCCGTGCATCGTGTCCATTTTCATACACTCACTAGTGTCGAATGCCGCGCGCGTCAGTCACACGCAATCGATCGCGCTCGGCTGCGATCAGTCGCGATGCACGGAATTGCACCTTTATTCCGTATTTATGATGGGTTTTGGGTGTGGGAGTGTATCTCAGATGAAACAGTGATATAACCCTGTTATATTATCTATACACGGTCAAGTGTAAAAATATGGGTGCATATCAGCGGATTAAGGTTTTGGTACTTATTTATGAGAGGATGTTATCGATACATATTTTTGCACTTGACATCTATACTAATATTGTAAAGCGGAAAACTGTGGCATAAGTTTGTATGTGGGGGTAAATACAGAAAAATTAAAATTTAATATAAAATAATATTCAATGCAGATTCCTGGCTGGTCTGCCTTGGCCGAAATAAAGTAGGATGAATGAGTCATTAAATGTCTTAATTGAAATAACTGTTCTTGAAATCAACCCTATTCTATCTTGGTCGACTCGACACTAGTGTTGTCGACTGTACAGTTGCTTGCATTTGCGTTAACTTGCTGATCATGCTGTGTACATATGCCTCAGATGTCATGCTAATAGTCTACAAGCTATTCATTAAGATCCATCCATTGAACATGCTGAGTGAGGCTCCCGTTTAGCATGTAATATAAGGTTACCTTTTTGATTGCATTTCTTTTTTCCGTGTTTTGTGTGCTAAATAAATAAATTCTTATTCTTATTCATTGTATCTCATAATAATATATATTTGTTCCTGAGTCATGAATGTTTTCTATGTATTTAAGTATTCATTTATCTATATAAGTATGTTTACCGTCGTCTAGTACCCATAGTAGAAACTTTGCTTAGTTTGGGACTACGTCAAGTTGTGTAAGACTGTCTCCTAATATATATTTAAGACCAGCTTCCGCCCGCGACTTCGTCTGCGTGGACTCCGGATAAAAACTATCCTATATTTTAATCCAGGCTATAAACTATCTTCGTGCAAAATTTCATTCAAATCGGTTCAGCCGTTTAAGCGTGATAGAGTAACAAACATCCAAACATCTAAACTTTCGCATTTATAATATTAGTAGGATTGATTTATCTATATAAGTATGTTTACCGTCGTCTAGTACCCATAGTAGAAACTTTGCTTAGTTTGGGACTACGTCAATTTGTGTAAGACTGTCTCCTAATATATATTTAAGACTAGCTTCCGCCCGCGACTTCGTCCGCGTGGACCCGGGATAAAGACTATCCTATATTTTAATCCAGGCTATAAACTATCTTCGTGCAAAATTTCATTCAAATCGGTTCAGCCGTTTAGCGTGATTGAGTAACAAACATCCAAACATCTAAACTTTCGCATTTATAATATTAGTAGGATTATGATATCTGAATTAATAAATATCCGGAACTACACATTCGATTTCAAAAAATCTTACACCTATGTATAGAAAGGACTAAAGGATGGTCAAAGGTTATATTGTATTGTATCCACGGCCAGCTAGTATACCATATAGAGCATTCGAGAGATTACCTCGAAGCCTCATCGCACAAATATGGTACGAGACATTCACTGCCAGGAATCGCTACCTTCGTAGCGGATCCTGTGGTTTCCCCGCTAAGGAGCGGAAAGTGGCTACGGCGTAGTCCGCTAGGCAGGACAGGAGGCTTAACACTGTGACTGCCAGGAGGCAGTCACAGTGTTAAGCCTTTTAGTGTTTCTTCCTTCAAGGTTCATTTCTGCCTCCAACCTTCGTTCATTCAACTTTTTGCACGTCAATCTCGCCCAATTGTATCGTTTTCATGTATTCGTGATAACCCGCTTATAGTGGAGCCCCACGCCGGCTTAGCAAATTGAAATAGCATCTACTCGAACCTCTTAAGAATGGGGACCGCAGCGGAGCTATTTGATTAACATTCTGTAGCTACTTGCACCAAACATTCGCTACAACGTAACTCGCTGCCAAATTGTATGCCAAATAATCCTAGGGTCCAATGAATGTAACAGATCAGTTAATTTATTAACGAGCTGCCCGCCCACATCGAGCAGGTTGCTCATGGGTAAGCTGTCAGCCATTTTAAAACAAGTTCTCAATTTAGCAGCAAATACGCCTTTCTAAATGATATAATTTAGAAAATAGGTAGTTAATTCTGCCTATCGATCATTGAATATGATTCGATTCGATGATATGAATGATTTAATGTTATTTAGTAATTCAGTAATTCAGTTTCTTTATTGCCAATAAAGAATGAATCCATGCAGTAATACATCATAAAAAAGAGTATTCAAGAATAATGTTAAATAAGACTAGAGATGTCAAAATAATAGTAATAAGAATAAGAAGAATCATAATATATCATCACTTAACAGAATAAACAACATTGTTAAATGTAATAGGAGTATAGCATTGAAATGTACAAAGTAATCAAAACATAATCATGTACAATATTTAAACAAAATTATTAAACAGTATCAAAATAAATTAAACATATATCATTAAAATAAGAAATAAATATTTAAATTTAAAATAAAATTTTAAATTTAAATACAGCAGTAACTACTCAATAGTTCATTGAAAGACACGCGTACGGCTGATATGATTATACTCAATCAAATCTATCAATCTATATCAAATGATGTAGATGCACCTCTAGAGCTACTGAACTAAATTGAACTAGTGAACTAAAAGAGTGATATATTTCACAGCGAACGAAAGATACATATCAATCTTTTTTTAGTGACACATTTTGCGCATGACTAACCCCTATTGATACTTCATTCATCAAAATCGGTTCATTACCTTAACGATATGGAACACACGTAAATACAAACAGACTGCTAAAAGCCTATCCCTTTTCGGCTCTGTCATAGTCGAACAAGTATAAGTTATACACTGACGGGCAGAAAATTTGGCCCAAAAACTTTTCGTGATTTCAAACTATAAATTGAATAGATTAAATAATGTTTTAAATAATTTAATGCATTTTTCTAATTTGGGCCAAATTTATTGCCGGTGAGTATATTTTACCGCTTTTGATATTTACGACAACATTTTACGTACAGTATTTTGACTCGGGAAGGTACCTTCTCTCCCTAACTGCTTAGTCAATATTATCAATAATTTGAAGGACTTCATTATACAGGGTAAACGTGTATAGCGACCTAATATAATTAGTCGAATTTACACTCGGGCTTGATTAGGGCCGTCGCTTCACGATGTCTCGAGGGCTTTGATAATAATTTGTTACACTTTTGTACTTTTGTGACTGCTATTTCCGGTTTCCCTTCAAACTTTATTCAGATAATGACTCACTTAACTTGCTTATGTATTTTTTATTGGGAAGCATTTGTCGTATCGATTTGTTTTTAAGTCGTAACGTATAGGAGAAAGTTCTGTATTACCTATAACGTTATATTATAACCTACGTTTTTTTCTAATAACCCTGAACCTAATCAATCCTACATATTGAAACCAATCATTGATGTCAATCATTCGGACAATAGGGAATATGCATTATTTCATTAATTTAGTCTATCTGAAAGATTTAAGGATAAGATCAAGATATCACAAGCGAAAAAGTTGAAATATGCGCAAATAATTTATTTAATGCAAATCAAAACTTAACATTTCAAAGTTCGCGCGTAATCGCTCACTGGCTTGACGTGACGTCACTCCATGAGACGTCAAACTTTTCATGGCGCGGAATATTATTTGTACTCGTGACACAGAAATAATATAATTTCAGTTTCATTTAATATATAATAAATCAGTAAATGATACTTTTTACTACAATGGATAACTTCAACAAGGATGTCTACTTGGTAGCCTTTTTCACGAACTTTATTTTCAGGGGTTACACGAACTTTGAAGATACACAGTTGAACTTCCCTTTTTATTTGAACAACACCAACTGCGTTATCTCCATAAGACTCTAAATAACATAACCTCACTTCAACTCCAGGTACCGGATAACTATTTGTCCTTTTATCTCTACTTACACTTGAAAATTAGAATTTTCCATAAAACCCGTAAAACCACAGCACCATATCAATCAACCTTAGGCAGGTTTCGCGAGTCGGCTTTAAGGGGATGCCTTGATTCGAGTCGACCACGCCCCCTAGACAGAAACACGTTTACGCCTTCCGCGCACGAGAAAAAGAGATGCAACACTTTTCGGGAATGGCTTATTTTGGACAAATTTCGATAAATACCTAACTTAGTAAAGTTTTATTCATAATTCATTAAGTGAGATTTTAGATGAGATAAAATACTACAGTATTTTGATTGTGTAGTAGGCTAAGTAAAAAAAGGAAAATACAGACCCAACTTTGGATTTTTTTTCTATCGAAGAAATTTTAGGCAATCATGTATCGATTAAATCAGATGAACAATCATATAGTCAAGAATCATATATCTGAAAATCAGACCTTATTGTTTCTTAATCTAGTCAGAACGGCGATTCAAAGCACGCGATAGTTTCCAATTCACCCCCTTAATATAGCTTTTTTCCATTTTATTGATATTTTTCGATGAATTCAGCTTAAGTGACTTATGGAGTGACGTCACTGCGCGCTGATTGGTTTTTAAAATTACGTTCTAATTTACGTAACTTAAAATTAAAAAAATATTAAGAATCATCCAGTAATGCACGTTTAACGGCTATCATTATTGAATTACTAATATAATTTCCCAATATAATCTTAATGCAAGTACCATATGCAAGTACTTTGCGAGTTTTAGTAGGCTCTGCAACTAAACTTTTTAAATATAAGGTCATCAATTAGATTGATATGTCAATGCAGCTCTCTAAACAAATATATTTAATCATGTCAATTCCATATAATGTATGTCCACAATAATATCAAAGGAAGAAAACGTCTCATCAAAATAAATATGCCAAGAAAATGACAAGGTAAAATACATTCTCCCAACGGCAGGAAACTGCTACAAATAAGGTTCTTTATCGTGCCCATTCCCCGCAGCGAAACGTATCGACGTAGATGCTACCCTATAAACCACCCTATTAGTCGTAGAAACACGAGATGCAACCGAGTAAGAATAATCAAAACGTTATAAAAGAAAAAGTCCCTATGACAGCTCAAAAAGTCACATCGAATATGTTAAGTAAAATAACTTCGAACGCGAGCAATCGGCCACAAATAAGGTTCTTTATCGTACCGCGATCCCACTGTGAAGAGGCAACGCACCGACGTAGATGCGCCCCTATAAACAGCATTATTAGTGGGGATACGGGGCATGTCGCTACAAAACAACTTTTCAATATTTCTGAGAATGCAGATGGAAACGAGAAGCCTTGTACGGGTTGTGTTTGAGGGTAGACATTTCCGAGTAAAATGTATTACGTATCTATAGAAACAAGAATAATATTCTTTGAAACCACGCTGAGCGAGTGCAGTCAGTTATTTGCAAGAATTTTGGTGTACAAATACCTACTTATAACAAGTACTAACCTATATATAGGGTCCTTACGCTGGTTACGCGACCACCTTCGGTTAGCGACCACCTGAAGGAGAAGGTTTTTTCTATTGAAGATAACATCAATTCTACAGAACCTATTGAGACAATTAGTTGTACATGCATTTTTTTGTTGTTATAAAATAGAAATCTACTAAAAACCAAGAAAGTTTCCTTTCAGTTTACCAACTCAGCTAAGTGGTCGCCAACCGGCACATGAAATTAGGTGGTCGCCAACCGGCGAAATGACCCTATATAAGGCGTCCTTATTCTCCATAGACAATTCATCCAACACACAAAACATAAGGCATCCGTTTCGTGGCACTTTTTTGTCTTTGGCATATGTATATTTGTATTAGTTAATCGCAGTCACGAATAAATGTTCATTTTTTTTGACAATTATTTTTCCAATAATTTTAAGGACGCCCGTGCGGTGTCGGGTTTTAATTTCACCACCCCCTAAAATCTTCCCGTGGGTATCGTACAAGTGTACTAAGGGAGCGGGGTTGAAGTGTGTTGTGGGCGATGGGCTAGCAACCTATCACTGCAATATCACATTTTGTCGATCATTTTATACCTACATTTATGCTAAAAGTGGCGCTGGAACATACGTTTCATGTGCTCTGCCTACCCCTTTTGGGAATAAAGTATGCATGTAATTTTAAGGATTTCTTGACAAAGACCTCATAGCTGGCTCGTGCCACGTCCCCGGGGCCCCTGATCCGATACCTTTCAATTACGACCGACGTATCGAACACTCGCCGTGTTTATTCTGCAAATCATGTTGCCCTTAATGTACATATTTAAAAGAGGGGTTGAAGGAATACCTACGATATGCATTTATTTTATTTCTGATTGATTTCAATGTGTGCGCGTTCGAAACAAGTCTACATTGTAACGCAAAAAGCTATACAAATGGATGTGTTTTTAGTAGTCGACTGCACAAAACACGTTAAAATTGAATCAAAATCTAATCTGTTCGTTTTGTTTTGTTTTTAACTTACTGTTACTTAAATATTAGCGGATCCTTAGGTGTAGAAAAGGTTTCGTATGGTAGCTTTTCCTGCCGACCTATCATTTTAAATTTAAAGACAATCTTGCCGATTTATTGACTTGGGTATGAAAATAAGCTATGAGGTTGTATTATTTTTTATTATATATATATATATATTTGTATTTATTCAAATAAAAACTTACATACTATACTATTTATATTCTCGCCAAACTGTTACGTTTGATGGCGAGACGCGCTACATTTTAATACAACTTAACTTAACCTATTAAACTCATCTTATAAGATAAATTAGGTAACAATTTCGTGGACCCCATACCAAAGAAATTATATATATATATGCATACATACACACCCACCCACACAATCATGACAAGCCGAGAAGACATTCCTTTAGTCTAGTTTTTATCATAGATTTACTTAATTTAGGACTTTCTCTTAGTAAACTAATTTTATTGAATATTTTTGGTACTAGGTACTTTGAACTAAAATAAATCAATATTTGCGGACAATCTTACACAAATTGACCTAGTCCCAAACTAAGCAAAGGTTGTATTATGGGTAATCGATAAATTACATATTCAAATTAAATAATTAATGAAATAAATGAATTTTATTCTGCAAGAAGGCCGTACGTAATGGCACTTTTACAGTCAAAATTCTACCAGCGTTTCTGAAAAAGAAGACCACAAGAAACGACGAAACATGTTGCATGTCAGTATTTGATTGCAAATTAAAATCTTATTACAATGATAATACTTAGTCAAACTCAATATGAATACAAAGGAAAAAAATATCTTAATGCGTTGTTCTACAAGAAAACATGTCCGGAATGTAGTTCCAATATTTTTTTTTCAGTAAAATGATGTCTCCTTTCAGTAAAACTTCCTATCTTCAATATTTAAGGTACTTTCCCTCCGTTTGGCAAAGTACCCCCCCGGTAGATAAGTAAATATTTAAATATATAGAAAGTATTCATGACTCAGGAACAAATATTCGTGCTCATGTCACAAATAATGCCCTTACCGGGATTCGAACCCAGGACCTCTTGCTTCGTAGGCATGGATGGCTACCAACTAGTCTAAAGCGGTCCTTAAATTACATAATTTATTAGTAACGAATGATGCTAAAATAAATAAAGCTTGTAAAATCTAAAAACTCATGACCGAAACAACGTTAACAAAACCCGTAGGTACTCCGATATTTTCAACAACTTGTTCGCCTCCCTACGCCTACGAGCTCCGAATGAGAGCATTCGAATATGTGTTCAAAATGTAACCTTACAAACCCAAACACAAAAAACGGCCGTCGGTAAATTTTATCACAAACTGATTTCCACTTCATATTTCATGCTCACGTCGGAATAGAAATGTTTTCCCAGCAAACAACTCCCAAGTTAAAACATAATAAGCAATACGGATACTCCTAATGGAAGATGATTGTTAGTTGCGTTCACCAATTTCGATTTAAGGCAAACTGGTCCTTCGCAATTTGTAATCAGAAACACGTTAAATTATCAACTCTATTTGCAACAGCAAAAGGTACTCGCTCGATTACAGGGAACGTGTAAAATAAGTATGTAACTAAACCACGTGCAAGCACATCGTAAAGCGTACCGCGTTCAATTATAGACTCTATTTATACACAAATATGAGCTATAGGTATCCTTGGAAGGTTTTTGTTAAATATGTAATGTGGCTACATGCAAACACGCTCGCGTCTTTGATTCGTTGAAATAATTCTGGAAGGGATTAATGGAACGGTTTGAAATTCGAATATGGAAGTATGGAACTATCGTCAAAATAAGAGAGTCGGAAGGACGTAAATGATCGCGTTCAAAATCAATGTTAACGCCATTACTTATATTAAAACATAAAATGAAAGTCCTGACTTTTGCACGAATTTGTTTCAGTGGGATATTTGAATTTGGAATAACAAGGGAATTGCGAGCATGGGTTAATCTTTCGCCCATTTCAGTGAAAATCGGTCTAATTTTAATAATTAAGTCAAATTCAATAAGTTTTCAAAAACACTGAATACTAATACTAGTAAACGATACACTATACAATAGTACCTATATTCCAATCCAATCGGAATGCTTCGCACAATAGACCCCTTTTTCTAATTAGTATAACTAAAGCTTTTTCAAATATATGCAATACAATCAGTTGTACATATTCAACCTATTGTATTTAAACCGATACAATGTTCTGACAGTTTGCCGGGTAATTTAATATATGTATAATGTTATTGTACCCAATACATTTAGAAAAAAAAACTAAATTCATTGTTCACTGTTAAAACTTGTAATTATTACTGATTTATCTTACCTATTGAAACTGCCAAATATTTCACTTTCACTACCAAGTATTTACAAAGGGTAGAAAGATACAGCCAATATACAGGGTGTAACAAAAAATGGGGTATGAACCGATCAAGGGATTGACAGGTATCGTGTTCTGATAAGACTAAAGAGAAAAAAAAATGACGCGATTTTTTTTTACATTTGTATGGAGCTCGTCGCTCCAGTCAGCCAACGCTCCATAAAAAGGTAAAAAAAATATCGCGTAAAAAAAATAGTTTATCTGGAAAATGTGACGTACTAGCGCTCAATAATCCCCCTCTTGCGGGAAAGTCCATCGTTCCGTTCCACGCAGTATATATATATATATATATATATATATATATATATCAACAGTGTCTAACTACATAGTAGAAAGCTAATAATATATACAAACAATGATCAGCAATGCTAAAAGATATAAAAAATACTTCAAAATACTTCAAAGGCGATATAATTTGAACAGGCCTTTGCAAAAGTATTAAATAAGCCACATTGCATGGCGAGCATGGCGACATTGTGTGAACCCATTAAAGTAACCCTTCTGCCCTAACACAGAATGGCCGATTAACATTCATATGCTTAAGAACTTAGGCCCTTTCAAGTTATTATCGCGTATAAACGCAGTCGACATTATACAAGAAATGTAAATTACAGCCCGCTAGAAAAAAGCAATTCTGAACGTCATAAAGCGGTCCCAGAAATTACTTTCAAAACATTATATTTCACTTTTGTTATTTTCCAAACTCGACGTTAACAGTATTAAAATAGAGTTGAAATTTCCAGGATACATGAACGCGGATAAGAAGTTAAGTAAGTTACGCTTCTTTGTTTACGCCTTGGCTTTCATAGAAATATGGGAGCGTGAAATGACGTCGTAATTAAGAATGTACCTAATCTATTCTTTACGAAGTAAAAATAACATTTTTAATTTATTTATTTTATTTTATTTCTAAAGTAACTTGAATTACTTAATCAGTAATCATATTTGTAATGTTTAAAACCATTACTATTCTACTTACACTAACAAGAAAGCGTATTTAAGTAATCATATTTTAGTGACATACCGTGACGCGGGGCCGTAAACTTGTAATTACGCTCGATCACACTTAATAATTGATTCACTTCAAGTCCACCTATACGTATATTGATATTAGAATATATGTAGATTAAAAAGGAAGTAAACTAAGTAGGAATGACAATAAACCAGATTTGGACAAACTTACAAGTCCAAATCAAGATTAATTTTGGAGAAAGTGATTTCAAAATTGGCAAAACTTATCGGAAGCCAAGGCTCGCTTTGCGTCGTCGGTGAGCCATTAGTCAAAAAAATACCTACCACATTAAGCGCTACGAACATGTTAAAAATCGAACAATCATCATTATAGTATAATCACGACTACATTCCGATTACTGAATTAAACTGATGATAATAACGAGGAACGTGTAAACATAACCTTATCGTCCAATTAACCTCAATCACAAAAAAAAACTGTCGTCTACTCAAACTTGTACGTCTTTTAAATTAATCTCACATTTATTGTAATAGAGTAAAAGATGTAATCAGTTTAATTTTGATTAATTAGTTAATTGTAATCACTTACGTTATCGCGGTAATGGGAGGCATGTCAAGTCGGCTATTTTGTATTATGTTCAATTAAAGTCGAGATACGGCCGAAAAAACACCCTCGTTAATGATTAATCATAAAAATGTCATGTGAGGTGTAATTTTGTTGTAATTTATATTTTCATTAGAAAGTGATTCGCGTATCATTTACAACCATAACACGATATTAATTCTGACAGGCGTGTTTCTTATTATGTTTAGGTTTCTAGAAACATGAATAAAAAACGAAACAAATCCTAAACAATGTACCATGTTATAACCAAAAATACTAGTCACAAATTTCTCTCTGTGAGATGAAGAAATTGGGAGTACTTAGGTACTTATGTTTTTTTTAAAATCCTATCAACTGAATTGAGAAAAAAAAGACAAATTAAATTGTGTAAAAAGGTGCTGTATGGTTGAGATTATTGAATGTGGCCGGACTTTTTATAAAACTGTCATTGGAATAGGAATCTTCTATCGTGAACGGTAGTTGCTTTTTGAATGGACTAAAATGATGCAATTCGGCCAACTCAAATAATCTCACAGGAGCCGTTTCAACAAGAAATTTCCAATTTGATTGGATTGGAACTTTTGTAAAATCCAAGTCACATTCCACAAAACAACCAACGATCGAAGTTGTTTGTTTACAAAAGGTCTGTTCCCATGGTTTTGTAGTCGATTTATGACCGTTTATTATGTCATCGTCATACATTTAAGAGGTAGGCTCTTGTCAGTAGAGTAATTTCCAATCCTACTAATATTATAAATGTGAAAGTTTAGATGTTTGGATGTTTAGATGTTTAGATGTTTGGATGTTTGTTACTCAATCACGCTTGAACGCCTCAACCGATTTGATTGACATTTTGCACGAAGTTAGTTTAAAGCCTGGATTAAAATATAGGATAGTTTTTATCCTGAGCCCACGCAGACAAATACGGGCGGAAGCTAGTTGGAAATAAATCAGCCTATATACGTCCTACTCCTGGGCACACGCCTCCTCTCATGGATGAGAGGGAACGGGCATCAATACCCACGCTGGCCCAGTGCGGGTTGGGGACTTCACATACATTTTTGGATTTCCTCGCAGATGAACAGCGTTCCTCACGCCGTTTTTCCTTTACCGAAAAGCTAAAGTCGCCGTCAATGGAATTTGCTAACTATGTAAATAAAGCGCCATAGTGAAAGACCATTTCAATATGGCGGTTTGTTTACATAGTTAGCAAATTCTATTGACGGCCACTTTAACGGTAAATATCCAATTATAATACGTATATGTTTCGAAAAACTCATTGTTGCGAGTCAGGATTCTAACCCACGACTGCATTTGATAGCCGCATGCCTGAACCACTGGGCTACACCGTTTCCAATTTTACTCCGGTTTAGGGAAGTATAGTCTGGTCCAATGACAGTCACAGCGCAGTTTACGAACAGAGTTTGTCTCGCTCCATATCTGAACAGGAACCCTACCAGAGCTACGTGGTTTTGTATGCAGGGTTATTCACCTAAGACCATACACACCAAGTATAGCCGAAGAATGATAAGATTCGTCACTTTTCGACTTTCTTTTATGATGAGGTCCAAAAGTGACGAACCTTTTCATGCGCTGTATACAATTTTGTACGAATTTCAAAATTAACTTAAACCTTTACTTAATAAGTTCATAATTCAAAAACATAAATGTTCTCTGGGGCTCAGGTGGTGAGTGATCACGAACGGTGTTGTAACTTTGTTCACAGCTGATCTAAAGCCATAAGTAACCGTAAACAACAAACGGATTTCTAAAACTCACGGCCTGTATTGACATACTGGCCGAAAAGAAAAGTAATCAGTTTTTACACCCATCAAAATAGGTTATAATAAGCATGTGAACGCCTCCAATTAGAAGTTAACGACACACGCCAAATCAAACGCCATTATGCCACCGACATAAAGACCGGTAAAACGCTTCCTCCGACCACCATTCAGACAGTCACGGGTTTACAAAGCGTCCTACGGGACATATTTCACGGCAGTAAAACATTTTACGATAACCGAAGCGGTTGATGATCGATTATAGCTCTTATTACTAAAGGCGCAAAGCGTTCGAGCAGTTTTACGATCCAATATGGCGGATTGACAAAAGTCAATGAAGACAAAGCTGCCTTTAATGCAATTTCTCGACGCCGAGCTAAATGTCGATTTACGAGTAGTTTGTTGTTTTTGTGTTTGTGTGACGGTGGGTGGGGTTGACGGCGAAATCTTGGCCAAAGTAATAAACGAAATGTATATTCAGGCAACATGACGGACATGCCTACCTATTCTTAATATAAGACTAGCTGCCCGCGCGGTTTCGCCTGCGAATTGCAAAATAACGCAGGCAAACCTGCGGGATAAAATATAGCCTACTAGCTTCCGCCCGCGACTTCGTCCGCGTGGACTCGTGATAAAAACTATCCTATATTTTAATCCAGGCTATAATCTATCTTCGTGCAAAATTTCATTCAAATCGGTTCAGCCGTTTAAGCGTGATTGAGTAACAAACATCCAAACATCTAAACTTTCGCATTTATAATATTAGTAGGATGCTAAAAGTCCAATCTACACGCAGTTAAAAGAATTTTAAAAATCGGATAAGCGGTTTCGGAGGTTACCCATTACATACGTATACATCCCATTCGCCTTTGTACCAATTTAACTTTTTTGTCTGTATATTTACCTGTGTTAGGTGTACAATAAAGTATTTACATACATACATACATACATACTTACAAAGTTATCTATACTTATATTGAGGAAAAGTCTGTCACTTTTCCTCAATATAAGTATAGACGACTCCACCCGCCGATGGTTCTTTAGATATGTACGGCCGTATTCATAAACGTACTACAAGCCTGTTTTAACTAAAATGGCGTTAAAATTAGTTTGTCCTTATCTGTCACTTTGACATTTGTGTTCGTAAGAAAGGGACAAAGCACCTTTTATTGAGCAGAGGCGTTTTAAGTTTTATGAATAAGGGGGTTACAGTATACAAAATTGAAACGCATGCCTTTTTATGATAGAGTAAGTAATACTTATGTAATTTTATGTATCTGTGTTTGACGTACGCAGCGCAATAAATGACAATACGTACATAAACTTTTGACATACGCCCCTAAACAGGAATCAATAAACCACTCCAATCCAAAAGGAGCTTCGCGAAAGCTCTTAAACTGGACAGCGGGAGCTTTAGGGGCGCTTAATCAAACGGGCAGGACATAAAACCCACCCCGTATGGAGATTAAACGTGCATAAAAACGGAGGGCGCACAATCCGAATCTATTACTTGTTCTATAATTAAGGTTCCAGTCTTGCTAGAAAACGGTTCAAGGTTCAGGGTGTCCATTTTAAACCGTCGTGTTAAAATGGAAGCAAGCATACGGCCTGCACAACTTTTTTTTGTTTTATTTATAACACTGACGGCCCGCGGGCTGTGTCGCGGCGACATAGACATCAGTATCTTTCTAAGCGTTCTAATTAGAAAGACAAAAATGAAGATAAAATAATTTATTAGTCCAACGTAGGTTACAGGATGTTTCTTATCAGAACACGATACCTGTTACAGTACGATTACTGTTAGTTAAGACCTGACAGATAGATTGCCTTCATTTAATTTTCAACTTTAATCTTATACAAATAAAATAGTTATTACTAAATCGGTAGATGTGGGTAACAGTATTCTGAAAAATGCTTTATCTATATAAAATTAAAGTTGAAAATTAAATGAAGGCAATTTTAGTACACCCTGTAGAATTGTAAAATCGTAACTTGTACCTCGAGAAAGCTCTACATAAATAACTCTTTCTATCTCTCTCTCGCCCCACTTCTCATCTCTTAAAAATAGACTTCAGTTACTTTGCACAAGCCACTTGCTAAAGCTACATGTATGTAAATCAGCGTTGTAACGATTCAAAAATACCCATACAAACTTAATCGGCGCACTTAGCGGGGCGCACTCTATTCGGCTAAACAGGATTCGATGCGATTTGCATGGGACAGCGGGCTTAACGGTTACTGCCTCGGTTGATGGCTCAGGAAATTGGCTTCTTTGGACAATGTTAACGTTCAGGGGAAAACTATGTTAACCGTGCATAAAACCTTCAACCAATCAATCAAATGACTTTCAGTTTATGAAAAAAACTATTAGGTGTATAAATGAAAAACAGGAATACAGCTGTATTTTTTTCGAAAGACCCGTGAAAGTCTTGACGTGTGGTTTAGAAACAGTAGAAAATTTTACGTTGAAAAAAGCCACATTTCAAGTTTTTTTTGAGATTATTGATGAAATATTAAGGTTTATTTTTCAGTCTTATCCAGATTCAGATCTTATCTTGTCAGATTTATCCACCAGCTCATTTAAGAGCCTTAGCGTTTTGAAAATCATCAGGCATGGGGTAGCTACGAAGAGAGTTATGTCGCTTTTGGCTGTGGTGGTCGAAGGAAGACCGCGCCAAAAATGGTGTAGGTAATACACGCTCATTCCCTTAAAGCTGGCAACGTCGCAAACGTTAAACAATTACCGTAAATGCATCGTTTGCGTTTAAAAAGATCCTTTTGTAGGGTCTAGGTATACATTTAAAAAATATATATATTCCGTTTTGTTGAGTGAAAACTAAACTTAGTAATACAAATCAGTTTCTGTTTTAATTATTCTTGTAATCATTAAATTTAATTTCAGTACTGGTAATAACTCGTTCAAGTTCGTTAAATAGTAGGGTTGCCATCTCTAAAATTTGGCAACCAGGACAAGACGCGTGAAAACCCCGGATTTTGGAGCTCAGAACCCGGACATGTCAAAAGGTTTTTAGGAAACTTAGTACTTATAATAAAAAACAGTTTAAAATGTAATAAACATTTATTTATTTATGTTGAAACATATTAAGCCACGCGGCGCGGCGGCCCAAGACTTCAAATTTTTAAAGCTGGACTACAAATTAAACCTCGCCCGGACGCTCCCCGGACGCCTTTTAAACTAGGACAAATCCGGGGAAACCCGGACGGATGGCAACCCTATTAAATAGGTAGGTTGATGGTGGTTACTACCCATATTGATGGTTTACTACCCATTTAGTTTTAATCAGTTTGAACATGAGGCATCATGCCAATTCTCCATAAGGGAGCGACCACACCGGTGCTTAACGCTGCGTATACGCGTTGACGTGTCGTATGCGTCACGTATTCTTCATACATTTTGCTGCGTTTTACGGTGCGTTAGCGTATTTACTGCTGTGTATCAGTAGCAAATTGGTCAATCAACAATTTCTTGTTGTCATTCTGACCCCTTAGCCAGGAGACAATATGATAGAGTTTCTTAGACAAATTGTTACAATATTAACTTTAACACATTCACTGCCAAGAATCGCTACGCGCTACGTGCGTAGCCGCTCCCGTGGTTTTTCTTAGCGGAAAGCGACTATACGGCGTAGGCGCCCGCTAGGCGGGTTCCGTAAAATCCATAGGCCCATAGAATCGCAGTTTTATAAAGTGACCGAGGACACGTTACCATGGCAACTAGTGACAGAGGCAAAGTGGATTCACACAAATATCGATGTTTGGTGAGGTAGGGCACAGCGAAATGTCATCAAGCTCGAATCTGGAGCAGCCCAACTGGGGAAGTACCTCCGCCTTGCAGGAGACCACAGCCATAGTAACACTACTACTTGCTCTGTAGTAGTGTTGTGTTCCTGGAGGTGAGCAAGGTCGCCAGAGCTCCCGAGGATGCGTTGTGTTGAGAGCGAGGGAATTTGTTCCTTCAGCTGTCAACACGGTGAATCCTCAAACATATCAAGGGTCGGCAACGCCCATGTTACTCCTTTGGAGTTGCATGCGTCTATAGGCTGCGGTGTCCGCTTACCATCAGGCGGGCCGTACGCTTGTTTGCCACCGTCAAAAAAAGAAAAATGTAGGAGAACGTCGAGTATCAATAAACGTTCGTAAGTCGCGTAATGAGAGCGGATGCAGCCGGGAGTAATGGTGTGTGAAGATGATACCGCCGTGCCTCGTTTAGCGCTTCAGTAATAGTTACTTATACTGGCACGCGTTTAGCGGTTCAGTACTTGCTACAGTGGTTTTGACTAGCCAGCCAGCGAATGAAAAAACCATAGAAGTAAGTAGCGGCGCAAAATGGACTTCATTGCCATTATGCGAAAACAATGCCAGGCAGTTCAGTTCGAACATTATACCAGGTTTTAGGCATGTGTTTGGGTAGAAATTTGTAGAGCTCGCATTCTATGGGTACGTAGCGGAGCGGTCCTAGGAAAAACCACCAATAGGAAGGAGTGATTGAAGCCAGCACGACTATAAGTGATTTTTTCCTCTCACATAGCTTGGCTACCTCGCACAGCCCTGGTGGACACCCTTTCTTACCGCCTTTAGTTCACTCCAATGTACGATCTACCTTTATCCTGCGACTTAACTTTGCTGCGAGTGCGGCTATTGCTATCACCAACTACATGCTACCGTTATACCCTAGGAATTCCTTTAGTCAAGTCAGTACATGCCACGGCATTGCGGGTATAAAGCGGAAAATAGCTGCTACGGGTTACGGAGTAGCGCTACGAGCAGAGTCGCACATTAAAACTGATAAGTACCTATTGGAAATTAGACCGATATTCGACATTATTCTTAAATATCTTGTGACACCGACTATGTAACATTTCAATGATTTCAGGAAATTTATTATAACTTAGAAGGCGTACTCAGAGAGAGGTCAATGCTAAGCCTTCAGGAGGGAAGAATACTACGAACTCCTCCATACAAAAAGAGAAAATGTTTTCCACATCTAAATATTTTTCAATCTCAATGATTTTTAGTACGATATTGACAGAATAAAAGACTAAGTTTATAGGTTTTCCTTTTTAACTTATAGGCACTTCAAAACCTTTTTTTTATAGCGAAACCTATAAACCTAGAATATATTATGCTGAAGCAATCGACATTAAAATCAAAGTGATTCGTTAAGATTTAGTTAGTGGAAACCGCATTCTCCCGAAATGGAAATTTCATCAAAAAAGTACCTATATTGTCAGTCGCGAGCTGTAAGCTGCTTGCAAAGCTATTCTTCCCTCTTAAAAATAATGATTATGAAGTAAACAAAATATTTCAGCAGTAAGTCGTGTAAACGCAGCACAGAAAACCGAACTTCTCATACCATCCCACTCATTACCGTACTGAATAGAGAAGTTTTAAGTCGCGAGGTAAATTTCGAGAGGTGAAGTTGGATACGTCGTTATTGGAACTTGCTATAATGTTCTTTGCGACTTGTAATGCGACTTTACCGGCTAGGGTGCATTTGTTTTTACGAGGGCACTATTCAACACGTTTTATGATTGCTCGTGATATGGCGAGCCATTTTGTGTAAATGTATGTAACAACATTAGTAATAGTGTTTTTTTATTATGTAGTTGCTTTGGCCCCCGGCTTCGTAAGCGTACATGCTTCTTGAAAAAGATTTTATTTTAAGAGTAATCTAACAATGGCCAACAGTGGTTGGGAATTTCTCTTAAGTGAGTGAACCTGTGTCAGGATGCCCCGGTCTTCCATAGCTAATAAGTCTTATAAGGAATATATAGAATATATAAAAGTTACTTATTTACTTTTAAACGAATACTAATTGCACTTCCATACTAACTAAATCCTATCAAATACATAAGGATAGACATACGGAGCCTTTACTACAAAACGTTGTGCGTGGATGCAAGCGCGTGCACCAAATTCTAAACTGAATACCTACCTACAACCCAATAAGGTTATTCGAATGCCCCGGGCCACCTATGATTTCCATCCATCTTGATTCCAAGATAACTTTAGCCAGTCGTTGAAAATACGTCTTCGGTCATCCCGCCTCTTTAACGTCTAATTTACCCCGACACCGAAAACATTCTCCAAAGAATTCCCATTTTGAAGACAATTAATTTCCACCCACTCTCATTACCGGCCGGTAATGATACCGTATCATGTTTATTCAGCGAACTTATCGTTTCTGCATCGTTAGCTCAGCCCTCGAGATTCTCAAACCGGTTTCAGTGGCTGTGAGCTGGACGCAAGTGTAACTTGACCTCGGTCCTGATAGCAACTGTACGTAATCGAATATCGCAGGTGCATTGGTTCAGTCCCAACATCAGCCGCGTTGGTTACGTAAATTGCATACAGCCTGTATTAGCTTAGAACTAAATGTATAATTCACAAAGATGAACTCTATCGCTTAAGACTTTTCGTAATAACAGGGTCTAAACGCCGCAACGGCTGTTTAGGGTCCATTATTAACAAAATACGGCACTTACGGATTAGGGATCGCGGTTAATGTTTCTTTTTTCATGTTTATTACAAGGGGTATTTATTAATTATTATTATTATTGTGGGCCTTAATATGCCGCTTCGACCAGCAAGTGATCTATTGTGGCAGCCCTTTAGAGTTCACCGTTAAGGCCCGTTGCCTCTAGGAAATTCCAGATTATTTGGGCGGTGGTATGTTGTACCTCTTCTGGGTGCACGATGTGCCGCCCTAGATAGGTACTTCTTTTGTGCATATGTGGTCCGCAAGAGCCGATAATGGCCATAGCAAACGCTCCCAACTTCTCTTGCGACATAAATTAGAAATTACTCGGGTAGAACGACTGCATAATTTTGGGATACACAAAACACGAAACAAAAAGATTTCCGTAAGCGACATATATATTATGTGTAAGTTCTTTGAGCACATACTTGACATATAATTAATAAAAGAGTATTATCGTAGGAGTATCGAAACTCTGTGTTGATTAAAATTTAGGCGAACCAAAACTAAATATATACTTCAATATAACTCGCGTAAGTTGGTACAAGTACAGAAAGATAAATAGTATGAACCCAATATCCCAAAACAAAGTAAAAAACGGTATCGAAACCCTGTGTAGATTAAAATTTGGACAAACAAATCACTGACAAGTATAGAATTAATACAGCTTGCGTAAGTATAAGTAGTGAGAGTTCAGTGACATAATTCGTATGACCCAAAACAAAGTAAAAAAACGGTATCGAAACCCTGTGCAGATTAAAATTTGGGCGGCAGCGGGCAATGTAACCCGCACGGGCCATTACGCGCGCCCCGCGCCATTAGTTGTTCGCGGAGCAATTACACCGCTTGTGAGTTACGGTGGTTACGCGCCGTATCAACGCCGATATAACACATACAGCGTTTTTCTAACCCAACAAACATACCAACCAACACGCTATATGAATGTTTAAAGTGCTTTATAGGAGCTCTATTAGAAAATAGTTGAGGGTCCTGTTGGTTAAATAAAACTGGTTATGGCTAGTGTGTTGGTAATAGTTGTGTTCTAAGTTATAACATTGTTTTTTTATAAGTTTTGGAGAGGCAACTTTACGCCGGTTGGGATTCGCGGGTGCCGTGTCCACACTGATATAACACTTACAACTTGTCTCTAATCTAGGCCAGCTTGCTTCAATTATTTTTTTAAGGAAAGAAAGTAGATATCTACGCAGTGTGTTTCAATAGACACAGCACTAATACTTTCCTTATCCAACTCGAAGGACCAAAACGCATGAAATGTAAACGATAACACGAGTTAAAACACGATATACCTCTGTGGCAACACATATTATACCATTTGTAATTTAAATAAGGGACATTTATGGGATTACTTCACTTTAAAAGACCATTCCTAATCGAATTCAAAATTATTTTTAACAGCACGTGACATTGCCAATCTTAGGACATAGCCGTGATGTATCACAAAATTTTGTACATTTAAAAAGAGTTTGTAGGTGACAGTTAATGTTTTTAATAAAAGTGATCATGTTTCGGTCGTCACGTGAAGATTCGTCTCATCAAACAAGTCGAACTGAGTTCCCTGTACCGTAGCAGCCATATTTTCTGATACAATTGGCCATACATCAACACGTTATAACGTATCAGTCAGACACATCAAAATACTACACCAACACGTTATAACGTATCAGTCAGACACTTCAAAATACTACATCCACACGTTATAACGTATCAGTCAGACACATCAAAATACGCCATAAATGAGGCAACAAACATCGCTCCATATAATTTGCCAATGTAGGAGTAAAAATGGCAGCCAGACCGTTAGCTTACGTATCACTTACTATACTTTTGCCTCAATATTTACCCCTGACAAACACCCAGAAATATTCAAATATAACTAGTTAATGACACTTATGAAGTCACTGTCAAAATGGCGAAAACTACCTCGCACACTCACTAGACGACTTTGTACCTAAGGCCACAAGTAATACCGTTGACAATAGGTTATTTTGTCAGTGTGGGGCTCTTCAGAAAAAACTTGTAAAGATTCAGCCGCATGTGAATAATAAGCTGAATTGTTGTAATGAAAAGCAGCTCTACGTGAAATGCGAATTATGTGACGGTTCCGTATTTATTTATGGTTCGGTTATTCAACGCATGTAATTATTTCCTGTTGAAAAATCACCCAAATACGTACGTACGCACCAGGAAAATAACTTTTTAGTTATTTAAATAAGAAAACTAGAAGTTTTTATTAAGTCTATGAAAATTTATTAGTATTAGTATACCTATCTAAGGTTTACAAAGTTAGAAAAGTTATTCCTTTCATTATTTCTGACGTGTACATAATATTGAACGTCAACTGGCTTATTGAAAAATAAAAACACTATAGGTAAGGCAGCAATCTTCCGGCACCTTGCTGACATCACAAAATGTTCTGTATGACTACTTTTATCTGTTCCTACCAACTCGTATACAGAACTAGTATAGACTATATAAAACATCAGCACCCCGCATGCCACTCGTGATCAAAATTCTGATTCCATTACTCCCAAACGGACCCCCAAACTCAACTAAACAAAAATGTAACTAAATTCCATTCTGGCCCCGTGAGCTGGAAAAGTGCACGGACGGGAGCTCGTTATCTACCGAGCCCTGTAAAATACTTATTCGTGTAGGTATGGGAACCTATTCATGTAGGTTTTAAAGCCATTCTCTGGGAAATTGGCTCCATGTCACTTACTGGAATGATGCGCTTACCTGGAAATTGAGAGGGTTTTATTAGTATAAAAATATGAGAGCTTATTAACTTTTTAGCACTTTTTACTTTGCAGTGTACATAGCTTAAAAAGGAGAGACAACTTTAGCCAAGTTTACGCAATTACTTTAACTCTATCTTGGCAGTGCATCTTCAAATGCACAATTTTTTGGTCACCTTTTTGCATTTATTTTAAGTAGATACGGTTTTTTGCTCTATGCTGAATAACCTAAAAAAATTGTTTTTAAAGGCAAACATTAAGTGAAATTCGCGTGAGTATTTCCGAAATCTACATTTGATAGAACCCGTTTTTCGGTAAGACACAAACGTAAGATCGCGTTTTTATCTGTTGGCAAAGCTAAAACTTCTTTATATGACTCATGGTTTTACAAGAGGGCTAAATCGTTCTAAACCTATAAAGCCTGTTTTGACAAAAGTGGCGATATAACCGACGATGTGTTTATTTTTGCGATTCTCTACTGACTGTAATAGAACAGAAGATAGAAGATGGAAGACAGATGAAGTGAACATTATTGTGAATTTTGTGTCATACTCGTATAAAAAAAAAAAAAAAAAAATCTGTTTATTTCACTTATTTTTTTACAAAATAGCATACATATTTCTTAACTACTAATCTTAAATTCTAAAGATTTTTTGAGTTAAGGAGTCTATAATTAGTTATATTAGTTATACAATTTCAATTACATAACTTATAGGTTTATCTCTTCTCTCAATTTAAGCATGTGTTTTTTTATAATCAGTGACATCACGGTTAAAACGTGTCGAATTGAATCCTGGATTTTAAACACGCGTCTCTTAATATTGAGATTACGCATTTCGTAATTTTTATTACTTACGCATATGTGGCAATGCGTAAGTAATAAAAATTACGAAATGCGTAATCTCAACGTTTCTGAAGCTTCCGATATCCATTGTCAACAGCAATAAACATTTCATTCCGAAATAAACCACATTACCTGTAACACAAAGCTTTAAATTCAATACAGCCCAGAACAATGGATGTGACAGCGATATAAATTCCGTAAAATACGCGACACAGGCTCCCTCATAAATTACATATTTACTGCTATTAATTTATGGGCATTTCATGGCGAAAGCTTAATTTTTGTCTGAAACAACATAAATGCTAAACTCGACATTTGAATGATGATTGTCGTGTGATGACGATGTCGATTATGTCACCACAACGCAAAATGGCGAAGTCACAGGTGATCTATCTAATTTTGCTATTCCAAGTGCATGTAAGGATGTGGCTATATGAATTCCGTGACATCGCACAATAAAAATAAGATGGACTAGAACAAAGGTAGAGGCATGAAGGTTCAGATAGACATTTCTACTCATTTCAGGAACTAGGCCACAAGTTTAGCGCAAATTTACCAAGGTCGTTGTAAATTTAAGAATAAAGTTCTATCCTTGCACTAAAACCGGGCTTCATTTTATAAAAAAAAAATATCGACAAAAGCTTTTTATTTGATCCGCATTGTATTAATTACAATGACTACAATATCGTCAAAGCACCACGTAACATTAATCCCACTGAACGCACCGTGACAAACAGCATTGCGTCATAAACATGTCCGAATGTCATTTATTTCGTGACGTCACACCCGTTCAAAATGGCGGATTGATATTAAAGCAAGGGGTTGTTTGCCAAACGGATCCCGAGTATTGGCGTACACGGAATTCTCAAATGGAAAGGATGTATAAACCAAAGAGTGCATATTACTTACGCCTTTTTTTAATTTACGGGATTGCATTTACACCCAAAATTCCCTATTAATATAGAAGCTCTATTCACCGTTTTAGCTCTGGGATTATAAATATAATTCTTTGGGATTACAAGTAGTAAGTTTGAATGTTTGCGAGAGAAGTTGGAGCGAATATGTACATTTGAAATCTGGGTTTTAGTTCAATGAGTGTACCTGTATCGTTTAAGCTTGTTTTTCTTTAACACTTTCGATGCCAGGAACCCGCCTACGAGGTGCCTACGCCGTAGTTGCTTTCCACTACAGACGAGGAAAACCACGGGATCGGCTACGAGTGTAGCGATTCTTGGTAGCGAAAGTGATCAGGAAACTACTCTGAAAATGGCATGAAAGTACTGACTAACCAGGCCAGTACTAGCCAAGAATTTGGTTCTCACCCGAATACGAATATTCATAGATAAGCACGTTTTTTTGTATTAGCATCTCACGTAATGAGCTTAGTAATTGGAAAATTTAAGTACCTACTTAAAATTAAAGGAAGTCCCACCCTTAAACATGTGAACGAATGGCCTAACCACCCTTATGTTTATATTGTAAAATATTGACCTAACGAACATTTAAATTAAGTTTCATTATTTAAACTGACCCATAAACTAGTTTTATAAACCATTTAATCTGCATAAATCGGCAGTTAGAGTTGCATAAGCAAGATTAACAGGCCAAAAAAAATACAATTTCGGTATAATTTCTATCCCAAAACAGTTCATTCAGGGTTCTGTCTCTTTCGACCAAAGGGTCATTTTTTGGACGCGCAACAGGATATAAATGTCGTAAGTGCCCGCCGCATAAGGTAAATTTTCTTGTGAAAATTAGCGGTCAAAATTATGTATTTAATTATAAAATACAGGATAAAACTGGTTCTGGTTATAGCCCGAGAATAATCACATAAACACATGACAGAGCATCTCATTTGTGTATATTTGAAAGACAGATAGTTACGTACAAGAATGTGGATCTTGATTCGTGGCTAGGATTGGCCAGATTTTGTTCTACATTGTTTAAGTTTTATGAACAACGGAGTCCGTTGCCCGTATTTATTTAGGTACATGCGTTGCGACGTTTCTAAAGCAATTGGATGTTACATACCTAGGTCCCATAAATGTCTAAGAAAAGTTTACCTAGCCAAACGCGATCAAATATTATTTGATACAATATTTTCGTGTCCACAACGTAAACAGCAGGGGCGGAGCGCCAAGTCGAAAGCTTCGGTGAAAAACACATCAGACATTTATTTAAACCAAGTTACATAAGATAGCATAGTTTTCATCAGAAATTATGGTTTTGTTTTCGCTGTAACTAGATCAATTTAAAGTTGGGAAGAAAGTTTTACTTTTTAACCGTCCAAAGATTACACTGCTTTCGTAGAAGCGTGCGTATATGATAGCGGTCATCTTGGTAATATTTTGCATTATTGATTTAATCGTAATAGATTAAGCATCTGTTGGTTATTTTATTTTTTAAACACGGTGGTAATAAGCATCCGGCCCGCCTGGTGTAATCAGACATCTAAATAAGTCTATGGAGCGGAAAGCCCGTCACTGAGCTTTTATTGGTTAGCCTTTTGGATAGTGACGCTGCTTACGAAGCTGAAAGTCCCGGGTTCGAATGCCGGTAAGGGCAAATGTTGATTTGATTTAACAAAATTGTGATGAGCATGAATATAAGTTTCTGAGTCTTGGATATTTCCAATGTATTTAAGTATGTATTTATATCTATTAAATATATCGCTGTCTACCCATAACAAAGGCCTTATTGATTTTACAATGAGTCTAGTTCGTTGTGTAAGCAATCCTGCACAACTCGAACTAAACACTTTGTTTGAAAGAGAATATTAGGGATCAATACCCCTTACATTTATTTATTTTATTTATTGAAACGCTCAGTAGGCCGGCCCATGTACCGCTGGAGTGACGAAGCCCTCAAAGATCTGACCATCCAACTGGCGTGAGGTGGCTCAGAATGGGGAAGGGTGGCGTTCTCTTGTGTCAGACGTCAAGATCGTCTTTGGGTCATCGAGCCAGCATAGTATGTAAGTAAGTATTTATTGATCTTAGGATTACTTGCGTCGACAGCTAGAGACAACTGTACGTCTAGCACAACTTGCTGCTTATTCGCTTCTCGCGCGACTGAGCGTCTCCTGTCTCACTCGCACCGTGCAAATTAGAAAGAGGAGGGTAAATTTTTCTCTCGCATCGCCTCGCGGCGTCAGTTGTGCTAGTCCCGCTGCAGGCCATCTCTCTCAACACATGGCATTCTCGGGAGCTCTGGCGACTCACTTACCACCAGGCAGATAGGTGAACTACAGAGCAAGTAGTGGTGATATTACTGTATGTCCGCGGTCTTCGGCACGGCTCTCACAAAGTCTGACTATGTCTCTTTCTAATTAGAACGCTTAGAAAGTGACAATAGTCTATGTCGCCCCGGGCCGTCATGTGATACCCGTGCTGTGAGTTCCAGGTACTTCGCAGTGCACTACATCTCGTGGTATAAAAAAGGCAAGGAATTTAATCTCTTCACTTTAAAACCGTCACATTACTAAAAGTGTAAACGTACTAAAGTGCCACTTTACAATCCTAATTTCAAAGTCGGGTTGTATCCAAGTGTGGCATCAGGCACAATAGGCCCCGTAAATTAGGCGGCACAATGCCCGATGCCCGCACCCGCAAAATTAGCATAATAAAAAGGGCATTCGGTGCCGATCGTAAATAATGCTTTATGCTCGATGCTGGGGAAGTGGCATAAAGATATCGGCTGCAATATGCGCATAATCTTCGCTTCTAATCAACACCCCGAACAGGATTATTTTGGATACCGGTGAGCAACAAAAGAGCTAGCTTGTAATATGTTTATTACAGTTTTCAGGGAGAAAACTTACAGAGTATTCATTCTAGTGAACAATCGACGTCAAAGATAATATGTTATGTTCACTTTTGCATCTTGTTCCTTCGTAATGAGAAGAAAGATGTATGGGTATCTAATCTACATGTTACATCTTTGACTGTATACACTGCTTTCTAAATTGCTACATAGGGTCATTACGCTGGTTACGCGACCACCTTCGGTTGGCGACCACCTGAAGGAGAAGGTTTTTTCAATTGAAGATAACATCAATTCCACAGACCCTATTGAGACAATTAGTCGTGCATGCATTTTTTTGTTGTTTTAGAATAGAAATCTACTAAATAACCGAGGAAATATCCTTTCAGTTCAACAACTCAGCTAAGTGGTCGCCAACCGGCACATAAAATTAGGTGGTCGCTAACCGGCGAAATGGCCCTACATAGTAACGCTTTATTAGTTTATTACGCGCCTTAGCATTACGTGTATGATGTTTTGTGTCGTTATCTGATGGATAATATCGTGATATTGACAAAATGTGTATCTACCTGTCAACTAGAGTATGAGTGTCATTATCACCGCTATGTCACAAAATAACCCCTATGATCGTCATGTACGTGCTGTCATTGATAAAAAAAATCGTGAAAACCATCGCTGTGAACTCCGATTCAAGAAAGACACACAAACAGACTGTTTCATACATCATAACGCCATTTTACAACTTTATTATCCTTCAAAAACGCTGTTATGTCCAGCGTCCATATAACGAATGTCATTCAGATAACCTTCCTAATTGCAAGTTATTACCATAGAAACATATCTCACCTACAGCTGCATATCATAGTCATCCAACTCGCACATAGCTACTGACAGAGATCTTTGACGCGTATTCACAACGATAAGGGGACGTTGTCCGGCCATAAATATAAATTGCACCATAAATGTCAGATGACACAAACGCCTGTCCTGATTTAGGAGCACCAGCGACATACAAAGCTCGAAGATGTGAAGGGTGCCGAAAATGGCTGGAGGAAATTGAATCTTAAATACTAGTATATAAGGTATGCAATACAAGTATTTTTGTATTCGAAAGCGCTAAAGTCGTAGCTATTAATGCAAATGTGTTGCAATTTGAATCTTGGAAGCAGATGTGTTTGGTTGAAAATTGAATGCACGTTTTCACTGGAGCGTTAAGATCTGTAGCGACGAGTTATATTTCTCTCGGTTAGGTGTCATTATACATACTTCTAATAAATCCGCGGTTAAACTCAAGTACTGCATGTCACTCACTACAGGCGACATGTTTCGAACTATTCCTGAAGAGAACCTTCCGAAGAAATCGAAACAGGTCGCCTGTAGTGACATTTAATACGTGAGTTTAACCGTGGATTTATTAGTAGTATTTTAGACATGTCTTACGAAACTTTAAATTCGAATCTGGGGGCACGGCAGTGCCCCCGCCAACTCGAGCAAAACAGCGGCACGGCCGTACCATCCTTTTCTCGAAGCAGTTCAGGCCATTTTCGACCCCCCTATAACTCCGTTGTGGATAAAACTAGAAGCCTGAATTTTCAGTAACAAAGCACACATTGTATAAAAACACGATATATTTCAAATTTCATTCAATTTGAACCAGTAGTTAAAGAATAACTAGTGAAAGTTTCTTAATTTTGTCACTCACTGTCTGACTCACCGATCATCAAAAGTCTAAGGCACTTCTAGCAGATATAAAAGCTTCAAATTTAGAATACAGTTAGTGTTTAGTGTATAAATCAAGGGAGACTTTAAAAAAAAATGCAATTTCAGTCCAGTTTTCTAGATACACTAATTGCATAAATAACTTTGTAATCCCATATAAACATATAGGATTACAAAGCTATATTTGCAGTGAGTGGGATGGGAAAATTAAAAAGCAAGAATGGGACTGCATTCATAATTTGTACGTATTGCTAACACAATAACCTACAAAAAGAAGTAAGATCCCATAAAAAACATTCCATTTAAAAAGAAGCCAAGTCTCGAAACTCTTCCACCGTAAAAAGTTGTGAGATATTTCGTGGAGCCAAGTCTCAGGCATTCTTATTAATTTTTATTTGCTACATAAAAAAAAATTGTGACGGCAGTCACACAATACGACATAGTTTTAGGTATGCAAAAATCGATAAATGCAGTAAAGTTGTGTGATTGCCAAGTTGCAGAATTTTATTTAGCTAGCAAATAAAGATTAATAAGAATGCCTGAGACTTGGCTCCACGACATATCTCGCTCATTCGCATGGCAACCCTGGTCATGTAAACAAGTAACTAAGAGCTCTGCGTTATTTTATTTACAAAACTACACCCAAGAAGATAAATATAGTAAAGACAGTGTTGGTGTAAAGGCTACTGACCTGTTTTAGGTTATCCTCTATATAAAACGGTGAAGAAAGCGAAAACACAATCCACAACACAATCCAAACACTTCGGTAAGATGCACATATTTAACCGTTAACATCAACATCAGTTTAAAAAGCCCAAAATTAACGGGATTCACCTAATATTTCCTGACCGGCGTCAACAGTTGATTGGGCGCAACGTCAAGTGACACTTGACACATTTGAAGATTACCAACTGAATAAGCCGAAGTAATGTTGCCAGGCTAATTAACACATTTCACACCAACTTGTCAGCGCTGGCGCATATTTTGCGTTCCAATTTACGTATAAGATATACTGAACAGGGAAGTGTTCCAAACTGAGTTGGTACATAGCTTATTGTAACAAAATGACACTAAACTGCGCTGGCTGTCGGAGTCCAATCGAAGATGATGTCTCGGTAAAGTGCCAGGCTTGCCAAGCTGATTATGACATGCTATGCGCTAATATACCAAAAGAAGCATTTACCACGCTAGCAAGTGAATTTTTCGAGACGTGGGTTTGCTTTGAATGCCGCGGCAAGCTACCGAAAGGTGATAATACCCACACGCCGGTGCGCATCTTGGGGCGCAACTACAAGCAAGACACTAGCCTCAATGATACTGTCCTGACTGCCGCTATTTGTGACATGTCAGCCTCAAGCCTTATAAATTCTGTCACGGATTCTAGAAGCATTACGGTCCGCCCAAAGTTGCAGCATAAGCAATCTGGTACGCCACTAAACCAGAATCAGGTTGGTCCGTCAATTGATACAATTCGGGATGTTATACTTGAGGAGTTCAAGAAAGAAATAAATGACTCAATTTCTACACTTGTCAATAAGCTCATAGCTGACCATAACCCAGTCATGCTCATGCAGAGTGAAGCCCTTCAGCTACCGTTAAAAAGAGAAGTTGCTGGGCTTAAGAAGAAAGTTGCGCTGCTCGAAGGCAAACTGGAAGAATATGATCATCGGCTCCGGGCACTTTTAAATGAGCAGGAGAAGCCTGGCCAAACCGCCGACCAGTCATCACCACACGATCATGATAGTGCCCCAGTTGCTATCACCAGCACCCCCAGGGACCTTCTCAAGGCAAGGGAGGGCTCAGGAGTACCAAGGGTAACACGAAAAAGAAAGATGCCATGCTACAGGGAAACCAGCGTGCATCGAAGGTGAATGAGATCAATATAGGGACTAACTGACGTTTTGGTACCCACATCGTCAGCTTCGTCCTCTGGGGGTCACTTGGATAACACAGTGCCACTGGAACCTGACTGTGCTGAAAGGAGGCTATGGATGAACAACGAGAAAAATGTAATCATGTCTCCTCTAGGCCACAGCGAGCCACCAGTACTGTATGTGACATTACCACTTTCGACCCTAAGCGGTCACCTGCTTGCACACTTTCCTATTCTCAGATGGCGCAGTGTAAGGTTTTCACTCGGGAACTTCGAGTTCACCGCCACCCCGCTTTCGGCCGGAGATCAAACCAGAAGGGTGACGAGGCAGCGCTCGCGCAGTCACAGTAGTGGTTGTAGCGCCTCTAGAGGCGGTGGCGTGCTTCTAACGGCGAGACCTGGTATCACTGCGTCGGCGGTTAGATTTGGAAACACTGAGCGGTGAAGACCTGTGGGCGTCCGTTACGTACGACGGTTGTGAGTTGTTCGTTTGCTTGGTATATCTCAAGCCCAGTGCTGTTGACTCAGACTACATGACGTGGTTCTGCAAAGTCGAGGATAATTGTGAAGTTATGCGAAATCCTAATTTTGTAATACTAGGTGACCTAAACTTAAATAGTGCTAGTTTGAATGTAAATAATTACCTTAATTACTTTTTGACATTTTGTAAGCTATCTGAGCATAATGACATTATGAATGATAAGGGAAGTAAGTTAGATGTTGTGTTAGTATCAGAGTACACGGGTGCAGTCAGAGTATGTGCAGCGTGCGAAGTGGAACGCGCAGATGTATACCATCCTCCGCTGGATATAATGGTTACTCCGGATCGTCCCGGGAAAGCTGTGGTGGTTGATCCTAGCAACATTGACCCGGCCATAGACTGGGATTTCGGTAAAGCTGACTTTCCTTCCCTGTATAACTTTATTTCTGAGGTAGATTGGAGCCTCGTTCTGGCTGTGAATTGCGTGAACGGGGCAGTCAAGCGACTTTACTACCTACTGTATAGCTGTTTTGATAATTGTGTTCCAAAGAAGAAGCGTAGTGTGAAAGTCACTAGAATGTACCCAACTTGGTTTCCAATTGACGTTATCAAAGATTTAAAAGTCAAGGCTGACTTGCATAAGCAGTGGAAAGCTTCTCGTGATCCAAATGTCTACATTCGCTTTAGTCAACTGCGGGTAAGCATATACGAACGTTTAAACGGGTGGAAGTACCAGGTAAACAGCTCCGATCCACTGGAAGGCTAAGAACAGTACCGCGTCGCATGGCACTTTCAGTAAAAAATCCTAGGGTAATTGGCCCAACGTATTACGAGCGTCTACCCGCCAAACTGCGAACTGAATCATCTGACGAAACATTCAAACGTCAGCTGAGAATCTTTTTATTAGAGCATCCATTGTATTCTGTATGTGAGTATATGGACATATAATATATTTGACATGGTTAATTTAATTTAAATTGTTTTATAATATCATAATGTTCTGGTTTTATTTTGACGATCATTACGAGATACGAGTATCAATATCAATATTTATATTCCCTATTTTGACTTTATCATGAATCATTTTGTAATATATGTCCATATGAATGTTGTATTGTACCTGTGATTTCATTCAATTAATATTCATTATTTGACGATCATTAAATAAATTCGTGTAAATTAGCTTAAAGTTAACTTATAATGTAAATTTATTTTATGAAATAAATAAATCTAAATCTAAAGCTAGAGTTGCGAGCGCGTATGCTGCCCACATTGATACTATCCAGCGGGACATCAAAACGAAGCCCAAATCTTTTTGGAAGCATATCTCTGACTTGCGGACGAAAGGTGGTTTTGAACCCAATATTACTTATAAGGGCCAAACCTTTAATGGACTAGCAGCGTCAGGAGCTTTTGCGGACTATTTCAGCAGCGTGTTCCTTCCAACCGCGCCTAAGTTATGTGCTGAACGGGCGGGCTTGGCTGCCAGCGATCATTTAATTGGCATTTCAAATTTTGCACTCCATGAAGTTGGTAGCGGGATTGATAAATTAAAACCAAAATCCTCTGTCGGTCCGGACAATGTCCCTCCTTTCATAATCAAAGCTTTTAGATCCCAACTTTTGTCTCCCCTAGCACATATATTTAATCTTGCTCTCAAAACAGGCACCTACCCCGATTATTGGAAAACCACAAGAGTAACCCTAATCTTTAAATCTGGCGATAAATCTCAAGCGGTTAAATACCGTCCTATTGCTATTTTAAATTCATTAGCCAAGGTGTTTGAGAGTGTTCTGCATTCGAAGTTATATAAGCAGGTCGACCCTTACTTGGACGATGCACAACACGGGTTCAGGAGGGGCCGCTCTGTTAATACCAATCCTCTTTCACTGGTGAACCACGTCTCAAAGAAACTAGATGAGGGAAGCCAAGTTGACGTGGTGTACCTTGATTTCAGTAAAGCGTTTGATCAGGTCGATAATGATGTCCTATTGCAGAAACTTTCCTCAAATTTCCTCCACTCTTCCGATTGTTTTCCAGTTACCTGAAAGATCGCAGGCAATTCGTTCGACTTGGATGTTTGATTCGGATCCTTACCATACAAAGTCCGGTGTAAGACAGGGTTCCATTCTTGGCCCCTTTCTTTTCACGATAATGGTGAACGACCTTTCCAGATGTCTCCCTACTGGTAGATCCTTACTGTACGCCGATGACATCAAAGTAGTAGTGGATATCAAGACTCCAGCAGATTGCCGGAATATGCAGTGTAACTTGGATGCGATCCACCGGTGGAGTGTCGAAAATCGCCTGTATCTTAACGCTTCCAAGTGTTACATTATGAGTTTCACTCGATCAAAGCAGGGTGTACTCGCTAGTTATTTTATTGATAAAATACCTCTCTCTCGAACTTATTCCATAAAAGATCTCGGCGTGGTGTTCGATCATGAACTTACGTTTCATAGTCATATGCGCTCTCTAGTTGGTGAAGGTTTTAAGCGTCTGGGTTTTGTTTTCCGTAACTGCAAAGACTTCACACATGTATAGGTAGGTGTCATCAAGTTACTCTATTCGGCGCTTGTAAGATCCAAACTAGAGGCTAGTTCGTGCGTTTGGAATCCGCACGAGTCGACCTATGCACTAATGCTTAAAAAAGTACAAAAGTGCTTCCTGTGCTATCTTTAAAAAAAGTTGTACGGTTATTACCCCCTGATTTACCCTACTGCTTATCTGCAGGGCACCCTCGGATATAACTCGCTGGCAACGCGCAGATTGTTTGACCAGCTGATCACAACTCTTCGCATATTGCGTGGTCGTCTCGATTGTCCCAGCTTGCTCAGTGAGGCCTGTCGCCTCTGTACCCGATGGACGTGTGCGTTTTCGAGCAGATCGGCTGCGGCTCTTCGCTGTCCCTTTCTCTCGTACGGTCGCTCATCGTAACTCTCCTGTTTGCCGCTCCCTGCATGCGCTCAATAAACTAAACGCGAAGCAACTTTCCTGCGATTTGTTTGCGGATGGCTGGACGGTTGTTGAAAGAGAGTGCTTGAAGTTGTGTGAGATGCTAATGTAGTATTTAGTGTTATTTTTTAATTTTTAATATGTGTCTAATATACACATGAATTAAAAAAAAATTGTAATGACGGGATTTTTCCTGTAATGTTACATTTTTTGTTATTTCTTTTCGTGTCTATAAATAAATAAATAAATAAAATCTCACAACTTTTTACGGTGGAAGAGTTTCGAGACTTGGCTTCTTTTTACACGGAATGTTTTTTTTATGGGATATCCATTTACATACTCATAGCGCGCACATTCAAGGAACTAACGTAATGTTTACTAATAAATTGTACATAAGATAACCTCAATGTCACATTGAGATAGGTCGTCGATAAATAAAAATACGTACGCTTGTATACGTAAATAACCTATTTACTTATAAGATATATACCTATATCATATATAACATTATAAGAATATTAATGCGGTCCGTATTTAATGTTTGTTTCACGTGCCCGCTTCAACGCAAGTCACGTCCGGCGCGAAAAACATATTGAAATGCGATTGAGATGTGAAAGAGATCAAGCGAATCGAGGACACGACCTTACTACACATTCAGTCCCCATATAATAGTCGGCCTTTTCACGCGATAAGTGACAAGATAGAGCGTCCGTCTCGTTCTATCGAACGGTGTCAGCCAGTGACGGACGCGCTATCTTGTCACTTATCGTGTGATAAGGCCGACCATAATGCGGACTCTACTTAGGTAACGTTGAGTTGCACCAAACCGACCGTAATCGTAATCGGCGTTCGTTAAAATCGGAATATATGGAAAGTTTGATATGTAATCGGTGTTTAATAGTAAGTTGGCGCAACCCGCCTTTAATTAGTACCAATCTAACGCACAGGCCCTGTCTTTGTACCTACACTCGAAACATACCCCCAACCCGTCTGTAGTGGTGAACAATCTAATTTTCCATTTACGGTTTTCCAAGTTTCTAGGGTCGATGAAACTTCTTCGAAGTTAAATTACACTTTGGTAAAAGTAACAAGGCAACTTGGGAGTTTTAATTATTTCTGTTACCAGTCATAAAACACCAAAATCGAGGGAAAACAGGACGAGGAAGAGGTAGAATAATTTAGTTACACGTGAAGGTGGAAGGGAAGACCAGTGCTGGCTGTAAAGCTTAGCAACACGCTGACAAAACTTAATGTGTTATTTCAATTTATTTCGTTTACTTTCTGTATTGTTAGTCACGAATAAATGTTTGAATTTGAATTCGAATTTGAAGGAACGTTCACTTACCCACGGCATTTGACTCAGAAAAAATGTGTTGAACGTATCTGTTCCATTTAGCATCCTGAGAATGATTCGCCGATTTTAATGACAGCTGACATCAGCCTAACATGCTACACCACGAAACTTATCAAGTCATCACTTACCATGCATAACCCAGCATCGGCCGAAAACGACGTTCGATTTTATTCGGTCATCTTTTATGGTATGAGTACACTGACAACCACAAGAGTACGAGCTGTGATCCGACCGACTGAGTAGAAGATGACGAAATTAATAAATGGCTTACTATGGCTGGCTGCTTACTATGCCCGTGTGGTGTCGGGTTAGAATTTCACCACCCCCTTTCTTCCCGTGGGTGTCGTAAAAGTCGACTAAGGGAGCCGAGGGGGGAGGGGGTTGAAGTGTGTTGTGGGCGATGGGCTAGCAACCTGTCACTGCAATATTACATTTTGTCGATCTTTTATACCCACAGTTATGCTGAAAGTGGAGCTGGAACATAAGTTTCATGCGTTGCCTACCCCTTTTGGGAATAAAGGCGTGAATGTATGTATGTATGTACTTTGGCTGAAAAAATCATTCAAGTCACAGAAGTAATTAACTCATTACAAAGTTTTATTTATTCTTCTATAATAGAATGCTTCGTATAGATTTCACTCCAATTTGTTCGTTCTGACAGCCTTTGAGGTACCCTGCCGATACGCCAGCATAATGCTTCACCTTGTGACAATTTGTTCGTTCTGACAGCCTTTGAGGTACCCTGCCGATACGCCAGCATAATGCTTCACCTTGTGACAATTTGTTCGTTCTGACAGCCTTTGAGGTACCCTGCCGATACGCCAGCATTATGCTTCACCTTGTGACAATTTGTTCGTTCTGACAGCCTTTGAGGTACCCTGCCGATACGCCAGCATAATGCTTCACCTTGTGACAATTTGTTCGTTCTGACAGCCTTTGAGGTACCCTGCCGATACGCCAGCATAATGCTTCACCTTGTGACAATTTGTTCGTTCTGACAGCCTTTGAGGTACCCTGCCGATACGCCAGCATAATGCTTCACCTTGTGACAATTTGTTCGTTCTGACAGCCTTTGAGGTACCCTGCCGATACGCCAGCATAATGCTTCACCTTGTGACAATTTGTTCGTTCTGACAGCCTTTGAGGTACCCTGCCGATACGCCAGCATTATGCTTCACCTTGTGACAATTTATTCGTTCTGACAGCCTTTGAGGTACCCTGCCGATACGCCAGCATTATGCTTCACCTTGTGACAATTTATTCGTTCTGACAGCCTTTGAGGTACCCTGCCGATACGCCAGCATTATGCTTCACCTTGTGACAATTTATTCGTTCTGACAGCCTTTGAGGTACCCTGCCGATACGCCAGCATTATGCTTCACCTTGTGACAATTTGTTCGTTCTGACAGCCTTTGAGGTACCCTGCCGATACGCCAGCATAATGCTTCACCTTGTGACAATTTGTTCGTTCTGACAGCCTTTGAGGTACCCTGCCGATACGCCAGCATTATGCTTCACCTTGTGACAATTTGTTCGTTCTGACAGCCTTTGAGGTACCCTGCCGATACGCCAGCATAATGCTTCACCTTGTGACAATTTGTTCGTTCTGACAGCCTTTGAGGTACCCTGCCGATACGCCAGCATTATGCTTCACCTTGTGACAATTTGTTCGTTCTGACAGCCTTTGAGGTACCCTGCCGATACGCCAGCATAATGCTTCACCTTGTGACAATTTGTTCGTTCTGACAGCCTTTGAGGTACCCTGCCGATACGCCAGCATTATGCTTCACCTTGTGACAATTTATTCGTTCTGACAGCCTTTGAGGTACCCTGCCGATACGCCAGCATAATGCTTCACCTTGTGACAATTTGTTCGTTCTGACAGCCTTTGAGGTACCCTGCCGATACGCCAGCATAATGCTTCACCTTGTGACAATTTGTTCGTTCTGACAGCCTTTGAGGTACCCTGCCGATACGCCAGCATTATGCTTCACCTTGTGACAATTTGTTCGTTCTGACAGCCTTTGAGGTACCCTGCCGATACGCCAGCATTATGCTTCACCTTGTGACAATTTCTCAAAGAGAACAATGTCAGCTGTACTGCATCGACGTTTTTGACATTGCCATTATGACACATATTCCACATAGCTTTTGCGTGAAGTAACATAGTTAACAAACATAGTTAAGAGGAAACACAACGGCCGTTTTTCCATAGAAAACTGTTTTCTCCCTGGACAATGGCAGTAGAGCAATATTTGTTTTTCCATAAATCTATGGCTACTAATTGACATGTTCCTATGTTTTCCTTTTTTTTATAAATTTATTCTTAAAAGAGGTATTAACCTTCAAAAACCTAAAAATGCCAGATTTTCCGCTGTGTTCAAACACCCAGAAAACAATTGTGACTAGATTATTAAAAAAAAGGAAAACATAGAAACACGGCCAAAGCTTTTCTTTGATTTTTAATAAAAATAATAGTTAAATAGGTCAAGTTTTGGAGAAGAAATCAGGGGACTACGAAACGTTGATTTTATGTACTTGTAATAGGTATTTTCGGTCCAAACTGCAGTTGTCTCTATCACGCTCTGTAGGGGGAGGCTTGACGTTGGCGCGAAAGCAATACATTTTACAAATACCTATTTCTCACTATCTCGAACTCGACCTCGATTCTCCATGTCGACCTTAGTGTTTCCTCTTAAAATCCTGAGCTCAATAAGGCTCAAAGATATATTTTATGGACATAAATACTTAAATACATCGAACACGTCCAAGACTCAGAAACAAATATGAAACCCATCAAATTATTTGAGTTGGTCGAATTGCATCAAAGTTGTCCATTCAAAAAGCAACTCTACCGCCCTAGGTACAAGATTCCAATGACAGTTTTATAAAAAGTCTATAATTATCTATTTTTTCTTTCTTTTATAAATCATCATTATCATCAGCGTTCACATAATTATATACCTTAAACTGCTAAGCACAGATCTCCTCCTATAGACAACCAGGAAACGGAATAGGCTTTTTACATCCACTCAGCCACGTTAAAAGATTTCGGAGCGCGACAAAACGTGCAGGCACAACTCAAACTTAACATGTACCATATTTAAAATGGCTCCCTCTAGCTTCAAAACGTTGCTCGAATTTTATCACCGATCACTTCGTCGGCCCCCCTGCGTAATCGCTAATCACGTTAGCCCCCTCATAATTACTGATAATCAACCCCCTACTGGGAATTTTAAACATTCTAAGCCTTTGATGTATTAAGTAAGGAACCTTTAAACGTTTCGCAGTGAACGCCTCTGGGCCCTTTTCTTTATTTGCTACGATAAATACTGCTAAGATTCCCTTTAAGCGTCTCGTCTTTGTATTGATACAATGGCCTTTGCTGAGGGAAATTAGCTAGATGTGCTCTGAAGTTTCAAGATCTGGAAGGGGTTTTGCTGAGGTTTTTTGAACGATCACATTTTTAAAATAAAGCTGTTCGTTTCAAAATTGGTTTAAATATTTGAAACAAATAATTAAGGCTTATTCCGCGAGCTTTTAAACAATTGGCTACGCTCGTTGTTATACCTACCAATATAACTCGGTTTCAATTTAACGATGCGAGAATAGGGCTCCACAGCACTATATACGTTGCTATTCTTTAGTAACTGAGAGGAAATTGTGCCATTTGAAAGGCGAAATGATATAATTTCCTTTACACTATATTTATATCAGATTTTTCCTACTCAAAGCAACTTCCTCCCTTTACGAATCGTCTACATATCTCTTTCTAACTGTATATATATATATATGTGTGTACAAGGTTCAACTCGGTACAATAAAGTAACATGTCTTTAAGAAATATACACATTTATTGCCTTTTACTTATAGTACACTGCTGGGCATTGCGTTGTTCACTCTGGTTCGAGAAGTAAAATTGTTCACTCGATTTACGTTCTCTGAGAGTAGTTATCTTAAAATCCATACTTTAATATTAAATAAAAATGCAAAAGTAACTGTCTGTCTGTTGTCTTTTCACGCTTAAACCGCTGAAGAGTAAGATGAACTTTGGTATGGAGATAGTTTTCATCCCGGAAATCATCCTACAGAGGTGAAATGGTGGGTGAAAGTTTGTATGGAACTTCGATATAAAGGAGTTCCAAGCAGATGGGAGTCACGGGCAGAAGCTAGTTCTTCATATTTTCCCAAACTCACTATACTTTATAACATAACAAGCTACCCTGCAAAAGGATATGAGAGGGCTCGACAATTCAATGGTTCATTCATCGCGGGCCGATGGTCGCCATTATACCAACTTCGATTGTTATGGGCAACGACTAATAATTATTGTTGCTTGTTCAACTATATTGGATTAGTTCGGAATTGTTTCGTCTTTAATTGTAACGAATAGCGTCGTTTATTTATTTATTTCCTGACTCGTGGATCGGTATTTTGTTGGAATTGGATATTAATGTAAGTTGTAGGAAATTATGAATCAGTTAGAATACTCCTGCAACTTTGCAGGAGTATTTATCTCTGACAGCTTTCAAGATTGATGATCTTCTTATATAAGTCGTTATGTAGGTATCTACATTTAGGGTGGGTTGCACTAAACCCTATGTAATCCGTAATCGGTGTTCGTTAAAATGAGAATGTATGGAGAGTTGGCAAGTTTCTAAGGAACCCAGCGCCGGCGCCATATTGAACGTGGATCAGCATGTAACCGTAAGTTGGTGCAACTGCAACCCGGACTTCATTTCGGATTAAATCCATATTGGTTAATTACAATAATCACTAACATACGAACGCACCATCTGACGAAACATTCAAACGTCAGCTGAGAATCTTTTTATTAGAGCATCCATTGTATTCTGTATGTGAGTATATGGACATATAATATATTTGACATGGTTCATTTAATTTAAATTGTTTTATAATATGATAATGTTCTGGTTTTATTTTGACGATCATTACGAGATACGAGTATCAATATCAATATTTATATTCCCTATTTTGACTTTATCATGAATCATTTTGTAATATATGTCCATATGAATGTTGTATTGTACCTGTGACATTTCATTCAATTAATATTCATTATTTGAAGATCATTAAATAAATTCGTGTAAATTAGCTTAAAGTTAACTTATAATGTAAATTTATTTTATGAAATAAAGAAATCTAAATCTAATCTAAATCATAGTATTAAAAAAAAGTCGCTTCCCGCTGTCTGCCCCTATGTTTCGTTTAGTTTAGTTTATTTATTCCATTGTGATCATGTTCATTTATACATTAATAGTACATTATGTACCTAGGGCGGTGAATTCGTGAATGGCTCAGATCGCAGTTGTTTGTGGCCCAAACCGAAGGTGAGGGCCATAAATATGCGATCTAGGGCTTTACGAATGACCGCCCGTGGTAAGTACACAATTTTACGTCTACATCTGGCCACAATGCGAGTTTTACTGTACGCGCAGCGTGCAGTAAAACTCGCATTAAGGCCAGGTGTGACGTACAAGATGTTACATCTGGTCAAGTGTATGCTTAGATCTTTAAAACTACGCAACGGATTTTGATGCGGTTTTTTTTAATAGATAGTGATTCAAGAGGAAGGTTTTATGTATAATATAGTACCCGTGCGAAGCCGGGGCGTGTCGCTTGTAACTTATAATATATTGTTAAAACACTTACATTAAACATTAACTACATATATTGCAAACTAAGAGGCATGTCTGGCTACAACATATCACATGCAATGTATTCCGGTGATACAGAAATGGGCCATCGTTCCTTTCTGCCACTGTCTCCAGGAGGCTGTTGGGGCTCAGGCCGATGCGCCTCTGCAGAGATGCGACACGTTTTCGCAATATTGCGTGAAAGCCATCCGTGCTCGCCTCCGCGAACATTCCTGATGCGCTGCAATGTTTCGGCAGCCCAAACAGCATCCTGAAAGCGTTGTTATACTGGACGCTTAGGGCGCTGTAAGCTTTTTGAGTATAATTGATCCATAGGCTGCTGGTGTAAAACGACTGGCAATAGGCCTTAAACAGTGATTTTTAACGTTTTTATTATTACACCTAGCAAACCTACTACCTATTAATGAACGTAAAAGATGGGCATAGGTCATAATTTTATCCCGCAACTCTGTCTGGGTATTCCAAAATACCCGGCCGGACCCGCATACATTAGGTAAGCTTTGACATCTGGCATCGTCGAGCATAGAAAAGAGGCCCGACGCCATCATGATTTTCCTTATATAGATACACACCTCAGGTAGCGTTCGGAAACGCGCACCTAACTGAAATTCGCTTACAATACGAGCATTAATAATAGCGTTTGTTCCCAATTTGGCTTTAGCTCGGCCATCTACACGAATCCTTCCAGTTACACCCCTAATTGACACATATTAACACAACAACAACGCTTTACGTATACTTGGACTGCCTTTGTCCAGAATTAACTGTAGATTTTAGACCACTTTGACACGAACCCCTAATTACGTCACTTGGATCTAGCAAGAATCATCCTTATCATTTTAGAGATAAGAGCTTTAATGCGCGCTGTTGTATCGTTTTGCTCTACAAACTTAGTGGTTCGTACGGCCTTCAGAGAATATTGTCTTAGGATATTCAAAGAGAAATGCTTCAAGAGAGCCTTAGTAATGATGTTAACTTGGCTCTTTAGTGTAAATACAGCTAAGACCATTTTCGACACTGTTAGGTTTATATAAACGTTTCGTCGGCTGAATCTAATTTCGAGTGCTGAAGTGTTTCCATTTGTTAGGGGTTGTTATATAATATAACTATAGACAAAAAGTGGTGATGCAACATTTAATTTCTGTAACAAAATACCTTTCTCCTGTTCTATCAGAAATATTTCCTACTAAAAAGTTGGACCTGAGAAATTTATTTACTTACCCAGATAATAGGGGTGCAGACTCCAAATTTATTAATAGGTACTTCAAAAGAAAGATGGCAAAAAAATATGCCTAATGACTATAATCCCATTCAAATATCTCGAAAAATTACGAAGCTTCAACCGTTAATGTTGCTTGTTAGGGAGAGAAAACGATAAGCAGATCGTGACGTCACAATTCTCGAGCGTCATAGTGATGAGAATCGTTTCATATGAAGGTGCGTTTTGCGGAAAAGGGACAGAACATACCCCCTCTTAAAACTATGGACACATATAACTTTGTGATTATTTAACCTCTTGCGTTGCTTTTATCTCCATTTGACGACATTCTTAATCCTTTTTCAAGAAAATACACCATTTTTGATTCCATGACCCATTTGGGCGGGTGCCTATTTTTCTGTCAATGTTTTTGGCCTGAAGAGGCGATCATCATCGTCCTCAACATCAACATTCGCTTGCTCGTATGCCAACTACTTGGGGTTGACCACAATGCTTTTTTTCATACTTAGACCGCTTAGAAAGTGACGGATAGTCTATTCTGAGCGCTCTAGAGAAATTATTGCTTAAATTAAGGGGCTACCCGAGGTCTTCATCGATTTTTGACGAGTTTTGAATCGTATCTCCTACTTTTGCACTAAAGATAGAATTATAAGTCAAACGGCTATCGGTTCTTCAATCTTTTATCTCCATTTTTGTCTACCGGATTTTGAAAGAAATGAATTCTTCATTCTGTATGATTTTTCAAACGTTGTCTAAAAAAACACTTATTTCGTATATCTATTGACGTGAAAGATCTAACATATACGAAATCTACATATTTGGGTTAGTCTATGACGTCTCTAAAAACGTGTCTAGGGTTTTCATTTTAAACTAATTAACACAAAAGTTATGGCCGGAAAACCACTTTTTTGAAAAATTGTTCAACTTTGATGCCAAATATCTCGAACTTTGAAGTAAATATGGGATACTATATTGCTTACAGGCGTTGTTGTTAATATAATAAGCTACAAATAGAAAACTAAGGGATTCATATCGAAGGTCATTGGCGTATGGGAGCCCCTCTTAAACGCTTTCTTCCACTACGATTAATTCGTCGCTTATCCCGCACTAATATACCTAAATCGCTACCGCTCCCGCTGTCGCTGTCGCCGCCGCCAACCCTCCACCGCCGACTGCCGTCATCAGTTGCAGTTATCGCTAATAGTTGGGAACTTTGCAGATTACAATCAATTACGCGCAGGCGTTCAGACTGGTGGTAAGTGTGCGGGGAAAGGGTTAGCCGACTGCAAACTTAGTTAGAGGGTAATGTCTTTGTGTGAAGTTTATGTAGTTGAAAGAAAGTTTTGGTTTCCTGACGTATATAGTAAGTTCCCATGTTTTAATTTGTATGTTATTGTATTATTTACTTGCTCTTGCGAGTGCTAGCTAAACATTATACATTTGTTTAGAACAGGGATGTTGCAGACATTCGCATCCGCATCCGCAACCGCGGAAGTTCCGCACAAATTTTAACATCAGCATCCGCATCCGCAAAAATCGATGCGGAGTTTTTGCGGAAACCCTTTTGAATATATGAAAACACAGGTTCGCACATCCTACAGTCGATATTTACCCTAAAGCAACAGCGTAGTGGTAACGCGACTAACAAATCTTCACAAGAAAATCTTTCTATCCCAGTGGATGTGATCCTTGATGTGATCCGCAGCAGAACCAAGGTAAACGATATAGCCCTCCGAATCGCTAAACTTAAGTGGCAGTGGGCGGGGCACATAGCACGTAGAACCGATGGCAGTTGCGGCAGAAAGGTTCTCGAGTGGCGACCACGTACCGGAAGGCGCAGCGTGGGTAGGCCCCCCACAAGGTGGACTGATGACATTGTGGCACTCTTTGGGGGAGGCCTATGTCCAGCAGTGGACGTCATTCGGCTGATATGATGATGATGATGGATGTGATCCTCTGAGTAACATACAGCCACTGCCTCCGTCTAATACTCATTCTCCTGGTGTTGGTCCCGGTTTTGCCCTAAAGGAGCCCGGGGTCCGCTTTGACACCAAATCCCAAGATTTGGCACAGGCACAAGTTTTACGAAAGCGACTGCCATCTGACCTTCCAACGCAGAGGGACTAGACCTTATGAGGATTAGACCAGTTTCCTCAAGATGTTTTCCTTCACCGAAAAGCTAACGGTAAATATTCCGAACTAGTCTTGAATGTCAATGAAAAACCCTCGACATTTTCATTTCGAAGTCCAATATCTCAAAAACGGCTAAACAGATTTTCATGAAACATGGCTAAGAACACTCGGGATCACATCAGCTTTCGAATAAAAAAAAAACGCATTCAAATCGATCCATCCGTTTGGGAGCTACGATACCATAGACAGATACACACCCTCTCTTTGCGTCTGGGGTTAAAAAGATGGGATTCGAACCCACGACCGCCGCATGCCTGAACCACTAGGCTACCGTACCTCCGTCTACTCTACTACGTAATAATTAAAAATAATTATAATTGAAAACATAGAATTAGTCTTACAATAGCCTCTCACATTCAACAATATGAAGAACATAACTATCTCAAAAGTCCTCCAACATTCGGAGAGCACATATCCAGTTCAACACAAGTATCCCCTTACCGTCTTGCTACCCTTCAAATTACCCGAACTTTGAGCGCGATATCTGCGCCGACTGTACCGTTGCATGCTCGTTAGCTGCAATCTGAGGCTGACTGTACAAATTAGTTTCGCAATCTGTTATGAATTAAACTAGTTGGGAATTGCACGAACAATATCTGGTTGCATTAGAGTATCATCCGTCACTGATATGCTTAATGTATTCCTCATATGTACCACGTTGGATGTATACAGGGCGTGGCCTGTAACAGGGGCAAATATTTAAAAGGGCTTTATTTATATATAGCGTAACACTGTTTCAAATCAGGCCATAGATGATCCTTCTGATTATCGTCCAGCATCCAGCCTACCTACATTTAGCAATATATGCTACTCAGAAGAAAATAGGGGCCACAAGTATGGTGATCGTTACGTGAAAATTATATTAAACAGCACTTCATATTTATTCCAGCTATTAAACTTAAACACCAGCATGAAAGAGGTTGTATTCTGAAGGATGCGGGACACCATTAATTGGCCACTTATCAATTTGTTTATGTCCAATAATACTACTTATAATATAAATACAAAAGTTTGGATGTTTGTTACGGGCTTAAACGGCTTTACCGATTTGGGTGAAATTTTGCACGAAGATAGTTTATACCCTGGATTAATATATAGGATAGTTTTTATTCTGGGTCCACGCAGAAAAAGTCGCGGGCGGAAGCTAGTCAACATTAAAAGAGAAAAGTGTAAGTCACCCGTATTTCGTTTTGAGCAGTTTATTCAAAAAATAATCAATAATGTTGTATTTTGTTCGAAAAAGTATTAAAAATATAGTCAACTGGAGGTAAAAACAACGCAGCAGTAAATAATCACAAAGTTATAAGTGTCCAAAGCTTTAAGAGGGGGTTTATTCTGTCCCTTTTCCGCAAAACGCATCTTCATATGAGACGATTGTCATTTACTATGACGCTCGAGGTCCGTGACGTGAGCATTTTCTCTCAACAAGCAATATTAAAACTGCTGGAGCTTCGTAATTTGATATATTGGAATGGGATTTTCGTCATTAGGCACTTTTTTTCTATACATTTCGAGTCTACGAGTGACACCCCTAGATAAGATAAGATATGATAAGATTCATTTATTGTCCAGAACTGTGTACAAAAGATCACATAATAAATATCAAGTCTCAACAGTTTGCCCGTTTCGGGCGTACAATAGTAAATTATTACACTATATCAGCAACATTATTTAATCTAGACATACAAGATATTCATTCAAATTGTACTGTAATTCTAACAAGATTTCGCACGCACAGCAGTTTGGCTTTACAGGGTAGTTCAACTACTGGTGGAGCTTTGACGAAATACATCCTGTAGTCTTGAGAAGAGGAACTTTTGACGTTGCTTTTTATTGTTTGTGGTGAACGATAGAATATTTGTATCGTATTGTGTTGCATTATTATATCTATCTATGATGTTGGTAAATAAGTTTGTATTCACGCTGGTGATTACAGGAAATTTTAATCAGCAGTCAACAGGCTTCGAGAAGCAGCGTTCGGCAGATCAACAATAAAAGGTGCTTGAACGGTTTGTTATTCAACAAAGACCAGAAAGAAGAAGAGGATCGATGTGTTCGAAGTTCACAATATTAACCTGAACTACCAGAATACTCATCTACGTCGAGCTGGTATTTTGGAAGTTCAACAATAACAGAGTGAAGAAGCGATGCATAGTCGCGGTTGTAGCTAAACACAATGTTCAATGACAACAACCAACTCAATTTCTCTAAAACTGCATCACGCAATAAGCACGCATCAGTTAACAAAACAGTTGACTGCGATAACGCCACAAATGCCCTCTAATCATATACGCACATGCAACTTTCTCCAAATAATACGAAGCCCCCCGTCAAGTCTCAACTCAAGTTATTTCGCCCCGATGACTTGCAACGCTCGAAAGTGAAATGAAGTCGGACAGTCCGGGAGCAAAACGCCATAAGAACGTATAAAGGTGGAGCTGGTTACTACGTTTTTTTTCTAGAAGGACGCCACTCACCGAATAATAGGGTTCGTTGAGTCAGCTTCTTCGAGTATACGTGCTTAGGTCGAAGTAGATTCGCATTCCCCATTCGTTAACTGTTCACACATTTAAGTGAATATGGTATTGGTTTTCCATTGATTTTCTTTGGAAGTGTATGTGTGCGGTTAACATGCATTTTAAATAAAACTCCGCTAAATATACACAATAATAATTAAGGGTAGGCGTATTTTTTTTCATTACTGGTATACCTGGTACCGGGTGAGAGGCCAAGGTATACCAGTTATGAAAAAAAAAATGACATGAATTTTTTTCTTATTTTTTTCATTACTGGTATACCTTGGCATCTCACCCGGTACCAGGTTATCGCTGAGTTCCGGGACACCCTGTGTATATACTTAGCTATTTATTATATATTAGTTATTTTATGTTCGGTGCTTACGGTAATCTTATATTTGTGAGTTTTCTTTACTATATTTTTGGCTCTATTTAGCTTTTCTAATATTACATCTATGATTTGACTAGGGAAGCTATTTAGTATATAAGGTAAGTAGTTATTGAATATCCGTTTGCCGTATTCATTATTTCTTTATGGTATCTTGAAGTATAGTTAGATAAGCTCCGGAGGTTGGATGGTTTCTTATATCCATCCAGCTTCCCTCTAGTGTTTATATTCTAATATCACAGCCAATAATTTACCTTATCAAATACACTTAGAACTCTACAATACTTAAATAGCTCGCTATAATTATGTCTATGTTGATGTTTGACTTTTAGCGGTACAATAGCCTTTAGAAGTCTTATTAGTCCCGATTCCAATAAGCACAAACCCACAAAAGTCGCTTATCATTTTTCATTTAAATACGCGAAATCCATAGTCACGTTTCCCAAGTAACCACGTTGACTATTCAGCCAAGATCTTCTTAGAGTCCTCAAAACATTTACCGCTTAAGGAATAAGGTCGAAATTGGCATACTTTAGCGATATTCAAATACGTGTCTCATTAAACAGTACAAATGCAGTTGGCAACGTCTTTGTTGAAATACAAATAAGCGCGAAATTGGAACGTTTTATTACTACTAACCTACACGTGTCGTTGTCTGTACAATGTCCATGCGCGGTATCCAACGCCTTATTGCTATAATGTTTCGGTTGAGATTCGAGAGTCTTGTCTGTAGACGTGTATTTTATTGTCACAAGACGTGTCGGACCTTAAATGTCAATGCTTAGTGTATATATTCTGGTTTCTTTGATAGAGTAAATAGCCGTCGGCGGCCATTTTCCACAGCGTCGAGTATTTGACAAGTTGGACGTCCGACATCCTACTAATATTATAAATGCGAAAGTTTGGATGTTTGTATGTTTGGATGTTTAGATGTTTGGATGTTTGTTACTCAATCACGCCTAAACGGCTTAACCGATTTGGATGAAATTTTGCACGAAGATAGTTTATAGCCTGGATTAAAATATAGGATAGTTTTTATCCCAGGCCCATGCAGACGAAGTCGCGGGCGGAAGCTAGTATTCAATAGGATTGGACATTTTATAACAACGTTCCTTTAGTTGAATGTGCACCCTTCCCAACTTTCATCGCAGAAAGGAAATACGAGCAACAACAATTATTCACCAGCTGTTTTTAAAACGTGCTGAATTAAACCCTTACTTTTTCAATATTGCTTCTAATAAACCCATCGAATTGAAGGATTCCCATTGTTGAGCAAAAATAGCCAATCAAGGAAATACAACCATGAAACTTTTTTGTACCTCGCGATCAGAGCGATTCCGAGGTTAAGGGCGGGTTGCACCAACTTACGATTACAGACCGATCGTTAAATATGGCGCCGGCAGCTGTCATTCTAAAAAAACTTATAAAATTTTCCATACATTCAGATTTTAACAAACACCGCTTACGATTACAGAATGTTTGGTGCAACCCACCCTAAGTATTAATAATAACCTTGTAGGTATTAATAATAGGTACCTAATTCAGTTAATTATTACATTATCAGCCTACCTGTCGTACTGAATGCAAACTGTGCAATAAATTCGTAGCGCTCCGACTGAAACCCAACACCAGAGAATCTATTTCACTGAACGTATCGAATTTGAATCTGCTAGATATTTACCTGCCAAGCATACGACTCGGCTCTAGAGTCTGGCCATCGAATCGTGACACTGAGATTTATATGGCAACAGTAATATGATTGTCAAATGTGTCAAACGCTTTAAATTAGTGTGATGTCCTAATCTTGATACTTGATATGGTAACTAAGAAAGTAACTGTTCCATAAAAAAATGGTCTGTTTTTGCTTTCTAAGAGAGTTAAAGGGTGGCTTACTGCTAATATTATTCACATTGAAGAATATCATAAAAAGTTCAATTATCATGTCTCGCCAAAATTTAAACTTTGGAGTGGTTTTGAATAATCGTCTTAAATATAAAGTAGAATGAACTTAAAGAGTATTATTTCATATAACTCTACTTCCTTCTGTTTGATCCGTTGCATGTTGAGAAATGAAGAAAAATAATAATTGTGCAAGTATCACTATTATTTCATCGCGTTATACACAGTGTTGCAACACGCTGTTTTTTTTTTTAATTTGCCGCGGTTTTCTAGGATCATCTTTCCCTGGCCAGACTCTAGCAGCGGTGTCGCATACGTGTGAGCTGAGACAGAAGTGCGGCATCACACTCACACTTATGGTGAACCGCTGCCGCTGCCGTTTGAAATTGTGCCTGGGCCCTGAGGCTTTGTAGCGAGTGAAGCGAACGAAGATCTCCGTGTCAGCTTGGGGCCAAGATTAATTCGTATATCCGGATGTCCTGCTGTCCGGCTGTCCAGCTGTTCTCCTCTACAGGTCGCTTTTTGCATTTGATTAATATAGAATTCTGAAGCTTCCGTTTTTGGAGGAGGAAAATACTACAGCTCACAGAATCACTAGTTTATGAATGGGCGACGCGTCAGCCGGGCATAGAAACGCTTACGCTTATAGGTACTTACATAAGAACTCCTATGCCACGCAATATGTAGGTGTTTGCGCTTGTTTTAACGCCAAACGCGTCATATATATATAGTCAGATATAATTTACTTTAAAAACAAAGTTTTATCCGACTTCAATTCAGTACTTCGCCTAGTCACATGAACATTTCCTTTCCACTTTGCCACAAGAACATTGATTATTACAGAAAAAACCAAATCGCTGTATAGGTATGTGGGCCGATAGTATTTGAAGAGTCCCATCGATTCATCAAGAAAGGTGATTCTGAGTCCTTTGGCACTTCATTAGTTGCTATTTCAACGGAATCTATGACATACTTTTATGGGTTTAAGTACATCATTGGGGAGTTCCGGGAGTCATCCATCTGTCGTTTTCACGTCAGATCCACTTCACCACATACTCACGTATGTATATCACTCCGGGTGCAAATACAACAGTTATAATAGAAAAATCTGGAAGCATATACTTACAAACAGAAAACTTGCGCCGCGCGTCGCCGTCTTAACGTGTTTTTGTGTTAGATTAGATTAGATTAGATTTATTTATTACACGATAAAAATTACAATATAAATTTGCATAAATGTCAAGATTACAAGAATTTCTACCATGTTCGTCAATTTTAATAATAAAAACTTAATGAGTCTACTATAAATACAATTAATTTTATTTTATTTTATTTATGTTATAAGTTTTGTATATTGTTATGTATGTTAGTGTTGCCCGACTCAAATAAATAAATAAAATGTACGAACCAGCTCATAAATGACGGATTTCTGAGGTAACAAAAATGTAATACAAGCGAATTGAGAACCTCCTCCTTTTTTTGGAAGTCGGTTAAAGAATGAGCGATCGCCAATACGAAACCAAATCCAATCCCATTCCTTCAGTCACATACTAGCGCAATTCGCGAATTTGAATACTAATGCTTATCCCATAGTAGCGGGATCGGATAACCGTTTCATTAATAGATCGTAGTAATGGCATCCCTAACTGCGACTACTTATGTACTCTGCTTTACGCGAGTATATTAAACCCTTTTCATCGTTCAGCCGTGCAGCAAATCTGCTTAGTGTACTTAAACGTATATACTTAGGTTGGTCGAGTTTCCCACTAGATGGCGCTGTAAGGACTGCATCGAATTCGAAAACGCGCTATCGAGATTTTTCCTGGGATCGTGACTTCTAGCTAGTATTTAATAATGCCGTGTTTTACCTGGGGGCCTATAGGTTAATGCTCTTCAAGAAAGGATTGTACAGGTTTTGGAGAGCAACGCACAAGCGATTCTCCTAGATTTGCAGGCGTTCATAGGCTACGCTAAGTGAGCCGTAACCTTATTTACGACCGACGTAAGTAATTTATTATCAGTCTACATATAAAAATAAAAAAGAACATAGCTCCCCAAAACTGAATAAACAGTTTGACTGTGGAGTCAAATTACAGTGTAATTTCTCTTTTACAAATGTAATAAAGTGTCTTATGTCTACAATGTACTACATAAGAATTAGGTACTTAAATATGCCTGAGATCAGGTTATTACATGAATGGTCTATAAAAACGTTAAGAAGATTCTTACAAGGCATCCAAGAGGTATTTTTTGATCAATACTTAAATCCAGCTTTTTAAATTCATGAACAATGCCCCCCTAGTAATTGGACACTCTAGGCACTTCATACTATAGTATCAGTAGTCTTTCTTTAGTATTAAGGTCTACTGCACGCTTTCCACAAGATTCCCGTGAGAATTAGGAATGTATTTCCAAGAATGCTGCTCGTATGTTCCTTAATTCGTAGTCCTGCCTAACGTTATCACGGTGCGGATATACACGTCCGCCGTTACGCCGGGACGTGTACGGGACGGAATTCAACGATCTTATCTGCATCGATGTAGATGTTGTCTCACGGAAAAACTGTCGATCATAGTTGTGGACCAGTGGCTTCAGTGTATACCACGTGTTTTTGTCAATTTCCGTTAATTGCAACGGGGCATAGGTTAGATCAAATAAAGTTAATTTCTCCAAGACAGTAGAAGTTGTCTTGTATTTATCATTAAGCTAGCTTTCATTTATACTGTAACTATATTCGTGTAAGTTATTACTATCGAATTTCTTCGCATTTACAGGTAAATGTGTTTTATAACTGTTTTAGACAGTAGTATCTTAACTCTTACTGTTATCAAGATATCCAATATTTTAATTTAATTAGATTTGCAGCTTTAACCACTGTTAATAATAATAAGGCCTGATATCGTGCTGACAGATCGATCGAAACGCCAGGCAGTGCTCGTCGACATCACCATCCCCCATGACGAGAACCTCGTGAAGGCCGAGAAGGACAAAGCCAGCAAGTACCTAGACCTGGCTCACGAGGTAACCGCCATGTGGGATGTTGATTCGACGATCATCGTCCCGATAGTCGTTTCAGCGAACGGTTTAATAGCGAAGAGTCTCGATCATCACCTCAAGAGACTCTCGCTAGATGGCTGGATCAAGGGTCAGATACAGAAGGCGGTACTCCTGGACACTGCGCGGATAGTCAGGAGGTTCCTGTCTCTGGCGCCCTGACCACCGGTAGCTTAGGCCCCGCCTCGCTGCCGGCGGTACCCTGGGTTAGGTTTTTAAAATGATTTTATGTTTTGTATGTAGTTTTATATTTTACTTTTTATATAGTTATTGTAAAAACCTAGCCTAAGACGGAAAGTGAATAAAGAGAATAATAATAAATAGCGAAGAGTCTCGACCATCACCTCAAGAGACTCTCGCTAGATGGCTGGATCAAGGGTCAAATACAGAAGGCGGTACTCCTGGATACTGCGCGGATAGTCAGGAGGTTCCTGTCTCTGTCGCCCTGACCGCCGGTAGCTTAGGCCCCGCCTCGCTGCCGGCTGCACCCTAGGTTAGGTTTTTATAATGATTTTATGCTTTGTATGTATAGTTTTATATTTTACTTTTTATAAAATTATTGCTAAACCTAACTTAAGATGAAATATGAATAAAGAGATAATAAATAATAATATAACGTTTATTTCAAGCTCTTGGTTCATAAAGTGTTAGTTACAATAAGACTTAGGAACTTTGTTAGTAACAATTCCCTATATTTGCAATTGGTTAATGCTACATTCAATTGATTTGTAAAAAAAATATTTTTTTTTTCAAGTAATCAATTTGTTTCTGTGAATGTACTCTGCAATATGCCGAAGTTAACGGAAATTCCCGGGAACACCGTGTATAAGCTCAGCGCGCAGTGTTATACCAATGCAATGCGTTTCATCATCAACCATAGATACCTACTATGTATTCTCCATACTGATATTAAGATATTATAAATGCGAAAGTGTGTCTGTCTTTCCGTCTATTACCTCTTCACGCTTAAACCGCTGAATCGATTTAGATGAAATTTGGTACAGAGATAGTTTGAGTCCCGGGAAAGGACATAAGATAGTTCTTATCCCGGAAATCATCCCCTAAGGGGGTTAAATGGGGGATGGAAGTTTGTATGGAGCTACGATATTTAAACGAGCTCCACGCAGACGGGGTCGCGGGCAGAAGCTAGTATAGATATATGATCAAACCGCTTTCATGTGGTAAACCATCATACGGGGATCGATAACGGTAACATTGCCATCTAATAGGGTAGTTGACTTATAGCCAAATCAGCAACTTTTAATGAAACGTAGTAGTTTGCAGGGAGATAGGAATAGGTAAGTGACGTCGTGATTTTCTATGTACTTATTTAAAAAGTATTTTAATGAGTATTTATTGTTCATTTTTGTTTCAACTACCATATTCCGCTTAGGTTTACATGGATACACGTCTGGTGAACAGTGTGAACGCTTTCTTCTATATAGAACGCCAAAAATCTCAAGGGGCTCACGGACTGTGCATCGATAATATATTTCTACAAACCTCATTTATCTTACTGCGATATGTCATATAGGTACCTGAAACAAAAACATTTGATAAGCATCTATAAAAAAAAACCAGGTCGTAAAATAAAATCTGCACGAAATAGGACCAGTCAAAATAATGGTAACAATTACACGGTTCAACTCACGTACTACGGGCGACATGTTATTATTATTTCAACAAGTCTCACGAAAGTTTAAATTAGGGGACCAGTCAAGTTTCAGTCTGTGTTTTGTACCACATCTCATACTAGCACAGTGTTTATTGCATTAACACACATATAACATAGTCTACTCTACTAGGTACACTTTTTGAAGGCTGCTGAGGACTACGCACAATGTCAAAACGACACATTAGAATTCAGTACATTACTTGCCTACTGGCAGAAAAGGTAATATCATCAACAGTTTAGTCACAGCAAGTACAAAAACGAGTTTTTTTAATACGCAGTTAACAACAGTAGCTTTGTTTGCAATCAGACCAATGAACCCAGTGACTCAGCTGTCGTACAAAACTGCAATAACAGAATTATTAATGATTATCGCTTTATTACTATTAATAATGATTCATTGTTCGCCGATCTTGACGACTGACGTCTGACGCGCCATATCAATATAGATTGCGCTCTAATTAATTAATATTTAGAACGCGTAGTTTCAAAATTTCATTATTTATAAATGACATCACACCTGCACTTGCATTTCACCATACTTACCTTAGACCTGATTTGTAAACTCTTGATTGACGACTGACCTCTCCTTCTCATTTAATCAGTTCTGTTACGTTAAGTTATGATTATAAGTTATATTTTAAGATCTGTATCTGTATCTCCCTCTGGGTGCCCTGAAAACTAGCGCCTTTAGCAAGTACTGCTTGGTGGCATATGCTGAGTGGCATCCATTTTGGTGCATTTCAATTGTAAAAACACATGTCATGTTGTCACATCAAATAAATATATTTCTTTCTTTATTTCTTCAACTTGCCTTGCAGTTATCCATACATTGTGGATACATTATAATGATAATTGAATATAATTTTGATAGAAATATTTAATGAAAATCATTTGAACATGAAATACTTTGTAGTTACATGCCTGTAGTAATATTTTAAGCATATAAACTTTATTTGCTGATAAACCAAGTGATTTCAAAATGATATCGTATTTAATTTGATAGTGGCCGACCGAATAGCTCGCGGTATTCTCGCGCAACTCATCAGCATTGCAATTCAGCGAGGAATCCGCCAGCATCGCAACTCGCAGCAACTCGGTACGGTAGTTTTAATCTAATAATAAATAATTATTTCATTTGATAACTAATACACACTCCTCAATAAGTATTATAAGTTATAACAGTTAGCTGTGAAGCAGAATAATTCAAACACAATTTTAAATAATTTCAAATTTTAACCACGTTCAAATATGACCAGTAATCAATTGATCCGTGCATGATGCCATCTCTTTTCCGAACGAATCTATCCACAGACAATACTGACTTTCTTTTTATCTAGCGCTAGGGCGTTTTCCAGCGGCCAGCCTCTCACTGTGTTGCGGTAGATTGGACTAGGTTGAGGCGATGCGGGTCGGTTAAACGATAAAGAATCTTTTTGAAAGTATTGGTGGGATGGTATCTGCTATTTTATTTGTAGCTAGCTGCCCGCGTGGCTTCGACCGTTTATTAAAAAGAACGCTTGAAAACCCGCGGACTAGCTTATGTCTATTAAGAAAGTTCTCTGCCCAAGTGAAATACTATTTAAAATCGGACGAGGAGAACTACTCAAGTTAAAGTACATTCAATATATATGAGAGAAAAAGCAGAAGTCTGTGACTCCTGTTTTTAATAAAAAGTATTTTTACACTTTATGTTTATATATCTATTTTGCTCATCTGCTGGCAACTCCTTTATTATTTTAGGCAGTAGGTAATTCTGCGTGTAGTCTAGCAACACAAATATTATGAAATGTAAGTTTACATTTTAAAAGATTACTTTACTTTTTGAGTAATTTGAGACCACGGCTGGTGCAACCTGTGTCAAAACGTCAGAAATAAAGGTTAGGTTAATAAATATCGCGTTAGATCCGCCGTGTAATCCTTTAAATATGCCATATCTTTGATGTCAACCGACCATCACTACACATCGAAAGGCATCAAGACTAGAACAATAGTTTGACCTAACCCCACAAAGACACAACACGTAGCAGTTCCTAGTCGGCAGTGCTCAGTCGAAACAAAGGGCCAGCAGACTAGAACCACTTGGTTGTCAATAATTGCTTACTGAACCTAGATCGCCAAAGGCTCGAGTTTCAAGCTATTATAATTTGCTTAGGGCTGCCAACGTTCTAAAATACGGCCAGAGCGAGCCCGAGTGTTTCCCTCCTATGGAGTCGAAACGTGGACCATCGAAAGCAGAGAAAGGCAGCGCATCGATGCCTTTGACATGTGGTGATAGAGGTGTGTGCTGCGAATACGAGGAAATGTACTACTAGGTGGACCAATCAGTCGCTACTCTATGAGCTCAAAATAGTACGAACAACCACAATCTGCGAGCAACGCCTTTTTAATCTACTTTGGCTATAGGTATATGAGAAGGTGTGACAAAACTTTGGAACGGTTAACCGTTGCGGGAAACACTGAAGGCAAAAGATGTGAATGAAGTGGCCGTTTACCTGAACGACGGACTGATCAACTTAAAGACATGGACCTGGCCCAAAGATTCTATCATGTGAGTACGCGATGGACCGGAATCGATAGGGAACACATTCGTGCTCGAACGAAAATCACCAACCACGATCAGTCATGATGGACACGGCCAGAGTTTTATAACAGTGAAATGAAATCGTATATTATCCATCATATCTATTCATCCCATTTATATATCTCTACATATGTCTCTCGGTAAACACGGGCCCAGGTATTTGTCTGTTCTGTCAATGTTAATGTTTTTGATTAGGAATTATAATAAGATATTGTGGAGGGGTGTAATGGGGCGCAAAGATGACATCACAAGATGTTTACTCTATAAATTGAATTCATTCGATATACGAGGAAAAGGTGTTTAGGGGCCCTGAACCCATGGAAGACTGGCTTTGACGTCTTTAATCTCCTTCAATTTAAAAGCTTCCTAAAAGCTATATTCTAAATAAGAATAGAACAGTGTAGGTTGAACATTAATCTTCTAGTATCATATCATAATCCACTGTTGCCAACCCTGAATACAGGGTGTAGCGGTATCAGCCCTCATGATCGCCAATGGGTAATGGGCGCGTCAGTGAAGTTGACATCTCCCGTCTAGACTAGCCGCAACACTTGACGATGCGTGCCCCCAGTGCAGGTACCCGAAAGCCTTTTTATACTACTATGGACATGTTTCGAACCGATTCGCGGTTCCTAGTCATGAGCACACGCGCTGCCGGCGAGTTCAGCACTGCGGGCCCGCGCCCTGCTCGCTCGGCTGGTTTGCGCGAGCGCAGGCGGGGCCAGCGACGGATGCGAGAATCTACCCTCGATTTCGGGTTTTCTACATATTAAAAATATTACTGATTCTCACGGGAGTTTTCTACCAGAGAAATATTGGATATCAATTTGAGGGGTCGCTACAAACAAGGGCTTAAACGGGTGCGACAAATACCAAACCAATTCCTATTCAATACGTTAACTCTATTCTCAGGTGAATTTGGCTGTACGCCCAAACATAAGATTGATGACCATTAGACAATAATTTAATGTATTTTCATACCTACTAATGTTATTTGCCCCCGATTCGACCCCAAAATGATTTCTAGTTTCCACAATAAATGGAAAACAAATTGTTCAACGACCTTTACGCCTGGCCTTCGCCCAAACAGATATTGAGTTACAAAAAGCTATAATTTCTACACTAGGGCAAACATTTCTGGTTCCTGTAACTAACGGACTAGTACATTAATCTAAAAACAATACTCGTTCATTACGTGTAACCTTCGAGTTCTAGGCCAGATCTAAATTTAGATCTAACTGATGTCTGCCCTCGAGGACTTCCGATAATGGATACTAATGTAATTACAGTCTGTAGGTAATGTTGGGTAGGTCATGTTACAAACTAGTCACTTCAGAGAAGCCCGCACTGTGGGACAGGACAGGACGATGGGCAAACGCCTCTCTTATTTTCTCCAACCCATCATTTAATTCTCAATGCCGCTTCTAAAAATGTGGGATTAAAGGTGAACGGACTGACCAACAATTTTAATAGGATTACGCCACTCCCATTACATCTAAACTCAAACCGTTTGAACCACATTCTGTCTGCAATCTAAAACTGCGATTCAACCACGAGTAAAAGGCATGTTGTCCGTTTCCTGTGTGAGAGACGCAGCGGGCGATCATGATAGCTTTGTACTCGAGTTGTTGAATTTAAACTCGCATTTCGAGGCAGTCTGGGCGACTCACAAACTGCTGAACCTCACCACTCACCACTCGTGCCTTGTATAACTAGAGCTTGAAAGAATAAAAACAAGGTAAGTCATTCCCGTGCCAGCTAGTGACGTCAGCGCATCTTGCGTACGTCATCAGCATATGGCGGACATTCAGTGTGTTGCCACTGTGTGAAAGTAAATTGCATTGTGTGCTTTCAATCAATATTTAACATTATTGAACTTCTAATGGTATACAGTTGTCTTTTCACCCCAAATGAATAAGTAAACTAGGTAACATTTTTTTAATAGTAATCTTGCATTAACAAAACTCCTTGTTTGTATGGAAGATGTCTGTCAATGGCTTCAAGTCGGAGCTTCGTCAACTTTGCACAATGGCAACATTTGTGTGACGTAGGCAAGATACATCGGGAATGAGTTACTTTGTTTTATTCTACCACGGAAATTCGTAACAACTATGCCTAATCACAGGTCAACTTTAAACGCTTTTCCCTAAGATGAGTGGTGAGGTATTGGTATGCTTTGAATACCGGCGCTGTAAGGGGCTGGCCTTTTGGCATTTGCATGCATGTGCTACATGCGATGGCTCGATACAATTAGACATTTATGGACAAATATATGTTTGCGTGAGTTATGGGCAAAGAGCACCACGGAGTGGAAACCACGAAACTTAAAAAGGGGACGCGGCAGACCTCATCGGCGATGAAGGGATGACTTGGAATCTTTTTTAAAGGGCTTACCAGTAGCTCAAAGCCGGGAGCAGTGAAAGAAGAGGGGGAAGGGCCAAGAGGGGGAGGGCCAAAGCCAGCAGTGGGATACATCATAATATAATAAAATGTTTGTGTACAGCTATAGTTTATCTTAGAGACACGTAGAAGACTCTTTATTCAAATTCATTGCTATTATATCTTTAATCATAACATAAACGTCCAATCAAACTGATTTAAGCTAAAATACCGTAAATATTAGTTTGTGTTAATCTGTCACTGACATTTCTGTGTGTGAGAAAGAGACCAAAAACTTTTTCGTTAACAGAGATTTCTTAAGTTCTATAAATGAGGGAGTTAATTTGCATCTTCAATTCAGCATCATCTAAGTATGGTTTCCGCTGCCGAGTACAGTACAGACCTCTTTGTAGAAAGAAAACAGATGGCCATTGCAAAATTCGATCATGTACCTAATAACAAAACAATCGCGAATTAGCTTTTTTTATAATACCTTCTGATTATTATTTCCATTTTACCAGCAAACAAAATACTTAAAAGACCCACGCACAAAAGAATTCAATGTAAGTGTGTATTTTTCCTTAATATAAATATTTAAACAATCTTCAAGTAGATTACAACACAAAAAATAAGAACACTGATCTGTTAGTATCATATTCGAAGATTTTTTCCTCGTTCCAGGCAAGTGGAATGTTCGCGCACTAATTAATCTCATAATAGATCACCCTAAATAGCGCACAAAGAAGACGTTATCAAGTTTCAATAACATCTGCTTTTGTTACTCGGTTCAACGTGCTGGGCGGTGAGACATGTTATCCTACTTTCAGATATAGGTATGTTGGAGTGTGATATCACTCTAATTATAACACTATAAGCTCTATAAGTTCGTGATTTTAGACCGGACGGGTTTTCTCTTGGCAAAAAGGGAAGAACTTTGAAATTTGATCAATATAGGAACACAGAAAATTGAATTGCACGTAGAACCTATGGCCGGAAAGGTTCTCCAGTAGCCACGTGCCGGCAGGCGCACCGTGGGTAGGCCCACCACAAGCTCGAATAAATAAATAAATAAATAAATAAAAAATTAAGCTGTTTATTTCAGTAAAAAAAATATTACGATCATGACAATTACTTACTTAACTATTAATCTTAAATAACAAAAGACCTTTTAAGTTAAGGCGTTGCGAGACTATGCTAGCATTATTCTAATAATACATTGTTATTCTAATAAGTAGATTTTAACTATTACATAACAGGTTATTTTTGAATACCTAGAATAACCTAGTAAAGGTCGCGGGAGTCCGCTGGATCAGGACCGGTCATTGTGGCCCTCTTTGGGGGAGGCCTTTGTCCAGCAGTGGCAGCAGCCTTCGGCTGACATGAAGATGACGAGGAACACAGAATCGCATTATTCTGTGTTCCACATCATGTTCTCCGCAAGTGAAATAAGTTTCTGTCAAAAATTTCATTTTTGGTACAAGCTTTTATTGCCGAATATACTTTTCTGTACCATCATCAACTGCTCATTGAGACGATTCTAACGAGCCCAAACTCGATGGGGTTATGTAGTTTTATTACGGAGTTCCTATGGCCACCTTCTGTCTCCATCATCAGATTAGCTCGATGGTACCATAATATTGAATTGTCATCCAAACTATACTTACACCCAAATTTTATTTTCAACAAGGTTTTTACATTTAGTGTTCGTTTCCCCCTTTTAAGTTAAACACTTGTATTAGGAGGAAACGCTCTTTCATACAGGTGGTAACTGCATGTTAAAAATAAGACTAAACATAGTTTGTTTTCAGCTTACTACTAAATAACAGTTTCTATCTTATTACTATACTTAGATTGGAAAGGGCTTCCGTTGTTATGACTAACTGTTAGTCATAAGTAATACGATATCGTCGTAATTTTGGCTATTAAGCCAGTTAGAAATAAGTTTTTTACATTCTCTGTAGGTTGTGCTGTAAATTTTAGTTTTCCTATTTATTTTATTATAAAGAATTACAGATGCTACTTTAAATTGTCGTTTAGCAAAATTGGTCCTAGCTCTTGATAATTGCTTTATTACTTCATAGGGATTACGTTTTTGTATTATATAGTGATGTCGTTTTAGATTGTTATGAATTTTCAGAATAGGTACAATTTAGGATATATAACTTTCTTATTGTAAGAACATTAGAATCTCTGTAAACATCAATAGTGCTGTATCTTTTGTTTTTACCTAAAAGTACTTTAAGAATGGACCTTTGAGCACGTTCAAGAACCAAGAGTTTGGTTTTTTGAGTACCCCCATACAGGCAGACAGTAAAGAACGATGGATTGAACTAGGATTTTATAGATATAGATTAATAGTTCCTTATCGGAGATATGCCTCAAGTATTTAAATAGCCGAGTTTTCGTATTCTATTAGCAGTAATTTCGATTTGTTGGTTCCAAGAAAGTATTTGATCTATGTGGACACCTAAATACCTAGTGGAGGGAACATTTTTGAGGTCAGAGCAAGTACAGTTATTTGTCAAATGATTTGAGCAAGTGTGAGCTTTTAATAAATGTGTAGTTCTATCAGGCTGAGTGCTGTTTTGAATAGAAAACGTTATGTAATTGGTTTTTTTAATGTTTAATGAAAGTAAATTAATTTGAAGCCATTTTATTACTTTAGACAGACCGGATTCAGCATAAGCGTATACCTCCTCCCAGCTGTCGCCGTGAAGCGCAGTATCATCAGCGTACGAGATTACTAAGCCATTTGGAGGCTGAATATTGGTTAAATCATTAATATAAGTCAAAAAGAGTGTTGGGCCTAGTACACTTCCATGGGGGACTCCAAAGGGGGTAGATAATAAGATTCATCTTTGCAAGATTTGACGGACAACTTACTTACATACTTTTATACTTACATACGAACAAGTCAAGTTAATATAAAGCTTGTAAAAAAAGGCTTATAAACAAAAGATGATTCTGCGATATCCAAATTTACACACGATAAATTGTTTATTAGTTCACGGTTATCATTTATTTTACTAACTTAACTTAACAGACTTCAATTTTGTTCTCCTTATTTGAAGATTTCACTTATTTTCTGCAGGACCCCATCACCAGATCTTAACCTGAGAACGATGGGACCTTTCAAACAAAAAAAGAATTTTGCTATTTAATCGGTCCTGGCGAGTAATCGGGCAACATACATAAAAAAATAAAAGTCTCCGACGAGTTGAGTACCTCCTCCTTTTTTGAAGTCGGTTGAAAACTACAGTCAGCAATAAAAGCTTGTGTCAAAAAAAGTGAGAAACTTGTAGCGTAAGATCCAAGAAAAGCATATACAATTTATAAATTACTTTGAAAGCCAGAAATTTTAAAATCCCTTAACGATCTACCACCTCATTTCGTAATTCGCTGCCCTCGTGTAAGCTCGGGCACACGAGGACCTAATTCAGTTCATCTATTTCACATCCCAATCGCAATTCGTCTCGCGATCCGACACGTTAGCACAAAATAAATAGTACGTCGTTGCTCTGTGTAACAAAATCATAGTTGGACAATTTGGTGTAGGTCATCACGTTGCCTTTTCATAGTCGTAAATGCACATCTGATTAGTTTCTCTGTTAACCCGAGATACCTTTGACTTCCTAGAGGTATTGGCTATAACTATAGTGTTTGCCATAAGAGTGATTGTCTCTGAAACCGTAAAATATCCAAGAAAAACATATAAACTCTGTTTAGAACCTTGCGGGTTATGTTAGGTTTGTTTTGTAAAAATGCAGATTTTTTGAGAAAATAATTAGGGCAAATGGAGATTATGTCAAACAGTATATTTACGCCAAATGAAATTATGTATTTCATTATTAACCTCTGTTAACGGAGTGCGGGTGAATTACATCTAGCAGGTTCCCGATAGCCGAGATTAACCGAAGCCACGAGCGGCCTAGGCCTGTTCCTGACATGTAACCTCGCGCGTGAAAGCGATCGCTCGACACATAGAATTATGCGATTAAGATCAAAAACGACGGACAATAATATACCCCCAGATCCCCGATACAGCCGGTCTCTGCAGATAAATTGATGCGATTCCGACATGATTAATGTCCTCCGATAAGGGCCATGAAGTCGCTCCGGATCGCAATTTCGCGTCGCTGCGACGTTTATTGCGATCTATGATTTTTACGTCTATATTTTTTAATGGGACTTTTCGCGTATTAGGTTTAGCGCAAAGCAAGATCCTGCGTGGAAGTTTGTGAAAATAACAAGAGTAAGACCGGGGACCTTAATCTCTCCAAGTCGGGGAAATCTAAATGAAACCGACGAATGAAAAGTAGTTTATATTTAGTAGTAATTTATGCTGCGCCCCAACCTAAAAGGGTTTATGTTGAACATATTTTAAGACACAAGAAAAACATTAAGACCTTTTGTAAAGCCACAAGGAAACTGACCAATTAATTATGAGTATTAAAATCTTACAGGAAAGTGCAAATCTAAGTTTCATCATTACCGTCCATTCACTGGGAAAAGTCCCATTTACGGGGTCGACGCACCGTGATTTTTCCGCTCGTTGCTAATATACCGCATTCCCGGAATACCAGATTTTGCAAAATACCACATTCTTGATTTATCACATTACCAATATACCAAATTTTCAGTATAGCACATTCGTTAAAACGATTTAGTTCCATGAGTACTTTACGATTTTATAACCTGGTGTAACGGGAATGTGGTAAGCTCAAAGTGTGATATATTGATAATCCAGTATTTTGCAAAATCTGGTATTCCGGGAATGCGGTATATTAGCAACGAGCGGATTTTTCTTCCATATCTCTCGTCTCATCAAACTTCCATCCTGCTCATATCATCTCCCATGCAATCAATTCACCTATTCCATGGCCTATATTTTTGCATCTTCGAAAACCTTCTAAGTACTATTTGTTTTTCAAGCAACTTTTGCTCACGTATTATAAAAATGATAGCCATCTGAAATTAAGTACTTAATGAGCATTTCAACTTTTCATGAAGAAATGAGGTGTGTGTAGAGCATTTGAGCTATCCATCCACAAATGAGGTGTGTACTGTGTAGATGGCAGGAAAATATCAAGCTGCCCTACCAGAGTAGTAGCTTTAGTTATATTTCTATTTGATATATCCGACTATATTAAATATACTTCGTAGGGTACTAAGGAGAAAACACTAAAATCAGTGTGAGAAAACGAGAACTCCGGCAGATACGTGGTTTACCGAAACTGGAACGGGTGTATTGTATGCTTAATTTCCGTGTCACAACGGAAAACTTCCATAGAAAATTTAATTGAGTGAGTTAAGCTGGCCAAGAATTTGGTCCTTACCCGAATAAGGACTTCATCTAAGGCCGGCGCTAAACGATCAATTAAATTGCACAAAATTACGAATTGTGCAATGTTTTTTACCGTTTAGGGTTAGTATTGAAGATTGTGCAATGATCGAACAAAAGTTTGAGCAAGTTTAATTTTTATTGTACTATTTTTTTCTATTGTACCGTCTAGGAACAGTTTTGTAGAATATTTTTTAGTCTGTTAGGCAGCGGCAGACGCATCAAAGTTATTGCGCATTTTTATTGCGTGAAAATATTGATCGTTTGATCGCAAGGGGTAGTGCAATTATATTGCACCATAAAAATATTGTGCAAAGATGTTGTAGGTCTTAGGCCGGGCCGGCCTAAGATTAAACGGTAGGAAGAACCAACGGGTAATTTATTCGACGTTCGATAGCGTACATCTAAGTATACGCCCTGTAATAAACGGAGTCACTTTCTAGCTCCGATATCTATGCGATTGCAACTTAATAACCGCCATTAGTTGCAATGTAGCTTCGCCCGGTTTCTCGACATTAACCCTGGGTCAATTTAATACCTTCATTTCACATTCTAACTTGATTTCACTGTCAGTCACTGTGAGCCAGACAGGGTGAGGAACACAGACACATTCACACCAGGTATCGACGCTCGTAACCGATCTAGTGGTTTTCCTGCTAAATAGCGGAATGCGGCTACGGCGTAGGCGCCCACTAGGCGGGTTCCTGGCAGCGAAAGAGTTGAAATCCTAGAACTTGTTCACATACGAGTGAGCTGCCGAGGTTTTTCTGACTACATTATAGGGTTCTTCAAGGAGTGTTTACATTTTTAAAGGGCTTATTCAAACGTCCATAGACTACAGTGACAGCTTACAGTCAGGCGTAGGTTTGCCACCGTCGTGTATAATTTTTTTTAAATGCGAAATTTATGTATCACATTTACCACATGGTGTCAGAGACCCCGGTCGGTGCTATCATAATTAAGGATAGGTATTATTAGTGGCTTGGCTGTCAATGACTAGGAGATTGATCTAAGCTAGACACTAGCTTGAACCCGGGACTTCGTTACGCGTATGATTATAGCCTATAGGTTACTCCGAATAAAAGGTTGAACCCTGGCCGTTGGGGAGGAAAGGTTGCCGACTGGCGACAACGTACCGGCAGGCGCAGCGTGAGCAGTCCCCACAAGGTGGACTGATGACCTAGTAAAGGCTCAACATTTTGAAAGCCGTAAGGCGCCACGTAGTCAAACTGACCATAATTCTGTAACGTCCTTGTAACCCATGTTGAACAAATAATTGATTTTATCTTTATGTTTACATCCACTAGAGTCAACATTTTGTACCCATTTCAAATAATATGGCATTTTCAATAAAACGTATACCCAATTAGCGTGAGTTGTTAAATAAAAATTAACTCAGTATCAGTTTTGTGACGACAATTAAGCATACAAATGATGTAAAAATGAACTTTTATCACATTTATTTAACGTGTATATGCATATCATCTATATAAATTAAACAGAAAAAGTGAATATTTTTACAAACTGAATGCTTAATTGTCGTCACAAAACTGACACTGAGTTAATTTTTATTTAACAACTCACGCTAATTGGGTACACCTTTTTTTGTTAAATTTTTAGTACCTAGATTGAATACACGTAACCTGAAACCTAACCTACAAACAAATGAAAGTCAACGACAAGTCATGACATACGGATTTCTCTATTACATACGACCTTTTAGTTTCAGACGGCTATGGGTGTAAGGTCACTTGTGTTAGTGCAATTATACAAAGCGCTACTCTGGGTCACTAGACGTGAACCGCGGTCGAAGAAAGCCGGCAATCAATAGTGCAGAAATATGTAGACAATTTTGAATCTTATTACGTTGGTATTCGTTCGAATATTGCAAAACGTGCTTATCTAAGTGAGCTATGTTCAAGTCAAGTCAACATTTATTCATGAACAATATACGAGTACAATGATTGTGTTTTGTACATACACTTCATAATAGAAGTAAATACTAAAACTAGGATCATGCAGCCACCCACTTTATTTAAACAAGTTTAATCGATGTATGACCGTGTATCGGTGTATTTTGATAATATGGATGTGTACCTAATTGACCGAAATAAATGCTTTGATGTTATTTTTTTTTTTTACTTATTTTACTCAATTAGTTCCTAAATTTTTTGGGTTTTGTCCAGCGTAAATAGATAGATAAAACGTATAAAAGAAAGTAAGAAGAGTGTATGTCTTCATCATCATCATTTCAGCCTTTAATCGCCCACTGCTGAGCATAAGCCTCTCTTCGAGCACGCCACTTATCCCGGTCCCGTGCTAGTCTTAGTTATATTATTATATTATTAATGTATAGCTTCTAGCTAATCACTTTGTATATAATTTAAGACCGTTTGTTTCTAAATAAATAATAAAAAGTAGCAGGTAGGGCGAGTCTTCGCCGAGTGTACAATTTATAATGGAAAACCTACAACACATATCTACATATCTACGTACCCACTATATCTTAATCTAAACTTATATTATATACAGCGCAGCGACCTGGCAACCAGGATGACATAAATTGCGAAGCGTCGTCCGCTGAATCGTCAAATGGCTCGGACGAGATATATTTTAGATATAAAATGGGGCAAAGGCCTACTAGCCACTTCGATTTGCACGGTTGACTTTTAGAATGAGTTTTAGAGCCGAGTACTCAATAGCGTACTGTAACCTTGTGTGCTCGTAACAGCGAGAACATTCATTATAACATATTGGCTGCAGTGTACTGTAAAGTAAAGTAAAGTATAAAAATATGGGTGCATACAACTTGCCTATACTTAAATATGTCCCATCGCTCTTATGTCAGCGGATTAAGGCTTCGATACATATTTTTGCACTTGACTGCACTCATAAGGTAAGTTAGCCTTATGCATTTTGAACAATTCACAATATGAGTTAAAAATTCACGACTATCTTAATTAAAAATGCATAAAGCCTAAGGCTAGCTTGAGATATATTCTATTTTGTAAACAGAATACCATCGGTGAAACGCCTATATCCATATGACTCCCATTGTCTTCTAGAACCTCGTCACTACCCTACTAAAAACGCCCGAAACAAACAAGGCAGTAAAATTTTCCGCTCATAATCCCTATGTACCTATACAAGCGCATCCTCTTAAACACGAAAAGGCGCAACTAAAACGTATTCCCTTTTATCATACGTCCCTTTCTCACGGAAGGGGTGTAAGAGTATAAGAACACACGTCGCAAACACGCGTTATCTCGGCCTGACGTATCTTAAACCGTGGATCCGGGGATTAATACTCGCCAGGACAATGGAGAGCAGTAGGCAACGATGTCTAGAGGGTATCGCGTGAACGTGACTGCATTTGTTTTCGAACGACCACCGCGAATTTGAAAGGAACGGTATTCAGGAAGTTTCCAGATCAGCAGTGAGCAAACTTTTGGGACGGCTCCGCAAGTTTTAAGAACGACCGTACCTAGTCTGACAAGCCATTCGTGTCAAAAAAATGCGGCAAAATTTATAAAAAACGCATGCTGGTCACACGAAATGCATAGCAGCGTATTATAATAGTTACTTGTAACTAAGTAACAACTTAAGTATATAGGTAACTTCCGAGGTAACTTCCGCCCGCGACTTCGTCTACGTGGACCCAGGATAAAAACTATCCTATATTTTAATCCAGGTTATATAATCCAGTCCAGAGTAACCATCTTCGTGCAAAAATTCATCCAAATCGGTTGAGCCGTTTAAGCGTGAATGAATAACAAACATCCAAACTTCTAAACATCCAAAGATCCAAACATCCAAACTTTCGCATTATAATATTAGTAGGATTAATGACATATGAGAAAAAAAATGCTTGAGATGCGACACACTGGCCAAACTCTATTAATAAATTACTCACTACTACACGTTCCTAAATTTCTCTTTGTCCTCAGTGAACAGCATTAGTTTTCGAACTTCATGCCTATCGTCAGCCTTCCTTTACATGAAGTTAGAGTGAGATGGGCGATTTTTGCAACTTGTTCGTTTATGACGGAGAAGAGGAATGGATAAAACATAATAGTACATCGTGATACAAGTGAGGTATGTTGATAATGACATGAGGCGGAATTATCACGCGAGCCGCAGGTGAGCGTGATAAGAGAGCCGAGGATGTAATTAACAACGCTCACGCGTTTCATACGACGTTTTTCAACACATTTTGCGAGGAAAAAATCCTTTTCATAAGAATTTTTTTTTATAGGCCTGCCAAGTTATTTTCTTTACTTATTTATGGCAACAGGTTTTTACTCACATGTTGTATACATCGCCAAGAATTTCCAGTGGCGTCCATTCTTTTTATCACTTTTCTAGTCACCACGAGTCAACATTTTTGTTAATAACCAAACACGCATTAACAATGTTTGGTAGATTTGGTTAATTTGCACCGGGTTGTTACAAGCTTGCCCTTGTGGTTGTTACGTAACCCTCGTAGGTTTTCGGCCCCTAATGGAAAGGAATGAATGTTATTCCTTACAAATTTAACGATATTATAAATGTATTGTGATGGTACAGTCATTATCCCAAGCAAGATGAAAAGTTGTCGACCTGGTGAACTCTCCTAGGGCATGTGCTAATATTCCGACTGCTCGCTTCTGTAGCACGAAAATGCGGCGCCAAGCATACCCACAAGGGATATGCGAAGCTGTGTTGACACCTAGTTTTCAAGCATGCGCGGTGTCAGACAAGCGCACATCTTAAGAGGAAACACAACGGCCGTTTTTCCATAGAAACGTAGTCCCCTATTTGCTCCCTGGATAATGCCAGTAGAGTAATATTTTTTTTTCAATAAATCTATGGCTACTATTGACATGTTCCTATGTTTTCCTTTTTATCATAAATTTATTCTTAAATAATGCCAGATTTTCCGCTGTGTTCAAACATTCAGAAAACAATTTTGACTAGATTATTAAAAAAAAGGAAAACATAGGAACACGGCCAAAGCCTTTCTTTGATTTTTAATAAAAAGAATAGCTAAATAGGTCAAGTTTTGGAGAAGAAATCAGGGGACTACGAAACGTTTATGTACTTTTAATAGGCGTTTTCGGTCCAAGCTGCAGTTGTCTCTATCGCGCTCTGCGGGGGGAGGCTTAAGGTTGGCGCGACAGCAATACATTCTACAAATACCTATTTCTCAAAATAAGTTGACATTTCATGCAGTAATTGCAATCACCATCATTATCAGCCTGTAATCGGCCACTGCTGACCACAAGCCTCTTCGGGTACGCCACTTATCCCGGTCCCGTGCTAGTCTCATCCAGAAATAACCCGCGTTCTTCTTTACGTCGTCAACCCGTCGTGCTGGAATTGCGATAGTATGAGAAAAATATTATCTATAAGTAGTTCTGATAAATTAACTAAGCGAAGCATATTTGTCTCTATGTATACTCAATATTATATACAATCAATACTATAATATTCAGTGCTGCTCATATTAAATAGTGTGACACGCTCATTTGTTTCTCACATACATACATAGATTCACGCCTTTAATCCTGAAAGGGGTAGACAGAGCACATGAAACATATGTTCCAGTGTCACTTAGAGTAAAAAATGACAAAAGGTGATATCGCAGTGACAGACAGGTTGCTTGCCCATTACCCACAATACACTTCAACCCTGGTCCCTCAGTCGAATTTAAGTAATATAGTTGAATAAAACAGCATATAGTGCATTTGTTTCGTGCTAAAAGAATGTAAACGTGTACCAATTATCTGCGGCTCGTGGTTTAAAATATGCCATCTATTTTGGTCAAGATTGATTGCCCATTTTAATTACATACCGTTTCACACGCGCTAACTTAAATAGCCAAAAACAAACAATGTATTGGTATAGCTATTAATTTATTCAAGTAGAACGGATATATATCATACGGTGGTCAAATACACGCATGAAAAAATAAAGAAATATTCCACATACTCAATAAGGATCTTTTCAACACAATTGCTCGTAACGTACCTCTTATCGTGTCGCTTTAGGCTCATAATCCTGGATATTAAACACGCATGTTTTATAACATTACGACACTTGTGTGTTATGGTTATATCCCGAATAAGTCAAGTTGGCACCTGGCAGCAAGATGTATGTACGCACACGGTGCATTCTTAAATTAACCGGGTTGTACAGAATGTACAGCTTTTTTTTTAATTCTCGGCAAATGGATTCTTACTCGACTAAACAAATTAAATCCTTTTTGTTAAATAATTGACTATTTCTTTTTGGATATGATATAGAAACGTTTAATTTAAAGTTTTAACCATTCACTTTTGATAACATCTTAACATCCATTCCTGATCACATTAAAAACCTTCAAAATGGCAGTTCGTTCTGCAGCGAACTGAAAAAATGTCTGGTTAATAACGCCTTTTATGACATTTGTGTGTGTGCCTACTAACATTTTATTATATTCTTCCTCATTATGGAATTCTAAATATGACCTTATTACTAATTTTATTTCATTTGACGTGTGTACATTTTTGAAATAATTTAACTCTTTGACATAAATAAATTAGAATTCATTAAATTTAATCTAACATGAACTTTTTGACGTTTAATGTATTTGTGTATTATAAATAAATGAGTATGAGTATGAGTCCTTCCAGTGCTTATGAAACTGCTTGTGTCATCATAGTACCGTTTGAACCGGAAAAATCAAGTCCATGTCTTTTAAAAAAGTGTAGAAACAATTGATTTTTGGTTGTCTCTACTGCCCTCTTCGAAACTGTCGCGTTGTTCTCTTAGTATCGTGTCATCGGTCTAGAGTCACCGCGCTAAGCCGCTAACGTCTTACGCTCGCTCGAGCGTAAGCTTACGCCAACTTACGCTTGCGTAACGTTTTGTTACGGAATTAAGAAGTGTAGGTACGGTAACATATCGATTGAGTAATCGTCTGACACAGAGAACAAATACAAAGAAGAAACCGTGATCGAATCCGAAATTTACCGGAGCATTTGTCCTTTAGCTATATATACGAGTTTGTACATTTTTTCCCATCGACGCAGCTTTTCGTGTGCCGGCTAAACTGTGCAACGAAGAAGGCCGAAAAAGTGTGTGCGTGAAGCTCGGATTCAATCTGAGGCCCGTGTGGCTATAACGTGATAATATATTTTCTAGTCGATTTTTATTTTTGGTTAGTATTGGTACAGAATTAAAGACAAAGACAAAATATTTATTTGTAAACATAGGTTCAAAGGTGTTACAAATATTTATATTAGGGTGTCTCTATGTTTTGCCATAAGGCATACAAATATTTTAAGTCAAGATGGAGCATGCGTCAATTGTTACAATTCATCTGTCAAGTATTCTCTTAGTGAATAGTAGGCTTTTTTAACAAGAAATGCAAACAAGCTTTTTTGAACGCTACCGATTCTTCTAACTGAGTTATATTTCTTGGCAATCTATTGTATATTGTAGGTGCCATCCCGAAAATACTTTTACCAAGAAGAGCTGTTTTTTTGGACTTCACATATAGTTTGACACATCTGTGATAAAGTAAATAAATAAATATTTGCGGACCAACTTCCACAAATTGACCTAGTACCAAACTAAGCAAAGCTTGTACTATGGGTACTAGACGATGTTATTTAACAGACAAAAAAGGAGGTTATATTCCATTGTGTGTATTTTTGACTGGGATTTTGAGTACACATGACACTTTGGGGCGGGGTGTGAAAACGATGCCATGCAGCCGTTTAGTTCGAACATGCGCATCCGGGTTTTAGGCACGTTTTTGGGTAGAAATTAGTAAGGAGCTCGCATTCATTGGTTTTTTCGTTCGCTGGTTAAAATGCTTCAATAAAACGTAAAGAGTTCTAGCGTGAAACCAAGAAAATATGTGGCAGCTGAGCACACAGCTCATTCGCCCCAAAAGAAAACAGTCGCGCTTATGTTTTACACGTGCATTGGGGTGATTTCCTTTCACAATTCAGTAGCAACCCTATTCGCGTAGGGTTGCCAGGTAAAAATATGATATTTGTCAAAACAGACATTCTAGCTATTATAGTGGAGGATTTTAGGTATATAAAAGAAGTATTAATTAAAAAGTATACCTACCTACTATACTATTTGAAATTCTATATCCTGCATATATTTACAATAACGTAAATTATGGGTCGTACAGAGATTAAGGTTCGCGTCTCTTCGTTAGACATTACTAAAGTTAAGAGCTATAAAGCCAAATATTTGTGTTTGTGTGTTTGTGTGTCATACCTAGGAAATTTTAGTAACCAGATGAATTTTGGCAAGGCATAACGGATGCAGAGTCAGATTCTGCCAGGTCGATAAGTTTTTTTACTATTGTGTTGCAATATTTCATATTTAATAATTTACGCATTACCAAGACATGTTCTTTTATTTAATTATTTATTTTTCAAAAAGAAATAGAATAGGTTACAAATTGTATTGCTTATAAGTTCGCCAAACGCGTGTTTATTGGCGAGTACTGCACACACTTTCTTTACAAAAATGTATTTGTGTACCTACCTTATAATTAAGAATAATAAATAATAAAAACCTATATTAGATTAATGAAAGGGTATCTATTAGCAAGTTTTTTAGCCTTCTCTTGAAGATGTCCTTGCTAGTACATTCATATTCAGGAAAGATTGTGTTGAAAATACGAGGTGTTAAGTACTTTAATGTTCTTTTGTATTAATTGTTAGCTACGGGTTCCGTGTAAGTTCGACGCGTCGCCAAAAAAAATCCTTCACTGCAAAATTTTATGAAACGCATGTGCTAGAAAATATAACCGGCGCCAGCTGACTGACAACCCTACTGTACCACGTATACATAACACGCTCCTCGCTCCCAAATAGCACTAAAGTTAATAACGCAGGGCTGCCACCGCCAGCAATATGCAACTTCCGCACCTGCGGCGAGCGCCTTAACTGGCGAAACTTAAATTTTACCCGATTTCACAGAGTAAACTACACTTATTAAGGAAAATTACCATTTTAGTTGGAGTTTGGGATAATTAGTAAGCATTAAATATATCGGTGCAGTCGGAGGCGTAAGTGTTTAGTTTAATTAAGGCTCGGATTTGGGGGCCTCGTGCCCCCAGTACTCGTATCTATATTTATTTATTTATTTATTCCGTTTTACATAGTAGCTTACAGTGCAGTCAACAAATAGCGTACAATGTTATTTTGTCATTTACTAACATATTGCTACTTAATTATATAGGTACAGTCGGCTATAAAGAGAGAGATATGGCCAAAGTTACAAAAATATGTATAGGTACATGACTTTATTGGCCTAACATTACAATACAATACAAATATTCTTTATTGCTCACCAGACACAGTAGATAATAGAAAAATAGAGGTAAATTAAACTTAAACAATGGTAGACAACAGGCGGTCTTATCGCTAAAAAAGCGATCTCTTCCAGACAACCCTCGGGTGGTGGAGACATTAAGGTCGTGTATACATTTATTATGTAACTATGGTCGTATCGATCTCTTTGTAGTCGAGTCTACATACATAACTAATATTATAAAGTTGTTTATCTAGTACTCCGATTTCCAAAAAACTTTCACCAATATATGAAATGCATATGTACGTCCTGGAGAGTAGGAATTAACAGCTTGACATTAGGATTTTTTTTCTTCACTGGGAAATAGGTATATCCTAAATATGTAATTACGATTGATTACGAATAAGTTATACCCACGATTTTTATATATTTCAGGTTTGAGTATTTACTATCTACGGATTGCGGCAAAGGTGTCAAAAATATATTATACATGCAAAGTACGATGTTCGTGTTTTGGAAAAAATACCTTGATTGTATAATGAAAATACTTTAATAATGGAAAAAATACATTGATGTTAAGTGTGCGCAAGTATCCGACTATGTAACTATACTTTTTTTAATAAGAAGCGAATTTGTTGCCACTTTCAAAACAAAAAGAAACGTTCAGTACGTAGAGCGATGAAACACTAAAACGAATACACGTGCTGTCCATCACCAAGAAGTTAACTTGATAAAGTCTACATTATTTATTCATCCATCAGGAAAAAGGTGTGGTATTCACCAAAACCGACAAGTCTTAACTAACAATAAATATGATTCTTCTTGATCTGAAATGAAACTTTTTCTATTTGAAATAAGTCTCTCGAAAACGCACGGGTTTGTTTTACGATGTAAGATACAGTCAGAATCATAAAGTTAGTAGCAGCTTAGCAGCCAAAGTAGCCAAATATTTCGGTACACGGTCTTTATTACTGTAAGAGTCCTTACTGTACTGTATGTGTTACGATATATTGTTATATATGCTGCTACTAACTATACTATGCTGATTGTACAATAAACTTTGCAGTATAACATAATGGCTCCTCTACATGATGGCCCATTCTGCTGGCCCACTCGGATGGGTCAGCGTGCAGAGAGGGTAGTGGTGTCGGATGGCTTATGGCGCGGCGGGATGGCGATGGGATGGCCGCGGAGTCTGTTTTTCGGCCGCACATCAAAGGCAGTGGGCCAGGGATGGCGGTACGCATCTACACGTGGCCCATTCCGCAGTGCGCGGTCGACCGCGGTTAAGTGTGGACGTTCGTGCTGTGTATTTTTTTTTAATTGAAAATCACACGTACGTGGCCTCAACACGAAACAATCAAGTTTTTAGAATTGTATCGGGGAGAAAGCGTAATATGTAAATAGGTAAATTGCCGCAGCGGCTAACGCTTCGACGCCCATCTCGCAAAACGATTCGATCTCAACTGAATGTCGCCAATGGCGACTCGCCATCGTGTCGTGGCGTTCAACCATCGCATGGCCATATCGCTGGGCCATAGGATGGGCAATCATGTAGAAGAGCCATTAAACAGAAGTCATTTTTGACAAACCTCATTTCACGCCTCATACCTGCAACGAAAAATATTTGATAAGCATCTCCATTCTGGTGAAGAAAAATAACATATATTTTTTATTTCCGTATAAAATTAGGACAAGTTTCTTGGACTGTACCTGAGTGATTACTGATAACAATATTTATCGTCGAGACTTGTATGCTTATATTGTTTGATTATATTTACATTACAACTGCCATATGCTAAAGGTACAATGTTCAATGGCCACTGACATTCAAAGATTACGAAATAGGGACAAAACAATTTTTAAGAAGATGTAAAAGATTGCAACTAAACACATAGAATTAACCTTGTTTTTACGCAATAAACAGCATATATATATATTTTTTAAGAGCGTAGTAAGCTCGGCCGAATTTCACCTTCCCATGCAAACGTAGTTACGCTCTCATTTTAAAACTACGTGTTGGATTGTGGCGAATTTTTGCATATACATTGACATGAGGTATATCTGTGTCTGTAATTAGTTTATATGGTTCCAGTTTATAAAACAAACGAAATACAGCAAAAACAAGTTTTGCATGAAAAACTTAAATTCGCTGTATTTTTTTTTACTTTGGTATATGAAGCTACATAAACTAATAACAGACATAGATACACCTCATGTTATTGTATATGCAAAGTTTCGTTACAATCCAACACGTAGTTTTAAAATGAGAGCGTAACTACGTTTGCATGGAGAATCGAGCTTACTGCGGACTCTTAACGTACTAAAATGACATGTGTTCCTGTCTGTGAAGACAGTAATTTTGTCCACATACAGTTCAATTGACTTGGCAATCCTAGCATTATTTCTAAGTTTTCTAATGTTTTGTAATAAGAGAGAGACGGATAGTTCGAGAAAAATAGAGAGCTCGCGCGCCGTCTTGTGATAGCCGTGCTGATCAGTAATTCTGTCCACATACAGTTTAATTGACCAAGCATGCACTCTAACGCCTCTATAATAGAGTCGTGTTCATATAATTCTTGCTACCTTTTCGCTCACCAAGCATGCACTCTAACGCCTCTATAATAGAGTCGTGTTCATATACTTCTTGCTACCTTTTCGCTCACCAAGCATGCACTCTAACGCCTCTATAATAGAGTCGTGTTCATATACTTCTTGCTACCTTTTCGCTCACCAAGCATGCACTCTAACGCCTCTATAATAGAGTCGTGTTCATATACTTCTTGCTACCTTTTCGCTCACCAAGCATGCACTCTAACGCCTCTATAATAGAGTCGTGTTCATATACTTCTTGCTACCTTTTCGCTCACCAAGCATGCACTCTAACGGCTCTATAATAGAGTCGTGTTCATATAATTCTTGCTACCTTTTCGCTCACCAAGCATGCACTCTAACGCCTCTATAATAGAGTCGTGTTCATATACTTCTTGCTACCTTTTCGCTCACCAAGCATGCACTCTAACGGCTCTATAATAGAGTCGTGTTCATATACTTCTTGCTACCTTTTCGCTCACCAAGCATGCACTCTAACGCCTCTATAATAGAGTCGTGTTCATATACTTCTTGCTACCTTTTCGCTCACCAAGCATGCACTCTAACGGCTCTATAATAGAGTCGTGTTCATATAATTCTTGCTACCTTTTCGCTCACCAAGCATGCACTCTAACGGCTCTATAATAGAGTCGTGTTCATATACTTCTTGCTACCTTTTCGCTCACCAAGCATGCACTCTAACGCCTCTATAATAGAGTCGTGTTCATATACTTCTTGCTACCTTTTCGCTCACCAAGCATGCACTCTAACGCCTCTATAATAGAGTCGTGTTCATATAATTCTTGCTACCTTTTCGCTCACCAAGCATGCACTCTAACGCCTCTATAATAGAGTCGTGTTCATATACTTCTTGCTACCTTTTCGCTCACCAAGCATGCACTCTAACGCCTCTATAATAGAGTCGTGTTCATATACTTCTTGCTACCTTTTCGCTCACCAAGCATGCACTCTAACGGCTCTATAATAGAGTCGTGTTCATATAATTCTTGCTACCTTTTCGCTCACCAAGCATGCACTCTAACGCCTCTATAATAGAGTCGTGTTCATATACTTCTTGCTACCTTTTCGCTCACCAAGCATGCACTCTAACGGCTCTATAATAGAGTCGTGTTCATATACTTCTTGCTACCTTTTCGCTCACCAAGCATGCACTCTAACGCCTCTATAATAGAGTCGTGTTCATATACTTCTTGCTACCTTTTCGCTCACCAAGCATGCACTCTAACGCCTCTATAATAGAGTCGTGTTCATATAATTCTTGCTACCTTTTCGCTCACCAAGCATGCACTCTAACGCCTCTATAATAGAGTCGTGTTCATATACTTCTTGCTACCTTTTCGCTCACCAAGCATGCACTCTAACGGCTCTATAATAGAGTCGTGTTCATATACTTCTTGCTACCTTTTCGCTCACCAAGCATGCACTCTAACGCCTCTATAATAGAGTCGTGTTCATATACTTCTTGCTACCTTTTCGCTCACCAAGCATGCACTCTAACGCCTCTATAATAGAGTCGTGTTCATATACTTCTTGCCTTTTCGCTCAGATTGTTCAGACGGTGACTGTACATCCTTGTCCTTGGCCTGTCGAAGTGTCTTGCACCGCGAAAACGAGATGGATGATGTGCTTTAATGGAAATAACTTCTATAAGTAATAACTTTAAAATTATGAAAAATATTTCCAATGAATTCCAAAGGTTACTTACTTACTTGTTGTTCACAACAAGAACAATAGTGTTCCGAGGAGTCAGAAACGCGACGTGGGATTTTGGGGCATAAAATCTAGAGTTAAGAAATAATTCTTGTTTTTCTTTAAATCAAGTGTATATTTTCAAGGCTATCTTTGACTGTTTTTGTTCGTTTGTCTCCTTTAGGGTACGTCCGGTAAAACTACATGTACTACACAAAAACTTGGATCGCTACTGTCGCAGCATAAGTTAGGAAGCAAGTTTACTTATATATAGTAAGACTTCTTTGATTAACAATAATCAAGTGCTCAATTATCTTCATATCTTTAACTATATGCCTTAATAACCCATTCATGGCCAATGAGTCGCATATGAGCCATACATCAAAATGCTATTTACGCTACAGAGCGGAAAAACGCTGCTACGCGCTACGGCGAAGCCCTAGCGATGCGTACCCTCGCATGGATTACTAAGGTGCATAATGGTAATCTTAACACTTTCAATGCCAGGAACCCGCCTAGCGGACGCATCGCCATAGTCGCTATCCGCTATACAGGGTGTTTTTACTCATTTGCTTAAATTTTTAGGGCAGATTCTTTACATCTTATGTAGATAATTTCTCAAAGAAACGTATGTCCTAACTCGCACCGTTTTCAAAATATTTCAAATCGAAATTTAATCACTAACTTAAGTTAAGCCAGTGTAACATCCTCTTAATTCATAACCAAGCCCTGTACCTTGTACGTAATAAGTAATTGCACTACCATTGAGCTAAATTTATATATGAGCTGTCAATGCTGTCACGCACAACGTTTAAGGTACTTACGTAGTTGACACCAAATTGATTTTGTATAAAATCGTTAAACCGATATACAGGATAACTTAGATAAATGTACCAAGCACTGTGTCGAAGTTAAAGCAAATGAATAAAAACACCCGGTATACGAGGAAAAGCTACGAGTGTAGCATTTCTTGGCAGTGAATGTATTAATATCATAGGTATGCGACCTTCGAGTAACTGTGACCTTTTACAGTTCACTCGGGAACAGAGAATCGTGTAACCGGGCGAATCTCGGAGCGTTTGAACCGCTCGGTTTAAACGTTATTGTCGGCTCAAGATTATTTCATCAGAGGTAAAACGTACCGCAAACCTTTAATCAAAAAGATCCAGTACTGGTATTGGCTAACATTTTCATCAAAAGTAGACTCTGATACTCTTACCTTTTAATAGTATTTGCTGTCTACGACAATGACGAAAAAAACGCCTTAACAACGCTGAATATTCGCCCAACCAAGGAAGCGCGACTTCCATCTTCATTTCAAAACGTGATTACAAATTCGACGGAATTTCCAAAACTTATTTCAAGTGCCTGTCATCACATGATAACTTTCCCATACTCCTATCTCCAAGTAACGCTGCGTCCAAAAATGAATTCTAAACAGGTGACTCATGGTTGTTTTTACCAGAAGACAATTGCACGATATACATGAGTTAGATTAATCAAGATATCTCACCGAGTACTTTCGCGAACAAATTGTAAAGCGAATTTACTTGTAAATTACCTAGAGGGTCCACGATTCCTTAGGATAAAAGAGTGTATGTCAATACTAAAAGGGTTTCTAGAACCTTCTGTATAAGTAATAATAGCGGTATAAATTGGCAAAAGTGACTGTTTGCCTTTTATCATTAGTCAATTGCTTGCTTTCATCTCAAGACGCTTCAATCAATCTTGGTGTGTATATTTTGACCTTGGGTAGATTTAATAAAGGCTATATATTAAATAAATACCGATGGACGTAAGAACTTTTTTTTGACCACGGGTCAAGGTATTAACTTTTTGTGGAAAGGTGTGACAGACAAATACAATACAATACAATACAATACAATACAATACAATACAATACAATACAACACAATACAATAAAAAGTAACTGAAAGTAGGAGGAAATTACAATTAGATTGTAATTTAAGAGGAAAGTATAGCCAGTAGCTCGCGACTTACAATAGGTACTTTTTATATGAAATTTCCATTTCAAGGGAATACTTTTTCCACTAACTTAAACTTAACAAATCACTTTGATAATAACTAGGTTTATAAGATTTGGTACTTTTTTTAAATTAAAGGTGCCTATAAATTTTAATTTATTGTAAGTTTTTAAAAAGGAAAACCTATAAACCGTCTTTCATTGTGTCAAAAACGTACTAAAAATTCATTGATATTGGAAAATATTTAGAAGTGGAAAAACGTTTCGTTAACGAGTACGTAGTATTCCAAAGGTATACTTCCCTGTTAAGCCTTACATTCTATTAAACATGAAATCAAATCTAGCATCTCCCAGTGCCAGTACTGTGCTGCTTTTTAAATAATTAGTTATAAGGTACACCTAAAACTGGGCATTCACCGACGCGCCGCGCCGCACCGAGAAGAATAGAATATAGAAATCATTTATTTCGAGTATAACACACGACTCATAGATGAAATATGTTACTGATTTTATTTATTTACTAGCTTCTGCCCGCGACTCCGTCCGCGTGGAAGTCGTTTATATCGTAGCTCCATAAAAACTTTCACCCCCCATTTTAGGGAAGTGGGGGGTTAGAAAGAGGCAAAAAGTAGCTTATGTCACTCTCCATCCCTTCAACTATCTCCACTTAAAAAAACACGTCAATTCGTCACTCCGTTTTGCCGTGAAAGACGGACAAACAAACACACACATACACTTTCCAATTTATAATATTAGTATGGATAAATTATGTTGGTGTTAATTTATTATTATTATTATTATACAATATACGAGTACATGGACTGTTGGAGATATGCATCCCGCAACAGTGCCTCACATACGGACAATCAAGCCTGTCCGCTATAGAACGCAGGGTTGGGCTGGGGCTGGCCCGCCTCCGGCGCACCAGGGATGTGCATCGCTTCATTCAGCAAACATCCCTGATGACTACAGAAGCGGGGCAGCCCCACCAGCACCCGGCACGCGTTGTTGTATTGGACCCGAAGGGCCCCATAGGCCCGCTGCGTATAGTGCACCCATAAGCTGCACGTGTACAGAGAAGTGCAATACGCTCTAAAAAGAGTTAATTTCACATCCCTAGTACAGCGTGCAAACTTACGCGCAATCATGCTAGCCCTCACCGGCAGGGCCCTCCGTTCGCGCACGATATCCATGTTGTCTAGCAGCACCGTTTGCCTCTGTGACACATGAATGAACTTAAGAGTCCGCAGTAAGCTCGATTCTCCATACAAACGTAGTTACGCTCTCATTTTAAAACTACTTGTTGCATTGTAACGAAACTTTGCATATACATTGACATGAGGTATATCTATGTCTGTAATTAGTTTATGTAGCTTCAGATAACATGGTAAAAAAAATACAGCGAATTTAAGTTTTTCATACAAAACTTGTTTTTGCTGTATTTCGTTTGTTTTATACACTGGCACCATATAAACTAATTACAGACATAGATATACCTCATGTCAATGTATATGCAAAGTTTCGCCACAATTCAAGACGTAGTTTTTAAATGAGAGCCTAGCTACGTTTGTATGGTAAGGTGAAATTCGGCCGAGCTTACTGCGGACTCTTAAAGAAGTTTCAGCGTGATTGTGGTTGCACCGGCCAGCGGATCCACGCATTCACGACGATTTCGTGTTATTTACGTTGAATTTTGAAATTCAGGATGGTTTTTTTCGGATGACGCGTTGGTGCATCGCGCTGGTTTGCCATCTTTCTGGTTCTCGAACGGCCAACTATTATTAAACGCTACAGTTCCGACGATTAGGCGCGGCGCAATTACTTTTGGCTTTAAATGGTCAACGGGGTTCACTAATGTTAGACCAAACAACTTTTGGCCAAATGTTTCATTTGACAAAAGTTTCATTTGACCTGATGCATTTTTTTCTTAAATAGAAAGCTTTATAGGATTATTTTAAAACAAACCTAACCTAACCTAATGACTTCTATTTGATGATATTCAATGAATACCCGAAAATACCACTGTTTTGACGAAAAATGCATTAGGTCAAATTAAACATTTGTCAAATGAAACATTTGGCTAAAAGTTGTTTGGTCAAGAGACAGGACCCCGGTCAACGCAGCTGTTTGTTCTTTAGTCGGAGCGGTTGTAATGGTCTACGGGTCTTTCATCATCCTCCAAGCTTAAACCCCGAATGTATTCTATAGAAGCACAATAACACTACTACTTGCTATGTAGTAGTGTTGTGTTCCTGGAGGTGAGCAAGGTCGTCAGAGCTCCCGGGGATGCGTTGTGTTGAGAGGGAGGGAATTTGCTCCTTCAGCCTGTCAACACGGCGAATCCTCAAACATATCAAGGGTCGGCAACGGCCATGTTACTCCTTTGGAGTTGCATGCGTCTATAGGCTGCGGTGGCCGCTTACCATCAGGCGGGCCGTGCGCTTGTTTGCCACCGTCGTTGTACACAAAAAAAGGAAGCCCTATGGATCTGTGCTAACTAAATATGTTTCAGTTTTTTTTCTTAAATATTCACTTGTTTCTAACCCTCCGCCCCACCCTTTGCATCAAACACGTAATGAAAGCAACTAGATCCGGGCGCGCCATTAATAATGTATGCCACGCCGTCCCACCCAATAAGAGTTTCGAGTTGACAACCTTATAACAGCCATTATTTATGCAGCTCCTAATAGCGAGCCGCGCGACAACCGAGCGTCACTTAAGGGCTTACTAATGACGTCACAAAGATATGGTTACACTTTTGTCTTGTTCAGTACAGTCATGTGCCAAAGTGTAGGGGCAGGCCGCTTAAAATTATTTGTAACGGCTATATAAGTAAACTCCTAACAGATATTTTTGAGAAGAAAGTCCTGTGTCCTGTATTAAGGGTCGCCAGGAAGCTTGACTCTCTATACAAATGTAGAGGTTGTCTTTTTATAACGGCATGTTGGAATAGCTTGAAATTTTGCATTCACATTGAGCTAGAATTTAAACTCTCGTGAGATATGTTGAAATAATACCAATAATTACACGGTTCAACTCACGTATTCAACATGTCGCCCGTAGTTACATTGAATACGTGAGTTTAACCGTGTAATTATTAGTGCTGGGGACTTTTAAGGTGAAAATATAAACATTTTTTACGTCGACTGCGCATTCCCCTACATATTGAACGATTTAATTATTTTTTTAAGGCTTGTGATTGCATAGGTTACGAATATGTCAGTATGTCTACTCACAACCAAAATTTATTTTAACACTCACTGGCGGGAACCCGCTTAGCGGGCGCCTACGCCGTGCTCGCTTTCCGCTACATACGAAGAAAACCACGGGGTCGACTACGAGCGTAGCGATTCTTGGCAGTGGATGTGTTAATACATTATGACGATGATGCCACGAAGGAGGCTTCAGTAATTTTCGCTGCATGCCAGAAAATGCTACTACTCGCTACAGATATCATTGCTTGGATTCAGACAATTAATCTACAAACCTTTAACACTTTCGCTACCAAGAATCGCTACGCGCTACGCTCGTAGCCGATCCTGTGGTTTTCCTCGTATGTAGCGGAAAGCGAGTACGGTGTAGGCGCCTGCTATTTATAGTGAAATCAGGAAGTAAACTTAGTTCAATATTTCGGATGGCAGTATAGTATAGTATAAGCAAACGAGCGGGCAGATGCACAAAAGATCTCACTGGGTCGAAGTGTATTCGAAAGGGCCCTCATCTATGTAGATAGATAAGATAAGACGGTATAAGCAATGTACTACGCGCGCTCGATTCTAAGTCTGCCGATCTTATAAGACAGAATAAGAACGTAGGTACACTCACCAGCATTACCATCTGACACAACCACGCGCGCATTAATATAGTAAGTAAGTAAGTAAGAGTTTTATTTGTAACATAGGTTACAATGTGGCGCTATGTTTCGCCGATAGGCATACAAAGGACCATGGGCAATTTTGTATGGAGCCTGGTCCTGAATCCAACAAAGCTGAAACTTAGGTCATTAAATAGGTCTTTAAATCTACTTCAATTCGTTCTATGGACACCGAGTTGAATTCCATTGCAGAACTGAGATATTTATATTTAAGTTAAAGTGAATAGGATCTATGAGAAAACGGGTTCTCTTAGTGTTTTTATTTTTAGGGTAAGGTTAGTGTGTCAAATAAACATGTTTTTTGTAGCTAATTAATAGTTTTATTAATAAAATATGAACCAAAACCCAATGAATGCCACGCTCGATGTGCCTTCATCATTAGTACATTTTGTCATAACTACCCTCCAGAATATTAAATATGAATATTCTCCGAATGCGTTTTTTCATAGCTCGTACTTACTGACTGTGGCTAAAATATGAATATCTTCCTTCTGCAATTGAATTCGACTTTGTGCCTATAGAATGAAATAAAGAAGATTTAAAGACCTATTCAATGACATAACTCTCAGTGCTGTTGGTTTCAGGACCATTTTGACGCATGGTCCTTTAAAATCTAACATGACATTAGAATTCACGATGCTTAAATACTTATAAGTAGAATAAGCCTGAATACCTGACACGACTTTATTTCTAGCGCCGTTAGGCAGCGTCAGATATTTTTGCTGCCTTTTTTATGGCAGATAATAATGCTGGTGACTGTCCAACGAAATTTCCAACCGATTTCAACAACATACGGAATGTGCCGATGACACTCCCAAGTTCCCCTTCGCCGGTTACCTCGGTACCCGGCGGCTCGGTGAGCAGTCTCTGAATATTTAACCCAAATTGTGGGGGCGGCTAGAAAATCACACGCGCGCGTGTGCATCTTTGTACCAATTGTATGAAATATGAAAACGATTTTGTAATGAGATGCCTTTGGAATTTTTGGGTTAGCTGGGCGTACATTTTGCAACCAAAAATTGGTTATTACCTGAATGACTAATAATTATTTCCTTACTGTTTCATTTGTCCATCTTTTTATTTTCCTGAAACGATTTTTTCTTTGGAACCACACACTTTCAGGATTATTATAGACATACTTTATTGGTAATAACACATTACAAGTCAAAAATTATTCATCTACAATACAATACAATATTTAACATACATAATTCGATTATAAGGTACACATTTTGTGTTACATCGTAATAACATTATTAAATATTTCTTTAAAATCAATTAATTCCTTAAAGCTAAAGAAGCATTGCTCAATAAGCCACTTTTTTAATTTAATTTAAAATGCGGGGAGGCTCACCGGCGAAGTTATAGTTAAAAATAAAACAAACCTTACTTAATAGGTTTTACAAATTATTTTACAAATTATTCTTACAAATTATTTTTACGAATTATTTTAATATTTTAAAGTGATTATTATTTTATTATATTTTTTATACTTTAACCTTTTTACTAGTCAAATGGATTTAAACTTATATTTAAAATATTTGTTGTATTATAATAATTAACTGTAACGTTTGCTAATACCCTAACGGGGTCCTGTGCATTGCCTAGCTTTAAGCTTTAAGGTTACGTAGAACCTTAAAGCTTAAAGCTAGGCAATATTTTCAGGGTTTTCACTAAAATTGGCTTTTTGCCGAAATGACAAACGATACATATGAGAAATGAAATTAAGTGATTGCGATAGGATATCTAAAAAAAACTATGCCAATCATTTGTTTGGTTAGTAAATAGAACCCGTTAACGTAGGCGTAGCGGTATGAAAAGGTTGGCAGTGTATGGTTTAACCCATTCAGGGCCAAGAATCGCTACGCGCTACGCCGCGTAGCCGATCCCGTGGTTTTCCTCGTATGTAGCGGTGACTACGACGGTCTGACGCATATGTGTCGTCATGGGCCCTGAATGTGTTAAGATGTCCAACTTTATTTTCTACACCCACAAGCCTCTACGACAGCCGTAGTAGCCGCGACACCTCTACGGCGTAGCTAATCCTCTGACATTTGATTTCGTAGCAAGCTCAGTAGCTCTTAGCATAATCGAACGAAATGGATAGGCAAATTATACACACATTTTCACACGATTTCGTCGCCAATAACATGCAAAAAATCGTATGTGAAGGAATCTGGCCATGAAAGTGTTCATAAATACGTAAAAGCTCAGACATAATTAATCTTCAAGCGCAGGCTACGCTTGAATTTATCTCTTGTTCTCCATAGTGTTTCTCACTATGTACCTATATAATCCATACTAATATTAAAAATGCGAAAGTGTGTCTGTCTGTCTGTCTGTTACCTATTCACGCTTATACCGCTGAACTGAGATAGTTTGAGTCCTGGGGAAGGACATAGGATAGTTTTTATCCCGGTAATCATCCCCCAAGGGGATGAAATTGGGGTGAAAGTTTGTATGGAGCTACGATATAAACGAGTTCCACGCGGACGGAGTCGCGGGCAAAAGCTAGTAAATATATATGTAAGTGTATTATCCAAATAAATTTATGTACGAGGGAGGCGATAGTTGAGATATGCGTCATACTCGTGAACGGGTGCTGTTTGTGGATTCCGGTCAGTTCATGTTTGCAAGAACGACAAAGTAACTTCTTTCCTCTGTTCTGCGGAATTGATATGAGAGATTTCACTCTGTCTCCAATTGATTGTATTATTACTTAGTTTTTGACACACAGAGACCTGATACATCTCTGTGGGTACCTATGAGATTTCATTAGACTTATTTGAATTTCGACACTTACGACATCTCTAAGAAATAAGATTGTATTTTTTTTCTCTTATTGTATTTGTCATGTAAACTTTGATGTAGTTAAATATAGACAGACAATAGATATTTTGATTTGTAAGTGTCCTCGTGGCCTATTTGCTGAATAAATATTTTGTTTTTGATTTTAAGTTTATTATTTCATTGATTTGCATTTATTAAATGATTTACCATTTTCTCGTTATCACTATCTTATCCTGCACCAAACAGACGTTTCTTTTTAACCCAATGGTAGACTGGTAAAGAATGCCATATGGCATTAAGTCCGCCAATTGTACCTTTTTGTTGGAATACAGTTTAAATAAATAAATAAAACATTTTCGGAACGTTTGAAAAATGTTTTACAAATTAAGTATTTTTATTGCTAATACATACATAAGACTTTCTAAACCTAGGACCCGGAGGAATAGTACTCGGGTCCTGAAGGACGGTCGGTGAAAAAACGCAGACAGGACTACGAGAGGAGGTCCATCTCAAACACCATAAGGCATACTATTGTGATACCAATGTGATCTATAACTGTAAGGTCAATCCACGCTTCGTGTGCTGCGGCGTGGAGGCATTACTCATGTGAGTCATGAGATTCTATAGCTTTGTAAGTTTATATGTTACCAGGCAGCTCAGTTGCCATTCAGGGCCCATGACGACACATATGCGTCAGACCGCCGTAGTCGCTTTCCGCTACACACGAGGAAAACCACGGGTTCGGCTACGAGCGTAGCGCGTAGCGATTCTGGGCAATGAATGTGTTAGCGCTACGATTTGTATGTCAATACACACATACATACATATGTATGTATGTATGTGTGTATTGACATGTGTGAATGTTCACGCCTTTACTCCCAAAAGGGGTAGGCAGAGCACATGAAACGTTTATTCCAGCGTCACTTTTAGCATAAATGTGGGTATAAAAGATCGACAAAATGTTGATGTTGTGTTTTATGTCAATATCTAATCATATTTCGTAAATAAGATGTCTTTTTAGCACATTCACTGGCAAGAATCGCAGCCGTACCCGATGCCGTGGTTTTTCTCTCAGGCGGCCGACAGGCGGGTTCCTGTGAGCGTAGCATGGTGCCATTTTATCACTTATCGTTGTGGCAAAGACGCCTATCACGCTCTGACAAATATGCGAGTGCGAGAGTGATGGATGCTCTATCCACAACGATAAGTGATAAAATGGCAACCGTGCAACGCCCGCTGGCAGTGAGTGTTAACAAAGTAGTACGACATATTCGTATGCGATGTGTCGAGTAAAGTCGGCCTCCAGGTTTACACAAGTAATGCTCGAGTCAACACGGCGGTGTTTAGTTATCCGACTACGGAATAAGTGGAGACGTTCGGATAGACGCTGTGCCAACATGTCAGTTTAAACTGAGAGGAGCACCAAAATGTTCCGTGTATTCAGCGTTTTGGAGTTTTACTCTTTTAAACCGACTTCATAAAAGGATGAGGTTCTCAATTCGTCGGAATGTTTTCTTTTTTATGTGTTGCTCGATTACTCGAAGACTTCTGGACCGATTTGAAAAATGTTTTTTTTTGTTTGAAAGTTTATCCTTTCCTGGTGGGCCCCTGGTCATCAGGTTAGAATCTGATGATGGGATCTTTGAGAAATCGGTGGGGAATCTTCGAATAATGCGAAGTACTGTATTGAAGTCGGTTTAAAGTAAATGATTGCTTCAGTGATTCAAGCGACACCGCCGCGAAAACACTCACCCTGAAGAAGAACTCCCGAAGAGTTCGAAACATGTCACCTGTAGTGACATTTAATACGTGAGTTGAACCGTGTAATTTATTAGCATTATTTAAATAATTGCTGTTCTATGTTACATAGAAATTATCTTTAATCAAGCGTGCGACTTCTACATATGATGGAAAACAATGCTTTAAGATTAGACTAGCGTATTGCAGCGAACGCAGGCAAACCCGCGGGATTAAATATACTCTATCTCCATCCCGAAACTTCACTAATTCTGTTCATTGTTTTATAATTTGATAATGTTCTAGTTTTTATTTTGACGATCATTACGAGATATCAATATTAATCTTTATATTCCCTATTTTGACTTTATCATGAATCATTTTGTAATATATGTCCATAATAATGTTGTCTTGTACCTGTGACATTTCATTCAATTAATATTCATTATTTCTCCTCTCTCCCAACATAGCCCTCCCCATTGCCCTTTGGGTGACTTTGAGCCTTCTTATGAGGCCCATAGTAAGCGACCACGTTTGAGTGCCATACGTCATCACTGGCAACACACACTGGTCAAAGACTCTCGTCTTGAGACACTGCGGAATATTGGACGAAAAGATGTGCCGTAGCCTCCCGAATGCTCCCCAGCCGAGTCGGATTCGACGATGATGATGACGATGATGATGATGTGTAAATTAGCTTAAAGTTAACATTATTTTATGAAATAAAGAAATCTTAATCTAAATCTAAATCACTATAAACACTGGTGAAAGAATCGTAAACATCTCAACATACCTACTTACATACCAAGTATAAAGTGGATCAAAAGCGTATGAAATTTTGTGAATTAGACTTATTTTAATATCATATTTCCGAAAAACTATACGAGATCCACGAGTCCAAGGACCTCGTTTAGTTTTTCCTGCTATACATAAACATAATAGAAATTATGTTTATGTATAAGACCGTAAATAGAAAACCAACCGCAGTCATTTCCACATGAAATAAAAGCCTTATAAATTCTCCAAACGGGACCGGCAAGGGCGCCACATCAAATCCATAACGTTTTTACCGAAACTGCGGAATCCTAAATCAGAAAAAAGCGGACATTTTCCGCCCAAAAATGTTTCCCCTCGGTAATGGGGGAAGTGGATAGAATAGTGTCCAGTGCAGGTTTTTGGACAGGATAAATGTATTTGGGGCCCTGGGCGGTGGAAATGATTATGAAATTTGATATTAACAATACGAAACTAAGGTGACTATTCAATGTAAACGGGAAAATTATTTCGTGTTTGCACATAATCAAGCTGTAATCCTAGTCTTTCCTTTTAAATATACTTGTACACAAAAACACTAGCGTTTTTTTTTATTATTTTTTAGCGTTCTTCCTCTTCCGTTTTAGTCCTAAACAAGAATACTTGAGTATTTTTTTGTTTTCGTAACACACAGCTCTCAGCGAGGTTTAGAGTCAAAGGCTTTCTTTCCGAACCGGTGGCAGTTTATCGACATTCAGGTGCATGTCATTTGCCTAAATTGAAGAATTAACTTTTAACTTTAGGCTAAAACTAAACAAAGACATTAGAATCTACATTTGTTTCACACTATGAGCAGTGGAATCGTCTACTTTATGGTTTAAATGTGCCTAGAGATCAATCATTACTTGGCCTACGAACTCATCACAACTGTTCGTTAGTAATGACACCGTTTAACTTTTTCCAATCGAGTGTGTGTAAACATCTTACACGTAGAATGAGTTGGTTAAGGAATACCGACCCAGGAAATCATGGATTTAGATTTTTAGTTTTCACAAAGCCCATTAGTATATACATATAAGTAGATTGTATCTCCAAAACCTTGCAGCATAATATTTAGATTAGATACCTACGTCATAATGTTCAATAGTACACAGTTCCTTTTACCACCACTTCAAGCCAACCCTTTATAATTCTGTTTACCAAAAGCAATTCAATTGCGTCTCGCTCAGCGCTATTCGAACCGACGGAGACAAATCGACAAGTCACATTTTATGTGTCTTGTTGCTCAAACCATCGCGGCGTCATCCGTCTCGTATTGCAAAGGGAATATTTAAATTAAACCTATAAAACTGGGGTGACTTTCAGGATTGTTTTGGCATCTCGCGATATCAGCACAACACCGAGGAATTTACCGTTTTTGCACTTGGTTATTTTTATACTTTGAGAGTTTGTCTTGTGCGCAACACATAAGTGATCTTATTATCGCTTAGCGGAAATAAAATCAGAAATATCTTAGGGCGGGTTGCAGCAAATTACGATTAGAGACCGATCAACGTTGAAGGCGCCGGCAGCTGTCATTCCAAACTTTTCATACATTCAGAATTTAACGAACACCGGTTACAATTACAGACTGTTTAGTGCATCCCCACCTTAGTTTTCATTTATGTTGTCGTGATAGTGTCACATATAAACTCCATCGTTCCGATCCGATCACGAATCAGTTGAATTATTTTACTTCAGGAGCAAATAAATTCATCATCATCATATCAGCCGAAAGACGTCCACTGCTGGACATAGGCCTCCCCCAAAGAGTGCCACAATGACCGGTCCTGCGCCACCCGCATCCACCGGACTCCCGCGACCTTTACCAGGTCATCAGTCCACCTTGTGTGTGTAAATAAATTATCACTTTTTAAAAGGGCTTTTGGCACAGTTGCATGATGTGATGTGTGTCCACAGTAGAATTATCATGGACTTCAATCATTAGATTTTAAAGGTGGGTAGCAGTAGTCTGCTACATTACAAATGCTTATCCAACATCAATTTTTAAATGAGGCAATAACACAATCCATACTAATATTATAAATGCGAAAGTGTGTCTGTCTGTCTGTCTGTCTGTAGTCTGTCTGTTATCTCTTCACGCTTAGACCGCTGAACCGATTTGGATGCAATTTGGTATAGAGGTAGTTTGAGTCCTGGGGAAGGACATAGGATAGTTTTTATCCCAGAAATCATCCCCCAAGGGGATGAAGTGGTGGAAAAGTTAGTATGGAGCTACGATATAAATGAATTCCACGCGGATGGAGCCGCGGGCAGAAGCTAGTTTTAATTAAAATTTGCCCCCTATATGTATTAAAGGTCGGGTGAAAATACATCTGGTATGTTATGTTACTCGTGCCAAATACTCCCCCACAGTCCCGTAGCCACATGGCGTGGCATGTCATGAATCGCCCTTGCATTCAATTCGCCTGCGGTCGAAACCTCAGAAGCACATTCTATTGCGACGCCATACTTTCTGGAATTCTTCAGTCAGCCCTAAAAACATGCATACAATTTGGAGTCTTGTCACGAAGATATAAGGTCCAAAATGTATACGTGTTTAAGGACGAGGCTGTGCATTCTTTCCTCGAATACCAGTCGCCTTCGCTTCACGAGCATTCGTGTCGGACGTTACTTTACATTTCAATACGTAGAATTTCGTGATTCCTATACCTTACAGTTTAAACTTAGTGCTAGCCTGGAGTGGTATAGACGTTTCCTTTTATTGTGTAAGGGCACAAAGCAATTTCCGTTGGCTAGAAGGCTCTATACTTCTGACAAGTATGATAACGTTTATGTTCAACACGTCTCCTATTATCAACCTTCGACGCATAAAACTGTTATTTACTTGTTTATAAGTTTATAGTACGGATATTTTTCTAGACCGAATTCACTTCTCTTTGTGCTTAATAAACAAAGCGATAGATAGTCTTTCATTGGTAAGCGGTAAACAAAGCGATTGTCCTTAATTGTTAAGCAATTGTCGTGTATTATTAAGTGGCCAACAAAGCGATTGTCGTGTATTATTATGTGGTCAAATAAGCGATCATCGTGAATGATTAAGCGGTCAACAAAGCGATTGTCGTGTACTATTAAATGTACGCGCATGTGGCTATTGTAGCTAAGCATTTGCTTTGTTGGACCGACGGGTTTTAAGATAAGATCCGGTCCAGAAAAAGAATCCGCACTATACATGTGTATCTGTGTCTGTCTGGGGCATCGTAGCTCCCAAACGAATCTAAACCACCGCAGCCGATAAATAGAGTACGTAGGTAAGCGTGAGTGCATCAAAATCAAAATGTAAATAATTCGATATTTCCAGAAATAGAGGTAGATATGCTTCAATTTGTATATCATTCATGAGTACAGCGGCCTTTCGCGTATCGCCTCCCTCTGAAGTCTCCGAACACCTAATCGGGCGTACATTCAAACACTAAATTACGTTAATTCCGTCTGTCTGTGCCACGCAAATCTGCTTCAAAGGAATGAATCCCTTATGTAGGTATGTTGTCTAATTCACGCGTTTGGAGGGGTAGCAATTTAGATATCATAACGGTGGTAACAAGAGACGTGTTTGAAGATTACTTTGACTATATAATTAACTTTGGTACAAAGTTTTATTTTAACCGACTTCAATTCAGTACTACGCCTTATTTGAAGAGTTCCCTCGATTTCTCCAGGATTCCATCATCAGATCCTGACCTGATAAACCCACCTGGAAGGATACTCTTTACTTTAAACAATAGTTTTTTTCCAAATCGGACCAGGCGTCTTCGAGTAATCGGGGAACATACATGTAGGTATAAACAATTAAAGATTGGAACGAATTGAGAACCTCCTCCATTTTTGAAATTGGCTCAAATTACGAATCGGCTCATCAATGACGGAGTTCTGAGGTAACAAACATTGAAAATAATATTTAAAAAATAATAACAAAAAAAATAATGGCCGCTGTCACATGTCAGACGTGTTTTTACCAATTTTATTTTGTATTCGTTGTATTCGTGTTTTATCAGTTTAAAATGGCTCGATTTTATATCGCCACTTTAATTAAACATCCCACAGCCCTGGAATTTTTTAAATTGTCCAGCAAAACGGCAATTTGGTGGAGATACCCCATTTTTGAAATGTCACTGACAGCACGCGATGATAACTAGATCACAGCGAAAAATACGTCAAGCAATAGCGGAAGAACACGCACGCCCTCCACCTCCACCCGCCTCGTCGTCCACACCATCGTCCAGCACGTCATCGTCGGGCGATGAATTTGCGACCGCGCCCGACACTAGCAGCAGCAGTTCGAGCGACGAGTGCGGGTCGCCGCCGCCGCCGCCACGACCACCTGCGCGGCGCGGGCGGCCACCGCTGCCGGCACGCTTGGGGCCTGCGGGGCATCCTGCTCCGCCCACGGCTACCGGTGGTATAGTGCGCCGCATGCAGTGGACGCAATCCATTAACGAAAACTGCATGCGCGCCTACTATGGGGCGACAGAGGGAGGAACTAATCTGTCCGCGTACCGTGTCCGGATGCTGCCTCTGTTCCAGGCGCTTGAACCGGCCATCACCGTGTCTGCGCAGCGTCTATCGGATCAGGTGCGCGTCATCCAGCGGCACAAGCGATTGGATGATGCCACGCTTGATCGGCTACGCCTGGAAGTACTCTCTGCTCGTGCGGCCTCTACTTCGGCGCAGGATCCGCCCGCCTTGTTGCCGGCTCCAATGTCTGCTCCCGACCTGGCATTGGGGGCACCGCGGGTTGATCCCAGTGCTGACGAGGAGGACTGTGCGAATCAGAGCATGAGTACCCAGACCAATGAGCAACTGAGGAGGGCTTTGGAAGATGCGATTACGGGGTATCGTTCCACAAACAACTCTAGGCCACGACTACCACGCCTGCCCGTAAATAGACGCAATCTAGCGTTAATAGGAGCTCTAAACGGTCTGCTAGACCCGTATATACAGGCTAGTGAAGACTTACTTGATACACACTCAAGCATGTACTGCGGGGCCATCGCAGCGTGCCATGTTGCTCGCGTCAAGTTTCTGGACGCTGACCGTGCACCTAGGACCGCCGGGGGTGTCCCTGCATGGCAAGTGCGGATTGAGCGTCGTATCAATACGTTTAGGACTCTCATTGCAAAGCTGATCTGCTTCAGGGGGGGCAACAACCGCCCCCGAGTCATGCGCTTTGTGAACCAGGCCTTCGCGGGAACTGGTATCAGGCCCCGCGACTACATGGCCTGTGTCACAGAGCGCATTGACTTTCTGAAGCAGAAAGTCTATGCATGGGCAGGCCGTATTCGCCACTACAGCGAGCGAGTGGATCGATACCAGCAGAATTGTCTTTTCCAAAGCGATCAAAGGAAGGTATACCGAAAGTGGGAGGGAGCCGACCTTCGTGTGTCCGACGGACAGCGGCCGGATGCTACTGCCATGGTTGACTTCTGGCGTAGTATCTGGTCAGTGCCAGTCGAACACACCGAAGGCGAGTGGATGAGTGTTGTCGAACGTGAGTGTGAGTTCATCGAGCCCATGGGGACTGTTACCATCAGCCCCGATGACGTTAGTTGTGCCATCCGTTTGGCCCCGAACTGGAAAAGTCCTGGACCGGATAGATTACATAACTTCTGGTTGAAATGGTTTCGATGCTCACACCTGCGTTTGGCAACGCAGTTCCAGCACGCCCTTGAGCTCGGTTCCCTACTATCTTTCTTGACAACTGGTATCACCTCCCTGCTCTATAAGTCCGGTAGTACCACGGAAGCGAAAAACTACAGACCCATCACGTGCTTGCCTACGATGTACAAGCTCCTTACATCTATTATGAGAGCAAAAATTAACGCACACATCGTTGCAAACAACGTTTTGGCCCCTGCTCAAAATTGATGTAGGGTTGGGTCTCGTGGTACGAAAGAGCTCCTCCTCATAGACATGACCATTTGCCAACGAGTCCGGCGGAACAAAGGGGCCTTCTCGGCCGCTTGGATTGACTACAAGAAGGCCTATGATTCGGTGCCTCATTCATGGCTGAGGAGGATCTTAGAGCTGTATAAAGTTGATGCAGTTCTAAGATCCTTCTTAGGCGCTTGCATGGGGCAGTGGACCACAGTCCTTCGTCAACTGGGGGGAGGAGATTACCCTTCTGGTCCGCATGACTCTATAAGGATTGAGCGTGGGATCTTCCAGGGCGACAGTCTGAGTCCTTTGTGGTTCTGCCTAGCGCTGAATCCGCTTAGCACCCTGCTGAAGGATTCAGGACTAGGTTGCCGGCTTCGGAGAGAGGGTGAGGTCATTTCTCATCTGCTCTATATGGATGACCTTAAGCTATTTGCACCGAATGGACATGACCTGTTGGAACTACTGAAAACAACAGAAGTCTTCAGTAGCGCCATCAAAATGGAATTTGGTGTCGATAAGTGTGCGGTCATGCATGTACAGCGGGGGAAAGTTGTAAATTCAACAAATTTGCAACTTTCTGAGACAATGTCTCTCAAATCTATCTCCGAAGCAGAAACCTATAAGTATCTTGGTATGTCACAGTCATTGGGTATTGAGGGTGAGGGCGTAAAGCGGGCGGTGAAGGAGCGCTTCTTTTGTCGCCTGACCAAAGTACTTAATAGTCTTTTTTTCGGGCGGCAACCAGGTGCGCGCCTTCAACGCCTGGGTGATGCCCTTTCTTACTTACTCCTTTGGCGTACTAAGGTGGACTCAGACTGAGCTGGATGCCCTGGACCGAAGAGTCCGAGTACTGCTTACTGCGCATCGCATGCTACACCCACGCTCGTCTGTTATGAGACTGTACATCTCGCGGAAGTAGGTCGCGGCTTTTTAAATGCCAAAGACCTCCACAACCGCGAGGTGTGCAGTCTCAGGGATTATTTCCTAAACAACGAATGTGGGATTCATCGCGACGTAGTAGCAGTAGACGGAAATTTCACCCCGCTCTCCTTGGCAAACGAGAACTGGCGCAGACTTAAAGTAATGAGCGCCGAGGACCGCAGGGCCGTGTGAAGGAGCAAGGAGCTACACGGGCGGTTCTACAAGGCCCTCACAGGACCCGATGTAGATCTGCTCGCGTCGGTGAACTGGTTAGGTTTCGGGAATCTCTTCGGGGAAACCGAAGGTTTTGCCTGTGCAATTGCGGACGAAGTTATCATGACGAACAATTACCGGCGGTATATCCTGAAGGACGGTACGGTCGACATTTGTCGGGGCATGCCGCCGTCCCGGGGAGTCACTCAGGCATATTATCTCCGGTTGTGGTCATCTTGCTAACGGCGAGTACTTGCACAGACATAACCTTGTAGCCAGAATTATTCACCAGCAACTTGCTCTGCTATACGGTCTTGTGGTCTCCGAAGTGCGTTACTATAAGTACACACCTGCGCCAGTTCTCGAAAATGGTCGTGCCACGCTCTATTGGGATCGATCTGTCATCACGGACAGGACTATTCTTGCCAATAGGCCTGATATCGTGCTGACAGATCGATCGAAACGCCAGGCAGTGCTCGTCGACATCACCATCCCCCATGACGAGAACCTCGTGAAGGCCGAGAAGGACAAAGCCAGCAAGTACCTAGACCTGGCTCACGAGGTAACCGCTATGTGGGATAGTCGTTTCGGCGAACGGTTTAATAGCGAAGAGTCTCGACCATCACCTCAAGAGACTCTCGCTAGATGGCTGGATCAAGGGTCAGATACAGAAGGCGGTACTCCTGGATACTGCGCGGATAGTCAGAAGGTTCCTGTCTCTGTCGCCCTGACCGCCGGTAGCTTAGGCCCCGCCTCGCTGCCGGCTGCACCCTAGGTTAGGTTTTTATAATGATTTTATGTTTTGTATGTATAGTTTTATATTTTACTTTTTATAATATTATTGTACAAACCTAACTTAAGATAAAATATGAATAAAGAGAATAATAATAATAAAAAAAACAACCGAATTGAGAACCTCCTCCTTTTTTTGAAGTCGGTTAAAAATAAGATAAACTCATTAAAAGCTAAGTCACGAATATTTTGACTATAAAAAAGGGGAAATTCTAATGTAACAAGACTAAAGTCAAGACGCAAGCCTAAGCCTTTCCAAGCTATCGGTATAGCGAGCAAACAAATTCACCTGAAAACCACTGTCTACATAATTTATACGTAAACCGACGTAAAACCAGAGGACGTATGATATTGGTAACTCTACGCGCCTAAGACTTTCCAGTTCTGGGGAGAGCGTAATTCCAATACTGCCGAATTTATTAGGGTGATATTAATTTGGCCTCCATAATCCTGTCACATCTGGTGGTGTGGATATTAAAAAGTGTTGTACCTACGTTGTTTACGTTTTTAAATGGGTTTCTACATTCTGCAAGACATTGAAGGGTTGAAAGGCATTTAAAAATGGGAGTCATTTGAGTGGCAGGAACCCTGTAGCTAGGACCTATGTATTCCTTAAGCGCTTTCGTTTTTTCCTTTTTAAAGCGGGAATCACATTTCGACTACGGGCGTTTTAAAGTAAAAAATATGTACGAATTCTTACGACATTTGTCACGGACATACTCGTAAAAGCGCTGATTTCGAACAGTATTTAATTGTAAAACAGGTTGGTATGCAAAAAGGGTAAAATCCGAAGGTAATCACAGATTCTATTAGCTAACGGTACTGGCGGTAAAGTTTTAACTACCGTTGACAATGTTGACATTACGCAGACAGCCAGAGGCTCTAGTAGATATGTTTTACCGAAACAAAACGTTACGATCGTGTTTGCGTTTTACCCTCAATTTGTATGGGATTTGAAAGCTAAACGCAAACTACAACTTATACTAGAGCCTCTGAACAGTTTTTAACCGTCACATTTTAGTTTGTTTACACATCAATTTATTGTACGACTGGTTAGCCTTGGGTAGTAACACTAGTGACGCTGCCTACGAAGCTGAAGGTCCCGGGTTCGAATCCCGGTAAGGGCAAATATTTGTGTGATGAGCATGAATATGTGTCCTGAGTCCGGGATGTTTTCTATGTATTTAAGTATTTATATAACACAAACCTAGTTCGAATTATGTAACAATGTCCCCAAATACTTATTTATATTTAAGTTAAGTACTAAGGCGATTCCTATAAACTTAAAGAATTATATTTCATTATTCATTGACCATACCGTTGTGGTACGTAGCGAACCGCTCAGACAATTTGCAAACCACTTTCTAATTTTCTAGTACTATTCGGCATTCATTATTTAGTCTCCCTCCTTGTTTATCGTATTCGTATTACAACCTCTGGTTTAGTGCGTTATTCGTAAGAAATACGAAGATATAAATAAGAGCTCTTTAATGGACGCCTTAATGCGGCAGACGTCTTTTTACGTTCTACAAAAGGTTTTTGAAGTGCTCCCGGTACATTGTTATGGAAATATTTTGCACGTACCTACGGAATTATGGTTATTTTGAAACGTTGACGTCCTTTGCGTGGGCGTCTTTGGGGTATTCGAGGAGTAGTATATAAATAACGTTGAGTCGGCTTCAGACTTAGATATATCATTAGGTTGTAAATTAAAATTTCTCACCTTCGGTGGTAAAACCAGGAATGTCAAGAGCGCAGGTATTTAAACCCTGGGCTTTCTTTGTTACCGCCCGTGCTGAGTACTAGATTTGACTGACGAGGAAGTAGGCTTTTCAGTAGCGGGCGATAGTTGCCACTTTATAACCAAGTGTGACGTACACATTAAAACCCAATTTTTATATATACAAAGGAAGTGTCTGACTAAATAAATAATTACGATGCGATGTAGAATAAAGGTGCGACCACACCGCTGCACAAAATACGCTAATGCACCGTAAAACGCAGCAAAATGTATGAAGAATACGTGACGCATGCGACACGTCAACGCGTATACGCAGCGTTAAGCACCGGCGTGGTCGCTCCGAGTTAGGGAGCGACCACACCGGTAAATATGTGGTAATAAATACTAATGAATTTTTGGCTCTACCCTTTCCTGCTCTTAAAAATTACTTGAAAATACATTTATGTCAAAGGTAAGTATTACAGGGTTGAAGACTATGTAGTAGGTATAGGTATTAGTAGGTAGTTAACATTTAAGCATCATATTACAGGACTCATATAACAGGTCCACTGTATACCATATAAGACATGAAAGAGGAAACTATTATTGTGCTCATCTACCCGACACCATACACGTGTCCACCTCCCTCCATTGGGATTATGACTAATATGGTTATTATATAAAGAAGAGTATCTCTCATTAAAGTGCAGTTGTTACTCAGTAGTACTGGTTTCATTTATCCCGTCTCTCCCAACATCACAACTATCTCACTGACAGAAATGCATGGCCCAAACCAGAGCCCAAAATAGCTTAATCATTCACATAGCTTATTCGGACATGTGTTCTTGTAGAACAACGCATTATGATATTTTTTTTCTTTGTATTCATATTCAGTTTGACTTATTCTAAGTAGGTTAAGAACTATCATTGTAATAAGCTTTTTGGCAAAAAATAAATAAGTGAATATTTATAACAATAGGCAAATGCGTAATATCTCACGGAAGTTCCCGTGTTAGATTAAGCAAAACCGTTATAGAATTGCATCATCTACTTGATTATTAGGGGATGTACCGTTTTATATGATTAAAGGTAAGTACAGTTGGTACTCAAAAAAATATCAGACATACTTACTGATATCAAATATTCTAGGATTTTTTTGAGGTATAATTTCTTATCATTTCACACTTGAGCTATATTTTTTTAACACTAATACGGGATAAGAATTGTCAATATTATTTGTAGACAAATCTTTTCATTTTGGACATATTATTCTTAAATTAGCCTTCTGCTTTTGACATCCCTAGTAGTCCTACATTGTAACTCTTTTTGGCAGCACTTGCTAGACAGAGACGGTTGTATCCAGGTATAAATCAAATCATTATAATCCGCGGTGGCATATCGCATGCAACATGTTCGCCGTGTACTATTTATTTGTCACTCAGGCGTCACAAACCAGCTTGCAACCGCTATGTGCACTTTCCAAATAAACTTGAACTCTACATTCATAACAACTACACGTGCTCAGGGGTCAGATATACTGGTCGTTACATTATTTTGTGCAACGCAATGTTTATTCATGTCACTGTAATAATGAAATTTAATTAAGCCTCGTTGACAGAACGGGAGCATAATCCGAAGACAGATCCGTAGCCTGGACGAGCGCAAATTGAATTTTTTACGACGTAATAGTACAGTCGCTCAAATACATCTGTACTATACAGCTCAAAAATATCTCAACGTGCACTCTAATGCCTTGAGAGTAGAGTCGGTTTTGTAAGTCTTTTGTTAGCTCCATCTGACGGATGTACAATAAAACTTGTTTATTTATGGACACTTGTAGTAACGGCCCGTCTGGAATGAACTGCGAATAACGTCATATTATTTAATAGATATGAAGTTTTATTATACGAAATCAAATTCCCGTTATTTTATTATTATTATTTTATTGCAAACTTACTATTTCTAAATGTTTAAACCTACAATTGTAGGACTGAAAGTTAACATTTCGTAGAAAACTCATATAAAACAAATCACGAGAGATCACAAAAGTCACAATCTTTTGCGTGGCGATGCGCGGCTGAACGTAAAATGTAATTTTAGAGTGTTTAAAGTTTTATGAGATGAAGGGTGACACAAGGGTGTAGTATACTAGTATCACTGTGTATTACATTGAAAGAGCAATTGCAACAGCAATAACTACAGTTAAATCCACTCGTGCCAAGTTTTCAGTTAATCCGATCACTAGAAGTTCGTAGAAACAAAAATACACTGCATTTGTAGGGCTTTCTTTACGATGACGCAAAGTACTTAACGTGACACAAACGTTAGCATTATTTTAAAATAATATACAATTAACTTCACAATAAAATAACTCGTTCCCACAGCAACCCATATATATCAGTCTTAACTGCATTCAGAAAGTCCCACGGATAACGTAAATATTTAAAAACAAAATGCACCAGTAATCTCAGTTTACAAAACAGATTCTAAAGAAAATCGTTGGTAATGTGTTTAGACTGTGGTCGTAATGTCATATTGAAACGGTACCAAGTGTTGGGAGTCTCGGTAATCACGATCTTTCAGGCGTTCACACGTTATTCTCATCTCTTTTCTTCTACTTAGTTGTAAAAAGGACGCATTTGAACGTCCAATGTTAACGTTTATTATTATGTTAGTATAATACAATGTTTGTTTTAGAATGCTTTTGGGTGAGCGTCAAATGTTTAGGATTGATTATGTTATGTTTGTATAGTTGTGGATTGCTGCTGCAATTGCATATAGTTATTTACGTAATGAATGTGATACTGGAGCAGGCGAAAAACGATTCTAAACTTTAAATTCAGAGCTAAAAAATGAAATCCTAAACTAAGTGATAATCTTATGTGTCATAGGCTACGTCGTAAACAGTGAACGAGGGAGAAAAATGAAACTATTAGGTAATTCAACTATAGGCAAATCAGCTCTGCATTTTCCAACTTTAGAAGAAAGATGTTGTTGGTCGTGCCATAATTATTGCGTCAATTTTTTTTTGTATGCGTTACTACTCGATTTTTACTGAGGACACGTCCAAAGTTTTTAAAGCTGTTTATTGCCTTATTTTATATTTATAATAACATGACCCGGTTTAGACTTAAATGTAAAAAAAGTATAATTTCCTAATTTTAATCGACTTACGTTAAATATCACGTTTTTGGAATTCACCCTCCAAACGTACCTGAAACAAAAATAACACTCATAAGTAAAATGCATTACGAACGACCACCGTTACGAGTATATCGACTCCCACGCATTGCGTTTTGGCGCGACCGCAGCCATATTGCATTTTATATGGCCCTACTTAATATAACTATTTTTGTCTCTCTTACGTACACTTATTAATGCCCCGCGGGAATGAATATAATGTGTTCTGTTTAATCTCGTATTCGCTGCGTTTTTATAGATGTCAAGTGGCACAATTTAATTTGATAACAATATAAATACACTGTGTAAATTACGAACCAAACTTGTGGCTGAATCCTACGCAACATAAATATCCAAACATTTGAGTGAATGGATGTAATGAGCAATTGTATAAGTACCTACACAAAAACAGGTACAAAATGGGTAAAACAAGCGAGGCTTTTCTCTCAAAGGGGTAAATACCTCTAAATGGTATTAAAAATAACGTTGTCTTACGTATCAGTTTAATGTAAGATTATTTTTATTGTGAATTACCGTAATACCGTAATTAATGTTTGACGTGTAAAAAGAGCCCTTGAGGCCGTCAGGCTAAAAATGCAGAATAATTAGTTGGTTTTGATTCATCGTTTATTTTGATGTTATTATCCCTCTGACCTCTGGCGGAGTGTTGTGCTTGCTACCAATACCTGAAATTATGACCACGACCACTCTGTCAAGAGTGAAACGACAAAGAAGAATGCCTCTGATAGCCCAGCTTGATCTTAGAAGTAATTAATGTAATCATATCAACAATTTCGTATTTAGAACAGTTTACAACATAATATTTACCTATAGACATGTGTTATACAAGCAAATTATTCCGTGTAAGTAATCAGTATAGGATAACGCGGACAACAACAGGTTTCCCAAGAAGGAAACCTAGCAATATTTGCCTCCTCAACGTCTAACGTACATAGAAATCGAATCATTTCCGAGAAGCTATTTACAAAGCTTGCTCATTGAATACCAATTTAATTCTCTCGAGAATCTCGCAATAAACCTAACATACTGAATACGCAAATCGCACGCACGCACACTAACATTCCACAATTAAAGCACGCAAACTTGGCAACGGAACCTTCCATCATGAAGATAAGTTTAAAACCTACCCGCGTCACAAGTTAGTTAATTTACGACAGGCTATGCCACCCTGCTATACTAAAACGTCGTAAGCGTCTATGGAGTATATGTAGAGTTAAGTCGTTTGGTTTGTGAGGTGTGATGTGAAAAAGGGCAGGAAGCAGTGGCTGGAGGGTATGACGAATGTTCAGGAAACGGGGATGCGGTGGCAAACCTTATGACACATGCTTGCCGAGTACTTGTACACCTATACTAGACTTATACGTAAGAGAGCTTTGTGTGTAGGTTCGGGTTTGAAGACACGTGCTGAAACTGAAAACAAGACGGAGGGACTACGAGACACATATAATTTTATACGTTATTGCTAGAAGCTTATAGCTTAGAATGGCGTTAACATTCACGTGGATTGGAGGTATAGCTGAGTGTAATAGTCGTAAGAAGGTTGTTCCTTAATAGAAGCGAGTGAGCGTGGCTTTTATTCTTTACGTACTCATATGCCTCACGCTTAACGAAACTAAACGATTGGCACTTAGAACTCTACACAACACATTAGCGCCATCTATAGGGACCTTTGCCTTGAGTTCATAGATGTCGTCATTGCGTTAAGCAGAGGTCTAATTTCCATACGAAAATAATGGTACAGAGACCTCTCAACAGTATAGTGCTACTAGCTAAAGCAGGAACATTTTTTTTATCGCGCGACATAGTTAAAGTTAACAATATAGACATTGGCAATTATAATTGGACGAGGGAGCGAAGTTCTCTGTTTCTGCTTGGACAAAAAAGTCCTGCTGTCCGCATGCCCTGCTGTCCAGCTGTCCGCATGTCCCGCTGTCCGGATGTGCCGCTGTCCAGCTTTCCGCATGTCTGCTGTCCAGCTTTCCACATGTTCCGCTGTCCAGCTGTCCGGCTCTCCTGCCGTTGTCCTCTACAGGTCGCATTTCTCAACCGATTCTCGTGAAACTTTTTGAGCCGGTGCAATCATTATGGCGATATTTTTGCCGATTCCGTTTTAGGAAGTTAAAAAAACACACGCCTCACAGAGTACACTAGTTTATTAGTCTCAGGGTACAACTTACGCCCTTTTTACTCTGTAGAGCAATGCACGTGCTCCGATGCAGTGAGCCGTGTAGTGACGTCATAGATCGCTCACCGGTGGGTGACGTCGGTAACGAGATCATATGACTGCCGATACCGGATAACTAGCACGGGAACTGGATCTGTACGGCGGGAACAGTTTCTCATCACGTTTGTGGAAAATGTCTATCCAAATGCATTTATACATCGCCTATATTCCCGAAAGGGGTAAGCGGAGCACATAAAACGTATATGACAAAAATGAAATTTTTGACAGAAGCTTATTAGCCATTGAAGTGTTTTCCTTCTGGCTCCATCATCAGATCAACTTGATGGTACCAAATTATTGTATTGGCATGTTATACTATACACATATGTACTTGCAAAATGTCTAATCGATATGACTGAAATAGGTAAAACCGACTTAGAAGATCGTATTACATTGACGTATGTGTCAACTTGCTTATAGTTTGTGAGATCTTACTTCCTACATTTGACAGATGTCATCCCACACGTGACATATGACGACATAAATTGTACTGGGATGACAGCTGTAAAATGTTCGAAGTAAAATCTCACAAACTATAGGCGAAGTTAAAGTAAAACCGCAGCAGCGCTATATAATTAAATGTGAAACTTAGCGAAAATTTTAAATTCTAATTTTAAACAAAATATTTTTATTTTATGCACACTGAGTGTCAATTCCCACTGCTCTAAGAGTAACAAGGCAAATGGCAAGGCACATGACAAATAGGTATGTACTTCAATTTTGCCACTGGCAACACTCCTACAAAAAGTACGTAAATTGAAAAACAAAGCAGACAGCTGAAGTATGGTGCACCAATGTCCGCGGTATTTTACGAAATTCGTCCTTAATTCATTTGCAATAAGAAAGGTTATGCGACAGTGTCAAGTCATTGCTATTGAACAATTTGATTTTCGTCTTTAGTGTTGTAGTAACAAGGGCCCTGACAGCTGCATTTATACAATGGTTAATGGCACAACATTATATTTTATTTACTTGTTCAATTTTAGTCTTTAGTGTTTATGTAATACGGTTGCCAGTGATCGCATCTCGTAATGGTGCAGCGAGAGGTGTTTACGTTGTTTTCGAAGCCGTCGTTACGCGGTGCAAGGTCGGCGCATGCGACCTCGCGCCATACACTGCACTCAATAGGGCTGGCAAAATTGTAAAATTAGTAAGAACTGATTTTTTATTATTGTAACTAATTATTATAATATATTTGAAAATAAAGAAGATACATAACAACATTATTACCAGATAGATGTACAATCTGCTAAGAGGTGAATGGTAAAGTTCAATTAAAGATAACTTCATATTTATTATTGCTGCCGAGAGTATAAAATAATATATGAAAAATCTAAATATTTGTACATATGGGACATCCTTATTGTAAAATGCTGATAGTATTGCCAAAACCTTTTCATAAATATATAACAATGGCCTGGCACGTCATGACATTTAAAAATAAAAGGATTTAATTTTTATTTTTTTAATTTACATATTGGTATCATCATGCTGAGCTGGGTTCATTTCGTAACAAAGCCTAACGTGTTTTTTTTAAATTTCATTTCCTTTATTATCTGTGTTATTTGTCTTGAATAAATGTTTGAGTTTCAGTTTAATAAGCCTGAAGTGCAAAGAGACAACCCTAAGCTCTAAGGAAGGTCACCAATTGTTCTTTAACCATCCCATTTCTGTCCAGACGTCCTGGTTACTGCTATTGTGTTAATTCAATCAACACACTTTAAATCATTACATGAGACCTACTTTTAGTACTCCCCAATGGCTATGCAATTGGGGCCACTGCAATGACACGCCATATAATATTTAATTGGACAGCACTTTAAGTGGTTTATCAAATTGCATCCAGGCTGATATCCACTAGGTTAAATGCGAGTATTTTTTTTCTTCCACTTGCATTGAATGAACGAACGTACACGTAGTACTTAACACTTAAGGTGCGACCACACCGCTGCTCGAAATACGCTAACGCACCGTAAAACGCAGCAAAATGTATGAAGAATACGTGACGCATACGACACGTCAACGCGTATACGCAGCGTTAAGCACCGGTGTGGTCGCTCCCTTAAATGTAAATCAATCATCCGACATGTCCATTTCTATGCTACAAAGGTTATATAGTTAGGTTAGAAGGTTATTAGGTCCAAAAAACAAAAACCGGCGCCGTTACAGTTTAGCCGCATATTTATACGAAAGACTAAGGTGTATTTTTTCACAGCCCAATGGTTTGCAAATACTGTGTGCAATACACTGTCAAAAATCCGGACTGTCGAATATTTGGACGGACACAATCGTTAATGCAACCTAACAACCGACTCTGGCTGAAGCTTATCGCATTCGTAAGTATTTGTGTTCGAATGATTCTGATTCACTATGTGAACCTAATCTGCTTATAGTATTTACAAGGTTAGCTGGGAGAGATCCCTCATAATGATAAGTTCGCCTTTTTACTTTGATCCATTGTGTGACATGAATATTCTTTAACCTAGAATTGTGTACAATAATGTGCTTACATACATTACATACAAACACTCGCTGCGCGCGAGGCAATAAATAGTGGGAAGGGGACACCTCTTTTACGCTCTCTGTCGCGCCAATCATTGCAAGTAACACTATACTGTCAAGTTGTGATAGAACCTTTCTATCAGTCATCGTTATAAGTAAATAAACTGCAGTAAAGCCGGTGTTGCCAACCCTGCTGCCGGAAGGTCGCCACTGCGAAGAGCTGTTCTACATCAACCACGCGTCAACACCACCAGATGGCAACACCAGCACACAGCATTCTAGATTATTAATAATTTCTAGCAAATCGTGGATGAAGCGAACTCGTAATGGTATGGGGTTATTGGTGCAAAATATTACATCTTGAAAAAAGCATCGATTCCACCGCGTTAGGTTTGGCTTTACATAACCGGTATTCCTTTTGTACAAAAATACCGATATTCAATATCGTAATCTCGCGTATTATTTCACAATGTTTCATTCGAACCAACTCGTTTAACATTTACCTATTTAATACAATTATGAAATACCGATAAAATATCTCGAATCTAGGAAAATATTTCATATTTATGAATAACTTAACAGTGCTGAACACAGTGAACACTTAACTGTTTAGGAATTTAAACGTAAAAAAATACACTTAGTTACGGAAAGCCCATAAGTTAGGTCACTTAAGATGAACAATGTTCGACTAGACGACGAAAAACATACTTATATAGATAAATAAATACTTAAATACATAGAAAACATCCATGGCTCAGGAACAAATATTCGTGCTCATCACACAAATAAATGCCCTTACCGGGATTCGAACCCAGGACCTCTTGCTTCGTAGGCAGGGTCACTACCAACTAGGCTAAAGCGGTCGTCGCACATATTGAACAGAATCAAATTTAATTTTAATTGTATAACTATATATAACTATATAATTGTATACAGGCATTGTATAATTCTGAACGAGCACACGGATACGTCTAAAAGTGTTTAGCAAGTAATCATCGCACCTGTTACATTATTACTCGTATCATTCCTAGTTTAAAAATCAACTTTTAGATTTTAGAATGTCCTGACATAACAGGCTGATTATACCTATTCTACTCTAATGCTGGTTGGTGTAGCCGACGAGACGACGAGCGAAGCAAGAAGTGTTAAAGATTGAAAATTATACATCGAACCTGCATAGCGGTTAGTGCTGTGTGCCGAACAGTTTATTTTGTTTATGGTAACCCCGGTTACTAGGTTACTGGTGGTTGACATTATGAAGTCTTAATAAAAGTATGTTTTCTTCAAGAAGAAATCTTGTTTATCTTTTATCTAGCTATTTTCAATAGGTTATGGCCCAGAAACGCTAAAATAATAAACAAAGAGCAGTGATTTACGGAAAGAAATAATAGCCGTTGTTCTAACGTATCAAGTTAAGAAATATGGAGGTCGGAAAAATGAGTGTTGACAAATTCAATGGATCAAATTTTAAACAATGGAAATTCCAAATAAATTGCGCATTAAAAGCCAAAGGACTAAAAATATCCACACCGAAGCCAACAGAAAATGTGGATCAATGGCTAAAAGACGATGGAATGGCCATGTTTATAATTACGTCAGCCATGGATTTGAAACAAATAGCCCTTGTTGAAAATTGTGACAGTGCTTTTGAAGTAATGAATAAATTGGAAACTATATATGAACTAAAGTCGGAGTTGAACAAAATGATGATGCACGAACGTTTTTATCAATATAAAATGTCTGCTACGGACAATATAGCTCAACACATTGCTAAGGTGGAGAGTTTGGCAAAGCAGTTAAAAGAAAGTGGGGAAAGCATCAGTGACACTGCCATTATGACTAAGATATTAAGTTCTTTACCAACCAAATATAGATCACTACGACAGGCATGGATGTCACTAGATCCCACCAAACAAACCATGATTAATCTTACTGCACGCCTGTTAGATGAGGAAGCAAGCTTAAGTGTTGAGGAAGAGAGTGAGATGGCCTTGTTTGTAGCAAACCAGAAACCGACGTCATCACAGAGAGAAATGTATCCAAATAATATTAACAGTGACAGAGGAAGTTTCAAACATCGCTATGTATGCTACAATTGTGGAAAGCGTGGACACTTCTCCAAAGAGTGTCGAGCTCCTAGGAAGAACTATGAAAAGAAGGATATGTTAGCATTTCATGCATCCACTAATGAATGTAACATAATCGAATGTGATAAATGGATACTTGACAGTGGTGCTTCAGCACATATTTGTTTCAAGAAGGAATACTTTCAAGAACTGAATATTTACAATGGGTCTCCTCTAAAGTTAGGAAACCAACAAGATGTTGAAGTAGTTGGTCAGGGAAGCATCCTATTTAAAAGAAATGTTGCGGGCCAGTGGGAGACCAGTGTCTTAAAAGATGTTCTTTACGTCCCAGAGTTGAAACGCAACTTGTTCTCTGAAGGTGTCGCCACACGACAAGGTTATAAAATTATTAAGAAAGGTAGAGATGCATTTATTTACAATGATTGTGATTTAGTGCTGACTGCATCTTTAAGGGAAAACAATTTATATGAGTTAAATATGAAACCGATTGAACAAGAAGTGCACACTATACAAAAGTGTGACCTCCGAACTTGGCATGAACGTTTGGGACACATAAATATAAAGGAAATACAGAAAATGTGCCAAAATAATGTAATCACTGGTTTGGACATCACGGACTGGGATAACTTTGTGTGTGAAGGTTGTGCTTATGGGAAGCATGCTCGCCAACCATTTCATAAATCCAATAGAGGGCCGCTGCAACCAGGTGACGTTGTATACAGTGATGTATGTGGACCATTTAAGGAGCCATCTATTCAAGGTAATAAATACTTTGTTATTTTTAAAGATGCTGCCACAAGTTTTCGACATGTTTATTTCTTAAAAAACAAGTGTGATGTGTTACACTGTTTCAAGACATATAATGCAATAATAAAAAATAATTTCATGCATGCAATTAGAGCTATACATACAGATAATGGTGGAGAATATAAAAGTAAAGAATTTAAGGACTTCACAGACAGTGAGGGAATCAGACACGAATTCACAGCCCCATATACCCCCGAACAGAATGGGAGGGCTGAACGTGAGATTCGTACTATTGTAGAAAGTGCTAGATCTATGCTGTATACACGAGATGTACCACTTAATCTTTGGGCAGACGCCATTAATTGTGCTGTATATCTGTTGAACCGCACCTCTTCAAGTCAAACTCCTTATATTTCACCATTTGAACTCTGGTATGGAGTAAAACCCAGTTTGGGTCACGTCAGAGTGTTTGGATGTGAGGGTTTTGTTCATGTGCCGGATCAAGTGAGAAGTAAACTGGAAAAAAAGAGCAATAAAATGATGCTAGTAGGGTATGAACACAATAATTATAGAATGTATGACCCACTGACAAAGAAAATTGTTATTTCTAGAAACGTCATCTTCAATGAACGGGACACTCCAGTAATCAGAAGGAACTATGCTGAAATTCTTATGGAAGATGTGGAATGTGACCAGCAGCAACCAATAGTAGATGATAACCACGATAACGATCGACAACAAAGCAGTGATAGTGATGGATCTAATGACAGTGATGCGAGCATGATAACGATTGTAGATGAACGAGATGAGACTTACATTCCACCACGTAATTTTGATACTGCTGAAATAGAGCAAACTGGCATGAACCTTCGTCCAAGGAGAAACATTTTGTATGAGGCTAATATTACAGATTTTGGTGTCCCCATAACGTATGACGAGGCTATCAGGAGTCCCGAGAAAGAAAAATGGGTCAAAGCAATTGATGAAGAGCTGAAGGCACATCAGGATAATGGTACTTGGTGCTACGTGGATAGAGAGGGACAAAGGACCATTACATCCAAATGGGTATTTAGTATCAAAAGAAATAAAGATGGAGAAATAGAAAGATATAAAGCTAGACTTTGTGCTCGTGGATTCACTCAGATAAAAGGAGTGGATTATAACTCTTCTCTCCAACGACGAGGTATGAATCAATCAGAATTCTTTTGAGTATTGCAGCTCAATCCAACTGGGAGATAAGGCAGATTGACGTAAAAACAGCATTTTTATATGGAGACCTGGAAGAGGATATCTTCATGGAAATTCCAGCTGGAGTGGGAGCACAAGAGAACACTGTTTGTAAGCTAGTGAAATCTTTGTATGGTTTGAAACAGGCCGCCAGATGTTGGAACAAGAAATTTACTGACTTTTTAAGAAAGTTTGGTTTTGTTCAACTGCAGTCAGATAGCTGTGTCTTCATGGGTAAGTTTGATAATGTAAAAGCCTTACTAATATTATATGTTGATGATGCATTGATTATGTCACAGTCTAACACTGTATTAGACAAAATCATGAATTACTTAAGACAAGGTTTTGAAGTAAAAGAACTAGATTTTAACGTGTTTGTTGGTTTAGAACTCAGTAAAACAAATAACTGCATTTCTATAAGTCAGAAAAATTATATCCAGCGGATAATAAATAAGTTCAACATGTCTGCTGCTCACCCTTGTCAAACGCCAATGGATGTAAATGTTCAGATAGTTTCAGGAACAGGTAATGAAAAGATTGAGTTTCCATATAGAGAGGCCATAGGTATGTTATTGTTTCTGTCTACTGCATCGAGACCTGATATATCGTTTGCCGTTAACTTGTTGAGTAGATACATAAATAACCCAAGCATGGAACATGTTATGCAAGTCAAACGAATTATCAGATATCTCATGAAAACAAAAAATCTGTGTATTAAGTACCAGGGTTGTGAAAAGTTAGTTGGATATTCAGACTCAGATTTTGCAGGAGACTTGGACACAAGGAAATCTACTACCGGGTACATATTTATGTTAAATAGTGGCCCGATTTCGTGGCTAAGCCAAAAGCAGCCTTGTGTCGCTCTGTCTACAACTGAGGCTGAATTTTTAGCTTCATGTGAAGCTACCAAAAATGTTTTATGGTTAAATCAGTTTTTGAACGAGTTAGGTGAATCTCACGACCAAGTCACCCTGTTTATGGATAATCAAAGTGCTATCAAACTAATTCATAATCCTGTATTCCATAAGAAAACCAAGCACATTGATGTGAAATATAACTTTATTAGGGAAAAAGTAAGGGAGGGTTTGTTGAATATTGAGTATGTCCAAAGCTCCAACCAACTTGCTGACATGTTGACCAAGGCATTGGTTCCTGTGAAATTTGAAAACATTAGAGACCAAATACTTTCATCTATTTAGGATTATATTTATGAGTTGATTCATTTATATATATGTGTAGCCATGTGCTGTTTGTTTTTTTTTTTATGCAGGTTAGTATGTATAATTTTAGTGGGAGTGTTAAAGATTGAAAATTATACATCGAACCTGCATAGCGGTTAGTGCTGTGTGCCGAACAGTTTATTTTGTTTATGGTAACCCCGGTTACTAGGTTACTGGTGGTTGACATTATGAAGTCTTAATAAAAGTATGTTTTCTTCAAGAAGAAATCTTGTTTATCTTTTATCTAGCTATTTTCAATAAGAAGGAGTGTTAGGAAATCTACCACCCTACAGCGCATGAGTCGAGCGAGCGAAGCGAGCGTGCCGCGGTAGCGGCCGGCGAAGAGCCCGAACCATTTTTTTTTAATAATAAGTACTATACCTTTTTATGTATTTACGCTATACCGTGACATGACAGATATATTTTTTATGAAACAATCATTTATCAATCGACCTTTTATAAAATCACGTATTTAAAAAAAGATTTGTTTGCCAAATGATCATTTTTAACATTCAATATTTTTTTATTGTAAAATTTGCTAAATGAATAGTTTGTGAATCTTTGTTTATAAAATTATCACTAAAAAAAAACGACTAATACGGATCGTGGGTTGTTGTGTACCCAGCCAGGTTCCCACACCCGTGTCGAACAAAGACGCATGCACGAACGCCAGTAATCCGTAGGTTGCATTTCAAGTTGAACATCGCATCGGCGTTCGGCGGGAATGCGTGTAAAACGTCGCGACATGGAGCTGCATTCCAGCGTGTCGTGACTTGACGCCGTAACGCGTCACGACATATTTACATCAATTTTGTCAAGTATGTGCTGCTAGACAAAGATATTTTTCTTGAACATGCAATGAAATATTTAATGTCCTTAAGTATAGGTAATAAACTGCAAAGTATAGAATAAGAACATAACACTTTTACTGCCAGGAACCCGCCTACGCCGAAGTCGCTTTCCGCTACGTACGAGGAAAACCACCGGGATCAATGTTTGTTTATTTCTTTCTTTATTAACGTTACGGGCGCGGCAAGACGAGAGGATGATATAATAGAATTCCATGGAAAATTTAAGGTTGACGGCCTGCAAAGTGACCTACTATTGTTTCAATATCAATTTGTGTCAACATCATGCGTTCAGCAATAAACAAAAACAACCAATATTTTTATTTATTTTCAGAAAAGCCAATATCAAACACAAACTTAACTGATAGTCCGTTTCGTAAACCCCGAAAGTCACATGCCGGTCAGGATAACCCCACAAACAATCGTCCACTGACCCCTAATAAAGCCGATAATCCAGCGATATTATATCAAGATCCGGTAAAAAAACATACGAGGCCTTCACGTAACAGCTACAAAAATAAAACTTACAATGTCAATGTCAAACAACAGCTACACACGCGAGCGAATGTAGGTCGTGCGGCGTAGGTGATACGGTTTGATTCGGAACGCGAGTGCTGATTAATGACCGAAATAAAATTGTATTATCAATGACGTCAGCGATAAGGCGAATACTGCCCCGCTATTCTGTAACCTGTTTTAAGTTCACCTGAACGCTCACCCACAAATAAATCTTGATGTCGCGATTTGTAGTAACTAAGCGTAGGCAGGGGTCTACATAGTTTCGTTATGTATGACGGGTGAGGAAAGGCTCATGAGTTCTTAAGGTGCTCTTTACACGGGCGATTTTTCGGGCAATTATTGCCCGGCGACACGTTGCCGAAATTAATTGAGGAATATGGGTCAAATTATAGAAATTGGGGCAATTATTTCAGAAATGATTTCTCGAATTGTTCCATTAATTTCCGTGTTGCTCTATATCGCCGACTACAGTTGCCGTATATCCAGATTTTTGGAAAATTCAAGGCAATTTTTATTTCTATCCCGTACAGATGTATTCGCATTCTTCATTGTATGAATCGCCAGTAGCCAGAAATCGAAGGGTTATGGCCAGTTTCATGGGAGCAGATATTGGGTCCCTCATATTCTTCGTCTGCTTTGTAATTAGTGGCCCAAATTTATTTAAAAGTAATTCAAAATCACTTTGGGGTAATCACCCTGTGAAGTTTTTGAATAAAACGTCGTCTAATTCCTTATACATCAGAATTGGTTTTCTTCTTCCAAGATATGAACGCGAAAAAGAAAAAAAAAAGAAATAGACGAGTATGGATGGACATCCATACTCGTCTATTTCTTTTTTTCTTATAAATGCACTGCAAGCTGCCGCAGATAGAATGACCTCGTCCATAGTTCAGAGTCAGAGATTATAATTTTGGACGAGTGCGGTGCGGTCTGGGCGCAAGGGGAGGGGAAACGGCGCGATCGCAGTCAGAGTTGTTTCTCCGCTGAATTTCTCGTGTATGAACGTATTGCCTAGTTTCCCGAGGTGCTGAATCCAATTTGAATGGGGGCAGAATGGCGCCAGACTGGAGCAATGATTGCTCCATTTTGAGCAATATTCGAATTGCTTGATTTGGCCGTGACGTCAAAATTGCCCCGAATTTCCGTCAATTCGGCAGTTTTTATCGCCCGTGTAAGATCACCTTTAAAGAAAAACAGCCCTGTACTTTCGCTTCCTCGCCTTTGAGCGGAGCAACATCTGATCTCTACTAAGCCAAAAGGTCGTAATGATATAGTTATTTGTATGAAGATACAGCTGTCTAGGTTAGCCAAGCCAGGATAGGGAAAAGCTGATTCAATATTGAAAGGTTTTGTGTTGGACAGATTGATCAGTAGATTAGATTATTTACATGTTAAATTGAATATCAATAAATTATTGAATTGAAAGTATTTATGGTGTGTGTTATTTTATTAGGTGTAGTGTAGACATGCTATAAATGTTTAATTTCACTTGTGCATCCGTTGTTATCTACCGTGCCTTAACCGAATGGACCCTGCGGAAGACCAGCGCTGACTGTAAAGCTAGCAACACGCTGAGCTGCGGAGTGGGGGCATAACATTGTCGACATTTTATCACTTATCGCTGTCGATAAGACATCCGCTACGTTCCTTCAAGTGTGCCCGAGTGACGATCTTATCCACAACGATAAGTGATAAAATGGCAATCATATTAGGCCGCTGAGGCCATTTCGTGACAAAGCCTAATGTGTTATTTTTATTTACTTCTTTTATTATCTGCGTGTAATTGTTTGTCACGAATAAATGTTCGAGTTTGAGATGATGGCGTGGTTGTTAACCCCTGACGTAAACGAGGAGTCTTATAATTTTAACAAATCTAAAAGGATGAACCGATTTGAGAGCAGTTTTCAGTTTTCTGGCGACGTCTTACGTATACTTTGTCGGGTTTTTAAATTTTAAGGTAAGTAGTTATTTATTTCAGTGAATTGGGCCACATTACGCAGGTCTATGTATGTTTATGTAGATACAGCTACACCTTTTGTCATTTAATTATTACGATGACACCGTTTGCCGTTAAGTAGATATGGTAATAAATAAACAGGTATGAAAATAAATGAATACTTTATTCCCAGTCCTTATTATTTTCTTTTCATTATTCATCCACGGATTATTCAGTAATAAATCATTACATACAAAGAATATCTAATCATATGCATATATGTTAAAATATCGTAACTTAAAAAATATTATGTGTCCGCTCGTAAGCTATATTTAAACATCAGCAGAGCTCCTCATCGATTATGAATTATAAAAACATCATATCTCCTCAAGTTACTCTCCTCTATTAGAACTATTTCCGTCCAAGGTTATAACCTACATAACACCTGTCACGCCCTATGACGTCAGTCCACGAATAAACAAATCAAGTTTCTGAGTAAAAATTGTATGTGACAGTGCGCGCCAGTGATGTGAGTGATGGACAGTGTTAATTAATCACTGTAAGTATTTTAGCGATTCCTTTTGTACCGGGGAAATTATCTTAACATTAATATGTAGAGAATAGTACATTGTTATAGAGGCTAGAAAGTAGGCAATAGATGAACGAGTGGGTTCGTCGAAGGAGACGCGGTCCGTCTATTGCACATTTGCCCGAGACATTATTAATGCTTTTCACGCCTACTGCGAGGAAAATGCTAATAATTTTTGAATTAAAATTAAAGGTAATTAGATCATTGATCATTTGTTATGTAAATTAAACTGCTAATTTGAAAGGCTTATAATCCAATCATAAATTATATGACCCGAAGGCGCGTATTACGCGAATAACTGAAGTTTAAGTTTAAGTATGATACATTTGCTAAAAAGTCCTGTTGGTAGAATAACTGCTTCCACATTATTATAGCTCAGCTGCTTAGACATTATTTGGCTTAGTAATCAATCACAATTTTACTACAACTGCCCAAGATTGATACCGTGACCTTCCTAAACGTCTCAAAGATAAAATGATAAATCAAACGTGCCAGCCACACATCCAAATGGCATATTAATCAACTATATTTGACTTACCACCCAAAAAACTTCCACACGTGAAGCGTCAACGCGAATCACTGGCAAGATTAATCGTAACTACTAGCATTAGGTCCTTTTAAATCCTAATGTCAAGGTATTTGAGTTTAAATTCGGTTGAGGGCTCCCCTGTAAGGTAATTATCTAATGTTTTATTAATATAGGCATTTGGACTTCCTTGGCATTTGTGTCTGACATTCCGAGTTGCTGTAGGTCGCGTTAAAGCGGTAATGTTTGAACGCCCTTTCTGGTTTGTTAATTGTAAAACCTTGAAATGTGGTGAGTTAAAAATAGGTTTACTAAAAGGATTTTATGTCATGCCGTGAAAATAGTCAAAGCTACCATTACGTTTAGGACAAAGTGGAATGTTTCGTACTTTTGGCAGCCCAAATTTAAAAGTAGAACAAGAGAATTTTGTGCGTTAGGTAATGGCGGGGTGATCAATTTTCTTCTACCTTCAAGAAGCTCAAACCAGGCCCCGTCGTGTTTCGTCCACCAGAGCTTTTCGCCATAATCCTATCATCCGCAATGTGCTCACTGGGTTTGATGTCAAATGCTGTCATATTATCCCGTTTGGCATAATCATTAAAGAGTAGCAAAGGTATACCTACACCACTTTCGGCATTTGCTACGGCGCCAAGCAGGATAGGGCGCGGAAGACAAGTGGGTGGCAAACGATGCACATGCCTCAGCCATCTCTATCGTCTCTGTTTGAGCAGAGCGGTGAGACTGAGCAGCTGTGAGAATTCCAGCACCCTCTCATTTGTCACTGTCAAGCTGAGGATACTGAGAAGACAACGTATGTAATACGAATTAAGTCGGCGTTCTTGTTTTGCATAGGATGTCCAGCTTTCTGCTCCGCACAAGCCACAGAACACCACAGCCAAAATAACACCAAGTTACTGCTTTGCAAGTAAAGTGTACTGTGTTCCTGGTGGTGAGTAAGGTCGCCAGAGCTCCTGAAAAAAGTGTTTTGTTAATGTAAACCTGCATTTATTTCTTGCCGTGGTCACAGAATACTCTCAAATAAATAAATGGTCGGCCCTGCGCGTGTGTATCTTCTGGAGTTGCTATAGCATCCTTAGACTACGGCGTCTGCTGACCATGAAAAATCTTGCTTGTGCATACGAGAATATACCAGAATTCTGAAATGTACTTGAGTTTATCGAACCACTTCACAACTAGCAATGATATCACTAATCACAATGACATAAGACATGTCATTTCGACCTCTAGAACAAACAAACAGTATTATCTGATACGAGGTGAAAGTCAATGCTGATATCCATCTCTAGGAGATTGTCGGATATCTTACAATTTTGTCATTGAAAAACCTACCTTGTAACAAAAGTATACAGTTCACTTTGATACTGCGTATGAGATGTTAGGTTAAGATTGGGAGCAACCGTCAATAGTAGTTACGTTATATGCATAAAGTAAATAATAAGGTTCAAAAAAGAAATCACTAGGACCTTATAAACATGCACGGAAACAAAGTCGGCAAAACTCTTCCACTTTATATTTCTAAAGCCAGAATATTAATTGGAAGAATTATTTGACTGATAACAATTTTCATGAATATTACATTGATAAGGTACCTACTTCGACATTATTCCATAGATTTGATAACTTTGACGTTGACGTCGAGTTCATAATTATAATAATATTGTACGTTCCCAAAGGTCCAAAAATATATATGCAACCTTATACTCTTAACCATAAAATCGTGTTTAAATATTTGAATCACTTCGTCCGTGCACATATTTTCAAACTTGACTGTACCTAGAACAACATACCTAATCCCCTTAATAACATCTGATAGGCGCTCGTTAACGCTAGATTACCAAAGCTAATTACAAATACTATTCATTATTTTATTAAGCTAATTGAGGAATCCTAATAACAAGTTCCGTCGATAATTTCATTTTTGCCACAAACTCTTATTGCCGAGTGTACTTTTCTTGGGTGCATACAACTTACTCATAAATATGTCCTTGATTGAGTCCAAAATTGTCCAAGTCCAAGATTTCGGTACTATTATACGGTAAATTTTGCACTTGACTGCACCTACGCTTTTCGGCTCAATCGGATACCAGCAACTAGCTGAAAACTCCTTCCTTTGCATATTTTGAAGGGCAACTTACCACTTACCAGGCCAGACACCCGCTAGGTGGGCGCTCTGCTCATAAGCGCTTTCCTCTACATACAGTTTTTCGCATGTTATCGGCTGCGAGCGTAGCGCTACGAATTCGTTGGCAGAGAATGTGTTAAATATATTTATATATACATACGAATTGTGTAAGTACTAAGGAATAGTAAAAGCTTGTGATCAGTAAAGAATAAAATCAGCAGAATAAAGGATGGAGGCCAGTAGAGCTGATGATAAACCCCTCGGCAAGAGCGCGGCAAAGGCCCGTAAAAATAAGATTATTTAGGTGACATGAAGTTTTCCAGAGTACTGAGAAATACCAAGATATGATGAAAATTATTTCAACAACCTCTCAGCTCAGGTATGTAAGAATTCCGCATTTAGCAGGCGAGATGCGGTATTTTGTACTTTGCCGATAGCTTAACAATGTCACTTCTCGGTATCCTGTAAGTTTGCGCATTAGTATACTTGTATTGCGAAACCGGGGCGATAGAGATACCTCGTACCGTACCGCCCTCCTCTTCCTGCATAGGCAAAATAACAAAAATGAAATTAAAAAATACCAGAAAATGATTGTAACCGTCGAATGCAGGGTCAAAAACTAACGGGTCATCCTGTGAAATTAGGTGTACGTAAATGGTACCTATACGTTTAAACTATTTCTTTGCTACTAGAAACTCAATATGAAGGTCTCACCAAATTCACTCTCTAAATAAAGCAGCATTCGAAAACGGCCATATCGATCAGAAATTCAGCAGCTACACAATTTATGAGATTTCAAGTCAATTCACCACTTATCTGTATTTATAAGTCGACCCCTACATTTGTGACAATTACACGACGTCAGAGGTACTACATACTGGTTAGTCAGGCCAGTTTACGGTAATCGTGAATCCCAAGCCCAGCTATGCTATTCACAACTTGTTTCACCTCACCGCAAGGCTCAACCCTAGTATATCTTGTCTCCGGTATTCGTAATAACAACGCTTAATGAGAGGTCCGACTTACGCTGGTTTAGGGACGTGATGATGAATCATTGTGAATACGAGCCCAGCCCGTGACGTCACTAGCGAACACGCTCCGTTGGACCCACAAGATGGATCACCGAACACCATCATAGCCAAAAAGGGCGTAACTTTACAGGGTTCATTATAAACGTCGTATCTAACAGTAAGTATTGTAGGGGTTACGGCTTTTTAGTTTAATATAATAGATTGGCATATACGTATTTATAAACTAGCTTTGTGCTGTTTGTACAAGTAGTTTCCGAGTTGAGAGCAACTTGAGACGGGTTATAATAGCTTCGATACATTAGCGCAGGGCAGAAAGTTTGACTAAAATAAGGAACACTATACTATAACAAAGAATTGTTTTAAGGTAGAATCGATTAACGTTTTCATATTGACTCGTATTCAATTAGTCTTGTAAACTTAGTCCCCATCAGGCATTGCACCCCCTGATAATTGTCACTTGATAATGTCAATTCGCCGTACATCTCTAGGTCTTCCAGTAAAGATGGTTGCCGAGTACTATCGATCCAATACAGCACTTATCGATCCAAACATTTACGGGAAATGGTAATTTTCACGTGTCAATTGTTGGTGATATTAGTACTAATGCGATCTCAACTCATCCTATATGCAGATCCATGTACGATAATTCCTGCAGCATGGGCCCGACACACTTCTACAAAGATTAAAAGTTATATAAAACTCTCATGCACAAATAACCCAGGACTAGCCTCACAGCCTTCGCTGGCAGGGCCACTACCAATTAGACTAAACCAGTCTTCTACGAAAAAATGCTCTGGCGGTGAATCCTCTGGCTCATGCCATACAATACAATCCAAAACTGCAAATGCACCAGTTCACATGATTGATCCAACGCGGTTCGTAATGGAGCAAGATTTTCTGTAATATCGATTCGTAAGCGTCACCATTCTTGACGCTCTGTTGACTTCGCAAGATGGATTGAGCCTGTTTACGTACGGACCGGCTAAAGAGTTGAGTAATTGAGACCTTTGTTAAAGTGCTCCCGTAAGTCTTTGTTTTGACTAGGGACTCCATTTGGCATGTTTTATGACGGCTGGTGACGTGGCACAAAATCGGCCATAATGCAGTGTCACAAATGGTAAAGAGTTGGGAGTTTCATAGATCGTCCGTGATTTGATTACTGAAGTGCAGTCGCAATGGCACGATTTGCCGATTTTACTTATATTCATCTATAAAATATCTGGTATTCCTCAAACACGAATAGGTATTTGTATTTTTTTTGTCAATCTATAATTATCATAAAACAGTTCACAAAAACGACTTCTATGACATTGGCCTTTTAATAATATTTTTTCTATTAAACCCTGAATCAGCATCAGCCTCGTTCCCAAATCAAACACATCACCCGCTCTTTCCACCAAATTTATACGGTATTTCCAAACCACATGGTAATGTACGTATTCTAAAAACATGTACTCAACAATGAGCTTTATTCCCCAGACCATAAAGTCCCAAAAGATATACATATTTAGAAGTATACGCAGCGAGGATCCATAATACCCACCACTTAGTTCCATAATCATCCGCAAACATGGAGTCCGTCCTAAAAATAATTTATCCAATATTCGCCTCACCGCGCACCGACTTAATTCCACAGTTCGCGAGTTTTTCACGAATGTTCTAGAATTTTTCAATATTTCCCCTGATGCCTATACCAAACTCGGTGGAGGAAATGTTTTTACGACACTGTGTGGATTAATGGGGCAAGTTTGTTAAGAAGCAAGGCTTGATGACTGTTAAAGTGAGGTGTTAAAAATTAATGTTCTGTGAGCAGTTTCAGGCACTGTTGGGAACGAGCGGGGAATGAGAATTGAGACCGAAATCAATAAAAAATATGTCACAGGGAAATGGCCAAAACAGAGATTTAAACAAATGTCTAAATGATATGATCAAATCACGGGACTATCATCACATTCAGGGATTTTGTCAAATCACTAAACAAATCTGGTGAAATGAAAAAAAGAGTAGCCTTTTTTTGGCCAATTTCGTCATTTCACTAAACAGATTCAGGGATTTGATCAAATGACTGATTTCGTCTAGGCAAATGATAAAGTGCATTCGCCATTTTAACATCCTGCGTGATTTGATCACATCCCTTAGAGATTTGTTCAAATCTCTGTTTTGGCCATTTCCCTGCGACATATACGTCGTATAGTACTAATGTAGATAATTCTGTGAAAACTAAGGATCTTGATCAAGAACGACTGACCTTTTGAACAGTGTTGCCAGTTTGGGGTGGGTTGCACCTGCACCAGACCGTTTGTAATCTTAAGTGGTGTTCGTTAAAATCTGAATGTATGGAAAGTTTGATAAGTTTATATGGAATAGCAGCTGCCGTCGCAGTAATATTTAAGATTCCGCAGCAAGCTCGGCCGAATTTCACCTTCCCATACAAACGTAGTTACGCTCTCATTTTAAAACTATGTGTTGGATTGTGGCGAAACTTTGCATATACGTTGACATGAGTATATCTATGTCTGTAATTAGTTTGTTTTATTAAAACAAACGAAATACAGCAAAAACAAGTTTTGTATGAAAAACTTATATTCGCTGTATTTTTTGTACTATGGTATCTGAAGCTACATAAACTAATTACAGACATAGATATACCTCATGTTATTGTATATGCAAAGTTTCGTTACAATCCAACACGTAGTTTTAAAATGAAAGCGTAACTACGTTTGTATGGCGAATCGAGCTTACTGCGGACTCTTAACGTTGATCGGTCTGTTATAGTAAATTGGCCCGTTATTGCTTTCTGATCTGATAATTCGTTCACCTGATTATCATGGAGAAAAAGGAATAAAATATTTCTACTCATCGGTTACAATATTTGTGCACCTCATCTAGTGACGTCATATGGGCGCTGGATACGGTGTGAAGCAGATATAGTGAACGCGGGGAGGAAAGGGAAAGATGATGACGAGATGCGACGCATTCCACCGGACTACACAGATATTTTGAGCGGGTAGTTATTTAAAAAGCTAAGTAATCAATCAACTTATCTTGGCGTGTTGTACCAAGAAAACCTTCCAGCCAACGAAACACGAACGAGTATCGACTAGAATGGTCCTTCGAGCCGGATAAGCCATGCTCCCGGACGCGGTAATCGCAGACGTTCCAGGACCACTCCCTAATCGAATCAACAAATTGGGCATGTAATGGGAATCGATCCTGCGACCGTTTGCAAATCAGTCTCAGGCTCCTTTGGGGCGTATTTCGCTAAAAGTACTATTGAGTTGGAATTGGCTTAGCATTTGTCGATCACGCTCGATCTGAGGTACTTGGCGTGCGCTGAAGCGAAATACCAAACCGATACCAATTCAGTAAGTTTAGAGTTTAGAGAGTATACCCAAAGAATAAGGTAATGAAGAAAAGTGTCTCCTGTTTTCTGCTGGCGTTAAGGATTACATACAATAGATGTTTTCTCTCTACTTTAAGCGTAGTTACATTTCCATTTTTAATGTGGCAAACAAGCATACGGCCTGCCTGATAGTAAGCAGACACCGTAGACAGAAGAATCACAAGCGCGTTACTGAATCTTCATTGATTTGAGGATTCGTTGTGTTGACGAGACAAATGCACACTCATCACTCATCACTGTCACGATGGTAATAAAACATGAAAAGGTACAGTCGACTTCATAAAAATATGTGCGTTCCCACAAGTTCATAAATATCTGACGAGTCGACCTTATGCCCTTGACAATAAAGTCGTTTTCACCTACTTTTTACGTGCTCATATTTCCAACTGCTTAAATGTTCCATTCTCATTTATTGTGCGTAAATCCACAGGCAAACGTAGTAACTTAAAATTTAATAATTGAACGTAGCTACTCAATTAAAACCATACAAATGCAACACGCACACATAATGTCTTTCACACTAATATAAACTGTGCAATATCACCCGCAAAACCCATTCGAAACTGAAGTCTAACCTTATGCATATACGGTACATTTTCATTCAATGCGTTACGCCGTTTCAGTACAGCATAGTTGAACCTTTAAGGTTGATTTTAGTGTGGATGATGGTCTTGGTTGATCACGCCAGACCGAGTGGCGACGGGATACCTAGCTAGCCACGCGTTTCGCAAGCTCGTAGGGCCGATGTACTGAAATAGCGTAAGTATTCATTGGGGAGTTGGAAGAATGCTAAGTGGAATACTTAACATTATCGACCGTAGGTGTATGACAGCAATAGGGCCGGGTGGAGGAAAAGAGGGAGGCCTTCGCCCAGCAGTGGGCCACCTAAACGGACTTAGAAAAAAAAGGCGTATACTATTTGGGTCGATCAACTTTTTTTGTTGTTATTCTGTCCCGTTAGCTAGGTGACAACACGACAGTTTCTTAGAAAAAATAATACCACATCGACTTCGAACATACTATGAAGATCCATCCAAGTCCATAAAAAAAGGGTTGAAAATGACAAGTAAAAACTCGGCCTTTGGTGGATATAAAGTTCGTTCACCCAAATGCGTGAACGAACGAACGATACAAATGTACTATTGACAACACAGCTAACTGACCATCGGTGCACCTTAAGTGCATTGTAATAAGGTTCTATATAAACAGTCTTGTCGTTTGTATCGTGCATTAAAACCACGACGGTGGAAAACTGGCTAAAGGGGGTTTTACACCGGCGAGGCGAGGCGGGGCGTGGATGGGCGAGAATCGAAATTAGTATGGGACTTACTACCTATTTCCACCGCGCGCGCGCGCGCTCAGTGCAAATAGGTAGTAAGTCCCATACTAATTTCAATTCTCGCCCATCCACGCCCCGCCTCGCCTCGCCGGTGGAAAACAGTAGCCTATGGACGCTTGTCACTTCAGGCAGAAACGTCAAAAGCGCGTTGCCGACCTTTCATTCGTTTGTCACAATATAGTGTTCTATGGACGCCATGCTATATGTTATGAAACCAAAATGACGTGAAGTATTCTTATTTTTACCCAAGATTTATGGCTTTGTTTAGTAATGTGGCAGCCATGATGGTTTGAGCGGTGACCGCTGAGCACGAATGGCCGCCATTATTGTTCAGCGTTAGCACTTATGGGCAATATATCATGCCTAGTTCATTTACTCTTAGAAATGCACCTACATGTATTAGTGTTGTCATATGCAGATCTTAATATTAAGCCTAAGAGCAGATGCACATAGGGTTGCCGATATAGTTTTGTACTATATTAAGACAAACTCCTAAATTAATTAAATCTATTTTAAAATCAAAAAACTTGTTCCTTAACGACAAGTCGATGTCAACAGATGGACATCCACAGACTAAATACGTAAGTAGGTAGTCCTACTTATTTACTCTGTGGATAGATACCAGGCCCCTATTTCACCAACTTGACAATTGTCACCTGACACTGACAATTCGCCATACATTGCTTGTTCTAGAAGTTAAGGTGGTCGCTAGGGTACTCGTGGATCCAGCAATGTACGGGGAATTGTCGTTGTCAGGTGACAATTGTCAAGTTGGTGAAATAGGGGCCAGTACGTAGTAATTAGTTAGGTAAGCTGTTGTAGTCCACGGTCGAGCCCAAATACGGTATTTTATTATTATTAATATATTTAATTGCCATCCTACCTACATCTGTAAAAAGTTTAGAGAAGAGATTAGGTAATAGTAAGGCCTGCATCACACTGGCGCGGCCTGCGGTGGCGGACAATAGTAAATTTGACAGCTAATGACAAGTTTACTACGGTCCGCCACCGCAGGCCGCGCCAGTGTGTTGCAGGCTTAATAAAAGCAAATTAGGTTACAATAGTTATAGTAAATGAGCGCGTCTCGCCATCAAACTTAATAGTTTGGCGAGTATATATTTATAATTAATCATGTCACTTTTATTGGAAATAAATAAATAAAAAAATAAAACAACTGTACTATACAGGCTGTAATCGTTAAGTGTAGCCAGGCGATTATTCCGTAAATATAACAGATATCAGAAAACTTGAAACTGATATCGAAAGTACGTTATCCAATAACTAAAATCACATTAATAACATTTTGAAAACAAAACTAGAAATATCATAAATATTAAGGTTAAACGTTCCCATTCCGCATTACAGCATTGCATTACAGCCCGTATACTGTTGAAGAAATATATAGTACGCGTAAATACTATATTTTGGTGGTGGTCTCGCCGGAAGACCAGCGCTGGCTCTTGAGCCAGCAGTATGCTGTGCTGAGGCGGGATCATTTCGTAACACACAAATAGTTCTAAGGGTCACAGCTCACTAGACCCACCCACCCGGCACACGCAACGCGCCGCCTCGCCATACTACGTTACGTTAGCGACTAGCGCCGCTAACGTAACGTAGTATGGCGAGGCGGTGCGGTGCGTGTGCCGGGTGGGTCTAGTGAGCTGTGACCCTAAGTCCTTAAATAGTATTATATGTTATGTATGTGATAGATGTTTTATTTTTCTTCTTTGTTTGTTACGAATAAATAATGTTCATTTCATTTCATTTCATTTTTCATTTCAAATCACCTGGTATCGTATCGCGATTGTAATACTACAAAAAGTAGCCGTTTGTAACGTAAGGCTCGAGTGCCTGCTCGAATCGGAAGATATCTAGTTGATTCAAGTTCCATTGCCCATTTTTTTATAAGGTCAGCGGCTAGTGGCTGCGAGTCCAGAGGGGTGTTTACGTAACTTTTCGAACGTACGTTAGGACAACTCAACTGTCATTTTTCTATACAAAAAAATGGCATTTAGATCTATTTTAATATAAAAATGACATTTACATTTATATCTCTGACATACGTACAAAGCGTTACGCAATCGACTAGCTGTGTTATCATTTTAACATTAAAAGTCGTATGTATTCACTCAATGAAATTTCTACACACGTCAGCACGAGTGTTAGTCATCAACTCCGCACAGAGTTCAGTCGATGGTTATGATCATTTTACGAGCTTGTCTATGGCATGAAGTCATTTTGCACGAGTAGCGTGTCGGGCCCAAATAGGTAGATGATATCATGTTGGCCAACGTTACACGAAAATTGAGGAGGAAACACAAATAAGTGCATATTATGCTACAGGAGCCGATTAAGCTAAATAGAGAAACGAAATGTAAGAATACAAGTTTTCTTTCGCACCTGGTTTAGGGTTTTTTAAATGAGATCTAGAGAACATTTAAACTTTGGATGAGTACACAGGACGGACTGAGGCTCTAGTATAAGTTTTACCGAAACAAAACGTTACGACCGCGTTCGCTTTTAGCTGTCAAATCCCATACAAATTGAGGGTAAAACGCAAACGCCATCGTAAAGTTTTGTTTCGGTAAAACTTATACTCTAGCCTCTGAACACCAATTCACACATAGAATGTTTGACTTTGGCCGATTGCGCTCCTGTTTTTAGGTGATAATAATGGCAATACCATACCAGAGGAATATTAAACAAGTAACGTTTCGATCGAGCGTTAGGACAATAAAACTGTAATTTTCCCATAGAAATATTGACATTTAGATCTATCTGACGCGCGTACAATGCGTTACGTTAATCGACCAGCTAGCCTAAATCTAACCTTTATGTCTTGATCCT